>CM070594.1:34423896-35893753 GCA_036346395.1 Hsuehochloa calcarea
AAAGCCTCCTAGTCAAAGTCTCTCCTTCTCGGACGTGGTCCTACCTTTGGAAGGAGCTTTCTAACAGGTCTATTTCATACGATCCTCATTGTCGATCAGAACTTGAGCAAGAACACATTTCGCGAAGTGTTTTCTTAGTCTCTAGTTCTTAGCAACCCTTCGACTAGTTTTGGGTAAGACATATAAACAAGTTCACTTGTCGTTTTTGCATACATATTTGCATGTTTCAATACCAATTAATACAAGTCTTATACATCTTCCAACCATATAAGTACTACACAATATTTCAATTATGGAAAAGATCTTAAACTAGTCGAAGTCACAGCTGGTTCAGACCACATTGATTTCATAGTGATACTTACATCATTTTTATAGCATAATCGGCACATGCTCGTATTGTGGAAATGCTTGTTGCCACTCTTCTTGGTCTCTTCTTCTTTAGTAAAGTTCTTCTACTAACACAGCGATCGGGGCTAGGAAATATATGAGTATTAGTGAATTTAGGAAGATAAAACAAAGGCTTCATTGATGATAAAAGGTAAGTTTTATTTACAATTGTCAAAATATTACAATCTTTTACTTCTCGAGCCACCAGGTGAGTCATTGCGTGTTGGAGACGACCTCCATTTTCTCTGCAACCTTATGTCAGGCGTCATTTCCTCGAACACTTTGGTTGCTTCTTCTCCCGGCAGTTGAAGTATTCCTCAACGGCTTGGAGATTTATGGAGGATCGGAGGTTTCGGTTTGGCCAAAGCAAAGCTAGCTCTATTCTTGTGACTTCAAACATGGCACGTGCATGATTCTCCTAAGTTGTCTTGAGCGCCCACGAGGTCTTGAGTTTGTGGCCAAGGTAGTTGATCTTCTCTGTAGGATCTCCTAAATTGGGCAGTTGCATTCTCGATCCCATATCGAAGAGCATCTTGTTGAAGGTTTTGACCTTTTCTTCAAGATTTTGCCTAAGAGCTGCCTCCTTGCCGCATTCGAACTCAAGAACCTTTTCTGCTTGGCTTAATGCTTGAGTTTGCTCTGCATGAGTAAACCAAAAGATAGGTATATCTGACTAGAAAAATGTATTACCTTTGGTCAAGTTTACGACCGGTTACCTTTGTTCTTCTTCTCAAAAGTGTCAAGAACTTCCTTATGCCTAGTAGTCAGATATTTGATTGACTTGTCCTTATTCTGGCATTCTTCTTGAAGCTTGGCAATTATGGCTTCCTTAGCCATAACTTCTTCTTTCAGTTTCTCTAAGTCTATCGAACACGATAAAGGGAGAATTTGGTTAACAGAAAAGTGCCAAAAGCTAAGAGAAGAAGAAAAAGACATTAAGAGGGTACTTGGTACTTACTTTCCAATTTGGAGTTCTTTTCTCCAAGAGCTTTATTATTTGGTCGACCCTCGATCCATGTGAAATTCTCCACAAAATGCTACAAAAATAGCAAAACCCTTTTGAGTATTTTCCAAGGAAAAAAGTTATTAAAAGTAGTTGTGGAAGATTACCTCGATTGCTATATCATTATAATCAACAAAAATAGAGTCGGGACTCTTCTTTGTAACGGATCAGAAATTCTCCTCCAAGCCTCATTAAGATCTTCATCCTTGAAGATTAGTAGCGATTAGGAAAAGTGACTCGTGGAGGAGATCTTTCGAGAGTCGGAACCTGCTAAGATTCCTCAGAGACTACAACCTCCACAGGTGTGGTCGGAGCCACCACAGGTTCCTGAGCAAGCGCTACCACCTGCTCGGGGGCTGGCTCTACCTCTTCAGGAGCTTTCTCCTGAAAGGTGCTCTAGTCTTTATCGACCGCAATACGGAGGATCTACAATGACAAGATGAGAAGAAGTTCAAGGCTCTAAAAGACACGGAGGTAATTGCTTACATAAGTGTTTATTTAGTGTATACATACACAGTTGTTTTCTTGATTTTTATTTTAAAGCGTCTGACACAAAATCCATCGTGCTTGCCTTCCTCTTCTTTTCAACCAACTTCATTTGGTTACGAACCGATAGGGTAGTTAGATCCACTACATCCTCTAACCAAAGGTGGAAGAAATGTTCTCAACCAAGCGGTGAGAACAAGATCCTGATCATTAAGTCGGAGGTGTGGATTTATCGACTTCAAAGCGATTTACCTGCAGCAGCTGGCGGGTTCTTAGCGACCACATTGGAGTCCATGACAACCACCTAAATTAACAATCAAAGTTAGTTATGTGATAAAAATTCTTCATCTAGAATAGACATTTACATTGATTTACCTACCTCTACAAGACCACCATCTTAGATTGTCATAGGAGTGGTGGGAGCGTTAATCGGTTCACAACTTTCGGTGGCCTTATTGATCCTCAACTCGACCAACTACACATCAAAGATTCTGATGAACCGATTGGAAAATATACAAAAGATGAAAAGTGGTGATATTTTTACACTAAGTCTCTCGACCCTCTCTTCTATCGAATACAATCGCTAACATCCGAGAAATCGGCCTTCTCACTAGGCTCTCGATGCAAATCATTTTGATCCAAACCCGATCTCATCGGGAGGAAGAGGCATGAGGATAAACAAGAGACTTTAGGATCACGAAATAATCGACCAATATAAGCAAATTGATTGGAATATTTTAGGACTTACCCTCCTTGGAGTCTTTGGTCATCATCACGACCAATATACTAGAGCATCGGATATGCTCGACCTTGAAGGGTTGATCAGAAGCGCATGGAAAAGTCCCTTACTATATGTCGGAGATTAAACCCACGACATTAATGAGTTGGATGGCTTCAACCCATCTCCCACTTTCCCTCCTTCTTTGTAGAGGCGCCATTCCATTCTCAACCGCCCTCTTGCTAGTATAATAAATGTTGTCCTTGAGTGGCCGTCATGTAGAACTAGCTTTTCTTCCATGAGCGACCATAAAGATTTGAGTACATAGGAATGTACTCGTTAGCATTCTAGTGGAGGTGCAAGGTGCACTCTCGAGCGTCGGTCGTCTTCCCAACTTTGTCATCTGTAGTAGTACTTGAATAGATCGAGTTGCGAGAATTCCCAAATGCGCCGCGAGAAGATAGGCGAAGGCCGAGGTTAGCGATGGCATTGGGGCAAGATTCACGATTTGACTCCATAATGCTCCAAAACTTTGGGAAGAAAGGAATGAATTGGGACCACTGAATCGCATTCAATATATGCGAGGAAAATATGAATTTTCTCTTCTTCAGCTCGGAGAATGTTCTTCGAGTTGATCTCAAGAAATCGGGTCCTTGTCGAAGCAACCCAATCTTCTCCAAGCTCTCCGGCTTCTTCTTGCTTAGATCGAAGCCAACAGGTTGGTGATCGATCCAGACATGGCGAAGTTTTGATGGAGGTGGTCATAGAAGGTTGTGGACAAAACAAGGTCGAAGACAATTTTTCTCTTAAGAGGTGAAAAAGATAAGCAGAGCGTAAAACTCTAAAGTTATGCGCTAAAGGTATTTCATAGGCTGCGAGTTCTTTAACGCAATTGGGAGTTAACCAAGAATCCAACGGACAATTTTTTCCAACGAACATAAAAACTCTTGGATCCCAAGCGGTTCTCAACTTCAAAGTGAATACAAACCACCTCGTGTGCGGACATTTAAGCGAGGTTTGCACGATCGACTTCATCGGGAGGAAGTGTTCACATAACCCAATTCATTTAAAGTTCGGGGGCTAGTGACAGAGTTAAAATATCTATGTATTACTTTAATACATAATAAAAGACCATCGTCTTCATGGTCATAATCCCTAAGGCCCACGACCTCCACGGTCATAAGAATTCGGAGGGTATATTGAGGATGCCACGGTAGAGCAGTCATGTACCCAATCCACGACGGATGATTGCTCATAGGAGCAATGAGCGGCATCGAGACGACTACGGGTATGTCCCTTATCGTGTGATGATTGGAACACATGTTATATTTGTTCCATACCACACGACGCTTCATAATCCTCGGATCTGACAACAACCACCCAATGGTTGTGTGTCTCAGAGAGTATATGCCATTGAATGGTTGATACCTTATCGACGTTGGCTCCCTCCGGCGGACGAGTCACTTCCAGCGGCGTCTCTCAAGGAGCGGTGCCTCCTCTTCGACAGTTACTTAAAGATGGGCGCGGAGGAAAGGGAGGATCCAGAAGGGCAATCGGAAGATCAACACATGATTGGATTGCAACATCGGAACAAGCATTACGCTCCGGTGTAATTAGGATTCGTCTATTGCACGGTGAGGGCACTCTTGTAATAGTCGGTTCATCGCATGATAAAGCGGCTCATTCTCTTTAAAATTTTTACTATTTTTTCTATTTATTTCATAAGATTAATGACTTGATCGTCGACACACTGCTGCTCCCTCCCCCTTCCAGGCCTCCACCCCTTCGGTCCCCCTCCCCCTCGCCGGTTGCTCTTCCCAACTTCGCAGATTCATCTTCCCTACCCCACCGCAGAGTGCTCCTTTCTCAGCGCACCCGGCTACGTCTTCCCGCGACAACGGTTCCCGCTCCCGCCGCCACCACGGTGCCTTCATCCCCGTCTCCTCCCCCACCTTCCACGCTTCCTACCCCCTCCTCCCTTTGGCCCGCTCCGTCCCCTCCTCCCTTTCGGCCCTGCCCCCAGTCCTAGGTGACGCCACCACTTCTGCTCAGGCTTGTGACGCGCCTTCCGCTCCGCCTGCTCGCACTCAAGGCGTTGTTTATCGTGTGGTTGTTCCTGCTATGACAGAAACTCAACATTTTGGCCTATTTTTCAGAGATAGTGTTGGTGTCTGACTTTGCTAATTTTGTCTCCTTTTGCTGATTTTGTTTGGATAATGCAGTTTACCTGTAGAGGTAGAGAGTATTGATGCTCTGGGTGATGCAGTAGTTACCAATGCTATCTTATGCTTTACACAGTCAAGAACGAGCAGGCAATCGGAGTTAGTTCATTCACCGAGTGAGGAAGAGTAAGTTTGTATTCAGTCCAGGCACTGAATTTACATGTTTACATGATTTGTTCCTATAGATTGCCATGATTGCAGAGTTAGCTACTCTTGAGTTGTTATGTTACTCTTGAGTTTTTATGTTAGACGGTGTGCTCCTGATTCTGTATGCTAGAACAGCTTGCTCTGATTCGCAGCTGAGCATGCTTGCGTTTACTCAAAATATGTAACTAACGTTGTCGACGATAGTCATTTTTGCAGAATATTATTCACTTTCCTTTTAATCACTGAGACTAGCATGCTATCATGTGCATTCCTTTCAGATTGATGCATCAATCACGTAATTGCACTCATACTTGCACTATATTTCCTTCAGATTATTGCACAATAAATTACATGTCAATCACGCAATTATACTCATACTTGCCATGATTAGATGGCTTTATTGTGAGATACTACTAGATAGAATACTCCTATATACTCATCCTTCTCCTCGAAGAGTTCGATCTGAGTATCTCTAATCCTCCTTCTCCTTCCATTATAAGATGTATGTTATCGTTATGTTACTTAACAATCTATTTTCGTGACTGTATAATTGGTTTGTTCTATTTATATATGTTCGGATTTTTGCACAGGAGTAAAAAAAATGTGGTGATAGAGTACCAGCTTATTTGCCCACATCTTCTGATTTTTTAATCCTTCCTTTTATTTCAGATTCCTATTCATTATCCTTGTGTAATGCTAATTTGTAGATGTTGTATATTCACATTTAGATACCTATATACTACTATGTTATTAACAGTTGTCGTTGGACTCATGTATGCAATTTTTTTGCTTCTTTGCTCCCATTGAACAGTCTTTCACAGTTGGAATACTCATGCTGCTTCTTTTTTATATAGAAGGAATAGCTTTTCTTCTTTTAGGATAAGATCAAAGTCAACCAAACCAGTCAAAGAGTATTTTCGTCTAATATGCAGACAAATTATATAAAAGTTACTTTAATCTAATATGCCAGTCTTTCTCTAATTTTCTAATGACGTGTTTAGATTATGCAGAACTTTTATATACAGCAGTACATGGTCTCTGTTGTGATACACAACCACGTACATGGAGTGATTGGATATCGCATTGTTAAATCTGAGGCTAGAGATAATGTAGATATGTACACACACTATATTTCCTTTAAATTATTGCACACTAAGTTACACGTCAATCACGCAATTGCAATCACACTTACCATGATTAGATTGCTTTATTGTGAGATACTACTAAATGGAATACTCCTATAGACCCATCCTTCTCCTCGAAGAGTTCGATGTGAGTATCTCTAATCCTCCTTCTCCTTCCATTCTAAGATGTATGTTACCATTATGTTACTTGATGATCTGTTTTCATGATTGTATAATTGGTTTATTCTGTTTATATATGTTCGGATTTTCCTTTGCACATGAGTAAAAAAACATCATGGTTATAGAGGTGCCAACTTAGGTGCCCACATCTTCTGATTTTTTTAGACTTCCTTTTATTTCAAATTCCTATTCGTTATCCTTGTGTAATGCTAATTTATAGATGTTGTAGATTCATATTTAGATACATATATACTGCTATGTTATCAACAGTAGATTTTGAACTCATGTGGGCAGAGATATATAATGTAAAACTGATACCTTGCAGATTTCCTTTTTATTGGGTTGAATGAATGTTATTTCAGATTCCTATTCATTATCCTTGTGTAATGCTAATTTATAGATGGTGCAAATTCACATTTAGATACCTATATACTACCATGTTATCAATAGTAGTTTTTGAACTCATGTGGGGAGAGATGTATAATTTAAAACGGATACCTTGCAGATTTCCTTTTTATTGGGTTGAATGAACGATGAATGTTGGATTCGTTCGTTGTGACCGGTAGTGAGGCTTTGTTAGGTTCAGATTTTGAAATATTTAAATCATGAGCATCTCTAATCCTCCTCCTCACATTGTAAGATAGATGCTACTTATCTAGATGTTTTCCTTATTGCAGGACGGTTCTTTTTGTTTGGATTTGTTGGAATTTATCTTCTCACAATAATACAAGATTGACATGATGATGGATGTAACGGCTTAGGTACCCATTTTCTATTTTCTTTGCCATTCGTTTGATTTTAGGTTTCTATTCATTATGCTTATGTACTGCTGCTTTATACGTGTGATACATTCGAATTTAGATACCTATATACTACTAGGTTATCTATTAGTAGTATTAAACTCATGTGGAGAGGGACAGGTAGCTAAAGATGAACTTATCTGGCATAGGCCTGACGATGATCCACGTCGGTGCTTGAGAAAAAAACACATGAAACACCAACATCCACACCGCGCCATTTGGCGGCGAGTTAGCTCTAGTCAAGATGAAAGAAGAAGAATCATGGAGGGTCAGCTGGATTTTTGAGGTACATAACAATTTCTGATTTCTTTCTCCCAAAAATGTGCATAATGTTGCTTATGTTTCACATTTGATCGCGATGTTCCTGCTTGCCTCTCTCCCATGAGTTCTCTTATTCCTCTAAAACCAGAAATCCATTTTGATTCGCCACGTTGTTGCTTCCTGCTCTCCCATGGTTTCTCTATTGTTCTGCATTCTCTGTACTCTCTTATTTCAACGATGAACTCCATGATGGGTGTTTCCTATTTAATCCACAATATACATGAACTGGCCGTGTTATTTTGTTGCCAGAACTGTGAATCTGTACTGATTCAGTTCATCCACAATTTGCATGAACTGACTCTCACAAAAGCTTGGTTGTGTGAATTTGATCCAGGAACTGCTTCTATTGCTGAATCTGCCAACGAAAGTCAAAATTAGATGCTGAACTTCACAAAAGCATGTGTACTTAACTAGCCTTTCTGTTATCTTTTGATACAATTACCTCGTCAAGCAATGGGCTCCAAACATGGTAATCAATAATTGCTTTGAGCTTTGACTTGCTCTGACCAGCAGCCATCCGATGGAGGTTCAAAAACACCTACAAAGTTATCATGCCCAATGGTTGGTTAGTCAACACACAAAGGAATTGTTGTGTACGATACTCATATCCTAATCTACTAGAACTTGGAAAGGTGTATTGTAAGAAAGCTAGATGAATCTTAATAGGATTATGACTCTTACTTCTCTTTAGAGTAAAATTCTTACTTTAGTTTGGAGAACTATATAAAGCCATGAGGTGTGGTTATACTGAAGAAGTCACAAACCTACTTATTCAAAGCAAGAGGCACGAGAGGATTAGAGGTTAGGTTATTCTATAGCACTAGATTCTTGTATGGGCAAGAATCAGGGTCTTAAAAGGATTGAGAGAGTTGTGAAAGAGCAACAATCCATTGTACTTTTTGAGGTTGTGCTTAGGATTTATGGTCGGCTTTGCCAAATCTTCTTCTCTCATCGTGATTGTTTCAACATTGTTATCTCAGTTCTTTCTCGAGAATCATCTACTTCATTCTTGATCTGATGCGCTCGTGTGCGTATTTCACAAACTACGATCCAATCAGGGAGCTGCATATAAGGAGGGTATCGAGAATATAGCAAGTGGTATCAAAGCTAAGGCTAGATTAATCGATATGTGAAAAGCGATAAAGCGTCGGGTGGCACAATATATGCCAATATAAATATCAATGTCAATGATGTGGAATCAAGTATAGAAATTTGATAGTAGAGGAAATTTCATCGTATGGTAATGCGTGGTGAATGATGTTCTTGTCCGATGGGGTTAATTGATGCTCTTGAAGGGACAAACTAGAAAAGACATCAATGAAGGCGGAAGGTGATGGAGCGGAAGGTTTGTCGATTATAATCCGTCTATGTCTCTCAATGAGGTAGTACTCGGTGATCAAGGAGAATTCATCGAAGAAATTATGGATTAACCTAGAATAATTGTATATAGACAAACTAGAAAAGACATCAGATGAAGGCGTAAGTTAATGGATCGAAGGGTGTGATGTAATCTGTCTATGTCTCTCAATGAGGTAAAAGTACACGTGATCAAGGAGAATTCGTTGAAGAGATTATGGAGTAACCTAGAAGAATTGTATATAGCAAATTCAGCGACAAACCGATGGGTGCTAAAGTGGTAACTCTATAGGTTGTGCATAAAGGAAGGTACATGGTTAGTTGACCATCTCAATATCTTTAACAAGCTTGTCACGCAAAGTGACTAGTGTGGATAGAAAGCGAGGACAACGACAAGGTCGACATCTTGGTATCATCTCTACTATTATTATAGGAGCAATTGGTGATAAATATTCTCGTAAAAAGTACTCCCAAATTAAATGAGGCGGTTCCATATCTATTGGAGCGAAGTCCTTGAAGAAGTCATCGAATTCTTCATTCTTGGGTTATCAAGCATTGGCGCCATATGTGTAATAGGCAAAAGCAATAATCACAAGAAGAAGAAGCGCAAGAGCAATGATACACATGTATGTTATCTATGTTACAACGAATGTCATATGTTAAAAAAATCCATGTTTGAAGCAAATGAGGGTATATGCTCAATGGCGATGCGAAGGATGATTTGGATGTACTAATCATCGATCAATCAGTACTCCTTATGTATGGATATTATATTCAAGTTGTTGCTTTCACATATGTTGGATTGATGTTCGATGAAGGGTCTCTCGCCTAGCGGATGGAATTGTTCACTTGGCGGTTGCAAGGAGTATGCAATTATTGAGGTGGGCATGGTTACATGGGAGATTATGGTGGTGCACATCGCTGCTTGATGGGAATTCGGTATGTTCCCGGCAAGAATATCATATTTGTGTGGTTGCTTGAACTCAAAGGATGTATCACTTTGATGTGGAGTTGTGTGAGTTACTTGCGAAGGGCATATGATCATGAAAAGTATCTCTTGAAGGTGTTGCAACCAAGGGAAGGTCAGAAAAAATTCTAGCGAGGAGAATGAAAGCCGTGTAAGTCAGCAGTAGGTACTTGGATCTTATATGCAATTATGTGTGAAAGCTGCAAAGATGGTTGCAAATCTAGTAGTAGTAGAAATGAAGGTGCGAGATGCTAGAAGAAACAAGGCGTGATGGGACCAACCATGCGAGTGCAGACAAGTAGGTGGAGCTCGGATGTAGTCTGAACTTATGGCATGGAGGCTATAGGAACAAGAGTTGTGGTTAACCAAGCTGCGCAAGGAAAGAGCTCTCGGGTGGAGTGTCAGGGAGGCCAATCCGGATCTGAGCATGCACATTGCATTGATGTGCATGAGCCCCTGTGATGGGGCACTCACAATGGTGGGAGGAAAAATAAAAATGGAAAAATGGTGGGAACAACTTGGAGCGAGTTCTTTGAGGAGTATGGTGACTTCAGCGGATAAGAGTCAAGGTGGAGGTGTTGAGTATTGTGACTCATATCCTAATCTACTAGGACTTGGGTGATGTACTACAAGGAAATATAGATGAATCCTAATAGGATTAGGACCCTACTTCTCTTTAGAGTAGAATTTCTACTTCATTTTGGATAAGAGTTAGGAGGATTATATAAAGCTATAAGGTGTGGTCAAAGAGAACCAAGACATGGACCAAGTCATCCATAACAAGAGGCGCATGAGAGGATTAAAAGCTAGGTTATTCTTTAGCACTAGATTCTTGTATAGTGAAAGGATCCGAGTGTCCTAAAGGTCGAGAGGGTTGTCAAGAGTGACAATTTATTGTACTTTTTTGAGGTTGTGCTAAGGAATTTGTGGTCGTCTTCGCAAATCTTTCTCTCACGTCGTGATTTTTTTGGCATTGTTATTTTAATTCTCTCTCGAGATTCATCTATTTCATTCTTGATACAATCAAACAAGTTTCCAAAGTTAACAAGACAAAACTAATATTTTTTTGCATACAAAACATGGGCGAATTGGAAATTCAATCCTATTAATAAATGTCAGTCTGAATTCTGAAATGAGAGCAATGTTCGCCTGAATTCTGCAATGACACAACTCAAATTGAAAAACCTATGCTTACCTCAAATAAAGTTTCCTATCAGATGCCAAAAATGAAGAGAAAGTATCAATAGTGAGTCCAGGGAAAAAAATCACTTTCTCCTCAAAACAGAAAGGAGCTCATTGCTTGAGATAAGCACATAAAAAAAAAAGGATAAGCCACTCCTTTGCAGGACCCCGGCATTCCCTGCTCTCAAACTAAAATACCTCTCGTAGAGTTTGATATTCAGTGTAAATTCAGATACGCTGAAAAATACAAAAAATAAAATCATAGTAGCTGATCCTGGAAACTCCCATCCACCGAACATGTACACAAAGTTAAAAAGGTATCAATCAAACTATTACAAATCAAGATCTGACCAAAAAAAGGAGCAAATAAGACAACAGCTCCCACAAAGTGTCGCAGTTAACATTTAGTAATCAGTTGAAAGTGTTACAATCACAAGATTCTGCCGAACGTTTGCCAGCGGTAAACATTGCCGAGTCCAGCTCGTATACAGTTAGGCTACCGTGCCGGACGCGACACAAGATAACAGACGGGCTACAGGACGCAAGAACCTGCCGGATTCCTCTCTCTATTTAATTCTCGTCTTGCATACGTTTCTAACTCTCGTACATGTACGCTATATAACCTCAGGGATACAAACAATGAGTCGGGTGTCGCGTTTTCTATTCTCGTCTTGCAGAAAGTAGACACAACAAGAATGACTAATTAGGGAGAAAAAAAAGTTTAAACAAAACACAAGTAGAAACATTCTAAACATACGACCCTCCTGGTTTCCTGAAGTAATGTCTAAAGAAATGGCTGATCAAGTATACTTTCATAAATACTATTCTTGTAGTTATTTTAAGCAAACGACAAACTATCACGGGTTGAGGCACATTGTCGAAACTAAACATTCATTACTGAAAAATTGAGTCTACAACATTAGACTGAAAACAAAAAGGAACTGGAACTATTGACTGAAACAAGAGGAATTGTTTTTCCTGAGTTCTAGGGAGGCTTAGCAACCTCTGAATTATCCCATGATTTTTAAAAATTATTTGATAATTTTGGAGACAAGTCAAATTTGGTCAAACACTATTTCTCCTCTTCTGGAATTTCTGGAGAAAAATTCAGTGCGTGAAAATCTCTGAAAATTTTATGGGAGGTTCCTGCTGCCGCCAGCAATCTCCAGTTAAAATTTTATAATTTTTGGAGCTTGTTTGCTATCTCAAATGATTCCTCAAAAATCAGATGTTTAAATTTAAAACCTAACTGGTTTGCACTGTTCCTCGGGTTCGGACCAGACTCGGGCTCGAGCCACTTGACTCGGTCCAACTAACTTCGCTTGCCGGCGCGATCGATCGGGCGCGCGTTGTGAACCGTTGGATCGGCATCGAGCGGTCCTCGATCAGCCGAGCAGCGGAATCGTTTCAACCGCTCGATCTAACTTTCGGTAGTTCGATTTCAATCCGACGGTCGACACGTCGTCTCATTCCTCCGTCCGCGCGCGTGTGAGCCCGGACATGGCATGCGCAGAGGAGAAAACGCCGCGCGTCCAGTCCACTCCACGGTCGCCTTTAAACGGCTATCTCTGTGCGTATTTAATGCCCGTCGTGCTCCTCCCTCAGGAGTCCACTCTCCAACTGCTCCTGTCGCTCTCTCGCGCTCAAATGGCCAGGTTGACCCGAGCGGGATATTGCCGTTGCTCTCGGCCATCCTCGGCTATTTAAGCTCCATTGTTTCTCCCTTAGCTTCCTTTAGCACCTCCGCAACTCTAGCTAGCACTCACAAGCCCGCTGGAGCCGCAGATCTTCGAGAATCCTTCGGCCGCCATTGTCGGTTTTAGAGCTTCGGTGGAGTCGGTGCAGCAGGGGTTTTATTCTTCGGGTCTTTGCTCCCTCTGCTCCTCCTCTACTCTCTGAAGCTTAACCCTCACTCAATTCGGTTCAATTTGCTCAGGGTCGAACTCAATTGATTCCCTAATTTGGTAGAAATCGGCATTCTTCTTCGCCCGAGGCGACTTGGCTCTCCTCGGTGCATTCTTTGCGCTCGGTAACCCCTCTTTAGTCCCTAGTGGCTGCTTTGCTCCTTGAAGCGGGTGGCGCATTTGCCATTTCGTTTTATCATTTCGGACCACCGGTTCTCTCGACTTCTGGCGTTCAGTCCATGGTAGAATTCATTGGTACCATTAGGTGCGCAATGATGTTTGGGACCCATTTTGGGCACTTGCTTCGCGTCGCGGCGAGGCCGCGGCGGCGACGTTCTTCCGTCGTGTTTGGGGGACAGCAGGAGGCGGTTTGAACTTGAGTCGTCGCGGACCGTCGATCCTAAGATCTCGGCCGCGTTAGCGCGAGATTTGAATTCGTCGCGCGTCTCGATGCGTGACCGTTGGATCTAAGATCAGCGGTCCCGACTCGAAGTTCGCTTGGATCATTGGATCCCGGATCGAGGGCTCGCGTGCGTAAGGGCGTTCGGATCGGCCCGCGCTCGGATCCACGTGGGCCGTTGGATCTGTCGAAGAGTTTTCCTTCGACCATTATTCTCGACCACTACGGTCGTAAGTCCTTCTCGACCATTACCCGATCGTAAGTCCTTCTACGACTATTGTCCGATCGTAAGTTACGCTACGACACTGTACCTAGTTGTAAGTCCTTCTACGACCATTACCCAGTCGTAAGTCCTTCTACGACTATTGTCCAGTCGTAAGTTCTGCTACGACCTGTACCTAGTCGTAAGTCCTTCTACGAATATTGTCGATCAAAGTTACGCTACGATCGTACCTGGTCGTAAGTCCTTCTACGACTATTATCCATCGTAAGTTACGCTACGACTTGTACCCGATCGTAAGTCCCGCTATTTTCGAAAGGATTTATTTATCAATTGAAAGATGTGATAAATTGTAAAATGCATAACTAACTCATTTTAAATCCTCTTCGGGTGATTCAAATTTTGTTAGTTATGTTTTGGGCTAAACTTTAATTTAAAAATGTTTCCAACCCCAGTATAGCTCCATAAAATTTTGCTAATGAATAGTAGTATTTTTGATTTATAAAAGCTAAGCAAAATTATTTTGGCCATATCTTTTGCATTAAGAATCCAAATCAATTGGTTCTTATTGCTAAATTCTTTATAAATCATACCCTTACTCTTGTAAAATTTTCAGAATTTTTGGAGAAAGTTTACTGTTGGGTCTTTGCATTTTATTCGTTCTTATCGGTTGTTTCTCGCTTTCTCGTTAGGATCCGAAGAGCACATTGACAATATTATTGATCCTCAGCAACATCTTGACCCATAGCAAACAGGCAAGCAGTTTGATCATGTCAATCCCATTATTTTTCAAGTCTAATATATTGATTTCAACTTGTAGGTATGCATTGCTATTTTGTTGTTAAATTATGGTTAGTATCCTATAGTTGCATAATCTGTAGGAATTGGTTATCCTCTACTACCATGAGCCTAGGTTATTTGCTATGATGTGAGTTCGATGGATGAGCTCTTGTCATTTAGTAGAATACGAATTGAAATTGCTTAGAAAAGCTTAGTTTCGGTAGCCATGGGCGATCATCGATTTTTAGTCGATGATCTTGATCACATATTTATTTATTATTTCATTATGTCCAGCACTTGTGCTTTGTTACTTTGTAAAGTCAAAAACTGAAAATAAAATTGTTTTAGACTTGGGCACAATGGTATATTGGTGTGATCTGTTGGTGTGAATGCAATGGTGCCTAGGTCCTCAAGGACCGAGTTACTTGTGTCACTAAGCCAAACGCTTATGCGTGCTAACCACGCGAGAGGGATATGGGACCTCTCTTGACTTAGTACTTTGGCGTGTGTTATCTCAGTCATTTGGAGGGGGTTGTGTGTGTTGTGTGAAAAAGGATATGTGTTCTTGTGTTGGGTGTGCGGTGGTGGAGATTCCGGGTAGGCTCTCCACCTTGAGGGGCATTGTAGTTGTCCAAGGCTTTACCTGCGACGGGTAGTTGACCGAGGCTTTACAATGACCCTGTAACATCCCAAATACGGATTTGTGTTTCAAATGTAAGAAAATGCAAAGAAATTAAAACTTTTCTTGCATCTTGAAACCCCTGGTCATTTTTGTAATTCTTTTAAAAGAATTATGGAAAATCAAAATCCAATCTCCATTTGACTCCAATCAAAAACCTCCTTGGCATAGATCTTGTGCCAAACCCTTGGAGATATTTCTCCTGAGTTCTAGGGAGGCTTGGCAACACCTCTGAATTATCTCATGATTTTTAAAAATTATTTGATAATTTATGGAGGCGAGTCAAAGCTTGGTCAAACCATAGCTTTCACCTTCTGGAATTTCTGGAGGAAAATTCAGTACATTAAAGTCTCTGGAAATTTTATGTGAGGTCCCTCCTACTATCAGCAATCTCCAGTTAAAATTTCGTAGATTTTGGAGTTTGTTTGCTACCTGAAATAATTCCTCAAAAATCAGATGTTAGGATTCAAACCCTAACTGGTTTGCACTATTCCGTAGGTTCGAATCGGACTCGAGCTCGAGCCACTTGACTCGGTCCGATCCACTAGTTGTGCCAACTTTCGGTCGTTCGCGCTAGGTCGTGGCCGTTGGATCGGTATCACCCGGTCTTCGACCGGTAGAGCGAATGGAGTCATTGTAAACCACCGTCGACTCGGTAGTTGGATCGGCATCGAGCGATCTTCGACCGACCCAAACGCCAGGATCGTTTCAATCCGCTCGATCTAGCCCAGCCGTTCGATTTCAATCCGACGACCAACGAGTCGTCTCCTTCCTCTGTCCGCGCGCGCGTGAGCTCTGCCATGGCGTGCGCAGAGGAGAAAGGCAGTGGCGTGCAGTCCACTCTATGTCCACCTTTAAACGGCTAGCTCTGCGCGCATTAAATGCTGTCGCGCTCATCCTCGAAGAGCCATGACTCAACCGCTCCCATCGCTCTCAAGTGCTCTCATGGCGGTGTTGACCCATTGGAAAAACCGCCCGTTGCTCTCGCCATTGATCTATTTAAACTCCATTCCTTCACCCTTAGCTTCTTTTAGCACTTCCGCAACTCCAGCTAGCACTCACCAGCTTGCTCGAGCTGCAGTTCCTCGCAATCTCCTCGACCGCCATTGTTGAGTGTGGAGCTTTCGGTGAAGGCGGTGCAGCGGGGGTTTTCTTCTTCAAATCTTCGCCCCCTCTGCTCCCCCTTTACTCTCTGGAGCTTAACCCTCACCGGTTTGGTTCTCCCTTTGCTCAGTCATTGTGGCCTAGAGGACCTTCTGCCGCCGTTCGGACACTCGTCGCCGGAGCCACTCCGTGGGTCTCTGGTCGTTTCTTCAGCTCAGGTAATTTCACCTTACCCTATAGGAGCTTAGGTGTGTTTTCGTTGTTCTTTTGGTATTGTTCGTTCGGGAGTCCTCCTGAGCCATACCTACTCGGCCGCACTCCGTGGTCGTACCGCCGTCGCAGCCATACTCCGACCAGTATTGACCGCCGTTAGGACCATTGAACTTTTAGACACTCCTCCGCGCCTTAGCCGTGGCCTTCGTGGTCGGAGGCAGCCGAGCCACTGGCAAAGCGTGCGGGAGGCGCTGCCTCGTGGTCGGATTTCCGACCAGTCACCGTAGCTTAGTCATCAGTTTTTCTACGACTTATACCTAGTCGTAAGTCCGTCTACGACTAGTGCCCGGTCGTAAGTCTTCTACGACTGGTAGCCAGTCGTAAGTCCTTCTACGACTATGTCATAGTCGTAGGTTCGGCTACGACCACTACCTGGTCGTAAGACCTTCTCTTGGTCGTATATTTGGCATTAAGAATCCAAATCAATTGGTTCTTGTTGCTAAATTCTTTATAGATTATGCTCCTGTTACTGTAACATTTTCAGAATTTTTGGAGAAAGTTTGCTGTTGAGTCCTTGCATTTTATTCGTTTTTATTGGTTGTTTTTCGCCTTCTCGTTAGGATCCGAAGAGCGCATTGACAACATAAGTGATCCCCAACTACATCTTGACCCGCAACAAACAGGCAAGCAGTTTGATCATGTTCATCCCATTATTTTTCAAGTCTATTATATTGCTTTCAACTCGTATGTAAGCATTGCTATTTTGTTGTTAAAATACGGTTAGTGTCCTATAGTTGCATAATCTGTAGGACTTGTTTACCCTCTACTACCATGAGCTTAGGTTATTGGCTGTGGTCGGAGTTCGATGGATGGACTCTGGTCGCTTAGTAGCTCTCGATGTGAAGTTGCTTAGAGATGCTTAGTTTGGTAATCTTTGGCGATCATCGATTGTAGTCGATGATCTTGATCACATTACTTATTATGTCATTCGACCGGCACTTGTGCTTTGTTATTTTGTAAAGTCAAAATCGAAAATGGAAAGCTGATTTGGACTTGGGCAAGTGGTCGGATGGTGGGTTATTGGGTTTGTGTTTGTCTTGCCTAAGTTAACAAGGACCGAACATCTTGTTACACTAAACCAAGCATTTTTGCGTGCTAACCACGCGAGAGGGATATGGGACCTCTCTTGACTTGGTACTTTGGCGTGGGTTATCTCCGAGTCGCAGGAGGGGTTGTGTGTGTTGTGTGAAACATGATATGTGGTCGTGTTCTTGTGTTGGGTGTGCGGTGGTGGAGATTAGGGTAGGCTCTCCACCTCGAGGAGCGTCGTAGTTGTCCAAGGCTTTACAGGAAGGGTAGTTGACCGAGGCTTTACGATGACTCAGAGCACAGCGTATGGGTTTCTATCCATACAGGCGGCTCGTGAATAATTCACAATATTGGAAATGTCTCGTAGGACTTAGCCGTGTGGCATACCTAAGGAAGTGTGCTTAATAACTTGGCAAAAAGCGGTCGGCGTGTGGAGTGCAGTGGTACACCTGCGAGGATAAAACTATTCAAATAGCCTCGTCCTAGGTTATGGACACGCTGGGGAGGTCTTCCAAGAGTTAGACTACAACCTTTTAAACTAAAATTTGACATGGTTGGTATGAATGGGTAATTCATGCTATTGTTGTGGTGACTAAGGGTTTAGTCACTTCGAGATTGTTGTTATTCTCGATCTCTTGTTATATTGTTGTCTTTTGCGATTATTTGAACATTAAAACTGATTTGTTAACTTGCTTTTAAATGTATTACATTATTGCAAATAAAAATTGCTTTGTCTTTGAAAATGAAACATCTGACCTCCACTTAAATAAGCTTGCATGTAGCATATGTACAGTCTGTTACTCTGACGTAAGTCTTGCGAGTACATTCCAAGTACTCACCCGGCTTTCTTGGGCTCTTTGTTCTGAGGAGGAAGGTGAGCCCCAAGGGCATCACTTTTGTGAAATGTCTTTGTGGATTCGACGACTAGCTTGGCGGTCCGTCGGTTGCCTCGTGGGTTAAAGGCACACTGATCGGCTCTTTTGTTTATAGCCATCTTATGGCACTTTTGCTTCCGCTGTTAAATTTCCTTATGTATGTCTTTTGGCCGGTCGGCCTCTCTTTTGTAATAACTATCTTCTATTTATGTTATCTTCTGGATTGTTGTTTTTGCTTCGGTTCTATGTGAATGAATGGAATTGATGCATGAACTTTGTAAAGAGGTGTGTATACTGCATTTCTGGGAAGTATACATGTCTCGAGTCTCGGATTATCTGATTTGTGATGCTAGGGCCGAATGGATGGTTAAGCATTACAAGCCCGATAAACCGGGGTCTCACAAGGTTTGGTATCAGAGCCATACTGACCGTAGTAACCCAAGCTTGGTCGTCTTTTAGGATATTTTGGAAAATCTTATTTTCAAAGTATCAAATGGTTTATGAAAGCTTAAGGAATTCTCAGATTTTATTCCTTACCTATCTTAGCTTTCTCCTCTCACCTTACTCTAATTTGAGTTTTGAAAATTGTTTACCCCTCCTTCTTTCAAAGATAGTTGTTATCGTTGAATTGGGTTTTGAGAACTAATGAGCTTGGCAAATTGAAGTGGTGGTTGCCTTCTACAAGGTTTTGAAGCTTCTGGAATGGATAAATGACGACTATAAGCTTGGATGCGAAACCTGGACAGCGATCTTTCAATTTCCGGACAGCAAGCTCAAAGGTTCTAAATGGAGTAGAAAATGAGAGGTGAATCAATTAAAACTTGTGGGAATAGAAGGGTAAGATGTGATACTAGTTAGCTATGTATCTAACACTATTTTCGCTGATTGAACCTTGCTCTTTAATGGTATTAGATCTTACCTTAATCTTCTGATTTTTATATTCTCAATCAATTACTCGTTCATTCGATACGGGTTAGTTGCATTGGGAAGTTGAGCTTTGGTTTGGTAATTCCTTGCTGTTGTTAGAGTCTTTTTATAAGCTTGTTTAAGTTTACCCACTGGCTACTTTTGGCTTTCGATTAGGGGGTATTCCATTCCCCTAGTCGCTAGCGTTTCGCTTTCTTTCGGCTTTGATTTTTGAGTCTAGTTTTAACCAAAGTTTCTTGTAACAGGATGGCCGGACGCACTCGCAGCGGCCAAGGCCAGTCAGCTGGTCCGGACAAGGATCTTCCTCCTCCTCCGACCATGGCCGAGGTCCTTCTTGAGATTGAACGCAACCGTGCAGAGGACAGGAGGGTTCTTCTGGATGTTATTGCGCGCAACACCTCCGCCCTTACCGGTGCTTCAGGATCCGGGCAAGGGAGTGGACACCCGCCGCGTGGGGACTCGCGAGTTTCTTCGCTTTCACCCCCTCGTTCTCGTGTCCGAGGACCCGCTGACTTGAACAAGCTTCGCTCGGTTGGCGAAGCCAGATAGCGCAGCGATGCGAGACGCAAGGCGCTGTGCGATCGCACTAGATTAGAGGGTGCGGCTTTGTCTTGGTGGGAGAGCTTTCGCCATGCACCGACGGCACACCGTCACCGGGAGGAGTTCCGCTTGCGCCTTCCGGAGTCACATTCCTTCCGGCTGATGAGGCTAAAGAAGAAGGAGTTCTGCCGCTCGGATAAGGGCGCTTTCGATTCTGAGTACTGCACGAGTTCAACCATTTGACTCGTTATGCTCGGAAGAGGTGGCCACCGATGAGGCCAAGCAAGAGAAGTTCAAGGATGGTTTGTCAGGAGCTTGGGACAAGCTATCTGTCGTCGACTTCGGATTTCCGGACCTTGGTAGACAAGGCCATCGTCGTTGAGCACGCAGGAGAGCGCTTGTGGATTCCATAGCGTAAGTGGGAGGCCCACAAGTCCTCTAGGGCGGCTATCCCCGCTTGATCCGTTTCAGCGTCGCGTCGCGAGTTTCAGCACCCAAGGCCGTCGGGCCGCCGCCCTTCGCAGCCGTGCCCCAATCACGTGCACTGCGAGTCGTGATGGCCCCTGCAACCCGGCCGGAGTCACTTGCCGCTGCTGCCAGAAGGGGCATTATGCGAACCAGTGCCCTAAGAAGACAGGAGCAGCCCCTCGTCCTAATGGAGGACGCGGGCCAGGAGGTGGTCCTTCTCAGGACCTGAAGATGGTCCCTGCTACCCAAGGCATGGGTAGTGGTCGCGTCAACCTCATCTCAGCAGAGGAGGCACAGGAGGCACCCGACGTCGTCTTTGGGTACACTCTCTGTTAACTCTCATTACGCTCTTTGCTTTGTTTGATTCAGGAGCATCTCATTCTTTTGTTTCCGAGTCTTTTGCTGTTGTTAGTGAGCTCCTTTTTACTCTATTGTTGGCCCCATTGCTCATTCGCTCTCCTGGTTTGGAGTTAAGAGCTGAATCTGAGTGTAGGGATGTCCCAATCGAGATCGAGGGAGTGAGATTCTTCGCAAATCTTATCCTCCTCCATTCAGCAAGTCTAGATGTAATTCTTGGTATGGATTGGTTGTCTCAGCATAAGGGACAAATCGATTGTGCCAAGAAGTGTGTCTCTTTATCTAGTCTTTCCGCAGCGTGTTCGCTTTGCCCGGCCGCAAGGTCCGCACCTCTTCGCGATTGAAGCGAAGCCCACTCTAGATATTAGTGAGGTCCCAACAGTTTGTGACTTCGTTGATGTCTTTCCTGAAGATCTTCCAGGGATGCCACCAGTTCGAGACCTCGAGTTTGTCATTGAGTTGGTTCCCGGTACCGCCCCAATTTCAAGGAGGCATTATCGGATGCCACCGAACGAGTTGGTGGAGTTGAAGAAGCAACTTAATGAGCTGCAAGAAAAAAGGTTTCATCCGCCCTAGCTCATCTCCGTGGGGTTGTCCTGCAATCTTCGTAAAGAAGGACAATACTTTGCGCATGTGCGTGGATTACCGTCCGCTTAATGAAGTAACGGTAAAGAACAAGTATCCATTGCCCCGCATTGATGATCTCTTTGATCAATTAACTGGAGCTCGAGTGTTCTCCAAGATTGATTTGAGGATGGGATATCATCAAGTTCGGATACGACCTGAGGATATTCCAAAGACGGCTTTCTCTACTCGCTACGGTTTGTATGAGTATACCGTCATGTCATTTGGCTTAACCAATGCTCCCGCCTTGTTCATGAACCTCATGAATTCGGTATTCATGGAGTATTTGGATAAGTTTGTCGTGGTCTTCATCGATGATATTCTCATCTATTCCAAGGACGATGAGGAACATGCTGAGCATCTGAGGCTTGTGTTGGGTAAGCTTCGTGAGCACCAGCTGTATGCAAAGTTCAGCAAGTGCGCATTCTGGTTGAAGGAAGTGGCCTTCTTGGGTCATGTTCTTTCAAAGCAGAGGCGAGCCGTTGATCCCAAAAGGTCAGCGATGTTCTTTCATGGACTCGACCTACTTGATGGAACCGGCGCGGAGTTTTCTCGGTTTAGCGGGCTATTATCGCCGTTTTATCGAGAACTTCTCCAAGATCGCGAAGCCGATGACGGAGTTGCTCAAGAAGAACAAGAAGTTCTTGTGGTCCGATGCTTGTGAGGAAAGCTTCCAAATCATCAAGAAGCGCTTGACCACCGCTCCCGTCCTCGTTCTTCCCGATATTCATCGAAGCCGATATCTTTTGTGATGCTTTCGTCGAGGACTCGGTTGTGTCCTTATGCAAGAAGGCAAGGTAGTGGCCTATGCATCGAGGCAATTGAGACCTCATGAACTCAACTATCCCACCCATGACTTGGAATTGGCTGCTGTGATTCATGCACTTAAGATTTGGCGATATTACCTAATCGGTAATCGTTGCAAAGTGTATTCGGATCACAAAAGCCTAAAGTGTTTGTTCACCCAACCAGACCTGAACCTCAGGCAAAAGAGATGGTTGGAGTTGATCAAGGACTATGACATGGGTATTCACTACCATCGGGCAAGGCTAATGTCGCTGCTTGATCGCTCGTCATAAGCGCATTGCAATGCCTTGTTGCTCCAGGAATGTCAACCCACTCTTCTGGAGGAATTTCAGCGTCTCAACTTGGGATTGGTTGAGCATGGTTCCCTCGCTGCCTTGGTTGTGCAACCAACCTTGGTGGATCGGATTAAGATCGTTCAAAGAATCGGATCTTTGGAATAAGCGCATCAAGGAAAATTCAAGAACGGAACAACCAAGTGCTTCTTGAGGATGAGCATGGTGTTGTAAGGTTCGGGCAATGCCTTGTGGTTCCAAAGGACATGGAATTGCGGGATTTGATTCTTTGCGAAGCCCATAATTTGCCTTTGTCTATTCATCCCGGGGCCACAAAGATGTATCAGGATCTCCGTCAGGGATTTTGGTGGACCCGAATGAAGAGAGAAATTGCGAAGTTCTTTGCCGAGTGCGACGTATGTCGTCGTGTCAAGGCCGAGCATCAGCGTCCAGTAGGACTGCTTCAGCCGTTGCCTATTCCTGAATGGAAGTGGGATTTGATCGGAATGGACTTTATCACCGGTCTACCCAGGTCGCCCAAGGGAAACGATGTCATTTGGGTCGTCATCGATCGATTGACTAAAGTGGCTCATTTCATTCCTGTCAAGACGCAGCTTCGCGTGGGGCTCCTAGCTGAGCTCTATGTCGCCAGAATTGTGAGTTTGCATGGGATACCGAAGACGATCATTTCTGATCGTGGTTCTCTGTTCACTTCTCGGTTTTGGCATAGTCTGCAAGAGGCTATGGGCACCCGTCTTACCTTTAGCACAGCATATCACCCTCAAACTGATGGTCAGACCGAAAGGGTCAACCAAGTGTTGGAGGACATGCTCCGTGCTTGTGTTCTCTCCTATGGAAAGAATTGGGAGAAATGCTTGCCATTTGCCGAGTTTTCCTACAACAACAGTTTTCAAGCCAGTCTCGGTATGTCACCTTTTGAGGCCTTATACGGGAGAAAGTGCAGAACCCCGTTGAATTGGTCTAAGACCGGCGAAAGACCTTTCTTTGGCCCGGACTCGATCAATGAGGCCGAGAGTCAAGTCCAGCTTATTCGTGATCGTTTACGCATGGCCCAATCCAGGCAAAAGAGCTATGCGGATCGCCGTCGTCGTGAATTGAGCTTTGAGCCTGATGACTTTGTTTATCTCAAAGTCTCTCCTTTGAAGGGCCATCAGCGTTTCAGCGTCAAGGGCAAGTTAGCTCCTCAATATGTCGGCCCTTACCGTGTTGTCGAGAAGAAAGGAGCTGTTGCCTATAAGTTAGAATTGCCAGCTGCACTCGAGGGGGTACATGATGTTTTCCATGTGTCCCAATTAAAGAAGTGCCTTCGTGTTCCAACTGAGGAAGCTCCGTTGGAAACTCTCGACGTCCAAGAGGATTTGACCTACCGCAAGCATCCTGTTCGCATACTCGATGAGGCTGAACGAAGAACAAGGAATAAATCTAACAGATTCCTCAAAGTTCAGTGGTCGAACCATTCCGAGGATGAGGCTACTTGGGAAAGGGAAGATCGCCTCGTGCGCATCATCCATCTTTCTTTACCGAGTGAGCCAAATCTCGGGACGAGATTTTTGTAAGGGGGGGAGGTTTTGTAACATCCCAAATACGGATTTGTGTTTCAAATGTAAGAAAATCCAAAGAAATTAAAACTTTTCTTGCATCTTGAAACCCCTGGTCATTTTTGTAATTCTTTTAAAAGAATTATGGAAAATCAAAATCCAATCTCCATTTGACTCCAATCAAAAACCTCCTTGGCATTGATCTTGTGCCAAATCCTTGGAGATATTTCTCCCGAGTTCTAGGGAGGCTTGGCAACACCTCCAATTATCTCATGATTTTTAGAAATTATTTGATAATTTGTGGAGGCGAGTCAAAGCTTGGTCAAACCATAGCTTTCACCTTCGGAATTTCGGAGGAAAATTCAAGACATTAAAGTCTCTCGAAATTTTATGTGAGGTCCCTCTGCTGTCAAGAATTTCAGATTAAAATTTCGTAGATTTTGGAGTTTGTTTGCTACCTGAAATAATTCCTCAAAAATCAGATGTTAGTATTCAAACCCTAACTGGTTTGCACTATTCCGTAGGTTCGAATCGGACTCGGGCTCGAGCCACTTGACTCGGTCCACCCACTAGCCGTGCTAACTCTCTGGCCGGGCGCTAGGGTCGCGGAGCCATTGATCGGTATCACCGGTCTTCGACCGGCGAACGAATGGAGTCGTTGTAAACCACCTGATCTGACTCAGCCGTTGGATCGGCATCGAACGGTCTTCCACCAGCCAAACGCTGGGATCGTTTCAATCCGCTCGATCTAGCCCAGCCGTTCGATTTCAATCCGACGACCAACGAGTCGTCTCCTTCCTCTGTCCGCGCGCGCGTGAGCTCTGCCATGGCGTGCGCAGAGGAGAAAGGCAGTGGCATGCAGTCCACTCTATGTCCACCTTTAAATGGCTAGCTCTGCGCGCATTAAATGCCTGTCGCGCTCATCCCTCAGAGAGCCATGACTCAACTGCTCTCATCACTCTCAAGTGCTCTCATGGCAGTGTTGACCCGACTGGAAAAACCCGGCCGTTGCTCTCTACCATTGCTCTATTTAAGCTCCATTGCTTCACCCTTAGCTTCTTTTAGCACTTCCGCAACTCCAGCTAGCACTCACCAGCTTGCTCGAGCTGCAGTTCCTCGCAATTTCCTCGACCGCCATTGTTGAGTGTGGAGTTTTCGGTGAAGGCGGTGCAGCGGGGGTTTTCTTCTTCAAATCTTCGCCTCTCGCTCCCCTCTTACTCTGAGCTTAACCTCACCCGGTTTGGTTCTCCTTTGCTCAGTCATTGTGGCCTAGAGAGGACCTTACCGCGCGCTCGGACACTCGTCACGGAGCCACTCCGTGGGTCTCGGTCGTTTCTTGGCTCTGTAATTTCACATTACCCTATAGGAGCTTAGGTGTGTTTTCGTTGTTCTTTGGTATTGTTCGCTCGGGAGTCCTCGAGCCATACCTACTCGGCCGACTCAGTGGTCGTCTTGCCGCATGACCATACTCCGACCAAGATTGACCGCCAGTAGGACCATTGAACTTTAGACACTCCTCCCGCCTTTAGTGGCCATTGTGGTCGGAGGCGCCGCCGAGCCACCGGCAAAGCGTGCAGGAGGCGCCTCGTGGTCGGATTCCCACCGACCACCGTAGCTTAGTCATCGCTTTTCTACGACTTATACCTAGTCGTAAGTCCGTCACGACTAGTGCCCGGTCGTAAGTCTTCTACGATCGTAGTCAGAAGTCCTTCTACGACTATGTCATAGTCGTAGGTTGCCACGACCACTACCGGTCGTAAGACCTTCTCTTGGTCAGATATTTGGCATTAAGAATCCAAATCAATTGGTTCTTGTTGCTAAATTCTTTATAGATTATGCTCCTGTTACTGTAACATTTTCAGAATTTTTGGAGAAAGTTTGCTGTTGAGTCCTTGCATTTTATTCGTTTTTATTGGTTGTTTTTCGCCTTCTCGTTAGGATCCGAAGAGCGCATTGACAACATAAGTGATCCTGACTACATCTTGATTCATGACAAGCAAAAGCAAGCGGTTTGATCATGTTCATCCCATTATTTTTCAAGTCTATTATATTGCTTTCAACTCGTATGTAAGCATTTCTATTTTGTTGTTAAAATACGGTTAGTGTCCTATAGTTGCATAATCTGAGGACTTGTTTACCTCTACTACCATGAGCTTAGGTTATTGGTCGTGGTCGGAGTTCGATGGATGGACTCGGTCGCTTAGTAGCTCTCGATGTGAAGTTGCTTAGAGATGCTTAGTTTCGGTAGTACTTGGCGATCATCGATTGTAGTTGATGATCTTGATCACATTACTTATTATGTCATTACGACCAGCACTTGTGCTTTGTTATTTTGTAAAGTCAAAATCTGAAAATGGAAAACCGATTTGGACTTGGGCAAGTGGTTGGATGGTGGGTTATTGGGTTTGTGGTTGTCTTGCCTAAGTCAACAAGGACCGAACATCTTGTTACACTAAACCAAGCATTTTTGCGTGCTAACCACGCGAGAGGATATGGGACCTCTCTTGACTTGGTACTTTGGCGTGGGTTATCTCCAGTCGCAGGAGGGGTTGTGTGTGTGTGTGAAACATGATATGTGGTCGTGTTCTTGTGTTGGGTGTGCGGTGGTGGAGATTAGGGTAGGCTCTCCACCTCGAGGGCGTCGTAGTTGTCCAAGGCTTTACCCGGTAGGGTAGTTGACCGAGGCTTTACGATGACTCCGACACAACGTATGGGTTTCTATCCATACGGGCGGCTCGTGAATAATTCACAATATTGGAAATATCTTGTAGGACTTAGCCGTGCCAACATACCTAAGGAAGTGTGCTTAATAGCTTGGCAAAAAGGCGGTCTCATGGCGTGCAGTGCAGATGGTACACCTGCAGGATAAAACTATTCAATAGCCTCGTCCTAGGTTATGGACACGCTTGGGGAGGTCTTCCAAGAGTTAGACTACAACCTTTTTAAACTAAAATTTGACATGGTTGGCATGAATGGGTAATTCATGCTATTGTTGTGGTGACTAAGGGTTTAGTCACTTCCAGGATTGTTGTTATTCTCGATCTACTGTTATATTGTTGTCTTTTGCGATTATTTGAACATTAAAAACTGATTTGTTAACTTGCTTTTAAATGTATTACATTATTGCAAATAAAAATTACTTTGTGCTGAAAATGAAACATACAGCCTCCACTTAAATAAGCTTGCATGTAGCATATGTACAGGTCTGTTACTAAGACGTAAGTCTTGCAGTACATTCCAAGTACTCACCCGCTTTTTTGGGCTCTTTGTTGCAGGGGAGGAAGGTGAGCCCCAAGGGCCTCACTTTTGTGAAATGTGCTGTGGATTCGACGACTAGCTTGGCGGTCCGGTCGGTTGCCTTGTTGGTTAAAGGCACACTGGTCGGCTCTTTTGTTTATAGCCATCTTATGGCACTTTTGCTTCCGCTGTTAAATTTTCTTATGTATATGTCTTTTGGCCGGTCGGCCTCTCTTTTGTAATAACTATCTTCTATTTATGTTATCTTCTAGATTGTTGTTTTTGCTTCGGTTCTATGTGAATGAATGGAATTGATGCATGAACTTTGTAAAGAGGTGTGTATACTGCATTTCTGGGAAGTATACATGTCTCGAGTCTCGGATTATCTGATTTGTGATGCTAGGGCCGAATGGATGGTTAAGCATTACAAGCCCGATAAACCGGGGTCTCACAGACCCCGACACAACGTATGGGTTTCTATCTATACGGGCGGCTCGTAGTTAATACACAATATTGGAAATGTCTCGTAGGACTTAGCTGTGCCGGTATACCTAAGGAAGTGTGCTTAATAGCTTGGCAAATAGGCGGTCTAGCGTGTGGGTACATTGGTACACCCCTGCAGGGTATAAAACTATTCGAATAGCCTCGTCCTAGGTTATGGACATGCTTGGTAAGGTCGTGCAAGAACTAGACTACAACCTTTTTAAATTAAAATTTGACATGGTTAGTATGAATGGGTAATTCATGCTATTGTTGTGGTGACTAATGGGTTAGTCACTTTCAGGTTTGTTGTTGTCATCTATCTACTGTTATATTGTTGTCATTTACGGTTGTTTGAACATTAAAAACAGATTTGTTAACTTGCTTTTATATATACTACATTGTTGCAAATAAAAATTGCTTTGTGCTGAAAATGAAACATACAGCCTCCACTTAAATAAGCTTGCATGTAGCATATGTATAGGTCTGTTACTCTACACGTAAGTCTTGCGGAGTACAATTTTTGTACTCATTTGCTTTGCTTAACTATTTGTTGAAGAGGAGGAAGGTGAGCCCCAAGGGCCTCACTTTTGTGAAATGTGTTGTGGATTCGACGACTAGCTTGGCGGTCCGGTCGGTTGCCTTGTGGGTTAAAGGCACACTGATTGGCTCTTTTTGTTTATGGCCATCTTATGACACTTTTACTTCCGCTGTTAAATTTCTTTATGTATATGTCATTTGGCCGGTCGGCCTCTCTTTTGTAATAACTCTCCTTTATTTATGTTATCTTCTGGTTTGTTGCTTTGCTTCGGTTCTACGTGAATGAATGGAATTGATGCATGAATTTTGTAAAGAGGTGTGTATACTGCATTTCTGGGAAGTATACATGTCTCGAAGACACGGGTTATTTCGTTTGTGATGCTAGGGTCAATTGATGACTAAGCATTACAAGCCCAATAAACCGAGGTCCTCACACATATTGCTAAGGCAAGGTGGAGGAGCCCAACATATAAGGTGGAATCCTTGCCACTCTTTGAAACATGTGACACATGGATGAGGGTGGCACGAGGAGGGTTTTGGCTAAACACACACGCACGCGCGCATTCGCGCATTTTCGCGTGAAAAATCGCGTGACTTGTGACTTGTGGCGCGTCACTTGGCAAACCAAGTCAACTTTGTTTTTGCTGAGCCATGCAACTCTCTCTCTGTTTGAATGAGATTCAAACGTTTGAATTTGAGGTTTTATTGGGTGATGATGACAGGCAGTTTATCAGTGGGTAAATTGTTGGTTAAGTGCGTTAGTTACCAGTGGGTAAATGGCTACTTAATCAGTCAGTTACCAGTCATCTCTATATATACGTCTGTAGACGTCCAAAGCATTGCGCATAAACTCTGCCTCATTCCTTCTCTTTTTCCTCTGAAATCCTGTGTTATTGTACCGCGCCGTTTGAATCTCGTCGACTCTTCTTCTCGGCGTGCACCGTGAAGAAGGGAAGAGTTATCTCCGAACCGTTACTGCCGTGAAGACCTGCACGGGGGCGGCAATATGGTTTCTGGGCAGCGCACATCTGCGCGACCGCTCGTGTGGTTGATTCGCCTGCGTCTGCGCTGCTTCCTTTTCTTCATCGAACACGACAGTAAGTCTTTCGTCGGTCTGACTGTCTTGCTACATTCTGGTTTTTGAATATATTCTGAAGTACAATGGTTTGCCTGTTGTTAGTACTGGTTTATGCATCTTTAGTTTTTTACAATATCTGTTGTCTATTAAAATATGGAATTAAAATATTACCCTCATTTTCAACAGCATCTTCACCTTTAAATTATACACTAGAGAACAACATTTGCTGCTTTACTGAACATAAGTGACCTTGGCTGGACATTATTAACCATAACTTGACAAAACCCGGTAAGCACCTTTGCTGCTTTACTGAACATAAACGACCTTGGCTGATCACTAGTGATGCTAGCTTATGAAAACCCGGCAAGCACAGAGAATTGCATTCACAAACCATCCATCAAGTTCAGACAGCAAAAATGCTTGTGAACACAAAACCAAACTTTACTTACAGCATCCTTCAAACTACTCCATAGTCCATACGTCTATACATCAAATTAATTCTGAAGGAGAGGGGCATAGCACCCTGGCACGAGCAGCAGACACTAGAAACGTTCACATCCCCCTCCCCTCCCAAGCCCCTTGATCTCTATCGTCACCCTCTATGATCTATGTCAACTAGAAATCCCAACAGGAAAAAACAATAAATAAATAAATAAATATAGAACAAAAAAATAAATAAATATAGAACCTGCAAAAATAGGAAACCAGCAAAACAAGGTCCTCACCTTGCCTTGCCGGCGATTGCTCCAGCTGCGTTGCCTACTCCTCCCCTCCCTAACCATCTCTCTCTCTCTCTCTCTCTCTCTCTCTCTCTAACACACACCCTCGTCGCCCAACTCTCCCCCACGCTATTTCTCCAACACCAACGGTATCTACCACGTAATATTCTCCCCTTCAAGGGTACCCATCTGATGGTTTGATTTTCTACCAGTTCGCTAGGTACAGTACAGTACACCACCCTATCGATTAGGGATTTAGATCCTCTGTATTACTGTAGAGATACTGTAGTAGCAGTAAAATATTTATAGCAGTAAAACACTGTAGCTGTTGATCTCGATCTTTGATTTTTATTAAACGGTAAATATCGTTTTCTAATACTTTGCACACCGTAGATCATCTGCATCAAATCTATCAAGAGAGGATCCATTTCCACCGCTCAGCGCTCATCCACGTACTTTCCATCAACGACAAAAGTGTTGTGTTTCTGTGCGAGGTTTGCTTTGCCATCACAGGGTCGCCTTTTAACCTTGAAAAAAACAAGAGAGAGAAAACATTGTGACTTTCAACGCAGCCCTTTCCTTTGACCACTTAACTGTGTATCTCCTGATTGCGTCTAGAATTGCCGAGCTCCCCCGTGTCTCCCGGCAAATATCTTCCACTCGCACTTCGACGCGTGGTTTCCCAAACTCCAGAATTCATCTCCGCTTTGCACGCGTGTGAGCCGTTCGATCTGGCGGACGGGCGATGGAGCACTCCCTGTCGTGCGGCGACGCGTGCCTTCCAGGCCAATACACTCCCTTCTCCTTCTATCAAAGTTTCCATACTACTCCCATCACTTCCCCTCCCCCGATTCCCTCGTTGTCGCCATTCGTCCTCCCAGTGTAGCCTCTACTTCGCCCGCGCCGCCCCCACCCCCACCCGCCTCACTACCCGTGCCTGCCTCCTCTCCTTTGACCAAACCCGTGACACCGGCTCCCCCTCCTCGAATCCTCCCCGCCACCACCTGACATCGTCGCCTATGAACATCACCAAACTACGCCTCTCCATTGCGACGCTGCACGATTCATTCCTTCTAGAAGCTTCCAGAAGGTCCTTCCCCACCACCCATGTTCCAGATCCTTCTCGAAGCACCGCACACATTCTCCTCACCTCTTTGAGATCTCTTCGGCCTCCTCCCGTGAAGAGAAATATCACATTGATCCATCATGAGGAGGCTTCTGGAAGGTGTTAGGTAATATTTGTTGTGTCCGTTTTTGTTTAGAAGTCCGAGTCCAAACCACTATTGCAAACAGAGCCGGGTTACTATAACAATCCTAGTCCGAGTATTGTAGCAGTAGTTGTGACTATAAAAGGGGGTCATATGTAATCAGATTTTGTAAGAAGATTGAGAGTCAAAGCAATAGAAAAGCTAACTTGTGCAAAAGACCAAATTATCTTTGTCTTTCTTGATCGTGTTTCTTTCGATGGCAAGTTTTTTTCGGTTTGTTCCAATAATTGGTATCAGAGCTCTAGGTTCGAAACCCTAGCTGTTGCCCTAGGAAAGGTGATCTCGACTCCCAGGGTGGCATATACGGTGTGACGGCTGGTGCGGCAACATCCCAGGGAGCGTGGTGGCCGGTTGTGCTATGGCGGATGCGTAGCGTTCAGCCGCGGAGCGCACGACGGGGCGCGACGGCTCGATACGGCGCACCGATGCACTGTACGGTGCATGCAGCTCCATGACGAGGAGGAGCCTGAGTTTTTTGATTTGTGCCCAAGATTTATGTCGCGTTCTCCGGGGAGTGGTGTCACCTGTGACGATGCAACGTCGACGCTCTTCTTACTGGCCGAAAAGGAGACGGTCAAAGCTGCGTGGAAGGCGTCGAAGACGATGCATGATGGTGCTGATCATCGAAAGGTGAAGGCGAGGGACGTTGAGAAGATGTGTTCGCCGTCCTGAGTCAAGTAAGTAGTGTTAAGTCCGGGACATCGAAGAGATGTGTTTGTCGTCCTGAGTCGAGTCCGTGTGTTACTCAAGTTGAAGTCGTGACCAATTTGAAGTTCGAGTACGAGTTGGGGCGTAAGTCGTAGTTGAGACCGACTGCCTCAATGAGTAAGCGTCCAAGACGTGTTCGAGTTGTGCCACCGTCTTCGGCCGAGTGTGTGGAAGCCATGTTGAAGTTGAGTTCAACTGGCAGCACACGAAATATAATAAGTACAACAAATATTGAGGAGTGATTGTTAGGTAATATTTGTTGTGTCTGTTTTTGTTTAGAAGTCCGAGTCCGAACCACTGTTACAAATAGAGTTGGATTATTGTAACAATCCTAGCCCGAGTATTATAGTAGTACTATAAAAGGGAGTTATGTGTAATTAAATTTTGTAAAAAAATTGAGAGTCAAAGCAATAGAAAAACTGACTTATGCGGCACTAGATTATCTGTGTGTTTCTTGATACGTGTTTCTTTCGAGACCTCGAAATTTTTTCTTCGATTTGCAGTCGGAGAGGTACGGCGGATGTGAGTCGCTGCAGACGAGGCAGGAGAACACGTAGGACATGGCACCATCCTGGGCTCCTTCGACCACCGCCTCTCCGTGCTCGAGGCCGCCATGCGCCCCACCCAGGTCTCCATCCCGTCCTCCCCATTTGAATAATTTCCGTTTGAATTTGAGACGTACTGATATGTATAGCCTGCATGATTCTGAATTTGGGTTACAGGTGAGGATGCACGCGATCCGGATGGCGCATGAGAGCATTGACAAGACGCTCAAGGCCGCGGACGGCATCTTCTCGCTGTCTGACTTTGCCCGCCGGGTGCGTGCACTAATCCCCCGTGAAATTTCCAACATTTTAGCTTAGTTTAGTGGTGAATTCGATGTGTTTGGGTTGTAAGAGGTTGTGGCATTGTGTGGATCTGGAGGATCGACTGTACCAAATGTGCGCCGGGGACTTGCGCCGATTTCTTGTTAAACTGTCGAATTTTATGCTGAATCGGATGATGAGTTAGTTAATTAGCTTGGGTTAAAATGTGTTGCAGACTTAATCTATAGGCCGCTAATTTGGTTCAACGCTTCTGTTCTTTAGGAGGTCCATTGAGTGATATGTTTAGCACTTTCAGGGGATTAGTTTGGGTTACTGTTAGACGACTGTACCATTTCTTATGAAGAGATTGTTATTTTTATATAGTATTTATATATAAAATTCGTAGCTAATTGAACTCATTACGAATATAGTAGTTTTGCAAGCTGAAAAATGGCTTTGAGTTGGTAAAGTTTCAAGTCCAGACTCTGAAGCTCTGGCAGCTTTACTAAGTTTGTGTAAATGTTGCTTTTGAGCTTTAGGCTGAGGCAGCGATATTGAGGGGTCCCCATGAGGATTTAGAGAGCTACGTGTAGACAGTGGATCTGTTGAAAGGCATCGTTCGCTTCTTTTCCTCAAATAAGAACTTCAAGAGTAGCGAAGCAGTTCTGAATCATGTCAACAATATTTTAGCTAAGTCTGCTCTGAAAATCGAAGAGGAATTTAGGCGGCTGATGAGTACGTACAGGTAAGATACTCGGTTCTTATTGCACACCCACACTTGGAACTATCTTCGTATCTATTTCTCCTATATCAGTAAAAGAGTAGTTAATCTACCCCCTTAAACAGAATCTCCTCCCGAGATTCCAGTAGTTCAGAAGTCAGAACGAAAGGCTGTGGCAAACCTAACTGGGTTTGGTCACGTGATCATACTTCGAATTTTGTCGGAAAACAAACTCGAATCCGAATCAAGTGAGGTTCTTTCTAAGTTTTAGGTCGTATAGAAGGAAACTTTATCGAAGGATTTCTATGATCCTTCTGTAAAGGGTTTCCTAGACATTTCTTTCAACTCTAAACGAAATGCACCATCAGCTGTCTTGATTTCCTTCAGAGATAGTGCTAGAAGATCCTGATGTGGTAACTTGACGTTGCTGACATATTTTTCTTTCCATTGCTTTGTTTAACCTGTCCTTTCTTGATTCGAAGGCACTTCGACATATCATGATTCACGTCGTCTTTTGTAGCGTGAAAAACATGACTCCATTCAGTCGATCGAAAGAGGCATCGATCCATAGGATGGAAGGACTGGTTAAATGGTAATCCAACATCAACACTGGAATGTTGTGCAGAGAAGGAGAGATAAAGCATGGTTTATGGTAGTCTCACTTAACCCCCGCTTCACTAGTTCTATTTGCCTAGCTAGGAATGAAATGCATCATATTAATGCATGAAAGGGTACATATATGCAAATCAATCCTAAGGCAATTTTAAACTTTGGTTAGTGAGAGTACAAATGTTCATATGCATGCTTACATGATTATATTACAATGCAACAAAACAATTTCATTTTTGTTATGTGAGCATAAGTTTCGACAATAACAAGAATTCATACTAGCATGTCTTAGTTCTTGATTTCTATGTTAAGGACCAATCAAACAATAAATTTGATAACTTAAATAATCACTCAATAAGACCTACACATGCAAGTATTATCATTTCAGATCAGACATACATCAAGCTTAGCATCTAGTTCAAAACAAATTTTAGTTAAGTACTACTAGTGTGCAACATAGGCTTGGGGAAAAATATTAAAATAGCTAGAAAAATCCCAGAAAAATTCTGGAATGCTTCTGGGATACTACAGATGCTAGCAAAATTTACCCTACATATTATTATTAGGTTTTAATATGTACAACAATTCAGACAAGGGAAACAAGACATAGGCTCAAACAGCAGTGAGATTAAGTTCAAAAATTCTATAAAAATTATGGTAGGTTACTGAGGTGTTGAAAAACACTAGAAAATTGAGTTCTAGCATATTAAGCCTCGCAATTAATCCCAGATTTAAAATCAACCAAAACAGCCCTGAAAAGCATTTGAATTAATTTCTGAGCAAAACAAGCTCAATAAATTCTGGAAAAATTATATTTGTGAACTAAACACCATCAGGTTATCTTGTGAATAATTTCAAGATTTTAGGAAGTACCCACTGTTACAGGTGCACATATATTTCAAACTTGACCAAAATGCACAACAAAATAAAAGGTATTTCATTTTACATACAAAGAGCACATGTCTATCCAAGAACCCTACCTATGCTATCATTTTCAGTTAAGCAAGCTAGAATATAAGCTACACCAAATTTTAATCATAACAAGTTTATACGTCTCACCATCAAAGATAAGCATACTCTCTTTAGCCATACAAAAATCTAGCACATCAAACTACAATATCCATGACATCTAAAATTTCATATTTATGCAAAGAATATAAATGAGCATGGCAAGCTTATTATAATCATGACACTAATATGAGGAGCATGGCATGATCAAAGAGTGAGAATCAAGATGCCCAATACAAAATTTGAAGTATTTCCTACGCCCCTTAATATTTTTGATGCATATAAGATGGGGTGAGAAAAGAATCAGCATAAGGTGAGTAAACAGGTAACGTGTATGCAATTTATCTCTAACATGTACTAATCATTCCAAAACCACCAAAATAAGATATGACGAACCACAATTAGTTTTCCGATATAATTGTTATACATGCCGCCCACAAGAGATGCGCAATTACTTGGAACAAAAGAGAGCAAATGGTTACAAATTCCAGCGTCTACGAGCTAAGTAATATCATTAGGGTGTATATATTCTAAGAATAGCCCTAATGCAATCCTAATATCGCAGCAAGGCATCATCTCCTTGTCCTTCCGCCATTGCTCTCATCGATGACTACTTAGCGTGTCTATTATTGGAAAAGAGAGGTGAGCAATGGAGAAAAACCATTTTGCACAAATCAAATGAATGATGAGGTAAGGATCAGATGCTAGGATGGGTAAGAAAGAAAAGAATTATATCACTTGCATTTTTGTCAAATCTTTGCTAGTTTGAAAAATACTCTTTGCAAAACATAAATCCTAACAACGTCCATTGTTGTGGCTTAACCTACAGTCAGCATGACTCTGATACCAACCTTTGTGAGACCCCGGAGTATTTAGCTCGTAATGCTTAGCCATCCACTTGACTCTAATATCACAAACCAAATATTCCGCGTCTCAATGCATTATGTACCTCCCAGGAGCGGTACACATACACCCTCACAAACATCGATATCAATCCATACACAAGTTATTACAACACAAAAAATATTACAGTTTACAACATATGAACATACGAGATTCAGTTTCGTACAAAAGGGCCGACCGGCCAAATGATAAGATAAATATCAAGTACGCAGCGGAAAACAATAAATAAACATAAATAAAATCATAAATTAACCATGAATAAAGTCCCAATGGCTTGCCATAACCCGCAGGGCAACCGACTGGGTTGAAACCAAAGCAAATTGATGTTCCTGCGCATATTTTTTTTATCCGATTCGATCTCAATACCTACTGTTTAGATTAGTAAATAAAAGCAAACAGTGTGTACATGAATGTACTCCACAAGACTTACGAATAACAAACCTATACAAAGCTACATGCGAGCTGAATCAAAGGAGAAGGTTATAGGGTTCATTTGACGCATAAAGCAATATTTCATTTGCAATATTGTAATAGATTGAAAGCAATTTAACAAATCTGTTTTTATTTGTTTAAATAACAGTAAATAAAAACATAATAACAATAAATAGATGATAACAACATACTGGAAGTGACTAACCTAATAGTCACCACAACAATAGCATGAATTACCCATTCATCCACCCATGTCAAGTTTTAAATAAAAGGTTGTAGTCTAATTCTTGCGAGAAATAACCAAACTTGTCCATAACCTAGGACGAGACTATTCGAATAGATTTAACACTGCAGGGGTGTACCAATGTACCCACAAGCCAGACCGCATTTTGCCAAGCTATGAAGCACACTTCCTTAGGTATGCCGGCACAGCTAAGTACTACGAGACATTTCTAATATTATGTATTAACTACGAGTCGCCTATATGGATAGAAACCCATACGTTATGTCAGAGTCATCGTAAAACCTCAGTCAACTACCCTTCACGGGTAAAGCCTTGGACAACTACGATACCCCTCGAGGTGGATAACCTACCCAGAACTCCACCACCGCACACCCAACAACAACACACAGTTCCTTTTCACACAACACACAAACCACCCACTACGACCCGGAGCTAACACACGCCAAAGTAATTAGTCAAGAGAGGTCCCATATCCCTCTCGTGTGGTTAGTACATAAAAGTGCTTGGATCAATGGCGCAAGTAATTGGTCCTTGTTGACCCGGGCACCATTCACACACCCAATAACCACACCATCAAACCAATGTGCACAAGTCTAAAATATTTCACTTTCAGTTTTAGTTTTCCAAATACAATTACATACATGAGTATCCAGACTCAAATAATTATAGTGATGATAACATGACCATCGCCGAGGCGATGATCCCCATTCTACCGTTCTAAGCATTGCTAAGCATGACATCACATAAGCATAATTAGACCATATAACATCCACCGGGCTCTAATTCACCAGCGAAATTATTAACTTAGGCTAGTGGCATAGAATGAACATTTATAGGGAATCCATGCAAAAGGATTAACTACCTCTAGTCGACAAACATAACTTGACAAATAAAGCATGCATCCATACAGCTGCAAAACAAGATAATATTTTTTGAATATAATAGGATCAACATGCATCAAAGGAAGAACTGCTTGCCTTTATTTGATGGTACTGACATTCTCACGATTATTTTAGTTGCACTCTTGCATCATCATCATCGTCTAACGATAAGAACTGACAAAGTGAAAACACCGAATAAACACCAAGAATTCCAAGAGTCTCCAAAAATTAAGAAATTAATACAGAAGATAGAAAATGATTTTAGATGTATTGAGGTGACGATTTTAGTCCAAATGAAGTTCATTTCAATGAGTTAGGAATTTGTGAACTTTAATAACTTCACATGACACTTGGTACTAACAAACACTCTCTTCAGGCATTCTATATATACAATCACGATGATCATACAGTCAAAATCAATCCTCTTATATTCTTTCCCTTTTATATTCTCATTCCAAGATATCGCAACACTACAGTGGACTTGCCTCAACTAAAAAAACTCTAAGGTAATTACTTAATGATATGAGCTCCACTGACAAATGCTTTCTAACTCTACTATGTTCCAACACTTGAACCTCAAGTAGCTAAGAAACCTTCCAGCAATTCTAAGTGGCTAAGGGAAAAGGAGTACATGGCAACTAGAACCTACTACAACAATCCCCCGAAATCCTTAATTTAGTCATTTGAATTCCTTTACTAATTATACAGTTAACAGGCTTCTATTTTGCTTGATCAACTACAACTAGTTCAATCATGGAATTGACTAACTGTGATGACATTGTTCATTTCTACTAATCCTCTACTGATTTGACTCACTAATGTACTTGACTATTGCAGCACTTATTCATAATCACTTAACTAACTATCTATATATCTGACTAAATAAGACATAGTGCTATGTATGCATTTGTTAAATATATTTGAGTGATCACTTAGATAAAGGTTAAAATAAATCATTAATTTGTTAATTACATTTAAACGTGCATGACTAAAAAAATGACATGCTTAAGATGATTATGCACATGCATAAGTAATATCGAATGCGAGAACGCAATTTAATTAACAATTTTACCACCGCACGCACTAGGCGTGCGACTACCACCGACGCCGCCTTCGGTGCTCACCCGTCGTAGTCGCCGACGACAAGCCGCCACATGCACGGCTCCGCATCGCCTCAAGTGGCCGCTTTGCCGCCGTCCTTCAGCGCCGATGTCGGTGCTCGGGCGAGCCGAAAGCGGCCGCTATTAGGACGCCACCTCGCCTCGGCCAATGCCGCAGCGACTGCATCGCGTCGCCTTGTCTCTCGCCGACACCGTCGTCTCCATGACACCGCAGCTCCCGACCGACCGCGTCCTCGGTGTCGCGGGGCGCTTCTAAGCATGGCCGCCTTGAGTGGAGTTTCGGCGCAAAGATCGCCGCACTCATCGCTAGTCTGTTACATCTTTTGATCTCTTTGGATCCGGGTTCTCTGTTTTGGGTTCATGGTTTTGGATCGGGTCCGAGAGTGACCGAGAGAGAGAGAGGCGTTACCGTCGGTCGTAGAGGAGGTAGGGTTGGCCATGGCGTCCGTCGGTGAAGGTCTGCGCTAGGGCAGCGACGTTCGGTGGAGAGGTGCGGGACTCCTCGACGGCGGCGTGTCCCGAGCGGAGGCGATCTCTCTGGCGGCGGAGATCCGGCGGCAGTGGTGCTTCCCGTCACTTGAGCGCCGCCCTCTTAGATCGGATCTAGGGCTTTGTAGGTTAGGGTTTGTGGTTGCACATGGTGAACCTCGTTACCTGTGCAGCCGGCCCCCACCCTTCCTTTATATGGCGCTGGTGACAGGGGCCCACCAGCCATCTTGGGCTGGGTGCCCCCGATCAGGGCGCGATCGGAGGGGTGGGCATGCCCCGAGATCATTCTAACATTCTCCCCCTTGATCTTAATCTATGCTTTAACTTTAATTACTTTTGACTTTACTCATTCCATCACAAATTTGGTGCATAGAACGTGTCTCATCGTCACGGTCAATCGTCGATAGATTCAATGACTACAATACACCTCCTTGTTTCAAATAGTTACTTTAATCTTTTGGGCCATCTTTTAGTCCAGGAATCATAGGCTTTCCCTTAAACCCATGCCGGCTATATGTTCTCTGAACACGTTGGGTGGTAAGCCTTTAGTAAGCGGATCCGCTAACATCTTTGCGGTACTTATATGCTCAAGACTTATAATTTGATCCCGAACTTTATCTTTCACAACATAGTACTTTATGTCAATGTGTTTGGCAGCACCACTTGACTTATTGTTGTGGGCATACATTCTTCTTTGGTTCATTATCGCAGACAACTTAAGTGGTCTATTGATGTCGTCAACCACTTTTAAACCGGTATGAACTTCTTTAGCCGGTTCACCGCCCGTAGCCTCATAACATGCTACAAACTCGGCATACATTGTGGACGATGTAGTGACGGTTTGCTTTGAGCTTTTCCACGATATAGCTCCTCCAAATGTGAGTGAACATATATCCGGATGTCGACTTTCTATCATCTCCGCAAAATCGAATCAGATACCCCACTATATGGAGTAAATCGATCTTCAGATGTCATCATGAGGCCTTTTGTTCCTTGCAAAAACGCAAGACTTTCTTTATCAATTTCCAATGTTCTATTCGAGATTGCTCAAATCGCCAAGTAACCCGTAACAAAAGCTAAGTCGTATGCAGCACACTTAAGCATACCGTAAGCTTCCGACAATTTGAAGCATATGGAACCGCTTTCATTTGATCGATCTCATCTTGGTTCCGGGCATTGAAAATCCCCATATCGTCGCGCCTTGACTATAGGTGCAGGTGAAGGACTACATTTATGCATCCCAAATCTCTTTAAGACTTTCTCTATGTATGTCTTTTGTGATAGTCCCAATATCCCTTTGTTTCTATCCCGGTGAATTTCAATCCCTAGAACGAACGAAGCTTCACCAAGATCTTTCATATCAAAGTTTGAGGACAAAAACTTCTTTGTCTCAAGTAGCAGACTGACATCACTACTAGCTAGTAGGATATCATCCACATACAGGATTAGAAAGATAAACTTCCCATCTTTAAACTTTGTATAGACACAGTTGTCCTCTACATTCTCTTTAAAACTAAATTTTCTTATTGTACTGTCAAACTTCAAGTACCACTGTCTTGAAGCTTGCTTTAACCCATAAATCGATTTCTTTAGGCGGCATCCCATGCTTTCATTTCCTTCCATGACAAAACCTTTTGGTTGTGCCATGTAAACATTTTCCTCCAAATCCCCATTAAGAAATACCGTCTTTACATCCATCGATGTAACTCTAAATCATAATGTGCTACTAATGCCATTATGATTACAAGGAATCTTTATATGAGACCGAGAAAAGGTCTCATTGTAATCAATCCCTTCTCTTTGCGTAAAGCCTTTTGCCACAAGTCGCGCTTTGTATCTTTCTACATTCCCTTGGGAGTCGAGCTTTGTTTTGTAGACCCATTTACAGCCTACTGTTTTGGCTCCTTTAGGAATAATTTCCAAGTCCCAGACTTTATTAGTCTTCATGGACCTCATTTCCTCTTCCATGGCTTCAAGCCATTTTGAGGAATTTTCGCTTCTCATGGCTTCTTCAAATGAGGTGGGATCATCCTCCATTTGAAATTCCTCAGATGATAAACTGATAATCATCGAAATAGTGATCTTCTTATTCTTTGAGACCTTCTCGGGGCCTCCTCATTTGGTACATCTTCTGTTTGAGGCTGCTGTTGCTCCCCCTCATTTGTGGCAATGGGTTCTATAGGATCCTGAAGAACGGGTTCCTCATTCTCATTCATTGTTGCCACAGGAGAAACAATAACAGGTGCTGGCACCACAGTGTCTTGTACCGTCGGTGCAGCGACAGCAGGTAGTGGGAAGAGTGGCTCTTGAATCATCGGAGTGGGCACATATACCCGCTTCTCTTCAAGATCAATCTCTCGAGCTACCATGCTCCCCCTCATCATTTCATCCTCTAAGAAGACAGCGTGTCTCGTTTCTACAAACTTTGTATATCTGTCTGGACAGTAGAAACGAAAACCTTTTGACTTTTCAGGGTAGCCAATGAAATGGCAACTTCATCGCTTTGGGATCTAGCTTCCCAATGTTTGGGTTAAAACTTTAGCCTCAGCAGACTCCCCACACACGTAAGTGGTTTAGTGAGGGAATTCTTCCTGCCCACAACTCGCATCACGGTGTTTTGGGCACCGATCGACTAGGCACTCTATTGAGAATATGAATGGCGGTTTTCAACGCTCTATCCATAAACTCAATGGGAGTGTGGAGTAGCTCATCATGCTTCGCACCATATCCATCGTGGTGCGGTTGTGTCTTTCACCTACTCCATTTTGCCGAGGTTCGGGTGTAGAATATGGGCTACTATGCCATTTTCCGTAAGAACCTCGCAAAGGTCCGGGAACTTGTCCATATGGGGTATGTCGACCGTAGTACTCCCCCCCCACGATCAGATCGAACTATCTTAATCTTTAAATCGTGTTGGTTTTCAACTTCAGTCTTAAATATCTTGAATTTATCCAAGGCTTCATTTCTTTCTTTGATTGGATAAATATATCCATAACGGAGTAGTCATCTGTGAATGTTATGAACGAGTCATAACCATCCACACTTTTCACAGGAAAAGGACCACAAATGTCTGTGTGAACAATTTGTAGAATTCCTGTGCTTCTTTTTGCGCCTTTCTTAATTTTCTTTACATATTTTCCTTTAATGCATTCTCTGCATTGTTCTAAGTCTGAGAACTCTAATAGAGGAAGAATTTCATTCTTAACTAGTCTTTCTATTCTCCCCCTCGAAATATGGCCTAAACGACAGTGCCATAATTTCGACGATTCATTATGAGTTCTCTTTCGTTTTCTGTTTACATTCGTAAACGATGATTCAATCACTTTCTCGCACGCGACGTTCCCATTATCGCATACGACATTCACATCATCACATAATGATAACAAATAAAGCTCATTTTGTAATATGGCAAGACCAACACATTCTTTATTAAATATTATTTCGCACTTGCCATTTCCAAAATTACAATCATAACCATCTTTGTCCAAATTGGAAACACTAATCAAATTCCTCTGTAAAGAGGGAACAAAAAGAACATCTCTAAGTAAAAGATTGGAGCCATTAGCTAACTCTAATGAAAGATCACCAACGGCTTCAACTTCTGCTTGGACTCCATTTGCGACTTTAATGCATCTTTCGTTTCTTTGCGTAGTCCTCGTCGAACGGAATCCCTGTAAGGAATTAGCAACATGAACAGTTGCTCCTGAGTCAATCCACCAAGTGGATTTCGAATATTGCACATACAAGCATTCATTTATGAAGGTAATAATGTTCTCACCTTTCTTTGCCATTATCATCTTTAAGTAATCGTGACAGCTTCTTCTTGTAGTGTCAGGTCTTCTTGCTGATGAAGACACCGATCTTTGTCTACAAAGAAATTTATTCTGCTGAGGCCGATGGATGAGGCTTTTCCTTGTTCCTTGAGAAGTAGGCTTTGTTGAAGTGCTTTTTCTTGTTATCCTTCACATAGTTAATAGATCCACCATGTGAGGATTTAATTCTTTCCTCCTCTTGAACACACATAGCTATGCACTTTTCTAAGTCCCATTTATCGGGCTGCATGTTGTAGTTGACAACAAAGGTGTCAAACTTTTCTGGCAAGGAAGCAAAAATCAAGTGAATAAGGAACTCATCCTTGAGAGCCAAATCCATTGGTTTAAGCTTGGATGCCAAGTTGCTCATCCTTAGTATGTGTTCTCTTATTCCACTACCACCACCGTAATACCTTTTCATACAAGTCGCTTAATCACCGTGTAGCATATGTCTTTGAAGAGCCGAACCGACTCTTTATTTTATCAAGGTATCTCGTGATGTTGTCACGAGTCATGATTGAGCCCACAATTGCGTGCTCAATCGTAGTTCTTTATCACGACCATACATTTCTTGTTGGTGTGGGTCCATTTCTTATGCTCTAGGTCATAAGACATCCGTAAGGGAGCGTGATCCTCTCGTCTTTTCTCGCCAAGCAAGATCATCCTCATTTTGATCCTCACCGTGCCATAGGCTCAGTGGGTCGTCTTCAGAGTGAGGACCCACCACCTCGGCTAAGATAAACGCTAAGTCTATCTTTTCTTCCACTCTCCATAATTATCTCCTTTGAGAGTGGGGATCTCTCTGATACAACCCATCAAGTTGTATCCTCCTGAAAATTTAGTTCAAATAAAGTGAGAACGAAACATGAAAATTATATGCTTTATTTCCAACGTTGGTCAAAATTACGACATACAATTAAATCAATTATATCTATACATTAAATCTATATCACCGCTTAGCGTAAATAGAAACAATGCATAAAAACATCATTTAAAATTATAATATCGTTATTATCAACGCTGGTCGTAAAATAACAATATCATAATTCACAACAATTTTAAAAATTAAATTCTCGTTGGTTCAATTTAATTAAAAGAATTATCAACATTTAACTTTTGCAATGAAATCGTAATTATTCTAAAATAATTCATTATCGAAGCATTATAACTATACACATTTAATCTCTCAAAAATAACACGTTGGTGCAAAAATTTACGAGATTTTATACAATTTTTTCTATTGAAATTCATTCAAAAATACTTCAAAATAAATTAAATTCAATTTTCTCGATTTTCTTTGTTCATAACCTACGACGCATCTTGTGCAAAACCGGTCATTTTATTATTCAAACCGCCATTCGCCCACTCCCATCGCTGCCCATTATCGTATGCGGACTCGCCCACACGGCCGCTAGGGTTTTCCGAGGCGATTTCACCGCCGGATTCACATCCGACTACCGATTCCGCCGCTTTCCGCTGGCTGCGCGCGTGGCGGCCTTGCGCGATCTCAGCCGTCGGATGCCCATCCGACGGCTGATTTCTTTGTGCTGCCGCGATCTACGCCTCGTCCGCTCCGCCTCAGATAATCTCATCTGTTGATTCAAATCGGACGGAGGAGCGACGATCCCGGCGGAACAAAACCGCGAGCGAGCTGTCGCCCGAAACCCTAACCCCATTCGCTCTGTTCTCCGTCTCTCTCTCGCTTCGCTCCCGTGCGGCGGAAAACGCGGAGAAGAAACCGGAGAAGAAGAAGAGCCCGCGCCGCCTGGCCCTCTCGCTCGGCGCGGCGCGCTTCCTCGAGAGGGAGCGTCGCCGTCGAGGCTCCTTGGCGCGCCTTTCACGCGCCGGACGCTCTGGGAGGCAACGGAGGCGGATTTGAGCCGGCGAGCCCACGGCTCGGCCGGTTTCTCAAGACGCCCGGAGACTCCGGCTAGCGCATGGCTCGCCTCGACCCTCCTCTCGGCGGTAAGATCCAAACTTTTAGATCTAGGGTTAGGGTTCGGCCGATTCTTTTCTTTTGAATCTTTTTCTTTTGGATCTTTGCCGTTGATAGGCTCTGATACCATTGTTACATCTTTTGATCTCTTTGGATCTGGGGTTCTCTGTTTTGGGTTCATGGTTTTGGATCGGGTCCGAGAGTGACCGAGAGAGAGAGCGCTACCGCTCGGTCGTAGAGGAGGTAGGGTTGGCCATGGCGTCCGTCGGTGAAGGTCTGCGCTAGGGCAGCGACGTTCGGTGGAGAGGTGCGGGACTCCTCGACGGCGGCGTGTCCCGAGCGGAGGCGATCTCTCTGGCGGCGGAGATCCGGCGGCGGTGGTGCTTCCCGTCACTTGAGCACCGCCCTCTTAGATCGGATCTAGGGCTTTGTAGGTTAGGATTTGTGGTTGCACACGGTGAACCTCGTTACCCATGCAGCCGGCCCCCACCCTTCCTTTATATGGCGCTGGTGACAGGGGCCCACCAGCCATCTTGGGCTGGGCGCCCCCGATCAGGGCGCGATCGGAGGGGTGGGCATTTGGCCGTTGGGCCAAATGCCCCGAGATCATTCTAACATTAGCTACTCCTCGCCAAAGACGCCGCATCGTCCGCCGCCCAGATCGTTGGTCGCATGGTCGCATGCTATCTCGCAGCGCCGAATCGGGCTGGGCCGCTTTGTTATCGCATGATCCGCCACCGCCACCGCGATCGCCGAACGGATGGAACTGCCGAGCTGTAAGGCCTGCCGACTCCTGCTGCCGAGAGCCAAAGCTGGTGCAACTGCATGGAGCCACCGAGTTGTGCTGCTGCAAGGCTTTGCATCGAATGCTGCAAGACTGTTGAAAATATACCCTAGAGGTAATTATGGAGATGATTATATTTTTTTATGTCCATAATATTGGATAATATGCTATCTTGTTTCTAGAATAATATCGTTAATATTATTATTAAGTATGTGACTTGATTGTGAAACTCTGTATTTCTGCGATGATTATACTTAAATGTTCCCTAGTCGGAAACATATGAGAACACACATAAATAGACTAGCATATATATTGGTTGATGACTATGTTTCACAGGTCATAGATATAGAGATATCAAACCAATAATATAGACACATATTAGAGAACATGATGTTGGTTTGACCCACCTTGAGACACTGTTGAGATTGTTATAATTTCATGTGTCATCAGTTGGTCTCAAGCAATGATGATATATAATCCTTAGACCTGAGATCAACATGGTTTCCTACATGTGTAATAGCACTCTTAGGGGTTGCCAAACAATACTTGTAACTGGGTAGTTATAAAATTAGCTTTTGTGTATGCTATGAAACATACAGAGGAATGTGACTAGTAGGATATGAGATTTTCCCCTCCTAACATAACAGGAGAGCTGTCTCTGGGCCCCTCGTTGTGGTCGCATAAAGAAAGTGCATGGCCATTCAACTAGTGGTCGAAGTGCCGACCACATGAAGTTATTCGACACTCTTGATCGAGAAAGTAGTTAACATTCCATGGATGACAAATTATCTCACCTGGAGTTCAACCAGATGCCATGAGGCAAAGGGAGAATACACAAGCAGGTCATTCAGTTCGACCCGATATGAGCTGGTTATAGACTGGTCAAAGCTGGTCGTAAGGAGTTACGAACTGGTCGTAATTACGTACTAACAAGCTGTAAGGAGTTATGAACTAATCGTAACTAAATATGGACTGGTCATGACTAGATTCGAGCTGGTCGTAAGTGACAAGGACATGGTCATATATCATATTACATTAAGGTTCATCCAATATATTCTTTGTGTGTTCGGGAATCGTTATGTGCTGCTAGATACCGCTAACGACTCGTGGTCAGAAAAGAGTTTTCGAGTCACAACCAATTACACATGAACCTATAGGGTCACACACTTAAAGGGCTGGGATTTGATTTGGATGGTGATCTGAATTTTTGTAGGCCACGAGTTCCTAATGAGCCTCAAGTTCAAGACCCATCATGGATGCTTATATATAGAGAGGCGATGGCATGGGGATTAGACGTACTCTTGGTAGAATTCTCAAAACCCTAATATCCACACCTTCATCATCCAATACCACGCCACCAACGCTAGCACTCCTTCACGTGGTGTCCCTGCCCCGTATATGTGGATACCTTAGAGGTGTTGTTGCGAAGCATAAACACTAGGACGATCTGCAACTCGTGATGATCTCAAGAGCAGGAGGAGAAGACATGCGGTGAGTACGACTATTATTGCATCAACTCGCTATATCGACTCTACTTCCGCTAGGAGTTAGCACGTCTAGTGGCAATCTCGTGGTCTATTACTAGCTAAGGTTCCTTGGTTGTGTTGGAAATATGCCCTAAAGGCAATAATAGAGATGATGATATTTCATTATGTTCATGATTTTAATAATATGTTATCGTGTTCCTTGAATGAATCATTTGTTATAGATCAATAAGTATGTGACTTGTTGGTGGAACTCTTTAACTTATATGATGTCATTCTAAATGTATCTCTGGTCGGAGGTCACTGGTCGGAACACCAGTGACTCTATGACTAGCACATGTATTGATTGATGACCTGGTTTCACCGGTAATGGATATAGGGATATCGAATCAATAATGTGAGCACATGTTAGAGAACATGGGGTTGGATAGACCCATCATTGAGACACTATTGAGATTGTTATGAATCTTTGTGTCATTAGTTGGTCTCAAGTAATGATGATGTATAATCCTTAGACCTGAGATTGGCATGGTTCCCTACATGTGTAATATCACTCTTAGGGGTTGTCAAACGCTACTCGTAACTGGGTAGTTATAAAGGTAGCTTCGGGTATGCTATGAAATATGCAGAGGGATGTGACTGGTCGAGATGGGATTTGCCCCTCCTAACATAACAGACGAGATGTCTTTGGGCCCCTCGTGGTGATCAGATAAAGAAAGTGCATGGCCATACCACTAATGGTCGAAGTGTCGACCGCATGAAGTTATCCGACACTCAATTGACAAAGTATTGAACAGTCCATGGATGAGACATCATCTCACCTGGAGTTCAATCAGACATCATGAGGCAAAGGGAGAATGCATGAGTAGGTCACTTAGTTCGATCAGTTACGGGCTAGTCGTATGGAGATACGATCTGGTCGTAGATTGATCGAACGTAATCACAGAATTGTAAGAACCTGGTCGTAAGGAGTTACGAACTGGTCGTGACTAATTACAACCTGGTCGTATGGAGATACGAACTTGTCGTAAGTGATGAGGACCTGATCATAGATCATATTACATCAAGGTTCGTCCGATATATTCTATGTGTATTTGGGAATCGTTATGTGCTGCTAGGTACCGCTAACGACTGGTGATCGGAAAAGAGTTTCCGAGTCACAACCGATCACACATGAACATATGGGGTCGCACACTTAAAGGGCTAGGATTTGTTTTGGATGGTGATCCGAATTCGCATAAGCCACGAGTTCCTAATGGGCCTCAAGTTCAACACCCATCATGGATGCCTATATAAAGAGGGGCGGTGTTATAGGGAAAGGAGATGATGATCTTTGGAAGAACTGCCAAAACCCTAATAGCCACGCCTTCTCAACCACGCTGCCGGTGCTAGCACTCCAGCGCGTGGTGATCCTGCCCCGTACGTGTGGATACCTCGGGGGTGTTGTTGCGAAGCATCAGCACTAGGACGATCCGCGACTTGTGTTGATCACCAGAGTCGGAGGAGCAGTCACGTGGTGAGTATGACCACTCGTAGAAGCAGACGCGCGGCGAGTACAACCACTCGTAGGAGGAGACGCGTCGTGAGTACGACTACGACTGCATCAACTCACTACAACGACTCTACTTCCGCTACGAGTCGACGCGTCTAGCGGTAATCTCATGATCTATTTCTAGCGGTGGTTCCCTAGTTACACGATATTTTTTGTTTTTGCTTTCATAGCCTTGCCGCGTTCCCAACAGGTTGCGCAGTAATTTTTTTGTTTTGTGCTATCGTAGCCTACCCATAATCCTTCATAAATGAAGATAGCGGTGCAAAGATGGAAGCAAGGCTAAAATAGAGAGAGAATGAGCGTGAGGGAGTCATGTGGAGCTCACCGAAGCACTCAGTGGAGATGGGGAGGCGCCGAGGCGGTCCGGCGACGGGAACCCGAGGCGGTGCGGCGATGTCATGATGGTGGTGGCACCACGGAGAGAGAACGAGAGTGAAGGGTGGGAGAAGTTAGAGGATGGCGTGGAGATACTCTGGGCACGGTCCAGTGACATGAACCCGAGGCGGCACAACGATGTTGTCGTGGCGGTGGTGCTGCCGAGAGAGAGTGAGAGAGAGTGAATGGTGGGAGAAGCTAGAGGATGGTGTGGAGATGCTCTCGGTGATAGGAATTGGCATGAAGCTCACCTAAGAAGAAATGGCGTTGGTGGTGACGGTTTCAGCCGATTTTGGGGAAGACGAAGGTGGCGTGGTGCTCCTATGGATGAAGGACCAAATCAAGTGAGGGGAGATGATCATTGGGTATTGGAACGTGACGTGATGTGGTCTCACCGGCTCGGCCGGAATGGTGTGTGAAGGCAGCTGTCATGAACCGCGCGTCGCTGAATGCGAGGAAGAAGGCATGCATTGTAAGATCGAGGAGGCCTACTAGATGGGTGTGAATAGTCTTTTCAAAAAAATCACTAAGGCTAAAACCGATTTTTAATGCCTAAGCGAACGTCAATTCGGTTTTGCACAATTAAAACCTAAAGATTCTAGTTTGTTGGACCGAAAAGGCGACTAGAGGGGGTGAATAGGAGCACGCTCACTTTTTCTCAAATAATGAATTCAACACAATTTCACTCCAATAGCTATGATGAAGCTATGAAGATCAATATACCAAGACAAATGGAAGACTAGTATTGAATCCAATTAAATCCCTAAGCAAAATAACAAAATCAACTAAGATTGCAAAGACTCACAAACGACGGCGGTCGACCTCTGTACCCAACCGGTCGAACCGATTGTCAGCGGTCTCGACCGGCGTTAAGTTTGGCGGTCGGACCGCCCAAAATCGGTCTCGACCGGTGATGACGGGCGATCGACCGGCGATCTGAACCGATCCAAATAAAGAAAATCACCGATGACGGTTGCAATTAGGTGAAACTTTTGATTCTCAACTCCAATCTTTATGAAACTTTGCACACACCTTCTATATGCTATTGAGGACCTATTCCAATCGAATATTATGATAATTCTTGGAACGATCTTGAGCAATTGCCAATTGATTAACGAAGGTCTAAAACCGCAAGAACGAAAACTTGATCCTAAAGCTTGTTCGTGAGAGATTGATGATCAAGATGATGCTAGATAGATTCACACATATCACAGCAAGCTAATTCACATGAAAGAATCAATCACAAACTCGCGGATCAAAGAAAGCCCTAAAAACACGAAATTGAAAGCAAGAACGAAAAGAGACTTATCTCAAGCAAACCTTGCATAGATTGATTTCGTGATTGATCTTTGGATTACATCCACACCATCATGGATCGATGGACAATCAAAGATCACAAAATTCACCACAAACCATCAAGAGCCCTAGCCTCCACCTCAACTCCCTAAAGACAATTAGGGTTTTGAAACATGAAAAGAGAGAGAGAGAGAGAGGGTGCACCACCACCTCCTCCTATTTATAGTGGGGCCTAAAACTCTTAGGGTTTGACTCTCTTGGGCTCCGTTAAGGCCCACTAACAAACGGGTCACACACGCACGCGCCAAAGCGCCGTCTTTAACCTTTTGACCTAAACCGCTTCACCATGCATCATGGATTTGCCAATAGGTCACCCTTGTCCATCTTGTGTCACGCTTGAGTCGTTGACCTCACCCGCATCGCCGATCGCTCGACCTCAACTCTCCAAGTCTAGTCCCGATTCTCCTCGCCGCTGACCGTCATTGACCACCAAGCAACCCGCACAACTACGCACAAGCAAACACGATTCGGGAACAAGTTCTTCACAACTTGACCCATGTTAGTCAAAACATGCATCATGCAAAACATATGCCATGAAACCAATGACTTTGACCTAACAAATCAACATCGCCACGGTTGGTGGACGCTCAAGTCAATACCGGTCGACCGCTCCAGTGAGCCGGTCGGATCCGCCTTGGCGGTCGGACCGCTCCTCGTGAGCGGTCGGACCGCCTTGGGACTTAGCCAAATTCATACTCCCAAATTCAAACCTTCGAAATTAAAACGAATAGAACTTCTTATCGAGACTCCAAAATTATGAGACCAAGTGCATTGGGATCCCTCACTTGCCTACAACACCTATTTTTGGTCCAAATTGTTTTGAACACTTTAGGTCACCGCCGTCCGATCGCCCCACATGGCCGATCCGACCGATTTGGGACCGGTCGGATCGCTGCAAGGACCGGTCGGACCGCCTGCCCGAGAAGCTCGTAACTTTGTCGAAAACAAGTGAAACGACAAACCGTAAACGCCATTGCCAATTGTCACATCATCCTAAGATCTGTAACATATTCCCATGAAATCCACAATCTCCCCCTTGATGAACACATTGGCAATTATCCAGAAAATGTAAGTAAGAGGTTTGAAAACGAGTTTACTCGCAGTTTTCGCACAAAGGCACAACTTGGTCCATAAGCAAGAAAAATCAATGAAAATAACCAAGCTGGCATCAGAATAGTATAGGCATGTGAGACAAGGCAAAAGTAAGCATAAAAACTTTGATTTCCAGGGAAAAGGTCAAAATTCTCACATAAGGTCCATATGAAAGAACAATTGTTCAATTGACCTATGATCATTGTGAGTATAAAAGAATGCAATTCAAGTTCAGAATATTCAATAAGACAATAAGAATGCAACTCAAGAACTCCCCTCACTATGATCCTCAATTTTCAAATTTTCGTTTCTCCCTTTGTATAAACTTCTCCCCAACAAAGAAATATATTCTCATTAACACATCTTCTCTTCTCATTTAACACATCTTCTCCCCTTTGACAATGGATTCATCAAGGAATCACGCCTTCCTCTCATCCAGAGATAACAAATATAGAATAAAGAAAGAAGGTAAACAAAAGAAGCATAAAGAGGAATATGCATGAAGTGCAATGGAGTGGCTTCAATTTTTGTATTTTTCAATTTTGATTACAAGAAGCTTTGGAGATTACCCAAAAGAACAAGCTAGTATCTCTAATATTGCACAAACAAAGATATCAAGCCCGACAGTAGCTAGCAAGATCATGGTAAGACATATATATCAAAGCTAAGCACAAAGGCTCAAAAGTAAAGCGAGAGATTTGATCAATTTAAGCAACGCTTCAAATTCAAAGAAGTTCATCAACAGGATCCTAAAGTGAAATTGGCCATGTCAAAATGTCAAAGTGAGATCAAAAATCTAACAAAGATCACATTAAGAGTCAATCAAGTCCCGTATTGAATCATTTTGCTCAATATTTTGTAAACGCCCATTTGTCAACATTTTTTTTATTTGCATTGAATATTGAAGTTGACTAATGATCTAACTTAGTGACAAGATCCTGGACTAGGAGCCATCCACAAACTCATCCTAAGCTTCGACCAAAAGTTGATTAAAGGTATATCTTAGTAAAGAAGATCCTGGACTAGGAGCCATCCACAAACTCTTTCTAAGCTTCTACTGGGGCGACAAATCTTGAGGTTCATGTCATTTCTGACAAGCAGTCCCCATGAGATCGTCTAGTTCATCAAACTATCTCCAAGTTCATGTCATTTGACAAGCAGTCTCGTAAGAATAGTTTGGCACAATTTAAGCATAAGACAATCTTGATTTTCATTTTTCACATGAGCAGTTTTTAGAATCTCAAGAACACAAAAGCTCAAGTAATGGTCAATTTTAGATCAAAGAGCTAACAAAGCAATTCTGACAGGGCCAATGTTACAAGAGGAGCACTAATTGCGCAACTCGCTAAAACATCCACAAATTGCAATTTCTTAATTTGAGTTGTTCAAAAGGTTCTAGCTCATATAGCAAAGACTTAGCTACACATGTAAAAGCATGATAATTCTAGCAAGTCAAAGAACTAGACATGACATTGAGCAAGAATTGAAATACAAAAGCTCTAAAGGGTAATAGGCAAAGCTTCATCAATTTTTAAAAATAAGCAAGAAAACCTAAATTACAATGGATCTTTTTGGATTTTTCATACCATTTGTTGTAACCACTTGTTGGAGTTTTCATATGAATGCAATATGACACAATGAGATGCAATTAAAAAGCCTAAAACCTAAAAGTTCAAGAGATCACTAAGTTCAGAAAAAGAACAATAAAAGATCAAAAGAACAAGGAAAGATAAGAAAAAGATCAAACTCCCCCTCAAACCAACCCATAAGGATAAATTACCCCTAACTCGCTTCTTAAGGAGGAAAATCTGGTTTGATCTAAAGACTTGGTAAGAATATCTGCCAATTGAGCTTGGACTCTCTGAAGTGCATCACAATATCACCTTTTTCAACATGATCTTTAAGGAAGTGAAAGCGAATGTCTATGTGCTTAGTCCTAGAATGTTGCATCGGGTTTTAGCAATATTAATAATGAAGTGTTATCACAGAAAAGAGGAACACTAGCAAAGTTTAACCCATAATCTTTCAAAGTGGACGTCATCCACAAAATCAGCTCAAAGAACTAGCGTGACTACATACTCCGCTCAAGAGTGGATTGTGCAATGTAAGACCGCTTCCTAGAAGACCAAGATACAAGAGAAGTGCCTAGAAAGTGACAGTGCTCGAGGTACTCTTCCTATCTAACCGACTGACCCGCAAAATCGAATCGAAAAACCTCTAATGGACAAAGTCAAGAGCAGAATACCAAATGCCATATAAGAGGGTAGAGTGTAAATACCGAATATGCGCTTAACGGCTTGGCGATGGGAAGTTCGGAGACGCTGAAATCTTGCACAAAGGCATACCGTGAAGTGAATGTCCGGTCTCGAGGGTCAAATCGAAGGGAGCCGATCATGTTTGCGGTACTCGCGTTGATCCACGACTTCTCCTTCCTCATCCGGATCCAAAATCGAAGTTGCCATGGGAGTGGAAATTGGCTTGCATCACCCATGTTGAAGCGTTTTAGTAGATCTTTAGTGTACTTCGTCGATGGATGAAAGTTCCTTCCTTGCATTGCTTAATTTGAAGTCCCAAAAGTAATTAAGCTCTCCCATCATACTCATCTCAAATTCCTGGACATAGTGTGAGAAAAGTCGAAACAAGAGCATTAGAGGAACCACCAAAGATAATATCATCCACATAAATTTGAGCAAGCAGGAAGTCATTGTCACGTCTAAGAATGAATAGAGTTTTATCCACTTTACCCATTTCAAAATTATTTTTAAGCAAGAAGGTCTTAAGTCTATCATACCAGGCTCTAGGGGCTTGTTTAAGACCATACAATGCTTTAGATAGCTTGAAAACACGATTTGGATATTTAGGATCCTCAAAACCAGGGGTTGCTTAACATACACTTCCTCATCTATGAAACCATTTAAAAAGGCACTTTTAACATCCATCTGAAATAATTTAAAACCTTTTGATGCAGGAAATGCAAGTAGAATGCGAATGGCTTCTAGTCTAGCAACAAGAGCAAATGTCTCATCAAAATCTAACCCCTCAACTTGGCTGAAACCCTGAGCTACCAATCTGGCTTTATTTCTAACCACAGAACCATCCTCACCTTGTTTATTCTTAAACACCCAACGGGTTCCTATAACATTATGACCACTAGGAGGTTCTACTAGGTTCCAAACTTTGTTTCTTTCAAAATTCTCTAACTCCTCATGCATGGCATTTACCCAGCTAGAATCAGATAAAGCATGTGATATATCGCGGGGTTCAAAAGAAGCAACAAAAGCCGAATGAGAGTAGAGATTTGGATCATTATACCTGGAGCGAGTGACTCGCTCATGTAGATTACCTATTATCATTCCGGAGGATCTTTGTCTCTGAATGCGAAGTGAGCGCCGGGTGAGATCTCGTTTCTTCGACCTCGCAGTGATCTGCGATGATGAAGATGCAGCAGAGCCTCAATCAAGGTGAAGTAGACGAGCGGTGTTCTTGTATCGAATGGGCGCTGAAGAGCGCAGATGAAGGAATGATATTAGCCGTCCTCATCTTCCTCCACAAAAATGCTCTCTGTCACTGTAAATCATCAGTAGCAATAGATCTAGCTGTGGCTAGTCTCATCAAAAGTGACATTACAAGTCTCCTGAATAATGTTAGTCTCAGTATTAAAAACCCGAAAACCCTCGAATGAGCAGGATAACCCAGAAATAACCCATCAAAAGTTCTTGATTCAAATTTATCTAAGTTGCCTGTCTTAAGAATAAAACATTTTGATCCAAAACTCAAAATGCGAAGCAGAGGGTTTTCTACCAAAACGAAGCTCATAAGGAGTCTTGCCTAAAGAAGGTCTCAAAAGACACGATTTGCAATATGGCAAGCAAGAGCAATAGCTTCGCCCAAAATCTCCTCGGTGTGTTATACTCATCTAGCATCGTCCTAGCCATTTCGACCAAGGTCCTATTCTTCCTTTCCACCACGCCATTTTGTTGAGGAACATGTGGAGAGGAGAAGCGATGCTCAATACCACGCTCAAAGACAAAAAGAAGCAAAAGAAGCATTTTTGAACTCCGTGCCATTATCACTGCGAATCGCTCTCAAAGCACCAGGAAGCTCAGAAGCCAAACGAAGAACAAGGTCATGAAAATAACCAAAAGCTTCATCTTTTGAAGTAAGAAAGAACACCCAAGTATATCTAGAAAGATCATCGACTAAGACAAGAATATACCATTTTCCACCGACTGACCGGACTCTAGCAGGACCAACAGTATCCATATGAAGCAACCGTCCCGGTCCGTCGGTCATAACCATAGTCACAGTAAGGTGTGAAGCGGCAACTTGTTTGCCATGCCTACAGTGATGCGCACATACAAAGATCCTTGATGACTTTGAGTTTGGGCAAACCTCTCATGAGATCAAGGTTGCTAACTCGTGTCAGATGATCAAAACCAATGTGCCCCAAACGTCGGTGCCAAAGCGTAAATCGAGAAGAAGATGTAAGCAAACATTTAAGAGATCCAAAGAAGAGATTCGAAAAATCGGCTCCAAAAATTCTACCAACTCTAGAGATTCCAAACACAAGCTCACCAGTAGAATCAAGCACACGACAAGCATTTTTCTTAAAAATAGTCTCATAGCCATCATCAAGAAGCTGAGAAACAGAAAGGAGATTATACCTAAGCTTGTCCACAAGAGCGACATCCTTTAGAATGAATTTGTTGTTCACCCTAATCGATCTTGTTCCTTCAATTCGCCCTTGTGTATCATCTCCAAAGGTGATGAAGTCATCACCTGTTGCCCGCGTGAAAGAGGTGAACCATTTTGAGTTTCCGGTCATGTGGCGTGAACACCCGGAGTCGACGAACCACGTGTTCTTTCCCTTTCCACGGTAGTCCTGAAAATCAAGGAACAAAAGAACGATGTGTCTCAATACTGGGGTTAGATAAACAAGATTTAGGAATCCAAAGATCGAGACACACGCGTCGCAAGGAGTATACAAACCAAGTACTATCCTTGATTTCATCTAACATTCGGTTATGAGCAATGTTTAAATTAACATGAGACTTAAATCGTCCATAGGCGGTGATCGAGGCGTTGTCTTGTGATCGGGCCGGCGACCACAACAGTCGGGCCGGTGACCACTCAATGGTCGACCGCCTTGATCGATAAACATTAGAATTAGGATATCTAGAAACATAATGATTTGCATGAGGGAAAATCCTAATCCAAGTTTATTCTTTTCAGTGTTACCATGTCTCATAGAAGCTCTAGGTTGCATGAATGAAATTCTATCAAAATTTTTCCTATTATTTTTCAACCTACGCCAACAGAATTCAATCAAATGCCCACCTTTCTTGCAAGAAGTGCAATGGTACTTGGTACCACTAGAAGAAGCACCATTTGAATTAATACAAGGTTGGGCAAAACTCGCAGATTTAAAAGATGTTTTTGCAGTTGGGTTTTGAATTCAATTAAACCTTTTCCAAGACTTGAATGACTTTTGGGTTTGAATTGTCTTGAAAAGAATTGAATCCTAAACCTTGCTTCTTATAAGGAGTTTTAGACTTGTCAAGAATCATGTTTAATTGTTTCTTACCTTTAGAAAATTTCTCTAATGTATCATGAAGGTAAGCATTTTCTTTTCTCAAGTTAACACAAGCATCACAAGTTTTATCCATAGATTTCTCCTTATACAAAGCAATTTCAAGCTTAAGAGCGGAACAAGAAGCACAAGTAGTATTTTCAATATTGTCCTTAAGCTTAGCATATTTGACTCTAGCAGCTTCTAAGATATCTTTGATTTCACGTTCCTTTTCTAAACATGAAGTGCAAGGGCTAGAATCAAACAAATCAAAAGCAATCAATTTACTAGATTCTAAACATTTTTCACAAGGAGCACTTTTAATTTCATTTAGTTCAGATCTAGCATTCTCAAGTTGTTGTACAGAAATATTATGAGCAGTTTGTAACTTAGTAATTTCTGAGTGCATAGCATGACAAGATAAACATTCATCAGGTTCAAGAGTCTTAGCATTTTTAAGCTCTACTTTCAGTTTGCTAATTTTTGACTCTAATTTCTTATTTTTTTGCATGACAAATTCTAGTGCTTCATCTTGACTAAGCAATTGCTCAACTATAGAATCATATTTAGCAGAAAGCTCATCATAAGAAAAAGATACCTCATTATCATCAATGTCGTCCGTGTCAGCCATGAAGCACATGCCAGTGAAGTCTTTGGCCTTCCCTTTCTTTTGCCTTGACGGATCTCCTCCTCCTTGTCCTCCTCACTCCCGGTATCCACATCGCTCAAGGATTGATCCTCAAAAGCGGCAAGGACCCGGTGAGCAGCCTTCACAAGCTTATTAGCCTCATACCTTGATTTGTTGAAAGGAGGCTTCTTCCAAGCTGGCTTTCCTTCCTTATGATTGCTCTTACCTTTCAGCTTGGGGCAATTTGTCCGGATATGATTGAGCTCACCACATTCATAGCATGTCACCGGACCACCTCTCTTTTTGTTTCTCACATTATTGTAGGCCCGTGTGATTTTTTTAGCTAGAAGAGCTAACTCTGTTTCAGGAATACTTTCAAGCTCCTCTTCATGAATAGCAGATAAACAAGCAAATGAAAATCCAGAAGAAGATTCAAAAGAGTAATCAAAAGCCTTTTTGAGAGGATCTGCTACCAAAGCTAAATTATCTTTCTTGGGATGATCAACTCTTTTAATTTCATGAGTCTTGAGTTTACTATAAAGCAATTCTAAAGTAAGACTTGAAATATCAACATTTTCCTCTATAGCAGTAGCCTTCATCTCCCACTCCTTGGTGTTGATTGCAGCCAAGAGATGGGTGGCATTTTCAGATTGAGAATATTCAATATCAACGACTTTCATTTGATTAATTACTTTATTAAAGCGATGAAAATGTCATCGATGCTCTCTCCAGACGCATCTCGAATTTATTGTATTCACGCTTGTAAACTGTTTGGCGCACCTTTTGATTTGGGACGAACCTCATGATATGTTTCGAGAGTGTTCCAAATTTCATCTTGTGATTGAAAGATTGCAAATTCTATCATATTCTTGTCTACCAAGTGCACCATATAAAAGATTCTTAGCCTTATTGTTGTTAGCCAAAAGAATTACGTAAGCGTGTGTAGCAATTTCAGAATAACCAATGGGCTCTAACAACATCCCAAATAGCTTGTCCTCGCTCTCAAGAAAGACGCAGCATACGATTCTTCCAATAGGCATAGTCGTGCCCATCAAGATATGCGGTTTAGTAGAAAACTTATCCATCACCAAAGTTCGTTGACCGGTTAAGATCAAGATTGAACTAACCTCGCCTCGATACCACTTGTTGGACCGAAAAGGCGACTAGAGGGGGTGAATAGGAGCACGCCACTTTTTCCCAAATAATGAATTCAACACAATTTCACTCCAATAGCTATGATGAAGCTATGAAGATCAATATACCGAGACAAATGGAAGACTAGTATTGAATCCAATTAAATCCCTAAGCAAAATAACAAAATCAACTAAGATTGCAAAGACTCACAAAGACGGGCGGTCGACCTCTGTACCCAACCGGTCGGACCGATTGCGGGCGGTCGACCGGCGTTAGTCTTTGGCGGTCGGACCGCTCCAAAATCGATCGACCGGTGATGACGGGCGATCGACCCGTGATACGTAACCGATCCAAACAAGAAATCGGCCGATGACGAAGTTGCAATTAGGTGAAACTTTTGATTCTCAACTCCAATCTTTATGAAACTTTGCACACACCTTCTATATGCTATTGAGGACCTATTCCAATCGAATATTATGATAATTCTTGGAACGATCTTGAGCAATTGCCAATAGATTAATGAAGGTCTAAAACGGGCAAGAACGAAAACTTGATCCTAAAGCTTGTTCGTGAGAGATTGATGATCAAGATGATGCTAGATAGATTCACACATATCACAGCAAGCTAATTCACATGAAAGAATCAATCACAAACTCGCGGATCAAAGAAAGCCCTAAAAACACGAAATTGAAAGCAAGAACGAAAAGAGACTTATCTCAAGCAAACCTTGCATAGATTGATTTCGTGATTGATGCTGGATTACATCCACACCATCATGGATCAGTGGACAATCAAAGATCACGAAATTCACCACAAACCATCAAGAGCCCTAGCCTCCACCTCAACTCCCCTAAAGACAATTAGGGTTTTGAAACATGAAAAGGAGAGAGACAGAGAAGGGTGCAGCCACCACCTCCTCCTATTTATAGTGGGGGCCTAAAACTCTTAGGGTTTGACTCTCTTGGGCTCCCGTTAAGGCCCACTAACAAACGGGTCACACACGCACGCTTCGCAAAGCGCCGTCTTTAACCTTTTGACCTAAACCGCTTCACCATGCATCATGGATTTGCCAATAGGTCACCCTTGTCCATCTTGTGTCACGCTTGAGTCGTTGACCTCACCCGGCATCGTCGATCGTTCTGGACCTCAACTCTCCAAGTCTAGTCCCGATTCTCCTCGCCGTTGACCGTCGTTGACCACCAAGCAACCTGCACAACCACAGACAAGCAAACACGTATTCGGGAACAAGTTCTTCACAACTTGACCCATGTTAGTCAAAACATGCATCATGCAAAACATATGCCATGAAACCAATGACTTTGACCTAACAAATCAACATCGCCACGAAGTTGGTGGACGTTCAAGTCAATACCGGTCTGACCGCTCCAGGTGAGCCGGTCGGACCGCCCCTTGGCCGGTCGGACCGCTCCTCGTGAGCGGTCGGACCGCCTTGGGACTTAGCCAAATTCATACTCCCAAATTCAAACCTTCCGAAATTAAAACGAATAGAACTTCTTACTGGAGACTCCAAAAATTATGAGACCAAGTGCATTGGGATCCCCTCACTTGCCTACAACACCTATTTTTGGCCCAGCTCGTTTTGAACACTTTTAGGTCACCGCCGGTCCGACCGCCCCACATGGCCGATCCGACCGATTTGGGACCGGTCGGACCGCCGTGCAAGGACCGGTCGGACCGCCCCTGTCCAGTAAGCCTGTAACTTTGTCGAAAACAAGTGAAACGACAAACCGTAAACGCCATTGCCAATTGTCACATCATCCTAAGATCTGTAACATATTCCCATGAAATCCACAATCTCCCCCTTGATGAACACATTGGCAATTATCCAGAAAATGTAAGTAAGAGGTTTGAAAACGAGTTTACTCGCAGTTTTCGCACAAAGGCACAACTTGGTCCATAAGCAAGAAAAATCAATGAAAATGACCAAGCTGGCATCAGAATAGTATAGGCATGTGAGACAAGGCAAAAGTAAGCATAAAAACTTTGATTTCCAGAAAAAAGGTCAAAATTCTCACATAAGGTCCATATGAAAGAACAATTGTTCAATTGACCTATGATCATTGTGAGTATAAAAGAATGCAATTCAAGTTCAGAATATTCAATAAGACAATAAGAATGCAACTCAAGAACTCCCCTCACTATGATCCTCAATTTTCAAATTTTCGTTTCCCCTTTGTATAAACTTCTCCCCCAACAAAGAAATATATTCTCATTAACACATCTTCTCTTCTCATTTAACACATCTTCTCCCCCTTTGACAATGGATTCATCAAGGAATCACGCCATCCTCTCATCCAGAGATAACAAATATAGAATAAAGAAAGAAGCAGAAACAAAAGAAGCATAAAGAGGAATATGCATGAAGTCACCGCCTACAACACCTATTTTTGGCCCAGCTCGTTTTGAACACTTTTAGGTCACCGCCGGTCCGACCGCCCCACATGGCCGATCCGACCGATTTGGGACCGGTCGGACCGCCGTGCAAGGACCGGTCGGACCGCCCCAATCAAAGAAGCTCAGAACTTTGTCGAAAACAAGTGAAACGACAAACCGTAAACGCCATTGCCAATTGTCACATCATCCTAAGATCTGTAACATATTCCCATGAAATCCACATAGTTTTCCTTAAGTGCACCAACAATTTTAGTCTAAGTCAAAGTTTGCAATGCTAGCTTGACATGCAATCAATTTTATTCTAGAAATATAAATGGTACAAAGTAAATCACAAGAGAGGAAACCACAGTAGCACAAGGATGTTTTATCGTGGTGTTTGGAGACTTGTCAGTCTGCCATAATCCACGTTGAGATAAGCCCAAACTAATTGGACCGGCTCCACGAATTAAGCCAACACCTTCGAGGTAAGTCCAAATGAATTGGACCAGCTCACAACTTGAACCAACACCTCGATTCACTCGTAGTTACTCTTCCTCCACTCCGGAGATGGCGAGCACCAAACCACTCAAGACACACCGGACCTTCTCATAAGCTTCTTGAGAATATCACAAGACTACGATGTGTCCACATCACCTAGGTTTCAGCAAACACCTAGAGTAATAAGCCAAGTCTCTTGCTTGACTCTTATCAAGTACAACACATGCACCATTGGATGCTTAATCCAATTCTAGTTGCAACACATGCAACTGGAACATCTCCCTTTGCTCACAAGGTACAACATATGCACAATTGAGAGGAGAAGCTCACCTTAGCTCAAGAGAGTAAAATAGGATGCCAGGAGTTGTCTGCCGACCGGTCATGGTGGGTATTTATAGCCCACACACCAAAACTAGCCATTGGAGGAGAAAGTGGTTGAAAAACAGTGAAACCTAGTCAGTCTGCAAGCACAGGGCCGGTCAGTCTAAACTACAGTGCAAAGGATATAAAACTAGTCATCACAGACAATTCCCGGTCAGTCCTCCCTCACAGGGGTCCGGTCTGACCAGACTTTCGGTCAGTCTGGGCTTGAATTTCAGCACATGTGACACTCAAAAAATAGTCATAACTTTTGAATTCGATGTCGGAATTGAGTGATCTTGGGCTATATGAAAAGCTTATTCAGAGGGCTACATAACCCATCTATTTGATTGATCTCGAGCACATTTGATAAAATCAAGAAGCACAACTCCAAAGAGCCAACACATGGCCTAAGTATAAGAAAAGAGCAACGAGCAATCTTAGACCATGCCAAGGAATGATGCATAAACTTCAATAATTTGCAAAACACATTTGCAAACTTTAGTATCATGTCACAAGAAGTAGGTGCATAGACTTCAACCATTTGCAAAATACATTTGTAAATTATAGTCTAGTGCCACTGGAAAAAGCTGACCGCGCCGGTCAGTCCGGTGAAAACACAGTTATTAGTCCGGCAAGGAGAAATAAGTAGCAACACCCAAAAACAACCTTATTTGGAAAAGGTTGACCGCCCTACTTAGACCGAGGGTCTGGTCAGTCAAGGGTACCAACTACGGTCAGTCTAGCCAGTAGAATTGTGAAACATGAGCTTTCTGGAAAAACCTGACTGCTTTCAAGGTCCAAACTTCCAGTCAGTCCGGCCCACCTACTACAATCAGTCTGGTCTAGGATCAAAAGCTTATTTTGCAAATCGCTTCAACTTAGTTTTGCAAAACACATTTGTAAAAGATACGAGATGCAAACAAGGTATAAAAGATGATTCTCAACAAGTTGCAAAACACATTTGTTGACTTTTAGAATCATACCACAAGGAATTTGGTTCATGGACTTAAACTATTTGCGAAACACATTTACCAACTAAAGTCACATGCTACAAGAATTATGCATGAGTTTCAACTATTTGTAAAACACATTGGCAAACAATAGCATCATGCCTAAAAGAGCTAGAGCAAGCGGGATTGAGCTATCAACACATGATTAGACTTAAGCTACTAGACAAAACCCCTCTTAATAGTACGACAACCTATACTAGCAATATGGCCTTACAACCAAACACTATACTAGCAATATGGCATTCCAACCAAACACTAAGATGGGTAAAAGATTAGGAATACATCCTTAGCCTATGGTAGTCATACCTTTGCCTTGAGCATCCATCTTGGAGTGATCAATTAATGATGAACATCTTCACTCTAAGCCGGATTCTTGACTTGAATATCATCGACACATGGTGATCTTCTTCACTTCGGGATCTTATCTTGAGTATCATCAACACATGATTATTTTCTTTACATCGAGATCTTGTCTTGATGCTCATCAATACATGATGACATCCTTTATCCCAAATCTTGACTTGATGATAATCAACTCACGATGCTACCCAAAGTCTTCATCATCATGTGACTCAACCTGTTTTCTGCAACTCATGAAAAATATTAGTCTGCATGACGATTGTCATTAATTATTAAAATACTTTATTAACTCATAATGATAGTCTAGATTCTTCACGCGTTGCCAAAACTTCGGCTGCAGAGAGATAAGATAATGGTGAGGGATGGAAAGAAGAAGTCGAGGAGGTCTAGAAAGATATGATAGACTAGGCTGTAGCCTTTTGGTGCCGTCAGGAAAATATTAGTCCACATGAAGATTGTCATTGTAGGACCGTAAAGGCGACTAGAGGGGGTGAATAGGCGCTTCTCGATTTTTGCCTTAATCAAATTCAACACGCACCTTTCTCCTTTAGCTATGAAAGCTAAGAAGATCAGTAAATGCACAGAGGAATCCTTGTGCGGAATTCGATTACCCCCTTATCCACAAGACACAATAAAGAAGAGTTGATCTCACTAGGCGGTCGAACCGGCAATCAACTGGTAGTCTGATTGTCGGGCGGTCGGACCGGCGCTGAGAAATCGGTCAGACCGATTTAGCCCAGAGGCAGCGCACAAAGCCTAAATCCAAAACAAAAATTGGTCCAATTTTTGATTCAACCAATGAAACTTGACCAAATTTGGAGCACACCTCCCTAAGGGTATCTAAGACCTATTTCTAGCAACGATCGTCCAGATCCACTTCAAATAATCGATATCTTTAGGTTTTACCAAAGAAGTGTTCAAAACCTAGAAATATAAAAATCTTGATCCAAAACTTGCTTGTGGGGGATTGATGATCTAGATGATTCTAGGAGTATTCCCATACATCATAGCAAGGTAAAAACGGTCAAGAGACCAAGCATAAACACATGGATCAAGGAAGCACCAAAATCATCAAAAGAGAGAAGAAAGCAAATGAGACTTCATCCTTGAACAAACATCCGTAGATTGAATGATTCAAGATGTTGCTTACAAAGCCACTCCCTCAAGGAGGACAAGAGCTCAATCCAATAGCACACTCACAAGTTCCTCTCCTCTCCAAACCCTAACCCTAATTAGGTTTTTGAAAATGAGTGCTTGGGATGCTTGAGGGGTTTTTTTTTCCATCTCCCCCCTTCTATTTATAGGAGAGGCTAGGGTTTCTCTCATGGGCTCCCATTAAGGTCCAATACAAATGGGACCCACACACACACATCTGTTGAAGCAATCGCCTGCTTCACCACGTGTAGGTTGATCAGCGGCTCTCATCATGTCGGCAAGTCTCTCCCGTCCGAATCCCATCGGAACCTCCAGGGCACTTGCACCGACCAACACGCCGCTTGATCCACCCAGCTGCAACAAACTGCCCGTTCGATCCATCTTGTCCATTCTGCACCATGCTTGAGTCACACGACCTCACCCGGCATCCATGATCATTCTGGACCTCAGCTCTCCAAGCGTAGTCCCGATCCTCCCCGCCGTTGACGTCGTTGACCTGCAAGCCACCCGGGAACAAGTTCTTCACAACTTGACCCACATTAGCTCAACAATGCAATATGCAACAATAAAACATTAAAACTCATACAATAGATATCATCAAGACACAACAATGCCAAAGTGCCCGAAATCCAAGTAAAAACCGGTCTGACCGCCCCACACTGCCGGTCGAACCAATTTCCCAGTGGTCGGACCGATTCCATAACGGCGGTCTGGCCGCCTCAAAAGACTTAGCCAAAATTTTAACTCGAAAATCCGCAACCTCTCTGGAATTTTCTTTTGAATAGAACTTTTAACTGGGAGCTCCAAAAATTATGTGACCACATCCAGCAGACTCCCCTCTCATGCCTACACGACCTATTTTTGACCTAGCCCCAAACTCCATCATCAACTGTGGCCGGTCGGACCAGCAAGCATTGCCGGTCCGAGCGCCACACTCCGGCCTCGACCGGCGGCTCGGCCCGACCGGTGAGACTCGACAAAGACGAAGTTTTCCGAAAACGCGAGATTCGTCAAACCAACAACGTCATTGCCAATTGACCCGTCACTCTAACATCATGCACATATCCCCACGATATCCACAATCTCCCCCTTGATGAACACATTGGCAATTTCTCAGAAAATGTAAGTTTGTGGTTTGAAAAATAAAATACTCGTTGTTTTCGCGCAAAGGCACAACTTGGTCCACAAGAAAAAGAAAGCTTAGGAAACGACCAAGCTGGCTTCATAATAGCATAGGCAAGTGAGATAAGGCAAAGAGATCACAAAAAGTTTCAATTTTCAGAAAGTAGCCAAAAATCTCACTTAGGTCCAAGTGAAAGAACACTTGTTCTATTTGACCTTTGATCATTTTGAGTATTCTAGATTTGTAAATATAATCAGAAAAGGCAATAAAACCAAGAGAATCCACTAACTATGATCACGAATTTCCAGAAAATTTATTTTCCCTTTATGACTCCAAAAAGCTCTAAAAACCATATTTTCTCTAATCTTTCTCCCCCTTTGACAATGAATTCAACAAGATGCAAGGAAAAAGATAGAGCATGAAGAAATGGCTAGTTTTTTTTTTTTATTATTTTTGAACTTTAGCAAAAGGAGTCATGAAGATTATCCATGAAGAAAGTACAAGTATTAGACCAAGCCACATAAAGTGAAGAAGCTATGTTCAATCATGGCAAATCATGTACTGCAAAGCTAAGACTAAAATAGCAATAATCTGAGATTAAATGAATTGATACCATGATAAGTTGCTCAATATAATAGTTTCACCAAGGTATCCAAAAATGAGTCATGCCATGTCTATAAGTAAAATGGAGACCAGAAACCAGAAACTGATGCTTTTCAGCATTAGGAGTTCAAATATGAAGCAATTTAATCAACCACTTAGCATTTTTGAGCAATTTGCTGAAAATGATATATAAATTTTTTATAGCATTGTGCTAGATCTCAAGCCTTGCCGCGACCATCTCAAGCATGCAGCTTAAAAGAATGGTCTAGATCATCCAAAACTCCCCCTGAGTTTATGCCTAGTGCAATGGCAAGTAGTCTCAAGAGAAAGAATTGGTGCGATCAGTTTTTTCGCACATAAAAACTCATTCTTCATTTGCTTGACTTAAGAATTAACAAAGCTCATTTTTACACTCAAACTCGGTTCAAAACTCAATTTAACCTATATGATATGGCATGAATCATGAGAGGATCACTAAAGCAAAACTAGTCACAAGATCCAACAAAACATGATTTGATTCAATTTTGCTTACAGATATAAAGCTAGCAAGACAAAAGCTAAGCTAAACAAGAAGAGTCATAAAAGAAGTCTAGCAGACTATCACAGAACATGGCAAGGTATAAAGTATGAAAACATGCCATACAAGGATAATAATCAAAGCTCCACAAGTTTATAATACAATGCAAGAAATTTGAATTTTAAAATGCATTATGATGCAATGAATGCAAAAAGAGCAAACTCCCTCTCAAAACAGCCCAAGAGTACTAATAACCCCTAATTCTCCCCGCAAGGTAGCAAAACGAGAAGAATCAAGCGTTTTAGTGAAAATATCTGCAAGCTGTTGCTCTGACTCTACAAAGTGAAGCACAACATCACCCTTCTCAACATGGTCTCTAAGAAAATGGTATCGAATATCAATGTGTTTAGTCCTTGAATGTTGCACTGGGTTTTTGGTAATTTTTATGGCAGAAGTGTTGTCACAGAAAAGTGGAACACTTCCCAAAAATAACCCATAGTCCCGAAGAGTAGATAAGATCCAGAGAACCTGAGTGCAACTACTGGCTGTAGCTACATACTCGGCCTCGGCTGTGGACTGTGCAACAAAAGATTATTTTCTAGAAGACCAAGAGATAAAAGATGTGCCTAAGAAATGACAAGTGCCAGAAGTACTCTTCCTATCCACACTACACTCAGTAAAATCAGCATCAGAAAATGCTCGAATAGAGAGAGCAGAAGAAGAAGAATACCAGAGTCCAAAGTCAAGAGTATCTTGAAGGTACCTGAAGATACGACGTACTGCTTGACGATGAGAAGCACGAGGGGAAGCCTGAAAGCGAGCGCACAGACATACATCAAATTGTATGTCCGGCCTCGACGCTGTGAGGTACAGGAGGGAGCCAATCATGCTGCGGTACTCCTTCTAATCCACGGACTCTCCATCCTCATCAGGGTCCAGCACGGTGGTTGTGGCAATGAGAGTAGACATTGGCCTACTACTTCCCATATTGAAGCGCCGAAGAAGGTCCTTTGTATACTTACTCTGGTGAATGAAGGTGCCTTCTTTCAGTTGTTTGACTTGAAGACCAAGGAAGAATGTCAACTCTCCCATCATGCTCATCTCGAACTCACTGCTCATAGAATCTGAAAATCTGGACACCAAAGTATGAGACGAACCACCGAATATAATATCATCCACATAAATCTGAACCAACAAAAAGTCACTACCATGCCTGAGAGTGAACAAGGTTTTATCAACCATTCCCATTTTGAAATTATTTTCAAGCAAGAAACTCTTAAGCCTGTCATTCCAAGCTCTAGGAGCTTGCTTCAATCCATACAAGGCTTTAGAGAGTTTAAAAACATGGTTTGGGAACATATGATTTTCAAAACCAGGTGGTTGCTTGACAAAAACCTCTTCTTCCATGAAACCATTCAAGAAAGCACTTTTAACATCCATTTGAAAAAGCTTGAAACCCTTGGATGTTGCAAATGCTAGCAAAATGCGAATGACTTCCAATCTAGCTACAGGAGCAAATGTCTCTTCAAAATCTAAACCTTTTACATGGGAATAACCTTGAGCTACAAGTCTAACCTTATTGCGAACAACCAACCCATCCTCACTTTGCTTATTTTTAAAAATCCATTTTGTTCCAATAACATGAAAATAAGAAAGACGCTCAACTAAGGTCCAGACTTTGTTTCTTTCGAAATTTTCAAGCTCTTCATGCATGGCATTGACCCAAGAGGCATCAGATAAAGCATGGGTGATATCTCGGGGTTCAAAAGAAGCCACAAAAGCAGAATGTGCATGAGAATCAGGAGAAATAAACCTGGAGCGAGTGACTCGCTCTTGAAGATCCCCAATCATCTACTCAGGTGGATGCTGTCGCTGAATGTGAAGAGGTGCTCCTGGTGTAGAAGTAGCCTCTACCCCCATGAGTTGTGGAGGTAGGAACAGAGCCACTCAGGTCGTCGGTGAAGATAGGAGCAGGCTGCTCAGCTGAAACGGGAGTAGTAGAAGCGGGCTCTCCAACTCTCTCAGAAGTGACTGGAGGATGTATCGGGTCCTCATCCTCATAGTCATCATCGACGAAGATGCTTTCTTGAATTTCAGGAACCTGTGCACCTGTAGCATCGGGTCTAGTACCAGGACTAGCCTCATCAAAAGTGACTTCGCAAGTCTCAACAATTTTGTTATTGTCAACATTAAATACACGATAGCCACAAGAATGAGCAGGATATCCAAGAAATATGCCATCAGAACATCTTGACTCAAATTTATCAAGGTTGCCATGTTTAAGAATGAAGCACTTGCAACCAAAAATCTTGAAATGAGAGACTTTGGGTGAATGACCAAATCTAAGCTCAAAAGAAGTCTTCCCAATCACAGATCTCAAGAAAACTCTATTAGAGATATAACAAGCAGTAGAGATCGCCTCAGCCCAAAATCTCCTAAGAGTAGAATGCTCATCTAACATGGTCTGAGCCATCTCTACAAGGGTCCTGTTCTTCCTCTCTACAACACCATTCTGCAGGGGAACTCTAGGTGAAGAAAACTGATGCTCAATTCCCCTATCAGTGCAGAAGGTAGAAAAGGAAGAATTCTTGAATTCAGTCCCATTGTCACTCCTAATGGCTCTCAAAACTCCAGGAATATCAACAGCAAATATAAGGACCAATTCTCTAAAAAAGCCAAACGCCTCGTCCTTAGAAGCCAGAAAATAAACACATGAATACCTGGAGAAATCCACAACCACAAGCACATACCATTTCCCACCAGCTGACTGAACTCTAGAAGGACCAACAGTGTCTAAGTGCAGAAGCTGTCTTGGTCCATCAGTCATCACCAAGGTAAGAGGTGGATGGGAAGAAGACACCATCTTACCATGTCTACAGGGCGAGCACACAAGATCTCTAACAGCCTTCAGCCTAGGCAAACCTCTAATCAAGTCCTTGCAACTGACTCTAGACAGATGATCAAAGCCTATATGCCCAAGTCTACGATGCCACAAAACAAGATCATGAGAATCGAGGCTACAAGACACCTAGGATGGAAGTCAAGAAATACTAAAATTTGCACAAAAGATCTTCTCAAATCTGGAGATCTCAAAAACAAGCTCACCCGAGGAATCTATAACTCTACACTCACCACTTTTAAACCTCACTTCTAGACCCTCATTAAGCAGCTGAGAAACAGATAGAAGATTATACCTCAGCTTACTTACCAAAGCGACGTCTTTAAGAATGAACTTGTTGTTGACGCGCACCAGTGCCCTTGGCAATCCACGGTCCCGGTAGAAGCATCCCTAAAAGTAATCAATTCATTGCTGGATGCACGTGTGAGGGAGGAGAACCATCTAGAATATCTGGTCATATGTCGAGAACACCCGGAGTCAACAAGCCATATGTCCTCCTTCCTTGCACGACGGACCTAAAAAGCACAAGCAGAAAACATATGTGCCTCAGTACTGGGGTTAGTGATAAAAGATCTAGGAATCCAGTACTGAGATGCACGATGCATGGGAACAACAGTAGAAGCAGCAGAAAAATGATCAGGAACAAAATCATAAGAATGCACACGAGAACCACCTGGACCTCTCCGAAACGATCTACCAAAAGATAAATACTCCCCCTGTCTAGATGCTACATGTGGTCTCTCCTCACGATATCCTAAACCGAATCGTCGCCTAGACCCACCAAAAGAGTCAACAAAGTTCTCTACGAACCTAGGCCTATGAGTAGTACGAAAAACAGGCTGCCTAGCTCTAGAGACTACAGCAGGTGAAGGGACTCCTCTAATGGTTCTCAAAGCGTTCATCCTCTCTTTTCTCTCAATCTTTACTCTCTGGCGTAACTCAACAAAGGTGGTCATCTTTTTTGCAGAAGGTGCAATGGTACTTGACCTTTTGAGGGGTCTGTACTGGTGAAACAGAAACACCTTTCTTGCCAGAAAGACTTTGAGCAAAACCTGCAGATTTGAAAACAACCTCGGGGGGCTTAGGAGGTTCTACCTCAAACAGACCACTTTTCACAACTCGCAATCTTAGGTGGGTGATTCTTGGAATGCTCTAGGGATTAAAACCTAGGCCACTATTTTTCACACTCACTTTGGATTGGTCAAGAATCATGTTGAGTTTCTTTTTTCTATTAGAAAACCTCTCAAGAGTCACTTTGAGGTAATCATTCTCTTTGGCTAAATCTTCACATCTAGTGCACTTTCTTGACTTGAGTACCTCATCTTGTTTACTCTTAAGGAGAGACACTTCCACTTTCAAAGCGTCACAAGACACACAATAGGAATCCTTAATCCTGTTCAACTGCTCCTTCAATTTAACTCTAAAAGCCTCTTGTATCTTACCAACAATTATTTCAACTTCATCATTCAAGACACAAGATGTAGAGTCAATAACTTTCTTAGAAGCAGTAAAAGACATGGATTTTTTAATTTTAGCTTTTTCTTCCAGAGTCTTGTTTAGAGCTTCAATATCAATTATGAGCTTAGGACAATTTTCACATGAAGCAGCTCTAGAGTACACAACCATTTCTGTCATCTCTTGCATTTTAATCATATTTTTCTTACAGTGAGAGCAAGTGTGACTAGCATCAAATTTTTGCAATTCTTTCAAGACACTATCCAATTTTAATTCAAGCAAAGCATAGTTTGAGCAAGTTAAAGGGATAGCATTCAAAGCAGTCACATCCAGAGAAATAGCATACATGCAAACAGAACTAGACTTGAGAGATTCTAATTCATCAAGAGCATCTTTTAATTGATTTACAATAGAGGAATGAGCAGATTTTAAGCTTGTCAATTCTTTAAGCAAGCTACAGCAGGAATCACAAATATCATCAGGATTAATAGATTTGAGCCTAACAACTTCTAGGTTCAAATTATCAATCATAGTGTCATGTTTCTTAATCAATTTTGCTTGCTTATGCAATTTATGTTCAGCAAGCACCAAATCCCTTTTCATATCAGCAAGCGAAGGGCATACCTCATCGGGATCGCTGAAAGGATCCTCGTCATTGGAGGAGTCAGTGTCGTGGCTGTTCTTGGCAATGAAACACATGCCGGTGAAGTCATGAGCCTTCTTCTTGCCACGGGAGTCACTCTCGTCGTCCTCTGTCTCCGAATCCACATCACTCATGTTCACATTCTCAAGAGCGGCAAGAACCCGGCTGACAAACTTGCGATAGTTTGTCTTCTTGGGTTTTGCATCCCTTGCTTGAGGATGCCTTTGTGACTCCTTCTCCTCCTTGCCCTTGAGCTTGGGGCACCTCGAGCGAATGTGGTTTGGCTCACCACATTCAAAGCATGTGATAGGTCCACCTCTCCTCCTGCTCGTCACCTTGTTGTAAGCTCTCGTGAATTTGATGGATAGGAGGGCTAAATCATCTTCAGGTAGTCTCTCAAGTTGCTCATCGCTCAAAGAATGCAAAGTGGATAAAGAAAAAACCGATGAGATAACATCCAAAAAATCAGAAGGACTACCTTTAGATTGGTCGACCACTAAAGCCATCGACTCTGTCTTGGGGAGACGCGAGATAAAATCAATCTCGTGCATCTTCAACCTCGAGTATAGCTTATCCATGGTAAGCTCACTCATGACAGTGTTGTCATTGATGGAAGTGATCTTCATTCCCCAGACCTTCACATCAAGAGCACCCAAAAGCTGACGTGTATTTTCAGACTCAGAAAAGACAAGGTCAACAGCGCGGAGATCATGAAGAATCTTAGAAAATCTTCCCCACAGCTCATCTAAAGACTCACCAGGTCTTTGCTCGATCTTGGAGTAAATTTTCTTGAGCTGGTTCTGTCTCACTTCCTTGATTGCAGTGGAGCCCTCGTGATAATCACAGAGAGTCCGCCAGATCTCATGAGCAGACCGCAAATGAGCAACACGCTCAAACTCCGATCGACTAAATAATTGGATCAAAAAATTCTGAGCCTTGCTGTTGGCCTCCACATCTGGAGTGATCATATCGTCATCGGCCGACACGACATAAGAGTTTTTTACCTTAAGCCAAATTGCGTGCCCTTGAGCCTCGATATAGGCCTACATTCGGGCCTTCCAATAGGCAAAATCAACTCCATCAAAAATATATGGTTTGGTTGAATACTTGTCAGTCGCCATGGCTCCAAAGACCGGTTAAGATCTATGAGAAGAGCTAACCGGCTCTGATACCACTTGTAGGACCGTAAAGGCGACTAGAGGGGGGTGAATAGGCGCTTTCTTGATTTTTCGCCTTAATCAAATTCAACACGTACTTTTCTCATTTAGCTATGAAAGCTAAGAAGATCAGTAAATGCACAGAGGAAGCCTTGTGCTGAATTAGATTACCCCCTTAACCACAAGACACAATAAAGGAGAGTTGATCTCACTAGGCGGTTGAACCGGTGTAGTCAAGGGTGATCGGGCCGGCGCTCAATCAAGGATCCGATTGTCGGCGATCGGGCAAACGAGAAATCGGTCAGACCGATTTAGTCCAGAGGCAGCGCACAAAGCCCAAATCCAAAACAAAAATTGGTCCAACTTTTGATTCAACCAATGAAACTTGACCAAATTTGGAGCACACCTCCCTAAGGGTATCTGAGACCTATTTCTAGCAACGATCGTCCAGATCCACTTCAAATAATCGATCTCTTTAGATTTTACCAAAGAAGTGTTCAAAACCTAGAAATATGAAAATCTTGATCCAAAACTTTCTTGTGGGGGATTGATGATCTAGATGATTCTAGGAGTATTCCCATACATCATAGCAAGGTAAAAACGGTCAAGAGACCAAGCATAAACACAAGGATCAAGGAAGCACCAAAATCATCAAAAGAGAGAAGAAAACAAATGAGACTTCATCCTTGAACAAACATCCATAGATTGAATGATTCAAGATGTTGCTTACAAAGCCACTCCCTCAAGGAGGACAAGAGCTCAATCCAAGAGCACACTCACAATTTCCTCTCCTCTCCTCTCCTCTCCAAACCCTAACCCTAATTAGGTTTTTGCAAATGAGTGCTTGGAATGCTTGAGGGGTTTTTTTTCCATCTCCCCCCTTCTATTTATAGGAGAGGCTAGGGTTTCTCTAATGGGCTCCCATTAAGGCCCAATACAAATGGGACCCACACACACACACATCTATTGAAGCAATCGCCTGCTTCACCACGTGTAGGTTGATCAAGGGCTCTCATCATGTCGGCAAGTCTCTCCCGTCCGAATCCCATCGGAACCTCCAGGGCACTTGCACCGACCCCCGCGCCGCTTGATGCACCCAGCTGCAACGAACTTCCCGTTCGATCCATCTTGTCCATTCTGCACCATGCTTGAGTCACACGACCTCACCCGGCATCCATGATCGTTCTGGACCTCAGCTCTCCAAGCGTAGTCCCGATCCTCCTCGCCGTTGACGTCGTTGACCTGCAAGCCACCTGCACATCAATAGACAAAGAAATCGTCTCCGGGAACAAGTTCTTCACAACTTGACCCACATTAGCTCAACAATGCAATATGCAACAATAAAACATTAAAACTCATACAATAGATATCATCAAAACACAACAATGCCAAAATGGCCGAAGTCCAAGTGAAAACCGGTCTGACCGCCCCACACTGCCGGTCGAACCGATTTCCCAGCGGTCGGACCGATTCTATAACGGCGGTCTGACCGCCCCAAAAGACTTAGCCAAAATTTCAACTCGAAAATCCGGAACCTCTCTGGAATTTTCTTTTAAATAGAACTTTTGACTGGGAGCTCCAAAAATTATGTGACCACATCCAGGAGACTAACCTCTCATGCCTACACATCCTATTTTTGGCCTAGCCCCAAACTCCATCATCAACTGTGGCCGGTCGGACCGGCAAGCATTGCCGATCGGACTGCCACAAGGCGCTCGATCGGCGTGGCTCGGCCCGATCGGCCATTTGAGACTCGACAAAGACAAGTTTTCCGAAAAAGCGAGATTCGTCAAACCAAAAATGCCATTGCTAATTGACTCATCACTCTAAGATCATGCACATATCCCCACGATATCCACAGTCATTACTTATCAAAATACTTTATTAACTCATAATGATAGGTCTAGATTCTTCACGCGTTCCCAGAACTTCGACTACAGAGAGATAAGATAGTGGTGAGGGATGGAAAGAAGAAGTCGAGGAGGTCTAGAGAGATATGATAGAGTAGGCTGTAGCCCTTTGGTGCGGTCAGGAGGCTTGGCGGTGGTGGCATCCATGGTTGGCGTGCAACATTCGACTCCGAGCTCGGCTTGAGCTCAAGAAGGGGAGAAAATGGAGAGGGAAGGTGGGGGAATGGAGAGGGCAATCCGGCGTATTCGGTGCTCATGTGTATGGGCGAAGGTCTCCTGAGAAACTGCGAGAACCGGCGGCGGCTTACTCCTGGTGATGATGCGAGGAGGCAGGGCATGGGCGCAACTGGAACAGTAGGGCACGGGCGCGATCGAGGTAGGGCGTGGGCGCAGGCATGGGTGTGGTTGTGCTGGCGCTTGGTCATGGCGACGAACGGGGCAGAGCAGTGCGTGGAGGAAGAAGGCTGGCAAGTGGGCCCGACTGGTCAGTGAGAGACGAGAAGAAAATTAGATTCGAGGATTTTTGAAAAAGGTTGAGTGGTTTGAGGAAAATTTTAGATATAGAAACTGGACTCCAAAATTTATGAAAAGTTTTGTGGAGGCTCCTGACACAGTATAGATTATTATGTAATTTTTCCAGAATAGAATTGTATGTGTGATGTATTTTTCTTGAAAAATTCTTTGAAGCTTCTCTTTGTATGCATTTGTATTATTTGATTTAAGGAAAGTTTCAAAACTTGCTTAAAATATTTTCCCATTTCATTAGCAGTACAAATACACCAAGTTTGGATTTTTAACTATCATCTTTCATTTCCAGTTGTTTTAGTTCTCAATTAAGTTTGTATTTCTAAAATTTGATTATTAAGTTTCATATTTAGACAAAGAATATTGAATAAAAATCAAAGAAAAATAAATGTCAATAAAATGCATCAAATTTTTTGAAAAGTTCATATTTTCAAACAATTAAAAATGATCTCAAATTTTGGGCGTCACACCCCGTGAAAAAGACGTTAACTTGGGCTCAGGCTCTGTGCCGAGGAGCCTAATCTAAAGTAGGGATGACAGGTGGCCCATGTCAGACTTGAGCTACCTGCCACCGTTTCCAAGTTCGAACCCATCTCCCGAACCCTCTCCACCCTGCGAATCGGCCGCGACGCGAGAAATGGGGAGGCGCCGCCGATTCACGCAGCTCGCGCTCACCAGCGACGACGACGACGACGACAAGGCCGCCGCCGCGGCGCCCAAAACCACCAAGCCCACAGCCCCCGCGTCCTTGGGCCCCAAGAAGCAGCAGCAGCGCCGCCGCGCCGCCGCCGCCAACGATGACGAGGACGATATGGAGCTCGAGGAGGAGGAGGAGGACGAGAAGGACCTGGAGGAGATGAGGAGGAACGAGGAGGAGGAGAGACGGGAGGAGACACAGACCCGCCGCCGCCGGGGCCGCAAGCCCAAGCGCCCCGCCAAGGAGAGCGACGAGGAGGAGGAGGAGGAGGAGAAGGAGGCGGAGGAGGAGAAGGCGGAAGCGGAAGAGGAGGAGGAGGAGCCCCGAGAAGAGGAGAGCACGGAGGCGGTGCCCATCGGGGACCCCGTGAAGGTCACCGGCAAGGGGAAGAAACAGCGGAAGCACTACGCCTCCTTCGAGTACGAGGGTAACACCTTCGAGCTCGTAAGCCGCCGCCCTGCTACCCTTCTCCTTTGTGCTTATTGTTTTTACGGTTTTAGGAGGTTCTGAATTTCTGATGCTTTCCGATGGGGTGATTGTTGTGTATTTGTGCAGGAGGACCCGGTGCTTCTCACGCCTGAGGTTGAGACCGACAAGCCTTATGTCGCCATCATCAAGGTCTGTGATGACTGATGAGTGACCCAATGTTTCGATTTTTTTAGATAGTAGTACATTGACATGTATATATCTCGTATGGAAGATTGCCAGTTACATGATCAAAGAGTAGTTTTTCTCACTCAAATTTGGTGTCATCTTGTCCACTTTGAGAAATGACGGAAAGTTTGTGCAATCAGATAATTCAGTTTTGCTAAGCTGGATGAATTATTAGTTAGTTTTTGTTAGCATGGTAATTGAGTGAACAATGGTTTCTTGCTGATAAGTTTGACATATTGCTGTCAATTGACTCACTCAAATTTGGTGTCATCTTGTCCACTTTGAGAAATGACGGAGAATTTGTGCAATCAGATAATTCAGTTTTGCTAAGCTGGATGAATTATTAATTAGTTTTTGGTAGCGTGGTAATTGAGTGAACAATGGTTTCTTGCTGATAAGTTTGACATATTGCTGTCAATTGTTGAAAATGAACTTCATAGTTTAAAACTCCTAACATATGCACTAGGTCCTTGGTTCTAGGCTTGGTTTTGGCTGCACTAGTAACCGTTTGATGATGTTTCCATGGTTGAGCAACGCTTAGATGAACTGACTCTAGGCTTAGGCCATGATTTGTGTCAAGCAGTTTCTTGTCAGGCCTAGCTTGCATGCTGTGATTGGGGCCATTGTCTATTTTGAGTAGTTGTGGAGCCAAAGTGCCCCATCTCTTTAGAGCTGCATTAATGTCTTTCTAATGTAATAGTCCTTAGTTCTTTCCATTATTTGTTTTCTCAATGTTATGTAACACTTTATTTTATTATCTTGGAACAGGATATAACAGAAAATGATGGGAGCTTATCAATAACTGGTCAATGGTTTTACAGACCAGAAGAGGCTGAGAAAAGGGTGGTGGGAACTGGAAAGCAAGTGACACAAGGGAGCTATTTTATAGTTTTCATATTGATGATGTGCCAGCAGAGTCAGTTATGCACAAGTGTGTGGCCCATTTCATTCCTCAGCACAAGAAGATTCCCAGTCGGAAGGAACACCCGGGATTCATTGTCCAAAAGGTCTATGACACAGAGTCAAAGAAACTGTGGAACCTTACAGACAAAGACTATGAGGATAACAAGCAACATGAGGTTGATCTCCTTGTTAGGAAAACGATGGACCGTATTGGGGAGCTTCCTGACCTTGAACATGAAGATATACCTGGTGACAACACTGATCAGCTCTCAAACAAACGAGGCCTACAGAAGAGACCTGTTAACCCTATCGATGTCTCAAGGGATTCTCCAGCAGGCAAATATGAGCAATTCATCAAAGCAGACACACCTGGGAGTGATAAGCTAAAGAATTATGCCACCCTTGTCAGATATAAAGCAGTTACTGGTGATCAGTATCGTGATAGGTGGCTTGATAAATTTGTAGACACTATTCCACTAGCATCAAAGGAAAGTGCTGGGGCTTCTCACGCTGATCCTGGTAGTGCTACCAAAAGTTCAACTAATGGTTCATCTGCAAAGGATACTAGTTCTGGTGTAAGTTGGTTTTCCTTGTAATGGGAATGGTTTAAACTCCCGCATGTCGAATTTATCTTCCACAGTTTATCCTCTTCTAGATCATAAGTGAAGATGTTGATGTCGTTAATCATGTTGTAGGATTTTTAGGTCCCATAACTTGTTGTGCTTGCAAATTATTATAGGGTCATGCTATAGGATTATTGGGCCACTGTACAACTTAACCTAGTCAAGCATGTGCCACAGGGTGTGTCATGTGTGTGGGTACTGTTCACACATTTATTGTTCACCCACAAATAGTTTTCTTTGCTAGGGATTAGATTGATTTGGTTAGTTTGGAAGCTTATATTCAGTTAGTTTGTTTCTATAATTTAGAGATTCTTTCTTAAAGGTCAAGTTATCCCTATAAAAAAGATGGCATTGTATCTTTTTCAAGCAAGCAATCGATAATGAAGAAGTATTTTCCAAGTCCCTAAGTCTAGCTCTGGTCTCTCCCCCAGGCTGGCTATTCTAAATCCATCTTTCCCCCAACCGGTGCCCTCTTCGTCTAGCGCTGTTCTACATCAAGTCGTCACCGTCCGACCTCCCTCCGACGAATGTTTATCCCATTATGAACTAAGGTTCATAACATGGTGGGCTAGAGTTAATTATCTTCTCACTGGCCAATTTTACTGAGCTTGCTGGCTGCTAAGCTGATTCTTCTATTTGATAGTAACATGAAATTTGTATACGCTTCAGAATTTTCCTACAATATTTATTATCTGCGCATTTTCAATGGTTATGTGGAGCCTTGGTGAACTATCTTGGTATAGTTCTGTATGTTCTCTAAAGAAGTGACCTGGGGTGAGAGGCCAAACATTAGAGGCTTGATTTGTCAGTCCCTGCCCCTTTCACAGTGAATTAGAGGATTAGGTTGCTCCCCCGGGCTGTCAATACTGCAAAATTTGTTCTGTTTGTGTTGCAGCCTTGTTTATTATTCTGTTGATCTGTTCGATGTGCAAATATAAAGATTAAAAGCAAAACAGATACCATTTGATTTGCCCTTAGATGCTCTAACAAGGTTTGAGTTCTAGGTCTGGGCTTTTGAGGCATGTACTGTAAATAGCCTGTTAAGTAACACCCTGTTATATCTATCATTGGTCTGCCACTGGTCAGTATGACTTTTACCACAATGCATACTTATAACGGTTTACATGTATCCATTCTATGCTGCAGTACTACTAAAACCAAAGGGGCTAATATGTTGGTAATAGCCATTTTGTTGGTGCTTTTAATGTAAGGCCCTATTTGAAATGGTTAATTTGGATAGTTTGAAGAAAGATGAGCTAAACAATTTGAAAGGACTTGATCATGGTCCCTTTGAGCAGTGTGTTCGCAAATGAAATGGTCTTTGAACTGCACATGGATTAAAAACTTGGGTTAATGGATCGAGACACCTCATGCACTGAGAATTAAAGTAATTGGTGTTACTTTGTAAACTGTGAGTACCATGCTTCTTGCTTTGGTTAATTTTGGCATGCTGAACTTAGGTCCATCCTTTTGATCAACATTTACATTCCTGGTTGAGAAAATGGTGCATGCATCTATAATCATTTTGTTACACATCCTTATTAGTTTTTAAATGGGTCTCATGTTTTTTTTTATTTCCTTTTTCTTTTGGTTGGTTTACTGTGTTCTTTTATTGTTGCATCTCATAAAAAAGATATGTTTGCTAAAGCCCTCTATTTGTTTCTTTGGTTCGCAGTGTTGTCTTGATTTTTTTTTTGTTTTCCCTCCGTAGATGGTTTGTGACGATCTTCTCTTTTCAGGATAATGAAAAATCTTATGCACCCGATGTGGTCGTTTCAATAATGGCCTCCTTAGAAAGATCTACATTTGAAGCTCTTGGTTCTGACTTCCATAAGTATAACCAGAAATTGAGACAATTATTGTTCAACATCAAGGTGCATACAATTTATCCATGGCCCCCCTTTTGGCCTTACGTTTCTTGGGACCATTTTTTTTTTCAACATCTAAATCATATGGCACTGAATTACTGTATGGTTAGCTCATGAGGTTATACTGGGGATTAGAACTTAAGAGTTAGTTGCCATCATCCTATAAACATTGATAGTTTATTACTGAAGATATGCATGTCTATGTCGATGAACATCATATATCTGCTCAAGCATGGCATTCAGCGTGTTCCAACATATATTCATCTTACCCAACATGAGTTTATATCTTGAATAAACAATATATTTCAGATTGTTCATGTCAGAATCTTGTCCCACTAAACTGTATTGCTTAATTTTGAACTTTGAACTGGCCTAAAATGCCTATTTGGGGACTTCTCGTTCCCATCACTATAAATATAAAGATACCGACAAGCAACCACACCTTTATATTTATGTTGGTTTGCTCCAGGCCTCCAAGTCTATTCTGTATTTCTGTTATAGTTGTTTTTGTTGTCCATAACTTGCTGTTGGTTCGGGCAATGCTAAATTGTGTATGAACTTTTCGTTAATCCTATGATTATAAAGCTATGGTCATTCCAATCACCATTTGCTTTCGCCACATCCATAATTTGTGTTTCCTGTACCACTAAGTTACATATCTAAACTGTGCTCTGTATGTACATAACTGATAAATACATCGTCGAATAAACCATAGTGAAGGTATAAATACAAAATAGTTGGCATCTTCTTGTTTTTTGTAGCACTACCACACTATCAGCTGAAAACCATTTGTATTTCTAAGTTAATAACATTATATCAATTCCAGGTATTTACAACTGGAATGGTTGTTTTTGTTTGAGGACTTGACCTATCCTTGTTGTTATTTGAGGACTTGACATATCCTTGTTATTTTGTATATACAGAATAGCCCTATACTACGCAGGCGACTGATGAACAAAGAGCTTGATCCTCCAGTTCTTCTAACAATGTCTCCTGATGAACTAAAGGTCTAATCATGTTTTCAAGTATTTTGCATTTTGGTCCTTATAAGAACCACTTTCCCATTTACAACGGTGACTATAATTGCTTTCATGGTTTGCTAGTACTCCATTAGTTTATTTGATAGGACAAGATTGCTGAGACTGAAATGGCTCTATTCGGTACAAAACATTTTAACAATGAAATTTAAACAGGGCGCATATCTAGTGCAAACCACTTTGGTTCAAGCATCAAATAGATATGGTCTTAAATAATTCTGAATTTAGTCTAAAATGTATTCGGGGAAAGTTCAGGAAAAATGTACAGTAGAAGGCAAAAAGGAAAACAAAAGGACCAAAGTTACTATTTGTAGAAAATTTATCTTTTTCATTTCTCCCAAGTCCTAACACTGGTTGAATTTTTAACTTCAAATTTTGAAGGCTACTAGTGAGTTGCACACTTGCACAGTTTTGCACAATTGCACCTAGCTAGTGATTTGCACTAGATACCCCCCCCCCCCCACCCCCTTCTCTGTTATACAACCAGTTGTGCCAGTGAACCGCTTCGATAAACTCTAGCTAGCTATAACTATAATTTGGTCCTTATTTAGATCTATTAGTCGTCCTTATTTAGACCTATTAGTCCCTTTTGAATGCTTATATTTATCTAATTTCTAATGGTACTTGCTCTTGGAGTATTTCAGGCTGGGTTGACTGCAGCAGAGAAAACATCTGAACCAGAAGAATCTAGGCAGTTGCAGGTATTGTACATGATTTGCTTTAAACTCGTAGTTAGTCAGGACAAGAGAAAGAAGAACATTCAGTACAATATTTGACTTTTCACATGGAGTTATTTACTTTGCAATTCTCTTGAGTTTGCTGTTTATTTTAACTAGATGACTGACGCACGGTGTGAAAGATGCACAGAAAAGAAAGTTGGCATATCTGATATTATTCATGCCAGTCATGGAGATCATCGCTATCAGGTATTTGATTTTATTTCCCTGGTCCCATTTTTGTGGTGCAAGATGGGCTTACTTTATTTTATTTCCGGCTGTGCCCATCGGATCTTTCCATATTACTGGTATCATCTACAGGTATTTCATTGTTTAAATGAAATACTTGCTTTTTTAGACAATAAGAAGTGCTAGTGGTAACATCACAGTTGAGGGAACGTTTCTCGGCTAGCAATCCGCCTTGGAAATCATGCTTTTGGGCTTTCAAATCTCAGATTTTTTAAAGTGCTGAGTTGCACCAACCTGTTCCTAGTTATTGCCATTGCTCACTGATATATTTGATGTTCTTTGTTGCAAACATGGCATTTCATATGTTATTCCAATAGTCAGCAGTTATTTGAAGAGCCTAAGAGTCAGCAATGACTCGGTAAAAAAAAAGAAAAGAAAACAAGATGCTTTTCGGTCAGTTCCTGGCATTGTTTTAAATATCCCAAAGGGATTAGTGGCGTGACAACACAGTTTGGTCACGCCGCGGTCGGTAGCGTGACAGCATAGTTTGGTCACGTCACGGGTCATGATATGACCAAATGAGTCAGAATTAGAAATAAAGTTAGGAAGATGCTATCTTTAAAATAATTTTTAAAAAATGATTTAAAAATAAAAAGGCTCTATTTTGCCCCAGTATAACCCACTTGTCTCACATGATCACATGGAGTTTTTTTGAGTGAGTGGGTACCCCTGTGAGTAAAATGCCTTACCTATTTGCTTATCCAAGTTATTTATTGCTGAATTTATGCTATCCATGCCACCAACGAGCATGATCAAAACTTAGGTCAAGTGGTCAACGATAAATACTACATACTTTTTAGTGAACGTTTATTGTGTTAAGAGAAACTCGCAACAGTAGTAGTGATAGTATTTAACATATATTACTGTTTGTCTGAAGTGCTGATTGAACTTGGACTCAGCTCCTATTGGAGAGGACGACTGAGCATGTGTGAGAAAGGCGTTTGCTCTTCTGCTAGATAGAAACTTGGAGTTCGTCCTGTACTTGAATCTGTAAACATTCACAATAAACACATGTTAGTTGAGGGTATCTTAGAGGTCTTTTTTTAACTCAAAGGTCACAGTTGATTGTCCTCAGCAGAAAGTGCATGCAAGATCTGGTTTCTGAAGGATGAACATCTAGTAGACTGACATAAAATTACCTTTTTTTTTCTTATGGGTGTAATAAGCTTGAAATTGTCACATTTCTGCTACAGTTCTCTCACAGAATTTGCCTTTGATTTTCAGCTCGAATGTATTTCCTGCGGCCACACATGGTTTTCGTCCAGAGATGCCATCTCATCGCTGACAGTTGATGCTCCAAGTACTGGTGGGAATGTGGGCACCGCCCCGTGGGCAACAGCGAAGTTCGATGTCCTTGAGAGGCAGCTAGCGAGCCCACGCGACCAGCCAGACAACAAGACAACTACTGATGCTCTCCAGAAGAGCACCACGGCTTACATGCCCACACTGGAGAAGCAGAAATCGTTCAGCAAGCCCAGGTCGGAGGAACCCTCCTCTGCACCTGCAGGCAATCATGAGTAGACCATACGCAGGGTGCACGTCAGTGTTAGGCATTAGGAACTTTCGGAGATCACCTGTACAGCTCTAACATGCCAAACTCGTCCAACTGGGTGCTCATGCTGCTACTGGTCAGAGCAGAGAACTCTGCGTTGGCAACCGCCTCGAATCCTTTGGTCTGTAACCTCGCACTGCTGATTTCACGCCTGAGTATTGTGGATGCAGCCGTGCCGTGGGAATGAGTTGAGGTAGCTTTTCGGATTATTGCTCGGTTATTATTCTTCCTGCACTCGAATTTATTTTCTTCAAACTGGCCCCATTCCATTATTTCAAATTTGTCCAGCTTCCGAATTTGTTTTAGAAAAATGACCCATTAGCATCCATCGTGACGCTTCATGTAAAGAATTCTCAGCTAGGTCGCAACGAAGTTGGGTTTGCTGATTGTCGAGTGTCAATGGAAAGGAGTTGAGTTTGGCGGAGATAGGAAGGTGGGGTGGCGATGGAGGAGGTGAGGAAGGAAAGACTGGCATAGGAGTCCTATGTAGGCTGGGCCAGGGTTCTGGGGGTCATTGGTAACATCGAAATGGCTGAAAATTGGTCCTCGGCACTAGGCAGGACAGCAGTGATTTAAGCTTCAAGGTAATCTGTTCATGAATAACGACTACATGAACAACTGTGGATTCTTGTTCATGTAGGTAGTCCCAAATTGGCAAATTGTTGTTGATAAAGCTTGACACCTTTTATTATTATACATCAGCAATTTTGTAGTAGGGTCACAATGTATTTGAGTATTACATTAGCTTTTGATGTTGGACTACCAATTGTCGAAACGGACTTTTTGTACTATGATTATTAGTATTAGCTTTGACAAATAAATATAATATTTGTATATGTAAAAACCGACGGTTCATTCGGTGAACGGACTGCTTGACTGGTCCGGATTTTCGTACCATAAGTTGGAAGATATTGGAACCATTATCGCTACATGCCAATTGCGTCCATTGAGAAATAATCCACTGCTAAGAGAACAGATCACAGTTTTTCAGAATAAAACAATTTTCCCAAGAAAAAACGTGTGTTGAATAATTGGGCAAACACCACGTTGATAGATTCAACTACTCACAGCTATAACACTATTGAGCATCATCCCTTGCTAAAAGATTACAAGATAAATATTTCCAGGAACATTGGAAAACCCCTGAACTAACATAACATGCCTATCAAAATCTTTAGGGAAATCTTAAGACCAAACAACAGGGAATGTTAACTTTGTAGGAAAAAAACAAGATGTGGAAATACAACAGGGAATCTTTGTTTTCTCAAATGTTAAATGCTAGGGATATTTTAATATTAAAATCAACATCAAAATTAAGTGGGTGACTCATTAGCAGGCTTTAATCTGTTTGAGAAAATGTTCATTTCCGTACCTCCTAAAGCATTCCTCTTTGCAAATTATGCTAAATGGAATAGTAAAAAAAAAATTCTACAGATTAGTACTGGTAAAGAAAGAAATAAAAGTTAAATACAAATAATTTTCAATCTAAACAGTAGATTGGCTGGTATTCTTATAGAGCAAAAATCAAACTAATCTAATATGTCATTTCAATAATACGAAGGAAAGGCAGGACAAGCAGTGCTATATTGCTGTGAATTGTGCTGGTGATACAGTTTGGCCCGATAATATATATGGGATGCTATAAATGATGATGCAAAAGTTCTGAGTATCCACTGGATTTTCATTACTGTTTCAATCTCAATGTACCATCACGATGTATACGAGCCAATGCTCTTACGCTGTAGACATCTAGGTGTGGAACAAATATTTACGGCAAGAAATGCCCACATGCCAAGAATAGTTGAACTTACATGTTAAGAGTTACTTGGCGGGGTAGCTGTTTTGCTTCGGCTGGGGAGTAGTCCACAGGGTTCCACCTCTTCTTGTCCGGAGGTGTAAGTTTCTCATCCCATGTCACGAAGTAGAGATCCCCATCAAGATCACTCCCTGATGCTTCGTTGGCATGTGGCCTCTCACCTTTTCTGGGGAATACCAAGCAATAAACCAGATGGTGAAATTCAGATACATCAACTGCTTCAAGGATCCCGACATCTCCTGGATGAAGGCAGGGATTCTTTGCTATTACAACTGTACCTACAATGATCTCTGCATTTTTGTTTGATGAGGAAAATCTTGAACCATGCTTCACGAAACAATTATTAAGCGATGGGGCTGAGGCCCGAATAAAGCACCGCCCTTGCTCAAGGACACCAAGCTCATCAAGGCAGCCCATCATCCACCTTCCCTTCGGCACAAAAATTCTTCTTTTCTTTTCCAAAAGATCATGCAACTGTGCGGACCTTATAGCCAAGAGCATCACCTTCCAAGTGTGGTTCAGTTCCAGGTCCAAAGCCAGCACTCAGCATCAGTGCAGCACAAGGGGTTGTTACAACCTCAAAAGCAACACCACTGTCCGACAAAATCTTGCTGAGATTAGAAAGCATGGTCTCCTGCATTTGTGAAAAGATAACATCTGGAACATTCAAAGATGACAGCAATGTTATAATCTGGCGATTTAAGAATCCTGGCTGGAACCTTGTCCACGAACACAGCTCTAACACAGAATGGGTAGACTCAAAACTTCCTCATGCTTGGCCTCAGGGCAAGTCGTATTCCATCGTTATGTCCTTGCCAGACAGCTATAACACCCTTGAAGCCTGCATACCTAATCTGATAAGCAGATGGGGGATTATCCGTCGGATGCAGCCTCTCAGCGACTTCCATAGCAAGATCTGGGGTAATCTTGCCAATTCCATCAGAGAAAATGCACCCATTATTCTCAACATCCTCGAGACTTTCATTGACCTCATCAGGCTGCACCATCACCGCCGCATATGTAGATGAGAAACACTGCCCCATTCAAGCTGCATGCTTTGCTACCTTCTTACTTGTGAACCGTCCCATCCACTTCCTAATGCTTTCCACCATGGTCTTTCTCTCCTCTGCAGATATTTTTTAATCGGCCGATAATCCCGTTGAGATTCAAATCGGTTTCGAAATTTGAGATTTGAACGAATTTTTTTCCAAAAAAATTAAAGTTGCTTGAATTTTGTTCAATTGATGAATGTGTGAAGTAATACAAGCTCATCCGAATCTTGCTACTATGCTAACTAGCCCAGTTGATAATTTTTGTTCGAATTCAAAATTTTTAATTTCTTTTTTGAAATTTTCGGTGGAAATTGGCCGAAAATTACCGATTTTCAGCCTTACCGGCCGTATCGGGACCCGTTAAAAAAAAAATCTCCAATACCAAAAAAAAAAACCTGGTAGCTCCACTTCTGGTGGAAGACAACAAGCTCTGGTGGGTGTTATCACCAGCCTACACACCTCTACATTGCCATCACCAAGCGACCCTATCCTGCGCCTTCTTTAGTCTCCGGCACACGTCAAACACTGGGAACTTGTGCCCCAAAAAATCCCTTAATGCAGCCACGTTCATCGATGGATCGCGGGATAACTACGATAGCATAAAATAAAAATTTTATCGCGCAACTAAGAAATCTCCGTTAAAAATAGATCACGAGATTAACACTAGACGTGTCGATTCGTAGCAGAAGTAGAGTCGATATAGCGAGATGATGCGGTCGTAGTCGTACTCGCCACACGTCTTCTCCGAGTGGTCGTACTCGCCGTGCGTCTTCTCTTACGAGTAGTCGTACTCGCCGCGCGTCTGCTCCTCCGAGTAGATGTACTCGCCGCGCGTCTGCTCCTCCGAATGGTCGTACCGAGTTGCGGATCGTCCTAGTGTTGATGCTTCGCAATAATACCTCCAAGGTATCCACACGTACGGGGCAGGGACACTACGCGCTGGAGTGCTAGCACCGGCAACGTGGTTGAGGAAGGCGTGGCTATTAGAGTTTCGGGAAGTTCTTCAAAAGATCATCATCACACCCCTTGCCACCGCCCCTCTATTTATAGACATCCATGATGGGTCTCGAACTTGAGGCCCATTACGAACTCGAGGCCTACAAGAATTCGGATCACCATCCAAATCAAATCCCAACCCTTTAAGTGTGCGACCCTATAGGTTCATGTGTAATCGGTTGTGACTCGAAAACTCTTTCCCGGCCACTAGTCGTCATCGGTACCTAGCAGAACATAACGATTCCCAAACACACATAGAATATATCGGACGGATCTTAATGCAATATGATCTACGACCATGTCCATATCACTAACGACCAGCTCGTATCTCTATACGACCAATCCATATTTGGTCTTGACCAATTCGTAACTCCTTACGACTAGGTTTCGACCACTTAGTGACCATGTTCGACCAGCCTACGACCAGCTCGTATCTCCATACGACTAGTCCGTATCTGATCGAACTGAAAGACCTTCTTGTGTATACTCCCTTTGCCTCATGATGTCTGGTTGAACTCCAGGTGAGATTTTGTATCATCCATGGAATGTTAAATACTTTCTCGATCAAGTGTCAAATAACTTCATGTGGTCGACACTTCGACCACTAGTGGTATGGCTGATGAAGACGAGGTGTCCGATCTTTCGATGAGATTGATAACTATCGATTTTGGTGGCGGTGACTCTCACGATCCGACTACAACCGTACGACGACGCTTGCGCCTTAGCAATCGCGAACCAACTCCAAGTGTTATTGACTACATTTGAGGCGTGATCAACCTAAACACGAAGTTCAATCCCTGCGAGCAATCGAAGAACTAGCAAGAATAAGACATAGGCAATCTGATATTGCGAATATGAATGAAGCATAAATTGTATTGCGAATAGCAAAGATGGAATCCCGAAGCTGTCTTGACAGGTGGTCGTTCGACACAACTGAAGAACAGAGTTTGCACAATGGCTAAACCTAAACTCAACGAAATCCCCGTTCAAGCGAGGGAGACGGCGGCTCCTATATAGGGGAAACGACCAGCTAGGGTTACAAGGCCCGTGGGCCAAAGTGGAGGTGGCGCAGCACCCTTCGACTCGGACTCTGATACGGATACGGACTCTTTTGATAATTTCGGCCGGCTCAGATAGAATTTGATGATGAGGTTGGATCCGTTAGAAAGTAGACTTGATAAGCTTTCCATGAAGTCCAGAAACGCCCCAAACGGAGTCCGTATGAAGAAGTTACGCCCGTTTAAAGTTAGTCCTGACGCCGTAGTCCGAATCTGACTCCAGAACGAGCCCAGCTCGAACTCTTGCTTGTCTTGGACCCAAAGTGACGTGATGATCTCCATTATGCCTTCCATATATCTCCACGACTCCACATGCCTCTCCATGGTCCTTTCCCATATTCCTAAGCACAATTAAATCACTTGCATTAGGTAGCGGTCTATTCTCAGTAGTATATAATCCTAGGAACGAATTCACCTGATAATTAAGTTAGCGAGCACGAGCTCGGGTAAGAGGTCCTTGTACTGGTTGTGGTTGAGTTGTGTGTGTAGGCACGGTTATATCCATGGTAGGGATGTCCTCATCATCCTCCCCTTCTTGCATTTGAGTCGTCCTCGACTCAAGCTCATCCTCTTCCCCCAAGTATGGTTTCAAATCTGCAATGTTAAATGTGGGACTAACCCCAAAATCTGCAGGCAGTTCAAGCTTGTATGCATTATCATTAATCTTTTCTAACACCTTGAAAGGACCATCAGCTCTTGGCATCAATTTTGATTTTCTCAATTGGAAACCTATCTTTTCTTAAATGCAACCAAACAAGATCCCCGGTTCAAAAGTTAAATGTTTCCTCCCGACTACCAAAGAAGTTTATATCTAGCATTCATGCGCTCTATATTCTCTTTAGTTGTCTCATGTATTTTAAAATCAATTCAAAGACGTTGTTTAGCATCGTGGTTCAATTTCTCCAAGATGGAATGATCATTAAATCAATAGGAGCACGAGGCACAAAACCATAAACAACTTCAAAAGGGCACATCTTTGTAGTAGAATGCAATGACCGATTATAAGAAAACTCAATATGAGGCAAGCATTCTTCCCACAATTTTAAATTCTTTTCAACACACCCTAAGCATGGTAGACAAAGTTCTATTCACAACCTCGGTTTGTCCATCGGTTTGGGGATGACAAGTAGTAGAAAATAATGACTTAGTCCCCAATTTAGCCCATAAAGTTCTCCAAAAATGGCTAAGGAATTTAGCATCACGATCTGAAACTATCGTATTAGGCACACCATGCAAGCGAATAACTTCACGAAAGAATAAATCAGCAATATTGGTAGCGTCATCGCTCTTATGACAAGGTATAAAATGGGCCATCTTAGAAAATCTATCAACAACCACAAAAATGCTATCCCTCCCCTTCTTTGTCCTAGGCAATCCTAATACAAAGTCCATCGAAATATCTTCCCACGGAATGCTAGGAACGGGTAAAGGCATATATAAACCGAGAGGATTAAGTCGTGACTTAGCTTTTTGACATGTAGTGCAGCGAGCAACGTAGCGCTCGACGTCCCGTCTCATCTTTGGCCAAAAGAAATGATCAGCAAGTATGTCCTCTGTTTTCTTCACACCAAAATGTCCCATTAACCCACCTCCATGTGCTTCCTGTAACAACAACAGACGAACGGAACTAGCGGGAATGCACAACTTGTTAGCTCTAAACACAAATCCATCATTAATGACAAATTTATTCCATATTTTCCCTTCTTTACAATTCAACAATATTTTTGCAAAATCAGCATCGTGCACATATTGCTCTTTAATAGTCTCTAATCCAAAAATTTTGAAGTCAAGTTGTGATAACATGGCATATCTCCTAGACAAAGCATCAGCAATAACATTCTCCTTTCCTTCTTGTGTTTTATGACATAGGAAAAGACTCAATAAATTCAACCCACTTTGCATGTCTACGGTTCAATTTACCTTGACTTCGAATATGCTTTAGAGATTCATGATCAGAATGTATAACAAATTCTTTGGGCCATAAATAATATTGCCAAGTTTCTAAGGTTCGAAAGAGGGCATATAACTCCTTATCATAAGTAGAATAGTTCAAACTAGGCCCACTCAATTTCTCACTGAAGTATGCTATAGGTTTGCCTTCTTGTAACAACACACCACCTAAACCAATTCCGCTTGCATCACATTCTAGCTCAAAAGTCTTATTGAAATCAGGGAGTTGGAGTAGAGGTGCATGTGTTAACTTATCTTTCAATGTGGTGAAGGCATTCTCCTGTGCGGTGCCCCAAACAAATGGCACGCCCTTCTTGGTAAGCTCATTCAATGGTGCGGCGATAGTGCTGAAATCCTTCACAAAGCAGCGGTAGAACCCAGCAAGTCCTAAAAAGCTCCGCACCCGTGTGACCGTGTTAGAGTCGGCCAACTCTGTATTGCTTCAATCTTGGCTTGATCAACTTCAATTCCCTGTGGAGTAACAACATAGCCAAGAAACGCGACTCGATCGGTGCAAAAGGTGCACTTCTCAAGGTTACCAAATAGGCGTGCATCACGTAAAGCCTTAAAAACAGCATGTAAATGGTCCAGATGTTCTTCTAATGATTTGCTATATATCAGTATATCATCAAAATAAACCACCACAAATCTACCAATGAAAGCACGCAAAACCTCATTCATTAGTCTCATGAAAGTACTAGGAGCATTAGTTAAACCAAAAGGCATTACTAACCACTCATATAACCCGAACTTAGTTTTAAAAGCCGTTTTCCATTCATCGCCTAATTTCATGCGGATTTGATGATAACCACTACGCAAATCAACCTTGGAAAAGACAACAGAGCCACTCAATTCATCAAGCATATCATCTAACCTAGGAATAGGATGACGATACCTAATGGTGATATTATTAATTGCTCTACAATCCACACACATGCGCCATGATCCATCTTTCTTTGGTACCAAAATGACCAGGAATAAACACAAGGGCTAAGAGATTCGCGACATACCCTTTATCAAGCAACTCTTGAACTTGGCGTGAATTTCTTTAGTTTCTTCCGATTTGTCCTATATGGTGCTCGGTTGGGCAATGATGCACCGGGATTAAATCGATTTGATGCTCAATCCACGAAGCGGTGGCGATTTCGGCGGGATGTCCTTTGAAAGACATCTTTGTACTCCGCAAAATGTTAGTGACAAGAGTGGCAAAGAAGAAGGTATATCCTCAAATGAAAACAATGCTTCTTTGCAAATTAATGCATAGCAAATGTAATTACTAGCATCTAGTTGAGTCATATCAGATTTGGTAGCAAGAAAACAAGCACCTTTCAATTTAATTTCTTTATTTTTGTCATGAACAGATTTAGGTTCTTTCTTTATATGTTGCTCAAGCTCTTTTGCTACAATCTGATTTTCGCTCTTAGTATTCTCCTTCTCTCTTCTAGCTCTAGCAAGGTCATCTTTAACAATTTGTTCAGGAGTCATAGGATGCAGCACAATTTTCTTTCCCTTGAACATGAGAGAGTATTGATTATTCTTACCATGATGTATACAATCAGTATCGTATTGCCAAGGTCTTCCTAATAATAATGAACAAGCTTGCATGGGAACAACGTCGCAATCAACATAATCATGGTATGAACCCATAGAAAATGTATTCTCACCATCCGTGTTACCTTCAACTTACCATTCTTTGTTGAACCATTGAATATGGTATGGGTGGGGATGAGGTTTAGTCGACAACGCAAGCTTCTCCACCATATCCATACTCGCCAAATTTTGCAACTCCCACCATCAACAATTATGCGAATGGAACGTTCCTTGACAACGCCTTGATTTGGAATAAATTATGGCGCTGATTACGCTTCGGCATGAGACACTTGAGCACTTAGTACGCGTTGCACTATAATGCTCAAATACTTGTCGGCATCTTCGGCGTCAACATGTTCCTCCTCATGGTTAGATTTATCATCATGTCCTGCAGGGTCATTTGCAAGCATAGCATATGTTTCATCATCTAAATCACTAGCAGAGGAATACCCACCATCATCACGTATAATCAATACAAGCTTGCTTGGACAGTCCCGCATCATGTGTCCATAGCCTTTACAACGATGACATTGAACGTCCCTCGCTCGTCCCGTCAAGCAACCAAGAGGAAGTTTTTGCGGAAGTTGTGGTCTTTGTTTTGGGTGCTTCAAAACTCTTGCCGCTGAATTTGATGTAGTAGGGCCGCTTGTTGTTGGCGGTTAATGGTGGGGCCGCCATAGTGGATGTGGAAAAGGTGTATGCGCGTCCATGAATTTGTGCGACTGTAGAAGAGTTAGATCGCGTTCTCGTCTGGCGCCCTCGCAATTCTCGCTCACTTTGCAAGCAAGATGAAACAATCTAGTCATGGAGTTATAATCTTTATAATCAAGAATGTCCTGAATTTCACGATTCAATCCTCCCAAAAACCTAGCCATTGATGCCTCCTCATTCTCAACTAACCCACAACGCAACATACCAATTTGTAATTCCTGATAGTATTCTTCCACAGACTTTGCACCTTGTTGTAAGCGTTGCAATTTATTTAACAAATCACGAGCATAATATGAGGGAACAAATCGATGACGCATAAGCAATTTTAAAGCCTCCCAAGTGTTAGGTATGTTATTGGGATGTTGACGGCAATGTTCTTTCCACCAAAAAAAGCAAAGTCGGTAAATTCACTAGTAGCAGCCCTAACTCGTCTATTATCGGGAAAATCATGACAAGCAAATTTTTGATCAACAGCTAGTTCCCAATCTAAATAACTATCAGGGTCATATTTACCATTAAAATAGGGCATATTGAATTTAACCTGAGCAAAAGCATCTTCGCGGTCACGTACCTCACGTCGTGGGGGTTCTCTTCGCATACCTTGTCGGTTAAAACGCAATTGGCGATGAACTCGATCGTTGTTGTGGTTAGCTCTGCCATCTGCCTCGGAATCACCCACATATTGATCTTGTCCCTCTACCGTCACAAATAGGGGAATGAGTCAAGCTTGGACAATCTCCTCAAGGCGCGCCATAATATCTGCCAAAGAATTATTAGTGATACCTTGTGCTCTCTCCATCGCAGCGAGCGTTGCATTTGTCTCAATCTGGGTGCTCTCTAGTTGAGCAAGTCGCTCATTTGTAACTCTGACGTCCTCCTCAAGGCCCTCCGTACGATGATTCATTTCGCGTGAAATGTTGTATGATTCCTTCAGACGGGATCGTGAGATCTATCTTGATCAGTAAACTCTCCAGAACCTGCCATTGTTAGCGAAAACACAAGAATATGTCCTAACAAGAACTAGGGGTTTGGTATGGTGGTTCAAAGTCGCTCGCACTCAAACCTTCTATCGAATTCTTACCAATTCTTACCAAGCACACAGGGGCGATCGGCCACCAGTGGTGACAATATATCTTCGAAGATTGGATGGAGCGATTGCCAGGTAAAGCTCAGCCTGTACGGTGTACAAAAGGTGTAGCTGGGAGGGCTCAAGTTTAGTAGCAAGGAGTAGCAATAATCAATTTAGAAAATGCAAGCTGAAAAATCGTTCAACGCCGGTGGGTGCTGGTCCTAGGCTAGACCGTACTAGAGACGCGAGCCTAGCACACAAACGAAGACACACCGTGCAGAAAGAAACTAGATGGCGTTGCACACGGAGTTCTGGAGCTCGGAAAAAGGGCGCCGTCTTCACAGGGGACCTTAGAATCATGTGCAGAAGGGCTCTGTCAATTTTGAGCAAATTCTAAGAAACTTGATTTTCCTCGGTTTGCGGGCCCGTTTTGAGGCCCTAAACGACCTTTTTTGGGGTCGGAGCTGCCGCGTGTGTGCCTGGTGGTTTACGCGGATCTAAAATCTCCTGATTCACATGACTTCACTTATTTTCGCTCTATTTTCCAATTTCCTTTCCAACGGATCAAAAATCGCCTCAATCGGAGGTCGATGCAAAAGTTAGGTTTTCTCTCTCTTCGCTTTTTTAATGCCGCGCTCTTCTAGATGCTCACTTTTTTTTTCACACACGATGCGGCAGAACCCTACTCCAAAACCAACTCCGAGATCGTGTCCTACTCTGAGATCGTGTCCTACTCCGAAACCAAACTAGGGCAAAGCCTCCCAAGAGATTGAGTCCTCCTCCTTTTCTACCCCTGTGGTAGTTCGGATCTAACTGAACGGTGAGACAAAAACGTGAACAGAACTCGAAACTCTAGAGGAACTAGACACTAAGACCAGCAAAGAACACGACGATGCAACCGAAAGTTCAACAATGCAATGTACTGAAAAGAAAAATTGCGAGGCTAAGACTGGTTTGGACAGATTGATCTACTACTGCTAATAATTTTTTTTGTTTTTGTGTACTCTGGGTAAGGAAAAGCAATCTAATCTATGGTAAACTGGAAATTCTCACCGAGCAACCTTGAGCTCTGATACTACTTGATGAAGACGAGGTGTCCGATCTTTCGATGAGATTGATAACTATCGATTTTGGTGGCGGTGACTCTCACGATCCGACTACAACCGTACGACGACGCTTGCGCCTTAGCAATCGCTGAACCAACTCCAAGTGTTATTGACTACCGGAGGCGTGATCAACCTGAACACGAAGTTCAATCCCTGCGAGCAATCGAAGAACTAGCAAGAATAAGACATAGGCAATCTGATATTGCGAATATGAATGAAGCATAAATTGTTTTGCGAAAAGCAAAGATGGAATCCCGAAGCTGTCTTGATAGGTGGTCGTTCGACACAACTGAAGAACAGAGTTTGCACAATGGCTAAACCTAAACTCAACGAAATCCCCGTTCAAGTGAGGGAGACGGAGGCTCCTATATAGGGGAAACGACCAGCTAGGGTTACAAGGCCCGTGGGCCAAAGTGGAGGTGGCGCAGCACCCTTCGACTCGGACTCTGATACGGATACGGACTCTTTTGATAATTGCGGCCGGCTCAGAGAGAATTTGATGATGAGGTTGGATCCGTTAGAAAGTAGACTTGATAAGCTTTCCATGAAGTCCAGAAACACCCCAAACGGAGTCCGTATGAAGAAGTTACGCCCGTTTAAAGTTAGTCCTGACGCCGTAGTCCGAATCTGACTCCAGAACGAGCCCAGCTCGAACTCTTGCTTGTCTTGGACCCAAAGTGACGTGATGATCTCCATTATGCCTTCCATATATCTCCACGACTCCATATACCTCTCCATGGTCCTTTCCCATATTCCTAAGCACAATTAAATCACTTGCATTAGGTAGCGGTCTATTCTCAGTAGTATATAATCCTAGGAACGAATTCACCTGATAATTAAGTTGGCGAGCACGAGCTCGGGTAAGAGGTCCTTGTACTGGTTGTGGTTGAGTTGTGTGTGTAGGCACGGTTATATCCATGGTAGGGATGTCCTCATCAATGGCCATGCACTTTCTTTATCCGACCACAACGAGGGGCCTAGAGGCATCTCTCCTGTTATGTTAGGAGGGGCAAATCCCATATCCGACCAGTCATATCCCTCCGCATATTTCATAGCATACCCGAAAGCTACCTTTATAACTACCCAGTTACGAGTAGCATTTAACAACCCCAAAGAGTGCCACTACATATGTAGGAAACCATGATGATCTCAGGTCTAAGGATTATACATCATCATTGCTTGAGATCAACTAATGATACATAGAATCATAACAATCTCAACAGTATCTCAAGGTGGGTCTTTTCCAACACCATATTCTCTAACATGTGTCCATATTATTGGTTTGATATCTCCATATCCATGACTTGTGAAACATAGTCATCAACCAATACATATGCTAGTCTATTCATATGTGTTCTCATATGTTTCCGACCAGAGAAAGTTTAAGACTAATCATCACTGAAATATAGAGTTTCACAATCAAGTCACATACTTGATAATAAATATTATTGATATTATTCCATGAACAAGATAACATATTATCCTATGTTTTGAATATATTAAAATATAATCATCTTTATGATTACCTCTAAGATAAATTTTCCAACATTCACATCCTCCTCCTTTGTCCCCAGCAAACTAAAGAACTCAGGCATGAGCTGGTGCTGGTTCATGATTCCCTTGTGCACCAATGCATTCACAAGGAACAACACTGGAAACTTCAGCCCCTCAGCATGTTGCAGGCAGAAGAGAACCTGCATTGGCTACCCAAACTCCGGCTCATCACGCACTGTGAGCCCCCGCCTCGGCCCCACCCACCACCGCACTCCATGATAGCCACCCTGCGCTCCTTCATGTATTCCCGTGCACGGTCTATCTTTGGCTAGAACCGTGGTAAGAATGACACCCTATACACCCCACACCGCCCGATGGCGCCGCTCGGGGTGATGTTGGAGGTGCGTATCCACGGGTCGTCATCGTCGAGCAGGTCGAACGGCACCGACTCATGGATGCCATCATCTGCCATGCGTTAGTACAACAGGGGCGCGGCCACCAGCCGGAGTAGCAGCGAGTAGTCGGTCTGGTACACACGGACCTCGGTGACATCGCGCACCGAGAACTCGAGCTTGACGTCGCAGCGCACGACGGCGACCCCATGCAAGCCGGGGAACGCGAATGCGATGTCGCGGTTGAACACCAACCGACAGCACCCGTCGAACGGGTCGACCAAGAACTCGAGCCCGGAGGCCGGCCCGCGCCAGGCGGCGGCGAAAGTGTCTTGCTCGTGGAGCGTGCCCACCTCCAGGTACGCGTCGGGGAAGCGGAAGGGCGCGGTGCTGCAGCGGCGGGACGGCCGGAGGGAGCTCTCCAGGACGGAGGCGGCGCGGAGAGACTCCCCACCGAGGAGGAGCTCGGATTTCCCTGCAGCGTCGGCGGCGCAGCCTCCGGGCGCGCGAAGTGGACGAACACGTGCGGGGGAACGCGATCGTATGGCGGCAGTGCCGCCGGGGAGGCGGAAGTGGGCTTCGGAAAGTCTGGGTACGAGTTCGGCGTGTAAAATTGTACTTTTTGTTGACTTATTGCTGAAAATTCAATTTTTTAAAATTTATTTTTTTTAATTATATCAAATTATCTCATAACGATTTTAAATTTGCACAACAAAATTCAAAGAGAGAATGAGAAATGTATGGGTGCTGAATGAGGGGGGTATGGTGGCTATTTATATAATAAATTTGGGATTTTTTTTGAATTTTTTTTGCTATTGTTAAAGGTCTAAATGGTAAAAAAAACACCAACGGTCAGATTCTACTCGGGTCGTGTTGTGCCATGCACGACCCATCGCCGCCTTCCGTGTGCTCGCCCATTGCCGCGCGCCGCCGCTGCCGCCGCCCTTCCTCCCCCTTGGTCTTGCCGCTCGCTCGTGCGGTAGTGTGTAGGACCGTAAAGGCGACTAGGGGAAGTGAATAAGCGCTTTCTCAAATTTCTCCGCCTTAATCAAATTCAACACGAACTTTACTCCTTTAGCTATGAAAACTAAGAAGATCAGTAAGCGCACAGAGGAAGCCTTGTGCTGAATTCGATAAACCCCTCAACCACACGACACAAAAGTGGGAAATGATCACACTGGTCTGGTCTAAGCACTGGCGGTCAGACCGGCTGTAGACTGGCGGTCGGACCGACGGTTAACGAGCGGTCGGACCGGCTACTAACTGGCGGTCGGACCGTTGGATATCGGTTCGACCCGCCGCCATCGGGCGGTTCGAAAGCGGCGGTCGGACCGCCGTTGCAAAACCGGTCAGACCGATTTAGTCCAGTACTGAAAAACAATGCCCAAATCCAAAACAAAATTTGGTCCAACTTTTGATTCAACCAATGAAACTTGACCAAATTTGGAGCACACCTCCCTAAGGATATTAGAGACCTATTTCTAGCGACGATCCTTCGATCCATCACAGAGAATCGATCTCTCAAGGTTTTACCAAAGAAGTGCACAAACCCTAGAAATATGAAAATCTTGATTCAAGACTTGCTTGTGGGGGTTGATGATCTAGATGATTCTAGGAGTATTCTCACACATCAAAGCAAGATAAAGTAGGTCAAGAGACCAAGCATAAACCCTTGAATCAAGGAAGCACCAAAATCATCCAAAAGAGAGAAGAACACAAAGGACACAAATGATCTCTCAAGCAAGCATCACAATATTGATTGATCTCACAAGATGCTTACAAAGCCACTCCAACAAGGAGGACAAGAGCTCAATAAAGAGCGCACACACAATCTCTCCAAACCTTAGCTTCTCCTCTCCTCTCCTCCAAACCCTAGAAAAAGATGAAGGGGGCCAAATGAGTGCTTGGGGGTTTTACATCTCCCCCTTTCTATTTATAGGAGAGGCTAGGGTTTCACATTTGGGACCCACACACACATGGGACCCACTCACATACATCTGTTGAAGCAATCGCCTGCTTCACCACGTGTAGGTTGATCAGCGGCTCTGATCACGTCGCCAAGTCTCTCCTGTCCGAATCCCATCGGAACCTCCCAGAGACTCGCACCGACTTCCGCACCGCCTGATCCAACCAGCTGCACCGAACTACCCGTTCGATCCTTCTTGCCCATTCTGCACCATGCTTGAGTCACACGACCTCACCCAAAGATCCATGATCGTTCGGACCTCGGCTCTCCAAGCGTAGTCCCGATCCACCTTACCGCTGACGCCGTTGACACGCAAGCCACCGCATGAAGATTAGACAAACAAATCGTTTCCGGGAATAAGTTCTTCACAACTTGACCCACGTTAGTTCCGCAATGCAATATGCAACAATAAAGCATTGAAGTTCATACAATAAACACAATCAAAACACATCAATGCCAAGAAGGCTCACCTTCAACTGATCGGCGGTCTGACCGCCCCACATGGCCGGTCCGACCGATTTCAGGCCGGTCCGACCGATCCCACAACGGCGGTCGGACCGCCCGAAAAGACTTAGCCAAATTTTCAGCTCGAAAATCCGAAACCTTCTGGAATTTTCAACTGAATAGAACTTTTGACTGGGAGCTCCAAAAATTGTGTGACCACATCCAGGAGACTCCCCTCACTTGCCTACACAACCTATTTTTGGCTCAGCCCCAAATTCCATCATCACCTTTTGGCGGTCGGACCGGCAAGCATTGCCGGTCAGACCTTCCCACTGGCCGGTCGAACCGGCGACCTGGCCGGTCTGACCGCCAGTGACCTGACAGCCCTGGAGCAAACCCGAAAACACGACAAATTGCAAACCAACAAAGCCATTGCCAATTGACTCATCATCCTGAGATCGTGCACATATCCTCACGATATCCACAATCTCCCCCTTGATGAACACATTGGCAATTTCCCAGAAAATGTGGTTTTTCGGATTGAAAAGTAAAAATTCGACAGCCAGATAAAGGCACAACTTGGTCCATCAGCAAGAAAAAGCCTAGGAACCGACCAAGCTGGCTTCAGAATAGTATAAGCAAGTGAGATAAGGCAATGAAAGCACAACATGATTCAATTTCCAGAAAGTAGCCAAAAATCTCACTTAGGTCCATATGAAAGACAAATATTCTATTTGACCTTTGATCATTGTGAGTCTTCTTCAATTGCAAATATAATCAGAAAAAGGCAATAGAACCAAGAGACTCAACTCACTATGATCACAAATTTTCAAAAGGTTCATTTTTTTTATATGAAACCTTATGTATGAAACCAAAAGCTCCAAAACAATATTTTTCTTCACAATCTTTCTCCCCCTTTGACAATGAATTCATCAAGATGCATGGGAAAAGAATGAGTATGAAGGAATGACTTTATTTTTGAACTTTAGTAAAAAGGAGCCATGACCATTATACATGTAGATAGTACAAGTATTATACCAAGCCATATAAAGAGTAGAAGCTATATTCAATCATGGCAAAACATGTACTGCAAAGCTAAAACCAAAATAGCAGTAATCTGAGATTAAAAGAATTAATACCATGAAAAGTTGCTCAATATCATAGTTTCACTAAAAGCAACCAAAAATGAGTCAAGCCATGTCTATAAGTAAAAAGAGACTCAAAACTGGAAGTGAGGCATTTTGAGCATTAAGAGTTCAAATATGAAGCAATATTCAAGCACTTAGCATTTTGAGTATTTTCCTAAAAATGATTTTTTTTCATTGTGCTAGATCTCAAGCCTTGCCGCGACCATCTCAAGCGAGAAGCTTAAAAGAGTGGTCTAGGTCATCCAAAACTCCCCCTGAGTTCATGCCTAGTGCAATGGCAAGCCGTCTCATGAGAAAGGATTGGTGAGATCAGTTTTTTCGTACAGAAAATCTCATTTTTCATTTGCTTGACTTAAGAAGTTAAAAAAGCTCATTTTTCATCTCAAAATAAGTTCAAGACTCAATTTAACCTATATGACATGGCATGAATCATAAGAGGATCACTAGAGCAAAACTAGTCACAAGACCCAACAAGACCCAACAAGACATGATTTGATTCAATTTGCTCACAGATATAAAGCTAGCAAGGCAAAAGCTAAGCTAAACACGAAGAGCCATAAAAGAAGTCTAGCAGACTATCACTTGATATGACAAGGTATAGAGTATGAAATTAAGCCATACAAGGATAATAATCAAATCTCCACAAATTTTATTAAACAATGCAAGACAATTGAAATGAAACATGCATTATGATACAATGAATGCAAAAAGAGCAAATTCCCCCTCAAAAATGCCCAATAGGACTAATAACCCCTAACTCTCCCCGCAAAGCAGTAAAACGAGAAGAATCGAGAGTTTTAGTGAAAATATCTGCAAGCTGTTGCTCTGACTCTACAAAGTGAAGCATAACATCACCCTTCTCAACATGGTCTCTAAGAAAATGAAATCGAATATCAATGTGTTTAGTCCTGGAATGTTGCACTGGGTTTTTGGCAATATTAATTGCAGAAGTGTTGTCACAGAAAAAAGGAACACTTCTCAAGGATAACCCATAGTCCCGCAGCGTGGATAAAATCTAGAGAACCTGAGAGCAACCACTGGCGGCAGCTACATACTCGGCCTCAGCTGTGGACTGTGCAACCGAAGACTGTTTTCTAGAAGGCCAAGAAACAAGAGATGTGCCCAAGAAATGACAAGTGCCAGAAGTACTCTTCCTATCCACTCTACACCCCGCAAAGTCAGCATCAGAAAATGCTCGAATTGAGAGAGCAGAAGAAGAAGAATACCAGAGTCCAAAGTCAAGAGTATCTTAAAGGTACCTGAAGATGCGACGTACTGCTTGACGATGAGAAGCACGAGGGGAAGCCTGAAATCGAGCGCACAGACATACGGCAAATTGTATGTCCGGCCTCGATTTGTGAGATAGAGGAGGAGCCAATCATCTGCGGTACTCCTTCGGTCCACGGGCTCTCCATCCTCATCGTGGTCCAAAGACGGTGGTTGTAGCAATAGGAGTAGACATTGGCCTACTGCTTCCTATATTGAAGCGCCGAAGAAGGTCCTTTGTATACTTACTCTGGTGAACGAAGGTGCCTTCTTTCAGTTGCTTGATTTGAAGACCAAGGAAGAATGTCAACTCTCCCATCATACTCATCTCGAACTCACTACTCATAGAATCTGAAAATCTGGACACTAAAGCATGAGAAGAACCACCGAATATAATATCATCCACATAAATCTGAACCAACAAGAAATCACTGCCATGCCTGAGAGTGAACAAGGTTTTATCAACCATTTCCATTTTGAAATCATTTTCAAGCAAGAAACTCTTAAGCCTGCCATACCAAGCTCTAGGAGCTTGCTTCAGTCCATACAGGGCTTTAGAGAGTTTAAAAACATGGTTTGGGAATTTAAGATTTTTAAAACCAGGAGTTTGCTTGACAAAGACCTCTTCTACTATGAAAACATTCAAGAAAGCACTTTTAACATCCATTTGAAAAAGCTTGAAACCCTTGGATGTTGCAAATGCTAAAAGAATGCGAATGGCTTCCAATCTAGCTACAGGAGCAAAGGTCTCTTCAAAGTCTAAGCCTTCTACCTGGGAATAACCTTGAGCTACGAGTCTAGCCTTATTGCGAACAACCAACACATCCTCACTTTGCTTATTTTTGAAAATCCATTTTGTTCCAATAACATGAGAATCAGAAGGACGCTCAACTAAAGTCCAGACTTTGTTTCTTTCAAAATTTTCAAGCTCTTCATGCATGGCATTGACCCAAGAGGCATCGATAAAGCATGTGTGATATCTCGGGGTTTCAAAAAAAGCGACAAAAGCAGAATGTGCATGAGAATCGGGAGAAATAAACACGAGCGAGTGACTCGCTCTTGAAGATCCCCAATCATCCGCTCAGTGGATGTTGTCATTTGAATGCGAAGAGGTGCTCTGCATGTAGTGGCCTCTACCTCATGAGTTGTGGAGGTAGGAACAGAGCCACTCAGATCGTCGGTGAGGATTGGAGGAGGTCGCCGGTGTGTTTGGAGTAGTAGTGTGAGCTCTCCACCTATCTCGGAAGTAGCTGAAGGATGGTTCGGGTCCTCATCCTCAGAGTTATCATCGACGAAGATGCTTCCTTGAATTTCAGGAACCTGTGTACCTGTAGCATCGGGTCTAGTACCAGGACTAGCCTCATCAAAAGTGACTTCGCAAGTTTTAACAGTTTTGTTAGTGTCAACATTAAAAACACGATAGCCACGAGAATGAGCAAGATATCCAAGAAATATGCCATCAAAACATCTAGACTCAAATTTATCAAGGTTGCCATGTTTAAGAATGAAGCACTTGCAACCAAAAATCTTGAAATGAGAGACTTTAGGAGAATGACCAAATCTAAGCTCATAAGAAGTCTTCCCAACCACAGATCTCAAGAAAACCATATTGAAGATATAACAAGCAGTAGAGATCGCCTTAGCCCAAAATCTCCTAGGAGTAGAATGCTCATCTAACATGGTCCGGGCCATCTCTACAAGGGTCCTGTTCTTCCTTTCTACAACACCATTCTGCTGGGGAACTCTAGGGGAAGAAAACTGATGCTCAATTCCCTATCGGTCAGAAGGTAGAAAAGAAGAATTCTTGAATTACATCCCATTGTCACTCCTAATGGCTCTCAAAGCTCCAGGAATATCAACAGCAAGTCTAAGGACCAAATCTCTAAAGAATCCAAATGCTTCGTCCTTAGAAGCGAGAAAATAAACCCATGAATACCTGGAGAAATCATCCACAACCACCAGCACATACCATTTCCCACCAGCTGACTGAACTCTAGAAGGACCAACTATGTCTAAGTGAAGAAGCTGACCTGGTCCATCAGTCATCACCAAGGTAAGAGGTGGTTGGGAAGCAGACACCATCTTACCGTGTCGACAGGGCGAGCACACAAGATCTCTAACAGCCTTCAGCCTAGGCAAACTTCTAATCAAATCCTTATAACTGACTCTAGTCAAGTGGTCAAAACCTATATGCCCAAGTCTACGATGCCACAAGACAAGATCATGAGAATCAGAGGCTACAAGACACCTAGGACTGAAAGCTGAAGAAATACTGAAATTTGCACAAAAGATCTTCTCAAATCTGGAGATCTAAAAAACAAGCTCACCCGAGGAATCTAGAACTCTACACTCACCACTTTTAAACTTCACTTCTAGACCCTCATCAAGCAGCTGAGAAACAGATAGAAGATTATACCTCAGCTTACTTACCAAAGCGACGTCTTTAAGCATGAACTTGTTGTTGACGCGCACAGTGCCCTTTGCAGTCACGGTCCCGGTAGAAGCATCCCCAAAAGTAATCAATTCGTTGCCGGATGCACGTGTGAGGGAGGAGATCCATCTAGAATCTCCGGTCATATGTCGAGAATACCCGGAGTCAACAAGCCATATGTCCTCCTTCCTCGCACGACAGACCTAAAAAGCACAATCAGAAAACATCCGTGCCTCGAAGATCGGGTTAGTGATAAATGATCTAGGAATCCAAAGATCGAGAAGCACGATGCACGGGAGCAAAGAAGAGAAAGCAGCAGAAACATGATCAGGAATAAAATCATAAGGATGCACATGAGAACCACCTAGACCTCTCCGAAACGATCTACCAAAAGGTCGATACTCCCCCTGTCTAGGTGCTGCCCGTGGTCTTTCCTCACGATATCCTAATCCAACATGCTGCCTAGACCCACCAAAAGAGTCTACAAAGTTCTCTACAAATCTAGGCCTATATGTGGTACGATAAACATGCTGCCTAGCTCTAGAGACTACAGCTAGAGAAGAGACTCCTCTAATGGATCTCAAGGCGCTCATCCTCTCTTTTCTCTCAAGTTTTGCTCTCCGGAAGCAAAACTCAACAGTGTGGCCTTCTTTCTTGTAGAAGGTGCAATGGTACTAGACCTTTTGAGGGGTCTGTACTGAAGGAGTAAAAGCACCTTTCTTACTAGAAAGAGTTTGAGCAAAACCTACGGATTTGAAAACAATCTTAGAAGGCTTAGGAGGTTCTAGCTCAAACAGACCATTTTTCACAACTCTAGCAATCCTAGGTGGGTTTTTCTTGGAATGCTCTAGGGGATTGAAACCTAGGCCACTATTTTTCACGCTCACCTTGGATTGATCAAGAATCATGTTGAGTTTCTTTTTCCCACTCGAAAACTTCTCAAGAGTCACCTTGAGGTAATCATTCTCTTTAATTAGACCCTCACATCTAGTGCACTTCCACTTTGAAGGCCTCACAAGACACACAATAGGATTCCTTAATCATATTCAACTGCTCCTTAAACTTGACTCTAAATGTCTCTTGAATCTGACCAATCATAGTTTCAACTTCAGCATTCAAAACACAAGAGTTAGAATCAATGACTTTCTTAGAAGCAGTAAGGGACATGGATTTTTCAATTTTAGCTTTTTCTTCAAGAGTCTTGTTTAAAGCTTCAATCTCAATTGTAAGCTTGGGACAATTTTCACAAGAGGCAGCTCTAGAGTAAACAACCATTTTAGTCATCTCTTGCATCTTAATCCTATTATTCTTACAATGAGAGCATGTGTGACTAGCATCAAATTTTTGCAATTCCTTCAGGGCGCTATCCAATTTTAATTCAAGTAAAGCACAGTTAGAGCAAGTTAAAGGAATAGCTTCCATGGCAATCACATCAAGTGAAATGGCATCTAAGCAAACAGAACTAGACTTGAGAGATTCTAGTTCATCAAGAGCATCTTTTAGTTAATTAGCAACAGAGGAATGAGCAGATTTCAAGCTTGTCAATTCTTTAAGCAAGCTAGTGCATGAATCACAATTATCATCAGGATTAATAGATTTAAGCCTAACAACTTCTAGGTTCAAATTATCAATCATAATGTCCTGCTTCTTAATCATTTTTACTTGCTTATGCAATTTCATTCAAGAAGCACCAAAGCCCTTTTCATGCCCAAGAATTGAAGGGCATACCTCATCAGGATCACTAAAAGGATCCTCATCGTTGGAGGAGTCGCTGTCGTGGCTGTTCTTGGCCATGAAACACATGCCTGTGAAGTCATGAGCCTTCTTCTTGCCACGGGAGTCACTCTCGTCGTCCTCCGTTTCCGAGTCCACATCGCTCATGTTTACATTCTCTAGAGCGGCAAGGACCCGGCTGACAAACTTGCGATAGTTTGTCTTCTTGGGTTTTGCATCCCTCTCCTGGGGATGTCTTCGTGTTTCCTTCTCCTCCTTGCCCTTTAGCTCAGGGCACCTGGAACGAATGTGGTTTGGCTCACCACATTCGAAGCATGTGATAGGTCCACTTCTCCTCCTATTCCTCACCTTATTGTACGCTCTTGTGAATTTGGTGGATAGGAGGGCTAAGTCATCCTCGGGCAGTTTCTCAACTTGCTTATCGCTCAAAGAATGCAAAGCAGATAATGAAAAACCAGATGAGCTACAATCGAGAGAATCAGAAGAACAACCCTTGGATTTGTCGACCACTAACGCCATCGACTCTGTCTTGGGGAGACGTGAGATAAAATCAATCTCATGCGTCTTCAACCTCGAGTATAGCTTATCCATGGTAAGCTCACTCATGACAGTGTTGTCATTGATGGAAGTGATCTTCATTCCCCATACCTTCACATCAAGAGCACCCAAAAACTGGCGTGCATTTTCAGACTCAGAAAAGACCAGGTCAACAGCGCGGAGATCATGAAGAATCTTAGAAAATCTTCCCCACAGCTCGTCTAAAGACTCCCCATGCCTTTGTTCGATCTTAGAGTATACTTTCTTCAGCTGGTTCTGTCTCACCTCCTTGATCGCAGTGGACCCCTCGTGATAATCACAAAGAGTCCGCGGATCTCATGAGCAGACCGCAAATGAGCAACACGCTCAAACTTAGATTGACTGAGGCCTTGGATCAAAAAAATTCCAAGCCTTGCTGTTGGCCTCCACATCTGGAGTGATCATATCGTCATCGGCTGGCACGATATAAGGGTTTTTTACCTTAAGCCAAATAGCGTGCCCTTGAGCCTCGATATAAGCCTGCATACGAGCCTTCCAATATGCAAAGTCAACTCCATCAAAAATATGTGGCTTGGTTGAGCACTTGTCAGTCGCCATGGCTCCAAAGACCGGTTAAGATCTATGAGAAGAGCTAACCGGCTCTGATACCACTTGTAGGACCGTAAAGGCGACTAGGGGGGTGAATAGGCGCTTTCTCAAATTTCTCCGCCTTAATCAAATTCAACACGAACTTTACTCCTTTAGCTATGAAAACTAAGAAGATCGATGCAGTTTGAGAGGAAGCCTTGTCTTGAATTCGATAACCCTCAACTACGACACAAAAGTGGGAAATGATCACACCGGTGCAGTGCAGGCACCGGCGGTCGACCGGCCAGATCGCGGTCGGACCGACGGTTAACGAGCGGTCGGACCGGCTACTAACTGGCGGTCGGACCGTTGGATATCGGTTCTACCCGCCGCTACTGGGCGGTCTGAAAAGAGGGCGGTCGGACCGCCGTTGCAAAACCGGTCAGACCGATTTAGTCCAGTACTGAAAAACAATGCCCAAATCCAAAACAAAATTTGGTCCAACTTTTTATTCAACCAATGAAACTTGACCAAATTTGGAGCACACCTCCCTAAGGATATTAGAGACCTATTTCTAGCGACGATCCTTCAGATCCACTGCGTAGAATCGATCTCTCAAGGTTTTACCAAAGAAGTGCACAAACCCTAGAAATATGAAAATCTTGATTCAAGACTTGCTTGTGGGGGTTGATGATCTAGATGATTCTAGGAGTATTCCCACACATCAAAGCAAGATAAAGTAGGTCAAGAGACCAAGCATAAACCCTTGAATCAAGGAAGTACCAAAATCATCCAAAAGAGAGAAGAACACAAAGGACACAAATGATCTCTCAAGCAAGCATCACAATATTGATTGATCTCACAAGATGCTTACAAAGCCACTCCAACAAGGAGGACAAGAGCTCAACAAAGAGCACACACACAATCTCTCCAAACCCTAGCTTCTCCTCTCCTCTCCTCCAAACCCTAGAAAAAGATGAAGGGGGCCAAATGAGTGCTTGGGGGTTTTACAACTCCCCCCTTTCTATTTATAGGAGAGGCTAGGGTTTCACATTTGGGACCCACACACACATGGGACCCACTCACATACATCTGTTGAAGCAATCGCCTGCTTCACCACGTGTAGGTTGATCAGCGGCTCTCATCACGTCGCCAAGTCTCTCCTGTCCGAATACCATTGGAACCTCCCAGAGACTCGCACCGACTTTCGCACCGCCTGATCCAACCAGCTGCACCGAACTACCCGTTCGATCCATCTTGCCCATTCTGCACCATGCTTGAGTCACACGACCTCACCCGGCATCCATGATCGTTCTGGACCTCAGCTCTCCAAGCGTAGTCCCGATCCACCTTACCGTTGACGTTGTTGACCTGCAAGCCACCTGCACAGCAATAGACAAACAAATCGTTTCCGGGAATAAGTTCTTCACAACTTGACCCACGTTAGTTCCGCAATGCAATATGCAACAATAAAGCATTGAAGTTCATACAATAAACACAATCAAAACACATCGATGCCAAGAAGGCTCACCTTCAACTGATCGGCGGTCTGACCGCCCCACATGGCCGGTCCGACCGATTTCAGGCCGGTCCGACCGATCCCATAACGGCGGTCGGACCGCCCGAAAAGACTTAGCCAAATTTTCACTCGAAAATCCAAACCTTCGGAATTTTCAACTGAATAGAACTTTTGACTGGGAGCTCCAAAAATTGTGTGACCACATCCAGGAGACTCCCCTCACTTGCCTACACAACCTATTTTTGGCTCAGCCCCAAATTCCATCATCACCTTTTGGTGGTCGAACCGGCAAGCACTGCCGGTCAGACCTTCCCACTGGCCGGTCGAACCGGCGACTGCGTCGACGCCCGGTGACTGACGACACCGAGCAAACCCGAAAACGCGACAAATTGCAAACCAACAAAGCCTTTGCCAATTGACTCATCATCCTGAGATCGTGCACATATCCTCACGATATCCATATAGTGCGCCACGCCCACTGCCACAGTGCTGCTGCGGCCTGCCACAGCCCGTAACCCTACACACTGACGACGCCCCTCCCGGCCTCCTCCCTCCACACCGCCCCTCCATCTTCTCCCTCCGCTCCAATTGTGGCCTCCTCCCGGCTCCCTCCCTTCCCTAGCCGGCCCTGCCGCCTCCTCCTCCTACTCCTCCTCCCTTCCCGAGCAGGCCCCGCTGCCCTGTCCTCCCTCCACGCTGATCGCCGGCACCGCTCCACCCTCCTCTTTCCTCCGCGCCAGGCCGTCGGCCCGCCGCTTCGTCGTCTGTGTCGGTGCCACCCCGCCCTCCTCTCCTCCTGGCCTCCCGGCTCAGCCTCTGCACACGTGGGCCACATGGGCCGTGCTGGGCTCATGCTGTGCCTAGCACGGTTTGTGCCTTGTCGTGCCGGTCCATCGTGCTAGGGGGCAGCCCAAGCACGACACGGGCCTTAGTGTCGTGCCTGTCTAGCCTATGAATAGTATGGACGTGCCATGCTTGAGCGAGGCTAGCAGTGCCATGCCCCGGCCCGGCCAGCACGGCTCATCTGACCACCTCTAGTTTTGAGAAGATAAAAGGGGGGGGGTTCCCACTCTTTAATTGTTTTGTTGCAGGAGGAGAAGAAGGGAGTAAATGCATGTAGCAAAAAAAAGAGGAGAAAGTTTGATGTTATAATGAACTTTGATGCTGGTACAAATGTTGTGATCTTGCAGTATCAACTTTAAATGATAGAAGCTTGAAGTGGAAGTGCTTTTCCTTTTTTACACTTTTTTGCAAGTGATTATGGAAAAAGCTTGCTTATTTCCTTTTTAAAATTTCATTGGTAATTTTACACTTTGATCCACCTTAACTCACGTTCTTTGAAAGACATAAGGGTTTTGGTAAGGCCCTACTCCTCATTTTTCAACTCTCAGCTCCTGATTCTCAGGGGATCCACTCTTACGAGAATCTAGAGCTGGAGGAGGAAAGCATTTGGTAGGAGGCTGGCTTTCAAAACTCTGAAAGTGAATTTGAGGCAACAATACCATCATACCCCAGATTTTAACACTTCAAGTGTATTTGTTACTTACTCATTTCTGTTTATACCTTTCATTTTCTGAACTTTATTAGCTACAAATTTCTTGGGACTGAACGATATTCTATTTGAATGTGATATCATACTAATGTAGTGAAATGAATGTATTTCATACCAATATTAAAGCCGATTAATTAGTAGTTCGATAAAGCCCGAACCACAACCGCATATAATATGGAATTGTTTGTAGGATAAATTGAGTGACAATTGCTATTAATCACAATCACACGTAGACAGAGGTATGTCGCTCTAGTCAATTCCTCTTGGCATGGCTAATTCAATGGCCGAAGTTACTCTATTAAAAGTAGACATGTTCGAACGTCGGACCGGGTCGGTCTTCAGGTCGGGCTTTAAAAGCCCGGTCTCAAACGGGCAAACCTGAGCCCGGCCAGCCCACCCTGAAAATTGATTTTTCAATTTAAATATATTATTTTGATCCTTTTTTGATATAAAAAGAAATATTTAATTCATTTCTAGAATAAAAAATAGATTTTCATTGTTTTATTACATTTATCGGGCTTTCGGGCTGGAAATCGAGTCCCAAGCTTGGCCCGAACACAGACTGGGCTTGGGCCGGACCGCCGGGCTAGGTGGCCCGTGAACAGGTCTAATTAAAAGGATAGTCATGCAGGCATCAAGAAATTCCAGTAAATAATTGCTCTAATTGCTCAAACAATACTAGCTAATTCAATATTTACATGAACAAGAACCAGATCAGACGAAAAAAATATTTGCGTACATTCAACAATTTGGAGAGGCTCAAATCTAGCCATCCCCAGCACGGCGGCACCATTTCCCTAGCTCCGGCGATGGCCAGATCCGGGTTTCGCCTCCTCCGGCACTGCCTCCTCCACCTCTTCGTCTACAAAGGTGATAGATTTCAAACTGCCAAGTAAAAAGACTACACCTGCACCAATGCCTACCACAACTAGTTCAGCAAGTTGCGATTTTCAACATGGAACTAACTGTAGAGACATAACATATTTGTGCTATATTCCATATTTTAACATGGTCACTACAGTATAATGACAATTAGCAATGACAATTCTTGGAACAACATACACAAGGCATACTGAAAATTTCATCTGCTCAGATCCAATGCTCCCTACTCGCGTTCATCTTTTCTTGAATTACATGATAATACAAACTTGTTAGCTCATGAACATCAATTTTAGGCAATCAGCCAAAGAATTAACTGATTTCATAAATTAACACTCAACAATAATTATCAAAAGATTGCAACAATTGGACGTATCTACACGACGAAGCACATCTACATGTCGTCTCCCTGTTCAAGAAAAGAACTATCCCCAAAAGAACATGTGAACATATATTTTGAATCCTAACAAATCACAATAAACGTCATGTGTTTAACAAATCACTTCCACGGGTCTCACAGAGCAAGCCGACACAGGGGGTGTGGGGTGGAGGATATCGAGGATGCCGGCGCAGGGTGGCGCGGGAGGAAATCGGCACAGGGGGCACAGGGAGGAGGCCAACATAGGGAGGAGGACGTCGCTGGTGGAAGCCATGGAGATCGCCACTCCGAGCCATCAGGTTCCCTCCCTTCCTCTTCGACCTGACGCGCAGATGCGAAGGAGGAGTTGCGGCTAGGAGGAGCGAAGGGGTATGCCCGTAGGCATATTGCAGGTAATTTCAAGCAACTTCAAGGGCATATTCACTCGGGTGGGCCTTTGTGGTCAACACGGTATCCTAGGAAAATGCATGCGGTGGAGTGGGGAGAAAGCTTGTGAGGTGTCTTTGCCATCATGTTTGGGTAACAAAGGCATCCAAACACACGGAGATGACTATGGTCACATGGAACACCAAAAAGACGTTCGCATGGATAGGCTAATTGAAGAGGTTTACAAGGATGCCGATTTAGAAGATTGGTGGTCATGATGAGTGCCTCTGCCCCGAAAGGTGGCGACATATGGGCGTGGAACAACAAGATACGAATGATATCATTGACAATGCAAATCATTCATTTGGATTTGCCTTTTTGATGTGACTTGTGCAAGAGAGGCAAAGGGTGATGACATGTGTAGTGAACAAAGAATGGGAAGCGTGATTACTGAATTTGCAGCCGCTGTCAACTTGCACCGATTGGAGTGGGAGTTGAAATTGGATGCAAACATAAGCATGAAAGTGTTCAAGCATAGGAAAATGTTAAATTTTCGGTGCAATGAGAAAGTCCACAAAAAATGAGAGAAATAATAAAGGACAACACAATAATATTGAAACCGCAAAGTGCTGAAACAAGAGATGTCCATACATCGCAATGAACTAGTTGAAAAGGAACAAAAGTTGTTGAAGCTGATGAATGAAAGCATAACCGAACATGCTTCCCTAACTGACAAGTATGAAAGTGGGAAGAAGCAAGTTTGTTTAAGCGGAATTGAAAAGACCAAAGGGCGTTGGACAGAGCTTCACGACCAGGGTGTCCGAGTCGTTGATGCCACAAATCAATGGAGGCAGTGGTGGCCAGGAAAGCCTGAGGTGGTGATGTCGCCTTATTGGAAGACAATGGGTAGAGATCACCATTGTTGTCATTGCAGAGAATCTCCACGTTGGTACGCAGGTCCTTGGCAGAGAAGCCAAAGTGATCAAATTCAACAGAAACAGAATTATCTCAAGTAAAAGAGTGAACTGAAATAAGGTTTTTGATGAGGGTGGGAGCAATGAGAGCATTGTGCAAGAGAAGAGTAGAGGAAGGGGTGGGAATGGAGGAGCAGTCGGAATGAGTGATCATCAATTTAGAACCATTGCAAACAATAATATGAGAAGAGGGAACCGAGGGAGGGGTGGAGGATATGTTACCGGAACCGAATGATATGTGGGCTCTAGCGCTCGTGTCCATGAACCACTCCCCATTGCCAGAGGGCTATTGCGGTTGCACTGACATGTTGTTCAATGCGGCGACCAGTGCAGACTGATCCCACATCGGAAGGGAGTGCTAGAGCGACACCATCAGGGACTGTGGAGAAGCACTCGGGAAGCTAGACAGAGCACTGGGAAGGCCAATTGGAGTGCTAGGAAAGTCAGCTAAGGCCTGGGGTGGCATTGCACCAGAGTAATCATCAATAATTGTTAACATATAACTAGCACCTCCTAGCGATGTCTTTGTAGATGGCTCCCGTAAATCAGAATGCACATAATCCAAAATACCTTCTGCAGTCTGAACTGAAGTATTGAACATCACCCTCTTGTGTTTGCCAAACATGCAATGCTCACAAAATTTTAGCTTACCAATGCTATGTCCATCAAGAAGTCCTCTCTTGCTTAATTCTACCAAACCAATTTTACTCATATGCCCAAGCACATATGCCAAAAATTAGTAGCATCAGAATCAGATAATGAACTTAAAATTACAGCAACATTACCTAATATTGTAGTACCTCGCAGATGGTACAGATTGGTAGTTTTAATATCAGCTTTCATCACAACAAGAAAGCCTTTTGATACCTTTAAAACTACCCCTTCACCTGAATATTTGTACCCTTTAGCATCAAGAGTACTCAAAGAGATGAGGTTTCTTTTCAAATCTGGAATGTACCTCACATCTGTCAAAGTTCTGACAGTGCCATCAAACATCTTGATCTGAATTGAACCAATTGCTGCAACCTTACAAGATGAGTTATCACTCATCAACACAATACCATTTTCAACAGGTTCATAAGTGGCAAACCAGTCCCTATTAGAACACATATGAAAGGTACAGGAAGAATCAAGAATCCATTCATCATTGGTCTTAGCACATCCAGCAAAGGCAACAAGGATTTCTCCATCAGTACTATCATCAGCAACAAGAGAGACTTTACCTTCATCATCTGGTCTACCTTTTGGCTTATAATAGTCAGCTCTCTTTTCTTTATTTTGTAGCTTCCAGCATTCAGAGATGCCATGCCCACTTTTCTTACAATATTTACATGACTTGTACTTACCTCTTGATTTCGACCGGTTCTTGTAGCCGTTCGAACTTTTGCCTCGAGATCCATTATTTGCGTTCTTCTCCTTTTGCCTGCCACGAATGAACAAGCCTTCTCCTTGTGAGCTTGAATTTTCAAAAGGTACCGTCTGTTTCATCTTCTCCTTAGCATGCAAAGCTTCGTAAACTTCATTAAACGCGATAGTATCTCTACCATATAATATGGTATATCTGAAATTTGAAAAAGAACTAGGCAATGAACACAAAAGAATAAAACCCAAATCCTCATCATCATATTTTACCTCCATCGACTCTAGGTCGGCAACCATCTCCTTAAACACCAAAAGATGATCAAGCACGGATACTCCTTCTTGCAATTTGTGGTAGTATAATTTCTGTTTGAGATGCATCTTGCTGGTGAGATCCTTTGTTATGTAAATTTGTTTCAGCTTCAGCCATAATGCAGCAGATGTCTTCTGTTTCAAAACATCCTGCAAAATACCATTTGATAGATGAAGGTGAATCTAAGATAAAGTATTATGGTCTTTGCGCTTCTCATCTACGGTCCGTGCGATAGGTTGTTTCTCAAAACCTTCTAATACATCATACAAATCCATCTATGCCAACACAACCCTCATCTTTACTTACCACAGCAAAAATTTTGTGTCTCGACCCAGGAGTAGAAAATCATACTTCAAAGTCGTCATGAGGAATAAAATCTGAAATTTGCTGGTACTAATCTGTGTAAATCTAGTAAAAATCATAATGGTACACGGTCTGTGTACGCGAAATAACGATCTTCGAAACTTTTGGTACACTTGTTAGGTGGACGTAGCAACAAAATCTCCACAACCACCGACTCAAGTGCTCACGTCAATCAACAAGACAGCAGGACAACTTGGATCCTTACGTTGTCTCGGGTGGAATATTAAAAAAATGGGAGGATAAACTTGGGACATGTCTGTTGGACATCTTAAATTGGATTTGATCTGCTGGTTTGGTATGCCGGTAGCTGCCTTTGCTCGGGGTGACGGCTCGGCGCTTGGACCGAGGAGATTGGCGTAGAGGCGCACCGAGGTGCTCGCTTTGACAGATGGACGGACGCTTTTGCGAGGATTGAGGTGAGCGTCCGATTTTCGCGATCAAGGCCACGCACGGATCCACAGGCGATGTCGCGCTGGCTTGACCGGCTGATGGTGTCGCACGCGAAAGGAGTTGCTAGCGCTAGGACCGAAGAATGATGCTGTCGTAGCTTAGACCACAAACGAGTTTGCGCCGCTAGGACCGAAGACAAAACGTTGCTGGCGACTGCGATCCCGCGCGCTGTCGCACGCGTGGAGACGACGGCAGCGGTCTTCTCAAAAATCCTAATCTTCTGTGTTCTGATACTATTTATTTAAAAAATAGAGACAAAATGAGGTATAAATTTTTACGTGAAAAACTTTTGTAGGAAAAAACTACGGGTGTCAATCGGAGATGATCACTATATAAGGAGTGTTTATAAATCGCAGGGGATTACAATGAGGCGTCAACTCTCTCTGTGCGGCTTACAAGAGGTATATAAATGGGTAAAAGACTTAGAGTCCAAGTAGAAAACTTATCCGTTAATATAGAAACTAATCCGAACTCATTCATATTAGACAATTCGGATCACAATATCAATACTCACCATGGTCACTACATCACCACGATGTTGCTAGACGAGGATGACTGGGAGTAGAGCGTTGCCGTCTGCTCAAACTGGTTTTCCTCAAGGAGGAGATATGATCTCGCTCGGAGGAAGTTCAAGGAGGGTACCTGCATCGTAAGGATGGACGTTGCATGGTGGTACTTCTGGTCGGACACTGGTTGGTTGACATCACAGATGTTGTCCGCGAGGCTCTTCAACCGATGGCAGTAGGCGATGATAGACATGTCGCATAGGAAGAGATTACGAAATTCCGCCTCGATGTAGATGGCCCGAGTAAGGTTGTTGTCACAGAAGGACTCAATGCTTGCCCAGACAGAATTGGCATTGTCATTCGGTTGCATGACAATACCAAGAATCTCCGAGGAGATGGTCATATATAACCAAGAGACGACGCCGAAGTCATCCTGCGTCCAAGTGACGTACGTTGTTCGGTTCAGGGTCAGAGCCGTCAACATGATGGGTGAGAACGAACTTGCCGAGCACCACATCGAACAAGCAGCGCCATATATTGGGAGTAGTTGGATTCCTTGAGATCCAAAGCAATCAAAACATGGGTTCGAATGAGGAGGAGATGGAGGTGGAGGAGGTGAAGGAAATGAGCTGGAGTCCGTGCTCATGGCGACAAAGGAGGAGGAGGGATATGGCGAGCCGAGGCAAGGAAATCGCCTGGATCATTGTTATAATGTAAGATGATAATTGCCGCAAGGAGCCCAAAGGGATCTATATATGTGTTTATATATAGTTAGTGAGGTGTACAGAGAAGGATTACCCTCGAGCGCAACGGAAAAGGAAACACATGCGGTAAAGAAGTAAAGAATCTCATGCCTGATGGGATACAGTAACAGCCGGCAAAAATTAGAGATTACATTCCATATACAAGATCCTGTACGGATTTTGCTAAGAACCGGCGCAGCGTGCGGCCTCCGGGCGCACAAAGTGGACGAACGTGTGCGGGGCACGCGATCATGGGGCGGTGGTGCGGCCGGTGAGGCGGCGGTGGGCTCCAGGAACTCAGGGTAGGACTCCGGTGGGGTGCAGGAGGTCTTGACGTGGCAGTGCCAGACCTAGCCGACCTCGTACGTCCGCCAAGAAGTCGGCAAGGTCACGCGCCGAGACGCAGGCATCGAAGCCATCCACGCTCACCTGCGTCGTCACCAGGTCGGCCTCCGCAACGACGTCAGGCATCGACGGCTGGTTGGCATCGCCTCGCAGCGATCCCATGGCGAGCTGGGTTTGAGTTAATGTCGAAGGGGTCTAAGGGAGGGAAGGAAGATGAACAAGCGGGCGGATGCAAAGGGTGTGTTTGGGGAAAGATAAAAGGGTGGGTGATTATTTCCGAGTGAGGATTTGTGCAGCCGAATGCATGCGCCTGCGAAATGAATTGTTGATTGATATACCTGTTGTCACTTCCCTTACAAATAACGATGGAGCCAACTGCTATTGTCTCCCGGTAACACTAAATACAACTGTTCCTTAAGTTTTCTCCATATATAAGATCCTAGTCTTTTAATACTTCCATGATCTAAAAAATGTAGTGATCAACACTAAATTTCATCTTTGTAGTCTATTTGTGTTGCTTGGTTACAATTACATTCAAGGTATTTTTGTATGATTCGGATACATGATAAAGATTATGAGTGAAATATATAAATTAAGGAAAAAAAATACTCAACCGGAATTGATTTTGTAGGGAACTAGTGCATCATGAAATTGTCTACCCCGAAGACAATAATTCTTTCTGTCTTGTTTTTTTTCCTCAAATAATTGTTTGTGTTTTCTCATGATGATGCCACGAACATACTTCACAAAGATAGAAGCGGAAATGATTTAGTGAATAAATACAACCATGGGGGCTTTATCCACACATACACCACTAGCAAATGACTTTCGCAGATCTGAAATTTGTAAACATTGTCAAAGTAGGAACATTTTTACTAGCAAATATTTAGTCACTAGTTCAATGCCCGTGCTCTGCTACGGATTAAAAAAATCATAGTCTCAACATGTTGGGTTGTTAACTATCATTATGCCCAGCGACACGATCTGGGTTGTCGTGCCCCGCTCGCTGATCTAATAGACGTTGAAGAGGGTGGGGAGGACAGACGACCACCAACTCTAATTTTTAAGTAGCAGAGATATCGAAAGGATAATTCACTGATCCCCATTCCAAAGAGTCACCTGCAGCTTCCCCAAAGGGTGCTACTATACATACGATGTTTCCATCATACGATACCCTTACGTCGCTAGGCATCACGTGCTTGCGCTCTTGGCGAGCTCTGGCACCACACGCACAGAAGTCCAAAATACAAGCCCAAAGCTGTCGTCCTCCCCTAGCTGGGCTATTCCGTCGCAATGGCGCATGGGAGCACCGTGAGGAGGCCACATCTACGAGCTGTACAAGTTAACGGAGAAATGGCGGCAGCACAACACCTGTGCTCGCCGAGCCAATGCAGCGCCACCAAGGTGCACTACCTCCTTGCCAAGTTCTGTGGGGGTGCTACACAAGTTGGCCACCGCAGGCTCCGCCCGTGCCGCGAGATCGTCGTCTTCCTTGAAGCGATTAGCAGCACAGTCTACGGTTCAACAAAAGTCCCAATACAACCAGATCGTAGCCAACAACAAAGGGATAAAAAACCAAAGGCTACAACATTTTCCAACATTTTCTGCGCAATTCACAAGAATCACATCTCCTTCGATTAATCTTGCCGCGAATTACCCATTGCTTTTCATGTTCGAGAAAGGGTCCCAGGAGTTTGACATGGTTTACTACTACAAAACAGACTACAGAAAACGCTTCATCACAGACGGTTCGTTTGGAACCGACTCCGTTGGAACCCATTGTGATAACATAATCACAGACGGTTCTCTTAGAACCATCTGTGATATGGACCTATCACAGACGGTTTCTAAATACAACCGTCTGTGAAGTTCTTAACAGGAACCGTCTGTGATAATCCAAGTCATCACAGACGGTTCTTATTAAGAACCGTCAGTGAAGTAGGTCTATCACAAATGGTTCTTGGTTGAAACCATCTGTGATAGTGGCGTTTCACAGACAGTTTGAACTGAAAATCATCTGTGTTGAGCCTTATCACAGGCGGTTCAAAAACCGTCTATGATAACCAACTGTTATCACAGATATAAAGATTCAGACGGTTAAAAAACCGTCTGTGATGTTACGAACCGTCTATAATGTAGTTTTGTGTAGTAGTGGTTGCTGGTACTGTAGAAATCGATATCCAACCGCAGAACCCATCAATGAGTGAACCTACATGCTTCGTCTCATGTTCGACGACATGAATCTTGATTCGGCCAGTTTGGTGGAACTTGATCCCGCCGGTATTGTAGGAATCGATGTCCAGCCGCACAACCCAGCAACGAGTGAACCTACATGCTTCGTCTCATGTTCAACGGCATGAATCTCGATCCACTGCGAGGTTGTTGCCACGGGGAGTGAGAGTGGCAGCCATGGCGGCATCCAGCTAGCAAAAGAAGGTTGGGCCTTGGGGGTAGGGCATGACAGGAAGAAAAGGTAGCGCTGGGGTTGTGTAATGTGAGTTAGAATGGTCGTACGAGCATCGTATCGAAATCATCGTGTGTGAAGCATTTTCCTTCCCCAAATGGCCAAAACATGTTTCCTTTCATTGATGGATTAGAAAAATGCTTCGCCCCTAATTGATGGATTATGGATCTCGAACTGACAGACTTTGGACTAACTAGTCAAATCTATAGGTGCACCATTTGTATAGATGAAAACGGGGCAGATATTTCCCGCCTGATCTGAAATCGGATACGGTCGTGCCTGGATTCGGGAAGGGATTAGACTATCTGGTCGGATCCGGATAGTTGAATCGGGATTCGTGGTCAGATTCACAGCAGGCAATATCCAGAAAATCCAGGACGGGACCTGGGTATTTCTCGAATTCTTCACCGGATATCCCGCACTCTCCCACATTAGGTGCCGCCACAACCGTCTCCCTCCCCAATCCCCTCCCATGGTCGCCACCACCGCTTCTTCCCTCCCTCCCGTGGTCACCGCCACCGCTCCTTGCCTCTCTCCAGTGGCCCGCCGCCGCCGCTTGCCTCCCTCCAGCGGCTGCCATCGACGCTCGCCTCCCTCCCGTGGCCCACCAGCCCATTCCCCAATCCCTCCCACACTTGCTCCGGCTCCCACCCCAATCCCCTCCCGTGGTCGCCGTCACCGCTCCTCACCTCCCTCCCGTGGTCGTCGTTGCCACCTCACTCTGCCTCACCCCTCAACCAGTGATGCCATCCCCGTTAAATCGATCGAGCCCACTCGCCCCTCGCCAGTGAAACCGTCCTCTTCCCTCCTCCCTACGACGTCATGGTCCGCTCCGCCCCTCGGCCGACAGTAGCTTAGCGACAACCAGCCGTGAGACCCGCTGTCGCTAGTGTCGGATTTAGTAGCAGCGATGTAGTCAGAGTAGAGAACTACAGAAGCAAGAAATGGAGAACAAGAGGGGAAGACTGAAGAATATGCATGTGTGGTTGTGTCGGTGTGTGTTAGAGAAGAAGATAAGGACGGGGATTAGACTAACCACATGAGACGATTAGGCAATAGACACTAGGAAGCACCAGCAATCCAACGGTCCAAACAAAATCAATGACTTGTCCAGCTTGGAGTGGTTCAAGTTGAGGTTTCCCAAGGTCATGAACCAATCCTTGGTGGTGATATGTGCGATGAGGAGGTCCATCACGATGCCGCAACGGAGGGGCTCCGATGATCGTTGGAGCTCGGGGAGAGGGGTGGTCGTGTAGATCTGAGATAGGGAAGGAAGAGTGTGAGAGTGGGAAGGGGAGTGAGAGAGAGAAATAGAGCAGGCGTGACGATAAAGAGATGCGGGAGGGTAGGGGTGAAAACGAGATGGATAACGTTCCTCCCCTCTCATGCTATGTCTATTTTTATTCATTTTCGACCCAAAATTTTTATTCGTTTTCGACCTGAATCCATCACGTATCCGTCCCGTGCCCGTATACTGAATTCGTATCCATATTTGAACCCGTATCCGAAAAAAATGGGTCAGGATACGGGAAGAGCAATATCCACATGTTTTCACCCCTAACCATTTCATCGACTTCATATGGCAGATTCATACATCTAATATGGGAATTACCATGCACAAGAAGTTTGCAAATGATGATTACAATGAGATGAGCATCCGAAAAAAATACATAGACCACAACCATAGGTTATACCTCTAGGTTTATTTACTCTACTTTTACTCTTCTAGAAGTGAAGCTAAGACGGAGATTTACAGGGAAGTTCCATGTGACATCCTAAATTTCGAGCTTTCAAAAATCTTTTCTGTAGATTAGGTCTAAAAAAAATTCATCAATTTTCCTTGGTTTAATAAAACTTAATTGGGAATTTCTGAAATTAAAACAATTTAATTTTATTAATGTAAAATTCAATTAAATCAAAGACAATGTTAGTTGGGTTCCTTTTGTTCCAATGATTTTTTTCTTAATTTTATTGGTTTTTTCCCTAGTACTTTTGGTATTTATTTGAGCTCATTTGGATTTTCAGCCCTTTCTTAAATCCGAAAATCAATTTCATTTTCTTATATCTTCATGGGCCGAATTGGCTTGGCCCATTCTCTTTCCTATCTGTTTCAACCCATCCATCCTCCGGCCCAGCCTCGCTCAGCACCCCGCCTCCTGCTTCCTTTCCCTGCCTCGTCCCAGTTCATCTCCCTTCACCACCCTAGCTCAAACTCCCCAAACCCTAGCGCCCGACCCGTCTCATCTAGCCCAGTCGTAGCCACCCCCTCGCCCCGTCCCACCTGCCAGTAGCTACTGCCGCCCTAGAGAACCCGCAAGCGTGCGTGTCATGCACGTTTCCTGATGAGAACATGATGCGGGGGGTGCCCGATCTTCTCGACGTAGAACCTCTTGATAACTTGTGTATCCTGACGAATCACCAGCTGATCCCCCGCGCCAATGCACGGACTTGCAACTCTATGGAAAATTCGCCCAAACACACACTTAATTGGATCCTCACGACCTGGCGAAGATCGCCAACCTCAATTCAGCGGAAAAGCAAGAACGACCCCTTGTTCTCAATGCCCAATTCCCTCTGTTTTGGCTATAAGCACAACAGGAGAATCAAGCAAAAGCTTTGAAAATATATTAAACGTGGTCTGCCTTACAATGGGGGTCTACCCCTTAATATATAGTCTTGGCCCAAGGCTATTTAGCACTAAATTTTCCATATGGGACTATTCATGCGCGCACACTATTCAATGGGCCGAATTACTATTCACGTGTAATCGCTCATGGGCGGTTACTATTCACGGTTACTGTTCACGTCACTATTCATCACGCGAATAGTACCTCCCTTGGGCTTCATGCGGTTTTGGGCCTTCTTTATGTAGGTGGGCTTTGCTCCTTGCACCGTTACATGATCCAACTCCTTGGTTGACTTCATCTTGGGCTTGAGAGTCTTTTCCTTGGCCGTATGGCCCACCTTCCGACCGCTCGACCATGAGTCGCTCATTTAACGGGCTTTCTTCAAGAACAGCCTCATATCCTTCATCTCCGTTCATTATTGAATCTTCAAATCTGAGCACAAGCAAAACACTAGTTTTAGGTAGTATGAAATTCTCATTGATAAGATTATGTGATTCAGCTAGAAACAAATTCACCTGTTCTTTTAATAATTTGGCCCGTGCTCTTGTAATAGGTCCAGATGGTAGATCTGGAGCTTCAACACTTATAGCTTGATCTATAGTATTAGAAGATGGCAAGGAGCTAGGGATGTCCGCATCATCCTCCCTTTCTTCAAAAAAAGCCGTCCTCGGCTTTTGATAGCCTGAAAATGTGCTAGACGAAGAAAACAACGTATATGCATGGTATATGTATTTATCGTCCAAACAAGTTCCGTGTAGCGCATGATGATTTGCCGAATATGTATTAAACAAAGAGAACAACGTATATACGTGATATATGTATGAATCAATTGTTGTGTTATTCGCGTTGTTTTGTACAATCGATACCTCGGAATCACATTTCAAATTGCACAACTGACTCATATGATAAAATTTCACCTTCCCAATACCAAAGTCAAGTAAAGTGGGTGAGAACCAATTTATATCATTCCATGCTTCAACTGTGCTACTCTGATTATTTATACATTTAAGAGATAAACAAGTAGGCATCATGTTGCATTCCAAACAATAGACACTTGTATTTAAACCCATCTTAAAGATATCATAACATTGCTCAATAGATGGTTTGCGCAAAACATGTGATTGTAAATCAACAAGATTATCATAGGTAATGTATATTTGATAAACTTGAAACAAGTTGTCTACACCAACATCACCAATCAAATTGAATTTATATGTGTGTATGTAGCTATTTACTAGTGATCTTAAGTGTGAAATTTCAAGAACCTTCTTAATCACACTAGATACATGTTTAGGACTATCGAATATGATATAACACAAAGAATTATTAATGTGTATTCTACTAAGAACTTCTTTTCGAGTAATCAATTTCACATTATGCAAATTAAGCATATCAAATTTATAACGTGGAATCATCAAATGAATAATGGAGTTCTCAGTTTTACGCACCTTGTTTTCATAAACGACCAATTCAGTACAAATAGTGTTACTTTGATCTTCAGGTATTCCCTCTCCATCCATGGTTAGCTCTTTATCTTTCTCTTCCAATGGTGAGGACTCGTGAATCTCCAACTCCTTATTAGATTGGTCCACCTGCACAATGTGTGATACAACACTAGAAATAGAAGATAAGTTGTTAGGTTCAAAAATAATCTTACTTATCCTATCATCTATCTCTCCCTTTTCTTTTGGTGTGTCTCTCACACTCTCAATTGGGATGCTCTCAACCTCGCATATGGTGGACTCACACAGCTCACTCTTTTTATCACTTTCACTCAATTTGGCTATGTGGCTCTCATTCTCACATGGGTTTTGATACATCTCGTCCTTATAAGACCGTGGGCCAGCAATGGCACAACTACCAGCAACCACGACCTCCTCACGTGTTGCGGGTTGTGACGGGGCAGCACTTCCCATCACCTCGGTCGAAGAAAAATTCCCATTCAAGTGACACACCAGTGCATGAATTAGAACTAAAGAGCCGGCGCAGATTTAATTGATGTGCTTGAATGTGTTTAAGTCTCTTTTCTGCCTTCATAGCAAATTTCACAAGATCTTGCAGACTACGAAAATATTCACCTTGAAGTGCAGCAACGATCTGATAATTCAAGCCTGCTTTGAAGTATGCCTTTTCTTGATATGCACTAGTGATATTGGCACGGCGCATTGCATGGCTCAACTCAATATAGTAATCTTGGACAACTTTGCATCCTTGTGTAATGCTCTCCACGTGGCGTAGTAGTTCCCGCTCATAATAGGATGGAACAAATTCTCTTCTTATGATACTTTTTAAACATACCCAAGATGTAATGAATCGTTTTCCACCTAGTTGTTGCCACCAACTAAAGGCATAGTCCGTAAAAAACAAAGTGGCCACTCTCACTTCCTTGGCTTCTGATTCGAACTTATGGTATTCAAGCTCGAACTCCATGTTTTGTACCCACTCAAGGTACTCCTCTGGATCATTACTACCATAGAAGGGAAGATACGTATACTCGCGATCTGCCATTGTTAGCAGCAAAGCAACGAATATGTATGTAGGTGTATGTGTATCTCTCAAACTCACTTGTCTTACCGAATTACATTCTTACCTTTCCGAAGTGAATTAAGATCAACAATACTTACACTTCAGGGAAGCAGGAACCACAAGGTGATGTGTGAGCGAATTTCAAGAGCAAGCTATGCACGGCACAGGGGTTTATTGGAGCTTGGTAGGAAAAGTGTATACCTACTCAATTCTGCAATTCTAGTTTGTTAAGCTAAGTAATAATCCAAGCTAGAATACTTTGCCTAGGTGCTGATCCAGAAAGGTTTAAGCGAAGTGTATGAACGCACACGCAAAGATTAATGTGACTTAATGCAAACAAGGAATGAACTAGTCAGATGTAAACTGAAATTCAGTTTGAACTAGTTCGTTTTGCAATAAGTTCTAGGAGAGACGCTAGCTAATTGCAATTGTTGAGGTTAGGGCACAAGATTGCTCAAACACCAAGAATTTTTATTATTATTTTCTCCTCTCTTTTCTTTATCAAAAATGTTTTTTTTAATTAAATGCCGTGGCTTTTCTTATACGGCCGCCTCTTCCTTTTCTTCTTCTTTTTTTTTTTGCAATGGCCGAAAGTGTTTTTGTGCTACTCTTGATTGCACAAGCTCACAAATCGGCAAAGTGTATAGAAGGTTCAAAGAGCAGCCCTAATGCGCAAAATTCAAAAGCTAGTCTCAAGAGGAAAGGAATTTTTTTGGAATTATCCGAAAGCAAAGATAAAGCTACGCAAAGGATCACCAAGATCAAGACGTAAACAAATTTTCTAATGGATGAAAACTTAACTAAACTCACATGAACTACAGATTGAACTACGGTTACCTATTTTTTTCAATGTTTGCGGCTTTAGCTAAATAGGATGTAAAATAAGAACAACTATTTAAAAGGATAAAGATTCTACCGAGTGCACTGACGCCCGATACCACCCCGATGCGGGGGTGCCCGATCTTCTCGACGTAGAACCTCTTGATAACTTGTATCCTGACGAATCACCGGTGATCCCCCGCCAATGCGGACTTGCAACTCTATGGAAAATTCGCCCAAACACACACTTAATTGGATCCTCGTGACCACAAGCGAAGATCGCGAACCCTCAATTCCAGTGGAAAAGCAAGAACAACCCCTTGTTCTCAATGCCCAATTCCCTCTGTTTTGGCTATAAGCACAACAGGAGAATCAAGCAAAAGCTTTGAAAATATATTAAACGTGGTCTGCCTTACAATGGGGGTCTACCCCTTAATATATAGTCTTGGCCCAAGGCTATTTAGCACTAAATTTTCCATATGGGACTATTCATGCACGCACACTATTCAATGGGCCGAATTACTATTCATGTGTACTGTTCATGGGCCGATTACTATTCACGGTTACTGTTCACATCACTATTCATCACGCGAATAGTACCTCCCTTGGGCTTCATGCGGTTTTGGGCCTTCTTTATGTAGGTGGGCTTTGCTCCTTGCACCGTTACATGATCCAACTCCTTGGTTGACTTCATCTTGGACTTGAGAGTCTTTTCCTTGGCCGTATGGCCCACCTTCTGGACCACCTGGACCATGAGCTGCTCATTTAACGGGCTTTCTTCAAGAACAGCCTCATATCCTTCATCTCCGTTCATTATTGAATCTTCAAATCTGAGCACAAGCAAAACACTAGTTTTAGGTAGTATGAAATTCTCATTGATAAGATTATGTGATTCAGCTAGAAACAAATTCACATGTTCTTTTAATAATTTGGCCCGTGCTCTTGTAATAGGTCCAGATGGTAGATCTGGAGCTTCAACACTTATAGCTTGATCTATAGTATTAGAAGATGGCAAGGAGCTAGGGATGTCCGCATCAGAACATCCCTACCATGGATACAACCGTGCCTACACACACAACTCATCCACAACCAGTACAAGGGCCTCTTACCTGAGCTCGTGCTCGCCATCTTAATTACCAGGTGAATTCATTCCTATGTTTATATATTACTGAGAATAGACCGCTACCTAATGCAAGTGATTTAATTGTGCTTAGGAACATAGAAAAGAACCAAGGGGAGGTATGTGGAGTCATGGACATGCATGGAAGGTATAATGGAGGTCACCACGCCACTTTGGGTCCAAGTCAAGCAAGAGTTCGAGTTAGACTCGTTCTGGATTCGGCCTACTGCGACAGTACAAAGTTGAAACAATCGTAACTTCTTCGTACGGACTCCGTTTGGGACGTTTCTGGATTTCATGGAAAGCTTATCGAGTCTAATTTCATCATCATATTCCATTTGAGCCGACCACAATCATCAAAATAGTCCACATCTATTTCTGTGGTCGAGTCAAAAGGGTGATGCGCCACCTCCACTTGGACCCATAGGACTTGCAACCCTAGGAGCGTGTGTCCACTTCGCTGGCCACCACCCCTGGCTGCCTCCCTGTATAGGAGCCGCCGTCTTCCTTTGCAACGTACACAAAAGGTCCAGATTTACATATTTGAGTCCCAACAATTAGCATGAACAAAAGACAAAAAGAAAAATGTAGATTGTTTTTGAACATCCGTGTATTCATGTTATTCAGAGACATCAAAAAGAGGAATAAACAAATTTTACATTCAGATGAACCCAAGAGTTCAAGTTCTTGTTCATTATTCTCAAATCTTAACAGAAAGACCAAGGAGTCCCTTGAGCGGGGAAATTCCGGTAAGAGGCAAAAACAGGATGAGCGCATTGCGCCCACAGGCCTAATTCAGGTACTTGTAGCTCATAGCTCATGAGCTTGTGGAGAGACGTATACAGGTACTGGTAGGAAAGGGAATGGGGCCACAGAAGCATAGGCAACTGGAGGGCGTGATTGGACACGAAAAGGTTTTCGGCCTTCACGTTTCTGTCTAGCTCTTTCTTCATCCTGAAGCTCAGCACCATAAAGAACTCCGGTGATTTCACTTGTCTGAGCGATGTCATGCTCCTTTTGTTCGTTAGGCAGCCGATGTAACAGAAGTCCAGCCATGAAAGCAGGAAGATACAAAAGGCTACCATAGAACATTCTCCTTGCACTTTTCGGATTTGGTTCCAGTGTAAATGATAAGGCTCCAATTGTAAGGCCCAATGTTAGAAGTGATGCTTCAAGACTGAACCACTCAGATGTTAGACCCCCTACATCCATTTGGCACCACAAGTAAGATCTCAAATTTACAGAAGCTTATTAAACAAAATGGAAAGTAGAAAATCTACAGGATTAATGCTTACAGTTGTGTGCAAATAAACCCAAGGGCAGCATATACAGACAATTTCTAAGTGATACCCATGCAGTTCTTTTACCAGTAGGATCAGCAAAAGAAAACATACGGTACCTGAATCAAGCAGCCAGTCACATGCAAGAATACAAGTCAGGTTCAGGTTTCACACCTGTAACATTTTGATGTAACTTTTACAGTAAATGTGCTAATAACCAACTGAGATAACTGAGTTACCCTCCAGCAAGGTAATCGTTGCGACATAAATATGCAAGGGCCATGAAATGGGGTATTTGCCAATAGTACAATGCGGCAGGGAGAATCATAGCATTGAGTGACACTTCAGATGAAGCTGCCGCCCACCTGTACGGAGGAAGATAAAATAAGAAATGCGTGCCTTGTAAATAGTGCATAGCTACATTGACATTCAACAGATAAAAATAGGAGTCCATTCATACATACAGATAAGTCCATTAGGTACTAAGCTTGATAATCTACACCTTGTGCAGGTATTCTAGTTGAGAAATGCTACACATACTAAAAGGTTTTTACAGAACTTATACAATATCTAAATGGATGATGTAGAGATCATGCACAAGGATTAAATGTAAAGAGTTAGCAAGGGTGTCGTTCTATACATGTTCTTTTAAGTATTTAGTCTGTACACATTGAACAGTCATTCCCATTCTAATTAGCAAATCTGATGCAGTCATGATATTCAGCCTGCCTAACCAGAGACAAATTGATTTTATGGGGATATATCTAGTGCACTTCCTACTTTCACTGTACCCCAGTGCATGATTGTGCATCGCAGCCCCTAAGGACCTCCAATAGTCCAAGCATTCCAGAAAAAAATAGTTCAGGTAGCAGGGGTGGTGTTCCACCCAGTTCCAAATTTCCAAAATCAAACTCAACACCAAAGATACAGAAAAGAACAAATTATGACTTTTTATTTACATTTTTATTCTGCAAATTGGCTATTTTTGTATATATTTTTTCTATAAATTGGGCTTATGTTCAAAATGTTACCTGTCAGAGACTTAGAGAGCTTTCCTTCTACTTAAACTAATTTCTGACAATTATGAGTGGCTGCTAAATAGCCAAAGCAGGGTGCACAATATGCGCTAAAACTAGGAGATGAAGAACATACGCCCCCATGATTCTAAATAGAAAATAGCTCCTTCAAGCTGCACTTAAAATGCCAGCAAAATGTGGTCAGCATGTAACATACCCTAGAAGTGGCGGAATGGCACCAACAACTGCCCCAACCCATGTATTGACAGGGTGTATTTGCTTCAATGGAGTGTATACAAATGCATAGAGAAGGAGATTAGAAGCTGCAAGCCCAGCCGCCAAGCCATTAGCCTGCACAAACCTTGCCAGGGTTTTGCAATGATTAGTTGCAACAACAGCAATATACCAACTACTGCCGCAGAACACATTAAAAGAAGTCTAATATAGGTTTAGATAAACAGCAAAGAGCTTGGAAGGTGATAAACAGCAAAGAGCATGTAAGAACCTTCCAAGCCAACAAAGCTGTTCCTGCAGCTCCAACACTTGTAGCCCACATGGCAGCGTGTGCAGGACTAATGCGCCCTGATGGTAGGGGCCGTCGCATTGTCCTTTTCATTTTAGCATCATTCTTTATCTCGAACACCTGAAAAAGTGAAAAGAAAGTTAGATCAAACTATATGAACCAGATATAGCAAATTAATGCAAGTACAGCAAGTTCATTGTCTTCGAAAACAACTACAATAACCAGGTCTCTTAACAGCTCCAAATCCTGATATGATGTAAATGTTAGATGTTAGATATGTAGCTTGTATAGGGTGCTCATGTAGCTTGTATAGGGTGCTCATTGCATACTAACCAACGCCTGTAACTTGTATATTTTGGCCTTTGGCCCATTGGAATAAAACACGAATTCATTCCAACAGTAAATATGTTAGAAAAGAGGAATACATTTAGAAAGCTGATATTTTTATGAGATTGTCAAATAACGAAGAGCCAAGGTTTTATTCAAGCATGTGAATATAATGAATATTGGTTTAGTACATCATGTTAATGGCGAAAGCCATCCCAAAAATAAGCACATACCTGGTTGAGGGTATTTGCAGATGCTGCAACCATCATGGTACCAGTGCATGTGCAACAAAGTCCCGCGAAGTCTACGATGTTGCCACTCCCGAGCACATAGCCAGTCCCCGAAGTGGCCACAACAAGGGCACTAAATACCATAAAAATGGAATTGATAATGAAAATAAAGAAACATAAGAGAAGGACAAATCACTAGTCAGTTAAAAGGAGTTCCAAGATTGACAGACCATGGTGAATTCAAAACCATAAGATTGTCTAAATGTATAGTGGCAACTACCGCTACCCTGATAGTGTAAATAACGGCCGTTAAAACGGTAAAGGTCCCGTGCCTGTTACGTTTATGGACATTTCAATGTTTGTCCGTTTTATCGGGCCATTTATTTTGTTTAACGGCCATTAACGTTTAATAGGCCCGTCTATTGGGTAAAGTTGCGAGATTACCATATGACATGGAACATTATGACATACATGATGAATGCTAGCTTTGCTTTTCATTGCCACTTGAGCTCTTCATTCATTCAATTATGATTCTTTAATTACATTCACATCATGTCATCTTTTTTCTTCATGTCACTACTGTGGACAAATGTTGATAGCCTGGTAGTTCCATTCTATATGCACGAAAGAAGATGAATTAGATGCATATTTTGTTAATACACACACACACACACACACACACACACACACTCAGATGCATATTTTGTTAATACACACACACACACACACACACACTCAGATGCATATTTTGTTAATACACACACACACACACACACACACACACACACATATATATATATATATTTCTCTGAATTTTAAATAGTAAAACCGTTTACAAGATAGCTTACCGTATAAACACTAAAAGGTGGGGTGACCGTTCGTTAACCGTTATTTAAAACATTGGTGGCCACTATTAGAACAGTGATACAAGTTCATATAGAATTAAAAAAGAAATGGATCTCCACCGCATACGTAAGTTCTGGCCAAATCCTAAAAGTTTCAGCATATGGGTCGTAAAGTTCAAAGAAGCCAGAATGATGAAGCAAAAAAAAAAAAAGCTTAGTCATGTCTGACTTTTGCTTATTGTATAACTCCCCTGTTAAGTGTGAAATTAAAAAAGTGTAAAAATTACCATTCTTACACTGATAAGAAAGCTGAAATGCCCTTTTGCTTATCAAGAAACTTGGGTCGTGCATCCTTATAGTTATAAGAAACAGACATGTGGTTTTTACTATTTCTCAATTTCCGGTATACTAACAATCCAATTTCTACATTATAACCAAAAGGACATATGTTTGAGGAAAAGAACATAACGAAGGTTAATTTCACGCAGCCATCATCACCCAGTCCCAGGGTTCACATTTTAGCATATTAATAGTTCACATGGAATTGAATATATGGATCCTACATGGCATACAAATAAACGAGTATGAATGATGATGCGGACATCCTTAGCTATGTTGTTTCATATAATATTTTCAATTCATTAAATACCTCAGAACAACATGAACTTACCAAGAGAAGCTTATCCAACAGGTGAATCTGTTCACTAAATTTCCTTTTAAATTAAATGAGAATTTCATACTACCTAAAACTAGTATTTTGCTTGTGCTCAGATTGGAAGATTCAATAATGAACGGAGATGAAGGATATGAGGTTGTTCTTGAAGAAAGACCATCACAATGGAGGAGAAGCTCGTGGGAGACAAGCAAGGGAAGAGAAGCCCAAGAATCCAAGTCAAAATTGAAACTTCCACAAGCCCAACCAAATTCAAATTCGGAATCAACTCATAATTCAATTCGGATTCGGAATCAGCCTCAAATTCGGATTCGGAATCAGCAGGACAGTCTGGATTAAAACGGTCATAACTTTCACAAACGGAGTCCGATTCGAGTGTTCTTGGGCTTGTTGGAAAGATAACTTCAAGCCCGATCCAACGGATCCTCCTCACTCGAAATTCCATCCGGATCAAAAGATATGATCGAATCAATGTGACGGTTGTAAAATCGAGTTTCCTTTTTGTTTTGTAATGTATCGGAATTGGAGTAGGACTCTAAATCCGAATTAGAATAGGAGTAGGGCCTCTTGGCCAGCCATGAGGAGGAGTAGAAGCACTATATATAGAGGGGTAGACCCCCCATTGTAACCTCAGACCACGTTTAATATAATTTCAAAGCTTTTGCTTGATTCTCCTGTTGTGCTTAAAGCCAAAACAGAGGGAATTGGGCATTGAGAATAAGGGGTCGTTCTTGCTTTTCCGCTGGGAATTGAGGGTTCGACGATCTTCGCTTGTGGTCAGCGAGGATCCAATCAAGTGTGTGTTTGGGCGAATTTTCCATAGAGTTGCAAGTCCGTGCATTGGCGCGGGGGATCAACTGGTGGTTCGTCAGGATACACAAGTTATCAAGAGGTCCTACGTCGAGAAGATCGGGCACCCCGTATCAGGTGGTATCAGAGCGTCAGGTGCACTCGGTAGAATCTTTATCTAGTTATCTATTTTTTTTCCTATACACGAAAAAGCCATACAAAAAAAATTCTTTCAGCCGTAGTATTTAATTTGTTATTCTAGTGAGTGTTGTTAAGTTTTTGTCCATTAGAATCAAGTTTAGTTTGCTGATCTTGAATTCTTTTGCGTTGCTTTTATTTGAGCCTAGTTTGATTTTTTTGTCGTGTTTATAAAAAAAACAACAAAAAAAAAGTGAGTAACCAATTTATCCTTTGTGAACCTTTCAATCCTTTGCGAATACTTTGAACCTATTTAAGACTAGCTAAATCGTTGCTTAGGGCTGCATATTAATATTTGTGTTCTTGCAATTGTTCAAAGATCAAAAGGTGGGAATGAATTTTTGCTCATTTTGGAAGAACAAGAATTTTGGCAATAGTTCAAAAAAAGGAAGGAAAAGAGAAGAGAAAAAAAGAAAGAAGAGAAAACAAAGAGAAAAGAGAAAAGGAAAAGAAAAAGAAAGTGCATAGCCGAACCATAAACTTGAGCGAAAATCCCACTCATTCTTGATTCAATTGTTAGAATATCAATATTTTGTGCAATCTTGTGCCCTAGTTTCATTATTTGCAACTAGCTAGCGTCTTTCTATAACTTGTGCAATACGAGCTATTTTGTTCTTCACTTATATCTTATATAGCTCATTCCTTGATTGCACTAAGTTCCAATATCTTTGCGTGTGAGTTGTTGTGATTTTCACTTATATCTTTGTGATCGGCAACTAGGCATTGAATTCTAGTTTGGATATTTACTTAGCCTTACAATACCTAGAATTTTCAAATTAAGTAGGTATCCATACCAAGCTCCACAAAACACCCGTTGTCGTGCTTTGACTTGCTCTTGAAATTCGCTCACACATCACCTTGTGGTTCTTCTTGTCTCAAGTGTAAGTATTGTTGATCTTAATTCCTTTCGGAACGGTAAAGAAACTTCACCTTGTTAGGATTGTGAGTTGAGTGACCTCTACATATACATATACACATACACCTATATACATATTCTTTGCTTTGCTGCTAACAATGGCAGATCGCGAGTATACGTATCTTCCCTTCTATGGTAGTAATGATCCAGAGGAGTATCTTGAGTGGGTACAAGACATGGAGTTCGAGCTTGAATCCCATAAGTTCGAATCAGAAGCCAAGGAAGTGAGTGGCCACTTTGTTTTTAGGACTATGCCTCTAGTTGGTGGCAACAACTAGGTGGAAAACAATTCATTACATCTTGGTTCTGTTTAAAAAGCATCATGAGAAGAGAATTTGTTCCACACTATTATGAGCGGGAACTACTACGACACGTGGAGAGCATTAAACAAGGATGCAAAGTTGTCAAAGATTACTATATTGAGTTGAACCATGCAATGCGCCGTGCCAATATCACTAGTGCATATCAAGAAAAGGCATATTTCAAAGCAGGCTTGAATTATCAGATCGTTGCTGCACTTCAAGATGAATATTTTCGTAGTCGCAAGATCTTGTGAAATTTGCTATGAAGGCGTAAAAGAGACTTAAACACATTCAAGCACATCAATTAAATCTGCTTGGCTCTTTAGTTCTAATTCATCCACCGTGTGTCTCTTGAGAAGAAGATCGAGCATGGAAATTTTTCTTCGACCGAGGTGATGAGTAGTTTGCCTCGTCACAACCCGCAAGACGTGAGGAGGTCGTGGTTGGTGGTAGTTGTGCCCTTGGCCGCCTACGGTCTTACAAGGATGAGATGTATCAAAACTCATGTGAGAATGAGAGCCACATAGCCAAATTGAGTGAGAGTGATAAAAGAGTGAGTGTGTGATTCCACCATACGCGAGATTGAGAGCATCCCAATTGAGAGTGTGAGAGATACACCAAAAGAAAGAGAGAGATAGATGATAGGACAAGTAAGATTATTTTTGAACCTAACAACTTACCCTCTATTTCTAGTGTTGTATCCCACATTCTGCAGGTGGACCAAGCAAATAAGGAGTTGGAGATTCAAGAGCCCTCACCATTGGAAGAGAAAGATAAAGAGCTAACCATAGATGGAGAGGGAATACCAAGATCAAGGTAACACTATTTGTCTTGAATTGGTCGTTTATGAAAACAAGGTGCGAAATCGAGAACTCCATTATTCATTTGATGATTCCACGTTCTAAATTTGATATGCTTAATTTGCATAATGTGAAATTGATTACTCAAAAGAAGTTCTTAGTAGAATACACATTAATAATTCTTTGTGTTATATCATATTCGATAGTCCTAAACATGTATCTAGTGTGATTAAGAAGGTTCTTGAAATTTCACACTTAAGATCACTAGTAAATAGCTACATACACACATATAAATTCAATTTGATTGGTGATGTTGGTGTAGACAACATGTTTCAAGTTTATCAAATATACATTACCTATGATAATCTTGTTGATTTACAATCACATGTTTTGCGCAAACCATCTATTAAGCAATGTTATGATATCTTTAAGATGGGTTTAAATACAAGTGTCTATTGTTTAGAATGCAACATGATGCCTACTTGTTTATCTCTTAAATGTATAACTAATCATAGTAGCGCAGTTGAATCATGGAATGGTATCAATTGGTTTTCACCCACTTCACTTGACTTTGGTATTGGGAAGGTGAAATTTTATCATATGAGTCAGTTGTGCAATTTGAAATGTGATTAGAGCTATCGATTGTACAAAACAACGCGAATAACACAACAATTGATTCATACATATATCACGTATATAAGTTGTTCTCTTTGTTTAATACATGTTGCAAATCATCATGCGCTACACTAACTTGTTTGGATGATAAATACATATACCATGCATATCGTTGTTTTCTTCGTCTAGCACATTTTCAGCTATCAAAAGCCGAGGACGGCTTTTTGAAGAAAGAAGGATGATGCGGACATCCTTAGCTATGTTGTTTCATATAATATTTTCAATTCATTAAATACCTCAGAACAACATGAACTTACCAAGAGAGTTGAAAAACAAGAGAAGCTTATCCAACAGGTGAATCTGTTCACTAAATTTCCTTTTAAATTAAATGAGAATTTCATACTACCTAAAACTAGTATTTTGCTTGTGCTCAGATTGGAAGATTCAATAATGAACGGAGATGAAGGATATGAGGTTGTTCTTGAAGAAAGACCATCACAATGGAGGAGAAGCTCGTGGGAGACAAGCAAGGGAAGAGAAGCCCAAGAATCCAAGTCAAAATTGAAACTTCCACAAGCCCAACCAAATTCAAATTCGGAATCAATTCATAATTCAATTCGGATTGGAATCACCTCAAATTCGGATTCGGAATCAGCAGGACAGTCTGGATTAAAACGGCCATAACTTTCACAAACGGAGTCCGATTCGAGTGTTCTTGGGCTTGTTGGAAAGATAACTTCAAGCCCGATCCAACGGATCCTCCCTCACTCCGAAATTCCATCTGGATCAAAAGATATGATCGAATCAATGTGACGGTTGTAAAATCGAGTTTCCTTTTTGTTTTGTAATGTATCGGAATTGGAGTAGGACTCTAAATCCGAATTAGAATAGGAGTAGGGCCTCTTGGCCAGCCATGAGGAGGAGTAGAAGCACTATATATAGAGGGGTAGACCCCCATTGTAACCTCAGACCACGTTTAATATAATTTCAAAGCTTTTGCTTGATTCTCCTGTTGTGCTTAAAGCCAAAACAGAGGGAATTGGGCATTGAGAATAAGGGGTCGTTTTGCTTTTCCACTGGAATTGAGGGTTCGACGATCTTCGCCAGGTCGGCCGAGGATCCAATCAAGTGTGTGTTTGAGCGAATTTTCCATAGAGTTGCAAGTCCGTGCATTGGCGCGGGGGATCAACTGGTGGTTCGTCAGGATACACAAGTTATCAAGAGGTCCTACGTCGAGAAGATCGGGCACCCCGCATCAAATGAGTTCCTGCTCAATTGTAATAAACCAAAGTTTAGTACATGTGCCAAGGTTCAACATGTATTCTAATGAAAGCACGCACCAAAGTTTTACTTTCTTAGGATTCAATCATAAGATCCGAAGCATATATCTTTATTCTATTCTGATTCAGTTATAAGAATCTAATGGTAGTTCACATGGAATTGAACATATGGATCCAACATGGCATACACATAAACACGTATGAATTAGTTCGTGCTGAGTAATAAGCCAAAGTTTAGCACATGTGCCAAGGTTCAACATGTAGACCCTGTTTGGCACAGCTTCTGCTTTGACTTTTGGGTGAGAAAAACCGGAAGCTGAAACAAACGGCTGGCTTTCTTACTGGCTTTCATCGGAAGCTCAAAGCTATCAATACATATGAAAGCCGAAAGCCGAAAGCCAGTGCTGAGGTGCTTCCCACCGCTTCTCACCCCCAGTATCCCGAAAATACTCCCAAACTTCGGAAAAATTACCCACCCTCATACCTGGTACTTAAGTCCGCTCGTTCCCCTCCCCACCAACCCACTCCTCTCCCCCTGCCGTGATTCCAGTTCCAGCCTCGCGCTCGCCCCCGATTCCTCCCGCCAGGCCCGTCGGCTCCTCCGGGTCTCCCTCGTGCCAGGTCCTCCGAGGGAACGCCACGGCCAGTAATCCCCACACGGCGACGGCCGTGTGTTGGTTCCACATAAGAGAGGAGGAAGAGATTGTGCAAATGTGCCGGCAATCCTGTGATTTGATTTCATGAAGTTCTTTATGTGTTGGTCATGCGAGTAAGTCAATGTATGAATGTATTGGACGATAAGTGGATTCAGTCATATTTGAATCCCGAATCAAGGTAGGCTCCTTGGGGTTTCAATATGGTGGCCAGCGAAGTTTAGCTGAAATCACTTATGTCGACGAGAAGATCGAGCTAGGAAAAGGATCCAGAGGTTCGCTCTTCATCCTCCCGAGACGAGGATCATAGAAGGCGTGCATGTATGTACTATAGCATGCGCCAGACCACAAGGGATAGCACCGATATGGTCATCTGCATAATAGTGTATTTTCATATGTAAAATTCAGAGGTCAACTTGTGTATCACTGTTCTTCAAGATTCAGATTAGAGATTTGCCTTGTCATTGTGAACGAAAATGCTTGTACTAGTATTCGTGACTTCATGTACTATAACTAGTTTGAAACTGGGTTTTATCATTGAACATTGTTGGTTGAAATGTTCCCCTGATGATTGATTGGGATGAGTGTGTGCTCGTTTTAAGCCGGGACACACCAATCTGATTAAAGAAACTTGGTACATATGATGAAGCGACGACTCACAAAGTTGAATCTTTACTCCCGCGCCATGGTGTGGAAGTGAAATTGCTTTTCAAATGTCGTTACATGTTGAATCTTTACTCCTGATTAAAGAAACTTGGTACATATGATGAACATGCTTTCTGAAGGATTTTATTGTTAAATACCGTTAAATATTCTTAAATGTCGTTACATGTTGTCAAATGTCGTTTAATGTTGTTTATTGTTGTTAATTGCGTTAAACGACATCAAACAAGCCATTACTGTCCTCAGGGGCATTTCAGACATTTCATATCTTGGAAGCTGCAGTCAGCCTACCTAAAAGCCAGACAGTCAAACACCAAATTAGAAAAGCCCGACCATTCACCGCAGTGAAGTTTAAAAGACAAAACGGTAAAGCCGCTTTGGAAAAGCCACATTTGTGCCAAGCAGTACGTATTCTAATGAAAGCACGCACCAAGTTTTACTTTCTTAGGATTCAATCACAAGAACCGAAGCATATATTTTCATTCTATTCTGATTCAATTATAAGAATCTAATGGGGTGTTTGGTTTGAAGGACGGGATGGTGAATTGACCATCCGATTCTAACTCTGAACCTAACCTACTTATTTGGTTTGAGGAATGGAATGAGTTGGTCTATCACAAGCTCATCCCTCGTGAGCATAAGCCTGGTATAAAATGAGGGATTATGTTGTCCCACCTGATCCCATGATGGACCAATTCATTCTAGGATGAGGTGATCCCTCAAACCAAATACCCAATAAGTAATCCTCTTAAGGAAAGAAAGGAGGAATTTCCATTTTCCACGACTCCTCAATCGTTCACTCATAGGACTAGGGGGTTAGTTAGAACAACAACGAAGCATTGAGAAAACAAAACCTATCCAAAACAGAGCTATAGCCTAGCAATATCAACACTTGCATCGAATAAAGGCGAGTTGTTTTTTCATTTATATAGAATGTTCACGGAAACATTAGAATGAACCCACGAAGGAGCAGGGAAGAGGGAGCAAATCACGCACCTCAGGCGGGCTTTGGAGAGCTCCCAGTAACACCTACCGTAGTGCCGCAGCACGTCGGAGACGGATCGAGCTTCCGGCAAAACAGTGTCAGCGGCCGCGAACGCTGCCGCTTCTGCGACGGTGGGCGCCGCCGCGGCGGCGGCAGAGGGGGCGCAGGAGACGGCGCGCGCCAAAACAATGGGGGAGAGAGCCGCGGCGGGGTGGTGGCTCGGGTCGGGGAGGAGGCGCGAACGGAGAGCCCTCGCGGCGGAGACGGCAGTGGCGCCGCCTCTCCACATGGCGGCGGAGGCCCGAAGGATCCGGTGGAACGCTTTCGGCGAGGCAGGTCGAGACGTCGAGATGGGGAATCGTGTAGTTCCTACTTCGAACGTGAGATGGGGGCCAACTAGTGTGGATTTGACAGCTGAGATGGGCTTCTCTAAGCTTGATGATAAGCCCAATACAACCTGTCCAACTAAGACTGTCTGGCAAGCGATGGCAGAGTCTGGCAAACGATTTAGATGTGGTGCATTTCGGTGGCGATGTTCTCTCTCCTAGGGTTCGTGGCTCTCGGGCGATTGGCGAGTCTAGGGTTTGAACTACTTCTGGGATCGTGTTTCTGAGTGTGTTCTCTTCCTTTCCTCCACCCTGATTCCTTCTCTCATCTCCTCAGTCTCATCGGCACCTGTTGGTCCTCTCCTCGTCTCTGTTCGGGATGTTCAAGGGGCACACCCTGGAATGTCACCCACCCTTGGCCATGTGCGTGTGTGAGACCCTTGTGTTCGATGATGGCTAGATTGAAGGGTAGCTGGGTAGTTGGAGACAAGGCTGGCTGCAGTCCCGGAGCTGGATCAGGCGGCATCCCCATAGAGCTGATCTGATCTATTAAGGGGAAGGCAAGTGCGGTGGCTGATGGGGAGGCGACAGGATCTGACAAGCATATTTGCGGAGTTGATGGGGCGCCTCTAACTTACTTCAAAGGTGGCCAAGGTGGCCGTCTTAGAGGATGAAAGCGACGAGGACCTTGCCCATCCGGATTGGGCTATCGTCGGGAAGGTCCTCATGCATAATGTTCTCCATATACAGACCATCAAATCGGCACTAAGGTTGGCATGGGGCGATGCGAAGGGCCTGGTGATGAGCTCCACCGGTGACAACACTTTCGTGGTGGAGTTCGCTTCGCGGGCGGATAGAACATGTGTGTTGGAGGGATCTCCCTGGATGGTGCGTAGGCATACGGTCCTACTTTAGATCTATGATTTGAATCTTAAGCCTTCCTAGTTGATCTTCAATAAGATGGTTGTATGGGTCAGAAGCACGAACCAACCACTTGGCCAGATGACCGAGCACTGGGGTAAGATGCTTGTCGAGCAGGTCGGTGATGTGAAGAAGATAGATGTGGATGCTAAGGGCTCTTTGTGGAAGTTTCATGTCGTGCATGTGGAAGTGGATGTCGACAAACCTCTCTTGAGGGGCATCACTGTTTACTCGAACCGCAGGAAGACGACGAATTGGTACTGACGAGGATCTGGTAATCCTCATTTTATCTTTTATCTATAATTCTTATTATGGGTAAATATGATGTCACGTAGTCCCTAGAAGTACCCCTTATATTCATAAGGGAGAGGCCTACCAAGTGATTGTAAGTTCTCCTACAATCACCCCCATAGTCGTAAGTCTTACTACGACTATGTCATGGTCGTAAGTCCTTCTACGACCATTACCTGGTCGTAAGCCCTTCTACGACCATTACCCAGTCGTAAGTCCTTCTACGACTATTGTCCAGTCGTAAGTTCTACTACGACCTGTACCCAGTCGTAAGTCTTTCTACGACCATTGTCTAGTTGTAAGTCCTTCTACGACTATTGTCCAGTCGTAAGTTCTACTACGACTAAGTCAACCACAACCACCTTATAATCAATAAAACCTACAAGCGAGTGGGTCCAATTGATTAAGGAATCCAGACGGTCCATGTACACTATTATTCTGCACAGTAATAGTGCTTAAATATCCCATTACCTCTGAAAGATAACTGCCAAACGGCGTGAAGGAGCCATTACACTAGTAATTATTGCCATCATGCGCCCATTATTGGCTTGATTAGGCGCCTCTTCAGCAGGGGAAAACGGCTACTCCTTCATGACTATATAAAGGTATCAATCAGAAGGACAGGGGAGAGGGGGAGACAGAGCCAATCAGGGTCAATCAAGGAGAAATACAAGGACTGTTCTTTGTAATAGTCTTAGTTTCTAGCTCGATTGTCAAGAATACAGTCAATCCCACACACACACAGGAGTAGGGTTGTTATTCTCCCCGGAGAAGGCCTGAACCTGTATAAAAATCCCGTGTCAATCGCTCCGCGTGATTTCATCTCTAGGAGACCCCCCGAATCAAACAATCTTTACGTAAGATCGGTTCTAATACACCGACAGTTGGCGCCGACCGTGGGGATCTTCCGGTAATCTCTTGTCAACATACTTTCTTTTTCCAAATCTCATGCACTCATGGCAGGGGAATAGAGCGAGGAGAACTGGTTTGACTTGGCAGATTACGCAGACATCGACATGGATGCCGGTTTCAACTACGAGCCGAACGATGCATCCTCTGATGGTGATATTGCCTCCGGAGATCATTCTTCAGGAAACCATCCCATCGATGGAGTTGAGGAGGGATCCTTATCCCCCACAACGATACGTCCAACAGAGGGGCCAATTCCCTCAAAGGACAAGGGTCAATCCAACCAGAACCGCACCCAGGAGGACTTACAACACGACGAGAGTTTTTCCTCCAAGTGTCCAAGTCCCCCTAAGACGGTCCGACCTGGTGAGACAAGTTCTGAGAGCCACCATTCCAGGACTCCACCAACATCCGGTGATCCTCTCTCGTGGTAACTCCGGAGGAGTGGGATCAAGCATGCTTTTCTGCAAATTCGACCGTCCCTCCGCAGATCTCATTTGCGGACGGAGACAGTTATAACCCAGAGTTCCTCTACCTGGAGGGGATTACTCCAAGTCGCCAGATGGTGTCTCTCGAGTACTCCTCAAGCAGGGAGGCCTCGAGCGCAAGTGAGAATCATCAACAGGAGGTCTTCGTCCTTCCCTCAGATCAGGGTCAGCCTTATGGAGGACGAGATAAGAAAACTCCCCGAAGATCACGCACTGCACCCCCTTGTGATAATGGCAAGGGCATCACCGATGGCGGGCAGGACCAATACTCTGATGAGTGCGAGGGAAATCCTCGACATTCTCGCACTCCATTGAGAAGGCCTCAAGGATCTGATGAGGAGAATTTTGAGGCCATCCGACGGAGGAAGATTGCGGCCGTAAGAACTCGCTCGGGCGATCCAACATCAGTCGAGGGAGGTACAAGAACTCCAGGACATCAGAGATTTGCTCGAGAATCCCACTCAAGAGCTTGCTCGAACGCCAGGATATGATCTCTTCGCTGAATAAATTGCGCAAAGGCTTCGAACCGTGATGACAAGACTGGAAGTACCTCGTCGACGTCATTCAGTAGTCGTAGCAATGCGACTTCTCAACTACTGATCAATCAAACATTTCACCACGAGAAATCGACACGCCATAAGTCGATCGATCCCTACTCGAGAAATATGTTTCGATTGGTCGATGATCAAGAAGCCCTCTGAGAGGTGATCGCTCACCACTTCACAAGGAAACCCGAACGGATGGAGTACGAGGAGTATTCCTCGAGAATTGAGACCTACTACGGGGACAGTCACCACATCGGGTATCGTCGATACGATCACTGGTGACATTAACCCTTCTTTCTTGCAAAGAAGACGCAAGAAGTTATTACGGATGCCGCATTTTACCGACCTTCGAAATGCTCACCGCCACCTCATTTTCGACTAGTAAACATGGAGAAGTTTGATGGATCTCAAAATCCCATCGAATTTCTTCAAATCTATACAACAGTTGTCCGAAAGCAAAGCAGGAGGAGGAGAGCATGTAATGGCAAATTACCTTCCAATCTGCATTTTGAAGGATCCGCCGATCGTGGTTATTAAACCAACCACTCGAGTCGATCTACTTGGCAACACCTCGTGACCTTCTCATCGATGAATTTCCAAGGCACATACAACCGCCCGAAAGGAAGACGACTTGCACCGATAAAATGTAACAACGGCGAGACTTTGCGCTCAATTCATCAAACGCTTTAGTCGTTCGTAATTCAATTCAGGAAAATTCTGACTCATCTGTTATCAGGGCTTTTAAGCAAGGAGTCCGTAGTAGAAGGATAACAGAGGATATTGCTTTGAATCCTCCCAACACCGCTGCCGAGCTCTTTCAAATGGTCGATCGACATGCGATCGCTTCGAGGCTACGAGTGGAACAACATTATCGATCGAGAAACAAATACTCCTCGAGAGCCAGGTGAAGTTGGTAAGGATAAGAAAGCAAAGAAATCCAAGAATAAGATAAAGGGTCAAAAACCACAAACCAGTGGTTTCAAGGAGGTCCTGGCTGTGAAAGATAAAGATCCACGAACCACCAAGTCGTACCCTGATCAAGGCAAAGGTAATCGCCCTGATCGAAAGAACGACAAACCAATGTGGTGTCCTTTTCATAAAAAGGAAGGACACGACCTCCGTAACTGCCGAGTTTTCCAAAGAAAGCTCGAGGACTACTACAACGGCAAAGAGCCACTCCCCACTCTCGAGCAGGTAGGGAATACGAGTGGCCAAAAGTTGTCAGATAATGAAGAGATGTCGTTCCAAGATCCGCAACATACCGTTAAGCACATCTACCGAGGATCATCGACATATTTAGTCAAAACGACAACTTAAAGTCACGGACGAGAGGTAAACTCTATAGATGCTCCTCTTGTCAATAATTTGCCAAGTGGCCTGGTTGCCATTTCTTTTGAGAAGGGTGATCGCCCGATCACTCAATCGATCAGTCGATATTCGATTAGTGGTCGAACCCACCATCAACAACTATCGAAATAATCGAGTTTTGATTGATGGTGGCAGTGCCTTGAACATACTGTTTACAAATGCCCTGGACGAGATGCAAGTACCCAGGACAAAGGTAAGTGTGGATTTCATGGGGATATGCTCTAGATCTTAGGATGATGTGACAATTGGCAATGGCGTTTACGGTTTGTAGTTTCACGTGTTTTCGACAAAGCTACAGTATTCTCGATAGGCGGTCCGACCGTCCTTGCATCGGCGGTCCGATCCCAAATCGGCTCGGACCGGCCATGTGGGCTCTGACCGGCGGTGACCTAAAAGTGTTCAAAACGAGCCGGGCCAAAAATAGGTGTTGTAGGTAAGTGGGGATCCCAATGCACTTGGTCTCATAATTTTTGGAGTCTCCAGTAAGAAGTTCTATTGGTTTAAAGTTTCCAGAAGGTTTCGGAATTTGGGAGTATGAATTTCGGCTAAGTCCCAAGGGACGGTCCGACCGGCTCTCAGGGAGCGGTCCGACCGGCCAAGGGGCGGTCCGACCGCTCACCCGAGCGGCCGACCGGCTTACTTGAACGTCGGCCAACTTCGTGGCGATGTTGATTTGTTAGGTCAAAGTCATTGGTATCGTGGCATATGATTTGCATGATGCATGTTTTGACTAACATGGGTCAAGTTGTGAAGAACTTATTCCCGAATTCGTGTTTGCTTGTCTATGGTTGTGCAGGTAGCTTGGTGGTCAACGACGGTCAGCGGCGAGGAGGATCGGACTAGACTTGGAGAGTTGAGGTTCGAACGATCGACGATGCCCGTGAGGTCAACGACTCAAGCGTGACGAAGATGGACAAGGGTGACCTATTGGCAAATCCATGATGCATGGTGAAGCGGTTTAGGTCAAAAGGTTAAAGACGGCGCTTATGGCTGCGTGCAGGTGACCCGCTTGTTAGTGGGCCTTAACGGAGCTCCAAGAGAGTCAAACCCTAAGAGTTTTAGGCCTCCACTATAAATAGGAGGAGGTGGTGGTGCGCACTCTCTCTCTCTTTTATGTTTCAAAACCCTAATTGTCTTTAGGGAGTTGAGGTGGAGGCAAGGGCTCTTGATGGTTTGTGGTGAATTTCGTGATCTTTGATTGTCTATCGATCCATGATGGTGTGGATGTAATCCAAAGAACAATCACAAAATCAATCTATGCAAGGTTTGCTTGAGATAAGTCTCTTTTCGCTCTTGCTTTCAATTTCGTGTTTTTAGGCTTTCTTTGATCCGCGAAGTTTGTGATTGATTCTTTCACGTGAATTAGCTTGTCGTGATATGTGTGAATCTATCTAGCATCATCTTGATCATCAATCCTCACGAACAAGCTTTAGGATCAAGTTTTCGTTTGCCCTGTTTTAGACCTCCTGTTAATCAATTGGCAATTGCTCAAGATCGCTCCAAGAATTATCATTATATTCGATTGAATAGGTCCTCAATAGCATATAGAAGGTGTGTGCAAAGTTTCATAAAGATTAGAGTTGAGAATCAAAGTTTCACCTAATTGCAACTTCGCCATCTGCTGATTTTATCAAGCAGATTGGTTCGAGTCACGGCCGTCATCATTCGCCATCACCGGTCAGACCGATTTTGGAGCGGTCCGATCACAAAGATAACGCCGGTCGACCGCCCGACAATCGGTCCGACCGATTGGGTCCAGTGATCGACCGCCTGTGGTGTGAGTCTTTGCAATCTTAGTTGATTTTTGTAGCATTGCTTAGGGTTTAATTGAATTCAATACTAGTCTTCCACAGATCGTATATTGATCTTCATAGCTTTCTAATAGTTACCGGAGTGAAATTGTATTGAGTTCATAATTTGTGAAAAGTGAGCGTGTTCTATTCACCCCCTCTAGTCGCTTTTACTGGCCCAACAAGAAGACCCCAGACGATACTCTTTTCATGGAATTGTATCGGGTCTTCGCCAAACCCATTGGCCAAGTTTCTCTTCCTTTAACATTTGGTTCACCAAGTAATTTCGTGACGAGAAAATCTCCTTTGATGTGGTCGATTTCGATACAAGATATAACGCCATACTCGGACGCACTCACTTTGGCAAAATTCTTAATGGCTACTCATTATAGGTATCAATGTCTTAAGATGCCGTGTCCCAAAGGAGTGATCACAATTCATTGTGACAAGAAGATGGCGATAATCATGATCGCCGATCCTCGAGATGGTTGGTCAAATACCAACTCGAGAAGAAAGTCACCGACTAGCAAGTCGAAGCCTCAAAGTCGCATCAAAGCCGAACGACCAAGTCAAAGAGGTTCCTCCGACGCAGAGAAACCCTCAAAGACCGCTCAGCATCGGGAGACTTCCACCCCAAATAGGAAGACACCTCATCACCTTCCTCCGAGCTAACGCAGATGTCTTCGCGGCAAGCATCCGACATGCCCGAGTCCCTGTGGAGGTGATCGAGCAAAGCTAGCTTTACTACCGACAAAGTACCAGAAACAAAAATTACGGAGATTTACCCCCGATCGACGAGATGCTATTAAATCGTAATTGGATAAACTACTCAAAGCGTGCTTTATAAGAGAAGTCAACCACCCGCAGTGGTTGGCTAACCTTGTAATGGTCAAGAAGTCAAACGGCAAATGGCGACAATGTGTAGACTTCACCGATCTTAAAAAGCTTGTCCAAAAGATGATTTTCCTTTACCTCGTACGATCGCTTGGTTGATTCTACCGCAGTTGTGAAATATTAAGTTTTTAGATGCATATTCGATACCACCGATCAATATGTGTCTAAACGATGAAGAAAAGACCGCATTCATTACACCATTTAGTACCTTTTGCTATGTCAAATGCCATTTGGTCTAAAGAATGCCTGCTTCTTTTCAACGCTTGATGCAATCAACTTTTTCATCTCAATTAGGCCGAACTGGAAGCCTATGTTGATGATCTAGTCGTAAAAAGCATTAAGAAATTTAATCATATCACCGACCTACAAGAAAATTCGACAACCTCGTAAAGCACCGCTAAAACTAAATCCCGAGAAGTGTGTGTTTGAATTTCTCAGAAAATTGCTTGGATTCCTAGTATCCGAACGAGGAATCAAGCAAACTCGAGAAAATAAAGGCCATCCTCCAAATGCGCCCGACCACAAAAAGGAAGTCCAAACTTATCGGGTGCATGGCGGCTTTAAGTCGCTTCATCGCACGACTAGGAGAAAAAGGACTACCTTTCTTTAAACTTTCGAGAGACACGAAGGTTTTGAGTAGTCGAACGAGGCAAACGCCGCCGAGGATGTCAAGAGGTACCTTCGAGTGTTCTGCTCGTTTCTCCAAACCGTAAGAGACGCCTTAATTTACCTAGCCGCCACGCCACAGTAACAGCGCAGATCGGGTCGAGAACGTGAAAACGCATAACCACCGCTTTATTACGCCGGCGGTTTTACACGGGCCTAAGGAGCGTTACCTCAGTCCAAAACTTCTATATGCCCTCCTCATGTCTTCGAGGAAATCATGCATTATTTTCAGCGCACAAAATAGCCAGGCTGCCCGAGTTTCCTTTGGGAGCGATCCTCCATAATAAGGAAACAATGGACGATGGCAAAATGGTCACCGAACTTGGGGAGTTCGACCTCCATTTCGTGTCCCGAACGGCCATAAAATCCGTGATCTTAAGCAGACTTTGTCGCCGAATGGACAAATCTCGAACTGCTCAGATCCCCGATTTGATTCCCACCAAAGGATGATGTACTTTGACGGTCACTTACTTTAAGTGGCTCGGGTCGGGTGGTCCTGGTATCTCCTACCGGAGAAACCTTAAAGTATGCCATACAATTAAATTTTCGTGCCACTAACAACGTGGCAGAGTACGGTTTGCTAGTCGGGCATACGAAGTCGCGAAGCACTCTCGATTCGCCGACTACCGTGAGAGAGACTCTCAAGTAGTCGTGAATCAAGTCGGAAAGAGTACCAAAGGCTCTAACTTGACAATGTCTCGCACTTATCGAAGTACGTAAGCTAGAAAAGCATTTTTTAGGTTTCGAGGTACAATTCATCCTCGAAGGATAATTACCTCGCACCAACTTGCTCGGATGGCTTCTTCCCGATCCGCAGTACTAAAAGGAGTTTTCTTTGAGCAACTCCAAAGCCGTCTCGGTCGAAAAACCGTAGACACCTCCTATTGAGATGGCCTCATTAGATTACGAGGATACCGGATGACTCCCATCTACGAATATCTTCACAAGGGTTCCAGACCGAGGATGATCTTGAGGCGCATCGCTTATCCCGAAAAAGCCAAAATGTATACTTTGGTGAAGGAGTCCTCTACAAACGAGGAACCCAAGGGATACTCATGCGATGCATTCCAAAACGAAGGAATAACACTCCTTCATGATATACACAAGGACATTTGTGGGACGATGCTTCCTATGAGTAACATTGGCTCGGTAAGGCCTTTCGACAAGGTTTCATCGCCTACAAATTGCACGATGCTAAAGAGGTGGTTAAAAAGTGTGACCAATGCCGCTTCATGGTAAACAAATACACCAACCATTTCAAGCATTACAGCACAATACCTCTTTCTTGGCCTTTGCGCACTGGGTATAGATATCCTAGGACTGCTTCCCAAAGCTCCGTGGAGGTTTCAATTCCTTTTGTGGCTATTGACATGTTCACAAAATGGATCGAAAGTGAACTCAGAATCGATAACAACGGAAGCGAAAAAGGTTCATGATGAGATGCGAATTAGCCGATTTGGAGTTCCGAGTCTGATAATTACGCATAATGGTAAACAATTTGCAAGTGCAAAATTTCGTGAATTTTGCGACGAGTTGGGTACCAAGTTATGTTATGCTTCGCTGCACATCCCCAAAGCAACGGGGGTCGAACGCAAACGCCAAATAATGCGAGGAATTAAAACCCGACTCTTGACTACTCGTTAAGCACCTGGGGCTTGGGTACAAGAATTACCTTCAGATTATGGGCAAGACGTGCGACCATCACGAGCGACGGGAGAAACACCATTTTTTCTAGTGTTCGGAGTCAAGCCATGCTTCCTCCGAGCTAAAATTGCGGTCGACACGAGTTGAAACCTTCAACAACTCCGACCAGAACAACTTCGAGCGTATGACATTAACCTACTCAAGAAAGGAGAAACATGGCCTTAACTGCTCAATAGCCTACCAACAAGCCCCACGCAGATACTACGATCGTAAGGTTCGGCCTCGCACCTTGTCGAGGTGACTTGGTGTTGAGACTCGCCAATCCAAGTCTAATCGGAATAAACTTTCTCCCAAGTGGAAGGTCCTACACACGCTGATCGGTCACTCGCCGTGGCCTGTCGACTAGCAATGGAAGATGGACAAAGTGTCGGTGTATTAGAACCGATCTTACGTAAAGATTATTTGATTCTGGGGTCTCCTAGAGATGAAATCACGCAAAGTGGTTGACACGGATGTTTAGACAGTTCAGCCTTCTCCGAGAGAATAATAACCCTAATCCTGTGTGGTGTGGTATTCTTGATGATCAAGTAAGAAGCAAAGACTATTACAGAATAGTACTTGTATTTCTCCTGACTCGCCTCCTTTTTTTCGCCTCCCCGATGCCCTTATATAGTCGTGAAGGAGTAGCCGCTTTGTCCTCGCTAAGAGGCGCTTTAATTGAGCCAAGAATGGGCGCATGATGGCGTGAATTACCGCCGCATTGGCTTTCCACGCCCGCCCGCAATTATCATTCAAAGATAATGGGGTATTTAAGCACCATTACTACGCGGAATAGTAGTGCGTGCAGACTGCTCGATTCCTTAATCAATTAGACCCACTTGCCCGTAGGTTTGATTATAAGGTGGTCGTGGTTTGCCCGGTCGAGGAGAACTTACGACCGTGTAGTAGTCGTAATAGGTCTTACGACTATGTAGTGATCAGAAGGACTTACGACCATGTAATGGTCGTAGAAAGACTTACGACCATGTAATGGTCGAGAAAGACTTACGACTATGGGGGTGATTGTAGAAGATCTTACAATCACTTGGTAGGCCTCCCTTATAAAAATAAGGGTACTTCCGAGACTATGTGACATCATATTTACCCATAATAAGAATTATAGATAATAGATAAAATGAGGATTATTAGATCCTCGCCATCTAGCCCCCCGCCTTCAAGTGAAAGTAACTTACTTGGTGAAGGATTCGCAAATGGACTTAAGACTATGAAAATGTCGAGAACCATAGTTGAAGGAAAAACTCTTCACACTTGAGTGTTACTTTGATCAGAGTTTGCTTGGTCGTAAAGGTTGCTTACGACTATCGTAAAGTCATAAAACCCCTACAACTGTAGTGGTCGTAGTAAGGCGATCGGAGAAAAAACCCTTCCGATCGATACTTCCTTCGCCGTAAAGACTTGGTCAAGAAAGTAATTTTGCTTGGAGGTGACAAACTAACCTAACTTTCCCGAACAGACCATCCGGGAATTGCAAACGAATTCCACATATCTCTGATAAAACGGTTCTCGGGCGATTGCAATCGTGAAGATTGCTTACGACTATTAAAAGTCGTCAGAAACCCCACGACCGCCCGGTGGTCGTAGTAGGGGAATCGGAGAAAAACCTTCCGATTGATACTTCCTTCACCGTAAAGACTTTGGTCAAGAAAGTAATTTTGCTTGGGGTGACAATACGCACCTAATTTTTCTCGAACTGACCATCTGGGAATTGCAACCGCCTCTCAGCACTTGTCCGATGAAGCGGTTCCGGTTGTACAACCAACTCCCATAGACCTATAGCCGAGACGGTTTCGGCCGGGCGAGATCATGCGGTTATAAAACTTACCAGAGGTAGACTTGGGTTTTACCTTTTCCTCAAATCACTCCACCGTTCTTCGAGCTCTTGCTTTCTCCGTCCTCGACTAGGTTTCATCTTCTCACGCTAACCCAATCAAAAACTTCTTGCTTCGAGCGAAATGGCCAAGAGAGTTTCGAATGGGAAGAATCGAGATGGATGCGCTAAGATCAAGATCTTGGTTGATGCCGGGAAGATTCGCAGAAGGCTCGTAAAGTGGATTCCGCCATCGGCAAAGATCGCCATCGGGGAAAATGGGCAAACTCGCCTTCCAAGCGTATTGTGAGTGCGGCCTTCGATTGCCTCGCCCACCCCTTTCTTACATGAGTACTCGAACACTTTGGGGTGGAACCGTGAACTTAGGTCCCAATTCCATTACCATGTTGAGTGTGTTCGTGTATCTCAGGCGAGGCGACTGGGATTCCGGTGATCTCGAGCTGCTCCAATATTATTATGGGATGGCTCGACAAACCGGAATCGCCGAAGTCGTGGTCTCAAACTCCACGACTCAAGTCGAAGGAGTATATTCAGAGCCACCCGATCTTCGTGGGTCGGGCCGAGAAAGAGGTGGTTCTCACCGAAGGTCACCTCAAGACGCTCTTTCTTTGGGAAAGGTCGCTGAAAAGAAATCTTCATGGATTCAACCCGAAGATATCATAGGATAAGCCCTTATATTCAAGCCATTAAGGACTTGAAGGAAGAAGGGTTGACCGGATGGCATGTGGTGAAGGATTTCATCACACGCTAATTAGTCCTCTCAAGAAACGCAGCATCTCCTATGTGGAGATACTCGGAAGAGGAGACCCAACCAGAGACTACGAGGAGGGTAAGTAATTGTCGACTTAGCTCTCGGCTTGGACTTTCTCAACCTTGTCTAATATTCTTATCTGCTTATACGCATCTTTCATAGGCCGAGGTTGACTCTAGAGTCGACTCATCTCGAGAAGTCTCCGCCAATTCGAGGGCGGTTCCTCAAGTCATTGCGGCTTTGTCCGTAGATGAAAGGATAGAGCGCCTAAAGGTAATCAAAAAGTTGATTCTTTCTTTAGGACTTTATAGTCGAGAAGATACTTATGACTAATGGTGATCGAGAATATCTTACGATCAAGAAAGAGTCGAGAAAAACTTACGACTTGGCACTAGTCGAGAAAACTTACGACTAATTAGTGATTCTTCTTTTCCGCTTTGTTTACGTAAAGTAGGCATGGAAAATCGCCAGACGACGAAGAAGTCGCATCGATGACTATTGGCGCCGGGTTGTCGAAGACTAAGGCTCGCTCCTCCTCTAAGAGACGCCGACTTGTAAAATCTGCCGACAAGGGGGAGCAAGCTCAAGCTCGTCTTTCGACTGCACTCTATGAGACCGCGGCAAATGTAGTCAGATCTCAAGCCGAGGCCGCAGCCCATCGGGCCGAGGAGGTTGAGGCACCAATCTCTTAAGCGCAAACCTCGCAAGGCTAAGGTACCTTCGTTATGACAAAGAATCTTTCGCAGCCGCCACTCCTAGTTTTGTTAGGCAACCGAAAAGGAGAATTGGAAAGATTTTGTGTCTTTTATGAAGGACGATGTCAGATCAAGACAACTCGCAATCGAGGGCAAGGTCGCTTTGGAATGGTCGAGACCGATCTCGCCATCCAGAGAATCAGAAACCGAGCTCGTTCCTGCCCAAACTCTACGACTGCACGTGTTCGTGAATGAGCCGATTGTTGAACCTCGACCAGACGTGGTCGTGGAGAAGAAGAGGTCCTCCGTTGGGAGGATTGCTCCAAAATTCCTGGTTAAGACCAGGGTGCAGAGGTATGTGAAATTTACTAAAGTGTAAGAACGACATTTACCTTTTTCTTTTTCACAACCCGATTTGCTTTTCTTTATTTCACCGACTTCTTCACTTCGGGAATGCTTCCACGAGAAGTCCATTGCCATCCCTTCACCATCGAGGAGGTAGCAATGGAGGTGGTCAAGCATCACCTTGGCCCAAGTGGCCGATGAAGTCGAGACTCAGAGTGACTCCCACATCCGCCGAAGTCGAAGCTACGACCTTGAAGTAGCGGTTGTTACCGTTGAGGTGGCCGCCACGACCATCGAGGTCGAGAAACAACAGGGCATTGTGGAAGCCTCCGTCAAGGCGGTGACCAGCTTGTGCACCGCCTCGGGAAGGAAATTGTAGGAGGTTCCTTCCCTACCCAAAGAGAAGTCTAGAACCGTAGGAGAAAATTTCAACTTCGTGGTGACTTTTGGGCCCGCCTCCGTCGAGGGTCTTCACATAGATTCGTGGATCGAAGTCCCCCATCCCAAAGATATTCCTAATACGGAGAATACTTTTGATAACGAGCTACTCGAGAAGGTGTGGTGGGACAAAGTCGCGAGGATAGATAAGTCGCAGAACCCGGACCTTGTATATTCGATGTTTGCTAGGACGACTATGAATGTAAGTATCTTCAAAATACTTATATATGTGACTTTCCTCTCTTCTCACTTTGCTTTTTTGCGTAAAGCTCGAGAAATTGTCGCTTGCCTGTGAGTACCATCGACAACTTTTGAGCTAAGACAGAGAAAGAACTACTCTGTGCAAGAGGCAGAGAGATGGTAAGTCACTTATCATTCATAGTTGTCTTCGACTTAAATACTCGTGATAATGTTTTACGAGAATAGTCATGGAAGAAACTCATGACAAAGTACTAGTCGTAAAAAGCTTATTGACTACTTACGACTGTGTAGTGGTCGAGAAAGACTTACAACCATATCGCATCAGAGAAAAACTTACGACTTGGTCAAGGGTTGTAGAAGTACTTACAACCATTCTACTTATGTTTATCTTCGCTTCGCTCTTTGTAGGTTAAATAAGGATACGAAGACCTTAGTCGACTCACCGACTATGAAAAAGAAGAGTCGAGGAGGCTAAGGAACGAAGTATTAGTCTCTCTGATAGACTTCGAGAGACCTCTCTCGATCTAAAAGATTACAGAAAAAATAAAAAAGAAGTGCTGAACTTAAGACCTTTTGATCTTTAACCTTTACCCGACTCTCATTTCTTCTCCGATAAAGAAAATGAGATGGAAGCTCCTGATCAAGTTCAAGAAAAAGCTTTGGTCATTCAGAGTTTTCCCAGATACTACGAATAAGGATCAAGAACTCGAGGGTCTTAGAACTCAAGTAATGTAAGTAATTCTTTACCAGTATCCTTTTGAGTATTTTCCTTTTCTAATTCCAATTTCTTGTTCAAATTGTCGCCCAATTGAGAAGCCTCGAGGTCAAATCCAAGAGAAAACCTTGATCTACAATGAGTCCGTCCGCATCGCAGAGATGAATGCAGAGGACATCGAGCATGGGAGAAAAAGCACGAAACCATTGCTTCCCATCGAGAAGAGGTTAAGAAACCGATTCTCAATTAGTAGGTAAGAAATGCTTTTACCTACAATTATCTTTGTGTTATCTTCCTCCGTAAGTTTATTTTTGTTTGACCGGTTTTATTCTTTTCGTAACAAGTGGTCGAAAACAAGAAACTTATGAGGCTTCGATTTGTACCCAACAGAGATGGAGTTGATGAAGACTAGTCTTCAAGGCAACATCACTCTCCCGAACAATGTGCTTAGTGAGCTACATTCGAGGGAAAACTCCTCGAGAAGATACTATAGTCGCCACACAAGTACCATTGGGGAACAAGTCGGAAAATTGCAAAAAATGGTGACCACTCAAGGCTAATCTGTCAATCAATAAGGGAGGCAAATGAAGCCGGAGTAAGTTACGCTTTGGCGAAACTTAAAGCTCAAGATCCCCGCCTTAATGTGCAATCAATGAAAGCCGAGTTCGATTGCACCAAATCAGAGGCAAATCGTCTGATTGAGGAAATGCAATCGGTTGGGAAAAGGTATGAGGAAATGCAATTAGGCTCTCCCCTTCAGAGTAATCTTGTAACTACCTTGTAAGGCGCATAATATCTCATTGATGAGTGATATATGATCCATCTTATTTCCTAAAAATTATCTTGTCGAGTAGTTAGTAACTCATAAGATAATAAACGAATGAAAGACTAAGAATTGAAGTCAAATTAATAACTTTATCCTAGGCTATCTTGTTTCCTGAAAATCATCTTGTCGAGTAGTTAGTAACTCATAAGATAATAAACGAATGAAAGACTAAGAATTGAAGTCAAATTAATAACTTTATCCTAGCCCCCGATTATCTGCTTAGATTGTTTAGACAATCTAAGTAAATAGTGTTTGAAATGAGGTTTCTGAAAACAAAGAGAGGTTTGTTTAACTTATAGTTTTTGTGGATTTCATGGGGATATGCTCCAGATCTTAGGATGATGTGACAATTGGCAATGGCGTTTACGGTTTGTCGTTTCACGCGTTTTTCGACAAAGTTACTGAGCTTATCGCTGTGGGCGGTCCGACCGGTCCTTGACAATGGTCCGACCGGTCCCATATCGGTCGGACCGGCCATCCGGGCGGTCGGACCGGCGATGACCAAAAGTGTTCAAATCGAGCCGGGCCAAAAATAGGTGTTGTAGACAAGTAAGGGGATCCCAATGCACTTGGTCTCATGATTTTGGAGCCTCCAAAGGAAAAGTTCTATTGGTTTAAAGTTTCGTAAGGTTTGGATTTTGGGAACTTGAATTTCGCTAAGTCCTATAAGGTCCGACCGCTCATTGTGGAGCGGTCCGACCGCCATGGGATGGTCCGACCCGCCACCCGAGCGGCCGACCAGAACTACTTGAACGCCACCAACTTCGTGGCGATGTTGTTTTGTTAGGTCAAAGTCATTGGTTTCATGGCATATGATTTGCATGATGCATGTTTTGACTAACATGGGTCAAGTTGTGAAGAACTTGTTCCCGAATTCGTGTTTTCTTGTCCGTGGTTGTGCAGTAGCTTGGTGGTCAACGACGGTCAACGGCGAGGAGAATCGGACTAGACTTGAAGAGTTGAGGTCCGTAACGATCGACGATGCCGGGTGAGGTCAACGACTCAAGCGTGACACAAGATGGACAAGGGTGACCTATTGGCTAATCCATGATGCATGGTGAAGCTGCTTAGGTCAAAGGTTAAAGACGGCGCGCCATGGCGCATGTGTGTGACCCATTTGTTAGTGGGCCTTAACGGAGCCCAATGGAGTCAAACCCTAGGAGTCTAGGCCTCCACTATAAATAGGGGAGGTGGTGGCGCACCATGAAGCTCTTTTTCTCTCGCCTCTTTTGTTGCAAAACCCTAATTGGCTTAGGGAGTTGAGGTGGAGGCTAGGGCTCTTTATGGTTTGAGGAGAATTTCGTGATCTTGGATTGACCATCGATCCATGATGGCGTGGGTGTAATCCAATGATGATCACGCTCTTAATCAATGCAAGGTTTGCTTGAGATAAGTCTCTTTTCGCTCTTGCTTTCAATTTCGTGATTTTAGGGCTTTCTTTGATCCACGAGTTTTGATTGATTCCTTCACGTGGATTAGCTTGCTGTGATGTGTGGAACCCATCTAGGATCAATTTGATCATCAATCACCCACAAGCAAGCGATTGATCTAGTTTTCACTTTTGCTTGCTTTTGCACCCTTCTTCAATCAGATCGTAAAAGATATTTGTTCGCCCAAGAATTATCATAATTGTTGATTGAATAGGTCCTTAATATCATAGAGAAGGTGTGTGCAAAGTTTCGTGAAGTTTGGAGTTGAGAATCAAAAGTTAGACCTAATTGCAACTTCGCCATCTGGCCGTTTTTACTGCTCGAGCTCACGGTCGGACCGCCCCACATCGTGAGGTCGACCGATTTTCTGCCGGTCCGACCGCCCCACACCCGAGGTCGATCGATTTTGGTGCTTGGTCGATCACCAGATAACAATGGTCGACCGCCACCGTTAAGATTTGATTCTTGACGATTTTTGTCGCATTGCTTAGGGTTTAATTGATTCAATACTAGTCTTCCAACAGATCGATATATTGATCTTCATAGCTTCATCATAGCTATTGGAGTGAAATTGTGTTGAATTCATATTTTGTGAAAAAGTGAGCGTGCTCTATTCACCCCCTCTAGTCGCCTTTTCGGTCCAACAAGTGGTATCGAGCCCTGCTAGTTCAATCTTGATCTTAACCGTCACCGAACTTTGGCGATGGATAGATTCACTACAAAACCGCATATGTTCAATGGACAAGACTATGCCTATTGGAAGAATCGATGCAGTATTCCTTGAGAGCGAGGGACAAGCTTTATGGGACGTTGTTCGATCCCCGCCATTATTCCCGAGGTTGAAACTCCGCTTCGTGGTTCTTTGGCTAACAACAACAAGGCCAAGAATCTTTTATATGGTGCGCTTGGTAGACAAGAATATGATAGGATTTGCAATTTTATGATTGCAAGCACTAGATTTGGAGCACTCTCAAACATATCATGAGGGTTCGTCCCAAATTAAGAAAGTGCGCCAAACAATCTATAAGCGTGATTATAACAAATTTGAGATGCGCCCGAGAGAGCATCGATGACATTTTCAATGCTTTAATAAAGTGATTAATCAAATGAAAGTCGTTGATATTGAATATTCTCAATCTGAAAATGCCACCCACCTCTTGGTCCGCAATCAACACCAAGGAGTGGGAGATGAAGGCTACCGCTATAGAAGAGAATGTTGATCTTTCGAGTCTTACTTTAGAATTGCTTTATAGTAAACTCAAGACTCATGAAATTAAAAGAGTTGATCATCCCAAGAAAGATAATTTAGCTTTGGTAGCGATCCTCACAAAAGGCTTTTGATGACTCTTTTGAATCTTCTTCGGATTTTCATTTGCTTGCTTATCTGCGATTTCGAGGAGGAGCTTGAAAATATTCCTCGAGATGAGTTAGCCCTTTTAGCTAAAAAATTCACACGGGCTTACAACAATGTGAGAAATAAAAAGAGAGGTGGTCCTGCATTTGCTATGAGTGTGGAGAGCTTTACCACATCCGCCAATTGCCCCAAGCTAAAAGGTAAGGGTAAGCACAGGAGGAGAAGATGACTTGGAAGAAGCCTCATGATAACAACTCGAGTATGATGTCGTCAAGCTCATAAAGGCCGCCACCGGTCCTTGCCGCTTTTGGAGAGCAATCCATTAGTGATGTGGACTCGGAGCGAAGAGGAAAAGAAAGGAAGGCCAAAGACTTTACTGGCATGTGCTTCATGGCTGACACCGACGACATTGATAATGATGAGGTATCTTTTTCTTATGATGAGCTTTCTGCTAAATATAATTCTATAGTTGAGCAAGTGCTTAGTCAAGATGAAGCGCTAGAATTTGTCATGACTAAAAATAAGAAACTAGAGTCAAAAATTGGTAAACTAAAACTAGAACTTGCAAATGTTAAGACTCTTGAACTCGATGAATGTTTATCTTGTCATGATATGCACTCGTAATTGGCTAAACTGCAATCGCTCACAATATTGCTTTACAACAACTTGAAAATGCTAGAACCGAGCTAATTGAAATTAAATCGCTCCTTGTGAAAATGCTTAGAGTCTAGCAAGTTGATTGCTTCGATGTGATTGATTCTAGCCCTTGCACTTCATGCTTAGAAAAGAACGTGAAATCAAAGATATCTTAGAAGTCGCTAGAGTCAAATATGCTAAACTTAAGGACAATATTGAAAATACTACTTGTGCTTCATGTTCCGCTCTTAAGCTTGAAATTGCTTTGTATAAGGAGAAATCAATGGATAAAACTTGTCATGCTTGTGTTAACTTGAGAAAAGAAAATGCTTACCTTCATGATACATTAGAGAAATTTTCTAAAGGTAAGAAACAATTAAACATGATTCTTGACAAGTCTAAAACTCCTTATAAGAAGCAAGGTTTAGGATTCAATTCTTTTCAAGACAATTCAAACCCAAAAGTCATTCAAGTCTTGGAAAAGGTTTAATTGAATTCAAAACTCAACTCGCAAAAACATCTTTTAAATCAGCAGTGTTTGCCCAACCTTGTATCAATTCAAATGGTGCTTCTTCTAGTGGTACCAAGTACCATTGCACTTATTGCAAGAAAAGTGGGCATTTGATTGAATTCTGTTCACATGAGGTTGAAAATGATAGGAAAAATCTTGATAGAATTTCATTCATGCAACCTAGAGCTATTATGAGACATGGTAACACCGAAAGGAATAAACTCGATTAGGATTTTCTCACATGCTAATCATTATGTTTCTACATATCCTAATTCTCATGTTCTTCAGATCACGGTCCGATCACTGGTGCTCACCGGTTCGACCGATATGGTCGCCGGCCCGATCCAAGACAACGCCGGCCGATCGCCCGATGCTTTAATTCCATGTTAACTTAAACATTGCTCATAATGTAATTTTAGATGAAATCAAGGATAACACTTCGCTTTGCATACTACTCGCAGACGTGTGTCTCAAGATCGGGTTCCCAAGTCTTGTTTAACTAACCCCAGATCGAGACACATCGCTCTTCTGCGGCCTTGATTTTTCAGATTACCGCGAAAGAGGAAGGGCACGTGCTTTGTCGACTCGATTGTTCACATCATATTGCCGAGACTCAAGATGGTTCACCTCCTTCACGCGGTCGACGGGTCTCAAGCATCTCCGAGAACTTCCCATCGCCAGCCGTTAAGCTCTTATTCGTACTTACACTCTACTCTCTTTGTATGGCATTTGATATTCCTATTCTTTATCCTTGTCCATTCGGGGTTTTTCTTATCCTAATTGTGCGGGTCAGTTTGGCTAGATAGGAAGAGTACCTCAGCGCTTGTCACCCACTAGATTCTTCTCTTGTATCTTGTTTTTATCCTCACCAAATCTTTAGACCCAACTAGGTTTGCCACCTTGAGAAGCGAGTTAGGGTTATTTATCCTTATGGGTTGGTTTGAGGGGAGTTTGATCTTTCTCGATCTTTCCTTGTTCTTTTGATCTTTTATTGTTCTTTTTCCAACTTAGTGATCTTTTTGAACTTTTTAAGTTTTTAGGCTTTTTATTTGCATCTCATTGTATCATATTGCATTCATATGAAAATCCAACAAGTGGTAACAACAAGTGGTTACAAAGAAGTGGTATGAAAAATCCAAAAGATGCATTATAATATAAGTTTTTCTCGCTTATCTTTTAAAATTGATGGAGCTTTGCCTATTACCCTTTGGAGCTTTTGTATTTCAATTCTTGCTCAATGTCATGTCTAGTTCTTTGACTTGCTAGAATTATCATGCTTTTACATGTGTAGCTAAGTCTTTGCTATATGAGCTAGAACCTTTAAACAACTCAAACTAAGAAATTGCAATTTGTGGATGTTTTAGCAAGTTGCGTAATTAGTGCTCCTCTTGTGACATTGGCCCTCGCTGTAATTGCTTTGTTAGCTCTTTGATCTAAAATTGACCATTACTTGAGCTTTTGTGTTCTTGAGATTCTAAAATCGCTCTTGTGAAAAATGAAAATCAAGATTGTCTTATGCTTAAATTGTGCCAAACTATTCTTACGAGACCGCTTGTCAAATGACATGAACTTGGAGATAGTTTGATGAACTGCAGACGATCTCATGGGGACCGCTTGTCGAAATGACATGAACCTCAAGATTTGTCGCCTTGTGAGAAGCTTAGAAAGAGTTTGTGGATGGCTCCTAGTCCGTGATCTTCTTTACTAAGATATACCTTTAATCAACTTTTGGTCAAGCTTAGGATGAGTTTGTGGATGGCTCCTAGTCCAGATCTTGTCACTAAGTTAGATCATTAGTCAACTTCAATATTCAATGCAAATGAGAAAAATGTTGACAAATGGGCGTTTATAAAATATTGAGCAAAATGATTCAATACGGACTTGATTGACTCTTCATGTGGTCTTTGTTAGATTTTTGATCTCACTTTGACATTTTGACATGGCCAATTTCACTTTAGGATCTCGTTGATGAACTTGTCAATTTGAAGCGTTGCTTAAATTGATCAAATCTATCGCTTTACTTTTGAGCCTTTGTGCTTAGCTTTGATATATATGTCTTACCATGATCTTGCTAGCTTGTCAGCTTGATATGTCGTTTGTGCAATATTAGAGATACTAGCTTGTTCTTTTGGGTAATCTCCAAAGCTTCTTGTAATCAAAAATTGAAAATACAAAAATTGAAGCCACCCATTGCACTTCATGCATATTCCTCTTTATGCTTCTTTTGTTTCGCTTCTTTCTTTATTCTCTATTTGTTATCCCTGGATGAGAGGAAGGCGTGATTCCTTGATGAATCCATTGTCAAAGGGGGAGAAGATGTGTTAAATGAAAAGATATTTCTTTGGGAGAAGATGTGTAATATTTCTTTGCTACTCTTATTTGGAGAAGATGTGTTAATAAGAAGATTGGGGGAGAAGTTTATACAAAGGGGAGAAACTCAAAATTTGAAATTTGATGATCATAGTGAGGGGAGTTCTTGAGTTGCATTCTTATTGTCTTATTGAATATTACGAACTTGAATTGCATTCTTTTATACTCACAATGATCATAGGTCAATTGAACAATTGTTTTTCATATGGACCTCATGTGAGAATTTTGACCCTTTCTCGAAATCAAAGTTTTTATGCTTTTTTTGCCTTGTCTCACATGCCTATACTATTCGATGCCACTTGGTCATTTTCATTGCTTTTTCTTGCTTATGGACCAAGTTGTGCCTTTGTGCGAAAACTGCGAGTAAACTCGTTTTCAAACCTCTTACTTACATTTTCTGGATAATTGCCAATGTGTTCATCAAGGGGGAGATTGTGGATTTCATGGGGATATGCTCCAGATCTGAGGATGATGTGACAATTGGCAATGGCGTTTACGGTTTGTCGCTTCACGCTGCCGACAAAGTTACTGTGCTTATCGCTCGGGGGCGGTCCGACCGGTCCAGACGGCGGTCCGACCGGTCCCATATCGGCCGGACCGCCATCCTGGGCGGTCGGACGGCGATGACCAAAAGTGTTCAAATCGAAATGGGCCAAAAATAGGTGTTGTAGACAAGTAAGGGGATCCCAATGCACTTGGTCTCATGATTTTTGGAGCCTCCAGTGAAAAGTTCTATTGGTTTAAAGTTTCGTAAGGTTTCGGATTTTGGGAGCTTGAATTTCGCTAAGTCTTAGGGCGGTCCGACCGCTCATTGTGGAGCGTCCGACCGCCATGAAGCGGTCCGACCGCTCACCGGAGCGGCCGACCGTAAGAACTACTTGAACGTCACCAACTTCGTGGCGATGTTGTTTTGTTAGGTCAAAGTCATTGGTTTCATGGCATATGATTTGCATGATGCATGTTTTGACTAACATGGGTCAAGTTGTGAAGAACTTGTTCCGAATTCGTGTTTTCTTGTCCGTGGTTGTGCAGTAGCTTGGTGGTCAACGACGGTCAACGGCGAGGAGAATCGGACTAGACTTGAAGAGTTGAGGTCCGTAACGATCGACGATGCCGGGTGAGGTCAACGACTCAAGCGTGACACAAGATGGACAAGGGTGACCTATTGGCGAATCCATGATGCATGGTGAAGCGGTTTAGGTCAAAGGTTAAAGACGGCGCTTATGGCGCATGTGTGTGACCCATTTGTTAGTGGGCCTTAACGGAGCCCAATGGAGTCAAACCCTAGAGTCTAGGCCTCCACTATAAATAGGGGAGGTGGTGGCTGCACCATGAAGCTCTTTTCTCTCGCCTCTTTTGTTGCAAAACCCTAATTGGCTTAGGGAGTTGAGGTGGAGGCTAGGGCTCTTTATGGTTTGAGGAGAATTTCGTGATCTTGGATTGACCATCGATCCATGATGGCGTGGGTGTAATCCAAATGACGATCACGTTCTTAATCAATGCAAGGTTTGCTTGAGATAAGTCTCTTTTCGCTCTTGCTTTCAATTTCGTGATTTTAGGCTTTCTTTGATCCACGAAGTTTTGATTGATTCCTTCACGTGGATTAGCTTGTCGTGATGTGGAACCCATCTAGGATCAATTTGATCATCAATCACCCACAAGCAAGCGATTGATCTAGTTTTCACTTTTGCCCGCTTTTGCACCCTTCTTCAATCAGATCGTAAAAGATATTTGTTCGCCCAAGAATTATCATAATTGTTGATTGAATAGGTCCTTAATATCATAGAGAAGTGTGTGCAAAGTTTCGTGAAGTTTGGAGTTGAGAATCAAAAGTTAGACCTAATTGCAACTTCGCCATCGGCCGCTTTTATCGCTCGAGCTCACGGCCGGACCGCCCCACATCGAGGTCGACCGATTTTGTGCCGGTCCGACCGCCCCACACCGAGGTCGATCGATTTTGGTGCCGGTCGATCGCCAGATATCAATGATCGACGGCCACCTCTGTTAAGATTTGATTCTTGTTGATTTTTGTCGCATTGCTTAGGGGTTTAATTGATTCAATACTAGTCTTCCACAGATCGATATATTGATCTTCATAGCTTCATCATAGCTATTGGAGTGAAATTGTGTTGAATTCATATTTTGTGAAAAGTGAGCGTGTTCTATTCACCCCCTCTAGTCGCTTTTCGGTCCAAAGCTTTTTGTTATGGTTGTCAAGCACTTGATCGAAAGAGTAGAAACGACTCGACACTAGGAAGTTCCTTCTAGTGGGCGTGACCACGTCATGAGAGGAAAGGCTTCGACTAGGTGATGTTACCATCTCCACCAGCTTTAATCAAACCAAGAACAAAGAACTTGAGTTAAGCAAACGTCTAGAGGACTTTAATAATTGCTCGCCTTTTCCGATGGACTCGATAAGTCTTTTTCAAAGAGCAAAAAGTAGGAGACTGAGCAGCGCTTAGGAACTTCCTTCTAGTGGGCGGGACCACATGCAGAGAGGAAAACTTCGACTAGGTGTGTCTCTTCCTTCGACTACCAAAACGTAAACGAGTACATCAAAGGTGGTCGAATAAATATATCAAGTGCACTCTACTTAGAATATTTTTGGAAATCATCAAAAAATAAACTAAGATTGAGAGAGTTGGCTTTGAGAATATTTCAATCGGATAAAACCCGAGCTCTTTGTATTGGCAAAGCAAAAATGAGTAACGAGTCGATGTTAGGAAATTCCTTCTAGTGGGCGTAACCACATGCAGAGAGGAGAAGTTTCGACTAGATGACGTTACTCGCCGACTTAAAGGTAAAGAAAAGCGAGTGTTTTTGTATCATAGTCGAAAGATTAAAAAGCACTACTCAAAAATAAGGCAAGAGAAGTATAAAGAACTCGGGCTTTTATTGCTCGAGAAATTGGTCACACATAGAATTTATGAATCGTCGATGTTCCAAGAGTTTGAGAGAACTCCGTCCATCTTCCATCGCTAGTCGCATCGACTCCGCCGTAGTTACTTCGACCATCGTGTAAGGACCTTCCCATTTGGGGAAAGTTTATTCCGATTAGACTTGGATTGGCGAGCCTCAATACTAAGTCACCTACAAAGAAGGTCAGCGAGGTTGACCTTACGATCATAGTATTGCGCAGGCTTGTTGGTAGACCGCCGAACGGATTAAGGCTAGGTTTCTCCTTTCTTCGAGTAGGTTAATGTCATCTCGCTCGAAGTTGTTCCCGGTCCGAGTTGTTGAAAGTTTCAACTCGTGGTCGATCGCATTTTAGCTCCGAGGAAGCATGGCTTCGGCCCAACACTAGAAAAATGGTGTTTCTCCCGTTGCTCGATCGGTGGTCGCATTTAATCGCCCATAACACGGAGGGTAATTCTTGTACCCAAGCCCCGAGCGCTAACAAGTCGTTGAAGACTCGGTTTTAATTCCTCGCATTATTTGGCCGCTTGCACGCTCGACCGCCCCGCTGCTTTGGGGATGTGCAATGTAAGATAGCATAATTTGGTACCCAACTCGCCGCAAAATCCTCAAATTTTGCACTTGCGAATTGTTTACCATTGTTCGTAATTATCCGACTTAACTCCAAATCGCTAATTACGATCTCATCATGAACCTTTTGTCGCTCCGATGTTATCCCAGCATGAGTTCAGACTTCAATCCATTTTGTGAACGTGTCAATAGCCACACAAAGGAATTCAAACCTCCCGGAGCTTTGGGAAACGGTCCTAGGATATCGAGACCCTGTGTTGCAAAAGGCCAAGAAAGAGGTATTGTCCGTAATGCTTGAGCCGGTTGGTGTATTTGTCTACCATGGAATTGGCATCGACACACTTTTTAACCACCTCCTTAGCATCGCATGTGTCAGAGGCCAAGAAAACCTTGTCGAAAGGCTTTACCAACCAATGTTCTCAGAGGAAGCATGTGTCCCACAGATGCCACTATGTATATCGTGAAGGAGTGTTATTCCTTCGCTTTTATGGAATGCATCGCATGAGTATCCCTTGGGTTCCTCGCTTGTAGAGGACTCCTTCGACCAAAGTATACATTTTGGCTTTTCGATAAACGATCCGCCTCAAGATCATCTTCTGCACGGAACCCTTGCGAAAATACTCGAGATGGGAGTCATCCGTATCCTCGTAGTCTAATGAGGCCATCTCAATAGGAGGTGTCTCTCGGTTCTTCGACAGAGACGGCTTTGGAGTTGCTCCAAGAAAACTCCTTTTGGTACCGTGAGATCGAAGAAGCCATCCGAGCAAGTTGGTCTCGCGAGGAAATTATCCTTTCGAGGGATGAATTGTACCTCAAACCTAAAAATGCTTTTCTAGCTTGCGAACTTCCGATAAGTATCGAGACATTGTCGAGCTAGAGCATCGTACTCTTTCCCGACTTGATTCACGACTAGTTGAGAGTCTCTCTCACGAGTAGTCGATTTAATTGAGAGTGTTGCACTGTATGCCGCCTAGCAAACCTCAGACTCGCCACATTATTAGTGGCCCGAAAGTTTAATTGTATGGCATACTTTAAGGTTTCTCCTAGGAGATACCAGACTCACCAAATTTCGAGCCACTTAAAGTAAGTGACCCGTCAGTACATCATCCATCGGTCGTGGAATCAGATCGGGATCCCGAACAGTTCAGATTTGTCCATTCGCGACAAAGTCCGCCAAGATCTCCGATTTTATGGCCGTCGACACGAATGGAGGTCGAACTCCCAAGTTCGACTAACCATTTTGCCATGCGCCCCACTGCTTCCTTATTATGGAGGATTGCTCCCAAAGGAAACTCGATAGCACAACTATTTTGTGCGCTCAAAATAATGCCGCAGCTTCTCAAAGACATGAGGAGGGCATATAGAAGTTTTTGACCCGAGGGTAACGCCTTAGGCCCGTAAAACTTCGCTAACGTAGTAAACCGGTCGTTGTATCGCCACGCTCTACGACTAGTATCGCGCTTGCCGCTCGTGGCGTGGCAATTAGGTAAATTAAGAGCGCCTCTTCCGCTTTGGAGAAACCGTAATCAGAGCACTCGAAAGATACCTCTTGACATCCTCAAAGGCGCTGCTTGCCTCGCTCGACCACTTAAAACCTTCATGTCTCCCGAGAAGTTTAAAGAAAGGTAGTCCTTTTTCCCTAGTCGTGCGATGAAACGACTTAAAGCCGCCATGCACCCAAAGGAGTTTCTCGACTTCCTTTTGTGTTTGGAGGTCGATCCGAGGATGGTTTTATTTTTTCAGATTTGCTTCGATTCCTCGCTCGATACTAGGAATCCAAGCAATTTTCCAAGAAATTCCAAACACACACTTCTCTCGATTGAGTTTTAAGTGCTTTCGAGGTTGTCGAATGTTTCTTGTAGGTCGCTGATATGATTAAGTCTCTTAATGCTTTTTACGACTAGATCATCAACATAGGCTTCCAAATTCGCCTAATTGAGATGAAAAAGTCGATTGCATTAGGCGTTGAAAAGAAGCACCGCATTCTTTAGACCAAATGGCATTTTGACATAGCAAAAGGTACCAAATGGAGTAATGAATGCGGTCTTTTCTTCATCGCTTAAACACATATTGATCCGTGGTATCCGTAATATGCATCTAAAAACTTAATATCTCACAACCGCAGAGAATCAACCAAATTGATCGATACGAGGTAAAGGGAAATCATCTTTGGACAAGCTTTATTAAGATCAAGAAAGTCCACGCACATACGCCATTTGCCGCTTGACTTTTTGACCATTACAGGTTAGCCAACCACTGGGTGGTTGACTTCTCTTATAAAGCCCGCTTAAGTAGCTTATCCAACTCGATTTAATAGCATCTCGCCGATCAGGCAAATCTCCGTAATTTTTGTTTTACGGGTACTTTATCAGCCGAAGCTAGCCTGCGGCTCGATCACCTCCCCGGGACTCCGGCATGTCTGATGCTTGCCACGCAATGACATCTGCAAGTAGCTCTGAGGAAGGTAATGAGGGCGCCTTCCTATTTGGGGTCGGAAGTCTCCCGATGCGAACAGCCTTCGAGGGCTCTTCAAGGCCCGTGAGGAACCTCTTTGACTTGGTCGCTCGCTTTGGTGCATTTTAGGCTTCGACTTGCTAGTCGGTCGACTTTCATCTCGAGTTGGTATTTGACCAACCATCTCGAGGGATCGACGGCCGCAGCCTATACGCCATCTTTTGTCACATTGAATGGTGATCACCTTTGGGACTCGCATCTTAAGACATTGATACCCATAATGAGTAGCCATTAAGAATTTTGCCAAAGTTGGTCGTCCGAGTATGGCGTTATATGCCGATCGAATCGATCACATCAAAAGAGACTTTCTCGTCTCCAAATTACTTGGTGAGCCAAATGTTAAAGGAAGAGAAACTTGGCCAATAGGTTTGGTCAAGACCCTGCACGATTCCATGAAAGGAGTATCGCATCGCCTTACCTTTGTCCCGGTACTTGCATCTCGCCCTGTGGCATTAGTAAATAATATGTTCAAAGAATCGCCACCATCAACCAACACTGATTGACCCGACGCTTGTTGATGGTGGGTTCGACCACAATCGGATATCGACTGATCGACTCAGAGTGATTGGGCAGTCATCCTTCTCAAAAGAGATGGTAACTTCCGACCACTTCGTAATTTATTGACGAGAGGAGTATGTATGGAATTTACTCTCGTCCGCAGCCTTTGTTGTCGCTTGGAGTCGATGTCGATGATCCTCCGTAGATGTGCTCAACGGTATGTTATGGATCTTGAACAACATCTCCTCATCATCCGACGACTTTTGGCCACTCGTATGTCCCACCCGCCGAGAGTAGGGAGTGGTGCTTGTCGTTGTAGTAGTCCTCGAGCTTTCTTTGAAAACTCGCAGCTATGGAGGTCATGTCCTTCCTTTTATGAAAAGGACACCACCTTGGTTTGTCGCTCCTACGATCAAGGCGCTTACCTTTGCCTTGATCAGGTACGACTTGGTGGTTTGGGGCTCTCTATCTTTCACTACTAAACCTCCTTGGAACCACCGGTTTGTGGTTTTGACTTTTATTTTCTTCTTGACTTTTTGCTTTTTTATCCTTACCAACTTCACCGCTCTCGAGGGTGTACGCTTTCGATCGATAGTGTTGTTCCACCCGACCGCCTCGTATAGCCAGATATCGATCGCCATCTCAAGAGCTCTAAGCAATGTTGTTGGGAGGATTCAAAGCAATGTCCTCCGTTATCCTTCTACTACGGACTCTTGCTTAAAAGCCCCGATCACAGAGGAATCGAATTTTCGAATTGAGTTACGAACCCGACTAAAGCGCTTGATGAATTGACGCAAAGTCTCGTTGTTGTTCGCTTTATCCGGCAAGTCGCCTTCCTTTCCGTATGTTGTATGTGCCTTGGAAATTCACCCGAGAAGATCGCAGAGGTGTTGCCAAGAGTAGATCGACTCGAGTGGTTGGTTTAATAACCACGATCGAGCGGATCCTTCGAGCACAATCGGAAGGTAATTCGCCATTACATGCTCTCCTCCTCCGCCGCTTCTGACAGATGTTAGATAGATCTCAAGAAATTCGATGGGATTTTGAGATCCATCAAATTTCTCCATGTTCATCGCCGAAAATGAGGTGGCCAAATGAACCGCTCAAGGTCAGCGAAATGCCCAGATCCCAGAATCACTTCTTGACGCCTTCTTTGTAGGAAAGAAGGGTTAACGTCACCAGTGATCGATACGACGATACCCTAGAACAGCCGACTGCTCGTAGTAGGTCTCGCCCTACGAGGGGAATACTCCTTGTACTCCACCCGCTAGAATTTCTTTGTCAAGTGGTGAATGATCATCTCCGAGGGGCTTCTTGATCATCACCGATCGAAATGTATTTTCGAATAGGGATCGATTCGACTTATGGCCGTGTCGATTCCTACGAGAGAAATATTCGATTGATCGGTAGCCGAGGAAGTCGCATTGCTACGACTCACCGAATGTTGTCGACGAGGTACCTCCGCCTTGTCATCACAGTCAAGTCTTTGCGTAATCTCTTCAAAGAAAGAGATCGCACTCTAGCGCTCGAGCAAGCTCTTGATCGATTCTCGAGCAAGTCGTTGATGTCCCGGAGTTCTTGTACCTCCTCCGATCGATGTTGAATGCGCCCAGCAGTTCTTCCGATCGCAATTTTCTTTCTTCTGACGACATCAAAATCCTCCTCATCGTGTCTTTGAGGCCTTCTCGTGAGTGCGAGAATGTCGAGGATTTCTCGTGTTCATCGAGTGTTGGTTCTCTCTGTCGCCGGTGGTGCCCTTGCCATTACCACGAGGGGGCGCAGTGTGATCTTCGGGAGTGTTCTTATCTCGCCTCCATGAGGTCGACTCGATTTGAGGGAAGGACGAAGACCTCCCGCTGATGATTCTCACTTGCGCCGAGGCCTCCCGCTGAGGAGTGCTCGAGAGACACCATCTCGCGACTTGGAGTAATCCCTCAGGTAGGGGAACTCCGGTTATAATCGCCTCCGCTCGCAAATGAGATCTCGCGGGAGACGGCCGATTTGCAGAAAGCATGCTTGATCCCACCCTCTCCGAGTTACCCCGAGAGAGGATCACTAGATGCCGTGGAGTCCTCGAATGGTGGCTCCTGAACTTGACTCACCAAGTCGGACCGCTTTAAGGGACTTGAACACTTGGAGGAAAAACTCGCCGTGTTGTGAGTCCTCCCGGTGCGGTTCGCCTGATTGACCCTTGTCCTTTGAGGGAATTGGCTCCGTTGGACGACGTTGTGGGGATAAGGATCCTCCTCAACTCCATTAATGGGATGGTTTCTCGAGAATAATCTCCGAGGCAACATCACCATCACGGATGCATCACTCGGCCAGTAGTCGAAACCGCATCCATGTCGATGTCTCACAGAACCGCCAAGTCAAACCAGCTTCTCCTCGCTCCATTCTCCCGCCATGATTGCATGAGATTTGGAAAAAGAGAGTATGTTGACAAGAGATTACCTAAGATCCCCACGGATGGCGCCAACCGCTTGTATTAGAACCGATCTTACGAAAGGTTATTTGATTCGGGGTCTCCTAGAGATGAAATCACGCAGAGTGGTTGACACGGGATGTTTAGACAGTTCAGCCTTCTCCGAGAGAATAATAACCCTAATCCTGTGGTGTGGTATTCTTGATGATCAAGTAAGAAGCTAAGACTATTACAGAGAATAGTACTTGTATTTCTCCTGACTCGCCTCCTTTTTTCTCATCTCCCCGATGCCCTTATATAGTCGTGAAGGAGTAGCCGCTTTGTCTCGCGGAAGAGGCGCCTTTAATTGAGCCAAGAATGGGCGATGATGGCAGAATTACCGCGCATTGGCTTCTCCACGCCGCCCGCAATTATCATTCAAAGATAATGGGGTATTTAAGCACTATTACTACGCGAAATAGTAGTGCGTGCATCGCTCGATTCCTTAATCAATTAGACCCACTTGCCTCGTAGGTTTGATTATAAGGTGGTCGTGGTTTGCCCGGTCGAGGAGAACTTACGACCGTGTAGTAGTCGTAAAAGGTCTTACGACTATGTAGTGATCGTGAGAAGGACTTACGACCATGTAATGGTCGTGAGAAAGACTTACGACTGTAGTAGTCGAGTAAGACTTACGACTATGGGGGTGATTGTAGAAGATCTTACAATCACTTGGTAGGCCTCTCCCTTATAAAAATAAGGGATACTTCTGGAGACTATGTGACATCATATTTACCCATAATAAGAATTATAGATAATAGATAAAATGAGGATTATTAGATCCTCGTCAGACAGGTTCTCTCAAATTTTTGGAACATCGACCGCCATTTAAATTCTATGTGTGACTAACTCTCGTGCAATAAAGGTCCAGTTCCTTCTACCTCTTTTGCCTTATTTTTTGAGTAGTGCTTTTATAATCTTTCGACTATGATCCAAAACACCCAGCTTTCTTTTTACACCGGTCGAAAGGCAAGTAACACCATCTAGTCAAGTCTCTCTCTCTCGCATGTGGTCCCGCCACTAGAAGGAACTTCCTAGCACCGACTGCTACTCACTTTTGTTGCCACAGAGAGCTCGGGTTCTATCTAATAAATGTTCTCAAAGCCAACTCTTCCCATCTTAGTTTATTTTTTGGTAATTTCAAAAATATTCTAAGTACAGCACTTTCTTATATTTATTCGACCACCTTTGGTGTACTCGCTTCGCTTTAACTCGGTCGAAGGAAGAGATACACCTAGTCGAAGTTTTTCCTCTCTCGCACGTGGTCCCCGCCCACTAGAAGGAACTTCCTAGCGTTGCTCATTCTCCCACTTTTGCTACTGGAAAAGACTTATCGAGTCCACCAAAAAAGGGCGAACGAATTATTAAAGTCCTCTAAGACGTTTGCTTAACTCAAGTTGCTATTCTTGGTTCGATTAAACTAGCCTGAGATGGTAACATCACCTAGTCGGCCTTTCCTCTCTCAGACGTGGTCCCGCCCACTAGAAGGAACTTCCTAGTGCCGAGTCGCTTCTACTCTTTCACCAAAGGCTTGACAACCATAACAAAAACTATAAGTTAAACAAACCTCTCTCTATTTTCGAAACCCTATTTTATTACACTATTTACTTAGATTGTCTAAACAAGCTAAGCAAATAGTCGGGGGCTAGGATAAAGTTATTAATTTGACTTCAATTCTTAGTCTTTCATTCGTTTATTGTCTTTTGAGTTACTAACTACTCGACAAGATAATTTACAGGAAACAAGATGGCCTAGGATAAAGTTATTAATTTAACTTCAGTCCTTGGTTTTTCATTCGTTAGTTATCTTTCGGGTTGCTAACCACTCGACAAGATGGATCATATATTTCTCATCAACAGAAACTGTCTGCCTCACAAAGTTATTACAAATTACTCTGAAGAGGGAGAGCCCAATTGCATTTCCTCCGCCACCTTCTTGCCAACTGATTGCATTTCCTCAATCGACGACTTGCCTCTCGATTCAGTGGCAATAAGTCGGCTTCGATTGGTTGCACATTAAGGCGGGGGTCATGAGCTTTAAGTTTCGCCAAAGCGTAACTTACTGCAGCTTCGACTGCCTCCCTTATGGATTCAGCTTGGTTGGCCTTCAGAGTGGTCACCATTTCTTGCAAAGTTCCGACTTGTTCCCCGATGGTACTTATATGAGCAGCTATCGTATCTTCTCGAGGAGTTTTTCCTCAAGATGTAGCTCACCAAGTACCGGTTCAGAGTGTGATGTTGCCTTGAAGACTAGTCTTCGTTGATTCCATCTCTGTTGGGAACGAGTCGAAGCTCGCAAGTCTTTTGTTCTCACCACTTGTTCCAAAAGAATAAACCGTCAAACAAAAATAAACTTCTAGAGGAAGAGAACACAAATATAATTATAGGTAAAGCATTTCTTACATACTAGTCGAGAATCCAACTTCTTGACTTCTTCTTTATGGGAAGCAATGGTTTCAAATGCTTTTTCTCCCATGTTTTAATGTCCTCTCAGATTCATCTTAGCAATGCGACGGCCTCGTATAGATCGTAGTCTTTTCATTGATTTCACCGAGGCTTCTCAATCGGGCAAGCAATTTCAAAAAGAAATTAGCATTAGAAAAGGGAAAATACTCGAAAAGAGCGACAGGTAAAGAATTGCTTACCTGTTACTCGAGTTTTCAGTCCCTCGAGTTCCTGATCCTTGTTTTTGGTAATGCGAGAAAACTCCTGAATGACCAAAGCTTTTTCTCCAACTTCAGTCCGGAGCTTCTTCATTTCATCTTCTTTTTCTGGAAAAAAAAATGAGAGTCGAAGTAAAGGTCAAAATCAAAAGCAGTCTTAAGTTCAGCACTTACTGTTTATTTTTTCCTACAATCTTCTAGTTGCAGAGATGGCTTCTCGAAGTTTATCCGAGAGGACTACTACTTCCTCCCTTAGCTTTTTCGACTCCTCTTTTTCATAATCGAGTGAGTCAGCTAAGGTCTTTGCGTCACTTTTTAGCCTACAGAGGACAAAAGTAGATATGAACATTAGCCAATCGGTTGTAAGTTCTTCTACAACCACTGATCTAGTCGTAAGTTTTTCTACGACAAAGCCTCTAGTCGTAAGCTCTTTACGACCAGTACCTTGTCATGAGTTTTTCCATGACAACTCTCGTAAACACTATACGAGTAGTCAAGTCGAAAACGACTATGAATAACGGTAACTTACCATCTCTCCGCCTGTATGCAGAGTTCTTCTTTTTCCTGTCGTAGCTCTAAAAGTTGTCGATGATACTCACCAACAACAGCAATTTGCTCTATAGCTTTCTGCAAAAAGAAGACTGTGAGAAGAAAGGGAAAGCCACATATATAAGTATCCTAAAAATACTTACATTCATGGTCGACCTAGCAAAGGTCGAGTACACCACCCGGTTCGCAGCCTTGTCTATCCTCGCGACTTGATCCCACCACACCTTCTCAAGACGCCATTGTCAAAGATGTTCCTCTATTGGGAATATCGTTGGGATGGGGACTCGGTCGTGAGATCTAAAAGCGTAAGACCCTACGATCAAGCAGACCAAAGAAGTCACACGGTTGAAATATTCTTCTTCTTCCGATTCAGAGTCGCAGCTTCTCTTTGGATACTGGGAGGAGCGCTTGCCACGATTTCCTTCCAAGCGCGGTGCACAGGCTCGTCATCGCTTGACAGAGGCTTCTACACCGCCTCGTTGTCTCTACGACCTCGAAGAGTCGAGTCGCCACTTCAACGGTTGTACCGCTACTTCATTGATCGTAGCTACAACCTCGCAGCTGTAGAAACCACTGAGCCACGACTTCTACCACCGGCCAAGGATGATCCTTCGACCACCTCCATTGTTACCTCTTCAAGAATCAAGAAGTGGCAATGGACTTTCAACTAAGTATTCCTGGGTCAAGGAGTCGGACTAAAATAAAGAAAAGCAAATCAAAGTTGTGAAAAGAAAAAGGTAAATGTTGTTCTTACACTTTAGTACATTTCGCATACTGCACTCGGTCTTAACCAGAACTTAGGAGCAATCCTCCCAACGGAGGACTTCTTCTTCTCTACGACCACGTCTGGTCGAGGTTCAAGAATGAGCCCAGCTACGACCACGTCTGGTCGTAGAGTTTGAACAGGAACCATATCTCCGGTCTCATGATTCTCTGGATGGCCGAGATCGCCTCGACCACTCCAAAAGCAAGACTACCTCGATCGCAGTCGTGGCTGAGCAAAGATCGCCCTTCACAAAAAGACATAAAATCTTTCCAGATCTCCTTTTCCAGCTTGCTTAACAAAACTAGGAGTGGCGTGCAATCACAAAGATTTCTTGTCATAGTAGAAGGGTACCTTAGCCCCGCGAGGTTTGCGCTTAAAAGATTCAAATTGCTTCAACCTCCTCGCTTCGATAGTTGCGTACCGGCTTCAATTACGGCTATGTCTGCCGCAGGCTTTGTAGAGGGTCTGGTCAAAAGACCAGAGCTCGAACTTGCTCCTCCTTTGTCGGCGGATCTTGCAAGTCGACGTCTCTTATGTGGAGGAGCCGAGCCTTTGTCTTTCGACAACCCTGCGCCGATGGTCATCAGTGCGACTTCCTCGTCGTCCTGACGATTTTCCATGCCTACTTTCTGTAAAGCAAAACAGAAAAAGAAGAATCACTAACCAGTCGTAAGTTTTTCTACGACCAATGCTAAGTCGTAAGTTTTTCTACGACACTTTCTTGATCGCAAGATATTCTACGATCACCATTAGTCGTAAGTTCTTCTACGACTATAAAATCCTAAAGAAAAAAAATCAACTTTTTGATTACCTTTAGGCGCTCTATCTTTTCATCCGCGAGCAAAGCCGCAATGATTGAGGAACCGCCACTCTGAGTGGCGGAGATTTTCACGTATGAGTTTGACTCTAGCGCCAATCTCTCGCGGAAAGATCCGTAAACAGATAAAAATATTAGACAATGTTGAGAAAGACCAAACCAAAGCTAAGTCGGAGTTCACTTACCTCGTCGTAGTCCCCGGTCGGTCTCCTCTCCCGAGTATCTCCACATAGGAGATGCTCGCTTCTTCAAGGCACTAATTCAAGGCGTGGTGATAAAATCTTTTACCACATGCCATCCAAGTCACCCTTCTTCTTTCAAGTCCTTGATGGCTTGAATATAGGGGGCAATCCGGCTGATATCTTCAGGAGTCGAATCCCATGAAGATTTCTTCTCGGCAGCCTTCCCCACGAAAGAGAGGCTGTCTTCTGAGGTGACTTTCTAGTAAAACCACCTCTTTCTCCATCCCGGCCATGAAGACCGAGTGAAACTCTGAATATACTCCCTCGACTTCAAGTCGGGAGCTTGATCACAGACTTCCGGCGATTCGGTTTGTCGAGCCATCCCATAATAATATTGGAAAAGCTCGAGGTCCGCCGGAATCCCCAAGTACGCCTCGCACAGGTACACGAAGACACTCAGCATGGTAATGGAATTAGGACCTAGGTTCAGTAATTCCACTCCAAAGTGCTCGAGTACCACCGTGAGAAAGGGGTGAGCAGGCAGTCGGAGGCCGCACTCACAGTACGCTTGGAAGACGGGGATTTCCCCATTTTCCCCGACGCGATCACGCCTAATAGCGGAATCCATTTCACCATAGCCTTCTCTCGAATCTTCCTGCGCCGACCAAGACTTTAATCTTTGTTTGCATCCATCTCCGACTCTTCCCACTCGGAAACTTTCTTGGCCATTTCTCGTAAACAAGAAGTTTTGAATTGGGTTAGCGCGGAGAAGACGAAGTTTAGTCCTGAGCGGAGAAGGCGAAAACCTAAGAAGCGGTGGGAACGATTTGGAGAAAAGGTAAAATCCAAGTCTAACTCTGGTGAGCTTTTATAACCGCACGATTGCCACCGCGAGAACCGCCTCATCGATGTGTCCGTGGAGTCGGTTGCAATTCCCTAGATGGTCTGCTCGAGAAAATTAGGTGCGTTTGTCACCTCGAGCGAAATTACTTTCTTGACCAAGTCTTTCGGTCGAATGAAGTATCAATCGGAAGGGAATTTTCTCCGATCGCCCTACTACGACCACTTCACAGTCGTAGGGGTTTTTACGACTATTTGATAGTCGTAAGCAACCTGACCGTCTCATCGACAAGTCTGTGGGAGTCGGTTGCAATTCCCTAGATGGTCTGTTCGAGAAAATTAGGTGCGTCTTGTCACCTCCAAGCGAAATTACTTTCTTGACCAAGTCTTTCTGGTCGAATGAAGTATCAATCGGAAGGGATTTTTCTCCGATCGCCCTACTACGACCACTTTACAGTTGTAGGGGTTTTTACGACTATTGGATAATCGTAAGCAACCTTTCTTGACCAAGCAAATTCCTGGTCAAAGTAGCACTCAAATGTCGAAGAGTTTTTCCTTCGACCATTATTCTGCGACATTTTCATAGTCGTAGGACCATTTGCAAATCCTTCACCAAGTAAGTTACTTTCACTTGAAGCTGGGGGGCTAGATGACGAGGATCTGGTAATCCTCATTTTATCTTTTATCTATAATTCTTATTATGGGTAAATATGATGTCACGTAGTCCCTAGAAGTACCCCTTATATTCATAAGGGAGAGGTCTACCAAGTGATTGTAAGTTCTCCTACAATCACCCCCATAGTCGTAAGTCTTACTACGACTATGTTATGGTCGTAAGTCCTTCTACGACCACTACCTGGTCGTAAGCCCTTCTACGACCATTACCCAGTCGTAAGTCCTTCTACGACTATTGTCCAGTCGTAAGTTCTACTACGACCTGTACCCAGTCGTAAGTCTTTCTACGATCATTGTCTAGTTGTAAGTCCTTCTACGACTATTGTCCAGTCGTAAGTTCTACTACGACTAAGTCAACCACGACCACCTTATAATCAATAAAACCTACAAGCGAGTGGGTCCAATTGATTAAGGAATCCAGACGGTCCATGTACACTATTATTCTGCGCAGTAATAGTGCTTAAATACCCCATTACCTCTGAAAGATAACTGTCAAACGGCGTGAAGGAGCTATTACACCAGTAATTATTGCCATCATGCGCCCATTACTGGCTTGATTAGGCGCCTCTTCAGCAGGGAAAAACGGCTACTCCTTCACGACTATATAAAGGCATCAATCAGAAGGACAGGGGAGAGGGGGAGACAGAGCCAATCAGGGTCAATCAAGGAGAAATACAAGGACTGTTCTTTGTAATAGTCTTAGTTTCTAGCTCGATTGTCAAGAATACAGTTAATACCACACACACACAGGAGTAGGGTTGTTATTCTCCCCGGAGAAGGCCTGAACCTGTATAAAAATCCCGTGTCAATCGCTCTGCGTGATTTCATCTCTAGGAGACCCCCCGAATCAAACAATCTTTACGTAAGATTGGTTCTAATACACCGACAGGTACGATGTCTTGTACGAGCGCCTCCCACTCTACTACTTCTTGTGCGGCCGTTGGAGGCATTCCTTCTTGAAATATCCGACACTGGGGGAACGGGATGTTGATGGGATGCTATTGTACTCTAGTGACCATCTCTGTGGGCTGATTACACGCAAGAAGGTCTCGTCAGGCACACGGTCCGGCAATATTTTGTTTTCTAGGAACTGTGGCCCTGCTGCTCATGATCAAAAGGAGCCATCGGGTGGTACTTTTAATCATTCGAAATCACCAGGGGCTAGATGCTCTAGTCCTAGCCGTGGTGTGCGTGCTGATCCGGACAAGGACACGTTTCCAGTCAAGACATATGGCCGAGGCGCTGCTAATAGGCTAGTTTCAAAAACTGCTGATGTGATGATCCGCACAAGTGCTACTGCTGGGAAGGATCTTTACAATGTTCAGAAGTACAAGAAGAACATTTTGGGGGCATAAGAGCAAACAACACAAGGAGTGTAGGCAGAAGTACTACTACACAAAGGGTCATCACAGACGGTTCAGAACCATCATCACAGACGGTTTTTGAACTGTCTGAGTTTATATGTATCTGATGACATGAGGTCATCACAGACGGTTTTTAAACCATTTGTGAAAAAGCTATCACAGACGGTTCTTGTTATGAACCGTTTGTGAAAAAACTATCACAGACGGTTCTCAACAAGAACCGTCTATGATAATTAATTACCACAGATGGTTCCTATTCAGAACCGTCTGTGATAGCTTTTTTCACAGACGGTTCATAACAAGAACCATCTGTGATAGCTTTTTCTATTGCAAAAAAATAAATGAAAACGGTGCTAAAACTTCGGAGGCTGTTTTGAGGCCCTAAACGACCTTTTTGGGGGTTTTCACTTCGTTTGGAGCCTCCTGAGCCTCGCGAATGAAGTAGTAGTGAAGGACTCTACTATAGTATAGCATGTTGCGTGAAAGTAGTAGTAGTTGTGAAAAAGCTATCACAGACGGTTCTGTGATGGGGCGTCTAGTATAGCATGTTTTGCAGTAGTGAAGGACTTTACTCTCGCTCCTGCTGTTGAGGGGGGAGTGTCTTTGGCTCTTACAATGGTGTAGAAAGGTACAAGCTAGGCCTTGGGAGACACGAAGCAGCGTGGTACTAATGGTGAGGAGGAAAGCTGTGATTCCAACAAGAATCTCAAAAAGGACTTGACAGATGCTTCAACTCGATCGGCGGATCCAGCGGTGGCTGTGGAACAGCCCCACCACACGCATTCAGTCTCTTGTGTTGGAACTATCGACATTTGGGGACGGACTCGACAGTTGGCGAGCTTCACTGGTTAGTGTAGACTTACTGTCCTGCCTCCCTCTTCTTGCCTAAAACTAAGATGAAGGATAATAAAGTTCGAAACTTCATGTGGTTGTTGGGTTATTCGAGTTGTTTTGCAATCAGTTTTAACACCCTAGCCCAGTATTGAGCTTAGGATGCTACTAAACTACCTTATTGATCCACTTTACTTATATTTACTATCAAAATTCAGCAAGCTTTACAACATCGAATAAGCTAGTAATACTCAATAGAACCAGCACAAGCTACACATAGCCAAACTAAAGTGTATCACCTATTGAATAACAAGATCCTAGGCGTAAATCTAGCTCTTGCTCATCAAGTAATCGATCCAAATGAATATTTGAACATAATGAGAAGAGTTCTTTACCAACTAAAATTGGTTCATCAAGATTCTTTAGAGTTTTACTTGGATGTAAGACTAAACAAGTCACTTGAATTATTCTATCATGTATGAGTTTGATAAATAAAGAACTGAATTATTAAAGCATATACAGTAACATCCACGAGAAAAAGTTGGCTATTCTGATTACAAGTAAATCAATCATCACGAAGGATAAGCACAATCTTATTACAAAAATAGAAACTGAATCACTTTAAATTAAGCATATGAGTTATTTTTATTTGTCATAAGTAATCTTGAGTGATGTGCACCAAAGATCTACCCCTTCCCATACATGTTGTTTCGTCGGGAAGTACCTAAAGAAAACAACAACAACAAGCATGAGTCCACGACTCAGCAAAGTACAACAATGTAATAGACAAAGCATCGTAAACAGGTAATGCATATATAAAAATCCTCATATAAACATTAGCAAGGAATTCATAAATGAATCTCTTCTACTTTCATACGATGCAGATGACAAGAATGCAAGTTTCTTCCTTCTTTGCAATTACCGGTAATGCCGAGTATGCATCCATCGATGCATACTCAAGCCTATGCCTTCTAGCATAGGGACCTCAAGTCCACGCTCCATAAGTGTGGGGACCTGTAACAGCCCAAAATTTCAATTTCATTTAAAAATAAGACTTTATTAATTTTTGTGGATTTTCTGGAATTTTTAAAAACTTTTCAATAAATTATATTAAGGCTAAAAGAATTTATGTGCAAAATCTATTACCAACTAAAAGTTGGAATTATTTTATTTAAGTCCAGAATGCCTCATAGAATTTATGTGAATTTTCTCAAAATTTTTGGACTTCATTTACTATTTTCTAAAGCTTATTTGAATTTCTGGAATTAAATCAATTGAAAAAGGTTTAAAAATTTCTCACTTTCGATAAAGATCGGGCAAGCCCAAAGATTGTGCGCTTCTCGGCCCACTCTCTTCCCGCGCGCGAATAACGCGGGCCGTCCGATCGAAATCGGACGGCCGACATTTAATCCGCCCGCGCCCTCTCTCCCTCTCTCTGTCTCGCTGTCAGGTGGGGCCCGCTGCAACAGTGTCGTCTCCCTCCTCCCTTTCTTCCCCGCGCGCCCGCGCCTCTCGCCGCCATTGCCGCTCGCCTCGGAGCTCGTCACTCCCGCGATTCCCTCCCTCTCTTCACTCGCCATCACGCGCATTAACTCCCCCTCACTCCGCCGCGCTCATTCCCGCCATTACCCCCTCTTAACCCCGTAACGCCCGCCGGCCCGCCGCCATTAACGCCAGACACGATCTCCCGCACCGGCCTCCTCGCCCTATAAAGCACCCCCAGTGCGCCTCTCTCTCTCATTCTATTCCCCACCTCTGCCCCTCGACGCTCTCAATCGCGCATTTGCAAATCGCCGTGGCTGAAGCTCGTTCTTCTCCGATTCCGCGCCACCAAAGCTTCCCGGCCACCTCGATTGCACCTTCGCATCAAGATCCTCCGCGATCCTCTGGCGCACCTTGGCCGCCAAGACCCCGAGCACCTTCGCCGCCAACAACCGAACCGCACCGCCGCTCTCTCGTCGCCGACGACCTTCCGGTCACTCTCGCGCCACGGTAGCGCCTAGAACCAGCGTCCTCCCTCTATCTATTCGCACTCACCGGAGCTCGCCGCGCCGCTGTCACGGAACCTTGGTTCCCGAGCCGCCTCCGGTCCGATATGGCTGGCCAAGTCGGCGCCACTGGCGCCACATGGGCATTTTGGTGACGAGCGACCACATAGGCGCAGCGTGGGGACGGCCAAGGCCAGTAGCGCCTCGCCTCACACCGCATTGCGCGCCGAGTCCACTGTGGATTCGGGTGACGCCGTGGACTCAGTCCATACTGTTTGGGCCCACATGTCAGTCTCTGTGAACAGTACTGCTGACGTCAGCTGGCGCAATAAATAGAATTTCCTTTAGAAAATTAATTCGGGAAATTCAGAAATTCTGATTTTTGATTTAAATTTAGATTTAAACTTCCAGAGCTCGATTTCTTCATACAAACTCCGATTTAGGTGATTCAAATTTCTAAATTTGTATAAAATCAAGATCTAGCTAACTAAACCAAAATTATTTAATTTGGAGTTAATTTGAATTTTCATTTGAATTTATTTGTGTTCATTTGAATTCTGTTTGAATTTGGAATATTCTCGCGTATAGATTTTGACGACTCCGGAGAACTTGACCCTATTGAAGAAGTAGAATACTGTGAATTTGAGCAAGGCAAGTTACACCATTGACCATTTTGCCCCAATATTTAAAATTATTTAATTCTGTTTTAAATTATTATTGCATGCATAATTGTATTTAATTATTTTAAATTCCTGTTTTAAATATTTAATTATTCCAATTCCTTTGTATAGCCAAATTTGATTGTTGTATTACCAATTCCTTGTAACCTTAGTCAAATGAATTTAAAAATAAATATATGCATAGCAAATGCTTAGACCATGAAATATTTGACTTTGGGAGAATTTAGCCAAAATTTCATAAATTGATAAAAAGACTATGACATTGCCTTGTCATGGTGGACTTTTGCAAATGTCTTTGAAAATTTAAAATAAAAGAAAATGGTTTGTACTTGGGCAAACATGGACCGCTGGTGGGTGCAGTTTATGCACGGCCTCGTCAGTTAGGATCGAGACCTGTGGTTTTTATTGAAAGTTGCCCAAGTAGATTAAGGACCGCCTTTGAGCCGCATCTTGCAAAAGCTCCACCAGACTACCACATGTTTCGTATGGGCGTAACTGTGCTTAATAATTTGTATTACCTCAGGATTGTTTATGCCATTTTGTTGTGTGGGTGTCGGTTAGACTTTACTCCCACTTGGCGCAAGAGGGGGTTTCCAGCAGGTGGTTAGCCTAATGGAAGTGAAACCTTAGCGGGCATATTGGTATTGAGGTAGTACATTGGAAACGCCTTGTGATAATTGCCTAGTCACACACCTAAGGAAGTGTGTATTGGCCGACACAACGGGCAAATTATCTCGTGTGGGTAAAGTTGTACAACCTCTGCAGAGTGTAAATCTATTCGAATAGCCGTGTCCACGGTCATGGACATGCTGAGCAAAGCCACTCTAAGTTAGATTTGTTTTTGGTTTTAAAATAACTTTGGACATGATTTGAGGATGGTTAATCCTTGTGGTAAATTTGGGCGGGTAGCCCTGTGATAGGAGGGTATCCATCACCATGTTTCATATGGAGGTTATCCACTATAAAATGATCAATTTTAAATCTGATTTTAGTTATAAAATGAAAATGTGCCTTGAAACTTAGTATAACTATTTAAACCAAAAAGGCTGATTTATGCAAATAAACCCTACAACCTTCCTTTGAATAACTTATGCATGCATTCTAAATTCTGTATTGGGTGTAATTTGCGAGCACAGTTGTAGTGCTCACTCTTGCTGAATATTATTATTCAGGAGAAGACTGCTATCCAGAAGGTGAGGAGCAGGACGATTAGGCCGCGATCTCCAGACGATTGCCTGTGGCGTATCGTGTGGCTTACCATTATTATTTTGCTTCCGCTTAATGTTTTATTTGGCCTCCGGCCCCAGTTGTAATAAACTCTATGCTTTTTAATACACGCTGGATATGTTGTGATAACATTTTTGTGACTGTGTACACTGGAAATCCTGGACTAGTGTATGAACACAGAGAATTCGGGATCCTTCGTTCCCGGGTTCAACAGGACCTCATGCACGTCCAATACATGATAGGGACCTCAAAATAATCATTCTTGGCTACCACATAGTCCAAAACTCAAGTATGTATGCTTTGATGCAAATGATCATAATATCCTTAATCGAACATGAACAAATATCTTCCAGCAATGAGATCATGAATAAAATTCATACAAGTAAAACAATGAGAATTTTCATGAACTTTACTTGCTCATATGCTATACCGAAATGACACTGCTCTGCAAAGTAGGACGTGACAACACTGTCTCACCGACTTTTCGCATCGAAATGACAAATACCGCAAAGTAGGACGTGACAACACTCGCCTCGTCGCCTTTTCGCATCAAGTGACAAAGACTCGCAAAGTAGGACGTGACAACACTGCTCGCCACTTTTCGCACCGAAATGACAAATACACGCAAAGTAGGACGTGACAACATTCTGGCTCGCCAGCTTTTCAGACCGAAATGACTGCACTCTGCAAAGTAGGACGTGACAACACTCTGCCTCGCCAGCTTTTCATACCGAAATGACAACACTCTTAAAAATGGGACATAGCTTCTCTCTACAAAAAGATAAGATTTAACCACACCATGCCAACCCTTTGGCTTATAAAAGGAGGTGGAAGGCAACTACTCGGCCAAACCCAACACTACACCACAGTTTGCTTCACCACGCCGGGATGGACAAGCAGAAGAAGCAACGGGACGAGATCCGCGATCTAGAAAAGACTTCTACAGCACGGGCCAAACAAGCTAGGGCTGCCGCGGCCTGGGTCCGGCAAGAGGAGCTTGCCTGGCTGGCAGCTCTCTGCAATGAAGCCCTCCGTAGTAGCAACCCCTGCCAGAACGTCCCAACCGAGCGCTCGCCGCAACACCCGCGAGAGGGGGAGGCGCCGCCACTTTGTTGGTGCAGGGACACATACAAGTTCTTCAAATCCAAGTACCGGATCAGCCTCGGCATGCGTTACTCGGGTTGTCCCAACTACTCCTCTGACTATCACGACCGCCGTTGGATACGAGCAGCTATCGGCAGCCGGTAAGGAGTACTTACAGTAAGTTCTCGTACTAATTCTATTTCATAGTACACACTAACAATCTCTCTCGTCTACCCGTAGTCCCCGAAGCCGCTATGTGGCTTCCGCAAGTGGATCGACCTAGAGATCCACCCACGCGACTAGTGGCAGCTCGACTTCGAAGAGTGGAATGCCGAAAGGGGATGCGAGATCCGGGAGGAGGAGCGTCGAATCGAAGAGCACACCGAGCGTATCCGGCGGGAGATGTAGGCCCATCTCGAGACGTGCAGGCGCAGGGAGCGTGAGTCATGCGAGAGGGAGTGCGAGAAAAAGTGGGAAATGGCGGCCGAGGCCAGGGTGGCCGGCGAGGAGTACAACGCCGAGCTCGGAAAAAATGGCAAATGGCCCCAGTCCACACAGTAGGTCGGGCCATTCCGTAGTAGTCCCCCTCCTACTCGCCATGTTTTTTACTATCCCCTAAAGGCATGCATACTTACATGGTCCGGAGGCTTGTGTCGTAATATATCGTAGTATTAGCGTGCATGACTAAAACAATTAGCCAAACCATCATACCATGTGACCACATGTAACATGCTTCTGTCCGCGGACTGCAATGCAGTTCTGGTTCTGTGCCTCCACTGAGCTATCAAAACAATACTATATTGCAAGTATACCTCTTCTGGTGGAATCCCAGAAATAACCATTCACATCGACATCGATTCTTCTATGTTTTAGGGCATCTTCGTAATCACAACGTTCTCAGCCCCTTCAGTTAATTACATTACTTTGCCTTAACTCCACCATACCAAGAGTAGTCATGTTGTACTAAACTTCAGACATTTTAAGTCACATAAAATCACGAAACCCTAATTTCCAAAACGTCTCGTCCTGATTTTCCAGATCTAAACCCTGAATTTGTCGAGACAATATAAGAGCATATAAAATTATATAAAATTTACACAATCAAGTCCACTGTGTAGGGAGTCTGACAAAAAAATTTCATAATGTTTGGACCTCATTTTCTATATTAGATAATTCCTACAAACATTATGCTTAAAAGAATTTTGCATTAAAAAATAATAATTGAAATTTTTTTGAAAAAATTACACAAGGAAGCACACTATGCCACAAGGCTTCACACAAAATGTCAAAATTTCCTGAGCTCGTTTTATATATTTAAATATTCCTCGAATAAATATTATTTAATAGATGTTTCAGAAAATACTATTTGCTACCGTGTTTCAACGTGCTGCCGTCGGTGACGGCAGAAGACTAACGATCATGGTCGCACGGCAAAGACCTCATTACCGTCGCTGGTCGCGTCGGCGCAAAGACGCTGGACTGCTGGAGCCAAATTGGGAATTTCAGAGTTTAGGGGGCCAGTTTTGGAATTTCGATGCGCAATACGGCCAGATCGGTCCAGATTTCCCTAGCCCATACTTGTTCTTATTGGGCCGCCTCGTATGAGGATTGTGCGCGCGCATGTATCACCTGGATTGATCAGCACGGTGGACTGACTGAGCATAGAATAGTTATTCTATGGTTAGCCAGATAAGAGTATATCTATGTATGTGTGTGTTTCTATATATGTGTGTGTTTGTGTATGTGTATATGTGTATGTATATACAGGGAAATGGTTAATTACACGGCATGTACCGCCATGGCTCATGTTGCTGTTCTTATTGATTCACTGTCCCTTTCGACCTTGTTCTGGTTAATTACATATAGTACAGTCAACGATAGAAAGACCTTTATTTGTGAGCGATTATGTGTAGGATCGAATCGAATACCGTAATCAGAGAAGGGTGAATAATTGTCGTAGGATTTTTATTGGCAGACTTCTGTAAATCAAGTCATGCACACCAGCCTAAGCAAAAACTCTGATTGCACACATGCACTATCAAAAATCAAAAGTTCACAGCAACAAAGATTCGGCTGGAGCTTCGGCCTGGACGAATGCGCGCCACCGCTGGACTACGCGAAGCTCCCCAGGCTGACCCGCGCTGGTCGCCTGCGTCTTCCTGGTCCTGTAACCGCTGCCAAAAGAAAAACCACTTTTCGGTCTTGACCGCCGCACGAGGAAATTAAGCTTCTACTCTTAACTTCTCAATTGATTCTCGTGAAGTCGTATCAAATACTCTGATTATCAAAACCACTAGATTCTGCTTCTCGTAAGAAGTTATCTCAAAAATATACTAGCAACGAGAAGCAGCCTGCCAGTAGATTCTCGTGAGAATCCAACCTTCATAAACGAAAATACCATTTGAAGTTGAAAATTTTTACCCGCAAATGAAACTGAATTACACAAATACGATTGAAGTATTACACCTAGGGGTGATATGTTCTATGTACTTCTAATCTTTCCTTATATGGTTTTTGAAGTTAACCTACCTGTTAAACAGTTTCAACCACTTTTTAATCTTGACCGCCGCACGAGGAAATCAAAGTCTCGACCGCTGCTCGCCTCTTTTCCCAGATGACGCCCCAACGAAAAAACAGGGCACCACCTATATATACTACAGCCAGTCCTTTATCAACTGCCGCACGCACTTAATCCCTAAGATAAAAATCTGTTTTGCTATCTAGTCTCCTAATCCCTAATGTTTTCAGCCACAATCATATGACCCCCACGCCATGGCCAAAAATCTAATCCAGAAGCTCACATGTAACGGCCACAAATAGTACATCATCTATTTGGCCCATCATGCGTGTAGCCCGGCCCATCATGCATGCCACTATTAGCACTTAATCTCCGTACAGCTTTCCAATTTTAGACCTTCAAAATTGTCATGTGTCGAAACCTTCAGATCGTACCTCCGTAGTTTCAACACGCATCATCCATCTTTAATTTCTATGCGCTCCAACTCAAGTTCGACCGCGTCTTCCAGCATACTCGACCCTTGGGACTATAACTTCGCACCAAACCATCTCCCGGTCATCACCGTAGACCACGATCGCCTCCGAGTTACCCTGCACATGCAAAGACCAAAGCAACCTATTTTTCCAGCATAAGTGTTCTTTCCAACTTGACCGACATAAGTCCACATAATACAACACACCTCAAATAACATTGTCAATTATTCATCAGCTAAAATATTTTAGAATTAGCCACATGGTCTAACAGTATATGCACATATGTAGGTAGGCTGGTGACGACACAATGCTACATATCGGAAGGAAGAAGACGTCAATTCACATAGCTAAGCCGGGGGAGTGTGACACAGGCAGGGGCACTGGCCATTAGTGACGGCCACCAGCAAGGGAAAAATAGTGAAGGAAGAAACGAGAGAAGAGGACACATACGATCTATGGTGCGAATAATGCCATTAGGCTCCATTAATAGTGCGTGGTGTCCTGAATACCTCTCTTATTTCCGATGCCGGTCGAAGCCTTGACAACCACATCCACATCTACGGATGGGCACGAAGCTGGCTATGACGTGATAATGGGAAAGAATGGAGGGTCGGATATGATGTGTTGGGAAAACTATTCAATGTGGATAAAGCTACAAGGGACGTCCCACGTGGGGATTGGAGAATATGGGTCGAGGTTAGGGAATAAAGTTGGGGGACACAGACCATTGGATGGATCTATACAACGGATATTCGGTGTGTATCCTGTTGAAAATAAGTAAAAACACGACCCAATTGTTACATTACGCTTTAGCAGGTGTGTTGTGTACTTTAGCATTACCCTCTCCACCGTGGCGGCCCTACAAGGGGTCAAGGTGTTCAATTGAACATCCAAAACATTTTACAAAATACCTATTATTTATATTCAATTTTTTTGTAGTTTATACAAATTATTGGGATATTATCTCTAACATGAACACTTTGTACTTTGATTTTTACTATTATGGATCTTTATTTTTACCACTGAACATACTTTACTAATTGCAAACACACATCTTAGAAATCCTGGTCTGCCACTGCTAGCTCTCCTCAACAGCTGCTTCTCCAAATATTCAAAACCGGCCAGCACTGTCATTCTAGCTACTGAATTAAGTAAGCTAATATGTATGGATGGAATCTCTAGCTACACATTCGTCTAAATTGTATTAACGCTCGCTCCCGGCATGGCATGCATGCGTAGCTAGCTGGCTAGCTGCTCGTAACAAAAGCTCGATGGATCCGGTGCTGCTGGGACAGGGATACATTACGTATATTAGTCCAATGTCTGTACTTTACTAAGAATTAAAAGAAATTATATCTCGTCAACCGTCGTTGTGCTCACCCTAAAAAGCAAGTGATCCGCCGGTAACATGTCCTTGGAAAGATCGATGGAATTTTTGGACTTTTTGTGTACTAGTTTGGGCAGTTGGGGTGTGAGGAGAGTGGAGAGGAGACTATGGGTGACCAACCGTATGCACGGGAGGAACTGAAAAAGAACGAGATCCAATAACTCACATCTCATAAAAAAAGATAGATCTAACAACTGACGTCGCGTAAAAAAAAAAAAAGACCACACCAATTCAGCTATACTTGTATGCACCATTGCGCCAGTGGCGGGATGGATGCATGCACACAAACTATATATAAAAGCCCGGACCCACATGCATGGGGGACGAATGACATATCCACTGTCAAATTGATTTGGCCCACCCCACTAGGCCACGTTCAGCAGCTAGCAGAACGTCCGATCTTTGGATCTGGCCGGCCGGCCGTTTCCTCGAGCATTAATACAGTTAAGCTAGCAGTTAGCTAGTGTCGCAACTCTCCTCCTTCCACGCTGTCCTTTTCGCTGTAACGGATTGGGCACGCGCACTCAACCAGAAACAACCCAGAAATCTAATGCGCTGCCGGATAAGCACGGGCTGTGGTGATGTACCCCCCCTTCTTCTTTTTCCCTGAAACTGATGTGGTGATGTACCTGGTGATGAGGCTGGCGTAGTGGTGTGGCCGCTTTATTAACTAGCAGATGTCGAAACAAATAGGTTTAGCTAGTCAAACTTTGCCTACTTCAAATATTACTACTTCGGCCGAGCATGCAGTTTACTTGTTGTTTTAGCTCTCCATGAAAAATTAAATTAAGAACAGTTAAGAATGTATGTGTTCGTTTTTTACATATATACTTTGTTAAGAATGACAAATAGTACATTTGTCATAAAAACACCTTTACAGTATTGTATTCTTTAGCTTCATAAATAATGCTTTGTTTTTACGGTTTCGCTTTTTTTTTTATATATATAGTGGTGCATGCTATCGATATCTTTAACACTGGTACAAAATAATAACCAACTAACTTTGGAGGTATTTGGAACAAAACATTGCGTACGTACGTAACGCGTGCATGGTAATGTGTGAATGGAAATAGTACTTGGTTAATTACTGAACGGATGATGGGTCAATTAACTCTCGATTGCTGTAGCATTGAGAGCAGGGAGTAGCCAGTCAATGTGTCCACATGGATACGGCTGCAGGTAGATTGATCAACGGCCAGCTGCAAGTTGCAATGGGACGTACAATAATTGCAGCGTCATGCAGCGAGCCACGTACTGTGCAGCTATGCTATCACAATGGCTAATCGATCGATGAACGGAGTGTGCTGCGAAACTGCGAGCCCATCCGGAAACAGGAAGCGATCTAGCTTCTCTTTCCGCATGTGCTAACTTTGCATCCGATCGAGCGTATACATAATGTCGGTATATGCTGAGGTGGCGCGCGCGGGGATAATAATCCGCCTTCCATGCGTTCAGAGCCGTCCGATCGGAGAATACATGGTTCAAATTTAATGTAAAAGGAATCGGGAGAAAAGGCCGTGAGCCAATCAGATTGGCCGGCACAGTATATGTTGGTTGCAGTATATATCGGCTACGGTAACAACAGGATGCAACAGGATTACAGGATCGAGTACAGAATCAAAACAATACGAAACTACAATAATCTATATACAGTATATATATGTAACAAACAGTAACTACTATATAGGTGATAAGCAACGTATAGAATATATCTCTAACATCCCCCCTAGTCGAATCGAGCGGCTTCCATAGACAGAGACTGGACCTGAAATCCTGAAATAGCTGAATTGGAAGCCCTTTGTCATGAAGACGACACATGCAATACGTGGAGATGACTAAGAACACCTTTTCCCAAACAAAGTGTATATTAATCTTGATGTGCTTGGCACATCGATGATGTACTTGGTTAGAAGACATGTAAACGACGCTGACGTTATCACAATAGACGACGGTGGCGGAAGCAAGAGGTTGATGAAGGTCCGTCAGGAGTTGATGGATCCAGCAACACTCCGCTATCACATGAGCAACGGTTCTGCATCACCTCAAGATCGAGCAAGAGACTGTAATCTGTCGCTTGGAAGACCAACAAATAAGGTTGTCGCCAAGGTATACGCTGTAACTGGAGGTAGAATGGCGAGAGTCTAGAAAACCTACCCAGTCAGCGTCAGAGTAGGCTATCAGGGAGGTCGTCGGCGAGACATGAAGCTGGAGGTAGAATGGCGGTGAAGAACGTCCACCACTTGGTGTAATTTGAGGCCTTCCGATAAAGAACGATGGGAATGTGTGTCTTCATGCTAGCGACATTGATGGCACGGGAGGCCAAGCCATTGTGGATAGAGTTGCCGAGGTGGCGGTGTTAGTAGCTAGAGCTGTGGAGGTGGCAAAAGCAGAGCCGGTCAACCACGAGGAGCTCATGTTGTGGAGGGAAGAGCAGGACCAGGAACGAGAAATATATGATACCATGTAAACGAAACGGGGGAGAAAAGGCCGTGAGTCAATCAAGCTAGCTGGAGCAATATATATTGCATTGTCGTATCGGCTACAGTAACAACAACCGGATTACAAGATCAAGTATAGAATCAAAACGATTAGAAACTACCATAATATATATATGTAATAAACAACAACAACCTTATACGTGATAGGCAACGTATGGAATATATGTCTAACATTTAAGACCATAATACATTAAAAAAATATTTTCTTTTTTACTAAAGTGGGTAATAGTTTGTTTATAGATGGAATATTTATGTTTGCGTTGTGTTATATATATATGAAAGGAAAATGATACAGTACTCCTGGGAGTACGTACTCCTGCTTCTCATATACAACTTAAATCGTATGATAATACCTCTTTATCAATTTGAGCATACTCCAATTATGATTATAGGATACCCTAAAGTGAGTTCGATGAAAATTTTCATTAAAGTTCACTTTTTATGGTAAAAATTGTATATATACTTCTTTTATATGTGAAAAGGGTATATAGTAAAAAATAAAAGACTAACCAAATTTTTTCAATCAAGTTGCATTGGAGTATCTTATAATTGGTATTTAAGTATACTGATGGTGATAAAGAAGTATAATATATTCGTTTAAGTGGTATATTGATAGGTTGAAATGAATAGTTCTCCTCTAAATCCTATATTAAAAAAACAAAACAGAAAAACCATCACAAAAAATATAGCTATCGTGCTACTTTGATTTGTTGATTGATCTAGGTGCCTTGTTGGTATCCGTATTAATAGCAAGGGCCCCCTAGTTTGACTTTATTTTCCCTCCAGTAGAGGTCAATTAAGGTAATCATTGTGATGAGATCTGTCTAAGAACAACATTTATGTTTAGCACGATAACTTGTCTATGGGCTTGGGCTTGTCAAGGTATGAACATCGTAGTCTTTTACTTGTATTTCCCTTTGAGTACCATTTTATCCTTTTACTCTAAATTTTGTGTCTCGATCCAGTGCTCTCGCGGACACACTACATTCACACAAAAGATAAGACTAAAAAATAAAATCAAGCATCACAATTAATTCCGCAATGTTGATAGCGGAATATTACTTCTCATAAATGTAAAAAAAAAAAAAAAATCTTGTCCAGCTCACAACATGTTTTGTAGGTCATTTGTATTTTTAGGAAGTAGTAACCGAGGGAAGAGTCAGGAAAATACTATATAGGAAGGCCAAGATGAATATTCAGGGGACGAGGAGTGCGAGGTGAAAATTTTGTATTATTTTGTAGGTATTTTCTGCCCGCCTGCCTCATCAAAAATTGAACTTTTTATTTAACCTATTTTTTAATTTAATTTTATTATTAACTCATCGTTAACTTTATTTTTAAATCCAACCTTTTTACCATATCACCAGTCATAGCGTGGTCAAACAATACTGTCACGCCAGTCATCATAGCGTGAACAAATCCTATCACTCCGCCCTCAGTGGTGTGATAGTGTTGTTTGGTCACACTATAGGTGTTGGTATGGCCAAAAGGGTCATTTAGCTAGACTTATTCCGCGCGTAACGGTGTTATCTTATGACGCCACGGGTGGTAGTGTGATAAAAAAGGTCAGATTTAAAAATAAATTTAGTGAGTGGTTAATAATAAAATTAAATTAAATAATAGGTTAAATTAAAAAAAATCTCAAAAATTATTATCATATACGGCAACACGCACGTGTGCACGTACTCCTGTGAAGGAAGATATCCTTGTCTATAAAGAAAGATAAACACAAGGTGACTGAGCTTGTTGACTGAGCTTTGCTGAAAGAGAGCGGGTAATATAAGGTTAAAAAAAACTTTAATGTCACGGCCGTTACATCACAAACATACATAATAATTGCCTGGTGTGGAAAACTTTTGCAAGTGATTTTTCGGATTACGGAGGTAAACCTTACATCTCTGACCTCTATTTTCACACGGAAACAAATAGCCAAATTCTCACCACAAAAGCCTTGTTTCAACTACATTTGCCAGACAACAAAAGTAAACAAGGTTTGATGCAACCCAAAACTAGATTACATCCAACAAAGTCCCCAAGTAGACTATGATCAAGAGATCAGAAATGCAGGATTGATGACCGCATCTCCCATCTTCCGGCTGACAGATCGCTCCAAATCCATAGCCTCGTAACCTGTGGAACACCTCGAGCACAACCTTCAGCAGTCTGCTTGCTCCTTGAACCACTAAGTTCTTTCTTGTTTCTGCAAAATAGGCCAAGAATGGAGCCCATGGCACACGGAAAAAATGGTCTCAATGGAATGTGACGGCCACTTATTTTCTCAGAACAAGCCGCTTTTCTGGCTTTCCAAATAGATCAGCATCCTATAGCAAGACATACACCGATCAGACGCTTCAAAGATTTCTCATACCCAGCCAAGCATGAAACATATAATCGATGCTGTGAGGAACAGAGAACCCAAAAGAGGCAGCAGCCACTTGCCAGACAAAACGATCAGTGGACATTTAAAGGACAAATGTTCTTTATGGTCTCAACATTGCCACCGAAGATACACCATCTATATTTTTTCTTCCAATTTCTTCTGCAATAATTCTCTTTAGTTAAGATAATCCACTTAGACAATTACCATAAAAAGATCTTAATTTCCAGAGGAAGTTTCACTTCCTAAATCACACAATTATGAAACCTGTTATTTGAATTGATCAACTACGAGTACAAAGACTTCACAGTAAACTAGCCACTGGAGATCAGTTTCCATTTTAGAAAATCTTCCTCATCACTTACACTGCCATGAACAAGACTTCTTCAGACAGGGATACTATTAACCCATTAGCAAAAATCCTAGCAACAGTTTCATTTTTATTGTCATCAATGTTAAACTTCTCCAAGTGATGTAGCTATGTAGTACATGAGTGTTGCATAAGGATGAGGTGACCAGAAGCGTTCAAACAAATTTCTATAAATGTATTAGTAGTTTTGTTGGAGTAACAACGAATGTTGCATGCATGAGGCTATATATAAAAATATTGCAAACTATAAAATAATAATGACATACATAATACTGCTTCAGGCAGGAAGAAGACGAAATGGGTGTTCGAAAAAGATGTTTTGTAGCTAGCGTTGATAGGGCCCGTATGTTAAACACATTATGTTGGAAATGTGGCAACATTTTAATTACATATTTGATTATGATGTAAAGATCATAGATAACTAGAGATGCATAAAGTGATATCAATAGCAGGCAACTCATTGCACTTCTAAATATACTCAACAATATGATTATAGCAGAAAAAACTGGTCGTACAACTAACTTACCATCAGTCTTGATGAAGAACACGAAATAGTACAGATCGTAGATGTCGCAGTGAAGTGAGTAGTCGTATAATGCAATGTAGAGAGCGGTCACGCAGATGCGCTGCCCAGAAACCTTATTGCTGCCTCGTGCAGGTAAACTCTGCGATAATGGTTCAGAGATATCTGCTCGCCCTCCTTCCTGGTGCACGCTGAGGAGAAGGGATGGCTTGGTTCGACAGCTCATTTCCTCAGCAAAATTTATCAAAGAGGAAGATAGAAAAATGGAATGAATCGTTTATTTTGGTCTGGACGTCTCTAGATCCTATTTATGATCGAGACAATTACTCTCTGGTAACTATCAACTTAAACCACTCGTAACTGCTGATTCAAAACCAAGTAGTGGTTATTAAGTAGTGTTTATTGATCCTGATTGTACACTGGTCTACAGCTTCGACCACTGGTCTACAGCTTCGACAGTGCATTACAACTACGTTGGTCTAAGGATCCAACCACTATTTTTTCGACCACACTGATTTATGCCTTCGAGAATAATATTACGACCACACTGGTCTATGTCTTTAACCACACTGGTTTAAGGCTTCGACCACACTGGTTTAAGGCTTCGACCACACTAGTCTATGCCTTCGACCACACTGTCTTGGAGTGATATGAATAAATCTCCAAGGGAGGTCTAAGAGGATCTCCTGAAGAGGTCCAAGGGGACCACAGTGTTCTAACCACAGTCTCTTGGAGTGATCCGAAGAAACCTCTAAGGGAGGTCCAAGAGGATCTCCTGAAGAGGTCGAAGGGTGGTTTAAGGAAAACTCTCACTAGTCATATGAGAAACTTGTTTCAATCATAGTGTTCCGACCACACTGGTCTTATGGACCACTTATTTGAGAGAGAAATGCACGGTTAGTAAAAGAAACTAAACCACACATGCTTTGGAATTTCAGGCATGAATGAGCCTTTACAAATAAGGCCCAATTCTAACACATTACATATTTATTTTTTAAAAGAAAACTGTAGGGGAGGCCCCGATAGTGTAAATTAATTATAAGTAGGGTAATATTTACAAGCAGTTTAAAGCAAGAATATATAAACCCTCGTGGAGGGTTAAATCAAACAAGAGATAGTAGCTATTGTGAAATAGATTCCTTGAGTTCCTCCTTCACTCTACAAATAAGCAGAGCTACTTCTTTCTTGAACAGAGCCTTCCAAGAATCAAACACAGGGCGGTTGTTTGAGAAAATTAGGCCATTTCGTTGTTTCCATATATGACAGATTGCAGTAAAAAAAATGTACATGAAGAAAGGTTGTGCAAATTGTTGTTTGGCCCATTGTATCAGGCAATGAAAGACCTAGGAAGGTTGCCAATTGACATGCAGGAAGGTCCAACAATTTTGACAAAATGGGCATTCAAAGAATAAATGCATCGCAGTTTCCTCAGCATCTTGGTTGCAAAGATCACATTGGATGTATGTACCGTTAAAAATACAGTGCCTTCTGAGCATACTCGTCGTATTTAATAGATCAGTAAATAGGAGCCAAATAAAGACTTTGTGCTTCATCACACACTTAGATTTCCAAATCCAATTGAAAGTTTGTGGTGCATTGTTACCCTGGGAAAGGAATTTATAGAATTTGCCTAAAGAATATGTTCCGTTGCCCCATATGTATGACCAAGAATTATGCCCTGAGGGAAGTAATTCCACATTATGTAAAGTTTGGCATAGTGCTAAGTGCTCTTCAAAAGCCTGAGACGCAAAAGGTATAAAGAATTGCGTCTGAATGCTAGGATCATTGAGAAAAGAAGCAAATGAGCATTGTTTGTTTCAGGCAAAAGAGTATAGTCGAGGATAATGTTGCGCTAAAACCGAGCCATACCACATATAATTCCAAAATAACACAGAATTGCCATTCCCTACCTGACATGTTCCAATTCCTCTGTAGTAATCACTTAAGCGTAGGATGTCTTTCCACAAGAAAGATCCCCTCTCCTTTGCTACATGGGGGACTTCTCGACCAGCATAGTAAGCATTCCAAACCAAATGCACCCATGGCAAGTCGTGAGAATTCTAAAATTTATGAAGATGCTTTAATATCAGTGCCTCATTTTGCTTTCTTGGATCAAGAATGCCCAATCCTCTTTTTTTTAGGCCGACAAACCAAAGACCAAGCAACAAGGGATCTTCTTTTCTCATTAGCATCTGCTCCTCGCTAGAGACATTCATGTCATGCCCGATCAATAGATTCAATTACCGCCACTGGTAATTTGAGTGATAACATGTAATAGGTGGGCACGTGGGCAGGTGGGATAGAACTGAATTGATTGTGGTGAGCCGCCCACAATCTTGAATTTTTGGTTTGGTTGTGCCAAGGCGTAAGCCCAAGAAAGTATTCATGTTACATATATTTATGTCACAACTCTGAAAACCTAGGTTGTTCTTGTGAAAGTTACCTAGAATATAGTTGAAAATCAAGGATGACTACACTAGTACAAACACTTCTTAGCTACAAAAAATATTGAGTAAATTTCACAAAACTACATGTTTGTTCTATAAACTACCAAAAAAAATTAATTATTAGCAACTTTTTAAAAGAACTCAAGATTTAAGGACTTGATGTATCGTCAAGGTCCATGTTTTAGAAATCCCATCGCATGTACCCATCTCTAACGTACTAGGCTCACCCAGGGCTCCTACAATAGGAAGCCAACCCACTCCATCACTCCACCGGTCAGAAAAAAGGTGCGAGCAACAAAAACCCAGCAAGAGGCATGTAACATCCCCAAATTTGTTTTGTTTCCGAAGCTTTTAAAATAAAAAATAACCTTTTGATTTTTATGGTTTAAGTCAAGCTTATTTTGAATTTTCATAAATCAAAAAAATTTAATGTGAATAATCTAAACTTCAATTAAATTAAAAGTTGTTTTATTTGGGTTCCTTAACTTCCAGAAAATTTTCTATAATTTTCTAGTAATTTTTGGAGTTTATTTGCTATTTATTGGAGTTGGGTTTTATTTATTTCAATTTTCAAAATTCAGGAATCATTCTTTATCCAGATTTTCCTTTCGGACTTAAACCTTTTCTCTTTGGTTCGGTTCTATTTTCTTTCCAGCACGACTCAGTTCCTTTTTCTTTAGCCTGTCGCTCCTTTTCCTTATGCGCAGCCCAGCCGAGCCAGCAGCCCTTCCTTCCTCTCTTGTCTCTCTGCCCGTTGGCCACCTTTGTCAGCGTTGTTCTTCTCCTTCCCGACACTGGACTCTTGTGTCTGTGTCCGAGCCATCAGTGCCACCGTGTTTCTCTTGTACTCCCTCTCTGGCACTATACAAGTGTGCCCCTCTGCGTCCTTTTTCTCTCCTCAACATCCTCTCCTGAAACCCTAAATCCTTAGCCCCATTTCCATCTTTGTTGCACCAAAAATTGCCAAAGATTTGAGCTGCCACCGAAGCTGTAATATTCTGAAAATAATAATAATAGCAATACTAATAATAAATTAATTAGTTAAAGAATTTAGGACTTGTGCGTAATTAAAGAATTTAGTATACGTGGAAATAGGATAATTCAGAATTTTTAAGAGCGGTATAAATAGTGGTGGATTTTTTAGAAACCCTAGCAGCTTTTCTTTTCTTTTGTTTTTCTTCCACCGCCGCCGCAGCCGATCTTTTCTTCTGGCCGTGCGCTGCGTTGCCGCTCCTGCGTGTTTTCCCTGCGCGTGGCCGCTCTGCTGCGTTTTTCTTCTCCTGCGCGTGGAGTGCCGAGTCTTGCCGTTGCTCTGCTGGCTCTTTGTCGATCCGTCTTGCGCGCGATGAAGCCAGCGCCGAGCCGACCGATCTGCGTTCTTTGCGCCACCGACGCCGTCCGCGCCGCGCTGTGAGCGATCTCTCTGCGTTGCCGTCCGCCGAGCCGAGCCGCCGCTTCTTTGCTCTTGCTTACCGCTTTGCTTTCGTGGTTCTGCTGCTGCGTTTTCTCGGCGCCATCTCCATTCAGTGCATGCACAGGTGCGCACGTGAGGTGTATCAGCAAGTTTTATTAGCTAGCAATCAACGATTAGTGCTGCATTAGTAGTTGATTAATTAATGTGAATTTGCATGCTTTCCAGATGTCTTCCGTGACTAGATGTTGAGTTCGTTAGTTGCAATAGTTCATGAGCACACATTCTGGAGAGATCAATTAGGAAATTCTAATTAGAGGATTAATTGGTTTGGCCGTAGCATTTTTGTGCATGCAGCAATTAGAGATTATAATTTTCTATTAGAGAGGTCGATTAATAGATCCGTTAGCCTGCTGTTCTGTTGTACGATTTATTCGGGTATCTTAATGGCGAATTTTGGAAATGTCATCTACTAGTTAATTGTAGATAATGTCGATAGCTTTCTATAGCATATTTTATCATGTCAATCGGACAAGTAGAATTTGAGTTATGATTTTCGGAAGACCGCTGTTTTTGCGGTTGTCGTCTTTCGGCGCTGTTTTGGTAGATCGGATATTAAAAATAGTAAATCCGCTAATTAGAGTTTTTGATCTACATGAAAGTTGTAGATAATTGTCCAATGGTTCTGTAGAATCTGAGAACGCGAATTTTAGTTGAGTAAAACAAAAGTTATGAATTTAGTAAGACCGCTGTTCCGAAGCGGACAGACCGGCTTTCGGGGCTAAAAACGGAGAGTTAGATGATTTAATTAGAAGTCTTCGTAATCTAAGAAAATGTGGATAATCTTGTGAAGAATCCAGAATGGGGTGGTTTGTGGTGATCGGACTTTCGAGTCAAAAGTTACGTTCGTTTTGGTAATAAGTCAGCTACGGGTAACTACTCGGTACCGGTGTAACGTGGTATATTTGGGGACGTGTAGGAGCGATGTCGATTGATTGTTGTTCTTATGATGCTGTAGCTTGTATTGAAATTTGAATATTTAATATAGGAGAGGCGTCGTGCTTGTTGCCATCTTCTAGCCAAATCGTGCGTCGCAACTAGTAAAGGCAAGTGCATGGTAGACAACGATCAATGATCGATCACTGTTTTCTTTATCTTCTATTACCATTATTGTTGTGCTTTTATTCTGTTTAATTGCAAACAAATAATTGGTATGTTTATATCTTTGTTGATAAGCATGATGGAAAGTTGGACATGATGTTTATGATGGAGTTTGCATGTTTGCATTCATAAGCATCATTGCATATGAGCAGGTGATCATGAATGATCACAACTCCACGGGAGTGGAGGAGGTCCCCGATCCTTTTGGAGGAACGGGCTTGAGAGTGAATGTTGTCGCGAGCATTCACTCATGCTATACCGGTATACGCGAAAGAAGTGCATGTGGACATGTAGATTAGATGTGCATTGATACATGAGATTAATGGATGTGAATCAAATAGAAGTACCTGTGATGATAATGAAGTTATTGAATGCTGTTGATTTATTATTGTTCGTTGTTTATGGATGTGTTTGCTGAGTCGTGGACTCACCCTTGCTCTATTGTTGCCTTTAGGTGATCTTCGAGGATGCCGTAACTGAGAGCGAGTAGAGCACATGGACATCACATGATCATTTACCTTCATAATCTTTTCATTCAGAATTGGATTACTCCTGGACATGTTAGAGATTGAATAAAGTATAGGACATCATTTGGACTAGACTATTTGCTTTATTAATTTGGATTCATTGGTTGATGCTATTTTGGATTATTTACCTGGTTATAATTCCCATTGCTTATTTATTGTCGTTTGATCCATAATTATGCATGACCTTTTTGTGATCCATTGATATGATTATCGTTATTTCCTTGCTGTAATTTTATAGTGTGTCAATATTTATTAGTTGGAAGAGTAGTGTGGTGGCATTCTAGGCTCAGTGTTGGGCTGGGGTGTTACAGAAGCTCAATCTCACCTCGCTACTTTCTTCGAGGTGCTTGCATCATCTTTTCCCGAACACAGCTGAACCACCGTTTTCGTTTTCATCCTCAAAACCGGCCACACCACCCGTCGCAGATCTCTCCATCGGTGAGTCCTCTTGCCTATCCCCTTGCATCACCATGAGTTTCGTAGTGTCCTCGTCTGAACCCCACTATTCTTGATCTCTCTTTGTCACCGGAGTGTCGCCACCGCTCATCTTCCTTCTCTCCGACCATCTTTAGCTCGCTACCATTCTGAACATCTTCTGGTTGGTCCAAGGAGATATTTGTGTTCTCTATGCCGTCGCCAACCTGGTGGATCCTCTCTTTCTCTTTGGATGCCAACCAAACACGGAAGCCATCGTACCCGTGAGCCTCCCCGCGGCCCAAGTCGCTGCCGCCAACGAACCACCGCCGCCAGTGTTGAGCCACTGCCACCTAAACCTTCCTTGTGTTTTTGGGAACCCAATTTTGAACTTGGTTGTCGTCGCTTCATTTTCCCTCGCCAACGCCACCACTACTGTCGGCCATGGTCTCTGCTCTCGAGCTTCTCTTTCTCTCTGTCACGTGGAACCCCTTCGTTTGTGTTTCTCTCTATCATTCTCTTTCTCTCACTATCACTTTGGACCCACATGTTAGTCAACCTCTTTCTCTTTCTAGCAACCTTGGCCCACAGGTCATCCTCTCTTTCCATTTCCTCTATCACTTGCAGGTCGACCCCACTTGTAAGTTTCTAGTTCTTTTATTTTATTCCAGCCAAAAGAATATTCTCTAGATGTTCTTCTCTCTCATTTTTCTTTTCCGGCTAATCTTCCGAGAGTCCTTCTCCTACGTCCAAACTCTGTTTCGGTCCCTTCAAATCCCTAAATTCATCTAAAATCGAGATCTTTTTTAGAATTTGTTTTACTTTTTTTGGATTTTATTTGAATTTATTTGTGCTTCGCTTGTTGTTTTTCTGTCTTGTTAGACGATCTGTTTCACGGAGCAGGAGTAGAAGCAAACTTTTGAAGATCCAAGTGTGGTAACTGAGCAAGGACAAAGCCAAGGCAAGTCGTAGTTCTTTAATCATATTGAACCTGTGATTTCAAAAGTATATTATTTTATACCAATTGCATGCTATTTTTATATCAACTGTTTTGGGATTAGTTGACACCTATTTGTCATTATGCCTCCATTGAACTTTGAATACCATGAATCATTTATCACCATAGCCTGGTGAATTTTAGTTGGACATATTTGTATCACCAACATGGGTATCATATAGATGCTTAGTTACGATAGGTTCATTATCACATATAAAAAAATGTTGAATTTGACTTACTGAGATATGGAATTGTGGCGGTTAGCCACTGTTGTTAAAATTTATGTACCATGACAGGGTATGTCATTGGTCTTGGTTGAAAAAAATAGTTTTCACTCAAGCGAGCGGTTGTGATGTGAGGGTGTGGTTTTAACATGTTGTTGGTTTGTGGTAGACTTAATCTTATGCACTATTGAACTGTGCCTTATCGTACAACCACATGCCTCGTATGGGATAGACATAACTTAGTAAGTCGTGGAGTTTAGGCATTGGCTACTCAGGTAGTATATGGGTGGAGGTGTGTACCCTTTCTAAGATCACATCTTTGGGCAGGGTTTACTGTCTCCATGTCCAACGCCATCGGGAGAGTCAATTGTTGAGAGGAAACTTCTGAAAGGCTTTATTTTGATCAGCTCCAAACAAGTTGATTGCATCTTGTGGGTAAAGTGTACAACCTCTGTAGAGTGTTAATTAATCTATTCAAATAGCCGCGTCCTCGTTTATGGATATGTCCGGGGAATTCACACGAGAGGTAGAGTTTCTTCATGAAATGTGTGGAAGTGTGAATGGAAAGTTCACTTGATGAATATAATAATCGTTTGGTGAATGGGTAATTCACATGGTGGATTGTGTCGGTTGGTGAATGGGAAATTCATGCACTAGTTTGGTTGTGACGTGAATGGGAAGTTCACTGGATATTTCAAATAAATTATTTATTTATTATTCTTTTCAATTATGCATTTCAATTTGTTTGTTGTATTATTCATTAATACTGCCTTTTGCAAAAAAAAAACATACAGCTAATCCTTTGTCCCAGCCTCGCATGAATATTAATTGCATGCTATTTCCCTATGACTTGCTAGGTACTTTATGTTGAAGAATATCATGCTGCTCAAGAGCTCTTCGAGAAGGAATACTATGAAGCCTTCGCGGATTAGGACGCGTTCTCCACTCGATTGCCTGTGGGCATGTTAATTGACCTCTCCAAGTGTTTCTCGTTTCGCTTCAAGAGTTTATTTGTTTCTTTAGCCCTACGTGGCAAGCTAAGTAAATATTGACCATAAGGTATAGTTATTATTACTATTTGTTATTTTGAGATCTTTTTAGTTAAATCGATAAATGGATGGTATTTCATCGATATTTCCTGTGTGAACTAGCAACTGATCTGGGACTAGTTAAAAATACACAGAGGGTTTCGGATGTGTAAATCTGGTTCCCGACAAGGCAAAGTCGCACCTGAAGGTAGTTAGGCGGGCTGGCGTCCCGGCAAGAAAGCGCAAGATCATGACGGCGTGAGGCCCGGTGGCTAGTTGATTGCGTGGAAAGGTATCCAGTGCCCCCAATTGGATTGCATGGAAAGGTAGCCACCACCCCCAATTGCGGCGGCGTGAGGCCCGATGGCTAGTGGATCAAGGTGGTGTGAGGCACCGACTTCAATGGATAAGAGTCAAGGTGGAGATTAGCGTGTATGGTGACTCATATCCTAATCAATTAGGACTTGAAGAAGTGTGCTACAAGGATTCCTATATGAATCCTAATAGTATTAGGATTCCTAATTTCTTCTGGAGGAAAACTAGGTTGTGAGCCCATAAAATCGGACCTGTTCAAAGCCAAGTGATTGCACCGGAAGTACAACACTTAACAAGGAACAAAAACGATTTCGAGTGCCCAGATATGTGTCTCATGTTAGCTCCCAAAGGTCAGTGGCTAACATGCACATATCTAATACAACATTGCATTCACATCAATACACAAAATACAAGCACAATAGAATCGTTATTACAACATCATTAAATAGAACATTAAAGTACAAGTTTGCATAAGAGGGCCGACCGACCAAATTTAATTATAATCAAATTAAATTACAGCGGAAGATAAATTAGGGAATAAAAGAGAAAGCCAAGTTGGCATGCCCAAACCCACAAGCAACCAACCAGAGTTAAAGCCGGAGCATCTGTCGTACTTAACCTGATTCGAACGACATCTCACGTGAAGCATGGACAATTTGATTGAGTACAAAAATATACTCGCAAGACTTACAAATAGCAATATATAATAAATACATTCAAGTGTCAAAGGAAGGCTACTACACTAGGCAATTTTTAGAAAAAAAACAAGTTTTTCATTGAGATAACTGATATAGATTCAAATTTCCATTTGTTAAACATTTGGAAACATTATATATATCAGTAGGTATTACCAAATTCATGATCAACAACAACAGATAATCCAATTATAATCAACACACGAACTTCCCGTTCGTGACATAATTCATTTCTTAACAAATCAACATGCAAACTTCCCGTTCATGACAAAAAGCAAGATTGGAACAATTCAACACATGACGTAACATTTCCAATCATACCCCAAACTCAAATTCCCATAAGCAAATTATGCATGGTTTCACCAAGCGATGTCCATAACTGGGGACACTGCTATTTGAATAGTTTGTTAACTCTGCAGAGGTGTACAACTTTCCCCACATGATATGAATACCTCGTACTGTCACCATGCACTCTTCCGTAGGAGTGTGACTGAGATATAATAACGAGGTCGTTACAATGTCATGTCCTAACTATCAAACCACCTGAGGAACATATCCCATGGAAGACTGTCGGCCTCCTCAACCACAGGTGAACCTCGTTGTCGGGACCCGAAAATACATCTCAGGAACCCTCTGTGTATTCTGAACTAGTCCCAGATCAGTAACTAGCTCACACAGGAAGCAGTGATGTAATACCATCCATTTATTCGATTTAACTAGAAAGACCTCAAAATAACAAATAATAATAATAACTGGACCTTATGGTCAACGTTTACTTAACTTGCCACGCAGGGCTAAAGAAATAAATAAACTATTGCAGCGGAACGGGAAACTTGGAAAGGCAAATCAACATGCCCACAGACAATCGAGTGGAGAACACATCCTAATCCGCAAAACCTTCATAATCTTCCTTCTGAAAGAACTCCTACGCAGCTTGATATTCTTCAACTGATCAACAAAGGCATGAGCCGTGAGTACATAAGACACTCAGCAGGCCGTAGGGAAATGTATGCAAATAGTATTCATGCAAGGCTTACCAAAGGTTAGTTGTATGGTTCTTTTGCGAAAACAAAGATTTACGACAAATACAATAAATAGATTGAAATGCGTAATTGAAAAGAATAATCAATAATTAAACAATTTCTTTGAAACAACCAGTGAACTAACCATTCACTTCCCAACCAAACCAATGATAAGTGAACTCCCCATTCACCCATCGACACAAACCACCAAGTGAATTACCCATTCACCGAACAAACATTATAATTATCAAGTGAACTTCCCATTCACACTCCGACTCATTTTATAAGAAACTCTATCTCCCGTGTGAAATTCCCGAGCACGTCCATAACCGCGGACACAGCTACTTGAATAGTTTTACACACTCTACAGAGGTTGTATAGCTTGACCCACAAGACACGACTTCTCTAGTTGATTTGGCATCCGTCGATACCACTGCTCACTACCTTAGGTAAGCAGGCTAGAGTACGTGACAAAACCATTACAAATGTAACACCGCTATTCGAAGCCAAGATGTTACCTAAAAGACTAACATATAACCACATTGCGGAAGCAATTAAATCAGAACTCCTCTAAGTACTTAAAGAGATCAACTTTAATAGTAGTATGGCAGAATAAAGACTGAATACCGCAGAATATGATCATGGAGTAATTTAGAGAACCACTAGCGAGATTTAGCAAAATGAAATAACATACAGTCTTAGATTTATTTATCACAGTTTCTCAGTTAACAAATATAAGACATAATCGAACTTAATAATGAAGATGAATAATAGTGATCTGAGTGAATTGTGCTTGACTAATCCCTCCCAACAAAGCAATCATCATCGTTCACCTAAATAAATACAAAAAACAAGAATGAGTCGAAACTCAGCAAGTACAGTAAACAATTGGAACGTGCCATGTCAAGAACAAGTCAATCTCAATACGAATTTATGAATTAATCTCTAAAAACTTATGTGTATGTATGGAATTAATGGATGCATTGAAAAGAATGGACTAACACATGCTCATACCGGTATAGCGAGTGAGACACCCGTCGGTGTTCACTTAAGCCCGTACTTATCAAAGTCCGGGGACCCAATTTACCGTATGAAGAACGTTTCATACGGGTGTTCGAAACTGCCCACATTGGATTGGTGGGTCTTACATGCCCATACTGGAGTTGATGGGTCTTTACAAATCCACTCCCGTGGAAGGAACATGAACAACACATGAATGGAATGAACATATGCAATGAATATTATCACTTTCTTCCTCATGGATTAACTAATAATAATGGGATGTACAACACGGAATATGAACATGGATCATAACAATACCGGCCCATCAACCATCAACGGGCATTCAACGTAAATTAATATACCTTAACACATTGCACTATCATGTAATAGAATATGAATACTGATTAACATCTTTGATTGAAAACACGGATCATGGAAAACATTAGCATGAACACAAACACGCATCATTCATCAACGTAAAGGATTTCAATGTACTTGCCTTTCGCGTTACGACGCGTTAGCAAGCAACGAAGGAGTTCCCACACGCGATGTCTCGCCGCCTACACAAGTATGATTCCGAAATAAGAATAACATGGCAAGGCTTAGGCACGGGAGACCCACACTATTCCTCCCACTAACCAACACAAACCACGAAGATAAACGGACAATACTCATTGCAGCCATCTGCCCAACCAACTGGACAGCAGTACAAATAAAATCATAAATAATTATCTGTGACTCGAAACGACCTGAAACCAGTGACCAATGAAACTTAACACATAATTCTACAAAACTCTAGTTGACAGGGTTCTTTTATTCGGCTAAAACAGTTGGCTAAATCGTGGTTGAAAACAACTGACAGACATCTGTCTAGAATTCAGAACAGCGGTAAAGAAAATGACACAACTTTCATTCTACTGATCCAATAGAGGTGATACTTATCAACTTGGAAACATTATTTAAAGGGCTACAATAACCTAGTTGGGTGGAAGTTCTGAATCTGAAGCTAACTAGATCAAAACCGAGGAACAAACCGACAGTCCCCAGTTTTCAGACAGACAGGACAGCGCGCAGTTAAAAATTCATATCTGTTAAACCGTAAGGCGGAATATCATGATCTCGGTGCCAAATGAAATCTAACGACCTCGGGAACAAAACTCTAAGAGACTAAAACCTATGATTCGGCATCTAAAGACCGCAATGAGCCACGCAACAATCGGACCAAATCTGAAACTACTGGAACAGCAAACTAATTCGAATTTATTGATCAATTTCGCATCTAAAACAAATCAAACATTGAGTAGACTCAATTGTTACCCTTGAAGACTCGCTGAGGAATGAAGATCATGCTCCCACCAAAATCCCCCTTTCTCCCTCTCCCTGTCTCCCTTGGATCGACCACCAAAACCGAAGGGAGGAGGAGAGGCCGGTTGGGAGGAGCTGCGTGGCGCTTGGGAGACGACGACGGCGATCACCGGGGACCCGCACCGAGGGGAGGAGGAAGCGCCTGAGGGAGGAGGCGCTGGTTGGGAAGGAAAAGGGGTGGAGAGTGGGAGGGGAGGGGGAGTGGGAGGGAGTCTCTAGGGTTTTGGGGGAGGAGACCCTCCCCCCTTGGCCGGCCCCCCTAATGGGCCTTCCACCTGGTGGCGGCCAAGCCCAGGTTGCCGGAGAAAAGCTAAAAACCCCCCGACCAAAAAGGCAATTCAGATTTTCCGATTAGCTCCTCTCCCGAGACTTCTTCTAATACGCCGATTTACTTTTAGGGTATTACATTCTACCCCCTTAAACAGGATTCGACCCCGAATCTACTCACCGATCTTCCCAGAAGAAACTGCGACTGGAATGAAATAACGATATCTCAAGCTTGGAATTGCTCAGCTACTCGCTTAACACTCGAGCACAGCAGACGATGCGTACTTCGCATAAGGACCTGAGACGGTCAAAGTGATATGCCAACTTCCTATTTTGGTACAAAAGCACACAAATTGCTCATAATCGAACTCTTCATCTAACAAGGAACACCTCCTTTAAACAAGAATGCACAACAAATCTGGTTCTTTAACCACTAACTCACAAAGAGAATCCAACTGGAAATAGAGAGTCTTCATCGCATCCAAGCAATACTAACTCTCCACCAAAAGGGTTAAATCACAAATTTGACAATTCGTCACGAAACCAAATCCATTTTCTAAATAGACATATTACAAATGAACACGACAACTAAAGGAGAAATCACTCGAATGCACAAACCAAATACTTCTTTTGGGTTTGACTGAATTGGAAGGACTCAGTCATGCCAACACAGCGTCAACTAAAAATGCAAATGACACCAGTCAACAACACAACACTCAAACGAGAATCAAGAAAATGATTCACTATCCGAGGGGACATCCTTTTTCTCAGTTTCTCTCTTAGGAATAAAACACCTCTCGAACCTTGGAATTTGAATTCATCGCATACCACCAGAGCTTAAACCTCTTAGTTAACATCCTCAAATTATGTTCAAAGTGCAGTACATCATCCACACCATTGTGGAGAGGCTATATTGAATCCACCCAATACTCTAGATAACTCATTCTACTAACCAAAATCGATTTGATAGAAGGCACCCAAAATATCACATAATAGGTCCCACGCAATCACATTAACTCCAATTTCCAAGGACAACAACTCAAGATCCTTAGCACACACGTTTATGTATTACATCAGAAGAGTTCTATCAATGATCATTCACTGCTCAGGAAACTCTATTATTCAACTTTCTCTACACACAATCATCGTGTGACCAATGGTCTAGCATAAACATGCAAAGCCCAGATTTAACTTCCAAGACCTCTACAACAAATTTCTCTTATAACAAATAGTGAATTCATCGAACTAAATCTCAAAGATTTCCGCAACTCTATCATACTCACTCATTGACATCATCGGAAGTCACCCCCACCATCTCGCAATACGATCCAACCGCGTTACTCTATAAAATTAATCAAGGTTTCTATACCTTCGATAATCCTCGACCTTTCAACATGAACTGAAGTTCTGGAATTTCACTATGCCATAGGTTCTACTTAGCCATAACACTATTCAGGTCTACTTCGAAACCAAACTTTCCCTGTTGATCAAATTTTCCTCCAAGAGATACAGATCAAAACCATTTCACATACTACTACTCCTCCAATAACCTGGTGGCAAAATATCACCACTACCAAAACTTAACCACACCAAACAGAGGCCAATTTACGCGTTGCAAAACTTTACAACAAAAACTGCTGGGTCCTTCTCAAAAGAAAGAGGTGAATAAGGACAAACTTCGTCACACAGAAAAACATTGCTCCTCACAACGAGCACGAATCAAAAGAAAGAATCCGGTAAGGAGGACCTTAAAAGAAACAAAAGTTGAGCTCACAGCTGAGGGCACACATCCCTCAAAAAGGAATTAACAAGTAACAACTAATAAGGAAAATGACATTACGGTTGAAACTCGGCATCTCTTGAGCGGAAAGAGCAGAAAGTCTAGGCAAGCTTCAAATAACCACATGTTACAAAACTGAACTCAAATTCTCAAATACTTCTACTGCACTCCTTCCTTTAACATAGCATTTAGTCCTTGAACTAATAACACGAACAAGATAAGTTCTTTAATCCAACCCACAAAACTACTTAAGAACCAATGAAATTCTTCAACACGCCGAATTTGTTCGGAACAGTTCATTTACTCATGAAGCATGAGATCCAAATGATCTCAGCAACAAAACTCGAAACATTTTCATTTATAAGACTTCACGCAAAGCAAACGGATTAATTTCCTCTTGAAGAAATCAACGAAAATTTCCTTTGATTGCAACCTCTCTTTGTGAACTCAAACCAAGGAGCCTTTAGGATTAAATCACACAAAACTCTTAAGAGCAATAGGATAACTCCATACACCATTTTACTTAAAATAATTTCAGTTACCAGATTATTCACGAACTCCAAAAGGTCACGAGCACTAAACTTGAAGTATTCTCATTTAAGAGATATCACCGTGGGCGATCAATTTAATACAAGTTTTAACATCGGTTCAAGAACAACAATTAGAAAACACATCGAAAGACTCATGCGAAAAGAATGGGTCGAATCTTTCTCAAAAGAATAGGCACATTAAAACAATTTTTTTTGCCAACTAGAAAATCTTTTACCACTCGCAAGGAATACATGACCAAGGGAAAAACCAATTTGACAATGTAATCAGAAAATATATGGGAAGTCCATAGTTGAGGTCACATGACCCGCACGAGAAGAAGATCATACTCCAAATGAGAAGAAGATACTGACTTTGAAAGCTAGAAATCTCAAGGTGGCGAAAGCATAAGGTTTCAGCAATCTTAGCATGCCAAGAAAAATAGGTAAATTTAGCTAACTAGCTACGCTGCTGAGCACATCGGTCAAGATTAATTATGCATCACGCTAATAATCCAGCTTGAACTCATAGATTATCAATTAGCTTATTTATTTACAACTCCTCACAAAACACCACAAAACTTGACAAAGGGTTTCGACACATATGTTTTTCAAAGGGAGGTTCTAAACTCCAACACTCCAACTACTTCAAAAGAAATGAACAGAGTCAAAATTTCTTCAATGAACCTTGTGAAAGGAAATTTTCATTCTCCGAAATGCCAAATGGATAACCAAGTTGACTTTATCAACAAGAAAGATAGGGCTAGCATAAAGAGAACGATCTTGTCCATAATAACGTTCACAAGTAGCAAAGAGAGCTCAGTAGTCGAAAAGATAAGAAATTGATTTGAAGAACAAATAGGGACCAATAGAAACCCATAGCCTCCAATTTTTGTTTGGGTACACCCTCCGACTTAATCACAACACATCACCACAATTGGTTTTAACACTTCTCTTGTAAAAGAGATGCATTAAACTTCAACAAGTGGAATGATCCAAAAGAAATACATGGAACTAAATGCTTTCTCATATTAACGAACTTGCAATAGAAAACTCTCAGATTCAAAATATCAAACTAGTAAGTGAGTTGCTCTTTCCCAATGAGAAAGAAGGAACAACCATGAAAATAGCAATATTGCCAATTGACGAAAATCACTAATAGTAAAAGCAACCCAACAATCAAAAACAACAATGGTTTCAGAGAACCATTAAAGACCCATTGAATCTCATCAACTACCATGAATTATGAACCCAAGATAAATTTACCAACACCACCAGACAAGATTTTGTCAAATTCAAAAAAATCAAGGAAGAAAACAACTTTCTAAAGCATTCCAAAAGAGATATGCAAGGTTGATGCACACTAAATAAAGAACTTACAAAAGAAATCTTCCAATGCCTGAAATTCCAAGCGAACAAATGAGTTAAAATTTTTTTTTTCCAACAGGGGTAAAACAGAACTTCCGTGAAAAGATAAGCCTTGCAATTTAACTACGCTCACGTGGAGCAGAAATATCACAATATTCAAAAGAATAATAATTATTTAAAAGAACGATCAGAGACCTACTGGAGCTTGCCCACTACATTAAAATCCCCATTCATAAGAAATTCATGAACTGCAAAAAAACTACAACTAGAAAACCAAATACAAGCCCGAGAAAGACAACAAATTCATCAACGAGCTCCTGCTCAACACAGAACTTATGGAACAGGGGTAAGAACTTCTCTAATTTCATACCACGATCAGTGGTGTAGCCTGGCAAAACCCAGGGCAACAACCACGAACTCAACTGCTCAACGTCCGCTACCAATACACATAACCAATGTATTCAATTACGAATATATATATAGGATCATCTCATGACAATCATAGAATAAATTCATAGATATAAGATATCACATCTTATCATAGATTAACACATCATAGCACAAAAAATAATTCAACAATGACTCATTAATCGAGTCACAACAATTGAAATGCGTAAGCAATAGTCTACCCAACCCCTTCCTAGTGTGCACAGTGTGTCAATTTAATATATTTGAATGAACCACGGATCTAAACCCCGCTCTGATACCAACTGTAACACCCTGGCTATTCGGAAGCCAAGATGTTACCTAGAAGACTAACATACAACCACATTGCGGAAGCAATTAAACTGTAACTCCTGTAAGTACTTAAAAAGATCAACTTTAATAGTAGTATGGTAGGAATAAAGACTGAATACCGCAGAATATGATCAGGGAGTAATTTAAAGAACCACTAGCAGCATTTAGCAAAACGAAATAACATTCAGTCTTAGACTTATTTATAACAGTTTCTCAGTTAACAAATATAAGACATAATCGAACTTAACAATGAAGATGAATAATAGTGATCTGAGAGTATTGTGCTTGACTAATCCCTCCCAACAAAGCCATCATCATCGTTCACCTAAATAAATACAAAAAACAAGAATGAGTCGAAACTCAGCAAGTACAGTAAACAATTCGAACATGCCATGTCAAGAACAAGTCAATCTCAATACGAATTTATGAATTAATCTCTGAAAACTTATGTGTATGTATGGAATGAATGGATGCATTGAAAAGAATAGACTAACACATGCTCATACCGGTATAGCGAGTGAGACACCCGTCGGTGTTCACTTAAGCCCGTACTTGTCAAAGTCCAGGGACCCAATTTACCGTATGAAGAACGTTTCATACGGGTGTTCGAAACTACCCACATTGGATTGATGGGTTTTACGTGCCCATACTGGAGTTGATGGGTCTTTACAAATCCACTCCCGTGGAAGGAACATGAACAACACATGAATGTAATGAACATATGCAATGAATATTATCACTTTCTTCCTCATGGATTAACCAATAATAATGGGATGTACAACACGGAATATGAACATGGATCATAACATTACCGGCCCATCGACCATCAACGAGCATTCAACGGAAATTAATATATCTTAACACATTGCACTATCCTGTAATAGAATATGAATACTGATTAACATATTTGATTGAAAACACGGATCATGAAAACATTAGCATGAACACAAACACGCATCATTCATCAACGTAAAGGATTGCAATGTACTTGCCTTTCGCGTTGCGACGCGTTAGCAAGCAACGAGGGAGTTCCCACACGCGATGTCTCACCGCCTACGCAAGTATGATCCTGAAATAAGAATAACGTGGCAAGGCTTAGGCACGGGAGACCCACACTATTCCTCCCACTAACCAACACAAACCACGAAGATAAACGGACAATACTCATTTCAGCCATCTGCCCAACCAACTGGACAACAGTACAAATAAAATCATAAATAATTATCTGGGACTCGAAACGACCTAGAAACACTGACCAATGAAACTTAACGAATAACGCTACAAAACTCTAGTTGACGGGGCTCTTTGATTCGGCAAAAACAGTTGGCTAAACCGCGGTTGAAAACAACTGACATACATCTGTCCAGAATTCAGAACAGCGGTAAAGAAAATGACACAACATTCATTCTACTGATCCAATGGAGGTGATATTTATCAACTTGGAAATATTATTTAAAGGGCTACAATAACCTAGTTGGGTGGAAGTTCTGAATCTGAATCTAACTAGATCAAAACCGAGGAACAAACCGACACCCCGTTTTCGAGACATGTGACACAGCGTGGTTAAAAATTCATATCTCTTAAACCGTACGGCGGAATCTCGTGATCTCGGTGCCAAATGAAAGCTAACGACCTCAGGAACAAAACTCTTAGGGACCAAAACCTATGATTGGGCCTCTAAAGACCCGCAATGAGCCACGCAACAATCTGACCAAATCTGAAACTACTGTAACAGCAAACTGATTCGAATCTATTGATCAATTTCGCATCTAAAACAAATCAAACATTGAGTAGACTCAATTGTTACCCTTGAAGACTCGTTGAGGAATGAAGATCAAGCTCCCACCAAAATCCCCCTTTCTCCCTCTCCCTCTCTCCCTTGGATCGGCCACCAAAACCGAAGGGAGGAGGAGAGTCCGGTTGCGAGGAGCTGCTTGGCGCTTGGGAGACGACGACGGCGATCACCTGGGACCAGCACCGAGGGGAGGAGGAAGCGCCTGGGAGGGAGGAGGCGCTGGTTGGGAAGGAAAAGGGGTGGAGGGGGCGGCGGCTCAAGGGTGGAGAGTTGGAGGGGAGGGAGGGGAGTGGGAGGGAGTCTCTAGGGTTTTGGGGGAGGAGACCCTCCCCCCTTGGCCGGCCCTCCTAATGGGCCTCCCACCTGTCGCCGCCCAAGCCCAAAGTTGTCAAGAAAAGCTTAAAACCCCCCGACCAAAAAGGCAATTCATATTTTCTGATTAGCTCCCTCTCCCGAGACTTCTTCTAATATGCCGATTTACTTTTGGGGTCTTACAACAAAGCTCCTTCTCAACCTGGGCCTACTCACGAGGTTTCAACATTGAATGTCTCCATCCGACCAGACAGGGCCCTCTCTTGCGCCATAGTGAGTACGTACCCCATAACTCACTCTTCCAAGACAGAACCAGAATTAAGATATTGCTAATTAATTAGTCAGGTCCCGCCCATACAGGACATGTGGTTGTACGGTTAAGGCTCAGTTCAATGGCACACAAGATTAAGTCCTTGACAAGTTACTCAGGCGATCTTTCCACAAACCCACAACGTGTTAAATCCATCCCATCAATCCACCATCCACTCGCCTGAGTGAAAACCATTTTGTTTAAAAGAAACCAATGACATCCCCTATCATGGAACATAAATTTTACAACAGTGGCTAACCACCACAATTCCATATATCATTAAGTCAAGATTAATCATTATGACACATGTGATGATGAACCCATCGAGACTAGGTTTGACTAAGAACTAATACGATACCCATGTTGGTGATACAAATATATCGAACTAAAATTATCCAAGCTAGGGTGACAAAGGATTCATGGCTTTCAAATATTCAATGGAGGCATAATGACAACAGGTAATAACTAAACCCAAAATAATTGATATAAAAATAGCATGCAATTGTATAAAACAATATACTTTTGAAATCATAGGTTCAATATGATCAAAGGACTACGGCTTACCTTGGAATAAATCCTGGGATTGATCTTGATCTTGGTGTACTTCTCCTAGTTCAAAACTTCCTGAAGTAGCAACGTCTGCTCGCAAAACAAGCAAATAGAATTAATAAATACCAAACAGAGTTAAAAAATAACTCCAAAAATTAAATAAATTCATAAATAAATAGAGCTCGACTTTAGATGAATTTACAAATTTGAATGGGCTCAATCGGAGTTCGGATGCAAAAGATATGGGCTTTGCAAGTTTGAAATCACATGAAATAATGAAAAATCAGAATTTTTGTATTTACTGAATTATTTTTCTAAATAAAAAGGGATTTATGATGTATGCTGACGTCGGCGAGGATTTTCCGCCGGAAAATAAAAGAAAAGAAAATGGCCTGACAGGTGGGACCCCGTGTCAATGGTTTAGTGCACCGTGGACCAAGTACATCCGACTTTCAATTTTGGCTGCTGGTGGGCTGAGCCACGCGGCACTGATGGAGACCCGACGGGGCGCCACATGGGCAAAAGAGCTGAGGTGGGTGCTGACTTGGCAATGAGATGGCACAACGAGAGGAAACCGAGGGAGCTGGGAGCAGCCATGGCCGGCGGTGAGATTTGCGACGTTGACGGCGAACCACGGCGAGGTGGCTCTGGCGAAGTGCCAAAACGGAACCCCGAGGACATGGCAAAGCTTTGGGAGGTGGTGGTTGGGCTTGGACGGTGGCGGCTCACCGGCGGCGACGACAATGGCGGCGGCGGCTGTTGTCGGACGAAACCGAAAACGACGAAGGTGCACTCTTCGGCCACGGGCGACAGCGTCACGGCGGCTTAGCACGCGCACTCAACGGGCGAAACACGCCGCGAAGGTCGAGCGGCGAAGAATTTTTGCAGCGGAGGAGCTTCGGCCGTCGGCGATGCTTCGGCAAATGCGGCGCTGGGAAGACGAACCAGGGGACGGCGCCTTAGGGCTTTGAAGGAGGGAGATGGGGTGAAGCTTTGGGTGCGGGGCTCGGGCCTTAAATAGCCAGGGAAGGGAGAGATCTAGAGGGAGACGGCGGCGGAAATCGTGCGGCGTCGGGACTCTGGAGCTCGGGACGAAGACGAAGCTGACGTGGCGTCGCTGCGGGTCCACCACTCAGAGGGAGAAAAGCGGGCGCGGGCGGAGGCGGGCTGTAGCGCGGGAGTTGCAGGCCGAACCTAGAACAGTGATGGGCTTCGGCCTGTTACTGTTCTGGGGGAAATTAATAGGTTTTTCTTTTTAGAAAATACTGAAATTCCAAATGGCAAATTGAAAATAGCAAATGAACTCAGAAAAATTCTACAAAATTCTACAAAATACATCTAAGCGCATAGAATCCAAATAGATTTTTTCTATAATAGTTGATGTTGGGATTAATCATATTAAATTGTTTTTGAACTCTGAAAATTCCAATTAAGCTTTAACTTTAGCAGAAAATTCAAATGGTTATTTTTCTTTTAAAATTTTAAAACAGACCAAATTTCTGGGATGTTACAAACCTCCCCCTTATAGGAATCTCGTCCCTGAGATTTGGGCTGACTAGGGAATAGGTGCTGACGCAGGTCTAACTTAAAGGCTTACTAGAAACGACGTTCTGAACTGGTTGAGCTTCTTCTGTAGTGACGTGATTCAATCTTCCTCTTGCTGCAGTTGATGGGGTCCCTAAGCTTGGTTCAAAGTCTGATGCATTCCTCTCCCCATTCCTAGCACAGAAGTCCTGGCTAGTGTAGGTCCCAAATTGAAAGGAATTGGTGTTAGTCCTTGCTTCTGCGGATACTTGTTGGCATAATGACCTGTCTCATGGCAATGGAAACAAGTAACTCTTGCTGCAGGATTGTTGGTCCTCCGAGACTGATGATTGTTACTTCTATTGAAATTGGAAATTCCTGAGTTTCCTGCATGCGATATTGGGGCAGGGGTTCTGAATCCGGCAGATGAATTGCTAGCACGAAAAGGCTGTTGGGCATTGGTCCAGACTCTTTGTAGCTGACTCTGATGAACTCCATGTTGTTTCATTTTTCTTTTGCGAGATTTGACCAACTCACGACGAGAATCTCCTATGAGTACATCTTTATCCACCATGTGTTGAAAATCAACATAGTCATTCCCGATAACTTGCACTTTCAAACTGGGGTTGAGTCCACACTTGAATCGCTTCTGACATGCATTATCTGTCGTAACATCTTCTGGAGCATAGTGAGAAAGTTGAGTGAACTTATTGAGATATTCACCCAAAGACATTATTCCTTGCTGTAGTTCACGAAATTCATTCTTCTTCATTTCCACTATACCATCCGAACATGAGCTTGACGTAAACGCCATTGAAAATTCTCCCAAGTAATAGCTTGCGAATTCTCATGAGTTGCGGTGTAGTTTTCCCACCATTCTGCGGCTGTACCTTCCAATTGATGTGAAGCATAAAAAACTTTCTCATGATTATTGCATTGAGCAATGGCAAGCTTTTTCTCAACGGCACGAAGCCAATCTTCTGCGTCCAAAGGTTCTGAGGAATGAGAAAATGTAGGCGGACGAGTCCTCATAAATTCTGCTAACTTAGAATGATGATGAGCTGACGGCGGAGCAGAGGCTGCTTGATTATCCTGATTATTCTGATTCAACAAGTTGACTATTGCAGCGGTGGTCTGACTTTGCTGAGTCATCATACTGTTCATGTTTTGCATCATTGCGGTCATGAATTGAGTTTGAGCTGCTAGTAATTGTGCCATGCTAGGTTCTGTAGTTCCAGTGACCGATGACTGACCACTAGCATTGGCATTGGTATCCTCTGACTGAGTACGGCTTGATGTGTTGCGAGTGTCAACCATCTGCGATGCCTCTCCACAGGTTTGTTAGATAAGATAGAAAAGTAATGTAGACGAGAGGGAATAGCACAATAGATGAGATAGACAAGATAGGGTAGATGGAACAGCTTAAGTAGGGAGACTGGTTAAACCCAAAGACAAGAGACAAGAAAGCATAGCTGAAAGGCTATGAAAGAACAAATAAACTCTTCAAATTAAAAGCTTAGTGCGACTGCAACATAATGCTTGATAGCAAAACTGCAGCTCTCACTTGCACACAACCCAAATAAAGACCTTTTGCAACCACGGTCTAAAAGCGCTACTAAAACATTAATAGGACGGCTCCCACTCTGGATCAGAGAGCGAAGACCCTTCAACTTCTAGTTCTGAATCGCTGTAGAACACCCACGAGTTGCGAACTTCTGGAGGAAACTCTGGACGAATAGCTGACACGAAGTGGTGGAGATACTCCTGACGATTGCCGGTGATTCGACGCTTGTCTTCAGGGCTGGGTGGAGTAGGTGTCAGCAATGGAGCTGGTGGTGGAGCAGGGACTTCTTTAAATTCTTTTTCTGGTTCAGGAACGGCTGGTACTGACGCTATTTGCATCACATACTTTCAAACCAATTTGGACAAACTGATCCGATGCAATCTGCAAATCCTTCGAACGGCTTTGTGGGCAACTATGACTGCTGACATGTCCTCAAGCTTGTCGTAGCACTTCATGCTGTGATGACGGATGTGGCTTCCAATCCCCACAATGAAATATACCCTCGTCTCGAATCCAGTTATGTGCCCCTTTACTTTCTTTTCCTTGATGAAGTAAGTTGCACCTCTACTTGTTCCCAAACTCTGCAATAAGCAATGAAGAACTCCAGGCCAATCGCCTCTTTGATCGCAATACACTTGAACCATCTAAAGGGAAATTAACAGGATAAGACTGTCAAATTAAGATTATAAATAAAATTCAGATAAGATGAGAGACAAAGACTTTAGCACAAGAGGAGGAGAAATAGAATGTGGTAAGGATAGAACAGATTGAGATGAGATCAGAATAGAATAGATTAGAAAAGAACAACAACTTAAGTCATATTCAGTTGATTTGATTTAGAAAATAAGTTTTGAAGCTTATACTAAAATGATCATGCTAACTAAGGTTGCGTTCTACAGTCGATATGGCTCTGATACCACCTCTGTCAGGACCCGAAAATACATCTCAGGAACCCTCTGTGTATTCTGAACTAGTCCCAGATCAGTAGCTAGCTCACACAAGAAACAATGATGTAATACCATCCATTTATTTGATTTAACTAGAAAGACCTCAAAATAACAAATAATAATAATAACTGGACCTTATGGTTAACGTTTACTTAACTTGCCACGCAGGGCTAAAGAAACAAATAAACTCTTGCAGCGGAACGGGAAACTTGAAAAGGCCAATCAACATGCCCACAAGCAATCGAGTGGAGAACGCATTCTAATCCGCAAAACCTTCATAGTCTTCCTTCTGGAAGAACTCCTGTGCACCTTGATATTCTTCAACTGATCAACAAAGGCATGAGCCGTGAGTACATAAAACACTCAGCAGGTCGTGGGGAAATGTATGCAAATAGTATTCATGCAAGGCTTACCAAAGGTTAGCTGTATGGTTCTTTTTTAAAAAAAAGATTTACGCATGATACAATAAATAGATTGAAATGCGAATTGAAAAGAATAATCAATAATTAAACAATTTCTTTGAAACAACCAGTGAACTAACCATTCACTTCCCAACCAAACCAATGATAAGTGAACTCCCCATTCACCCATCGACACAAACCACCAAGTGAATTACCCATTCACCGAACAAAGTTTATATTCATCAAGTGAACTTCCCATTCACACTCCGACTCATTTGAGAAGAAACTCTATCTCCCGTGTGAAATTCCCGAGCACGTCCATAACTGCGGACACAACTATTCGAATAGTTTTACACACTCTACAGAGGTTGTACAGCTTGACCCATAAGACACGACTTCTCTAGTTGGTTTGGCATCCGTCGATACCACTGCTCACTACCTTAGGTAAGCAGGCTAGAGTACGTGACAAAGCCTTTACAAAGCTCCTTCTCAACCCAGTTCTACCCGCTGAGGTTTCAACACTAAATGTCTCCATCCGACCAGACAGGGCCCCCCTCTTGCGCCATAGTGAGTACGTACACCGTAACTCACTCTTCCAAGACAGAACCATAATTAAGACATTACTAATTAATTAGCCAGGTCCCGCCCATACAGGACATGTGGTTGTATGGTTAAGGCTCAGTTCAATGGCGCACAATATTAAGTTCTTGACAAGTTACTCAGGCGATCTTTCCACAAACCCACAACGTGTTAAATCCACACCCTCAATCCACCATCCACGCGCCTGAGTGAAAACCATTTTGTTTAAAAGAAACCAATGACATCCCCGGTCATGGAACACAAATTTTACAACAGTGGCTAACCACCACAATTCCATATATCATTATGTCAAGATTAATCATTATGACACATGTGATGATGAACCCAACGAGACTAGGCTTGACTAAGCACTAATACGATACCCATGTTGGTGATTGGGGTGAAAGAGGCGGAAAGGGGGAGGGTGGCTAGGGTTTAGGGGGGAGGTCATCCCCCCTTTGGTCGGCCCCCCTCTTGGGCCACATGGGCCGTGGCCCAAGGCCCAGGTTGTCGTAAATTCGTGAAAACCCCCTTTTTTCAGCGATTTTTTGTAATACCTCGGAATCGAATCGGGTAATTAGACTATCAGCCGAGAGAAGAAAGGGCAAAGAAAGGAGTACAAATTCTGAAATAAGAAGGGGTTTTTCACATTATTTCCACAACCTGGGCCCTGGGCTGCAGCCCAGGAGGGGCCCAAGAGGGGGCCGGCCATGAGGGGGGATCCCACTCCCCAAAACCTTAAAACCCCTCCCCTCCTCCCCCTATTCCCCCTAGTGGCCGCCGCCTCTCCCGACCTCTTCCCTGCGCCACTGTTGATCGTCAGTTTTGGGTAAATTCTGTACGTTTTCTGATCTTCTCACCTCTTAGAAAGTTGTAGACCTCTGTCTTAGCTTTCTTTTGGCACCGAGATCATCTGATTTAGAGTTACGGTTTAGGAGATATGGTAGTTTTACCGCAACTGTCCAGGAGAGCTGACGTGATTTGGCAGATATTTTGTCGGGCCATTATGATTTACTTAGAGGCCGATTCTGTTATTTTCGTCTTCTAGAGTTTTATTCCTGATGTCTTTATATTTCTTTTGGCACCGAGATCACTAGATTCCGCCTTACGGTTTAGGAGATATGAATTTTTAATCACGCACTGTCCTGTCTGCCTGAGAATTTGGAACTGCTGATTTGCCCCTCGGTTTTGATCTAGTTAGAGTCAGATTCAGAAACCCCACCCAAATAGGTTATTGTAGCTCTTTAAATTATATTTCTAAGTTGATAAAGATCACCTCCATTGGATCAGTAGAATAAAAGTTAAGTCATTTTCTTTACCACTGTTCTGAAATCTGAGCAGATATCTGTTAGTGTTTTCAACTGTTGTTTAGGCCACTGTTTTGGCCAAATCAAAGGATTCCACCAACTAGAGTTTCGTAGCCTGTTACGTTAAGAGTATTTGAGCACTAGTTTCAATTCATTTGGAGTTACATATATTTAATTACGATTTTTCTCGTACTGCTGATCAGAAGGGCCGATATTGGCTGATTAGTTAATTCGTCATTTTGAGTTTTTGGTTATGTTGATTAGATAGAGGGTTATGGTAAAACGCTTGTAGCCACGTCATGAATTATTATTCTTATTTCGAATAAATATTTGTGTAGGCGGTGAGGCAGGGAGTGGAGAAATTCCGTCGTTGCCTCCTAACTCATCACAGCTCGGAAGGCAAGTACATGGTAGAGTGGTGAACAATGGGTTGTTCACCATGGTCATTGTTGTTACTTATCATGCTATTTATTATGCTTTCGTTCAGCTTATTCTTATACATGATATTGATGACCTTGAGTGAATGAGATTATGATATTGAGAAAATGAGGAGGAGATATTGAGTTAATGAGACGGACTATGATGATGAATAAATAAAGATGCCGCATCATTTACATTCATCATGACAGGGGTTGCATGAGCCAGGTCGGTGAGAAAGTCATGTAACTATTCCGGTGAGGTCGGTGAGAAAGATACATGACTAGTCCGGAGAGCTCTAGATAAAATCCTACTTTGGTGGGGACTTCACGGGAGTGAAGGATAGAGTGTGTCATCGACGGTGAACACTCCGCTATACCGGTATCAGCTGATGAGATGCATATGAGCATGAGCATGTTGGTGCATTCGCATATCTAAGTAAATTGTTAAATTATGCAACTTTGCCTATATGGAATATGGCTTGTTTGTTTGAGAATGACAATGGCATTAACTAAATGGGTGATAATGATAACTTTGATTATGGTTAATAAACTATTGTTTATGGCTTTATTATGTATTTGCTGAGTCTTGGACTCATTCTTGCTCTATTGTTGTTTTTAGGTGACTAGTGATGACGTTTTACTCGGGAAGGGCTAGCGCACTTGGAATCATGCACTTCACCCAAGTATTTCATTCATTGGACATGAGAAACTTTTAGAATAACATGAATATTTATATCTAGGACATGATGGTATTGAATAACCATAGATGCTTGGTTTATGTTAATCTTGGTTTATTATTTTGCTATGCTCCTAGGTCTAATTTATCTGTGATTGTCATAGTGTTATGCTTGTGTTAATGCGACCCGTGGATGGGTTTTAATGTTGTTATGCTTGCTGAAATTTTATAGTAAGTTGATGTAAATTAGATAGTTATAGTAGTTTGGTAGCATTCTAAGCTCAATGTTGGGCTGGGTTGTTACAGTTGGTATCAGAGCCCAGCTTTAGGTCCGTGGTGAATAGGTTAACAACTTAGGTAACTTGATTTGTACAAAAAAATATATATGTTAATGGTTAATTAACTTAAAACTTGACACACTGGTGCACAGTAGGATGGGAATGGGCAAAGCATTGCATTTACGTTTCCGTTATGTAGCATTGATTATTGCTGATATGAATTGATTATGAATGCTTATGATTTGGTTACGTGATTGTTATATGTGATGATAGTAGATGCTGAGAGGTAGAGATTGTGGTTATGGCCATAGGTATGGTCAGGTTGTACTGCCGTTGGTGGTAGGGGAAAAGGGAAGTGTTTACTCTGAGAAACTTTGTTATGAAAGTTGGGGATGGGTCTCCTTGGGAAGCTTGTTGTTTTCTTGAGTTTCCATTGGGATATTCTGATTAGCCATTGTTGGTTGATGAATTCTCATGGATTAGTGGGTACAAAGCGACGTGTTGAAAAGTTCTATTTGGTCCTTGAGAAGTTCATTGTGGTTGATGGTTGCTTCGAGAAAGATTAATGTGTTTCCGTTGGCTTAACTTGTCTCTTAAAGCAATTATTGTTTTCCCAATTGTTGAGTTATTCTTGCTACTGGTGAGCTTGGTTAACTGTCAAGGTTGACCTTTGAATTGAAGTTTTGTCTTTCTTATTGGTAAACATGACCCATGTATTTCGCTTGATGATTTGGATAATGAAGGTTTTCTTTTGTAGTCTTTTAGTATGTGGAAGGTTTGACTCAATGTAACTCTTTTGGGTATTCTGAGCGTTGAAGTTGAATGGTTCTCTTTTATGAAAGAAAATGTTAAATCCTTTTAGCAATGTATTCTCATGGTTAAGTGAGAGGTTACTATCAAAGAAATTAATGGGTATGATATGGGTTATCAGCCTGGGTTTGCAGTGCGGTGCATAATAAATTTTAACGAGTACCCCTGGAAGTGAAATCGGGTAAGTCGATATTGTCCTCTAGTAGTTCTTGATGAGCTGTGAATATGAGGGTGACTATACTTTGTTAGAATCAATAGAGTTATTAAAAGTGTGGAACATTGATGAAATGGTTGATTATTAGAATTGTGTAGTTTGCTAAACTTGTTGGATTATTTGGGCTCGATAGGCTAATCTAACGGTGTAGAATGAGAGACATAAGGATTTGTTCGACTGTTGTCTCAGTAGATAATGATATGGAACTTTCTTTGATTGGTTACTTGATGATCTTGTGTATGCCCGAGGGAATACAAATAGAGAAAGAACCATATATTCGTCCATGATTGGATAACCATCAATGGTTTATGATAACCTCCAGATTGGAATTAGTGTGTACTAGATTAGTGTGAGCATTGTTAAGAGGTAAAGGGTTGAAATTTAAAAGTAATTTATTCATGTGTGTTTTATGAGGTTGGCTGCATGGTGCATGGCCTTGTTAAAAGAGGTTTGCTTTGATAGTGTGGTTTGTGTATCGATAATCTCTAGGACAAGTTGACCGTTAGAATATTATTGAAATAATGAAATATTATGAAATAGTTTATTGTGTTTCTTTTGGAAGGGTTTATGATATGATTGAATAGGAGATGTGTTTGCATGACGATGAAATTGTCGGATAATAGTATGCCTCGATGAAAGGGTTTTGGTATAACCTATTAAATTGTGTAGTAGATTCCTCTAAATTAAAGTAGTTGTTGTAGTGAGGTTGCATGATTTTAGTATACCCTCAATTTGAAGTTGAGATGATAAAGTGGTATATACCAATTCGTGAACTTTTGGAGCTTTACAATGGAAGAGTTGACGATAAGGAATCATGTTAAAGAGTGTGTTATTCTAAATGTTAGTGAGATTGTGCGCAATGGATTGTGACTTATGAGCGGTGATGATTCTTTCATAAAGAAAGTAATTTGACCGCCTTGTGTAATATCGGATAAATGATAAGTTTAAGAGTTTTGTATTCATGAACTTTTGGTAAATCATGATTACCGTAGTAGTAAACTGTTGAGCAAAAAAATTTTAGATTAATCGAGGTGTGAGAATGTTCTACGGGGTTCTTAAGTGATTAGTGTGCTCTGGTTTTAAGGCACTTCTTGTTAGAGGTGGCAAGTGATGTGGTACACAAAGAAAATTATTTTCGTTGTTAAGGAAAAGAGTGTGGTAGAGGTATTTGGAGTTAAGTTTTGCAAACTGGCAAACTTAATAAAGTGTGTTTAACATTTTGGTTGTTGTCGCTAAGAGTTTCTTGAGTTTCAATGGCAATGTTTTATTCTTGTTTGTTGAGGGTTGAAAATTCGCTTCTAGTGGAATTTGTGAGCTCAATTGTGGTCTCGTCCTCTATTTTCTGTGATCTTGGCTATTTGACTCTCTCCATTGGTTTTGTGTCTACTGCGAGTGGTAAATGTTTTTACGTGCTGAAACGTGTTTCTACCTATAGCTTCTTTTGAGAAAAGATTAACTGATTCGTGTTGCAATATCTTTTAGGATGTATAATGGCAACTTGATAGTGGTGGTCAAGGAGATGATTTTGGGTGAGACTCTGCGTGTCAATTTGTTTGAGATGCATTGAGTGATAAGTTGATTTCTTGGACTATTCCTTGGAGAGGATTTACCTTAAATAGAAAGTTTGGTCTTTGGGGCCAAACCGATGGCAATATTTGTAACTAATAGAACCTATAGTGTTTGCGGTCAAAGATTATTTGTTCATGTTGAGTGGAACATTAGAATTATTGAAAGCATGAAAATCTTGGTTAGTCTATTACAGATGAATTGAGTAATGTGCCAGATTGTATAGGCAAAAAAAAATATATATGAAGGTATAAGTTAATGAGAGCAGGATTAGCGAAGAAATCTGATTGTAATGTCAATTGATGGGAGAGTAGGGATTGCTGAATTATTACCAGGTACGACTTGGCTACAGCGAGTAACCCTCTAGGAGTTAGAATCTCTCTAAAGATAATTTGGTTGAGAATAAGTTTTTCAGGTGGTTGTTAATGAATGAATATGTTTAGATGGTGAGAATCTTAGTCATCGGACTTGAGAGTTTTCATATCAGTGTAACACCCTGACTATAAGGAAGTCAAGATGTCACCTACAACCACTACTCTTTAGAAGAATAACATCAAAACACATGACAAGGTTAATCAAGTAGTAAGATTATACGGAAACAAGAATTCATCATCAAGTTTAATCAATGGAATGGAAATAAACAATTCTGAGAGATAAGGTAGTTATGACCAAACTGGCTTATTACAATTCAACACAAGTCATAATTAACGACAGTAAAAGTCCTCAAAATGTTTGGTTTATGGTAGTTTGTGCATCGTGATGAAGTACCCTCCACAAGATCATTCTTCCTTGTCATTTACCTAAATAAGACAATAAAGCAAGAATGAGCCAAAGACTCAGCAAGTACTTGAAAGTAACAATCAACATCCAATGAACCATATACATTATCACAGTTTGAACATTTATTGGAAACAATTCTTATGAATGGATGAAATGGAATGATGCATTGAAGGAATTGGACATATTGTAGCATATACCGGTATAGCGAGTGAAGCACCCGTCGGTGTTCACTTAAAATAACCGTATGAAGAACGTTTCATACGGTCGTCCAACGTGGCCCACATTGGAATGGTGGACTCACGTAACGTGGCCCACATTGGAATGGTGGACTCACGTACCCATTCTGGAATTGATGGGATTTTCAAGTGCCCATACTGGAATTGATGGGTCTTACAAAAGTAATTTATGCATGTCATGATGTGAATCCATGGAAATATTGAATAGTACTCATAAATGTAAAGATACACATGGCATTCATCTACAAATACGAACAAATATAATCATTCAATCACACATCACATAATGCATCAATCATATTATACAAGGTACTTGTCTGCCGCGCTGCAACGGGTTGGGAGGTAATTGAGATACCCCTCCACTCACCGCTTCACCGCCTACAATATAAAATAATTGAAATGAGGACAAACGAGTAAGGCAATGCTACACGTGTCCTTCCACAATCTCTAGCCAAACCAACCAAACAAAAGTTCAATTTGATCAATTTACCCAAACATTCCAAATATCCCTAATCTGGCAGTTTTACTAGAAAATTCACCAATAAAAAACCGTAAGTCCAAAAGTCCTGAAACCAGTGCTCATCTTTTCTTAACTTAACTAGCTACGAAACTCTAGTTGATGGTAAACTCTAATTCGGCCAAAACAGAGGTCTAACCATCCAATGAAAAACTATAACTGCAGTCTGCCCAGAAATCAGAACAGCCCTAAATAAAAGGCTATAACTTTTAAACCACTGATCCAAATAAAGTGATCTTTATCAGCCTGGAAACATGGTGAAATTATCTTCATAAACCTAGTTGGGTGGCCGACCTGATTCTGACTCTAACTAGATCAAATCCTAGGTGCAACCGACTATACCCAGAATTTCTGACAGACAGAGCAGTACGTGGTAAAACAGTCATAACTTTTAATCTAATGTGTGAAAATTCGTGATCCAGGTTCCAAAAGAAAGCTAATGAAACCAGGAACAATTCTTCAGAAGGCGAAGACATCTAATTCTGCCTCTAAGACACCCAAAACCGAGTTACAACGTTCTGGACCGAATCAATCTACTGACAGAGATTAGACGATACTACTAAAATCATTGAATCGACAACTCAAACGCAATCAAACAGCGATGGAGTCTCTCGTTACCCTTGTATAACCGAAGAATGATGAGGATCAACTTCCCGAAGACTTCTCCTCTCCTTCTTTGGCCGGCCCCAACTCCACGAACCCGAGTGGATTGTAAACGCCCGACGGAGGAAGAACCGAGGGTGTACGCGTGGAAGACCGGGTGTGCAACTCCGGGGGATCACCAATGGCAGCCACCAATGGAGGAGGAGGCGCCTAGGAGGAGGGGAGGCGTCGGGTGGAGGGGGAGATGGGGGCGGCTCAAGGGGGAGGAGGTGGAGGCTCTAGGGTTTGGGGGGGGGGGAAGTGATGCCCCCCCTTTTGGCCGGCCCCTACATGGGCCGGCCGGCCCCCTCATGGGCCACCTGGGTCGCGAACTGCGGCCCAGGTTGTCTGGTAATAACGTTTACCCCCCCCCGAAGATTGAAATTTTCCGACGAAAACAATTTCTTTTACTCTCTCCGACCTCTTTCTTTTTACCGAACCATTTCCGGAGTATTACAATCAGTTGCATCGAAATACATTTACACGAGACATGGAGATTGAAAATTTTGACTTGGTGTTCTATGCTAGGACCTTGGAGGCTAATGAGATTGTGTAGAAATAGTGGAACAAAGTGGATTTTAAATAGCACGATGATCATTGATAGCATCCTTTGGGTGTAGTAAATGAGGGTGTGTGTGCTGCGAATTTTAAGTTGATTATTCTTAAAGGATTGAGAAGATGTGCTCGTGGGTGCAATCTATATTGAGGTACGTTGGAAATTATTTATCAAAGTGATTCATTTGGTAGAGGAGTTGGATAGAGCATGTATTTGTGGATTAGTAGAGTCTCTCTACATGAGTGTGGTTGTTGCTTTCGGGTTGAGCAACGCTTTGAGGCTGTTGGATAAGAGAAAGGAGCAGCGTGTTAATTGGGAATACCAGAATCTAAATGAATGTTTATTCCTAAAATAAGGATTGAGGGAGCAGAGTGTTTTCTTGGGTAATAGAATGCTCTCTTAATTCTTGTTCAAACAACGTGTCATGACGGTGTCATTTGCAAATTTGATTTGGCTTTATGCGGGTATGTGTGGTTCTTTCCGATTCATAAAGAATAAAGGAAGAGATTGATTTGAGCATTCGAGTGATTTTCGCTTGGCTTACTTGGTGTTTATTCGCAAATTGTCTACATTGGGAAATGGAAAAGGTTCTTGAGATAAATCTTCAACTTTGGATTTGATTCATTGGTAGGGAGTTGTTAATGCATGGTTACGATGAGAATCTTTTATTTTCAAGTTGGGATCTGCTTTGCAAAATAGTTGTTTAAAAACGAGTTCGCTTTACGCCTCGGTTTACGGTTGTGCTCCTTGTTAAGGTGAAAGAACTGATTGAGACGTGGAACAAGAGTTCCGTGTTTTGTGTTGGTTGTGTTATTTGGCACCAAGAGAAGAGTGGCCTAAGGTACAAAGGTTCGCTTTTGGAAGCTACGGTGATTTTGGAAGGAGGAGAATCGCTAGGACCGTCTCGAGTCCTCGCCTGTGGTATACAATGTTTTGTGCAACCCGGTGTCGAGGAGTACTTGAGGCATCTCGAGCGTGAGGTTTCTTTAGAGCCGTCGAACCACGAGTCAGACTGTGCTATCGAGTCCTGCCTATGGAGTGGCTCTGAAAAGAGCGGGATGAATAATACAACATAATACGTTAGTTAGTAAATGTGCGGTGGATGCATCAGACCGAGCGAAAAAGCAACTTGGGAGCTGGAATCCGGCGTGCTAATTGTAAATGTCCTTCGAGTAGAACGACAGAAAGAATTCGGGGTCAAATTCTGTTTAAGGGGGGTAGAATGTAATACCTCGGAATCGAATCGGGTAATTAGACTATCAGCCGAGAGAAGAAAGGGCAAAGAAAGGAGTACAAATTCTGAAACAAGAAGGGGTTTTTCACGTTATTTCGAAAACCTGGGCCCTGGGCTGCAGCCCAGGAGGGGCCCAAGAGGGGGCCGGCCATGAGGGGGGATCCCACTCCCCAAAACCCTAAAACCCCTCCCATCCTCCCCCTATTCCCCCTAGTGGCCGCCGCCTCTCCCGACCTCTTCCCTGTGCCACTGTTGATCGTCAGTTTTGGGTAAGTTCTGTACGTTTTATGATCTTATCACCTCTTAGAAAGTTGTAGACCTTTGTCTTAGCTTTCTTTTGGCACCAAGTTTATCTGATTTGGAGTTACGGTTTAGGAGATATGGCAGTTTTACCGCGACTGTCCAGGTGAGCTGACGTGATTTGGCAGATTTTCTTGTCGGGCCATTATGATTTACTTAGAGGCCGATTCTGTTATTTTCGTCTTCTATAGTTTTGTTCCTGATGTCTTTATCTTTCTTTTTGCACTGAGATCACTAGATTCCACCTTACGGTTTAGGAGATATGAATTTTTAATCGCGCACTGTCCTGTCTGCCTTAGAATTTGGAACTGCTGGTTTGCCCCTCGGTTTTGATCTAGTTAGAGTCAGATTCAGAAACCCCACCCAAATAGGTTATTGTAGCCCTTTAAATTATCTTTCTAAGTTGATAAAGATCACCTCCATTGGATCAGTATAATAAACGTTAAGTCATTTTCTTTACCACTGTTCTGAAATATGAGTAGATATCTGTTAGTGTTTTCAACTGTTGTTTAGGCCACTGTTTTGGCCAAATCAAAGGATTCCACCAACTAGAGTTTCGTAGCCTGTTACGTTAAGAGTATTTGAGCACTAGTTTCAAGTCATTCGAAGTTACAGATATTTAATTACGATTTTTCTCGTACTGCTGATTAGAAGGGCCGATATTGGCTGATTAGTTAATTCGTCATTTTGAGTTTTTGGTTATGTTGATTAGATAGAGGGTTATGGTAAAACGCTTGTAGCCACGTCATGACTTATTATTCTTATTTCGAATAAATATTTGTGTAGGCGGTGAGGCAGGGAGTGGAGAAATTCCGTCGTTGCCTCCTAACTCGTCACAGCTCGGAAGGCAAGTACATGGTAGAGTGGTGAACAATGGGTTGTTCACCATGATCATTGTTGTTACTTATCATGCTATTTATTATGCTTTCATTCAGCTTATTCTTATACATGATATTGATGACCTTGAGTGAATGAGATTATGATATTGAGAAAATGAGGAGGAGATATTGAGTTAATGAGACGGACTATGATGATGAATAACTAAAGATGCCGCATCATTTACATGCATCATGACAGGGGTTGCATGAGCCAGGTCGGTGAGAAAGTCATGTAACTATTCCGGTGAGGTCGGTGAGAAAGATACATGACTAGTCCGGAGAGCTCTAGATAAAATCCTACTTTGGTGGGGACTTCACGGGAGTGAAGGATAGAGTGTGTCATCGACGGTGAACGATCGCTATACCCCAGATCGGTGATGAGATGCATATGAGCATGAGCATGTTGGTGCATTCGCATATCTAAGTAAATTGTTAAATTGTGCAACTTTACCTATATGGAATATGGCTTGTTTGTTTGAGAATGACAATGGCATTAACTAAATGGGTGATGATGATAACTTTGATTATGGTTAATAAACTATTGTTTATGGCTTTATTATGTATTTGCTGAGTCTTGGACTCATTCTTGCTCTATTGTTGTTTTTAGGTGACCAGTGATGACGTTTTACTCGGGAAGGGCTAGCGCACTTGGAATCATGCACTTCACCCAAGTATTTCATTCATTGGACATGAGAAACTTTTAGAATAACATGAATATTTATATCTAGGACATGATGGTATTGAATAACCATAGATGCTTGGTTTGTGTTAATCTTGGTTTATTATTTTGCTATGCTCCTAGGTCTAATTTATCTGTGATTGTCATAGTGTTATGCTTGTGTTAATGCGACCCGTGGATGGGTTTTAATGTTGTTATGCTTGCTGAAATTTTATAGTAAGTTGATGTAAATTAGATAGTTATAGTAGTTTGGTAGCATTCTAAGCTCAATGTTGGGCTGGGGTGTTACATTTTTCTCTTCTTTTATTATTCTTTCTTCTCCCGACTAGCTGTCTAATTGCCCGATTAAATTCTGGGTTATTACATTCTACCCCCCTAAATAGGATTCAACCCTGAATCTAAGCTCCAATCTATACGAAATGAATCTTGCGTTTGGGAACTTGATGTGAGAAACACGTATCCGATGCCAACAACACTGGTTAAAGCTCACGAATGCGATTTCCCAAGTCTCAAGTTTCGACACACTTACACATTAACGCACACCAATGTCTTCATCTCAACCTTTGCAGGTTCTCTCAACACACCGGACACGAATGTAAGGTCTTACAAGTTGACCAAAGGCCCTATTGAAAACTCAAGCTTTGGGCTTCTCAAGTACTCACTCAGCACTAGACATACAAGACGTTATGTACTCCGCGCATGGCCTCGAGACAGTCTTGGCGATGCACCAACCTCCAAAATCAAAGCCATGTACCTTGGGTCGACCTTCCCTTCAGTACCAAACCAGAAGTCCTACACACGGCACACGGGACTCTTGTTCCAACTCTCAATCGAGCGCTTCACCGAAACAAGGAATACCTCCTTTAACGAGGGACACAAAACATGACTCTCTTTGAACAATCTGTACTATAAAAAGAGTCTACTGAAAGCAAAAGATTCTCATCGCAACCACGCCATGCCAACCCCCCAATAAAAGGGTCAAATCCAAGATCAAAAATTCATCACAAAAACCATTCCACTTTCTAATTAGGCAGTTTGCAAATGAACACTACGAAAGCCAATGGAGAAATCACTCGAATACTCAAATCAATATTCTCCATTATTCCTTATGAACCGGAAAGAATGACACATACCAACATAAAACCAAATCAGATTGCAACTGACACCAGTCATAACACGTAGCTCGAACAAGAGTTAAGAGATCATTCTATTACCTAAGAAAAACACTCTTCTTCCTCAATCTCTATTTTAGGAATAAACCTTCATTTAAATTCTGGGATTCCCAATTATCACCCTACTCCTTTCTCTTATCCAACAACCTCAAAGCGTTGATCAGCCCGAAAGTAATACCCACACTCTTGTAGAGAGACTCTACTAATCCACAAATACATGCTCTAGCCAACTCCTCTACCAAACGAATCACTTTGATAAATAATTTCCAACGTACCTCAACATAGATTTCTCCCACGATCACATCTTCTCAATCCTTTAAGAATAATCAATTTAAAATTCGCATCACACACACTCATTTACTACACCCAAAGAATGCTACTAGTGATCATTGCACTTTTCGAAATCCACTTTATTTCACTATTTCTGCACAACCTCATTAGCCTCCAAGGTCCTAGCATAGAATACCAAGCCAAAATTTTCAATCTCCAAGGCTCATGTAAATGTATTTTGATGCAACTGATACGAAAACTCTCGAATCCGATGACTAAAATTCTCACAATCTAAACATACTCATTCATTAACAACCTCCTGAAAACATATTCTCAACCAAATTATCTTTAAAGAGATTGTAACTCCTAGAGGGTTACTCACAGAAGATAAGTCGTACCTGGTAATAATTCAACAATCCTACTATCCTATCAATTGACATTACAATCAAATTACTTCGCTAATCCTGCTCTCATTAAATTATACCTTCATATTTTGCCTATACGATCTGGCACATTACTCAATCATCTCTAATAAACTAACCAAGATTTTCATGCTTTCAACAATTGTAATGTTCCACTCAACATGAACAAATAATCTTTGACCACCAACCACTATCGATTATGTTAGTTGCACTATTGTAATCAATTTGCTCGAAGGATAACCATTCCATGAAATCAAATCTCCTTCAAGGATTATTTCAAAGAGTCAATTTACCACTCAATGCATGTCAACAACTTAATATCCAAAGTCTCACAAAACCATCTACTTGACCACCACTATCCATGTAACACCCTGGCTATTCGGAAGCCAAGATGTCACGCAAAACTATCAAACTACTAAGAATAGCATTAAAGCTGGATTATACAGATTCAATCAACAATAATTTCTAAAGAATGACCATAAACGATCACCAGATTCATGGAAAAGAATGGATAAACAGATATAATACCACGAACAGTCAAGCAATACCAAAGTTGGATTATTACAAATTGTCTTGACTAAAAGGTAAAATAATTATTCTGATTGGATAAAAGTGAAGTGCAGTGTGCCGAACTACCCCACCAAATCATCTTGTCTTCTCCTCAATTACCTAATTAAAACATACAAAGCAAGGGTGAGTCGAAGACTCAGCAAGTACATACAAGAATAATCAAACATAGAGTGGACAACACAAACCAGTTGAATTACGAACAAATCTTGGAACACATATATGATTGAATGGAATGAATACATGAATAGATGGAATGAAAGAATGCATTGAAGGAATGGACTTATCGACTGCATATACCGGTATAGCGAGTGATACACCCGTCGGTGTTCACTTAAGCCCGTACTTCACAAAGTACGGGGACCCAATCACCGTATGAAGAACGTTTCATACGGGTGTCCAAGTTGCCACATTGTAATGGTGGTCAACACTACCCACATTGGAATGGTGGGTTTTCAAATGCCCATACTGGAATTGATGGGTCTTTCAAATGCCCATACTGGAATTGATGGGACTTACAAAAAGAATCCACTTCCGTGGTTATAATGAATTTTATGAATGGACATGATGATTTCTCATGGTATGAATGAATATCACACATTAGTGGAAAAGACACATGGCATTCAACAACATATGTAAACAAGTATAAGTATGTATTCACACACAACATAATGTACCAATAAGGCCACACTAGTCACTTGCAGTATATCAACATCATGAACAAAGCACAAGAACATTCATGTAAACAACATATCATTATGCATTCTTTTGAATTCAACACCAGTTAACATACAGTACTTGCCTTTCGCGTTGTGACTCGTTAGTAGGCAACGGAGGTGTTCCCACACATGATGCCTCACCGCCTACACAAGCATGTTTTCAAAATAAGAACAACGATATAACACTGCTACCGGTGTTCTAAAATAACCCCTGACTATCTAATATACCGCATAGACCCAAAATGAAAAATAAACTATTCAGCCAGATTTCAGCCCTTCTGAGCAGCGGTACGAGAAAATTCACCATTAATTATCTGTAACTCCAAAAGACCTGAAACTAGTGCTCACTGAATCTTAACAGATCAGGCTACAAAACATTAGTTGGTGGAATCCCCTTATTCGGCCAAAACAGAGGGCTAATTAACAGCTAAACACAACCCACCTACGTCTGTCCAGAATACAGATCAGAGATAAAGAAAATGGCGTAACTTTCAACCTATTGATCCAATGAGAATGATTCTTATCAGCTTGGAAAGATAATTTTAAGGGCTAAAATAACTTAGTTGGGTGAAGGTTCTGATTCAGCCCCTAATTTGAACAAAACCGAGGGACAAACCTACTGACCTCAGTTTTCAGACAGACCGGACAGTTCGTAATAAAAAATTCATATCTCCCAAACTACAGATCGGATTTTCCTGATCTTGGTGCCAAAAGAAAGCTAACGTTCCCAGGAATAAAACCCTAGAAGGGCAAAACCCCAGATGCGTCCTCTACAGTAGTCTAAACAATAGATGAAAATACTAACATTTATCTGCCCAGAATTCAGAACAGCGGTAAAGAAAATATCATAACTTTCATTATACAGATCCAATGGAGATGATATTTATCAGCTTTGAAAGATACTTTAAAGTTATACAATAACTTATTTGGGTGGAGGTTCTGGAAATGCCTCTAACTAAATCAAAACCTAGGATCAAGCCGACAGATCTTTCTCGTCAGACAGACAGAACAGCGCACACTAAAAAAATCATATCTCCTAAACCGTAAGGCGGAATCACGTGATCTCGGTGGCTATTGAAAGCTAAGAACAATACCTACAACTTTCGAAGAGATGGATAGGACAGAAAACGAACGTATCTTACCCAAAATCGATGTACAAGGCGGTGCACAGCAAGGGGGAAGGGGGGCGGCGGCTCCAAAGGGGGGGAGGGGGAGAGAAATGTGGAGTTTAGGGTTTGGGGGGTGGGAACCCCCCCTCTTATGGCCAGCCACCACATGGGCCCCTCCTGGGCCGTGGCCCAGGCCCAGGTTGCCGTGAAATCATAGAAAACCCCCCCGGTGAAAAGATAATTCTGGTTTTTCGATTAGCTCCATCTTCCGAAACTTCTTTTAATAAGCCGATTCACCTTCGGGGTATTACATTCTACCCCCCTTAACGGAATTCGGCCTCGAATTCTAACCGACAACTAATACCAGAACGAATTTCCAAGAAGTTGAAATCAACGAATTTAACCTGTACCAGAAACAAACGGGTCTGGATACTGCTCGCGCGTGCAAGACTCTATCTCCCAAGTGGCCTCTCTCTCGGAATAGAGAAACCACAAAGCAAAGATGTGAAGCGACGTCTGACCTAACAATCAACTTGAACTTTCTAGGTACACTCATCAGAAGAGCATCGAAGGAAAGACCTTACTCGATGGTCAACGTGTTTAACTTAATCTCAAACTTTGAATGGTCCTGCTGCTCTCTCAGCACCCGGCGATAAGCCAGCTTCCTAATTTCTTCTACTGCCGGAGATGAAGAGAATCCAACTGAAAAATAGAGAGTTCTCATCGCAACCACGCAATGTTAACTCTTCACCAAAAAGGTTAAATTCCAAATATGACTATTCATCAGTAAAGCAATTCCACTTCCAATGAATCAATTTGCGAAAGAACACCACGAAAACCAAAAGAGAAATTTGCTTGAATACTCAAATCAAATATTTCTTTTACTCTGACTGAACTGGAAAGATTCAGTCATGCCAACACGGCTCCAACTCAAAGTGCGTAAAACACTTATCAACAAAGACAAAACCCAAACGAGAAGCAAGGAAACGCATCATTTTCCGAGGAAACATCCTTTCTTCCGCTTCTCTCTTCGAGGAGTAAAACTTATCTCCAATATTGGAATTCGAATTCATCGCATACCTCAAGAGATTAAACCTCTTAATTGAACATTATCAAACTATGCTCAAACTGAAATACATCATCCACACCATGGTGGAGAGACTCCATTGATTTTTTTTTCGATTGCACTAGACATCTCGTTCTACTATTCAACCTTAATTTGATTAAAGGCACCCAAAGCGCCACAGGATAGATACCACACAATCATATTACCTCAAATTTTCAAGAACAACTCAGAATCGTCAGTACACATGCTAATGTACTGCTTCAAAAGGGTCCTAGCATAAACATGCTCGGGAAACTCATTTATTCCACCCTCTACACACAATCAATGGGTGAACAAAGGTCTAGCATAAACAAATGCAAAGCCCAGATTTAACTTCCAAAACCTCTACAACAGATTACTCTTATAACTGATAGTGACATCATCGAATTAAATCTCCAACATTACCACCATTCTAACATACTCACTCATTGACATCATCAGAAATCACCCACACCATCTCGCAATGCTATCCAATTGCGTTACTCTAAAAATTCAATGAAGGTTTCCATACCTCCGATAATCACCAACCTTTCAATCCTGAATTGAAGTTCTAGAATTTCACTAAACCAGGTCTTAATCAGCCGTAACACTTTTCAGACTTACTTCGAAGTCAAACATCTCAAGTGAATCAATTTCCCTCCAAGGGATACAGATCAAAACCATTTCATATTCTACTACTCCTCCGATAACTTGGTAGCAAAATATCATCGCTACGATTACTCATCCACCACCAAACAGTTGCCAAACTTTCACCTTGCAAACGCTTCGCAACACAAAACTGTGATCCTTTCTCAAAAGGAAGAGGCGAACAAAAACAAGTTCATCCATACAGGAAAGCGTTGCTCACCACACGCCAAGAAACCAAAAGGAATATTCTGCTAAAAGTGATCTTGGAAAACGAAAACTAAGTTCGTAGTTGAGGGAATACATTCCTCAGAAGATAATAGCAAATAACAACCGATAAGAAAACGGCATTACGATTGAAACTCCAAATCTTTTGAGTGAAAAGGGCAGAAAATTTAGGCAATGAACTCATTGAATCTAGGTGGAGTCCACAATTGAAAACATGAGACTCACAAGAAGAGAATGTCGGATCTTTACAGATAAGAACAACGAGCATTCAAGATCAAAACGCTCGCATCACTGAAGAACCATTATAACTCTGCAACAAATCGCTTTACGTGGCAAACTTCGTTTATCATAATTAACTGGGACCTCCAATAGGTCATGAACACAAAACTCAAAATTGAATCATTTTGGAAACATCAAGAAAGGAGGTCAAACTTCTTTTTCTATAAAAGAATCAACCTTACTCTCACATTACTGATCGTGTCAATAAACCTTCTAAAGGGAACATGACAAATCGGGTCATAAAAATTTTCAGCATCAAATGGAATTGTAATAACAACTTATTCTAGAAAAGAATTCTGGTACGAAAACCACAAAGTTGAACAAACGTCACACCCAGCACTACAAAACTCTAGAGAGAGGGGGTATCGACACTTTTCTTTTCAAAGGGAGGTTCTAAACTCCAACACTCCAAATATTCCAAAGAAATGAACATAGTCGAAATTTTCTTCAATGAACTTTGTGAAAGGAAATTTTTATTCTCCGAACTGTCAAACGGATAACCGAGCTGCCCTTATCAACAAGAGAGATAGGGCTAACATAAAGAGAACGATCTTGTCAAGAATAACGTTCACAAACAAAGAATGAGAGCTCCATGACCGTAAAGGCAAGAAACTATTTTGAAAAACAAATAGGGTCTAATAGAAACCCGTAGCCCACAATCTTTGTTTGGGTGCAACCCCCGACTTAAGCATAACCAAGCACTCCAAAAGGGTTTTAACGCTTTTCTTCAGAAAAGAGATGCATCAAATTTCAACAAGCAGAGGGTTCCAAAAGGAATACATTGAGCCAATGCTTTCTCGTGTTAACGATCTTGCAACAAGAATTCTCATTAGGCAAACCATCAAACGAGTAAATGAGTCGCTCTTTTCCAATGAGAAAGAAAGAACAACTATGAAAATATCAATGTTGCCAATTTACAAAGATCATTCGTAGTAAAAACAATTCGACAATCGAAAAACAATAATGTTTTCGGAGTACCATTAAAGGCCTATTTAAACTCGTCTACCAAAATCATGAACCCAAGAGAAATTCATCAATCGCCACCGGACAAGAATTTGTCAAATTCGAAAATCAAGGAAGAGAACGACTTACTAAAGCAGCCCAAGAGAAATATGCAAGATCAATACACACTTGATAAAGAACTTGCAAAAGAAGTCTTCCAATACCGAGATTCCAAACGAACGAATGAGGTAAATTTCCCCAACAGGGGTAAAACAAGTCTTTTGTGAAAAGAGGAATCTTGCATTTGAACTATGGTCACGTGGAGCAGAAATATCACAATAATCGAAAGGGCAATATTTGTTTCAAAGATCGAATCAGAGAACTGCTGGAGCTTGCCTTCTTCATTAAAACCCCAATTTCAAAAGAATTCACGAACTGCCAGGAACCACAACCAGGAAACCAGATATCAGTTCGAGAAAGGCAACAAGTTCATCAATGAGCTCATGCTCAATACAGAGCTTATGGAACAGAGGTAAGAAGTTCTCTAATATCATACTACAAACAGTGGTGTAGCCTGGCAAAACCCAGGACATCAACCACGAACTCAATTGATCAACGCCCGCTAGCGAAACGCATAACTAATGCAATCAATTATGAATATGTATATTTATATCGGATCATCTCATGACGATCATAGAATAATTTCATAGATAGAGGTTATCACATCATATCATGGATTAACACATCATAGCACAACACAATTTAACAACGACTCAATACTCGAGTCACCACAATTGAAATGCGGAAGCAACAGTTTACCCAACCCCTCCTAATGTGCACAGTGTGTCAATTTAATATGTTTGAATGAACCACGGACCTAAAGCCCGCTCTGATACCAACTGTAACACCCTGGCTATTCGGAAGCCAAGATGTCACGCAAAACTATCAAACTACTAAGAATAGCATTAAAGCTGGATTATACAGATTCAATCAACAATAATTTCTAAAGAATGTGTAACACCCCAGCCCAACATTGAGCCTGGAATGCCACTAAACTACTATAACCATCTAATTTACATCAACTTACTATAAAATTTCAGCAAGCATAACAACATTAAAACCCATCCACGGGTCGCATTAACACAAACATAACACTGACAATCATAGATAAATTAGACCTAGGAGCATAGCAAAATAATTAACCAAGATTAACATAAACCAAGCATCTATGGTTATTCAATACCATCATGTCCTAGACATAAATATTCATGTTATTCTAAAAGTTTCTCATGTCCAATGAATCAAATAATTGGGTGAAGTGCATGATTCCAAGTGTGCTAGCCCTTCCGAGTAAAACGTCATCATCCTTTGGTCACCTAAAAACAACAATAGAGCAAGAATGAGTCCAAGACTCAAGAATACATAATAAAGTCATAAACAATAGTTTATTAACCATAATCAAAGTTATCATCATCATCCATTTAGTTAATGCCATTATCATTCTCAAACAAACAAGCCATATTCCATATAGGTAAAGTTGCACAATTTAACAATTTACTTAGATATGCGAATGCACCAACATGCTCATGCTCATATGCATCTCATCACCGTGATCTGGGGTATAGCGGAGTGTTCACCCGTCGATGACACACTCTATCCTTCACTCCCGTGAAGTCCCCACCAAAGTAGGATTTTATCTAGAGCTCTCCGGACTAGTCATGTATCTTTCTCACCGACCTCACCGAATAGTTACATGACTTTCTCACCGACTGCTCATGCAACCCATGTCATGATGAATGTAAATGATGCGATATCTTTATTTATTCATCAACATAGTCCATCTCATTAACTCAATATCTACTCATTATCTCATTATCATAATCTCATTCACTCAAGGTCATCAATATCATGTATAAGAATAAGCTGAATGAAAGCATAATAAATAGCATGATGAGTAACATCAATGATCATGGTGAACAACTCATTGTTCACCACTCTACCATATACTTGCCTTCCGCTTGTGACGAGTTAGGAGGCAACGACGAATTTCTCCACTCCTTGCCCCACCGCCTACACAAATATTTATTCAAATAAGAATAATAAGTTATGACGTGGCTACAAGCGTTTTACCATAACCCTCTATCTAATCAACATAACCAAAAACTCAAAATGACGAATTAACTAATCAGCCAATATCGGCCATTCTGATCAGCAGTACGAGAAAAATCGTAATTAAATATCTATAACTCCGAATGACTTGAAACCAGTGCTCAAATACTTTTAACGTAACAGGCTACGAAACTCTAGTTGGTGGAATCCTTTGATTCGGCCAAAACAGTGGCCTAAACAACAGTTGAAAACACTAACAGATATCTGCCCAGATTTCAGAACAGTGGTAAAGAAAATGGCATAACTTTTAATATACAGATCCAATTGAGATGATCTTTATCAACTCGGAAAGATAATTTCAGGGGCTACAAAAACCTAGTTGGGTGGAAGTTCTGAATCGGACTCTAACTAGATCAAAACCGAGGGGCAAACCGATAGTTCCAAATTCTCAGGCAGACAGGACAGCGCACGATTAAAAAATTCATATCTCCTAAACCGTAACTCCAAATCAAATGATCTCGGTGCCAAAAGAAAGGTAAGACCAAGGGCTATAACTTTCTAAGAGGTGATAAGATCAGAAAACGTACGGAACTTACCCAAATCTGACGAACAAAAGCGCTGTACTGCAGGGACGAGGGTGGCGGCCGGTTGGAGAGGGGGAGGAGGGGGTGGCGGCTTGGGGAGGGGAAAAGGGGAAGGGGGAAGGGGTTTTAGGGTTTAGGGGGGGAGAGATACCCCCCTTTGGCCGGCCCCCTCATGGGCCACCCTGGGCTGAGACCCAGTGTAATACCTCATAAATCCAGCTAGTTCGTATAGTTGGAAGTTAGTCGAAAACGAGATTTAAAAGTTCCGGAAATCGCATTCGGTAAAAAGAAAGAAGTCAGAGGGAGAAAAAGAAATAGTTTTCGTCTGAAATTCTATTTAGCAGGGGGGGTTATCGTGATTTTTCGGCAACCTGGGCCGCAGTCCGCGACTCAGGAGGCCCAAGAGGGGGCCGGCCGGCCCATGAAGTGGCCGGCCATAAAAGGGGGGGCGCCACTCCCCCCAAACCCTAGCCGGCCCCCATTCCTCCCCACCTAGCCGCCACTCCCTCCCCTCTCCCCTGGTTGGGCGCCTCCTCCCATGGTGGCCGGCCATTGGTGCTCCCGAAGTTGGCCTCCAAGATCCCCGGGCGCTTCTCCTCCGATCTGTCCTCCGGCGGGTCGTTTCTTCGCCGGTGGTTCGCTGTGGTGTGGCCGGCCAAGGAAGAAGAAGGGAGACCAGCGGGGAGTGGTTCTTCGTCGTCCTACGGGTCTTCAAGGGTAACGAGCACCCCGGTTATTTGTTTGATCAAGTTTTGTTGCGGTAGAGATCATTTGAGTCACGTCGGTTTAGAGTTCCAGAATTGACAGATTTGATCAGAATGTTGCGCGGCTTGTTACAGTACTGTAGAGGCCGAATTTGGGGTTTTGCCCTTCTAGAGATTTGTTCCTGGTTTCGTTAGCTTTCTTTTGGCACCAAGATGAGCAAAATCCGACCAGTAGTTTGAGAGTTATGAATTTTTCAATACGAACTGTCCAATCTGTCTGAAATCTGTGGTCAGTAGGTTTGTCCCTCGTTTTTGTTCAAAATAGAGGCCGAATCAGAAGACTCCCCCAACTAAGTTATTGTAGATCTTGAAATTATCTTTCCAAGTTGATAAAGATAATTCCATTTGGATCAGTAGGCTAAAATTTACACTATTTTCTTTACTGCTGATCTGTTTTCTGGACTGACGTAGATGGGTTAGGTTTAGCAGTTAATTACCCCTCTGTTTTGGCCAAATCAGAAGATTCCGCCAACTAAGGTTTTGTAGCCTGATCAGTTAAGAATCAGTGAGCACTGGTTTCAGGTCGTTTAGAGTTACAGATAATTATTGGTGAATTTTCTTGTGCAACTGCCCGTAGAACGATAATCTGGACTTTTGGTGTAGATGTCAAATTGAACCCTTGGGATGAGTGGGTTGATTAGAGAGCATCGTAGTACACTTGTAGCTGTGCCATATTCGATTATCCGTAATACGTGGTAATACTTGTGTAGGCGGTGAGACGGTGGGTGGAAGGACACCTTCGTTGTATCACAACACGTCACCACACGGAAGGCAAGTGCAAATGTTTAAATTGTGTGAATTCATCGATTTCATGTTAACTTGGTAAATTATGAATATTCATGTGATTTGAGTATGATGTGGTAGAGTTCAATACCTTATTCGATGATACATTGAGTTGAATGCCAAGTTATGTTTTTCATTTCATGCATACATAATTGATTCTTTGTCCACGGAGTGGAAACTTGATTAAGTCCCATTAATTCCAATATGGGCATGTAAGACCTACCATTCCAATGTAGGCGATTTGGACATTCCGTATGAAACGTTCTTCATACGGACTTGGATCCCGCTCTTTGTTAAGAGCGGGCTTAAATGAACACCGACGGGTGTGTCACTAGTTATACCGGTATAAACATGTGGAAAGTCCATTCTCCTTCAATGCATTCATTCATTCATACCGTGCTTTCTTAAATTCATGAAGTAAATGATGTACTTGGTGGATTGTTTCGATACTGATACCCTATGTGAATGTATATGTTGTGCTTCTTTGAGTTTCGACTCACTCTTGCTTTTATTTATTTATAGGTGAATTCGGTGAAAGCGGTTGCTAGCGGGAGGGTGTAGTCCAAAGACGTTCCATGCACATGAAATAAATAGTCATTCGTTAAAGTTCTATTTACATCTCTTCGATTTTATTTATAATGTAATGGACTGTAATAATTGTCACTTGGAGGTCCATTATTATCGCTTTGGTTAATTCGTTTAAGTTTATAAATGAACTGTTATTAAGCTATAGATTGTTATAATGGTTAATCGTTTCTTTAGCATTGAATGCGATGTTAATCTTATGAATTGAATAGTAGGTTGTCTTGTTAGGTGACATCTTGTCTTCGAATAGACAGGTGTTACTGATTGGTATCGAGGCGGGCTTTAGGTCCATGGTGAACAAAGTATTAAAATGACACCTTGTGCCTGATGGGTGGGGTTTGGGAAATCCATTGCTCCGCATTTCTAGTGATTTGGTTCATTATGTAGTCTTGTGTAGAATTATTTGATACTATCTCGATGTTGTTAATATGTGATATGATGTGTTATCCTATATATATATATGGATTAATTTTTTGATTGTCATGAGATGATCCTATATATTCATAATTGATTGAATTAGCTATGCTTATCGGTAGCGGACGTTGAGCAGTTGAGTTCGTGGTTGTTGTTCTGGGTTTTGCCAGGTTACACCACTGTTCGTGGTATGAGAGTAGAGCAGTTCTTACCCATGTTCCATAGTTCTGTGTTGAGCCTGAGCTCATTGTTGAAGTTGTTGTCTTTCTCAAACTTGTATCTGGTTTCTTGGTTGTAGTTTCTTACAGTTCATGAGTTTCTTTTGACTGGGGTGTTTTGATGAAGTGGGCAAGCTCCAGTAGATCTCTAATCATTCTTTGAAATAATTATTGTTCTTTCGATTATTGTGATATTTCTACTCCACGTGAGCGTAGTTAAATTGCAAGATTTATCTTTTCACACAAGTTCGGTTTTACCCCTGTTGGAAATTGTAACTCATTTATTCGCTTGGAATTTCGGGCAGTGGAAGATTTCTTTTGCAAGCTCTTTATTAATTGTGCATTGACCTTGCATATTTCTTTTGGGTTAATTTGAGAGTTGAAGTTTTATGCCTTTCTTATGAGAAGGAGAATGTTAAAACCCTTTTGTGATATGTTGTCATACTTTATCTAAGAGGTTCTATTTAAAAGCATTATGTGGTATGGTAGGAGTTATCAGGTTGGGTTAATATCTTGGTGCAAACCAATGACTCTTAGATAATGTCTTCAAAAGTCAAGTTAATTTTACCTTAGTAAATATTAACACCAAATAAGTCTTCTATTTGGATACCTAAAGAATTTGTACAAATGCTAAATTCAACCGATTTTGTCATGCTAAATTGATGTTATAGGTATGAGGTAATGGATGACGGTGGTTGTAATGACTTCCAAAATGTTATCTTATAATTATTCCATTGCTGAAATTTAAAGTTATTTCATTCCAATTTCTGAACAAAGGTAGGACTATGAATGCTTCCATGATTAGATAATCAGCGGTTGTTAGTATTAATAGTTAGAGTGCTAGGAGTGCGTGTAATATCTTGGCGTTGAGCATTACTAAGGACAAATGAGCTAAATCTAATAAGTGATTTAATCTAGTATGTTTAAAGGGTTTGTCTTGTACTAGAGTGAGCTTGTTAAAAGAGGTTTGTTTCACTTTGTGGCTTTCGACTTGATTTCTTTTCTAGAATAAGTTGTTATTACAATCCCATTTGATGCTGGAGTTTTCTATGACACGATTTGTCATGCTTCCTTTAGAAGGTTTATTGATGTGATAGTAAGGTAAATTGATTGTTACCAGGAACGTATGTTATTGGTCTTAATGAAATGTTCAGTAATATGAGGGTAATGTTGATTCTTTTATAGAGAAAGAAAATTTGATTGTCTTTCGTGATATTCCTAAAAATGATCAAATTTCAAGTTTTGTATTCATGATCTTTTGGGGGTTTAAGTTCTATGTGGTAAACGAGGTTTGTCGAGTAACGCGTTATGTTGCGAAGTTATAATGGTTTTTTTCGGTGATGCGAGTGCTTCGATCTTGAATGCTCGTTTGTTCTTAATTGTTAACGTATGATATTCTCTTCTTGTGTGGCCCATGCTTTCAACTGTGGACTTCACTTATGTTCTATGAGTTTATTGCTTAATTGGTCTTCCCCTTGGTCCTGTGTTCATTGCGAGCAGTAAATGATTTTCTAGTGACATGATGCCTCGCCGCCTACACAAGCATGTTTCCAAAATAAGAACAACGATATAACACTACTACCGGTGTTCTACAATAACCCCTGACTATCCAATATACCGCATAGACCCAAAATGAAAAATAAACTATTCAGCCAGATTTCAGCCCTTCTGAGCAGCGGTACGAGAAAATTCACCATTAATTATCTGTAACTCCAAAAGACCTAAAACTAGTGCTCACTGAATCTTAACAGATCAGGCTACAAAACATTAGTTGGCGGAATCCCCTGATTCGGCCAAAACAGAGGGCTAATTAACAGCTAAACACAACCCATCTACGTCTGTCCAGAATACAGATCAGAGATAAAGAAAATGGCGTAACTTTCAACCTATTGATCCAATGAGAATGATTCTTATCAGCTTGGAAAGATAATTTTAAGGGCTAAAATAACTTAGTTGGGTGAAGGTTCTGATTCGGCCCCTAATTTGAACAAAACCGAGGGACAAACCTACTGACCTCAGTTTTCAGACAGACCGGACAGTTCGTAATAAAAAATTCATATCTCCCAAACTATAGATCGGATTTTCCTGATCTTGGTGCCAAAAGAAAGCTAACGTTCCCAGGAATAAAACCCTACAAGGGCAAAACCCCAGATGCGTCCTCTACAGTAGTCTAAACAATAGATGAAAATACTAACATTTATCTGCCCAGAATTCAGAACAGCGGTAAAGAAAATATCATAACTTTCATTATACAGATCCAATGGAGATGATCTTTATCATCTTTGAAAGATACTTTAAAGGTCTACAATAACTTATTTGGGTGGAGGTTCTGGAAATGCCTCTAACTAAATCAAAACCTAGGATCAAGCCGACAGATCTTTCTCGTCAGACAGACAGAACAGCGCACACTAAAAAAATCATATCTCCTAAACCGTAAGGCGGAATCACGTGATCTCGGTGGCTATGGAAAGCTAAGAACAATACCTACAACTTTCGAAGAGATGGATAGGACAGAAAACGAACATATCTTACCCAAAATCGACGTACAAGGCGGTGCACAACAAGGGGGAAGGGGGGCGGCGGCTCCAAAGGGGGGGAGGGGGAGAGAAATGTGGAGTTTAGGGTTTGGGGGGTGGGAACCCCCCTCTTATGGCCAGCCACCACATGGGCCCCTCCTGGGCCGTGGCCCAGGCCCAGGTTGCCGTGAAATCATAGAAAACCCCCCCGGTGAAAAGATAATTCTGGTTTTTCGATTAGCCCCATCTTCCGAAACTTCTTTTAATAAGCCGATTCACCTTCGGGGTATTACAATCCAGTTGCCACATTTCAGCCTACAAGACTCCTCAACACAGTTCGGTTAATCCTTTCTCAGAAGAAAAGGCAAATAGAAACTGTTTTAGTACACAGAAAGACGTTACCCCTCGTAGTAGACACAAGACCTAGGGAAGTAGTCAAATAATGGTATTCTCAAAAAATACAAGACGAGACCCCAGTTGAGGGCACAAGTTCCGCTAGAAGAGAATATCAAACCTCAGCCAAAAAGAAGAAAACATTGCTTTTGAAACTCGAGAAACCCTTAAGCAGCCAATAACAAAGGTAAGTACGCTTCGTAAAACTGCAAGCTACAAAACTTGAGTCCAACCTCAAAGACCTCTACTGCGCTCCCTCTTCTATCAAAGGAAATAATTGCTCTCTGATTGTAACATTTTTTTCTAACTTAAATAAAAGGGACTCTAAGTTCAAATCACATAATCACTTAAGAATCAAATAGAACTTTTCCAACACTTTACCTTACTCAATAATTTTTAGCTACTACCCGAATCATGAGGTCCAGAAGATCACAAACGCAAAACTCGAGGCATTTTCACCTCTTCTATATCACGAAAGACAATCAGATTACCTTCTTGTTAAAAGGGTCATTACCACTCCCACGAGTCGGAATATTACCATCTTACTAACATTTAGAATAACACACTCTTGACATGATTCCATATCGTAAACAATTCTATTATAATGCCCCAAAAGTTCACCAAATTGGTATATACCACTTTATCATCTCATCCTCAAATTGAGAGTATACTAAAATCTTATAACCTCACTACAACAACCACTTTATTTTAGGGGGAATCTACTGCACAATTTTTAAAAGGTTATACCAAAACTCGTTCCTCAAAGGCATACCATTATCTGACGATTTCACCACTATGCAAACACAGGTCACCTATTGAATCCTATCATAAATCATTCCAAAAGAAACACAATAGATTATTCCATAATGCTTCTGTTATCTCAATAAGATCCCAGCGGTCAACTTGTTCTAGAGATTATCTGATACACAAACCATACTATCAAAGCAAACCCTTCTTTTTCAAGGGTATGTAGCCACAATTCATCCTCATAAAACGCACGTGAATAAATCGCTTTCAAATGTCAACCCTTCACCTATTAGGAATGCTCACACTAATTACAACCTAGAGGTTATCATAAACCATTGATGGTTATTCAATCATGGACGAATTTATAATCCTTTCTCTATTGTATTCCCACAGCATAAATAAGATCATCAAATAGCCAATCAAAGAAAATTTTAAATAATTATCTACTGAGATAACAGTTGAACAAATCTGTAATACCCTGAAAATAATATTAGTAATAAAAGCGTCTTAAGGGTCGGAGAGTAATTAAATTAATTAGTTAAAGGATTTAGGGCTTGTGCGTAATTAAAGAATTTAGTATACGTGGAAAATAGAATTTTCGGAATTTTTATGAGCTATATAAATAGTGGTGGATTTTTTTAGAAACCCTAGCAGCCTTTTTTCTACTTTTTCTGCTGTGCGCCGCCAATCGCTTTTTGTTTTCCTGCTAGCTGCGCTTGATAACCGCTTTGGCGTTCTTCTTGATCCTTGCTTGTTGCCATGAGCGAATTCTTTGGCGCCGCCGCGCTCCTCGCTAGACGCCTTCGCCGCTCGCTGCATTTGGGCGCCACCGCCAAAGCCAAGCGCCGGCCGAAGCTGCTGCCGCTCTGCGTAGATCTGCTGCGCTTCTGCTTAATTTGGTACTTGCGCCGACCAAGTGCGCGATTCTTCGCTGCCGCCCCTGCGCATTCTTTGCCTTCTTTGTGTCTTGTGGCCGCGCCGCTAATCGCCGAAGTTACTCTGCCGTTTTCTCTGTTGTCTTTCTTTGGCTGCTAAGAGCTGCTGCGGGCGGTGCATCAATTCTTTGTCTGGCGTCCTCCGAGTTCACCTCTTTGTTTCCTTCTTGTGCGGTTGCAAGTCGTATTAGCTAGCAATTAACGATTAGTGCTGCAGTTAGTAGTTGATTAATTAAGGTGAATTTTGCATGCTTTCCAGTTGTCTTCCGTGACTAGAAATTGAACTCGTTAGTTACACTTGTTCATGAGCACACATCAACAGAGAGATCAATTAGGAATTACCAATTAGTGGTTAATTGGTTTGGCCGTAACACTATTGAGCATGTTTTAGTCGGGAGGAAATTGAAAGTAGATTGGTTTAGTCTAATGTTCTGTTGGACAATTTATTCGGATATCTTAATGGCGATTGTTGAAAATATCATCTACTAGTTAATTGTAGGTAATTTCGATATCTTTCTATGGCATATTTTATTATGTCAATCGGACAAGTAGAATTTGAGTTATGATTTTGAGAAGGCCGCTGTTTTTAGGGTTGTCGCCTTTCGGCGCTGTTTTGGCAGACTGTAGATTAAAAATAGTAAACAGATTAATTAGAGTTTTTGATCTACATGAAAGTTGTAGATAATTGTCCTATGGTTCTGTAGAATCTGAGAACGCGAATTTTGGTTGAGTAAAACAAAATTTATGAATTTAGTAAGACTGCTGTTCCGAAGCGGACAGATCGGCTTTCGGGGCTAAATACGGAGGGTTAGATGATTTAATTAGAAGTCTTCGTAATCTAAGAAAATGTGGATAATTTTATAAAGAATCCAGAATGGGGTGGTTCGTTGTGATCGGACTTTCGAGTCAAAAGTTACGTTCGTTTTAGTACTAAGACCGCATTGGGTAACTTTTCGGTACCGGCTTAACGTGGTATATTTGGGGACGTGTAGGAGGGATGTCGATTGATTGCTATTCTTGTTGCTGTAATTTGTATTGAAGTTGGTGTATTTAATATAGGAGAGGCGTCGTGCTTGTTGCCGTCTTCTAATCAAATCGTGCGTCGCAACTAGTAAAGGCAAGTGCATGGTAGACAACGATCAATGATCGATCACTGTTTTCTTTATCTTCTATTACCATTATTGTTGTGCTTTTATTTTGTTTAATTGCAAACAAATAATTGGTATGTTTATATCGTTGTTGACAAGTATGATGAAAAGTTGGACATGATGTTTATGATGGAGTTTTGCATATTTTGCATACATAAGCATCGTTGCATATGAGCAGGTGATCATGAATGATCACAACTCCACGGGAGTGGAGGAGGTCCCCGATCCTTTTGGAGGAACGGGCTTGAGAGTGAATGTTGTCGCGAGCATTCACTCACGCTATACCGGTATACGCGAAAGAAGTGCATGTGGACATATAGATTAGAGTTGCATTGATGTTTGAGATTAATGGATGTGAATCAAAGATAAGATAACAGCATGATAATATTAATAGAAGTGCATGTGATGATAATGAAGTTATTGAATGCTGATGATTTATTATTGTGCGTTGTTTATGGATGTATTTGCTGAGTCGTGGACTCACCCTTGCTCTATTGTTGTCTTTAGGTGATCTTGAGGATGCCGTAGGAGAGCGAGTAGAGCACGTGGACCACTTATGATCATTTACCTTCATAATCTTTTCATTCACAATTGGATTACACTTGGACATGTTAGAGGTTGAATAAAGTTTAGGACATCATTTGGACTGGACTATTTGCTTTATTAATTTGGATTCATTGGTTGTTGCTATTTTGGACTGTTTACCTGATTTTATTCTACTTGATTATTTACTATCGTTTGAACCATGATTATGCATGTTCTTTTGTGAAATATGGTTATGTTTATTGTGGCTTTCTTTGTAAGAATCGATAGTGTGTCGATAACTATTAGTTTAGAGAGTAGTGTGGTGGCATTCTAGGCTCGGTGTTGGGTGAGGGTGTTCTGATTGGTATCGAGGCGGGCTTTAGGTCCGTGGTGAATAGATTAACAACATAGGCAAACTAAAATTGTTAGAATTGTTTTAAGTTTATTAAATCAACTAAAATTTGCTAATGGTTAACTAACCTAAAAATTTGACACACTAGTGCACAGTAGGTTAGAGAGAGGTACGAATATAGTTTTTACGCTTCCGTTATGTTGTTCATTGATGGATGAGTTTATTTTGAGCTTTGAGCTCATTGTGTATTGTTGATTGTGGTTGATAGCTATGCCGAGGGTTAGAGGACGTGGTCGTGGTGGCCGCGGTCGTGGAGGTCGTGGTCGCGGGCGAGGTTCCGTGGAGCCACCTCCTGTAGCAGAGGAGTCAGTAGCTGAGGGGGTTGCTGTTGACCCGCCTCCGGTTGGAGTCCAGGATGAAACCCCTGCTTTGTTGAGAGAGTTGGTGAGGGAGATCCGTGCTCTTCGTCAACAAGCGGATATTTGGTGGGAGGGCGTGTTGTCTTCGAGGACCGCCACTCAAGGGCCAGTCACTTGGGAGGACTTTGTTGATCAGTTCAAGGGAAGTTCTACCCCTACTCTTTGTAGAGAAGATGGAGGTTGCCTTGACGGCCTTTGCTCGGGGAAGAGGTCTATTCTTGAGTATGAGGTGAGTTCAACAACTTGGTTCGCTTTGTCCCTTGGTGTGAACGATGATCTTGAAAGCCAAGAGGTTCCGTCGGGGTCTCAATTCGAGTACCAAGCATGTGTTGGGAGCTACTCCACTCCGTGATTACAGCTCGTGGTGGAGCAAGCTAGGGGCATGGAGTTGGAGATGCAGACTCACAAAGGCGACAAGCCTCGTGGGTGGTTGTTTCGGTGGTGACCAGCAGAGGAGCTCTAGTGAGGGAAGTGGGTGCATGCGCGACACCTTTCAAGAAATTCAAGGAGGACCGCGATCTTTCGAGTCTAGCGATCGAGGCCGTTCCCTTCTTGGTGCCTCGTCCTTTGCGGTACTCGGCTCTTCGTCTGTCGAGGCGGGGCATGCTTTGCTTTAAGTGCGGTGATGGACACCGTCTTCTTGAGTGCACTTGGACGGAGATTGCCGTCGGTGTGGCCGGCCGGGTCACAAGGAGCGGGTGTGTCGCGAGAACCCGCTAAGCGTGATCAAGTGGGAGCTGTGCCATCTTCTTCTTCTTGATGGGTCTGCCGAGGATCTTTCCAGATGATGACTGCTCCTCCAGCGATGCCATTTCCTTCAGCTTGGGCGCCTCCAGTAGGGTACTACTGGCAGCCGCCACCTTCGGCACCGCTTCAGGTCCCACGACCGGCTTTACCTGCACCGCCACAGCAGATTGTTGGGGCTCTCGCCGCCCCGCCGTCGTCTTCTTTCGCCATGGCGCCACCTGGAGTGTACGCCATGCCTACTGCAGAGTCTGCGGGCCGTCCTGACGTGGTGACAGGTACTTTGCTTGTGGATTCGTTTGATGCTTTAGTCCTTTTCGATTCAGGTGCTACCTTTTCGTTTGTCGCGTCGGCGTTTGCTAGGAGAGCGAACTTGAGTATGCAGTGGATTTCTCAGTCAGTGTTGGTTAGTTCTCCTGGGGGTATTATTGCTAGTTCTACTGTTTGTCCTGGGTGTTCTATTGTCATTGATGGAGAGAAGTTCACGGCGAATTTGATAGTTATTCAAATGGAGCCGTTCGATGTTATCTTGGGTATGGATTGGTTGCACTCTTATCGAGCCGTGATATCCTGTTTCTGTAGAACAGTCTCGGTGCAGACCTCGTCTGGGGAGACTTTGACTTTTCAGGGGAGTGCGCCTCCGCGCTCTCTTTCAGTTTTGGCTGGACTATTCCGGTCGTCGTGCGAAAATCGGACTTCTTTTAGCTCTTCTTTGAAACCGAGTGTGGCCGCAGATTGAGGAGATTCGGTGGTTAGTGATTACCCAGATGTGTTTTCGGCTGAGCTTCCGGGTTTGCCACCTGCGCGAGACGTGGAGTTTCGCATTGATCTTGTTCCGGGCACTCGTCCCATCTCGATGTCTCCATATCGATTAGCACGTCCGTTTCAGGATGAGTTGAAGAAGCAGTTGGATGATTTGTTGGCTAAAGTTTTGATCAGGCGTAGTGTATCGCCATGGGGAGCTCCTGTTCTGTTTACAGAGAAGAAGGATGGGAGTTGGCGCATGTGTATTGATTATCGTGCGCTTAATGCAGTCACAATCAAGAACAAATATCCATTGCCCCGCATTGAGGACTTGTTTGATCGCTTGAATGGAGCTCAAGTATTCTCCAAGATCGATCTCGATCGGTATAATCAAATCCGTGTGCGTGAGCGAGGATGTAGAGAAGCGCTTTCTCCACGGTATGGGCATTATGAGTATAAAGTTATGTCCTTTGGATTGACTAATGCACCTGCTATTTTTATGGAGACCATGAACAACATGTTACACGAGTATCTAGATGATTTCGTGGTGGTGTTTATTGATGATATTCTTATCTATTTCAAGACCAATGAGGATCATGAGCGTCATTTGAGGCTGGTTTTAGATACTTTGAGAGAGCACAAGTTCTATGCTAAGTTGAAGAAGTGTGAGTTACGGATTTGAAGTGGGTTTTTCGGGTCATGTGATTAACCCTCGTGGTATTCTTTGTTGATCCTAGTAAGGTCTCCACGGTGGTGGATTGGAAGAGGCGACTAATGTGAAGGAGGTGAGGAGTTTTTACGGTTTGGTGGTTATTATCGGCGTTTTGTGCAGATTTTCTATCATCGCCAAACCGATGTCTCACTTACTCGTAAAGGTGTGAGATTCGGTGGGTGATGAGTGTGAGCTAGATTTACGCATTTTGAAGGACAGGTTGGTGACCTCTCCTATTCTCACTTTTCCGAGCCGGAAAGCGGTTCCGATCTTTTCAGATCGTCTCGAGTGGGTCTTGGCTGTGTTCTCATGCAAGGCGGTAAGGTGATTGCTTATGCGTCGAGGCGATTAAAGAAGCACGAGCGAACTATCCCACTCATGATTTGGAGTTGGTGCGGTTGTTTTGCTCTCAAGATTTGGAGGCATTATCTATACGGCGAGCCTTGTGATATTTTCACAGATCACAAGAGTCTCAAGTATATCTTCACTCAGAAGGATCTGAATTTAAGGCAGAGGTCAAAGATGATATCTTAAGGGAGGCACATCGCACTCCGTACACTGTTCATCCTGGTGAGACTAAGATGTATCGAGATCAAAATGTAATTTTTGGTGGAAAAGAATGAAAGTGGATATTGCTAATTATGTGGCTTCTTGCGGTGTTTGTCGCCAAGTGAAAGCGAGCACAAGCGTCTGCGCAGGTTGTTGCGACCTTTGGAGGTTCCCGGTGGCCTTGGGATGATATCTCTATGGACTTTGTGGTGGCGTTGCCTCGTTCGCCGCGAGGGAAGGATGCAGTTTGGGTAGTTGTGGATCGATTCAGCAAGTCTGCGCACTTCATTCCTATTCGCACGACAAATTCAGCGAGTGATCTAGCTCCTATTTATGTGCGTGAAATAGTAAGACTGCATGGGGTACCAAAGACCATCATTTCGCGAGGATCGAAGTTTGTCTCAAGTTACGGGAGAGTCTGCGAGGTGCATTGGGCACAGCTACGCCTTAGTCTGCGTTTCACCCATGCATGATGGGCGATCGAGCGTACTATTCGGACTTTGGAGGACATGTTGCGATCTTGCGTTCTATCTTGGAAAGGTAGTTGGGAGGACGATTGCCACTTGCGAGTTTGCTTATAATAATAGTTACCATTCCAAGATTAGAGCTGCACCATTTGAGGTTCTCTATGGGCGGAAGTGCGATCGCCGCTTTGTTGGGATGCGATTGGAGAGAAGGCAATTTTGGGTCCGATTGGATTGAAGACCGTTGAGCGTGTGGCCATGGTGAGGCGAGAATCATTAGCGGCTCAGAGCGCACAGAAAAGTTATCTTGATTTGAGGCGTGACTTGGAGTTTCTGGTGGGGACCAGTGCTCTTGAGTGTCTCCCACTAAAGGTATTGTTCGGTTTGGTACGGAGGAAGCTTAGCCCGAGGTACGTTGGGTATTCCGATTATTGCAAGAATTGGAAAGTTAGCCTACCGCTTGGACTGCTGAGTCCATGCGTGGAGTTCATAATGTGTTTCACGTCTCGATCTTTGAAAGTTTTGAGAGACCGAGCATAAGATTTCATTGGAACCGCTGATTATTGAGCAAGACCTCACAGTTGAGTCGCGTCCGCCGCGCGATTCGGAGAGGTCGGAGCGAGTCTTGAGGCACGGGGCGTTGGTATCGTCAAGGTCTTGTGGGCCGATCGATCGAGAGAGAGCGACTTGGGAGTTGGAGTCTCGCATGCGCGAGCTTTACCCGAGTTGTTCACGTCGGTGCGTGTTATTTTGTTGTTTAATTTCAGCTGTGCAGTTTTTCTTTGAGTAGAACGGCGAGTAGAATTCGGGGTCGAATTCCGTTAAGGGGGGTAGAATGTAATACCCTGAAAATAATATTAGTAATAAAAGCGTCTTAAGGGTCGGAGAGTAATTAAATTAATTAGTTAAAGGATTTAGGGCTTGTGCGTAATTAAAGAATTTAGTATACGTGGAAAATAGAATTTTCGGAATTTTTATGAGCTATATAAATAGTGGTGGATTTTTTTAGAAACCCTAGCAGCCTTTTTTCTACTTTTTAACATCATGCGCCGCTAATCGCTTTTGTTTTCACCGCTAGCTGCGCTTGATAACCGCTCTCGTCGTTCTTTGTTGATCCGATCCTTGCCAGTGCCAGCGAATTCTTTGGCGCTGCTGCTGCGCTCCCCTGCGCTGCAAGCCGCTGCTCTCTCTTGCCATTGGGCGCTCACCGACCGAAGCCAACTGCCGACCGAAGCTGCTGCCGCTCCTGCGTAGATCTGCTGCGCCGCTTCTTGGTGGTACTTGCGCCCGACCAAGTCGCGATTCTTCTTGCCGCCGCTCCACGGCCGCTGATCTTTGCTTGTGTGTCTGCGGGCTGCTAATCGCCGAAGAGTTACTCTGCTGTTTTCTCTGTTGTCTTCTTTCTTTGCTAAGAGCCGACCTGCGGCGGTGCATCAATTGTTGTGCGCGTCCTCCAGGTTCACCTCTTTTGTTTCCTTCTTGTGCGGTTGCAAGTCGTATTAGCTAGCAATTAACGATTAGTGCTGCAGTTAGTAGTTGATTAATTAAGGTGAATTTTGCATGCTTTCCAGTTGTCTTCCGTGACTAGAAATTGAACTCGTTAGTTACACTTGTTCATGAGCACACATCAACAGAGAGATCAATTAGGAATTACCAATTAGTGGTTAATTGGTTTGGCCGTAACACTATTGAGCATGTTTTAGTCGGGAGGAAATTGAAAGTAGATTGGTTTAGTCTAATGTTCTGTTGGACAATTTATTCGGATATCTTAATGGCGATTGTTGAAAATATCATCTACTAGTTAATTGTAGGTAATTTCGATATCTTTCTATGGCATATTTTATTATGTCAATCGGACAAGTAGAATTTGAGTTATGATTTTGAGAAGGCCGCTGTTTTTAGGGTTGTCGCCTTTCGGCGCTGTTTTGGCAGACTGTAGATTAAAAATAGTAAACAGATTAATTAGAGTTTTTGATCTACATGAAAGTTGTAGATAATTGTCCTATGGTTCTGTAGAATCTGAGAACGCGAATTTTGGTTGAGTAAAACAAAATTTATGAATTTAGTAAGACTGCTGTTCCGAAGTGGACAGATCGGCTTTCGGGGCTAAATACGGAGGGTTAGATGATTTAATTAGAAGTCTTCGTAATCTAAGAAAATGTGGATAATTTTATAAAGAATCCAGAATGGGGTGGTTCGTTGTGATCGGACTTTCGAGTCAAAAGTTACGTTCGTTTTAGTACTAAGACCGCATTGGGTAACTTTTCGGTACCGGCTTAACGTGGTATATTTGGGGACGTGTAGGAGCGATGTCGATTGATTGCTATTCTTGTTGCTGTAATTTGTATTGAAGTTGGTGTATTTAATATAGGAGAGGCGTCGTGCTTGTTGCCGTCTTCTAATCAAATCGTGCGTCGCAACTAGTAAAGGCAAGTGCATGGTAGACAGCAATCAATGATCGATCACTGTTTTCTTTATCTTCTATTACCATTATTGTTGTGCTTTTATTTTGTTTAATTGCAAACAAATAATTGGTATGTTTATATCGTTGTTGACAAGTATGATGAAAAGTTGGACATGATGTTTATGATGGAGTTTTGCATATTTTGCATACATAAGCATCGTTGCATATGAGCGGTGATCATGAATGATCACAACTCCACGGAGTGGAGGAGGTCCCGATCCTTTTGGAGGAGCGGGCTTGAGAGTGAATGTTGTCGCGAGCATTCACTCACGCTATCTGCAGATATCTGTGAAAGAAGTGCATGTGGACATATAGATTAGAGTTGCATTGATGTTTGAGATTAATGGATGTGAATCAAAGATAAGATAACAGCATGATAATATTAATAGAAGTGCATGTGATGATAATGAAGTTATTGAATCTTGATGATTTATTATTGTGCGTTGTTTATGGATGTATTCTTTGAGTCGTGGACTCACCCTTGCTCTATTGTTGTCTTTAGGTGATCTTGAGGATCCGTAGGCGAGAGCGAGTAGAGCACGTGGACCACTTATGATCATTTACCTTCATAATCTTTTCATTCACAATTGGATTACACTTGGACATGTTAGAGGTTGAATAAAGTTTAGGACATCATTTGGACTGGACTATTTGCTTTATTAATTTGGATTCATTGGTTGTTGCTATTTTGGACTGTTTACCTGATTTTATTCTACTTGATTATTTACTATCGTTTGAACCATGATTATGCATGTTCTTTTGTGAAATATGGTTATGTTTATTGTGGCTTTCTTGCTGTAATCTGATAGTGTGTCGATAACTATTAGTTTAGAGAGTAGTGTGGTGGCATTCTAGGCTCAGTGTTGGGCTGGGGTGTTACAAAATCCTTATGTTTCTCATTCTAAACAGTTAGATTAGCCCATCGAGACCAAATAACCGAACAAGTTTAGCAAACTACACAATTCTAACGATCAACCATTTCGTCAATGCTCCACATTTTCAATAACTATATTGATTCCAACCAAGTATAGTCATACTCATAATCACAGCTCATCAAGAACTACTAGAGGACAACATCGACTTATCCGATTTCACTTCCAATGATTCTCGTTAGGATTTATCACCATACTGCAGACCCAGCTTGATAACCCATATCTTATCTATTAATTTATTTGATTGTAACCTCTCACTTAACCACGAGAAAACAACGCTAAAGGGTTTAATATTTTCTTTTTTAAAAGAGAACCATTCAACTTCAACGCTCAGAATACTCAAAAGAGTTACATTGAGTCAAAGCTTCCACATACTAAAAGACTTGCAAAAGCAAATTTTCATTATCGAAATCATCAAGTGAAATAAATGGGTCATGCTTTCCAATAAGAAAAAAAACAAAACTCCAATACAAAGGTGAAGCCTGACAATTAACCAAGTTCACCAGTCGCAAGAATAACTCAACAATTGGGAAAACAATAATTGCTTTAAGAGACAAGTTAAGCCAACAGAAACACATCAACCTCTCTCAAAGCAAACACCAACCTCAATTGAACTAAGAACCCAAATTCAAATTCAAGAAAGAGAACAACTTTTCTAAAGATAATAACTTTCAACGCTTGTACTAAGATATCCGAGGTAACCAGTTTACTATTCTCTTACTACGACCGATGGTGTAACCTGGTAAAGCCCAGGGCCACAACCACGATCTCAACCTCTCAACATCAGCCATCCTTACACATAACCCAAGATAATCAATTAATTAGCAATCGTGTTAAATTCATACTAGTAATCAACAATACGATATATCAGAAACGTAAATGCAATGCTTTACCCATTCCCATCCTACTATGCACAGTGTGTCAATTTAATTCATAATTTTTTTTTCTAGCTACCACGGACCTGAAGCCCGCTCTGATACCAACTGTAACACCCAAACCCATCAAAGAGCATGGAATGCTACTAAATAAACATAATAACCATTTAAACATAAGGCATAGTTCTAAATTTCGGTAGAACCTCCTTTGTATAATTAAGTATACCAGAGGTTCCAACAGATGCATATATTATTATCAATATCTCAACATCCAAAGTTCATCAAAGCATTCTTAAATAATCTATTCAGCTAATGCATAAGCAAGCATAATTAAAAATTTACCACTCTCAATATTACAAATAATCCAATGCATTCAAGTATAGCCAAAATTAATCCTTAAACAGTTTGCTTATTATTAAGGTACGACCTAAATGATAATCATCTTTAAAAGAATGTGTCGTAGTGAGTGCATCCAAAGCAACCCTACTCCCTCCCATGCATGCCGTTCTTGCAAGTGGTACCTAAAAGCACAACAAAAGCAAGAGGTGTAATACCCCCGAATCGAATCGGGTGATTTTAAAAGAAACTGGGGACGAATAGGCAATTAAATAAATGTAATTTTTTTGTGAAACGAGGGGATTTCTGTAAAAATTCGGCAACCTGGGCCGCGGACCATGGCTGGCCGGCCCAAGGGGGGCCGGCCAAGGGGGGAGGCGCCCCAACCCTAGCCGCCTCCCTCACTCCCTCCTCTCCCCCCTAGAGCCGCCACCCTTCCTCCCCATTCCAGCAGCTCCCCTGTCCCTTGGCGCCTCCCCTCCTCCTTGGTGCTGGCCTTCGGTGATCCCCGGCACTCCCCCGAAGCCGATCTCTCCTGCCGTCACGCCGGCCTTTCGTCGCCCTCCTCGTGGCCGGCCATTGGAGAGGGAGGGAGATCTTCGGGGAGTGGATCACCGTCGTTCTTCAGGTCTACTATAACCAGGAGTCTCACCCACTGTTTGTTGTTGTTTGGAGGTAGATTGATCGATTAGTGATAAACGGTTTCTTTGTCCGCCGATTTTGAGTAGATCCAATCTGTTCAGTCGTCTTGTGTGCCCTGTTTCGGCATCATAGGATCGGAATCTCGGGTTGACGTCTCCTAGAGTTATGTTCCTGGTTTCGTTAGCTTTCTTTTGGAACCGAGATCACGAGATTCTACCCTGTGGTTAGGAGTTATGAATTTTTAACCGTACACTACTCTGTCTGTCAGAGATTTTAGAGACTGTCGGTTGCTCCTCAGTTTTGTTCTAGTTAGAGCCAGATCCAGGGAAGCCACCCAAATAGGTTTTTGAAGATCATTTCTCCATGATTCCATATTGATAAAGATCATCTCCATAGGATCAGTATACTGAAAGTTACAGGCTTTTCTTTACGACTATTCTGAAATATGGACAGGTTTCTGTCGGTGTCTTCTTGGGCAATTTAGTCCTCTGTTTTGGCCGAATCAGAGGATCCCGCGAACTAAAGTTTCGTAGCCTGGTTCGTTAGGATTAGCTGAAAACTGGTTTCAGGTATTTAGGAGTTAAATATATTTAATTGTGAATTTTTCTCGTACAACTGCCAGTAGTGAAGTAATCCAGCCTTTTGGGTAAAGTTGTCAAATTGAACCCATGGTTGTGTGGGATGGTTAGAGGGTATGGTAGAGCACATGTAGATACACCATACCTTGTTATCCTTATTCCGTGTAAATGCTTGTGTAGGCGGTGAGGCGGTGGGTGGAAGGACACCTTCGTTGCTTCCTAGTACGTCGCAAAGACGTAAGGTAAGTCTGATTTGTTAAATTGTGTTGTTTTCAAATGAATGCATGATGATGTGTTGAATATATGAATGTTCTTGCGTTTTGTTCATGATGTTGATAGATTTTAATATTTATGTTTCTTGTGATAAAAGGTGATGACGTCCAGATTGCATGATTCATTCCATTCATGCATGCTTTATTTTCCTTCCACGGGAGTGGAAATTTGGTTAAGACCCATCAATTCCAGTATGGGCACGTAAGTCCCACCATTCCAACGTGGGCAGTTTCGGACACCCGTATGAAACATTCTTTGTACGGTACTTGGGTCCCCGCTCTTTGTTAAGTGCGGACTTAAGTGAACACCGACGGGTGTGTCACTCGTTATCTGCATTATCTGTGATTGAGAGGTCCATTCTCCTTCAATGCATACATTCATACTATACCTTTTCACAAATTCGTGGAAAATATGTTTTACTGTCTTGATTATTGCTCTATTCCATTGCACCCTGTGAGATTGATGTTGTGCTTGCTGAGTTTCGACTCCCCGTTGCTTTCCTGTGTTTAGTTTTAGGTGAACCCTGATGATATTGTTGCTAGCGGGAGGGCGTAGTCCAAGCACGTTTCACACATCTCATTAATTCACTTATTCATTAAGATATTTTGCTAAGTTATTTGGTTATGGGAAGAACTGTAATAAGTATCACTTCAAGTTTACATCAGACCTTCCATGATTAATTCCTTGGTTACACTCCGTTGATGAATGGTTATTTACTCCTCGTTACTTTGTCTTGACTATTTGACTTTGGTGCATATTGAATATTAGTTTCGCAAATGAATTGTATGTTGATCCTTTATGTAGCATCTTGGCTTCCGAATAGCCAGGGTGTTACAGTTGGTATCAGAGCGGACTTTAGGTCCGTGGTTCTATTGAAATATGTTAAACTTGACACACTGTGCACAGTAGGAAGGGTTGGGTAGAACTTTACTTCTGCATTTCCATTCAAGTCAATTTCCTTACGTTTCTGATGATGAATTGTTTCGTACTTATCTATAAGTTAAGTATAATAATTGATTCCATTTGTGGTGGTGTTTTTGATGGCGAGAGGCCGTGGCCGTGGTCGTCCACCGGTCCGTGGTCGGGTCGGGGACGCGGTCTGGCTGTGTCTTCCTCTTAAATGCGAGGGAATTTCTTGAGGCGCCACGGAGGAGATTGCCTCTGCCGCACCTCCGGTCGCAGAACCTCCGGTCGCGTCGGCAGAACTCATTCAGAACCTTATGAGAGAGAACCAACAACTCCGCCAACAACTGCAGGTGGCAATTCCTGCGGCTGCTGCGCCTGCGGTGAAACCTGTTGCTGCGGCTGTTCCACCTGAGGCTAGGATGAGCCTCTGTGAGTGGATGTCGCTTCGTTTGGACACTTTTGATGGAGCTGGCACACCGGTCTAGGCTGTGGACTTGTTGCGATATATGGAGCGACAGTTCGGAGCATTAGAGCTGACGTCCACGCAGAAGGCGCGATTTGTGGCCTTTCAGCTGAAGGGTCAAGCTGACATCTGGTGGGAAGGAGTCCTGTCTTCCAGGACTCCAGTACAGGGTCCTGTCACTTGGGAGATATTTGTGGAGAAATTCAGGACACAGTTTTATCCAGACTCCTTCATTGAGAAGATGGAGCAATCGCTTCTGACTTTTGTGCAAGGGAAGATGACAGTATCTGAATATGAGGCTGGGTTCAATAACCTGGTGCATTTTGTACCAGCCGTGGAAAGTGACGATAGAGAGAAGGCTAAGAGGTTCCGGCGGGGCCTCAACCAGGAGTATCGTCAGCTCGGTAGTCGAGCAGGCTAGAGGGATGGAGTTGGAGAAAGGTACTTCTTCGCAAGGTCAAACTGCTATTGGTTCTGTCACCACTGGTAGTTCCGGCGGTGGGCAGAAGCGGAGCTTCGGTGGAGGGGGTGGATCTTTTCAGTGACCCGCTCCCAAGAGGTTTCAGGGGGGTCACAACGCTCGTCCTACTCGGTAGTGGCAGTCTTCCTCTTCGGCACCCCGTTCTTCGTCTTCCACCCCACCGATGCGTCATGTTCCAGGTCAGGGCATGAAGTGTTTTCGGTGTGGAGATGGGCATCGAGTTTCAGAGTGTTCCTTCAAGGGGACATGCCGTCAGTGTGGTCGGGATGGCCACAAGTCGTCAGTTTGCAAGCTGAACCCGGCGATTATCATCAGATGGGAGCCAGTCCCAGCGGCTTCATCTTCCAGTGTTCATGGAGCATCAGTTCAGACTCTGGCGACAGTTTCTGCACCACAGTTCCTTCCAGGGTGGGTTCCTCCTTTAGTGTTTCCTCAGGCACCTCCTGCGGGGTTCTACTGGAACCCCGTACCGACTGCACCTCCGTCGTCCGTTCCTCCTGCAGCAGTTTCTGGGTATCCTTCGCAGAGTGTCGGAGCGTCATCTACTCCGGCGCATCCGAGAGTCTACGCCATGCCCACTCCAGATACTATGGGGCGACCTGACGTGCTGAGAGGTACTTTGCTAGTCGACTCGCATGATGCTTTCGTATTGTTTGATTCAGGTGCTACTTACTCATTTGTGTCCCTGGAGTTTGTTAAAAGAGCGGGTTTGAGTCTGCAGTTTATTTCTGAGTCTGTGGTGGTCAGTTCTCCGGGGGGTCTTATTTCCAGCTCTACCGTTTGTCCTGACTGTTCCATTGTGATTGATGATGAGGTTTTCACCGCCAACTTGATGGTAATTAAGTTGTCACCATTTGATATTATTCTGGGTATGGACTGGTTGTTTCGCTACCGGGCTAAGATCTGTTGTTTCTGGAAGATGGTGACTTTAAAGGCCCCGTCTGGTGAAGAACTGGTATTTCAAGGCAGCGCACCGTCTGATTCGTTGTTCATATTGGCTAGTCTGTTTCCTAGTCACAGAGTGTCAACCATTGGGTTGCTGTGGTCTCTCAACGAGAAGACTGACTCTTCATTACGTATAGAGAAGATTCCAATTGTGAATGAGTTTTCCGATGTTTTTCCTGTGGAGCTTCCAGGAATGGCTCCCGTGCGGAAAGTGGAGTTCCGGATTGATCTTATTCTGGGAACTGGACCCTTAGCCACGTCTCCTTACCGGTTGGCTCGACCCTTTCAGGAGCAATTGAAGAAACAATTGGACGACCTGCTGTCCAAAGGTATGATTCAGCGTAGCATATCGCCATGGGGAGCGTCTGTTCTTTTTACTAAGAAGAAAGATGGCAGCTGGCGTATGTGCGTGGATTATCGGGCCCTTAATCAGGCGACTGTGAAGAACAAATATCCTTTGCCCCGCATTGAGGATCTTTTTGACCAGTTGAAAGGAGCTAAGATATTTTCCAAGATTGACCTCCAGTCAGGTTATAATCAGATTCAGGTTCGTGAGAAGGATATTGAGAAGACGGCTTTCTCTACGAGGTATGGTCATTTTTAGTATAAAGTTATGTCTTTTGGACTAATGAATGCTCCTACAGTTTTCATAGAAGCCATGAACAGTAAGCTGCATCAATACCTTGATGATTTTGTTGTGGTATTCATAGATGATATCTTGATTTATTCCAAGACAGAAGAGGATCACACCCACCATCTGAGGTTGGTACTTGAAACTCTAAGGGAGAATTAATTTTATGCCAAGCTGAAGAAGTGTGAGTTACGGATTTACAAGTTGGGTTTCTGGGCCACGTTATTAATCAGGAGGGTATTTCAGTTGATCCTAGTAAGATCTCGACAGTGGTAGAGTGGGAGAGGCCAACCAATGTCAAAGAAGTAAGGAGTTTTCTGGGTTTAGCTGGCTATTACCGGCGATTTGTGGAGGGTTTTTCAACCATTGCTAGACCAATGTCCCAGTTGACACATAAAGGTGTCAGGTTCTAGTGGTCTGATGCATGTGAGCGCATTTTTTGCACTTTGAAAGATAGGTTGGTGCGGCTCAATTCTTACTCTTCTGAGCACAGGAAGAGGTTCACCATCTATTCAGATGCGTCTATAGTTGGACTTGGTTGTGTACTCATGCAGGATGGCAAGGTGATTGCCTATGCATCGAGACAGTTGAAGAAACATGAGAAGAATTATCCCACTCATGATCTAGAGCTTGCTGCAGTGATTCACGCTTTGAAGATCTGGCGCCATTATTTGTACGGCGAATCTTGTGATGTATTCACTGATCACAAGAGCCTGAAATACATCTTTACCCATAAGGACTTGAACTTAAGACAGAGGAGATGGCTAGAGTTGATCAAGGACTATGATCTTACTATTCAGTACCATCCCGGCAAGGCTAATGTGGTAGCTGATGCTTTGAGTCGCAAGGCGACACCTCCTACCCTCAGTTGTCTTATTGCTGATTTTGAGCGTATAGATATTTTCTTACGCTGCGGTCTGTGCAGACCGAGACTTAGTTGCTTCTAGAGTCAGCTCTTCCAGATCAGGTGCGGGCAGCGCAACGGCAAGATCAGATGCTCCAACGAGTGAGGAAGCGTTGTGCTGAGGGCAAGCAAGGCCACTTTAGTGTGGGCGAGTCTGATACTTTGCGTTTTAAATGACGCCTCTGTTTTCCACAGGAGGCTCAGGTTAAACATGAGATTTTGAAGGAGGCCCATCGTACTCCTTATACCGTACATCTTGGTGAGACCAAGATGTACAAAGATTTAAAGAAAAATTTCTGGTGGAAACGGATGAAAATTGATATCGCACATTATGTGGCATCATGTGGGTGTGCCAGTGGTCAAAGGTGAGCCTGAGCGACCAGCAGGACTATTGTAGCCCTTGGAGGTACCTGTTTGGCCATGGGATGATATATCTATAGATTTTGTGGTTGGTTTACCTCGCACTCAGCGAGGAAAGGACGCTATTTGGGTAATTGTGGACCGGCTCAGTAAGTCTGCACATTTCATTCCTATTCGTACAACCAATTCAGCAAGCGATTTGGTTCCTCTTTATGTACGAGAGATTGTGCGGTTGCACGGGGTGCCAAAGACCATTGTTTCTGATCGAGATGCCAAGTTCGTTTCCAAATTTTGGGAGAGTTTGCAGAGTGCGTTGGAGTGCAGCGGCCGTCTTAGCACCGCGTTCCACCCCCAGACAGATGGTCAGTTCGAACGCACCATTCAGACATTAGAGGATATGCTCGGTGTTGTGTTTTATCCTGGAAAGGGAATTGGGAAGATCATTTAGCTTTGGTAGAGTTTGCTTATAACAACAGTTATCATGCCAGTATTCGAGCTGCACCATATGAGGTTCTTTATGGGCGTAAGTGCAGGTTCCCGTTGTGCTGGAATGAGGTTGGAGAGCGGGCAGTCTTAGGACCCGAGTGGGTTCATAAGCGATGGCTAAGTGTGAAGTTAAGGCGAATTTGTTGGTCGCTCGAGCCGACGGAAGACTCTGTTGATGTCGAAGGCGAGATTTGGAATTCGAGGTGGGGAATGAAGTTCTGTTGAGAGTATCGCCATCTAAAGGCGTGGTGCGTTTCGGCACTAAAGGGAAGTTTAGCCCAAGGTATGTTGGACCATGCCCAATCGTGGCACGAATTGGAAAACTAGCTTACCGTTTGGACCTTCCCGATTCCATGAGTGGGGTTCACAACGTGTTTCATGTATCGATGTTGAGGAAATTCCTGCGAGATCCAGACCATGTTATTCTCTTAGAGCCTTTGACCATCGAATCCCAGCCGGTGAAAAATATTAGAGGAAGCGGAACGGGTTCTGAGGAACAAGACCCAGAAATTTGTCAAAATTCTTTGGTCTCATCAGTCTGAGAGAGAAGCCACTTGGGAGCTAGAGTCCCGCGTGCGAGCGCAGTATCCAGACCTCTTCATTTCTGGTAAGTGTTTAAGTTTGTTATACCAGTCTCTCGTTCTTTCTAATAGATCAATGCGAAGATTCGAGGTCGAATCCTGTTAAGGGGGGTAGAATGTAATACCCCGGAATCGAATCGGGTGATTTTAAAAGAAACCGGGGACGAATAGGCAATTAAAGAAATGTAATTTTTTGTGAAATGAGGGGATTTCTGTAAAAATTCGGCAACCAGGGCATGGGCCGTGCCCAGGCCTAAGAGGGGAGGCCGGCCCAAGGGGGGCCGGCCAAAGGGGGAGGCGCCCCAACCCTAGCCGCCTCCCCCCACTCCCTCCTCTCCCCCCTAGAGCCGCCACCCCTCCTCCCCATTCCAGCAGCTCCCCTGTCCCTTGGCACCTCCCCTCCTCCATGGTGCTGGCCTCCGGTGATCCCCGGCACTCCCCCGAAGCCGATATCTCCTGCCGTCACACCGGCCGTTCGTCGCCCTCATCGTGGCCGGCCATTGGAGAGGGGGGGGAGATCTTCAGGGAGTGGATCACCGTCGTTCTTGTTGTTGTTTGGAGGTAGATTAATCGATTAGTGATAAACCGGTTTGCTGTCTGCCAGTTTTCAGAGTAGATCTAATCTGTTCAGTCGTCTTCTGCGCCCTGTTTCGGCATCTTAGGATCGGAATCTCAGGTTGATGTCTCCTAGAGTTATGTTCCTGGTTTCGTTAGCTTTATTTTGGCACCTAGATCACGAGATTCCACCCTGTGGTTTAGGAGTTATGAATTTTTAACCGTACACTACTCTGTCTCTCATAGATTTTGGAGACTGTCGGTTGCTCCTCAGTTTTGTTCTAGTTAGAGCCAAATCCAGGGCGGCCACCCAAATAGGTTTTTAAAGATAATGTTTCCGTGATTCCAGATTGATAAAGATCATCTCCATAGGATCAGTAGACTGAAAGTTACAGGCTTTTCTTTATGACTGTTCTGAAATATAGATAGGTTTCTGTCGGTGTCTTCTTGGGTAATTTAGTCCTCTGTTTTGGCCGAATCAGAGGATCCCGCCAACTAAAGTTTCGTAGCCTGGTTCGTTAGGATTAGCTGAGCACTAGTTTCAGGTCTTTAGGAGTTACAGATATTTAATTGTGAATTTTTCTCGTACAACTGCCAGTAGAGAAGTAATCCGGCCTTTTGGGTGAAGTTGTCAAATTGAACCCATGGTTGTGTGGGATGGTTAGAGGATATGGTAGAGCACATATAGATACATCATACCTTGTTATCCTTATTCCGTGTAAATACTTGTGTAGGCGGTGAGGCGGTGGGTGGAAGGACACCTTCGTTGCTTCCTAGTACGTCGCAGCACGGAAGGTAAGTACAGTTTGTTAAATTGTGTTGTTTTCAAATGAATCCATGATGATGTGTTGAATATATGAATGTTCTTGCGTTTTGTTCATGATGTTGATAGATTTTAATATTTATGTTTCTTGTGATAAAAGGTGATGACGTCCAGATTGCATGATTCATTCCATTCATGCATGCTTTATTTTCCTTCCACGGGAGTGGAAATTTGGTTAAGACCCATCAATTCCAGTATGGGCACGTAAGTCCCACCATTCCAACGTGGGCGGTTTCGGACACCCGTATGAAACATTCTTCGTACGGTACTTGGGTCCCCGCTCTTTGTTAAGTGCGGACTTAAATGAACACCGACGGGTGTATCACTCGTTATACCGGTATACGCAGTTGAGAGGTCTATTCTCCTTCAATGCATACATTCATACTATGCCTTTTCACAAATTCATGGAAAGTATGTTTTACTGTCTTGATTATTGCTCTATTCCATTGCACCCTGTGAGATTGATGTTGTGCTTGCTGAGTTTCGACTCACCGTTGCTTTCCTGTGTTTATTTTTAGGTGAACCATGATGATATTGTTGCTAGCGGGAGGGCGTAGTCCAAGCACATTTCACACATCTCATTAATTCACTTATTCATTAAGATATTTTGCTAAGTTATTTGGTTATGGGAAGAACTGTAATAAGTATCACTTCAAGTTTACATCAGACCTTCCATGATTAATTCCTTGGTTACGCTCCGTTGATGAACGGTTATTTACTCCTCGTTACTTTGTCTTGAGAATTTGACTTTGGTGCATATTGAATATTAGTTTCGCAAATGAATTGTATGTTGATCCTTTAGGTAGCATCTTGGCTTCCGAATGGCCAGGGTGTTACAAGAGGTGAGTCCAAAGACTCAGCAAATATATTAAATGGCATCAACAACATACAAGTATATAACTCATCAACTATACTTCACAAAACCACGTATCAATCACTTTACACATGCATGCTACCAATATACTCAACATGATCTTTTTCCTCATCATTCCCTTTTGCATTTTACTGGTAATGGAAAGTGCGCATCCGTCGATGCACACCCATGCCTGTACCATCTGGTACAGGGACCTTTGCCTATACTCCACGTGTATGGGGACCTAAGCCCATGCTCTTCAAGCATGGGGACCTTTAGCTCGTCATTAACATGACGGGGACCTCAAGAGTTGCTTGGTAATCACATGGCCAAGACTTCAATAAACCAACATGATGCATGTGTATGAATCTCAAAGTAGCACAAACATGCATCCTCAACAACATTACATACGAATAGCCTATTCATACTACAACATCTCATAACCTTAGACAAACAACCATGAATAACACGTAATTCATATCTCTAGCAATCATGAACAATACCAATTATGCCATCTTCACATACATGAACCCACAAGTACTCATAATATATGTCAAACATTGCCATTCAATAATATATATTATATTCATCATTATACTTGCCTTAACTGCGAGAGAACGAGGGATGTACAGGAGGTGTTGCCCCCGGTACCAGTCCACCACCTGAATAATAATTATAACACACGCTAAGACACAGCAGTGGACCAAAACAAATTTAACAACAACCATAAACTCACAAAAACATCTAACTCGATCCCGTCCCCAAATTCCTAAACGTCGATCTGTCCCCTCGGTGGATAGTCAGCTTCAAAAATCCATATCTATTGGTACCGAAGTCCAAATTAGATGTTCTTAGACGTTATGGAAAGTTAATTAAATTCTCCAACTATGTCTAGTTGGTGAGCCTTACTGAATCGGCCAAATAATACCCCTACCAAGCTAGTTAATAAAATATCAATTTCACATCGGGCTCTGTGGACAGAGCACTAAAACCACCATAACGTTTTCTACACAACTCGAAACGGGGTGATCTTGGACTCTCTGGAATCATGACAAAACTAGCTACAATAGTCTAGTTGGGCAAGTCTCCTGATTCAGCCTCCTACTAATTCTTATATTCAGGTAAATTTTGTGTCTCTGCAATCTGATGGTCAGCGAAACAGCGGCGGTAAAAATTCCATAACTTTTGATTGCTAACTCTAAAAATTATGTTCGTTATTGTAACATCCCAAAATTTTGGTCTGTTTTAAAGTTTTAACAGAAAAATAACCATTTGAATTTTTCTTCTAAAGTTAAAGCTTCATTCGAATTTTCAGAGATCAAAACCAATCAACATGATTAATTCCAACATTAACTATTATCAAAATTATTTTATTTGGATTCTATGTCCTTAGATATATTTTATAGAATTTTTCTGAGTTCATTTGCTATTTTCTAATTGCCATTTGGATTTTCAGTATTTTATAAAAAGAAAATCATATTAATTTCCTCGAGCGATGACAAGCCAAGCCCATCATTATTCATTTCGGCTCCATCACCCTCCGGCCTTTCGCTGGCTGCACCGCCCGCTTGCTCTCCTGCTTGCCGGTGGCTCGACGAAATCAGCGCGCGCCGCTCCTTCTTCCGTGTCTGTGGCCCGCCGCCGCCGCCGGCTCGGCCGCCTTCAATTTGGACTCCGCGATCCGAGTTACGACGACGCGCGCGTAGCCGTCGCCGTCTCTCCTCCATTCTCCTCCATCTCGGCTATTTAAGGCCCGAGCCCCGGGTCAATTTCGTCGCCTCTCCTCCCTTCTCCAAAGCCCTAAGGCGCTGCCCCTGGTTCGTCTTCTCGACACCGCAATCTCTGAAAAAGCCACCGACGGCCGAAGCCGCTCCGCCGCTGCAATTCACCGCCGTCGATCCATCTCCGGCCGAGTTTCCGCCACCAGCGGGTCCACATTAGCAAGAGCTACGTGGTGCTCCGGTCGCCCTTGCCCGAGGGCCTCGGAATCGTCGTTTTCGGTTTGGTGACGACCTTGTTGCTTGCCGCTCGTTCGGCGCGCCGGTGAGCCATCGTCGCCCGAGTCCAACCACCACCTCCAGCAGCTTCGCCCTTCTCTCGGGGTCTCGTTTCTGTACCTTGCGCGCGTAGGCTCGGCTGCCGCTTGCCGGTAAGTTCCCCGGTCGACCCATCCTCCCTTTGCTCCCTCGTGCTCGGTCGTGACCACATCCGCGACCACGTCTCGCTCTGTCGCGTGGCGATACTGTCAAGCTCCGTCATCCTCCGCGTGGCAGACCGAGTTCCCTCCCGAGCCTTCCTTCGGTGGACTTTGTCCACGTTACACCGTGTCACTGACTGGTGGGCCCCGCTTGTCAGCAGATTTTATTTTTATTTTAATTTCGAGCAAAATTTCCTTCTGACATCATCCTGACGTCATAATTCCATTTATCTGTTGAAAAATAAATCTGGAAATTAAATTAAAATCCAGATTAGGGTTTTAATTTATTTTCAATCTTCCAAAGCCCATATCTTTTGCATCCGAACTCCGTTTGAGCCCATTCAAATTTGTAAATTCATCTAAATTCGAGTTCTATCTATCTATTTATTTTTATTTAATTTTTGGAGTTGATTTTATCTCTGTTTGGTATTTATTTATTCTATTTGCTTGTTTTGCGAGTAGACGTTGCTACTTCGGGAAGTTTTGAACAAGGAGAAGTACACCAAGATCAAGATCAATCCCAGTATTTATTCCAAGGCAAGCCGTAGTCCTTTGATCATATTGATCCTATGATTTCAAAAGTATATTATTTTATACAATTGCATGCTATCTTTATATCAATTGTTTTGGGTTTAGTTATTACCTGTTGTCATTATGCCTCCATTGAACATTTGAATACCATGAATCCTTTGTCACCCTAGCTTGGATAATTTTAGTTGGACATATTTGTATCATCAACAAGGGTATCGTATTAGTGCTTAGTCAAACCTAGTCTCGATGGGTTCATCATCACATGTGTCATCATGATTAATCTTGATTTAATGATAAATGGAATTGTGGTGGTTAGCCACTTTGTAAAATTTGTGTCCCATGACAAGGGATGTCATTGGTTTCTTTTAAACAAAATGGTTTTCACTCAGGCGAGTGGATGGTGGATTGAGGGTGTGGATTTAACACGTTGTGGGTTTGTGGAAAGATCGCCTGAGTAACTTGTCAAGGACTTAATCTTGTGCGCCATTGAATCGAGCCTTAGCAGTACAACCACATGTCTGTATGGGCGGAACTGGTGATTAACTAGCAATATCTTATTTACAGTTCTGTCTTGGAAGAGTGAGTTCTGAGTGCGTACTCACTATGGCGCAAGAGGGGCCTGTTTGGTCGGATGGAGACATTCGATGTTGAAACCTTAGCGCGAGGCTGGGTTAAGAAGGAGCTTTGTAAAGGCTTTCTCACGTGCTCTACCACCTTACCCAAGGTAGTGGCGGTGGTATCGACGGATGCCAAACCAACTAGAGAAGTCGTGTCTTGTGGGTCAAGGTGTACAACCTCTGCGAGTGTGTAAAACTATTGAATGGCCGTGTCATGTTATGGGCGTGCTCGGGATTTCACACGGAGATAGAGTTTCTTCTAAAAATAAGTCGAGTGTGAATGGGAAGTTCACTTGATGAATATAATGGTTGTTCGGTGAATGAGTAATTCACTTGGTGGTTTGTTTCGACGGGTGAATGGGGAGTTCACTTGTCGTTGGTTTGGTTGAGAAGTGAATGGTTAGTTCGCTGGTTGTTTCAAAGAAATTGTTTTACTATTTATTATTCTTTTCAATTCGCATTTCAATCTATTTATGGTATTTGTCATAAATCTTTGTTTTCGCAAAAGAACCATCTGACTAACCGTTGGTAAGCCTTGCATGAATACTATTTGCATACATTTCCCTACGACTCTTGAGTGCTTTATGTACTCACGGCTCATGCCTTTGTTGATCAGTTGAAGAATATCAAGCTGCACAGGAGTTCTTTCAGAAGGAAGACTATGAAGGTTTTGCGGATTAGGATGTGTTCTCCACTCGATTGCCTGTGGGCATGTTGATTGGCCTTCCCAAGTTCTCGTTCCGCTGCAAGAGTTTATTTGTTTCTTTAGCCCTGCGTGGCAAGTTAAGTAAACATTGACCATAAGGTCCAGTTATTATTATTTGTTATTTTGTGATCTTTCTAGTTAAATCGAATAAATTGATGGTATTTCATCACTGTTTCCTGTGTGAGCTAGCTATTGATCTGGGACTAGTTCAGAATACACAGAGGGTTCCTGAGATGTATTTTCGGGTCCCGACAGAGGTGGTATCACAGCCATATCGACTGTAGAACGCAACCTTAGTTAGCATGGTCGTTTTAGTCTAAGCTTCAAAACTTATTTTCTAAATTAAATCAACTGAAGATGACTTAAGTTGTTGTTCTTTTCTAATCTGTTCCATTCTAATCTCATCTCAGTCTGTTCTATTCTTACCACATTCTATTTCTCCTCATCTTGTGCTAGAGGTCTTTGTCTCTTATCTTATCTGAATTTTATTTTATGACCTTAATTTGACAGCCTTATCCTGTTAATTTCTTTAGATGATTCAAGTGTATCGCGATCAAAGAGGCGATTGGCCTGGAGTTCTTCATTGCTTGTTACAAAGTTTGGGAACAAGTAGAGGTGCAACTTACTTCACCAAGGAAAAGAAAGTGAAGGGCACATAAGCTGGATTCGAGGCGAGGTATATTTCATTGTGAGGATTGGAAGCCACCTCCGTCATCACAGCATGAAGTGCTACGACAAGCTTGAGGATATGTCAGCAGTCATAGTTGCCCACAAAGCCGTTCGAAGGATTTGCAGATTGCATCAGATCAGTTTGTCCAAATTGGTTCAAAAATATGTGATGTAAATAGCGTCAGTACCAGCCGTTCCTAAACAAGAAGGAGAATCGGAGGAATTCCCTGCTCCACCACTGGCTCCATTGCTGACACCTACTCCGCCCAGCCCTGAAGACAGACGTCGAATCACCGGCAATCGTCAGGAGTATCTCCACCACTTCGTGCCAGTTGTTCGTCCAGAGTCTCCTACAGCAGTTCGCAACTTGTGGGTGTTCTACAGCGATTCAGAACCAGAAGTTAAGGAGTCTTCGCTCTCTAGTCCAGAGTGGGAGCCGTCCTATTAGTGTTTTGGTAGCGCGTTTAGACCGTGGTTGCAATAGGTCTTTATTTGGGTTGTGTTGTAACATCCCAAAAATGGGTTTGTGTTTCAAATGTAAGAAAATTCAGAGAAATTAAAACTTTTCTTGCGTCTTGAGGTCATTGATCATTTTTGTAATTCTTGATTAGGGAATTATGGAAATCATAATCAGAATCCTCAATTGACTACCATCAAAAACCTCCTTATCGTAGATCTTGTGTCAAACCCTGGAAAATCTTTTCCCTGAGTTCTAGGCAGGCTTGGCAACACCTCTGAATTATCTCATGATTTTTAGAAATTATTTGATAATTTTTGGACGCGAGTCAAAATTTGGTCAAACCCTATCTCTCCTCCTCTGGAATTTCTAGAGAGAATTTCGGTGCAAGAAAATCTCTGGGAATTTTATGAGAGGTTCCTCCCTCTGTCAGCAATCTCCAGTTAAAATTTCGCAATTTTTGGAGCTTGCTTGCTACCTTAAATAATCCCTCAAAAATCAGTTATTCAAATTCAAACCCTAACTGGTTTGCGCTGTTCCGTAGGTTCGAATCGGACTCGGGCTCGAGCCACTTGACTCGGTCCAGTCTACTAACTGTACCAACTCGGTCGTTCGGGCACTAGGGTCGTGAGCCGTTGGATCGGCATCGAACGGTCTTCGACTAGCCGAACGATGGAATCGTTTAATCCACCCGATCTAACTCAGCCGTTGGATCGGCATCGAACGGTCTTCGACCAGTCGAACGATGGGACCGTTTCAATCCGCTCGATCTAGCCCAGCCGTTCGATTTCAATCCGACGACCAACGAGTCGTCTCCTTCCTCTGTCCGCGCACGCGTGAGCCCTGCCATGGCGTGCGCAGAGGAGAAAAGCAGTGGCGTGCAGTCCACTCTATGGTCGCCTTTAAACGGCTAGCTCTGCGTGCATTAAATGCCTGTCGCGCTCATCCCTCAGAAGGTCATGATTCAACTGCTCCCATTGCTCTCAAAGTGCTCTCAGGGCAGTGTTGACCCGACTGGAAAACCCGGCCGTTGCTCTCTGCCATTGCTCTATTTAAACTCCGTTGCTTCACCCTTAGCTTCCTTTAGCACTTTCGCAACTCCGGCTAGCACTCACCCGGCTTGCTTGGCTGCAGTTCCTCATAATCCCCTCGACCGCTATTGTTGAGTTGGGAGTTTGGTGGAGGCGGTCGGTGAGGGTTTTCTTCTTGAGTCTTTTCCCCGCTGCTCCCCTTTACTCTGGGCGTAACTCTCGCTCGGTTTGGTTCTCTCTTTGCTCGGTCGTTGTGGCTAGTGAGGACCTTACATGACCGTTCGATCACTCGTCGCGAAGCCACTCCGTGGGTCTCTGGTCGTTCTTCAGCCTAGGTAAGTTTGCATTGCTCTGTAGGAGCTTAGTGTGTTTTGTTGTTCTTTTGGTATTGCCCGTTCGGAGAGTTCTCCGAGCCGTACCTACTCGGCCGCACTCCGTGGTCGTACTGCCGTCATGACCATACTCCGACTAATCGGCGCGGTAGGACCATTGAACTTTTAGACACTCATCCACGCCTTGGTGGTGCCATTGTGGTCGGAAGCGCCGCGAGCCACCGGCAAAGCGTCGGGAGGACGCCTCGGGGTCGGGATTCGACCGATCACCGTAGCTTAGTCGTGAGTTCTAGTGCGACTTATGGCGGTCGTAAGTCTTACTACGACTAAGTCGGGGTCATAAGCTTTTCTACGACTTATACCTAGTCGCAAGTCCGTCTACGACTAGTGCCCGGTCGTAAGTCTTCTACGACTGGTAGCCAGTCGTAAGTCCTTCTACGACTATGTCATAGCCGTAGGTTCGGCTACGACCACTGCCTGGTCGCAAGATTTTCTTTTGGTCGTATTTTTGGCATTAAGAATCCAAATCAATTGGATCTTATTGCTGAATTCTTTATAAATCATGCTCTTGCTACTGTACAAATTTCTGAGTTTTTGGAGAAAGTTTGCTGTTATTTTCTTCGTTCTTATTGGCTCTTTTTCGCTTTCTCGTTAGGATCCGAAGAGCACATTGGCAATATTGTTGATCCTCAGCAATATCTTGACCCGCAGCAAACAGGCAAGCAGTTTGATCATGTTAATCCCATTACTTTCAAGTCTAATATCTTGTTTACAACTCATATGTATGCATGCTTTTGTGTCAAATTAATTTTCCCGATTAGAGGTAGTTATTCCTATTGCATTGTTGCCCTCAAATTGTTATCCCCTGCCACAACCTTAAGTTATTAACATCGCTGATGGATTAGAGCCCGGTGATTTAATTATACTCTTTTATTGTCTTTTCGATGTCATGCTTAGAAATGCTTAGATGTCGGTAGTATTGGGCAGTCATCGACTTAGTCGATGATGTTGATCACACAAATCTTATCACTACTCCATTATGTCCAGCACCCTGTGCTTTGTTACTTTGTAAAGTCAAAAACTGAAAATAAAACTGCTTTCAACTTGGGCGCAATGCTATGTTGGTGTGATCTGTTGGTGTGAATGGAATGGTGCCTAAGTCATCAAGGACCGAGTTACTTGTGTCACCTAGCTAAGCGCTTATGCGTGCTAACCACGCGAGAGGGATATGGGACCTCTCTTGACTTAGTACTTTGGCGTGGGTTATCTCCGAGTCGCAGGAGGGGGTTGTGTGTGTTGTGTGAAACATGATATGTGTTCTCGGTGTTCTTGTGTTGGGTGTGCGGTGGTGGAGATTCCGGGTAGGCTCTCCACCTCGAGGAGCATTGTAGTTGTCCAAGGCTTTACAGGGCGGGTAGTTGACCGAGGCTTTACAATGACTCCGACACAACGTATGGGTTTCTATCCATACGGGCGGCTCATGAATAATTCACAATATTGGAAAGGTCTCGTAGGACTTAGCCGTGCCGGCATACCTTGAAGTGTGCTTAATAGCTTGGCAAAAGGCGGTGCAGCGTGTGGAGTGCGATGGTACACCTGCGAGGATAAAACTATTCGAATAGCCTCGTCCTAGGTTATGGACATGCTTGGTAAGGTCGTGCAAGAACTAGACTACAACCTTTTAAATTAAAAATTTGACATGGGTGGTATGAATGGGTAATTCATGCTATTGTTGTGGTGACTAATGGGTTAGTCACTTCGGATTATTCTTTGTCATCTATCTCTTGTTATATTGTTGTCGTTTACGATTATTTGAACATTAAAAACTGATTTGTTAACTTGCTTTTAAATGTACTATCTTATTGCAAATAAAATTTATTTTATGCTAAAAACGAAACCTGCAACCTCCACTTGAAAAGCTTGCATATAGTTATATGCAGTGCATTACTCTACACGTAAGTCTTGCGAGTACATTCAAAGTACTCACCCGGTTTCTTTGGGCTCTTTGTTGCGAGGAGGAAGGTGAGCCCCAAGGGCCTCACTTTTGTGAAATGTCTTTGTGGATTCGACGACTAGCTTGGCGGCCGTCGGTTGCCTTGTGGGTTAAAGGCACTTTGGTGGCTCTTTTATTTATGGCCATCTTATGGCACTTTTGCTTCCGCTGTTTATTTCTTTTGTTTATGTATATGTATTTGGCCGGTCGGCCTCTCTTTTGTAATATCTATCTTTTATTTATGTTACCTTCTGGTTGTTGCTTTGCTTCGGTTCTATGTGAATGGATGGAATTGATGCATGAACTTTGTAAAGAGGTGTGTATCTTGCATACAGGAAGTATACATGTCTCGAGTCTCGGATTATCGATTTGTGATGCTAGGACCGAATGGATGGTTAAGCATTACAAGCCCGATAAACCGGAGTCTCACATGTGTGCAAGTGAGAGCTGCAGTTTTGCTGTCAAGCATTATGTTGCACTCGCACTAAGCTTTTAATTTGAAGAGTTTATTTGTTCTTTCATAGCTTTTCAGCTATGCTTTTTTGTCTCTTGTCTTGGGTTAACCTGTTTCCCCTACTTAAGCTGTTCCATCTACTCTATCTTGTCTATCTCATCTATTGTGCTATTCCCTCTCGTCTACACTGCTTTTTTATCTTATCTAACAAACCTGTGGAGAGGCATCGCAGATGGTTGACACTCGCAACACATCGAGCCGTACTCAGTCAGATGGTGCCCATACCAACGTTAACACTAGCGGGCGATCACGATCCACGGGAACTACAGAACCCGAAGATGGCACAAGCGCTAGCGGCTCAAACTCAATTCATGAGCGCAATGATGCAAAACATGAATAGTATGATGACTCGGCAAAAGTCGGATCATGCATTTGCAATAGTCGACTTGTTGAATCGAATAATCGAGAACAATCAGCGACCTCTGCTCCACCGTCGACTCATCATCATTCCAAGTTAGCAGAATTTATGAGGACTCGTCCGCCTACATTTTCTCATTCGTTAGAACCTTTGGACGCAGAAGATTGGCTTCGCTCCATTGAGAAAAAGCTCGCCATTGCCCAATACAATAATCATGAGAAAGTTCTTTATGCCTCACATCAATTGGAGAGTGCAGTGCGAGAATGGTGGGAAAACTACACCGCAGCTCATGAGAATTCACAAGCCATTACTTGGGGAGAATTTTCAATGGCGTTTCATCAAGCTCATGTTCCAGATGGTATAGTGAAAATGAAGAAGAATGAATTTTGGGAACTACAGCAAGGAAATATGTCTTTGGGTGAATATCTCAACAAGTTCACTCAACTTTCTCGCTATGCTCCAGAAGATGTTGCGACAGATAATGCACGTCAGAAACGATTCAAGCGTGGACTCAACCCCATCTTGAAAGTGCAAGTTATCGGGAATGACTATGTTGATTTTCAGCACATGGTGGATAAAACCGTACTTGTAGAAGATTCTCGTCGTGAGTTGGACGAATCTCGCAAAAGGAAAATGATACAACATGGAGCTCATCAGAGTCAGCTACAAAGAGCCAGGACCAATACCCAGCAGCCTTTTCGTGCTAGCAATTCATCTGCCGGACTCAGAACCCCTACCCCAGTATCGCATGCAGGAAACTCAGGAATTTCAAATTTCAATAACAGTAACAATCATCAGCCTCAGAGGACCAACAATCCTGCAGCAGGAGTTATTTCTTTCCATTGCCATGAGACAAGTCATTATGCCAACAAATGTCCGCAGAAGCAAGGACCAACACCAATTCCTTTCAATTTGGGACCTACACCAGCTAGGACTTCTATGCCAGGAATGGGGAGAGGAATGCCTCAAACTCCGAACCAAGCTTCCGGAACCTCATCCACTTCAGCAAGAGGAAGACTGAATCACGTCACTCCAGAAGAAGCTCAACAAGTTCAGAACGTCGTTTATTGTAAGTTAAACCCCGAGTCAGAACCTATTCTCTAGTCAGCCCGAATCTCGGGAACGAGCTCCTTTAAGGGGGGGGAGGTTTGTAACATCCCAAAAATTTGGTCTGTTTTAAAGTTTTAACAGAAAAATAACCATTTGAATTTTTCTGGTAAAGTTAAAGCTTAATTTGAATTTTCAGAGATCAAAAACAATTTAACATGATTAATTCCAACATTAACTATTATCAAAATTATTTTATTTGGATTCTATGTCCTTAGAGATATTTTATAGAATTTTTCTGAGTTCATTTGCTATTTTCTAATTGCCATTTGGATTTTCAGTATTTTATAAAAAGAAAATCATATTAATTTCCTCGAAACGAGTGCAGTAGAAGCCCATCATCATTCCTCGGCCCGCCTCCCCTCGGCCTTTCCGCTGGCTGCCCTGCGCTCTCTCCATTGCCGGTGGTCCCTTGAAATCGCCGCGCGCGCTCCTTCCTTCTTTCGTCTGTGGGCCGCCGCCGACGCCTCGGCCGCCTTCAAGCCGACTCCATGATCCGAGTTCGCAGACGACACGCATAGCCGCCGCCGTCTCTCCATCAGTCTCCTCCATCTCGGCTATTTAAGGCCCGAGCCCCGGGTCAATTTCGTCGCCTCTCCTCCCTCCTCCAAAGCCCTAAGGCGCTGCCCCCTGGTTCGTCTTCTCGACACCGCAATCTCCGAAAAAGCCACCGACGGCCGAAGCCGCTCCGCCGCTGCAATTCGCCGCCGTCGATCCATCTCCGACTGAGTTTCCGCCACCAGCGGGTCCACATTAGCAAGAGCTACGTGGTGCTCCGATCACCCTTGCCCGAGGGCCTCGGAATCGTCGTTTTCGGTTTCGGCCGACAACAGTCGCCGCCGCCGTTCGCCGACGCCGGTGAGCCATCGTCGCCCGAGTCCAACCACCACCTCCGGCAGCTTCGCCCTTCTCTCGGGGTCTCGTTTTTGTACCTTGCCGCCGCCGACTCGCCGCCGTCCACCGCCGCCGCCACCGGTAAGTTCCCCGGTCGACCCCTCCCTCCGTTGCTCCCTCTGTGCCTAGTCAGCAGCCACATCCGCAGCCACGTCTCCGCTCTGTCCCGCGTGGCAACCCTGTCAAAGCTCCGTCATCCTCCACGTGGCAGACCGAGTTCCCTCCCGAGCCTTCCTTCGGTGGACTTTGTCCACGTTACACCGTGTCACTGACTGGTGGGCCCCGCATGTCAGCCGATTTTATTTTTATTTTAATTTCGAGCGAAATTTCCTGCTGACGTCATAATTCCATTTATCTGTTGAAAAATAAATCGAGAAATTAAATTAAAATCCAGATTAGGGTTTTAATTTATTTTCAATCTTCCAATGCCCATATCTTTTGCATCCGAACTCCGTTTGAGCCCATTCAAATTTGTAAATTCATCTAAATTCGAGATCTATTTATTTATGATTTTTATTTAATTTTTGGAGTTGATTTTATCTCTGTTTGGTATTTATTTATTCTATTTGCTTGTTTTGCGAGTAGACGTTACTACTTCGGGAAGTTTTGAACAAGGAGAAGTACACCAAGATCAAGATCAATCCCAGGATTTATTCCAAGGCAAGTTGTAGTCCTTTGATCATATTGATCCTATGATTTCAAAAGTATATTATTTTATACAATTGCATGCTATCTTTATATCAATTGTTTTGGGTTTAGTTATTACCTGTTGTCATTATGCCTCCATTGAACATTTGAATACCATGAATCCTTTATCACCCTAGCTTGGATAATTTTAGTTGAACATATTTGTATCACCAACAAGGGTATCGTATTAGTGCTTAGTCAAGCCTAGTCTCGATGGGTTCATCATCACATGTGTCATCATGATTAATCTTGATTTAATGATAAATGGAATTGTGGTGGTTAGCCACTTTGTAAAATTTGTGTCCCATGACAGGGGATGTCATTGGTTTCTTTTAAACAAAATGGTTTTCACTCAGGCGAGTGGATGGTGGATTGAGGGTGTGGATTTAACACGTTGTGGGTTTGTGGAAAGATCGCCTGAGTAACTTGTCAAGGACTTAATCTTGTGCGCCATTGAACTGAGTCTTAACCGTACAACCACATGTACTGTATGGGCAGGACCTGGCTGATTAACTAGCAATATCTTATTTCTGGTTCAGTCTTTGAAGAGTGAGTTACGGGGTACGTACTCGCTATGGCGCAAGAGGGGGGCCCTGTCTGGTCGGATGGAGTCATTCAGTGTTGAAACCTTAGCGGGCAGAACTGGGTTAAGAATGAGCTTTGTAAAGGCTTTGTCATGTGCTCTAGCCTGCTTACCCAAGGTAGTGAGCAGTGGTATCGACGGATGCCAAACCAACTAGAGAAGTCGTGTCTTGTGGGTCAAGCTGTACAACCTCTGCAGAGTGTGTAAAACTATTCGAATAGCCGTGTCCGCGGTTATGGACGTGCTCGGGGATTTCACACGGGAGATAAAGTTTCTTCTAAAAATAAGTCAGAGTGTGAATGGGAAGTTCACTTGATGAATATAATGGTTGTTCGGTGAATGGGTAATTCATTTGGTGGTTTCTGTCGACGGGTGAATGGGGAGTTCACTTGTCATTGGTTTGGTTGAGAAGTGAATGGTTAGTTCGCTGGTTGTTTCAAAGAAATTGTTTTAGTATTTATTATTCTTTTCAATTACACATTTCAATCTATTTATGGTATTTGTCATAAATGTTGTTTTCTCCAAAAGAACCATACAACTAACCTTTGGTAAGCCTTGCTTGAATACTATTTGCATACATTTCCCTACGGCCTGCTGAGTGCTTTATGTACTCACGGCTCATGCCTTTGTTGATCAGTTGAAGAATATCAAGCTGCACAGGAGTTCTTTCAGAAGGAAGACTGAAGGTTTTGTGGATTAGGATGTGTTCTCCACTCGATTGCCTGTGGGCATGTTGATTGGCCTTCCCAAGTTCTCGTTCCGCTGCAAGAGTTTATTTGTTTCTTTAGCCCTGCGTGGCAAGTTAAGTAAACATTGACCATAAGGTCCAGTCATTATTATTTGTTATTTTGAGATCTTTCTAGTTAAATCGAATAAATAGATGGTATTTCATCACTGTTTCCTGTGTGAGCTAGCTACTGATCTGGGACTAGTTCAGAATACACAGAAGGTTCCTGAGATGTATTTTCGGGTCCCGACAGTTATCAACTTGGAAATCTTACTGAATCCTATACAACATTCATTTTGGGTGGCTTTTCTAATTCAGCCTCTAAATAATTCATAATGGCCAGACAAGACAATCTTCCAATTCTCGTTAGCTCTCCTGGTCAGTCACGGTAAAACTACCATAACTCCTAAACAGTAACTCCAAATCAGGTGATCTCGGTGCCCAAAGAAAGCTAAAACCGAGAGCTACAACTTTCTAAGAGGCGGTTAAATCAGAAAACGTACTAATCTTACCCAAAACTGACGAGCAACAGCACTGAATAATACCGATCTGCTACCTCGTCTTGGACGGCACTCCAACGGTGGTCTCCTCGCCTTTTCTCCAATGGACCGCAACAAGGATCTTCACCGGGGAGGGAGTTGGTGCTGCTGGTGAGGTGGTGGCGCAGGGGAGGAGCAATGGGGAGAGGGGGTGGCGGCTATGGGGGGGAAAGAGGGGTAAAGGGGGAGGGTGGATAGGGTTTAGGGGGGAGGTCATCCCCCCTTTGGCCGGCCCCCCTCTTGGGTCACATGGGCCAGGCCCAAGGCCCAGGTTGTCGTAAATTTGTGGAAACCCCCTTTTTCAGGGATTTTCTCTTTTTTATTGTTATTTCTTCTCCCGACGAGCTGTCTAATTGCCCGATTAAATTTCAGGGTATTACAAGTACTCAGAAGATGAATAGTACTCAAAGATGAACAGTCTTGAAGATGAGCATTACTCGGAATTATATCTTTTTCTTGTGTTATCCAAACTTCGAGATGTTTATTTTCCTTCATCTGAACTATGTTTACATCGATTCAAATTCCTTAATTCATATAAATTCAATATCTATTTTTCAGTACCAAATTATTTAATTTGAAGTTTATTTGAATTTTATTTAGATTTTGTTAGAATTTAGCTTATTTTTGTGTTTAGCTTACGACAACTTCAGACAGTCAGATTTCGACACCGATTCAGAACAACAACTAATTGAGAAAGGCAAGTTACTTCTTTGCTCATATATGAGCTCATTATTTTAAATTATTTATTTTTTTAAAATTGTTACTGCATGCTTATTTATATCCAGTTACTTAAATTCATGTTTCAATTATAGATGTGCCTAAATCCTTTGTACCGCTAGTCTTGACATTGAATCAAACATACCATAACACCTTATATGAAAATCTAGTTTATGAAATAGTATGAACTAGAACATTTTGAAAAAATTATGCTTAGCAATGCTTAGACCTGAAATATTTGATTTGGGGAATTTCAACCAAAAATTAAATGTTGTTAAAATTGTATCCATGACATTGGTGTGTCATGGGGGTTTATAAAATATTTTGAAAAATAAAATAAAAGGAAAACCTGGTTTGTACTTGGGTGAATTGCATAGATGGTGGGTGCAGATTTATGCACGGGCTCAATTCAGAATGGTTGAGGCCCAAGGGTTAGTTTGGAAGTTGCCTAAGTTAATTAAGGATCAGTGTTTGAGCCGCATCTTGTAAAGCTCCATCGTACTACCACAAGTCTAGAATGGGATAGGCTAGGCTAAATAATTTGTAACATTCCATTGTTAGTCGTGTCATTTTGATGTGTGGATGTTGGTCATATAGTATTCCCACTTGGCGCAAGAGGGGGTTTCCGGCAGATGATTAGCCCAATCGAAGTGAAACCTTAGCGGTGCAAGAGATGGCTTCTGGAGGATGGTTAGTCCAAACAAAGTGAAACCTTAGAAGGCATAACTACTTTGCAATACATTGTAAAGGCCTTGTGATAATCACTTAGTCGCACACCTACAGAAGTGTGTGAGCGGACAATACTAGTTGATTATCTCTTGTGGGTAAAGTTGTACAACCTCTGTAGAGTGTAAAACTATTCGAATAGCCGTGTCCACGGTCATGGACATGCTAGCAAAGCAACTCAATGTTAGACATTGGTTTTGATTTCAAAAGATTTTGAAAATGATTTTGGATAGTTTATCCAATTGGGAATTTGGGCGGTTAGCCATGTGATAGGAGGGTATTCATCACCATATTTCATATGGAGGTTATCCTACTATAAAACTTAAGAATTTATAAAATAAATTTTAGTTATAGAATAAATGCTTTGGAAGTTAGTACGAATATTTAAAGAAAATATTGCTTTATTCAAATTTAACCAATAAGCCTTCTTTTGATGTTTCCCTACATGCATTATAATCTATTATTGGGTGTAACTTACGAGTGTGATTGTTTGTGCTCACCCTTGTCTTAATGCAAATAATGTTCAGAGGAGAAAGATTTCGCTACCGGTGTGGATCACGATTAGTAGGCCACTATGTAACACCCTGATTTTCAGAATCGGGATGTTAATATTTAATTTGGTGATCTAATAAATATTTAACTATGTTTAAATATTTTCTCGTGTGTTAAGTAAAAAGATTACTTCTGAAATCAAGTTGAATTAATTAAAAAGCTGCATTAAAAAAATAACAATAATAATAACCAATATTAAATCGAATTGTTTGAGAGACTACAATTAAATTGAATTATTTTGTTTCTTGTTTCCGCGTGCATTTCAAAAATCATGATACATGCATTAGTATCGCTCTCTTTCCCGGATCGACCGACCGCGCTTGTCCTTTATTTTCCTGTCATCTCTCATTTTTCCTTCTGTGCTAACTCCTTTCACTTATCTCCTTCAAAACTCATCCAAAAACTCATAATCGCGTAACGCATGTTATACCGTTGCGATCGTTGTCTCAAGAACGTTTCATTTTAGCAGTTAGTTCGCGTATGCGAGGTCGTTTGAGTGAGTTGGAGAAAAGAAGGAAGAAATGCACAGCTAAAGTTCTCACTGCCATTTCATTTCTCATTAGCACACCACAGGCATTCAACCATTTCTTTTTGTCTTCTCCCAACACCAAAGCCATCAGAACCACTCATCCACTCCACTGCCAACTCCATCCTTTCCTCTATTTGTTTAATCATCCAACAAGCAAAGCCACACAGCCATCTCAACTCCATGCCCTACCCATTTCTTGAAGCCAGCCTAGCCCCATCACCACATGACCATCTTCCCCTTTTCTCTCCCCTACCCTGCCATCTTTTCTCCCCACCCGAACTGCACAAAGGCTTCATCCCCATTTCTTTATTTCCCAACACAGTGACTCCCTGTGCATCCCAATTGACCCAATGCTACTTTTTCTCCCAGCCAAAACCAGTCTTCTCCACTCCTCTTCTTCCCCAAACAGAACAAGCCCTATTGTTATTCTCCTCATGAACTTTTGTGTGATTTAGAGAATTATCTCCCTCACTTCTCTCCTCCCAACCCCACCTAAAAACTAAGAATTATCTCATGCAAGTCACACCATTGCAATCCTCACCAGTTTAACTTTCCGTTCATCCAAGCATTTTTCACATGCATGAACTTTTGTGTGATTTAGAGAAGAGTGGAAGAAATGGTTGCATGCTGCTATCCAGTGGAGAGCGAGCGAGGCAAAGCTAGCGAGGCGCAGTGGTGCGACGCCAAGGCAAAGGTGGCCGAGTGTATTAGGTAATATTTGTTTAGAAAGTTTTTTCTTTCTGTTTTGGTTTCCTAATGTGAATCCGAGTAGGTTTCCTACTCGGAAATGAATTGGATCAAAGAATCCAAGTGCTCAGCCTATATAAAGGCACCTATGGTCTTGTAAGTTAATCATCAAGAGCAATAGAGCAAGAGAAATTCAAAAAAGCTGCTGTTGATCCGGCGGCACAAAAAATTTCTTGTGTTCTTGCGTAATCTTTGTTTAGAAAGTTTTTTCTTTCCGTTTTGGTTTCCTACTCAGAAACGAATTAGATTAAAGAATCCAAGTGCTCAGCCTATATAAAGGCACCTATGGTCTTGTAACTTGGAAAACAAGAGCAATAGAACTTGAGAAAAGAAAATCAGAAAAGCTGATGTTGCTCCGACGACACAAAATTTATTTTGTGTTCTTGAGTTCACATTCGAGGGTTCCATTGCGTTCGTGTGTGTTCTTCTTCGGTTTGGGCCAACAATTGGTATCAGAGGTCTAGGTTTAAAACCCTAGCTGCTGTCCCGGGAGGGATGATCTGGACTCCCGGTGTGGCACATACGGCGGGAGTGCGCACGAGGCGGATCCCGGTGGCGCATCAGACACGGCAGCGCCGGAGCACACGGCGGGGTGTGACAGCTCGATGTGGTGAGACCGATGCAGCATGCGATTATGCGGTGCATGCGGCTCTATGACGAGGAGGAGCCTGAGTTTTTGATTTGTGCCGAAGATTATGTCGCATTCTCCGGGGAGTGGTGTCACCGGTGACGAGGCAACATCGACGCTCTTCCTACTCGCCGAAAAGGAGACGACCAAAGCTGCGTGGAAGGCGTTGAAGACGATGCTTCTTGGTGCCAATCATCGAAAGGTGAAGGCGAGGGACGTTGAGAAGATGTGTTCGTCGTCCTGAGTCGAGTCTGTGTGTTACTCAAGTTGAAGTAGTGACCAACTTGAAGTTCGTGTACGAGTTGGGGTGTAAGTCGTAGTTCAGACCGACTGCCTCAATGAGTAAGCGTCCAAGACGTGTTCGAGTTGTGCCACCGTCTTTGGATGAGTGTGTGAGAGCCATGTTGAAGTTGAGTCCAACTGGTAGCACACGAAATATAGTAAGTACAACAAAAATTAGAGAGTGATTATTAGGTAATCTTTGTTTAGAAAGTTTTTTCTTTCTGTTTAGGTATTCTACTCAGAAACGAATTGGATCAAAGAATCCAAGTGCTCAGCCTATATAAAGGCACCTATGGTCTCGTAAGTTAATCATCAAGAGCAATAGAGCAAGAGAATCAGAAAAGTTGATGTTGTTCCGCCGGTACCAAATTTATTTTGCGTTCTTGCGTTCACATTCGGGGGTTCCATCGCGTTCGCGTGTGTTCATCTTCGGTTTGGGCCAACAATTTCAATTTTGGTTTCGTACTTTGTGTCTCAGTAGGTTTCCTTGTAACAACCCGATTTTTAGAATTGGGATGTTAATATTTAATTAGGCGATCTAATAAACATTTGGCAGTGTTTTAAAATTTTCATGTGTTTAAGTAAAAAGATTGTAATACCCCGGATTCGGATCGGGTAATTAGAAAAGCAGCTGGGGAGGGAAAAGGCAAACAAGAACTGAAATTTCCTGAATCGACGGGGGGTTTTCAGCGATCTTCCGACAACCTGGGCCTGGGCCGCAGCCCAGGAGGGGCCCATGAGAGGGGCTAGCCAAGGGGGGGTTTTTCCTCTCCCCCAAACCCTAGCCTCTCCCCTCTCTCTCCCCACTCCCCTCCCCAAGCCGCCACCCCCTCCTCCCCCTCTCCAACCGGCCGCCACCCTGCTCCCTGTCGTGCGCCAGATTTATTCGTCAGATTTGGGTAAGTTCCGTACGTTTTGTGATCTTCTCACCTCTTAGAAAGTTGTAGCCCTTGATGTTAGCTTTCTTCAGAAACCGAGATCATATGATTTGGAGTTACGGTTTAGGAGATATGGTAGTTTTACCGCGACTGTCCAGGACAGCTGATGTGTTTTGAAAGATTTTCTTGTCGGGCTACTATGAATTACTTAGAGGCCGAATCTCGGGTTTTCGTCTGCTAGAGTTATGTTCCTGGTTTCCTTAGCTTTCTTTTGGAACTGAGATCACGAGAGTCAACCCTGTGGTTTAGGAGCTATGAATTTTTAACCGCACACTACTCTGTCTGTAAGAGATTTTGGAGACTGTCGGTTGCTCCTCGGTTTTGATCTAGTTACCATCAGATTCAGAACTCCCACCCAAATAGGTTATTGTAGCCCTTGAAATTATCTTTCCAAGTTGATAAAGATCACCTCCATTGGATCAGTAGAATAAAAGTTATGTCATTTTCTTTACCACTGTTCTGAAATCTGGGCAGATATCTGTTAGTGTTTTCAACTGTTGTTTAGGCCACTATTTTGGCCGAATCAAAGGATTCCACCAACTAGAGTTTTGTAGCCTGGTGCGTTAAGATTATGTTAGCACTGGTTTCAATTAATTATGAGTTACGGATATTTAATTACGATTTTTCTCGTACCGCTGATCAGAAGGGCTGAAATCTGGCTGAATAGTTTGTTTTCAAATCGGGTCTGTGCGGTATATTGGGTAGTTAGAAGATATTATAGAACACCGGTAGTAATGTAATATTGTTGTTCTTATTTCGGGAACACTTGTGTAGGCGGTGAGGCATCGCGTGTGGGGACACCTTCATTGCTTGCTAGCGCGTCGCAACGCGAAAGGCAAGTACATTGAATCCTTTACATTGATGAATGATGTGTTTGTGTTCATGCTAATGTTTCTATGATTCATGTTTTCAATCAACGAAGTTACTCAATATTCATATTCCAGTACAGACAAGTACTGCATATTAACTTGTGGCGTTTTCAATTGAATGCATGATAATGTGATGTATACGTGTATGTTCTTGCACTTGTTCATGATGTTGATATGTTTCAAATTGATAATTGAGAAAAGATGATGACATTCATATTACTTGCTTCATTCCATTCATACATGCTTTAATTTCCGTCCACGGGAGTGGAATTTGAAAGACCCATCAATTCCAGTATGGGCATTTGAAAGACCCATCAATTCCAGTATGGGCATTTGAAAACCCATCAATTCCAGTATGGGTACGTGTAAACCCATCAATTCCAGAATGGGTACGTGTGATCCACCATTCCAATGCAGGCCATGTTGGACACCCGTATGAAACGTTCTTCATACGGTAACTTTAAGTGAACACCGACGGGTGTTACACTCGCTATCTGGTATAATTGTGATTAGTCCATTCCTTGATGCATTCTTTCATTCCATCCATTCATGTATTCATTCTATTCAATCATGTATGTGATGCAAGATTTGTTCATAATTCAATTGAATTGATTTGTCCACTATTTGATTGATTATTCTAATATGGTACTTGCTGAGTTTCGACTCACCCTTGCTTTCAATGTTATTTAGGTGATCCACCCTGATGTTGATGATTTTGGGAAGGGAGTAGACCAACACGTTGCACACAGAACATTACTTGATAATTTCATTAATGGTTTCAACTTTGATATTCCTTGATGAGAGATGGACTGTATTAAGTAATGTTTAAACTTCATGTCATGTCGTTCCATGATTAGTTTCTTGATTATTCGCCACTGATGTATTGGTTGCTTTCACCTCGTTATCCTGTTATTGATATTTGGATAGATGCATATTGAATCTTATTCCGTAAATTGTTCATATGTTGTATCCTTAGGTGGCATCTTGGCTTTCGAATTGCCAGAGTGTTACAAATATGGTTTCTAAAATCAATTTTGTTTAAAAGATGCATAAAAAATATTAACAATAATAATAGTAACCAATATTTAATCGAATTGTTTGAGAGAACAATTAAATTAAATTATTTTATTTCCTGTTTTCACATGCATTTCAAAAAACATGATGCATACATTGGTATCGTCGTTCTCATTTTCCAATTCGACCGACCGCAGGAGAAACGACCGCGTTGTAACACCCCAGCCCAACACTGAGCCTAGAATGCCACCAAACTACACTTTAAACTAATAATTATCGACACACTCTAAAATTACATCAAGGAAACAATGATAATCAAATCAATGGACCACAAACGAACATGTAATTATGGATCAAGCGACAATAAAATAAGCAATGGGAATTATAACCAAGCAAATAATCCAAAGCAGCATCAACCAATGAATCCAGATTAATAAAGCAAATGGTCTAGTCCAAATGATGTCCTAAACTTTATTCAATAACTAACATGTCCAAGTGTAAACCAATATTGAATGAAAAGATTATCATGGCGAATGATCATGTGATGTCCATGTGCTCTACTCGCTCTCAGTTACGGCATCCTCGAAGACCACCTAAAAACAACAATAGAGCAAGGGTGAGTCCACGACTCAGCAAACACATTCATAAACAACGAACAATAATAAATCAACAGCATTCAATAACTTCATTATCATCACATGCACTTCTATTCTCATTCTCATTCATTAATCTCAAATATCAATGCAACTCTAATCTATATGTCCACATGCACTTCTTTTCGCGTATACCGGTATAGCGTGAGTGAATGCTCGCGACAACATTCACTCTCAAGCCCGTTCCTCCAAAAGGATCGGGGACCTCCTCCACTCCCGTGGAGTTGTGATCAATCATGATCACCTTCTCATATGCAAAGATGCTTATGAATGCAAACATGCAAACTCCATCATAAACATCATATCCAACTTTTCATCATGCTCATCAACAAAGACATAATCATACCAATTATTTGTTTGCAATTAAACAGAATAAAAGCACAACAATAATGGTGCTGAAGATAAAGAATCACGTGATCAATCATTGACATTGTTTACCATGCACTTGCCTTTACTAGTTGCGACGCACAATTTGGCTAGCAGATGGCAACAAGTACGACGCTTCTCCTACATTAAATACACACATCTCAATACAAGCTACAGCATCATAAGAACAACAATCAATATACATCGCTCCTACCGTCCTCAAATATACCACGTTACGCGGTATCGTAAAGCTACCCATTGCTGTCCTAGTACTAAAAAGAGCGTAACTTTTGACTCGAAAGTCCGATCACCACAAACCACCCCATTCTGGATTCTTTATAACATTATCCACCTTTTCTTAGATTATGAAGACTTCTAATTAAATCATCTAACCCTCCATATTTAGCCCGAAGCCGATCTGTCCGCTTCGAACAGCAGACTTAATAAATTCATAACTTTTGTTTTACTCAACCAAAATGCGTGTTCTCAGATCCTACAGAACCATTGGACAATTATCTACAACTTTCATGTAGATCAAAAACTCTAATTAAGCCATTTACTATTTTTAGTTTACAGTCTACCAAAACAGCGCCTAAAGGCGACAACCCTAAAAACAGCGGTCTTCGGAAAACATAACTCTAATTATACTCGTCCGATTGACGTGATTAAATATGCTATCGAAAGATATCGAAATTATCTACAATTAACTAGTAGATGGTATTTCCAAAATTCGCTCTTAAGGTGCCCGAATAAATTGTACAACAAAACAGCGGGCTAAACAAATCTATTATTCGTCTCTTCGATTAGAAAATTATAAAACCTCACTAATTAATCTAGATCATAATCTCTATTACCCTAGAAAGCAGAGGAACGGAAATTGCATAACGTTATCCACCAGAATCCGGATCTCTGCTTCTTTTGGTCTAATCTTTCCTTCTACCACTATTGAAACATTCACGTAACCATACATAATCAACAATACTCAATTACCTTGGTGATGAGCAATACTGGCTCACGATCACGCGCATGGCCTTTCAGCGAGGAAAAGCTTCGGCAGCGGCACCAATGCCGGCACTCCACGCAGCGACAAAACATCAACAATGCGATCGCTCGGCTCATTTGCACGGCCGCGCCACCCAAAGAAGACCTGGCAGAGCGGCAGAAATTTCACGCGGTCTCGGCGAAATCCAGCAGAGGCGGCTCTACTAACGCAAAGAGAAAAGCAGCACGGCCGGCGAGGAAAAGCAAAGGCAAGACGGCGGCGGAATAAGCAGAAGGCGGGCAAAGCAGCGCGAGGCGCGATAGGCGCGACAATTCCTGAAGAATCTTTGGTGGCGGCGGCTCAAGCAAATCTCCGAGGAACCAAAAAGAAGTGGCGGATGGAAAATGTGGAGGCGGCTGGGGTGGAGGAAAAGACTAAAAAAAACTAGGGTTTCTAGAAAAACCCTAAATCTATTTATATAGCTCAAAGAAATCCTAAAAATTCTATTTTTCACAAATTCTTTTTATTTAATTACGCACAAGCCCTTCAGACGTTTTTAATTAATTATTTAGTGTTACTATTTAATTAATTACTCTCCGACCCTTACGACGTTATATTATCAATATTAATTAAATTTTCAGAGTATTACATTCTCCCCCCCTTAACGGAATTCGACCCCGAATTCTACTCGCTGTTCTACTCAAATAAAAACTGCACAGCTGAAATTAAACAACAAAATAGCACGTACCCGACGTGAACAACTCCGGATATAGCTCGCGCATGCGAGACTCCAACTCCCAAGTCGCCTCTCTCTCAGACTGATGCGTCCACAGCACCTTGACGTATACTAACGTCTTGTGCCTCAGCACTCGCTCCGACCTCTCCGAATCGCGCTACGGACGCGACTCAACTGTGAGGTCTTGCTCAATAGTCAACGGCTCTAACGAAATCTTATGCTCTGGGTCTCTCAAAAACTTTCTCAGCATCGAGACGTGAAACACATTATGAACTCCACGCATTGATTCAGGAAGGTCCAGGCGGTAAGCTAACTTCCCAATTCTTGCAATAATCGGGAACGGTCCAACGTACCTCGGGCTAAGCTTTCCTTTGGTACCGAACCGAACAATACCTTTAGTGGAGACACTCTCAAGAGCACTGGTCACCCACCGCAAACTCCAAGTCACGCCTCCTCAAATCGGATAACTTTTCTCGTCTACTCGGTACGCTATGATTTCGTCTCACCATGGCCACACGCTCAACGGTCTTACAATCGGTCGGACCCAAAATTGCCTTCTCTCCAGCGCATCCCAACAAGCGGCGATCGCACTTCCGCCCATAGAGAACCTCAAATGGCGCGGCTCTAATCTTGGAATGGTAACTATTATTATAAGCAAACTCGCAAGTGGCAATGGTCCTCCCAACTACCCTTCCAAGATAAAACACAAGATCGCAACATGTCCTCCAAAGTCCGAATAGTGCGCCTGATCGCCCATCATGCATGGGTGGCTTCAGTACTGGAGGAGCTGTGTGCCCAATGCACTCTGCAGACTCTCCCGAACTTGAGACAAACTTGGCGTCTCTGTCGTAAGCGATGGTCTTTGGCACACCATGCGTCTCACTATTTCGCACATAAATAGGAGCTAGATCACTCATTGAATTTGTCGTGCGAATAGGAATGAAGTCTTGTGATTTCTTGAATCGATCCACCACTACCCAAATCGCATCCTTCCTCGCGCGAACGAGGCAACGCCACCACAAAGTCCATAGAGATATCATCCCAAGGCCACTGGGTACCTCCAAAGGTTGCAACAACCTGCGGGGCGCTTGTGCTCGACTTTCACTGTGCGACAAACACCACAAGAAGCCACATAATTAGCAATGTCCACCTTCATTCTTTTCCACCAAAAATTCGCATTTCAGATCTCGATACATCTTAGTCTCACCGGGATGAGCGATTATGCAGTGCGATGTGCCTCCCTCAAAATATCATCCTTGACCTCCGCCTTTTGTGGTACGCAAAGCGCCTTTAAACCTCAAAGTACCAAAATCATCCATGCTAAAATCACCCTCTTTGCCTTCATCCAGACGCTTCCTAACCTCCTGTAGTAACGGTCACCTGTTGTGCTTCCACTTTGGTGCGAATAGTGACTCTAGAATCAAGCGAGTCTCAACATGTGATGTGCCCGCATAACAATAAGATATACCCATGCGATCAAAATCAGCAATGAGGCAATCTAGAGTAGCGAGAGTCGCCTTGCGACTAAGAGCATCAACAACAACATTGGCCTTGCTCGATGATCTTGAATAGTAAGATCATAATCCTTGATCAACTCCAACCACCTCCTTTGCCTCAAATTCAGATCCTTACGGTGAAGATATACTTAAGACTCTTGTGATGCGTGAATATATCACAAGGCTCGCCAGTATAGATAATGCCTCCAGATCTTGAGAGCAAAAACAACCGCACCAACTCCAAATCATGAGTGGGATAATTCTGCTCGTGCTTCTTCAAGCGCCTCGACGCATAAGCAATCACCTTACCGTCTTGCATGAGAACACAGCCAAGACCCACTCGAGACGCATCTGAAAAGACTGTGAACCGCTTTCCGGCTCGGGAAGAGTGAGAATAGGAGAGGTCACCAACCTGTCCTTCAAAATGCAGCTACCGCTCACACTCATCATCCTTTGGAATCTCACACCTTTACGAGTAAGGTGAGACATCGCTTGGCAATGATAGAGAAATCTGCACAAAACGCCGATAATAACCACCAAACCCAAGAAACTCCTCACCTCCTTCACACTAGTCGGCCTCTTCCAATCCACCTTTGTAGAGACCTTACTGGGTCACAAACAATACCTTGAGGGTTAATCACATGACCCGTAAAACCCACTTCAAATCCGAATTCACACTTCTTCAACTTAGCATAGAACTTGTGCTCTCTCAAAGTATCTAAAACCAACCTCAAATGGCGCTCATGATCCTCATTGGTCTTGGAATAGATAAGAATATCATCAATGAACACCACCACGAAGTCATCTAGATACTCGTGTAACATGTTGTTCATGGTCTCCATAAAATGGCAGTGCATTAGTCAATCCAAAAGACATAACTTTATACTCATAATGCCCATACCGTGGAGAGCGTCTTCTCTACATCTCTGCTCACGCACATGGATTTGATTATACCGATCGAGATCAATCTTGGAGAACACTTGAGCTCCATTCAACCGATCAAACAAGTCCTCAATGCGGGCAAAGGATATTTGTTCTTGATTGTGTTGCATTAAGCGCCACGATAATCAATACACATCGCCAACTCCCATCCTTCTTCTCAGTGAACAGGACAGGAGCTCCCCATGGCGATACACTACGCCTGATCAAACCTTTAGTCAACAAATCATCCAACTGCTTCTTCAACTCGTCCTGAAACGGACGTGCTAGTCGATATGGAGACATCGAGATGGGACGAGTACCCGGAACAAGATCAATGCGAAACTCCACGTCCCGCGCAGGTGGCAATCCCGGAAGCTCAGCCGGAAACACATCTGGGTAATCACTAACCACTGGAATCTCCTCAATCTGCGAAGCCACACTCGGTTTCTCAGCAAGAGCTAAAAGAAGTCCAGTTTTCACTGCGCGCTGACCCGGGAACAGACCAACCAACATCGAAAGAGAGCGCGGAGGCGCACTCCCCTGAAAAGTCAAAGTCTCCCCAGACGAGGTCTGCACAGAGACTGTTCTACAGAAACAAGATATCACGGCTCGATAAGAATGCAACCAATCCATTCCCAAGATAACGTCGAACGGCTCCATTTGAATAACTATCAAATTCGCCGTGAACTTCTCTCCATCAATGACAATAGAACACCCAGGACAAACAGTAGAACTAGCAATAATACCCCCAGGAGAACTAACCAACACTGACTGAGAAATCCATTGCATACTCAAGTTCGCTCTTCTAGCAAACGCAAGCGAAACAAGCGAAAAGGTAGCCCCGAATCAAAAAGGACTAAAGCATCAAAGCGAATCCACAAGCAAAGTACTGTCACCACGTCGGGGCGACCCGCAGACTCTGCAGTAGGCATGGCGTACACTCCCGGTGGCGCCATGGCGAAAGAAGACGACGGCGGGCGGCGAGAGCCCCAACAATCTTGTGGCGGTGCGAGCAAAGCCGGTCGTGCGGCTGAGCGGTGCGAAGGTGGCGGTGCCGATGGTACCACCGAGGCGCCCAAGCCGAAGAAATGGCATCATTGGAGGAGCGATCATCATCGGAAAGATCCTCGGCGGGACCCATCAAGAAGAAGAAGATGGCACAGCTCCCACTTGATCACGCTTAGCGGGTTCGCGACACACCCGCTCCTTGTGACCCGTCGGCCCTGCGACGGCAATCACCCGTCCAAGTGCACTCAGCAAAGACGGTGTCCATCACCGCACTTAAAGCAAAGCATGCCCCTTACAGGGACAGACGAAGAGCCGAGTACGCAAAGGACGAGGCGCCAAGAAGGAACGGCCTCGATCGCTAGACACGAAAAGATGCGGTCCTCCCTTGAATTTCTTGGCGGTGTGAATGCAGACCACTCCCATCGGTAGAGCTCCTCTTCCGGTCACCACGAAGCAACGATCCACCAGAGGCTTCTTGCGCCTTTGTGAGTGCATCTCCAACTCCATGCCCCTAGCTTGCTCCACAACAGAGCTATAGTCACAGAGTGGAGTAGCTCCCAACACATGTCGGTACTCAGAAGTGAGACCCCGACGGAACCTCTTGGCTTTCTGAAGATCATCGTTAGCTCTTGAAGGGACAAAGCGAACCAAGTTGTTGAACTCGACCTCATACTCAAAGAATAGACCTCTTCCCCGAGCAAAGGTCGTCAAGGCAACCTCCATCTTCTCAACAAAGAATAGGGTAGAACTTCCCTTGAACTGATCAACAAAGTCCTCCCAAGTGACTGGACCTTGGGCGGCGGTCCTCGAAGACAACACGCCCTCCCACCAAATATCAGCTTGCCCTTTCAGCTGAAAGGCAACAAAACGGACCCTCTGAAGTGAAGACATCTCCAAAGCTCCAAGCGCCTCTCCATGTAGCGCAACGATCCATTGCACGGACCGGTGTGCCCGGCAGTCAAGCGAATCAAACCTCAACCCCATCCACTCTCAGTGACATCGCGCCTCGAGAACCGGTGGATGTGCGGCAGAGCAACAACAGATGCCGCGGAATGAGCCGGCGCTGTTGACGAAAGCACGGATCTCTCCTACCAACTCTCTCAAAGAAAGCGGGGTCTCATCACGGACCACAACAGGAGGCGGGTCAGCAAGAACCCCTCACCATCGACTCAATCACTGGGAGGTGGCTCCACGGAACCTCGCCCGCGACCACGACCTCCACGACCGCGGCCACCACGACCACGTCCTCTACCCCTCGGCATAGCTATCAACCACAATCAATAATACACAATGAGTTCAAAGCTCAAAATAAACTCCTTCATCAATAAACAACATAGCAGGCGTAAAACTATATTCGTACCTCTCTCTAACCTACTGTGCACTAGTGTGTCAAATTTTAGGTTAGTTAACCATTAGCAAATTTTAGTTGATTTACTAAACTAAAACAAATTTTAACAATTTTAGTTTGCCTATGTTGTTAATCTATTCACCACGGACCTAAAGCCCGCTCTGATACCAACTGTAACACCCCAGCCCAACACTGAGCCTAGAATGCCACCAAACTACACTTTAAACTAATAATTATCGACACACTCTAAAATTACATCAAGGAAACAATGATAATCAAATCAATGGACCACAAACGAACATGTAATTATGGATCAAGCGACAATAAAATAAGCAATGGGAATTATAACCAAGCAAATAATCCAAAGCAGCATCAACCAATGAATCCAGATTAATAAAGCAAATGGTCTAGTCCAAATGATGTCCTAAACTTTATTCAATAACTAACATGTCCAAGTGTAAACCAATATTGAATGAAAAGATTATCATGGCGAATGATCATGTGATGTCCATGTGCTCTACTCGCTCTCGATTCGGCATCCTCAAGACCACCTAAAAACAACAATAGAGCAAGGGTGAGTCCACGACTCAGCAAACACATTCATAAACAACGAACAATAATAAATCAACAGCATTCAATAACTTCATTATCATCACATGCACTTCTATTCTCATTCTCATTCATTAATCTCAAATATCAATGCAACTCTAATCTATATGTCCACATGCACTTCTTTTGGCAGATATCGGGTATAGCGTGAGTGAATGCTCGCGACAACATTCACTCTCAAGCCCGTTCCTCCAAAAGGATCGGGGACCTCCTCCACTCCCGTGGAGTTGTGATCAATCATGATCACCTTCTCATATGCAAAGATGCTTATGAATGCAAACATGCAAACTCCATCATAAACATCATATCCAACTTTTCATCATGCTCATCAACAAAGACATAATCATACCAATTATTTGTTTGCAATTAAACAGAATAAAAGCACAACAATAATGGTACTGAAAGATAAAGAATCACAGTGATCAATCATTGACCGCTGTTTACCATGCACTTGCCTTTACTAGTTGCGACGCACAATTTGGCTAGCAGATGGCAACAAGTACGACGCTTCTCCTACATTAAATACACACATCTCAATACAAGCTACAGCATCATAAGAACAACAATCAATATACATCGCTCCTACACGTCCTCAAATATACCACGTTACGCCGGTATCAGAAAGCTACCCATTGCTGTCCTAGTACTAAAAAGAGCGTAACTTTTGACTCGAAAGTCCGATCACCACAAACCACCCCATTCTGGATTCTTTATAACATTATCCACCTTTTCTTAGATTATGAAGACTTCTAATTAAATCATCTAACCCTCCATATTTAGCCCCGAAAGCCGATCTGTCCGCTTCGGAATAGCAGACTTAATAAATTCATAACTTTTGTTTTACTCAACCAAAATGCGTGTTCTCAGATCCTACAGAACCATTGGACAATTATCTACAACTTTCATGTAGATCAAAAACTCTAATTAAGCCATTTACTATTTTTAGTTTACAGTCTACCAAAACAGCGCCTAAAGACGACAACCCTAAAAACAGCGGTCTTCCGGAAAACATAACTCTAATTATACTCGTCCGATTGACGTGATTAAATATGCTATCGAAAGATATCGAAATTATCTACAATTAACTAGTAGATGGTATTTCCAAAATTCGCTCTTAAGGTGCCCGAATAAATTGTACAACAAAACAGCGGGCTAAACAAATCTATTATTCGTCTCTTCGATTAGAAAATTATAAAACCTCACTAATTAATCTAGATCATAATCTCTATTACCCTAGAAAACAGAGGAACGGAAATTGCATAACGTTATCCACCAGAATCCGGATCTCTGCTTCTTTTGGTCTAATCTTTCCTTCTACCACTATTGAAACATTCACGTAACCATACATAATCAACAATACTCAATTACCTTGGTGATGAGCGGCACTGCTCGTGATCCACGCCTGGCCTTCAATAGGAAAAGCTCAAGTAAGAAGAAGCACCACCGGCACTCCACGCGCAGCAAAACATCAACAATGCAGTCGCTCGGCTCATTGACTGCCGCCGCTCCACCAAAGAACCTGTGCAGCAGAGCTGCAGCGAATTTCACGCGGTCTCGGCAGAAATCCAGTAGCGAGGCGGCTCGGCCTAACGCAGAGAGAAAAGCGGCCGAAAAAGAGGAAAAGCAAAGCGCAGACGGCAAAGAAGCCAGAAGAAGTCAAGCAAAGACGCACGCGCGCAGGCGGCAATCGCGCGACAATTCACAGAGAATCTTTGGCTGGCGGCGGCTCAAGCAAATCTCCAGGGAACCGAAAAGAAGCTGGCGGCGGATGGAAAATGTGGAGGCGGCTGGGGTGGAGGAAAAGACTAAAAAAAACTAGGGTTTCTAGAAAAACCCTAAATCTATTTATATAGCTCAAAGAAATCCTGAAAATTCTATTTTTCACAAATTCTTTTTATTTAATTACGCACAAGCCCTTCAGACGTTTTTAATTAATTATTTAGTGTTACTATTTAATTAATTACTCTCCGACCCTTACGACGTGATATTATCAATATTAATTAAATTTTCAGAGTATTACACGCGTGTCCCTTCTTTTTCGATCATCTCTTCCATTTTGTGACCCTGCTAACTCCTGTCGCTTCTTTCCTTCAAATCTCAGCCGAAACTTCAAAACTAAGCTATGCATGTCTTACCACCACGATCGTCATCGCACGAGCAACCCAATTCTGCAATTTTCTTTCGCATGCATGACAGTTTGAGCGAATTAGCAAAAAGGAGGAAGAACTAGCAGATAAAATAGCTGCGTGTCCATTCTTTATTTTTTTCAACTTCTCTCCTCGCAATCACCAACAAGAATTAAGAATTCGACAACGCATGTTATATTGTTGCGATCGTTGTCTCGAGGGCATTCCGTTTCTAATATAGGTTTACACATGCAAGATCGTTTGGACGATTTAAAGAAGGAGAGAGGAAAAACTATACTGCTATTCATCTTTCAGCCAAACAGAAGTCTAATGATTTTTAGAGGGCATCACACTCTGGATAAATTCCTGAAATTTTTAACCAAACATCTACATTATGTTAGGAACCTCCCATAAAAATTTTATCATTTTTTAAGCTAAAAAACTATGTCTAAAAATTACTAACACCACACCACCACCACTCAATTCCTGCCATTTTCTTGTCTGGAAGGAGCACGACACAGCACCCTCCTTGCCAAAAGCTACAACAGCCCACTGCACTTTCCCACCTCCCACTTCTACCATTTATTTATTACCCTTCACACCTCCCACAGCCAATTCACTTTTTCTCCCCAACAGCTCCCTGCCCCCCAAAACTGAACCATCCCCTGCCACCTCTTTCTTCTTCCCCTAGAACACCCACCACCATTCATTTTTCACACAAGAACTCTAGCTCCACTTCTCTCCTCCCATTCTCTCCTAAAAGCTGAGAATCGAGCTACGCATGTCGCGCCATCGCATTCTTGGTCGCTTGAGCTTCCCATCCATACCATCGGATTTCGCATGCGAGTTGATTTGGATGGTTTACAAGGAGAGAAAGTATGATGAACTGTAGTTGGGCTAGGCTTGTTCGGTTGGAGTAGCAGCAGCCGGCCATGCACTAGCAGCAGTTCGGCTGTGCAGTCGGCTGGTGCAGCAAGCTGCATTTGTTCGGCCGTTTGCTCAGCAAGCAAAGCTAGCAGGCGGCAGCAGCAGTGTAGACCAGTCGGCAAGGCAGTTCAGCAACAGCCCCAGCTTCGGCAGTGCATGGCAGCAGTGCAATCGGTAGAGCAGCAGCCAGTGCAGCCGGCGGGAGCAGCTGCTGCAGTGGTAGCGCGTGCTGGCAGGTGCGGCTTGCAGTGTTCGGCCGGTGCTAGCAGCGGCAATCACATGCAGTTGGCCGGCAGGAGCAGCGGCGAGGTGGCGGCCAAGAGCAGCCGCAGCCAGGCGACGGCACCGGCATGGCGACGCGCAGCGGCACGAAGACGATGAAGCCAAGGCGCTGCTGCAGGCGTCGAGGCGGCCGAGGCATGCCAATGAGCAAGGCCCGGCCGAGCCGAGGGAGAGCCGCGGCGGTGGATGGCGAGGTGGCACGGCGCATGCATGCGACGGCATACATGTAGAGGCGCGATGGTCCGAGTGAGGCGAGGCGGTATGGCATGCCGCGCCTGAGTGCGACGTCGGCAAGGTGGTTCCGTGGGCGTGGCCGAGAGCGATGATGCCGATGCGGAGCGGGATACGGATGCGGACGAGTTCGACGACGACTACGGCGGACGCGAACGAGATGCCGAACGGACGCAGGAACGGCGACGACTACGGTGGCCGTGGGCGCAGAGTCGAGGAGGCGTCCGATGATATTTCGCACGCCTAGTACCGCGGTAAAAATCGTTGGTGTCAAATCGTATTAACGATATTTACTTGTGCATATTGAATGTTAGTCTTGAGCATGTCATCTATTTATGCATGTTTATTTATAAAAATATTTTGGTAGCTCATGACCGGTATAATTGTCCGGTTAAGTTGTATTTGTGCGTAGGCGTGATTATGTATCGATATATTGATAAATACTAATAATTAGTTTATTGTGGCAAAATACTTGTATTATTGATCGGTGGATGCTAGACTAAATATATGAGTTGATTATTTTGATCGGCCGATATTATTGTGAGGTCGCATGGAAGCTAGTGGTGATCTTTGGAGGATAAATTAATTAGAGGTTTCTTGGATAAATTAATTAGAGGTTTCTTCTTACATTGGATTAGTAATTTTTGAAGATAGGACACATAAAGATTTTTATAATCTATTACTTGATGGATGACATATGTGTTGAGGATTAATGATATGTCTTTTAAATATGTGTATTGTTACTCGTTGGATGTTTGATTATGTACATCGTTGGATTAATTGAATCGGATGATTTAATTAAGTATGAGCAAATTGATCAAATGTCTGAAATAATAGCTATGTGAGTCATGTATACTAGAATTGGGAAAAGGTAGGATTGGATTAATTGATCGCGGATAAATATTTGGATTACCATGTATATGGTAGTTAAGTGCTATGTGCCGAGTTGATAGAATTGTATCCTCTATTGGATTGGTGGATAAATGATTATTAGTTGATCGTACTGGCACATATATGTTTGGATTGGTAGATGTGGTGCATGACTAAGTTCGGTGGTATGAATATGAGTTGGTCAATTAGTGAGCTATTGGAGGATGAGTGTGTTATTAATTTGTAAAGCTCATTAAGTGACGATTGGTCTATTTACCCTCGGTCGGTGGAAATCTTGGGTGTATACGAATATGATTTGCCGAGGTGAGACTAGTGGAGCTAGATAGTTAGTATTAGCTTAAATAATATATTGGAGAATGATTGATGGATTTAGGCATGGTCTTAGGTCCATAAGTCGGTGGATTTCGTACAATTATCGAATATGTTGTATAGTTGGAAGATCGGTAATCCGGGCATTGTGTGGTTTGATGGACTACTTTGATTATGACAGAGGAGATGTTAGATTGAGTTTAAAAAGTATTTTTACGTGGTAGAAATTTCAGAAAAAGAATTACTTTTACATTACAAAATGCTTTTAACTTTGAAAATTCATAACTAATTCATATGAACTCTAAATGATTTGAACCAAGTTATTTTGGTCTTATAATTTTAATACCTATTCATATATGTAACCATTTTTTCACCACTTTTCTACAAATTTGTGATAAAAATTGTGTTTCAGATGAATAGTAATCGAAGCCCATTTTTTAGCATTTTTTTCAAAAACTGATTTTCAATCTGCCATAACTTTCACATGAAAAATCCAAATGAAATAATTCTTTCACATAAAATCGTATAAAATCATAATTTATCTACTGTAAAAAATTTATTCATTTTTGAGAATTTTTAATTTTTGGCTTTTCTCGGTGTTCATTCGATATCGTTATTTCTATAGAGTCCGAGTTATCGCAAATGAACGACTACGTAATCGAGAGTGAGCAAGTGAACTCCCAGCAAGGCAAGCATCATTTGAACTTTCTTTTGCATCATATTGATCCCAGTTTTAATACATTAGTATTTGAAATGCAATGATATTGCTTGCATGCTATTTTCGGTATATCTTTATGTTCTGAGTAGACTAGTTATATCCTATACTTGCTGGTTGTCCTTGATATTTCCCATATACATATGCCTAAGGTAGATGCTTGTGACGATGAGATTGTCGTGTGATGAATGCTTAGCCGTTGCGGGTCTAGATAACGCAGTAGATAAATTGACGGGATTAGCTCGTCAGTTATGGGAGACACACAATAATTTTTATTATTTGATAAATTCTTGTTCAAATTGTTACATATGGTTATTGAGTTCAAAATTTGTTGTTGTTAAATAGTTTTGGGTATGGACAAGTGGTTGCAGTGTGGGTGCTGTTATGCACGAGACTCGGGTTTCTGGTTGTCTTGTCCGGACCGTTAAGGACCGAGCCATGGGCTTTCATTCCAAGTACCGAGCGTACTATCACACGAGGGATATGGGTACCGTACAGTTAAGTAAGGGGGGAGTTTTATTGTGTTAAGTCCCATGGTGGTGTAAGGACATTTGTGTTTGATCATTTGTTCGGAGAAGCCAATGTAATTTTCTATAGTGTGCATGGGAGCACCAATTTCGGTTATTTACATTACATCGGTATTACTCCAATGCAACTTGTGAGCTCGCTTAGCAGGCGCTATCTGTAGCTTGTACTAAGTTTGGGAACAACTCATGAGGGGGACTTATCTCAATAGGGCTTTCTTACTAAAAATAATCGTATCTGGACTCTCCCCGGCCGGCATACCTAAGGAACTGTGCTATTTTTGGAGGCATCTGGAGGCTTACGGGCTAGTCGAGTCGTGTGGGTAAAGTAGTACACCCCTGCAGAGATAATCTATTCGAATAGCCGTGTCCACAGTTATGGAAAACACTTGGTTTGGCATGCGTCATCGTTAGTCTCAAAATTAAAAGTTGACATGGTTATAATTTGGTTCGACATGAATGGGATGTTCATGTACCTTAGTTTATCAAAGTGGACAACCACTTTGGAATTGTATGATCTATTCATTTATCTATGTCTTGTGTATTCCTTTCCTTAAAGAAATGGTTTACAACTTGTCTCTTGAAAACTAGAACCACTAACGCCATCCTTTGATTGCCAATATGTATAACTAATTTTTCTTTGTGTAAGGCTTGCGAGTACCCTTTTGTACTCAGCCAGGTGTTTGCTGGCTTTTCAGGTGAGGACGACTTCATGCCGAGCATTGTGAGCTCATGCAAGCTGCTGACGACGCACATCAGGGAGCAGTCTTCCTCAATGAAAAGAAAGTGTTCCCGGTGGATGTTGGCAGCGACATGTGGTACCTTGACACTGGCGCGAGTAACCACATGACCGGCAACCGGTCCGTGCTCACGTCGCTCGATGAAACGGTGAAGGGCACCGTGAAGTTCGGCGACCACTCGGTGGTAGAGATTTGCGGCAAAGGCGTTGTGATGCTCCAGTGCAAGAACCAGGAGCACCGGGTGCTCACTGAGGTCTACTACATACCACGGCTCTGAAGCAACATTATCAGCCTCGGACAGCTCGACGAGAGCGGTTGCAAGATCGTCATCAAGGGCGGGGAGCTGTGCATCTTCGATCGTGAGGATGCTGCTGGCGCAAGTGCTGCTGTCCAGGAACAGGCTATACACACTGGCCCTGAACATGACCGCACCAGTGTGTTTGCTGGCAAAAGCAGACGATATGTCGTGGCGCTGCATGCACGCTATGGCCACCTGCACTTCCGCACACTCCACGATCTCACTGCCAAGAAAATGGTACATGGCATGCCCATGATCGATTGCGTGGAGCAATTCTGCGACGGGTGCGCACTTGGGAAGCAGCACCAGGCTTCATTCCCTCAGGTGTAATACCTCATAAATCCAGCTAGTTCGTATAGTTGGAAGATAGTCGAAAACGAGATTTAGAAGTTCCGGAATCGCATTCGGTAAAAAGAAAGAAGTCAGAGGGAGAAAAAGAATTAGTTTTCGTCAGAAATTCTAATTAGCAGGGGGGGTTATCGCGTTTTTCCGGCAACCTGGGCCGCAGTCCGTGACCCAAGAGGCCCAAGAGGGGGCCGGCCGGCCCATGAAGTGGCCGGCCATAAAAGGGGGGGCGCCACTCCCCCCAAACCCTAGCCGGCCCCCATCCCTCCCCACCTAGCCGCCACCCCCTCCCCTCTCCCCTGGTTGGGCACCGCCTCCTCCCTTGGTGGCCGGCCTTTGGTGCTCCCGAAGTTGGTCTCCAAGGTCCCCGGGCGCTTCTCCTCCGATCTGTCCTCCGGTGGGTCGTTTCTACGCCGGTTGTTCGCTGTGGTGTGGCCGGCCAAGGAAAAAGAAGGGAGACCAGCGGGGAGTGGTTCTTCGTCGTGCTACGGGTCTTCAAGGGTAACGAGCACCCCGGTTATTTGTTTGATCGATTTTTGTTGCGGTAGAGATCAATTGATTCACGTCGGATTAGAGTTCCAGAAATTACAGATTGGATCAGAATATTGCGTGGCATGTTACGGTACTTTAGAGGCCGAATTTGGGGTTTTGCCCTTCTAGATATTTGTTCCTGGTTTCGTTAGCTTTCTTTTGGCACCAAGATCATGAAAATCCGATCAGTAGTTTGGGAGATATGAATTTTTGAATACGAACTGTTCAATCTGTCTGAAATCTGAGGTCAGTAGGTTTGTCCCTCGTTTTTATTCAAATTAGAGGCCGAATCAGAATCTTCACCCAACTAAGTTATTGTAGATATCAAAATTATATTTCCAAGTTGATAAAGATCATTCCATTTGGATCAGTAGGCTAAAAGGTACTCCATTTTCTTTACTGCTGATCTGTTTTCTGGACAGACGTAGATGGGTTTGGTTTAGCAGTTAATTAGTCATCTGTTTTGGCCGAATCAGGGGATTCCACCAACTAATGTTTTGTAGCCTGATCAGTTAAGAATCAGTGAGCACTGGTTTCAGGTCGTTTAGAGTTACAGATAATTAATGGAGAATTTTCTTGTGCAACTGCCCGTAGAACGATAATCTGGACTTTTGGAGTAGATGTCAAATTGAACCCTTGGGATGGGTGGGTTGATTAGAGAGCATCGTAGAACACTTGTAGCTGTGCCATATTCGATTATCCGTAATACGTGGCAATGCTTGTGTAGGCGGTGAGACGGCGGGTGGAAGGACACCTTCGTTGTTTCACAACACATCACCACACGGAAGGCAAGTACAAATGTTTAATTTGTGTGAATTCATTGATTACATGTTAACTTGGTAAATTATGAATATTCCTGTGATTTGAGTATGATGTGGTAGAGTTCAATACCTTATTCGATGATACATTGAGTTGAATGCCAAGTTATGTTTTTCATTCCATGCATACATAATTGATTCTTTGCCCACGGAGTGGAAACTTGTTTAAGTCCCATTAATTCCAATATGGGCATGTAAGACCTACCATTCCAATGTAGGCAGTTTCGGACATTCCGTATGAAACGTTCTTCATACGGACTTGGATCCCCGCTCTTTGTTAAGAGCGGGCTTAAGTGAACACCGACGGGTGTGTCACTAGTTATACCGGTATAAACATGTGGAAAGTCCATTCTCCTTCAATGCATTCATTCATTCATACCGTGCTTTCTTAAATTCATGAAGTAAATGATGTACTTGGTAGATTGTTTCGATTCAGTATTCTATGTGAATGTATATGTTGTGCTTGCTGAGTTTCGACTCACTCTTGCTTTTATTTATTTTTAGGTGAATTCCAGTGAAACGGTTGCTAGCGGGAGGGTGTAGTCCAGCACGTTCCATGCACATGAAATAAATAGTCATTCGTTAAAGTTCTATTTACACCTCTTCAGTTTTATTTATAATGTAATGGACTGTAATAATTGTCACTTGGAGGTCCATTATTGTCGCTTTGGTTAATTCTCGTTTAAATTTATAGATGAACTGTTATTAAGCTATAGATTGTTATCATGGTTAATCGTTTCTTTAGCATTGAATTTGATGTTAATCTTAAGAATTGAATAGTAGGTTGTCTTGTTAGGTGACATCTTGTCTTCCGAATAGACAGGGTGTTACAGTTGGTATCAGAGCGGGCTTTAGGTCCGTGGTCAACAAAGTATTAAAATGACACACTGTGCACAGTAGGTGGGGTTTGAGAAATCCATTGCTTCCGCATTTCTAGTGATTTGGTTCATTATGTAGTACTGTGTAGAATTATTTCGGTACTATCTCTCATGTTGTTAATATGTGATATGATGTGTTATCCTATATATATATATGGATTAATTTTATGATTGTCATGAGATGATCCTATATATTCATAATTGATTGAATTAGCTATGCGTATCGGTAGCGGACGTTGAGCAGTTGAGTTCGTGGTTGTTGTTCTGGGTTTTGCCAGGCTACACCACTGTTCGTGGTATGAGAGTAGAGCAGTTCTTACCTGCTCCATAGTTACGTGTTGGGCCCGAGCTCATTGTTGAAGTTGTTGTCTTTCTCAAACTTGTATCTGGTTTCTTGGTTGTAGTTTCTTACAGTTCATGAGTTTCTTTTGACTGGGGTGTTTTGATGAAGTGGGCAAGCTCCAGTAGATCTCTAATCATTCTTTGAAATAATTATTGTTCTTTCGATTATTGTGATATTTCTACTCCACGTGAGCGTAGTTACATTGCAAGATTTATCTTTTCACACAACTTCTGTTTTACCTGTTGAAATTGTAACTCATTTATTCGCTGGAATTTCAGGCGTTGGAAGATTTCTTTTGCAAGCTCTTTATTAATTGTGCATTGACCTTGCATATTTCTTTTGGGTTAATTTGAGAGTTGAAGTTTTATGCCTTTCTTATGAGAAGGAGAATGTTAAAACCCTTTTGTGATATGTTGTCATACTCTATCTAAGAGGTTCTATTTAAAAGCATTATGTGGTATGGTAGGAGTTATCAAGTTGGGTTAATATCTTGGTGCAAACCAATGACTCTTAGATAATGTCTTCAAAAGTCAAGTTAATTTTACCTTGGTAAATATTAACATCAAATAAGTCTTCTATTTGGATACCTAAAGAATTTGTACAAATGCTAAATTCAACTGATTTTGTCATGCTAAATTGATGTTATAGGTATGAGGTAATGGATGACGGTGGTTGTAATGACTTCCAAAATGTTATCTTATAATTATTCCATTGCTGAAATTTAAAGTTATTTCATTCCAATTTCGAACAAAGGTAGGACTATGAATGCTTCCATGATTAGATAATCATCGGTTGTTAGTATTAATAGTTAGAGTGCTAGGAGTGCGTAATATCTTGGCGTTGAGTATTACTAAGGACAAATGAGCTAAATCTAATAAGTGATTTAATCTAGTATGTTTAAAGGGTTTGTCTTGTACTAGAGTGAGCTTGTTAAAAGAGGTTTGTTTCACTTTGTGGCTTTCGACTTGATTTCTTTTCTAGAATAAGTTGTTATTACAATCCCATTTGATGTCGGAGTTTTCTATGACACGATTTGTCATGCTTCCTTTAGAAGGTTTATTGATGTGATAGTAAGGTAAATTGATTGTTACGAGAACGTATGTTATTGGTCTTAATGAAATGTTGATAATATGAGGGTAATGTTGATTCTTTTATAGAGAAAGAAATTTGATTGTCTTTCGTGATATTCCTAAAATGATCAAATTTCAAGTTTTGTATTCATGATCTTTTGGGGGTTCAAGTTCTATGTGGTAAACGAGGTTTGTCGAGTAACGCGTTATGTTGCGAAGTTATAATGGTTCTTCGGTGATGCGAGTGCTTCGATCTTGAATGCTCGTTTGTTCTTAACTGTTAACGTATGATATTCTCTTCTTGTGTGGCCCATGCTTTCAACTGTGGACTTCACTTATGTTCTATGAGTTCATTGCTTAATTGGTCTTCCCTTGGTCTGTGTTCATTGCGGCGATAAATGATTTTCTAGTTCGTGAAAATCGGTTCCATTTGCCTCTTCTTTTGAGAAAGAATCACCCATTCTTTTCACGTCGGTCTTTCGAAGTGTTTTCTAATTGTTGTTGTGAGATTGATGTTAATACTTGTAGTAAATTGATAGCCTTGGGTGATATCGTTCAAATGAGAGTATTTCAAGTTTTACTTTCGTGGGCTTTTGGAGCTCATGAATTATGTAGTAATGAAATGAGTTTAAACAAACTGACGTATTTGAATGTTCTATCAATTATCAAGTGATTCTTGTGATTTGAGATTTAGGCTCCTTAGCTTGAGTTGGCAAAGTGATATTCCAATCAAAGAAAATTATTTCTTTTGTTAAAGGGAAGAGTGTAGTAGAGGTATTCGAGATTGGATTTTTATTGTTTGAGATTCGATATTATCTTCTTGTGGGACTTGTGACCTTAGCTGTGGCCTCGTCTTATGTTTTTTTTTTGAGTTCTTTGCTAATTGCCTACTTCTTACGGTTTTGTGTTTACAGCGAGTGGTAAACGTTTTCTAGGTATTGAAAATTATTTCCACATACCTCTTCTTTTGAGAATGGAGGAACTGATTCGTTTTTTTTAAGTGTTTTCTAAAGTGTATAGAGACGACTAGATAGTGGTGGTCAAGTAAATTATTTTGTGAGGCTTGAGTGCCAAATTATTTAAGGTGCTTAAGAGGAAGAAATGGTTTCATGCTAACATTCTCATAGAGAGTTTGATTTAAATAAAATGGTTCTCTTTGGAGCTAAACTTTTACGTTGTTGCGATTATCAGAATTTATAATGAATTGTCATCCAATATCTTCTTGATCTTGTTAGTGGATTACTAGAATATCAAAAGTTTGGGGGATCTTGATCGATTGTTTAAAGTATTGGGATTGTGTAACTTACAAGGCTGAGCAAGTGAAACTGAATGGTGTGGTTTAGTGGGCGTCCAAGATTGGTGAAGTTAATCGCTTTGAGTAGTTAATTGATTATTGAGGATGATTGAAGTTATGGTGAGAATATTGTTTGGGTTGTGAGAATTTTTGATAAGAGAATGTGAGGATTCTTGAATTATCCCAGGAATTCACTGTAGGAGCCTTGGAGATTGAAGTTTGGAGCTTTGCATTTTTATGCTAGAATCTTGGTTGCCAATGATTATGTGTAAAGGTAGCAGAATAAGAGTGGATTCTGAATAGTGGGATGGTCATTGATAGTATCCTTTCGGTGTAGTAGATGGGAGTGTGTGATGTGAATTTCAATTGGATTATCCTGAACGGATTGAGGTAATGTGATTGTGGGTGTTACAATTAGTATTATCGAGGTGTTGGGAATTATTTGTCAGAATAATTCATTTGGTAGAGGAGCTGACTAGAGTATCCTTCTGTGGACTAGTATGGTTTCTCTATATGAGTGTGGTTGTTGCTCTCGGGTTGAGCATCACCCTAAGTTGCCGATTGAGATGTCATTTACAAATTGTGTTAGCTTTATGTTGGCATGGTGGTTCTTTCTGGTTCAGGAAAATAAAGGAAGTGTCTGATGTGGGCGTTCGAATGATTTCTCTTTTGGCTTTCGTGACGTCTATTCGCAAACCGCCCACTTGGAAAGTGGAAAGGTTTTCATGAGGAATCATCGATTCTGGATTTGACTCTTTTGGTACCAAGTCGGTAACAGTGGTTGCAATGAGAGTGATTTATTTTCAGTTGGGCTTTATGCGTAAAAGAGTTTGTTTAAAGCGAGTTGTTGTGTGTCCCTAGTTAAAAGAGGTGCTCCTTGTTAATGTGAAAAGATTGATTGAGACATGGGACAAGAGTTCCATGTAAATTGTGCTTGGGTTGTGTTGTTTGGAACCAAAGGGAAGGTTGACCCAAGATACATTGGTTTGTTCTAGAAGTTGAGGGATTTTGGAAATTAGTGTTTCGTTAGGATCGTCTCGAGTCGGTAGCGGGTGTACATTGTTTGGTATGACCGGTATTGGAGGAGTACTTGAGAGATCTAGAGTGTGAGGGTTCGTTAGAGCCGTCAACCAATGAGTAAAACCTTACCTTCGAGTCCCGGCCAGTGAAGATATTAGAAGAATCAGAACGGGTTTTAAGGAACAAAACTTTGAAGTATGTTAAAATCCTTTGGTCTCATCGATCAAAGAGAGGCCACTTGGGAGTTGGAGTCCGCATGCGAGGACAATACCCGACTGTTCGTTTGTAATTATCTAGGTTGTTCATCTATCTTTCTCGAAGTTTGTTGCGTAGATTCGAGGTCGAATCTTTTCTAAGGGGGATAGAGTGTAATACCTCATAAATCCAGCTAGTTCGTATAGTTGGAAGATAGTCGAAAACGAGATTTGAAAGTTCCGGAATCGCATTCGGTAAAAAGAAAGAAGTCAGAGGGAGAAAAAGAATTAGTTTTCGTCAGAAATTCTAATTAGCAGGGGGGGTTATCGCGTTTTTCCGGCAACCTGGGCCGCTGTCCGCGACCCAGGAGGCCCAAGAGGGGGCCGGCCGGCCCATGAAGTGGCCGGCCATAAAAGGGGGGGCGCCACTCCCCCCAAACCCTAGCCGGCCCCCATCCCTCCCCACCTAGCCGCCACCCCCTCCCCTCTCCCCTGGTTGGGCGCCGCCTCCTCCCTTGGTGGCCGGCCTTTGGTGCTCCCGAAGTTGGTCTCCAAGGTCCCCGGGCGCTTCTCCTCCGATCTGTCCTCCCGCGGGTCGTTTCTTCGCCGGTTGTTCGCTGTGGTGTGACCGGCCAAGGAAGAAGAAGGGAGACCAGTGGGTAGTGGTTCTTCGTCGTGCTACGGGTCTTCAAGGGTAACGAGCACCCCGGTTATTTGTTTGATCGATTTTTGTTGCGGTAGAGATCAATTGATTCACGTCGGATTAGAGTTCCAGAAATTACAGATTGGATCAGAATGTTGCGTGGCATGTTACGGTACATTAGAGGCCGAATTTGGGGTTTTGCCCTTCTAGAGATTTGTTCCTGGTTTCGTTAGCTTTCTTTTGGCACCAAGATCAGGAAAATCCGATCAGTAGTTTGGGAGATATGAATTTTTGAATACGAACTGTTCAATCTGTCTGAAATCTGAGGTCAGTAGGTTTGTCCCTCGTTTTTATTCAAATTAGAGGCCGAATAAGAATCTTCACCCAACTAAGTTATTGTAGATCTCGAAATTATCTTTCCAAGTTGATAAAGATCATTCCATTTGGATCAGTAGGCTAAAAGTTACACCATTTTCTTTACTGCTGATCTGTTTTCTGGACAGACGTAGATGGGTTGGGTTTAGCAGTTAATTAGTCATCTGTTTTGGCCGAATCAGGGGATTCCACCAACTAATGTTTTGTAGCCTGATCAGTTAAGAATCAGTGAGCACTGGTTTCAGGTCGTTTAGAGTTACAGATAATTAATGGCGAATTTTCTTGTGCAACTGCCCGTAGAACGATAATCTGGACTTTTGGAGTAGATGTCAAATTGAACCCTTGGGATGGGTGGGTTGATTAGAGAGCATCGTAGAACACTTGTAGCTGTGCCATATTCGATTATCCGTAATACGTGGCAATGCTTGTGTAGGCGGTGAGACGGCGGGTGGAAGGACACCTTTGTTGTTTCACAACACGTCACCACACGGAAGGCAAGTACAAATGTTTAATTTGTGTGAATTCATTGATTACATGTTAACTTGGTAAATTATGAATATTCCTGTGATTTGAGTATGATGTGGTAGAGTTCAATACCTTATTCGATGATACATTGAGTTGAATGCCAAGTTATGTTTTTCATTCCATGCATAGATAATTCAGTTGCTGTCCACGGGAGTGGAAACTTGTTGAAGTCCCATTAATTCCAATATGAGCATGTAAGACCTACCATTCCAATGTAGGCAGTTTCGGACATTCCGTATGAAACGTTCTTCATACGGACTTGGATCCCCGCTCTTTGTTAAGAGCGGGCTTAAGTGAACACCGACGGTGTGTCACTAGTTATACCCGGTATAAACATGTGGAAAGTCCATTCTCCTTCAATGCATTCATTCATTCATACCGTGCTTTCTTAAATTCATGAAGTAAATGATGTACTTGGTAGATTGTTTCGATTTGATATTCTATGTGAATGTATATGTTGTGCTTGCTGAGTTTCGACTCACTCTTGCTTTTATTTATTTTTAGGTGAATTCCAGTGAAACGGTTGCTAGCGGGAGGGTGTAGTCCAGCACGTTCCATGCACATGAAATAAATAGTCATTCGTTAAAGTTCTATTTACACCTCTTCAGTTTTATTTATAATGTAATGGACTGTAATAATTGTCACTTGGAGGTCCATTATTGTCGCTTTGGTTAATTCTCGTTTAAATTTATAGATGAACTGTTATTAAGCTATAGATTGTTATCATGGTTAATCGTTTCTTTAGCATTGAATTTGATGTTAATCTTAAGAATTGAATAGTAGGTTGTCTTGTTAGGTGACATCTTGTCTTCCGAATAGACAGGGTGTTACATCAGGCTTCGCAGTACCGTGCCGAGCGCGAACTGGAGCTGGTGCATGGCGATCTCTGTGGCCCCATCACACCTGCTACACCAAGCGGTAACCAGTATTTTTTGCTAATCATGGATGATTACAGTAGGTACATGTGGGTGGAGATGTTGGGGACAAGGGACGAAGCGTTCAGATTCTTTCGCAAGATGAAGGCACTTGCGGAGAACGAACGCGACGTCAAGCTCAGGGCATTCCGCACGGATCGTGGCAGGGAGTTCAACTCCATTGAGTTCAGCGACTACTGCGATGAGCATGGGATTAAGTGGTACACCACTGCTCCCTACTCACCGCAACAGAACGGCGTCGTGGAGCGCTGGAACCAGACGACCGTCGAGATTGCGTGCAGCCTGCTGAAAAGCATGCACGTGCTGGCTGTGTTCTAGGGTGAGGGAGTGAAGACCGCCGTGCACATACTGAACCGGGCACCAACGCGGAGCCTCGACGACATGACGCTGTATGAGGTGTGGCACAAGCGGCGGCCCAATGTACGATATCTCCGGACGTTTGGATGTGTTGCACATGTCAAGAAGGTCGGGCCTGGGGTCACAAAGCTATCAGACAAGTCAACGCCGATGGTATTCATCGTTTACAAGGAGGGTGCCAAGGCCTACCGCGTCTTTGATCCCAAGACGCGCAAGTTGCACATCACCCGCGACGTTCTGTTCGAGGAGAAGCAATGGGTCTGGGAGGCGATGTCCATCAATTGTGCTCCCGGCGGCATGGAAATGTTCACCATTGATTACACCATCGAGCATGTGGAAGGTGGTGCTCCAGTGAACGACGACGACGACGCGGCGTCTACATCAGACATATGTCCAGTGGCACTGCAAACAGCGGAGCCACACACACTGGCCACTCCTCTAGCGGCTGCACCGACTGGCATCGAGTGGGTTACTCCACCCACTGGTGCGTCGCATGACTCAGAGGGTACACAGCTGCGATACCGGATGGTGTCCAATGTCTACGACATGACATCGGTCCACGACGATGACTACAGCAGCCTCTGCATGCTGGTCGCTGAGGAACCAGCGAGCATTGAGCAGGCACTCAGGGAGGCGTCCTGGAGGTGTGCCATGGAGGATGAGATGCGCTCCATCCACGACAACGCCACGTGGGAGTTCGCCGCACTCCCGACGGGACACCGAGCCATCGGGCTCAAATGGGTCTTCAAGGTAAAGAAAGATCCAGAAGGTAACATTGTCAATCACAAAGCTCGTCTGGTTGCAAAAGTCTATGCTCAACGATTGGGGGTGGATTTCGACGAGGTGTTCGCACCGGTGGCACGCATGGAGACAGTGCACGTGCTAATCGCCCTGGAGGCACACGACGGCTGGGAAATCCACCACATGGATGTCAAATCGGTGTTCCTCAATAGTGAACTTGCCGAAGAGGTGTACGTACAGCAACCGCCCGGCTTCATCGATGACAAGCATGGGCACATGGTGCTTAAGCTACACAAGGCACTGTACGGTCTGCGGCGGGCGCCGCGGGCTTGGAACTCCAAGCTGGACAGCTCACTGGTGACACTCAGGCTCGAACGCAGCAAAATCAAGCACGCAGTGTACCGGAGGGCAAAGGGTGGGAATTTTTTGCTCGTCGGGGTATACGTCGACGACCTGATCATCACTAGGTCGTGCGTTGACGACATCAACGAATTCAAGGCCCAGATGATGAGCATGTTCAGCATGAGTGACCTCGGTCTTTTGAGTTACTACCTCGGGATTGAGGTGAAGCAGGCTGCCGGCATGATCACCTTGTGCCAATGCAGCTATGCATGCAAGGTTCTGCAGTCGGTAGGTATGGTTGGGTGCAATCCGTGTCTAACGCCGATGGAGAACCGGCTGAAGTTGACCAAGAAGCACAGTAGCACTACGGTTGATGCCACTGAGTATCGCATTGTTGTTGGGAGCCTACACTACCTGGTGAACACCGGGCCCGACATTGCCTACACTATGGGCATTGTTAGTGGTTACATGGAGGCGCCCACCTCATAGCACATGGCAACTGTGAAGCACATCCTGCGATACGTGAGCGGCACAGTTGGCTATGGATGCTACTACAAGCGGCGTGATGCGCTGGAGTTTGAGCTGGTGGGCTACAGTAATAGCGATCTCGTTGGCGATGCGGACGATCGCAAGAGCACTTTGGGGATGGTGTTCTTCTTGGGTGCTAGCCTGATCACGTGGGCATCGCAGAAGTAGAAAATTGTCACGCTCTCTTCCTGTGAGGCGGAGTACATCGCGGCAGCCACGGCGACATGTCAAGGGATGTGGCTCAAGCCAGCTACTCGGTGACTGACGTAGCGAAGCCAAAGAGGTCAAGGCGATGGTAGATAACAAGTCTGCGATTGCGTTGAGCAAGAATCCGGTGCACCATGACCGCAGCAAACACATCGACACGAGGTACCATTTTATTCGTGACTGTGTTGAGGACGGCATGGTTGATGTTGAGCACATGAGGACTGACGACCAGCTCGCAGACATCTTGACAAAAGCCCTTGGTCGTATCAAGTTCATGGAGATGAGACAGAAGCTTGGCGTGGGAGAAGTAAAGTCCGGCGCCATGATTAAGGGGTGTTTTGTTAGGATTAATCACGCCGTGTGTGTACATGTTTTCAGTAGTTAGCGGATCGTGCGTGTGTTCGTTAGCACGTCGCGTGTGTAAGTCGTTTCAATTGGGCGATCGTGCGCACGTCGCGTGTGTACGTGGTTTTTAGTTAGCACGTTTGCATGTCACCATGGGATATAAAGGAAAGCGAAAATCGCCGAGGCAAGCTGCAGCGGCAAAAACCTCGTCATCTATTACGCTTTGCTCTCTTCTTGTTGCGTCGCATGCGTCTATGCTAATTTGCGACAACACGATGCAAAGCATCCATGCACGCATGCTGCAGCTCAAGCGGCACTCGGCATAGCAACTCGGCGGCGAGGCCGAGGCACTCGCTGTACATGCATGCGGCGTGGCTCCTAGGTGTAGGAGTGGTGGCTGACCAAGATGAGGTCTTTGCAGCGACATGACAACAACGGCAGTGCATGAAGTAGGGCAGCCCGAAGCCGACTGTGCACGGCGATCGGGCAGCGACCGGTGAGGCTCGGCCAGCGTGGAGGCCCGCATGCAAGAGCTACATGGCTTGGCAGCGCACAACACAAGCGGCCGGCATGAGCCTAGAACTAGTAGCTAGCTCAAGCTTAGCTCCTTATGCATCAATGCATGCATGTAATTGCAAGCGGTGCCATAGTGAGGAGCCAAACCAGTGCATTGAGTGACTAGAAAATGTGGTGGCGAGTAGCCGCCTTGGCGACGCAGGCAGCGATGTGTGGCGCGCAAGGTGCGGTGCTGGTAGTGGTCGGCGGTTTGTGCAAAGACGGTGCGCATCGACATGACACCGAGGCGGAGGTGGCCAAGCCGAGGACGCGAGGCTTGGTGGTGTGGACAGCAGAACGAGGACGGTGGACGTGGAGGAGCTGACCGAGAATGTGACGCATACATGCGATGACAATGCATGTTGCGGCGTGGCGGCCTCAGCGAGGCAAGGCGGTATGGTATGTCGCGCTTGAGCGTGGCGTCGGCAAGGCGCTTCCATGGGCGTGTCCAAGAGCGACGGCGCCGATGCGAGCATGATGCGACGCGACGAGCTTGGTGACGACTACAGCGGACGCGACGACAAAGCCGAAAGTGTAGGATTGGCGATGACTACGTCGGACGCAGACGGGGAGCCGAGAAGACGACGCTCGGTGACGATTCGCTTACCTAGCGCTGCGGTAAAATCTTTAGTGTTATTTTTGTTACCATTCTATAGTATTAGTCATACATGTTGCATATTAGTCATGAACATGGCATCTATTTATGCATGTTTAATTGTAAAAATTGTTTGGTATCTTAAGACTGGTATAATTGTCTGGTTAGGTTGTATTTGTGCGTAGGCGTGATTATGTATCGATATCTTGGTGAATACGAATAATAAGATTATTGTGATTATTGTGGTGAAATGTGTGTGTTATTGATCGCTAGATGCTAGATTAAATATATTATTGGATTGTTTGATCCGATGTCTTAACTGATAGTTATGCAAATCTTATATGTTAGAATTGGGAGATGTAGAATGGATTATTTGACTACAGATAAATATTTGGATTATCATGTAATTAGTAGTTAAGTCCTAGGTGTCGAGTTGATAGATTAGTACCCTCAATTAGATTAGTAGATAAAGGATTATTAGTTGATCACAGAGGCACATATGCGATTGGATTGGTAGAGGTCATTCACAACTAAGTTCGGTGGTATGAATATGAGTAGATCGATTAGTGAGCAATTAGATGTTGGATGTGTTATTAAAATGGTTATTCTTATTAGGTGTAGGTTAGTCAAATAAACCTCGATCGGTTGAAATTTTAGTGTATGTGATTATGTTTTGCCGAGGTAAGACTAGTAGAGTTGGATATTTTAGTATTGGATTAATTAGTCTAATGAAGAATAATTGTAGGATTTAGTCATCGTCATATGCTTATCACTTCGTGGGTTTCGTACAATTATCAGATGGGTTGTATAGTTGGAAGAACGTGAGTGCGGGCATTATGTGTAAAATTAACGATAACTTGATTGTGCCTTAGTAGATGTTTTCCTTTAGAAAATAAGTGAAAAGGAAAATAAAATTTGTAGACCCCAAATTTCATGATAGTGGCTAGGCTAAGCTCTGTGTAGAAAGTATAAAATGCTTTAGAAAAATTCAGAAAATATTTATTTGTACATTGAAAATTCATGTAACTTCAAAAATTCATAACTAACACAATCCAACTCCAAATCAAGTGAAACCAGTTTTGATCATTTTCATTTTAAACTTAATTTAATTTAAATTAGCATTGAAAAATGTTTTTGTGACAAAATATTATTTTTTGAAAATGATCCAAAACATAATTATTTTTACACTAGAAATGCTATTAACTTTAAAAATTCGTAGGAAATATTTGCGAACTCCAAATAAGATGAACTAATTTATTCTGGGCATAACATTTTATTCCCTATCTATCCATGCAATCCTTATCTCAACCACTATTCTACAAATTTTCACACAAAATTAAAAATGGGATGAATAGTAACAAAAACATTGTTTTTCAGCCTTTTCTCGATTTTTTGATTTTCAAACTGCTATAACTCTGACATACTAAATCCAAATTAATTATTATTTCACATAAATTCATATAAAATCATAATATACCGACTTTATAAATTTCATGCATTTTTTAGCAATTTGAATGTTTCAGCTTTTTTTGGTGTTTATGGCAATACCGTCTTTCGGTAGGTTTTCGACGATTTCAATAAATTGTGGTTTCATTCAGAGAGTAAAAAATTGTGGTACCAATAAAGGCAAGCAATCAAGTCCTTTGTTGCATGTTGAATTCTTATGAGTTCCAATAATAATTTATGTTGATTTTCAAGTATTCTATGCATTTCTTTAATTTTAAATACTTATATATCAAATGGGTAGTTTACTTATGTCCTCTTGCTGCATTTTCCTTCCTTGAATATTGATATCCCTTTGTTCAATTTATTTCCTAGGATATATGTATGTATGGTAATTTTTTGTTGTAGGATAGATCGTGGCTTAGCCATGCTAGTAGTTGTAGCCGAAAGCGGTTGATGGGGCTAGTCTATTGGTCGATGGATTGAATAGAATCTTGATAAAGTTTGAGGATACCATGGATTGAATTATGTGGAATTTGAGGAATATGTCTAGATCTTTGAATCTATTTATTGTGGTCTTGTTGGGTGGTGTTTTTGTGTGATGGACATGGACGGGTGATAGGGTGATGAAGGGAGTTTATCCCATATTTGTGTAGCCCCGTCTAGGTGATTAAGAGCCGGTCTGTGGTGTGTCGAACCAAGTCTCACGTTCAACCATATGCCGGGTTTATGGGCAATGGCTTGGCTAAATAATTTGTTATAAGTTAGTTATCAAAAGACAATTAGATTGACTATTTTTGTTGTTGTCTTGTCAATCTAGTGGGGGCATGTTAAGTTTTTCCTTACTTGCTCTTAAGGGTCTTTTGCGTATGCCGGATTGCTGCGCAAAGGACTTACTTAGACAACGGTTACACACATGGTGACGATAATCGACTTTCGGCCATGGTGTTGTTTCCTCGGGTGGTTTGATAATTAGGATATGGCATTGTAATGGCCTCGTTATGGTATATCAGTCACACTCCTAAGGATGAGTGTATTGGCCGACATTATGAGATATTCATATCGTGTGGGTAAAGCTGTACACCTCTACAGAGTTAACAAAACTATTCGAATAGCCGTGTTCTCAGTTATGCACATCGCTTGGTGAAACCATGCATAGTTAGCTTATGTGAATTTGGGTTTGGGGTATGGTTGGAAAGGTTGTGTCATATGTTGAATTGTTCAAATCTTATATGTTGTCACGAACGGGAAGTTCGTGTATTGATTTGTTAAGAAATGGATTGTATCACGAACGAGAAGTTCGTGCGTTGATTATAATTGGAGTATCTATTGTTGTTGATACTAAATTCAGTAATACCTACTATTACATAATGTTTCTAAATGTTTAACAAATAGCAATTTGAATCTATATTGGTTATCTCAAAGAAAAACTTGTTTTATGCTGAAAATTGCCTAGTGTAGTAGCCTTCCTTTGACACTCGAATGCATTTGTTATATGTTACTATTTGTAAGTCTTCCAAGTAAGTTTTTGTACTCAATCGGATTGTCCATGCTGCAAGTGAGAAGTCGTTCGAATTGGGTTAAGTACGACAGATGCTTCAGCTTTAACTCTAGTTGGTTGCCTGTGGGTTTGGGCATACCAACTCGGCTTTTCTCTTCTTTTTTCCTTATTTATCTTCCACGGTGATTTATTTGAGTTATGATGTTGTAATAGTGATTCTATTATTTCGTACATTGTGTATGGATGTGAATGCAATGTTGTGTTTGGCTATGTGCATGTTAGCCACTAATCCTTGTGAGCTAACATGAGACACATATTCGGGCACTCGAAATCATTTTCGTTCCATGTTAAGTGTTGTACCTCTGGTGCAATCACTTGGCTTGAAACGGATTTGATTTCGGGGGCTCACACGCTAACCCAATCGAGTGCCTGTGGCAGCTCAGCTGGACTCTACTACGCCTTTTTCGTCTTCCGCAGTGTTTTTTATTGTTGGCTCGTAAGCCTTTATCGTAATAAACTCTGATATTTATTAATAAAATTATGTGAGTTACAGATGTACCATATTTGTTTACTGTGTGAACTAGCTATTGACCATGGGACTAGCTCAGAAAGACACAGCGGATTTCGGGTTATTACTCCCAGGTCCGACACTCTTTTAACATATGATGATGTCAATCTAAATGTATCCCTAGTCGAATATCACTTGTCGGAACACTAGTGACTCTATCTGTAACACCCCAGACCCACCTGAGCTTGGAACGCTACCACACTAACAAAATTACAAATTAAACTAAGATATTTTGCTTACTTTCGGCAGGTTCTCCTTTAAATAACTAACCATACCGGGGGTTTGCACAGCTAACAATAGGAATAAATAATTATCCAAACGCATAAAGTATAAATATAAGAAACCCTAAGCGGTTTACCCAGATTCTAAACTATCATTCAAATTGTTTATTCAATGGAGAATTGGTTCGTGCCAATGTGCATCCAAGCATAAATTTACTCCCTCCCATGCATGCTGTCCACAAACGGGGTAACTAAAAACATAGTAACAGCAAGAGTGAGTCCAAGACTCAGCAAAGTACATTTAGCAAGACAATAACATAAACAACTGTAACTATCACCATCCATCCACAATTCTCAATAATAAACATTTCATATGCTCATGCTATGCAAATTGCTCAAATGCACTTTTCTTTCCTCTTTTGCATATACCAGTACTGCGGAGTGTTACACCCATCGGTGTTCACTCATACCCGCATTATCACATGCGGGGACCCATTGCCCATCCCTTTCAGAAGGGGACCAATTGCCCATATCTTAAATATGGGGATCTCAATACCCACTCCCGTGGGTATCTCATGCCAACATGCATGATTGATATGAAATGACATGGACAATTCACAATATGTTCTCATAAGAATTATCAATTATCGATCATCATATAAACAATATGAAATAAATAATTTCATCACGCATAATCATATTAAGCATGCATCAAATCAACAATATTGACCAACACACAATATCGTACTAAAATTGTACTTGTCTTTTTCCGTTATGGCGCGCGAAGAAGCAAAGATGGTGCCTCTACTCCGGGACTCCGCCTTCTACACAAGAAAAGCGCTAACAATAAATAAACGAAAAAGTGGACTCCGTTTATGCCCCTTAACCGAACTCCTCAAGACCTAGGGTTCGAATACAGGTTTTACTCCACCTTCCCGACAGTCTAGCAGAAAGGACTTTGGGATAGCAGTGCTAAAAATAACATAACTTTAACTACGCAACTCGGAACAGGGTGATCTTGGACTCCCTGGAATCACGACAAAACTAGCTACAATAATCTAGTTGGGAAAGTCCCCTGATTCGGCTTCCTACTAATTCTTATATTCAGGTAAAGTTTCTTTCTCTGCATTCTGACAGTCAGCGAAATAGTGGCGGTATAAATTCCATAACTTTTGATTGACTCGTCCAAAAATTATGTTCTTTATCAACTTGGAAAGCCTACTGAATGCTCTACAATATTTATTTTGCGTGGCCTTTCTGATTCGGTCTCTGCATAATTCATAATGGCCATACAAGACAACTGTCAATTCTCGTCAGCCCTTCATGGACAGTGGCAAAGAAAATACCATAACTCCTAAACCGTAACTCCAAATCAAGTGATCTTGGTGCCTAAAGAAATATAAGGACGAGCCCTACAACTTTCTAAGAGATGGCTAGATCAAAAAAATGTACAAAATCTACCCAAAACCAACGAGAAACAGTACTAGACCAATCTGATCTGCTACAGATTTCACCAAATTGAATTGAAAAATCTACTAATCTACCGGGGATCGAGGTTACCTTTGATGAATTGCTAGAAAAGGATGCCTCGCTGTGATGAAGCTACCCTCCCGCTCCTCTTCTTCCTTCCTTCCCTTTCTTCTCCTCTTCTCCTCCCTTCTTATCTTGGCTGACAACAATGGGAGAGCACCACCAAGAGGAAGGGGAATAGCAATGGATTTGGGGAGAGACTACTGTAGCACATACTATAGCACGACGGCTAATGTAGCTACAGTACCATTTTAGGATTTCCCTCCTTTTATTGGTGGCTGGCTCTCCTTTTATTGGTGGCTGGTCCCTCATGGGCCTCCTGGGCTAAAGGCCCGAGGCCCAGGTTCTCAAAATTTTCTTTCTGGGTAGCGAATGCTTCGGAGATCATAACTTGCTCTCATGAACTCGTAATTGAGTGATTCTTATCTTCACTTTTAGCTAACGTATAGTACTTCAACTTCCTATTTGTAGAGTTTTTCAAAGCGCAGCCTTCATTACTGAAATTTACCTTGAAGTGACTCGGATACCGATCAGTGTTCTCTATGTAGCCTACATTGCGGGCCCCATATCTTAGACCTCAGAACTCTAAATTAGGTAAATGAGGACTCTAAATTGGACTATGAAAAGTGATTTATAACTTTGTAGTTATGAGGTTTTTCATTCGAAGCCGTTCCAATCGCGAAAATTACGTTGCAAGTCTATTACAGATTTTGTCTTATTTCTGAGCGAGGCAAAAAAGAATATCTCAATCTCCTTATGTTCTCTGTAAATAAACGGGATATTACACTATCGACCCGCACACGTATTGATTGATGACCATGTTTCATTGGTCATGGATATATGGATATTGAATCAATAATGTGAGCACATGTTAGAGAACATGGTGTTTGATTGATCCACCTTGAAACACTGTTGAGATTGTTACGATTTCGTGTGTTATCAGTTGTTCTCAAACAATGATAACATATAATCCTTAGAACTGAGATTAGCATGGTTTCCTACATGTGTAAGAGTACACTTTGGGGTTGCCAAAGGCTACTCCGTTGCTACCGTAGCTTACTCGTAACTAGGTAGTTATATAGGTAGCTTTCAGGTAGGTTGTGAAACATGCAGAGGAATATGACTGGTCGAATATGTGATTTGCCCCTCCTAACATAATAGGAGAGATATCTCTGGGCTTCTTGATGTGGTCGGATGCCACTAGTGGTCGAAGTGTTCGACCATATGAAGTTATCTAATACTTGATCGAGAAAGTATTGAACAGTCCATGGATGACATAATATCTCACCTGGAGTTCAACCGGATATCATAAGGCAAAGGGAGAATACATGAGCGGGTCTTTCAGTTTGATCAGATATGGACTAGTCGTGTGGAGATTCAAGCTAGTCGTAGACTGGTCGAACATAATCACTAAGTGGTCGAAACCTGGTCGTAAGGAGTTACGAACTGGTCGAGACCAAATATGGGCTGGTCGTATATAGATACGAGCTGGTCATTAATGATAAGGCCCTGGTCGTAGATCATATTGCATTAAGGTTCATCTGATATAATTCGTGTATATTCGGGAATCGTCATGTCCTGTTAGGAGCTGCTAACAACTCGTGATCGGAAAGGAGTGTTCGAGTCAAAACCGATTACGCATGAACCTAACAGGTCACACACTTAACGGGTTAGAACAAACGTGCTGGGATAGGATCCATCATGGGCAATATATAAGGAGATGTTTGAGGCTGTTAGGATAAACACACGATACAAGTTGACGTGAGTTGCTCCAAACCCTAGCTGTCATCTTCTTGAGAGAGCCTTTCCGTGCGACTTGGTGCTAGCACACCGGTGTATGGTGTTCCTTCCCCCACACATGTGGATACCGTGGAGGCGCTACTGCGGTTGCTATTGCGCTTGAGGATGATCCACGACCTTGGCGGATTTAACTCGATTGCTTGCTAGAGGGGACGATCGACGATCGGCTACGCTGGACGATCGACTACGCTGAATGATTGACTACGTGGGGCTATTGACTACAGTGGATGATCGACTATATTGCGCATCTAGTGGTAACGGTCTGTGATCTCTTACTTGAATTGCCAGCTAGTGTAGTCTACTTATATCCCTTTAGCAGCCATGGTCACAATGGTGGAGGAGGAGAAGACGCCGACAAGAAGCCATATAAGAAAATTGATAAATCAAAGATCAACTATTTTAATTGTGATGTCTATGGAAATTATGCCTTGGAATATCAGTAGCCAAGTGTAACACCCTGGCTATTTGGAAGCTAAGATGTCACAAAATCAATCAAAATTCTAGTAATCGAACGGATGTACAACAATAGCAATAATACTAAAAAAACCATAATTGCTACGAAGCCAACATTAAAGTTAACAAAGTTCAAACGAAAAATTGGGCAACAAATATAACGTGAACATAAGGTAACCAAATCCAAGTTGGATTATTACAATTCAACAATTATCAAATGGTTGATAGGAGATTAAAATATCAATGAATGCTAATTGAAAATGGGTAGTGTGCATCGTGCTGGTCTAATCCCTCCCAAAACTTGTCTTCTTCATCATTTACCTAAATTAAACAAAACAAGCAAGAATGAGCCAAAGACTCAGCAAGTACTAAACATGTTAAATCAAGCATGTAGTGGACAAGCCAAGTACAATCATCATATGAACAATTCACGAAACACATACATGAATGATTGGAATGAAAGAATGCTTTGAAGGAATGGATGACTCAACAACTTATACTGCAGATAACGAGTGATACACCCGTCGGTGTTCACTTAAGCCCGTACTTAACAAAGTTCGGGGACCCAAATACCGTATGAAGAACGTTTCATACGGGTGTCCAAGATTACCCACATTGGAGTGGTGGGACTTACATGCCCATACTGGAGTTGATGGGTCTTTCAATTTTCACTCCCGTGGTCAAAACGAAAAATGATGCGTGTATGGAATGGATCACATGCATTGAATATTTATCACATAAGAATGAATAAACTAAATTGCATAGGAATATGGATAGCAAGTCTAGCAATACATCCACATGCAATCATCAACATTACATAAAAAAAAGACAAAGTACTTGCCTTCCGCGCTGTGACGTGTTAGGAGGCAACAACTGTGCACCTCCACTCACCGCCTACACAAATAATTATTCAAAATAAGGATAACATAGATTGTCATAGCTACAGGAGGCCTACATTAACCCTTCGGCTATTCAACGTAATCAACGGAGTTAAAACTAGTATTACACTATTCAGACTCCTGCCCATCCTACTGGACAGCGGTATTACAAAAATCATAATTAATTATCTGGAACTCGAAACGACATGAAACCAGTGCCCATTGAAACTTGAAGATAAAAACTACATAACTCTAGTTGACGGGGTTCTTTGATTCGGCCAAAAAAGTTGGCTAAACCACAGTTGAAAACAACTGACAGACATCTGTCCAGAATACAGAACAGCAGTAAAGAAAATAGTGTAACTTTCATTCTACTGATCCAATGGAGGTGATCTTTATCAACTTAGAAATATTATTTAAAGGGATACAATAACCTAGTTGGGTGGAAGTTCTGAATCTGACTCTAACTAGATCAAAACCGAGGAACAAACCGACAGTCCCCAGATCTCAGACAGACAGAACAACGCGTGGTTAAAAATTCATATCTCCTAAACTGTAAAGTGGAATCTCGTGATCTTAGTGACAAAAGAAAGCTAACGACCTCAGGAACAAAACTCTAGAAGACGAAAACCCGAGATTCGGCCTCTAAAGAATCGAAACTGGCCGCGCAAGGTGTCAGATAGGTTCTGGAATTTCCAGAACAGAACACCGATTTAATCCTAATCAACAATTATGCAATGAAATTGACCAAACTGTGACTTGGATCATTTGTTACCCCTGAAGACTCGTTGGGAGACGTGGATCCACCTCCCAAAGATATCCCTCCCTTCTCTTCCCTTCCCTCTCCAATGGCCGGCCACAAGATCGCGTGCAACCCGGTGATGGCGGCGAAGGAGGCGACCGGAGGAGAGCACGGGGCGACGCGGGATCACTACAGAAGTGAGGCGCCAAGGAGAAGCAAGGTACGCCGGGGGGAGGAGGATGCAGGTGGCGGCTCTAGGGGGAGAGGAGGGAGTGGGGGAGGCGGCTAGGGTTGGGCGCCTCCCCCCCCCTTGGCCGGCCCCCCTTGGGCCGGCCTCCCCCTCTTGGGCCTCTTGGGCCATGGTCTGCAGCCCAGGTTATCAAAATTTTATGAAAATCCCCCTCTCTCAACAGAAAAATCCAATTCTTTAATTGCCTTTTCGCCCCCGACTTCTTTTAAATTCTCCCGATTCGACTCCGGAATATTACACCAAGAAGGGAGCAGACAAATCTTGTGAAAAAACAAGGTGACAAAGAACCAGCTCTGCTCATGGTTAAGACATGCGAAGTCGTGCAGCTGACCGAAGCAACGACGAAGATGGTTATGCTGAACGAAAAGAAAGCCTGGCCTGATCTGAAGTCAGACAATGAGAAGGTGACTAACACTTGGTATTTAGATACTAGAGCTAGTAACCATATGACAGGTGAAAAGAGGAATTTTGTCAAACTCGATGAGACAATTTCATGCTCTGTCAAATGTGGGGATGATTCGATTGTCGAGATATGTGGTCGAGGAAGTTTGTTGTTTCATTGCAAAACTCAAGAACACAAGATGCTCACATAGGTATACTTCATACCATGACTCAAGAGTAATATAATGAGCATTGGCCAACTCAATGAAATCAGGTGTACGATCACGGTTGAAGATGGGAACTTATCGATTTTTTATCAGGATCGAAGATTACTGGCAAATGTAGAACGCTCAAGGGACATACTCTATTTGCTTGAGCTGTGTCTAAAAGAACTGGTGTGTCTGTTGGCAAAGGAAGCAAGCGCAGCCTGGAGATGGCATGCGAGGTATGGCCATCTGAATTTTTGTTCTTTACAAAACTTGTCTTGGTTGAATATGGTAAAGGGACTACCGAAGATTCAACAGGTCGAGCAAGTTTGTAATGGATGTCTTGTCGGGAAATAACATAGAAGATCTTTTCCATAGTCTTCTATGTGTCGACCTGAGAAGTTACTTGACCTAGTTCCTGGTGACTTGTGTGGTCAAATTACACCGACAACGCCGGTAGGAAACAATTATTTTCTTCTTATTGTCAATGACTATTTTAGATATATGTGGGTGCGACTCATCAAGACCAAGGATCATGCGCTGGATGCTTTCAAAATTATCAAAGCAAGAGCTGAGGTTGAATGTCAGCAAAATTAAAAAACACTCCAGACAGATTGAGGTGGAGAGTTCACTTCTAAAGAATCTGTGAACAATTGTGAATAACGGGGAGTCAAGAGGCTTCTCATGGCACCTTATTCACCTCGACGGAATGGTGTGGTGGAAAGAACAAAACTATTGTAGAGATGGCACGTAGTTTAGTCAAGAGTATGAGTGCGCCTGCAAGATTTTACGGAGAAGCAGTATTAACAGTTGTTTATTTACTAAATCGCTCGACTACGAAATGTTTGACTAACAGTACTCCATATGAGGCATGGCACAACAATAAACCCAATCTACATCACTTGTAAACTTTTGGTTGTGTGGTTCATGTCAGAGTAGCACAACCTCATATAAAGAAATTGGACGATCGAAGCATTAGTATGGTGTTTTTTGGTTATGAACAAAGAACGAAGGCTTACAGGTGCTATGATCCTACGACCAACAAGGGTCCATGTTAGTCGAGATGTGGTCTTTAGAGAAGACAAATGTTGGGATTGGTCTACGGAGTGAATACAAGGAGATGTTTCGGTAAATGATGACCATACATTCAATATATATCATGAAATTGAAACCACCGAAGGTAAAGACATTGCCCCAGAAGCATGGGTGGATGGAGAGGGTGCTCTAGAGCCAAAAAAGTCCACAGATTGGCAGTACATCTAACTCCTTATCTGAAGTTGAAATAGCAGCAAAGCTACCATCATCAGAGTTAACAAATGCTAATTTTTCAGCACAGAGACCAGTACGGTTTCATGCTTTGCAGGATATCTATGGAGCAGCTAAGCCAATACAGATGCATGACTTAGTTTTATGCTTGTTAGCTCTGAAAGAACCAACAACTTATGAGGTAGCAGCAAAGGAAAGGTGTTGGAGAATTGCAATGCAAGAAGAGATGAAATCTATTCGAGACAATGAAACTTGGACATTGGTGAATCTACCAGCTAATCGAAAACCAATTGGAATGAATTGGGTATTCAAAATAAAACAAGGACAGAAAAGGTAATACTATAAGATATAAAGCTCCGTTAGTGGCAAAGGGATATGCTCAACATCAGGGGGTGGATTTCAAAGAATTTTTTGCACTAGTAGCTAGGTTAGAAACGGTAAGATTACTCATTGCTATGGTAGCCCATGGTGGTTGGGAAATACATCACATGGATGTAAAATCAGCATTTTTTGAACGGGGAACTTGCTGAGGAAGTCTATGTACAACAATCTCCTGGGTACATTATGGAAGGCAAAGAGCATATGGTGCTACGACTCAAGAAGGTGTTATATGGGCTTAGACAAGCACATCGAGCCTGGAACTTCAAGTGGGATCAATCTCTGGTGTCCTTACGATTTGAGAGAAGTTTGATCCAACATGTTGTGTATAGAAGAGACAAAGGTAATACTTTTCTTTTGGTTGGAGTATATATAGATGATTTGATTATCACAAGATCAAACGTCAGAGACATATCATAATTCAAATCTTGGATGAAAGGGTTATTCAGTATGAGCGATCTTGGACTCATAAGTTACTATATGGGTATAGAGGTGAGACAATCGGCAAGAGCTATCACTTTGTGTCAAATCGGGTATGCTGGAAAACTGATAGCATTGTTAGGGATGGCAGACTATAATCCTTGCCATGCTCCAATGGAGAATCTGTTGGAAATATGCCCTAGAGGCAATCATAAAGATGATTGTCTTTCCTTATGTTCATGATATTGGATAATATGTTATCTTGTTCCTTGAATGAATCATCAGTTATAGATCAATGAGTATGTGACTTGTTGGTGAAACTCATTAACTTATATGATATCATTCTAAATGTATCCACGGTCGAATGTCTTTGGTCTGAACAACCGTGACTCTCGACCAAAGACATGTATTGATTGATGGCCATGTTTCACGGTCATAGATATAGAGATATCGAATCAAGAATGTGAGCACATGTTAGAGAACATGGAGTCGATAGACCCATCATTGAGATACTATTGAGATTGTTATGAATCTATGTGTCATTAGTTGGTCTCAAGTAATGATGATGTATAATCCTTAGACACGAGAACAAAGATGGTTCCCTACATGTGTAATAGCATTCTTAGGGTTACCAAACACTACTCAGAATCGGGTGGTTATAAAGGTAGCTTTGGGTATGCTATGAAACATGCGGAGGGATGTGACTGGTCGAGATGGGATTTGCCCTCCTTGCATAACAGAGAGATGTCTGGGCCCTCGTAGTGATCGGATAAAGAAAGTGCATGGCCATGCCACTAGTGGTCGAAGTGTCGACCACATGAAGTTATCCGACACTCGATCGAGAAAGCATTGAACAGTCCATGGATGACACCATATCTCACCTGGAGTTCAAATAGACATCGTGAGGCAAAGGGAGAATGCACGAGTAGGTCACTTAGTTCGATCGCCACTGATTTGGTCGTATGGAGATGCGATCCGTCGTAGATCGTCGAACGTAATCACAGACTGGTCGTATAGAGATACGAACTGATTGTAAGTGATGAGGACCTGATCATAGATCATATTACGTTAAGGTTCGTCCGATATATTCTTTGTGTACTTGGGAATTGTTACGTGCTGCTAGGTGCTGCTGATGACTAGTGGTCGGAAAAGAGTTTCCGAGTCACAACCAATCGCACAAGAACCTGTAGGGTCGCACACTTAAGGGGCTGGGGATTTAATTTGGATGGTGATCCGAATTCGTATAGGATATAAGTTCCTAATGGGCCTCGAGTAAGAGACCCATCATGGATGCATATATAAAGAGAGGCGGTGGCATAGGGTGGAGGACGGTTTTTGAAGAATTCTCGAAACCCTAATAGCCACACCATCCTCAACCACGTTGCCGGTGCTAGCACACTAGCGCGCGGTGTTCCTACCCTGTATGTGTAGATACCTCGGAGGTGCTGTTGCGAAGCATCAGCACTAGGACGATCGGCAACTCGTGACGATCACCGGAGCAGGAGGAGAAGTTGCGAGGCGTCTTCGACTACTTAGAGGAGCAGACGCGAAGCGAGTACGACTACTCGGAGGAGCAGTCGCACGGTGAGTACGACTACGACCGCATCTATTCGCTACATCGACTCTACTTCCGCTACGAGTCGGTGCGTATAGCGGTAATCTCGTGATCTATTTACTTGCGGAGGTTCCTTAATTGCGCGGTAATTTTTGTTTTGTGCTATCGTAGCGCTTACCCGTAACCTTTCATAATCCACTGCTACAAAACATGCTATATTGGATGCCTCATTACAGACGGTGTTTGGAAACCGTCAGTGTTGTAATTATCACAAACGGATTTACAAGCGTGACCATCTTTGTTACTAGCGATGGCTAGAACCGTCTGTGATACATCATTATCACAAACGGTTCTTTTAACAACCAACTGTGATAATTGCAATAATCACCGATGGTTTTTAACAATACTTCACAAATGGTTCTTAACAAGAACCGTCTCTGATAATTGCAATCACCACAGACAGTTTTTAACAAGAACCTTCTATGATAATTTTATATCACAGAGCGGGAAATATTTCGCGTCCCCAAATGCTTCCCTATTAATCTCCCCTTCCCCTCCCTCCTCGACCACTCTCCACTCCCAAATCACAAATCCTAGGGGACTCCTCAAGAAGTCCATGGAGGTGATCCACGAGCTGGTGACCGATGCCAACTTTAACTGCTCCGTCACCTTCATGTTTGAGCCCCCCAGTAAGTGATCAATCACTTGTCACCTCCCCCTGCCTTGTTGCTTTTGGTGGCTCTCAGTGGTGACCGTGATTTTCTGTTGAATGAATAGATCAAGATGAGATTGCGGATTTTCATATCAAGCTCCTGGACATCGACAGCGCGCACCTAGGAATCCCTGAGTCCAAGTCCACCTCTTCATCCCGGACTTGTTTTCCTCCCCAGCCACAAATCTGAGTCTCAACATATTTTGGTTTCACGCACTGTCCTGTAAAACAACGATAACTTTTGCATATGAAACCGAACAGATTCATTCACGAGGCTCGGGAGGCTCCAGACAAAGTGTAAACCCCCAAAAAAAGGTCGTTTAGGGCCTCAAAACAGCTTCCGAAGTTTACACACCTGTTTTCACTGTTCGTTCATCGGCCAGTTTGAGTTTTCTTTTATTCCATATTGTGTAATCATATGCAGATACTCGGGTCCAACTGTCCAGCAATTAATTGGTTTGGCTCAAAATTTGATTTTTTGCAATAGAAAAATATTACAAATGGTTCTAAACAATAACTGTCTCTGAAAAAAGCTACCACAAACGGTTCTTGTTTAGAACCGTCTGCGATAGCTTTTTTCATAGACAGTTTTTGTTTAGAACCGTATGTGATTGCTTTTTAACAGGCAGTTCAAAAATCATCTATGATGACCTCATATCATCACAAACACATAAATTTGGAAGGTTCAAAAACCGTCTGTGATGACGGTTTGGAGCCATCTATGATGACCGTAGTAGTGATTGACTGAAATTAAGCAAGAAGAGTGAGAGTTCTCTGGTGAATGAGACCGAATATCGAAGTATTGTCGGGAGCTTATGATATTTTGTGAATAGAAGGCCTGACATTGCATTTTTAGTTGGGATTGTAAGTCAATTTATGGGATCACCGACCACTGAACATGTGATAGCTGTCAAACATATCCTAAGATATCTAAGTGGCACAAAAGGCTGTTGGTGTTGCTATGAAAAGTGTGATGATCAGGAGAAAGAGATCATGGGTTACTGCGATAGTGATTTGGGGTGACATTGATGATCGAAAGAGCACCAGTGGAATCACATTTTTCTTGGACAGAGATTGGTTATTTGGGCATCTCAGAAATAGAAGATTGTCACTCTATATTCGTGTGAAGCAGAGTACATTGTAGCAGCATTGGCTACATGTCAAGGCATTTGGATGAGTCAACTGTTGGAAAATATCAACAAGGAAGAATCTAAGAAAGTTAGATTGTTGGTAGATAACAAATCGGCTATTGCCCTTTGTAAAAAATCTCGTATATCAAGATCGTAGTAAGCATATTGATAGAAGATATCATTTTCTACGTGAATGCGTCGAAAGTGGCAAGATTGATGTGGAGTATATCAACACTGATGATCAGCTAGCTGATACATTCACGAAAGCGCTCAGGCATACAAAATTCAACAAAATGAGATAGAAGATTGGAATTAGAGATGTTAATCTAGAACAATAAGTTTAGGGGTGATTTGTTAGCCTTAACCTTATTGTTCAGTTTTAGTTTTTCTTTTGGTAAGTTAGGTTGTGTTGGATTGACAAAAAAATTGGCGAATCTGTTTCAGTATCGCATAGAAGTTTAGAGTTTTCTCTGTTTCTTGTTTCAGTTACTATATCTTGTCATTTTCAGTGTCAAACAATGTCCAGAGATTTGACTCGGAATCAGTTCAGTGAAACCGAATTGGAACTCAATTGTACTTCGTTCAAAAGTCTATAAAAAGGAGAAAAATAGAAAAGTCCCATCACCAGATGCGGTGCAAAATTGAATCGTCGAGTGTTTTTGGTTTGATGTATTTTTCATTTATCTGTTCTTCACTCTTCTATTTCTTCGACAGAAATTCAGAGAAGAGAGTACAAACGACGTTTTTTCTTCAAAGCTGCTGCGTGATCGTAGGTACTCATTCCAACAATCACCAACCTTGGTTGCTGCGCTGGAGACGCTAGCCTCTAGCCTCGAACCAGTGCCTCCGGTTGACATCCCCCTTCCCCTTCTGCATCAGGCAGTCACTCCTTCCTTCCTAGGCTAGTGATGAGGTCCTAGATGCATCTACTACAGTGATAAATATCACTAAGTTATAAATTTGTACTAAACCTTAAGTTGAGCCTATTGTGCATCAAAGAGAAAATAAACAAGAACTATGTTCGGTCAAGAGCAAGGAAAGGGAGGTAGGCCGAAGGGTGATCTTAAGTGGACATGGGAAGACACAAGGACTGAGAACTTTGCATGTTGGAAAGTTTGCAAGAGAATCTGTCCATGAAAAGACAAAGGAGACAAATTCAAACGCAATTCTGAAATCAATGCATTTTCAGCCTGAGAATCCAAAATGGATTTGGATTGGAGCAATTCCAATTCAGATCTTTCTTTAAAAGAGATTAATTTTGAAATTTCTTATAATATGATAATTTAATTTATTTTTAGCAATTAGAGTAGTTTAAATTGTAAAATAAAGTAGGAGTTTGCAATAGGAGTGGGTTCGGAATACTATTCATGCACACTATTCCGAATCGAATTATTGTTCACCTGCATATACTGTTCATCAGGACTATATATTTAGGGGTAGAACCCCCAATGTAAGCAAGTCAGAGTTGAAGAAAATACAGAGATGTCAAATGTTTATATGGCGCATAATGAGTACATTCGTTTCAAAAATTCTCATCTAGGGTTTTCTAATTGCCTGAATATTGGAGGGTGGTTTATCTTCCAAGATCCTTGATTTCTTGTGGACCATCTCACCAATTCATAGCATCCACAATTGCTCAGGAATTGGTATTGTTCTTTGGGTTAGATTTTGTTTCTCTCTTCAGATTGATTTAACATCAACCAAGTATCATTGCTTGCTTTGGAGATACACTTGTTCTTCCTTTTTACCGAATCAAGGAGGAAAGCTAGGGTTTTATTTCAATCAAGATTGAAATACAAATACCGTGAAAGATTGGGCCACATTACGCATCAACACACGTTGATCTGTATCATCTTGGTATCAGAGCGTGGTTGATCACGGTACATTCAATTTTTTTCTTGGTACTTTGAGATTGATCATCATGTCAAGAACTAGGCAGCGTGGGCCTAATGGAGGATCAGATGAGGAGCCTATGTACGGAGATACACTATTACCACATGTACATGCTCAATTTGATGCTACCAACAGCAAACTTCATCGGGAGAAGGTGTTACGCGATCAACTTGAAGCTCAAATCCAAGGGGTGCAAGACACACTGAACGATCGTCTCAACGCGAACGAATGGTGTATAATGGAAGGTTTCGACAATCTAAACCTTGTAATCCACCGCATGGAGGAGATGCGACCACCGTGTAACATCCCAATTTTATGAGCTTTAAAAATATTTTCAGTAGTTCAGCCTTGGGAAAATTCACCCAAGAGATTTTGTTTGAATTTTAATCAAACTTAATATGGACTTTCAGTTTCAAAATAATTTAATATGACTAATGTCAACACAAATAATTGTGAAAACTATTTTATCTTGGTTCTATGTGCAAGGATATATTTTCTAGATTTTTCTAGAATTTTACGGAGTTCAATTGCTATTTTTCTTTTGCTATTTGCACTTTTTGGTATTTACAAAATGGAAAACTTATTTAAAATCTCAGAAATCCTCTTGGGCCGAATCTCCTTGGATACGGCCCATCTCCGCTCGCTTCAACCCAGCCCGTTCGGCCTTTCCTCTCTGCGCCAGCCCACGCGCGCCAGCTCCCTCTGTCCCTCTGACTGGTGGGCCCCACCATCATCTCCCATATCGTGCCTTTGTTCCCGTTTGAGTGTCGCTCGCGTCCACGATGGATACTGTGTTAGAGCCCATGTCAACCACGTCACTCTAGAAGGGGCCCAGCAAGCACCCGACGTCGTACTAGGTAAGTTTCTGGTTAACTCAGTACCTGCATCAGTTCTATTTGATTCTGGAGTTTCACATTCGTTTCTTTCTAGAGGTTTTGCAACCAAGAACAATTTGAAAGTTATGCGTCTCACGCATACCCTGTTAGTTCAATCCCCTAGAGCCGAGTTGAACTCCAAAGCGGATGTCTAGGAGCTAAGTTACTTACAGCTGGAGTTGAGTTTCTAGCCAACCTCATTGTCTTATACCACCAAACTTTAGATGTTATACATGGCATGGATTGGTTATCGAAGCACAAATATGTGCTAGATTGTGGCCAAAGTGTCGTAACGATCGAAGATATCAATGGGAAGAAGGTCGAGTTTATGCCCACCTCACTACGTGATGGACATCTATTAGTCAATAACTTGAAAACCGTTGCTTAGGAGTATTTGTAGAGGAAGATGATGATGGACTCGATGGTGCTCTTCCACCTGCTGCTGTTGACGCTCCTATTCCAGCATAAGAACCTACTGTGACTACTTCGCCTTCAGTTGAGGCACCTGCTGCATCTTCATCATCAGTAGTACCTGCGGAGGTCGAAGAGGTATTTTCCTCTCCGGATACGCCACTTCACATTCAAAGGAAGCAGCCTCCGGATCAAATGATAGGTAATCTCCATGAGCGAGTCACTCGCTCCAGGTATCATGATCCAAACCTCTATTCTCATTCTACTTTTGTTGCTTCTTTTGAACCCCGTGATATATCACATGCTTTATCTAATTCTAGTTGGGTCAATGCCATGCATGAGGAGTTAGAGAATTTTGAGAGGAATAAGGTCTGGAACCTAGTAGAACCTCCTAGTGGTCATAATGTTATAGGAACCCGCTGGGTTTTCAAAATAAACAAAATGAGGATGGTTCTGTGATTAGAAACAAGGCTAGGTTGGTAGCTCAGGGGTTTAGCCAAGTTGAGGGGTTAGATTTTGATGAGACCTTTGCTCCTGTTGCTAGACTAGAAGCCATTCGTATTCTGCTTTCATTGGCTGCATCTAAGGGCTTTAAATTATATCATATGGATGTTAAGAGTGCCTTTTTGAATGATTACATAGAGGAGGAAGTGTATGTTAGGCAACCCCCAGGCTTTGAGAATCCCAAGAACCCACATCATGTCTTCAAGCTGTCCAAAGCCTTGTATGGTCTTAAACAAGCCCCTAGAGCCTGGTATGATAGGCTTAAGACCTTCTTGCTTAAGAATAATTTTGAGATAGGTAAGGTAAACAAGACCTTGTTCATTCTTAGGCATGGCAATGACTTCCTGCTTGCTCAGATTTACGTTGATGATATTATCTTTGGCGGTTCTTCTCATGCTCTTGTTTCCAACTTTTCTGAGACTATGTCCAAGGAATTTGAGATGAGCCTGATGGGAGAGCTCAATTATTTTCTGGGGCTTCAAATCAAGCAATGTAAGGAAGGGATCTTCATCCATCAGACGAAGTATACTAAGGACCTACTTAAACGCTTCGACATGGGTGACTGCAAGCCGATCGCCACTCCCATGGCAACTTCGACTGCTTTGGATCCAGATGAGGAAGGAGAAACCGTGGATCAACGCGAGTACCGCAGCATGATCGACTCTCTCCTGTACCTGACGGTCTCAAGACCGGACATCCACTTCACAGTCTGCCTCTGCACGAGGTTTCAGGCGTTTCCGAGAGCTTCCCATCGCCAAGCTGTTAAGCCCATATTCAGGTATTTACACTCTACCCTTCAGTATGGCATTTGGTACTCCTGTTCTTCGTCTTTGTCCATTCGGGGGTTTTCTAATTCTGATTTTGCGGGTTGTCAGCTTGATAGGAAGAGTACCTCAGGCACTTGTCACTTCCTAGGCACTTCTCTTGTTTCTTGGTCTTCTAGGAAGCAGTCCTCTGTTGCACAATCTACTGCTGAAGCTGAATATGTAGCTACTGCTAGTTGCTGTAGTCAGATTTTATGAATGGTATCCACTCTTAAGGACTATGGGTTAAATTTTGCTAGTGTTCCTTTTTCTGTGATAACACTTTTGCTATTAACATTGCTAAGAACCCTGTGCAACACTCTAGGACCAAGCACATAGACATTCGCTATCACTTCCTTAGAGACCATGTCGAGAAGGGTGATATTGTGCTGCACTTCTTGGAGTCCGAGGCTCAACTGGCTGATATCCTCACCAAGCCTTTAGACCCAACTAGGTTTGCCACCTTAAGAAGCGAGTTAGGTGTAATTCATCCCTATGGGTTGGTTTGAGGGGGAGTTCGATCTTTTCTGATCTTACCTTGTTCTTTTGATCTTTTATTGTTCTTTTTCTGAACTTCTTGATCTTTTTGAACTTTTTAGGTTTTTAGGCTTTTTATTGCATCTCATTGTATCATATTGCATTCGTATGAAAAATACAACAAGTGATATGAAAAATCTAAAAAGATGCATTGTAATATAATATTTTCTGCTTATCTTTTAAAATTGGTGAAGCTTTGCCTATTACCCTTTGGAGCTTTAGTATTTCAATTCTTGCTCAATGTCATGTCTAGTTCCTTGACTTGCTAGAATTATCATGTTTTCACATATAGAGATAAGTCTTTGCTGTATGAGCTAGAACTCTAAATCAACTCGAACTAAAAATTGCAATTAGAGGATGTTTTAGCTAGTTGCGCAATTAGTGCTCCTTTTGTGACATTGGCCCTGTCAGAATTGCTTTGTTAGCTCTTGAATCTAAAATTGACCATTTCTTGAGCTTTTTGTGTTCTTGAGATTCTAAAACTGCTCCTGTGAAAAATAAAAAAAAATCAAGATTGCCTTATGCTTAAAATGTGCCAAACTACTCTTACGAGACTGCCTGTCAAAGACATGAACTTGGAGATAGTTTGATGATCCAGACGATCTCATGGGGACTGCTTGTCAGAAATGACATGAACCTCAAGATTTGTCGCCCTAGTAGAAGCTTAGAAAGAGTTTGTAGATGACTCCTAGTCCAAGATCTTCTTTACTAAGATATACCTTTAATCAACTTCTGGTCGAAGCTTAGGATGAGTTTATGGATGGCTCCTAGTCCAGGATCTTGTCACTAAGTTAGATCATTAGTCAACTTCAATATTCAGTGCATATGAGAAAACTGTTGACAAATGGGCTTTCGAGAAATCCGAGCAAAATGATTCAATACATGACCTGATTGGCTCTTAATGTGGTCTTTGTTATATTTTTTTATCTCACTTTGACATTTTGACATGGCTAGTTTCACTTTAGGATCTCTGTTGATGATCTTGCTGAATTTGAAGCTTTGCTTAAATTGATCATATTTATTGCTTTATATTTGAGCCTTCGCGCTTAGCTTTGATATATATATATAATATGTCTTATCATGATCTTGCTAGTGCTGTTAGGCTTGATATGTTGTTTGTGCAATATTAGAAATGCTGGCCTGTTCTTTTGGGTAATCTCCAAAGCTTCTTATAATCAAAATTAAAAATACAAAAATGAAGCCACTCCATTGCACTTCATGCATATTTTTTTAATGCTTCTTTCTTCATTCTGCATTTGTTATCTCTAGATGAGAGGAAGGGGTGATTCCTTGATGACTCCATTGTCAAAGGGGGAGAAGATGTGTTAAAAAAAAATTTAATACTGAACAAAGGGGGAGAAATTGAAAATTTGATATTTTCTGAAATCTGTGGATCTTAGTGAGGGGGAGTTTTTGAATTGCATTCTTATTGTCTTATTGACTCTTCTGAACTTGAATTGCATTTATTAATCCTCACGATGATCCAAGGTCAATTGAACAATTGTTCTTTCATATGGACCTTAAGTGAGATTTTTGACCTTTTTCTGGAAATCAAAGTTTTTATGCTTTCTTTTGCCTTATCTCACATACCTATGCTATTCTGATGCCAGCTTGGTCATTTCCATTGCTTTCTCTTGCTTATGGACCAAGTTGTGCATTTGTGCGAAAACGAAAGTATTTTACTTTTCAAACCTCCAAATTACATTTTCTGGATTATTGCCAATGTGTTCATCAAGGGGGAGATTGTGGATATCATGGGGATATACTCCAGATCTAAGGATGATGTGACAATTGGCAATGGCGTTAACGGTTTCTCGTTTCACGAGTTTTCGGCAAAGAAACAATTACATTAGGCCGTAATCCGGTCGACCGCCAGACCGATTCATGGTCGGTTTGACCGCCCATAGAAGCGATCGGACCGCAAGTTATCGAGGTGATATTTTGAATTGGGCGTAAATAGAGTGCAGTAAGAGAGGGGAGTCTATTGCACTTGGTCTCATGGTTTTTGGAGTCTCCAGTCAAAAGTTATTCGTGATATAAAATTCCAGTAGGGTCTAGGATTTCAGGGGCCAAATTTTGGCTCAGTCCCATCCGGCGGTCTGACCGGCCCTGAGGGGCGGTCTGAGCGGTTGTCACTTGATCATCGCCCGTTGTGGCGGCGATGTTCGGTTGTTAGGTCAAAGTCATGAGTTTCAGTGCATATGTGTTGCATGATGCATGTTTTGACTAACGTGGGTCAAGTTGTGAAGAACTTGTTCCCAGATTCGATTTGCTTATCTATTGTTGTGCAGGTTGCTTGGTGGTCAATGACGGTCAACGGCGAGGATGATCGGGACTAGGCTTGGAGAGCTGAGGTCCAGAACTATCGACAATGCCGGGTGAGGTCAATGAACTCAAGTATGGTGCAGAATGGACAAAGAGGACCGAACGGACAGTTCGGTGCGACTGGTTTGATCAAGCGGCGCGGGAGTTGGTGCAAGTGTCATGGTGGTTTCGGTGGGAGCCGGATGGGAGAGACTTGCCGACATGGAGAGAGCCGTTGATCAACCTACACGTGGCGGAGCAGGTGAAGTGCTTCGCACAGATGGACTTGGTCTTCGGAGAAGGACCAAGAAGGGGTATTTTGGTAATCTTACCAAATACCAATTTGGTGACCTTTTGCCAACCCGCGGCGCAAGACGACGTAAAGAGAAGCGGTTTAGGTCAAGAGGTGTTGAAGACGGCGCTTTAAAATACGTGCGTGTGTGACCCGTTTGTGTTGAGCCTTAACGAGAGCCCATTTAAGTTAATTTTCTAGAAGGTCTAAGCCTCCACTATAAATAGAGGAGGGAGGTGGCTGCACCCCCTCAACCCTTTCATTATTGTTGAAACCCTAGTTTTGCTTAGGGAGAGGATTAGTGGAGGTTAGGGTTCTAGAGAGTTTTGATTTGATTTCGTGCTCTTGGATTGAGTTTTGTCCTCCATTGATGGAGTGGCTGTAAACCCAAACCCTATCAAATCAATCCAAGGAAAGTTTGCTCAAAGATGTGTCTCTTTGCCTTCCTTCTCTCTATTTGGTGATTTTGAGTCTTTCCTTGATTCGTGAGTCTTTGATTGATTTTTTCACATGATCTAGCTTACTGTGGTATGTGGGAACACATCTATGATCATCTTGATCATCAATCACCCACGAGCAAGTTTTTGGATCTAGTTTTCGTTTTGACTCGGTTTTGAACCATCCTCCTCTCAAACGGAAAAATGTCGTAACTTTTCCAAGGATCTTCATGATCTTCGATTGGAATAGGTTCCTGACATCCTAGAGAAGGTGTGTTCCAAGTTTCATCAAGTTTGGAGTTGTATTTCAAAAGTTACATCTATTTGCAACTTTGTTTTTTGGCCGCTTTTGTTGTTCATCGATCGAGGTCGACCTTAAGGTGACTCGTCCGATCGCCATTAACACAGAGGTCAGACCGCCCAATACTTAGAATTTTAGCCCGTGTTGATTTTGGTTGTTTTGCTTAGGAGTTTAGATTGGATTCAATACTAGTCTTCCGCTGTACTGGTATATTGATCTTCATAGCTTCCATAGCTATTAGAGTGAAATTTGTATTGAATCTGATCTTGGTTGAAAAAGTGAGCGTGCTCCTATTCACACCCCCCCCCCTCTAGAAGCCTTTTCGGTCCAACAAAATCACCTGTTCTCAAAATAGACATTTCAGATATTAGAAGAGATAATAGTAATTGTTTACATTTCTGGGTGAAAACAAGAAGTATTTCAGTGAACACAAAAGCTACCTTGAAAAAGTAGATCCCTGTCCTTTGTTGAGTAGAAAATATGTATCCTGGTCTTTCAGCTTCAAAAACGCTGCATAAATTCAGTTTTCAACAGCAATTCAGCATTACTCAAGATGAATGGTTGGATGCTTTATTGAAAACAATAAATTAAAAATACTTTCAACATGTAACAAGCAAAGAAAATGTGACATAAGGCTAGAATGGTTGGCAGGAACCTAGTAAATGCAAATTATCCTATGGCGTGTAAAATTTCTAAAAGAGAAGTAGGCATTCTAAAGATTGTGGTTTGAATCCCATCAACAACCAGAGTAATTGTTACAATATACAATTAGAGATTATTTAGCCAGCTTAATCTCCAGTTTTCACCCAAATAAGATTTGACTTCCTAGCCTTACCTTATGGCTTGGTTTTACAAAGATTACACCATAAAAGACCAATAAGCCATGTTAAAAAAAAAATTAGGCTTTAGTTATTTTAAATAAGGGAGAGAAAGTAAGCCATCTGTAACATCTATTTGGCCCCAACTTAAACTTCTATGTAGAACTAAGCTTAACATATATATCACATAGGCCCTAATTAAGCCAAAGCCAAACAAAATGCTTACGCTACATACTGAAAATGGATGTTCAACTGACTTGTGGAGAATGGAGCTAATCCATAGCTGCTACATGATAACTTCTCAAACAGGTATTTATAAGCTAACTTTTACAAAAACAAGTTTCTCATAAACAGGTTTGTTGAAATCTTAGAATCTATGTGAAATAAATCTAGAAAGAATTTCACAGAAATTTGCTCAATTCCCGTATGAATCTAGAAAAAATATGGCATTCCAAATGAGGCCTAAGTAAATAAATATTTATTTTCGACAGTGCTAAGGTAGGAATGAAATTAAAAGATTCATTACGCTTTGGTAAATTTTGCATGTGTTCAATTTTTTCCTTTTCAATAATTTGTCTACAAGAAAACATATTGAACTGACAATTTACAATTTGTGGCATTGGTCGATATGTTACTGGAATAGCAGGTCACTGATATAGTTCATTGTTTCACAGAAATTCAAGGGAATTCATTTTGACTATAATAACATCTAGGAGAATATTGTGAGACCCATATTACAAACCATTCAATGCCATAGTTATCTACTCCATACATTCCAAATAGATGTCATTTTAGACTCTAGCACATGAATTATCAAATAAGGTATCAATGAAAATGAACATGATAATATTATTGAGGGAGGGTATACGCATGAGGGAAGGGGGCGGGGTTAAAAATGTACCTCGAAATTGTAGAGTGGCATGCATCTAGAAACAAAATGAGAGAGGAGCGCTGGGATGAAGTTATCGTGTGACTTTACGAATTCCTTTGCTCCCGGTACATTTCCGTATGCCACATAGTTTGTTGGAGGATCTCCGACACCTGATCTGCAAGCTAAATCTACAAATATGTGTTGCTAGTATGGATAGTAACACATGTGATAAGTGATGTTATTGGTCGTGTTGCTGTAAGGTAGGCCTACAACAACACAAATTAGGTGTTATCACACAAAAAAAGGTGTTGCAAAGTTGTAACACAATTTTTTATTTGTAACAACACATGTTTTTGAAACATAACTAACACATGTTAGCAACATATAATTAATGTATTGCAACACAATTTAGCATACAAGAAAAATATGGTTCATTTATGTGCTACGTATGTAGAAATTATAATTGCTACAAAGAATTTTTATTTGCTAATTAAGCATGTCATATTGCAGAATGTATAACACAACTCAACATGGCCTTACCAACATCTCATGTTCTTCAATAGGATAATTAACACAAACTTTCCAAAGTTGGTTACCAAGCTTGAAACAACCAACTTGTGCATCTGGATCAATACTCAAGAAAGTAGCATATGCCACGGGCTCTTTGTTTTCATATCTGTTGGCAAACTTGAGTAGTACGATGGAACAAAATTGTATTGGAATTTAATAGTCATAAAAGAAAAACTTGAATTAGATATATCACATTTAAGAAGGAACATTTCTATGATTCTTATGTACCCCATTGCAGAAAAACGGATCTTCTATTAAGTCAATTTTTCTTGTCTCTTTTTCATAATGTCTTGTAATTGCGTATGCTTCTTATTTTGTTAACATTGTTCCATAAGCCGTGACGCACCCTACAATCAATTGGATATATATATATATATATATATATATATATATATATATATATATATATATATAATTCTAAAAGAACCAAAAGGTATTCTAGCATCCAAGTGTTTTCCATCAAGCTGACTGCCATTTCACACAATGTAAATACAAATGATCTAACGAAAAAACTAACAACTGCTTGTTTCAGAAGACACTGTAGAAATAACAACATGCTTACTGATAAACTCTATGTTATCATGTACTTACTACTTAGACAAGTAGGCAACTAAAAGAAAAAGATCAACAAACAGTGGGGTGTCATGCTGGGTGTTACTTCAAACAAAAATGAAGCAATCCTTAAGTATAGGCTACTTCATTTACAAACAAAGCCGCACGCATGTTCAAGATCAAAAGCTCAAATCACACACAAAAAATCACCTCCGCCAATGCTTTTTTGATTCAACAGTAGAAGGAAATTGAGCCCCACTAGCTGGTATGGCTTCAGCACCTACTCAAACTCCGACTCCTCACTTGTGCATGCAACGTCCTCATATTCCTGTTCCCAAATCCCATTGGATCAAAACAGCAGTTATTCAGGCCCTATAAACTACATCGAAACAGACAAGCAAGTGAACTTGAGTAACAAATCAGCAAGTGGATGGATATTGGCTTCTATTGCATGGCCTCACTATGCTTCTCGCATACCTACCTCATATGGTAACAAATGCAAAACATATATTAAACCACAAAGAGTTTCGATGACTTGCTTTTCGTCGTATGAACTTCTAGACAGGTGATAGGTGAAAGCGTAGAGTGCAAACTTAATCTTTCAAGGAGCAAAGGTTTAATCGACCAATGTGGGTTCCATTAGTCTTGCACAATCTGCCCACTGGAGATCAATCACCTACCCCTGCAATCAAATTATGGGCACATATGTTAAATTCGCAACACAACCTTATATTGAGACAGTGATTGCAGTTTGGCACTACTCACCTGAGATAATGCTTTTGGTAGTTTTGTCAGGGCAACAGAAGTAGCTATCGCATAACTGGCATTCTATATAAGGATTAATAAACATATAAAGGCATCAAGCTAATCATCCCAAGAGTCCTTTTCTGACACCAGCATACCAGACAACACCATTTATATGGCTAAAAAAGGCTACAAAAATAGGCAAGAAAAAACAATAAATACCAAAAGGGGGAAGGCTTCAATTCAATCCAATGCTTTACAACATACCTGTTCACCATGGCGCTCCACGGCACAACATTCCTTGTAGGCATTTCATCGAACAGAGCTTGGGCATCGGCGGCCTGCACATCCCTTACGTGCGCCGTGATGAGCGTGTTGAACGTGGAGGCATCCACGGCAGCCGCAATGCGTAGTAGCAGGAGTGTGTCCGAGAGGCGGCTGAGGAGACCCACGTGGACGCGGATGAGCGTGTTATTCACGAGAAGGAACCCAGCGAGGCTGAGCTTGATGGAGTGGGCGTGCATGATGAGCGTGAAGCAATGCGCGCTCGGCGTGATGGCGGAGAGTGCGAGCGACTTGATGAGGGAGGGGAGGGTATGCGGGGTGGGGAGGAGGCCCACATGGAGGAGGTGCGCAGAGCGAAGCGCGAGCGATACTCGTGGATCCCACGAGCGCCGGATAAGCCCGTCATGGAGCGCTGCGAGCGCCCGGAAGGGGCCGAGGCTGCCACCACTGCGCGGATTGACGAACGCAACGAGGGGGGACTCGGGGGCGTCGTCGGGCGCATCGTCGAACCATGGGTTGGCCACGATGGGGTTTGCGGATGGGAGGTGAAGGAGAGGAGAGGCAGCGAGGTGGAGGCGAGGTGAGACAGGGGGGTCGCGGTGGCGGGCGAGGGGAGGGCGCGCAGGCGTGGGAGGCGGGCAAGGGGCGAGGGAGGCGCGGGGCGGATGGGGGAGGGTCAGGCGACGGTTCGTGGAGGATAAGTGGGGGTCAGAGTGCGTAAGTCGGTGGGTGGTTAGAGGAGGCGAAGCGCCGGGTAGGCAGATGGGTGGGAGCGTACACGAATAAACTCTAAATTATATAGGAGTTAAGATTATACGATAGCCATGCACGTTCGTCAGCAGGGGCGGATCCAGGACAAAATATTAGGTAGGGCGAGTCGCGATCTCACCGGTTGCGACGTGGCCGCACCCCCCCCCCCGCTCTCCGGCGAGGCCGTACGTATCACGGACGTCCTCCTTGAGTTTCTTTTATAAATCCACAATATGTTGTATGTAATCCATTGAAGTCCATATTCTGGAGACGGCGTTCCTGGACCTGCACTTGAGGCTGTTTGTTTCATCTTGGACAGGTCACTGGTGTTTGGTGGTGAGCTTCTCCTACATGAGATCTACAATACTACAACCAGTAAATCACATTACTACAATATATTATAGCACCGATTGATCCTAAAAATTACAAATGGGCATGAAGCAATCAATCTCACATTGTCCTCGGCATGCAGGGGAAGGTGGATGACGATATATCCATTAAAGAATTTTTTTCACATATGTAAGAATGTGGTTCATTGAGGCATTGTATCAAACAGGTGGTGCGTAAAACTCACTTTAATAGCAGCGAGGGTGCATGATTGCCGAGCGCGAGTGGGAGAGCCGAGGCCGAGGCGAGCAGAGAGGGAGACCGAGAGTGGGAGAGCGGAGGTGGGACGTCGGAGCGCGGAAGTGAAGAGGGAGGCTTTGCCGAGCTGTCACGGGTCGCGTCGTCTGTCAGGAAGAAGCCGGGGGGGGGGGGGGTGGCGTCACCAGTGCTGACTACCTGGGGCGGCCGCCCAGCCTTGCCCTATTGCTGGAGCCGCCCCTGTTCGTCAGGGACGTACATGACCTGATGCCTAACCAGCTGCACAGTCAGCACGCACAGGAGATGAGTAGTGAATAGTGATGATCGATCATGCACTGCAAGAGTCGTCAAAGCAGATTGAATGAGAAGCCCTCAACAGCGACAACAACGACAACAAAAAAGGCAGATCAAATTATGCTTCTTTACCATAATACATGGGCACGCACCACGGTAAGGCGAGGCTGGTTTGGGACGGTCGTCTACCTGATATATATTGTTTGGAAAACTTAAATTCTTGATTCATTTCTTATGGTCCACAGAGTTAATTAAAGGTCCATATAATAAAGAAAAATTACAAAGAGATCAATCTGGACAAAACTGCAAAGTCATAAGAACATACAGGGACTTGGTCGCTTAGAACTATCGCCGGAGACAAGGGAGATAGCCGGTTCTGACTCATTGCCGACGAATTCGCCGGAGACCTTGGTAACGGCCGGTTATGACCTTGATGTGATTCTGCTAGGCAGGAGGCGAAGCTCAAGCTGAGAACATCGATCAACCGCCCTCTGACAACACCAACTGAAATGTCGACGCCACTGTCTGACTCCACTACAGGACACGCCCCTGGTAGAGGTAAAATTTGATGGCGACACCGGTGTAAAAGATTGTGGAGGAAGCAATTCCACCCACACCGAAGAGCAATGAACATGCCATAAGAAGGCCAGATGAGAAGAGGCATAGTATTTGTGGGACTGGACATGGAAATCAGGGAAAACCGAGCCAAGAAGAGGGGGTGGCCAACCACCATGACCGGGAGGAGCCGGCGCAACGGGAAGGACGGAGATAAACTCCAACACCACACGGGGAAGGGCTTTAAGAGGTGGGATAGCACCTTGAGTCGCCAAGCCAAGCTAGAGAGGTATGCCATGTCCAAGTCCAACCAGTCTGAGACATCGGATCTGAAGAAACCGGCGCCAGGCGGATCCAAGTGGAGGCGGACGGCGGCGAAGAAGGCAGCTCTGACGCGCGGATTAAAAGTGAAATGCATGTATCGCTCACTCGCCTGATTGGGCAGCGCATTTAAACCGTTCGGTGGAACAGTTGCGCCGTGCTCCCTCCCCTTTTTGACTCTTTTACCCACGCAAACTTACGGTATCTTCCGATGATGCCCTCGTGTCTCGCCCTTTAAATCGCCACTGCTCCCTCGACACTCTCGCTCACAGCCCATGTGTTCGTAGTCAGACAAACACGCACACACACATAGGCTCGACCACATACACCTGGACACATAGGATGGGCTCGTCACCTCACGTCAAGTTCCTCAAAATGGTGTACCATCTCGTCGTGAACAACTTCCTCGCGGTCGTCGCGGTGGCCGTCGCTGCGGCCGCGCTCCGGACTGCGTGGCCGGTCGGCCCCGACGAGCTCGTCGGTCGGCTGCGCGCCTTGCCGCTGGTCCACGTCCTCACGGTGGTGATGCTGACGGCGGCCGTGGCCAAGTTGCGGAGCATACGACGGTCCCGGGAGGTGTACCTCGTGGAGTACGGCTGCTTCCGGCCCAAGCCCTGCTTCCGCGCGCCGTTTGCGACGTGCCGCGAGCACGCGCACCTCATGCCGTACCTAGTGGACGAGGAGAGCGTCGCCTTCGCGTTGCGGCTGCTCGAGCGGTCGGGGCTCGGCGACGAGACCTGCGTGCCGGAGGCGTACCACTACATGCCCCCGGACCGCAGCCTCGAGGCGTCCCGCCAGGAAACCGAGCTGGTCATCTTCTCTGCCGTCGACGAAGTGTTCGCCAGGACCACCGTGAAGCCCGCAGACATCGACGTGCTCATCGTCAACTGCAGCATTTTCACGCCGACGCCGGTCTTCGTCGACATGGTCGTCAACAGGTACAAGCTCCGCGCCGACGTGCGGAACGTGAACCTTTCCGGGATGGGCTGCAGCGCCGGGCTCGTCTCCGTCGGACTCGCCAAGAACCTCCTGCAGGTGGCGCCGCCGGGCACGCACGTACTGATCGTGTCCACGGAGATCCTCTCGTCGCAGTACTACGTCGGCAAGGAGCGCGCGATGCTGCTGCCCAACTGCCTCTTCCGCATGGGCGCCGCCGCCATGATCCTCTCCAACTCCCCGGAGCGGGCGCGGTTCCAGCTCGGCCGCGTCGTGCGCACCGTGACCGCCGCGCGGGACACCGACTACCGGTGCGTGTTCCAGGAGGAGGACGACAAGGGAAACACGGGCATCCGCCTCTCCAAGGACCTCGCCACCACCGCCGGCCACGCGCTCAAGAGCAACATCGCCGCCTTCGGCCCCCTCGTCCTACCGGCCTCCGAGCAGCTCCTCGTCGCGCTGTCCTTCCTGAAGCGGAAGCTCCTGAGCGGGCGTGCCAAGGTGAGGCTCTACCGCCCGGACTTCCGCACGGCGTTCGAGCACTTCTGCATCCACGCGGGTGGGCGCGGCGTGATCGACGAGGTGCAGCACGGCCTCGGCCTCTCCGACGACGACGTGGAAGCGTCGCGAATGACGCTGCACAGGTTTGGTAACACGTCGAGCAGCTCTGTGCTGTACGAGCTGGCGTACATCGAGGCGAAGGGGAAGATGAAGAAGGGAGACCGCGTGTGGATGATCTCCTTCGGCGCCGGGTTCGACTGCAACAGCGTCGCGTGGGAGTGTGTGAAGCCGGCCGGCGACGCTGACGGGCCGTGGGCCGAGTGCATCGATCGCTACCCGGTGCAGCTCCCAGAAGTCGTCAAAGACGTCTAAGGTGAGCGAGCACCATATATGTCCGAGCATGCAGGCACACGTATATATGTACGTATGTACGTAGTATACGTATATAAATTTGGCACATGTCGAAGGTTCCAAGGGATCCTTCAAAACATATACAGCTGGATGGACCTTGATAGGCTAAGTACACTACTGGCCATCGTTGATTTGGTGTCTCTCGCCGTCGTAAACTATCAATTAAGTGTTGTTGGGTTGGAAACAGCAATATAATTGGTCATGCGATGATCTCAGAAACAAAAGAGATTAGTTGCAAATAATGTTAGGTTGGCCAGATGGGGTCAACAAGTGCTTGTGTTAATTCAGACTCTAATGAAGAAATGATGATCATTAGTAGTATCTTTCAATTGTTTGCTAACCACTAGTAGTATATGGTTAAGTAGTTTGCATGGAAGAGTATGGGTTCACAGGTCGCCACACGCAACTAGTTTCTCAATTAACAATTAGGCTTGGAAGCATTTCTTTACTCCCGTACGTAACAAGTAGCCAGGAGTAGACTAGTAGCAACGAACTTCCTAAAACAAGTGAGGTGGTAGTCGGGCCGGCGCGGGTACGATGGACCGCGGACCACAGCGGCAGGCACGGAGCACGAACAGCCGACGGCGAGGTCCAGCACAGCATATTGGCGGTGGCATGTGGAGGATGGCGACGACACGGCAGTGGGAGGCGGCCGCATGTGGAGATTGGCGCCATAGCGGGCAGCGGGAGGCGGCGGTTTGGGCTGAGGATGATTGGGGAAGAAATAATTGATGAAGAAGAAGAAGAAGAAGAGAGGGGGGCGACGTGCGGTGTGGGAAAGAAGAAAAGAAAGGAATAAGAGGAAAAGAAAAGAAAGGGAAAAACGGAAAAGGAAAGAAAATAAAGAAAGGGAAAAAAAGAAAAGAAAATGCTGCAGCATGTACAGTTTTGATATATTAATTGCCCCTTGAACATTACCAAGATCAAAATTGAATTATGCAAGTAGTTGTTTACTAGAGATAAAAAGAATGAAAATTTTGCAAGCAGCATGTACATTTTTGATATATTAATTCATTCTTTTTGTGAAACCACAATTATGTAAAATCATGGACACTTAAAAATTAGGGGAAAAAGTGAAATTTTATTGATATTTTACACAAACATTGCTACTACCCCATTAAAAACCTTACACCCTAGTATGGAGTTCCCCTGGTAAGGAAATGAGTACCGTAACTACATTCATGCATACATATCGGCTACTCAACATAGAAATCGGCTAACACCTCTAGGATCTTGGAATACTCTAGTTCATGCTGATGTCGCTCTTTTGATAATTCCTAGTCATTGAGGCAGGTGACCGCCTCCACCATCTTGGGCGTGAGGGATGACCTCTTTTCTTCAATTATTCTTCCTACCATGCTGAACGTCACTTCCGAAGAGACTGAGGCCACTAGAACCAGTAGAACATCTCGTGCAAAATAATACAACAGACGGAATATCAGCTTGTTGTCCTTCCACCACTCGAGCAAGTCTAACTTCCTTCGCTAGAAATATCAAGATCCATGTTTGCAAAATCAAGCTCCAAGTAGTGGTTCAATGAGATAGAATTCCACTTGGGACCACCTGAGACTGAGAGGATGAAAAACAAGACTTTCCCGTCAGCTTCTTCCATAAGTGTGCTATCAAGCTTGTCTTACTTGGCTACATTTGCTGTGAGGCCTCTGATCTCGTGTTGTTGCCAAGCTTTTCTGGATACAAGAGGAAAACACGAACAAACTCCATTTTGACATGTTCGAAAGCTTTGGAGAAATCAAGGCCAAGGCACTTACTTATTCGTTCTATAGCCATCTGCAAACCTACTAACTTTTTTGTCGATCCAAAATGATATCAAAACAATATAGGTGTGAAAATAGATCCAAAATATTTAATAAATTTTTCCTCCATTGCTGCAACAACATTATCTAAAAGGGGATGCCCCCTAGATTCAGTAAACTTGTCTGCAATTAGTAAAATAAAATATATAATTAAGTAAAAGGTAGGGTAGTAAATACCGGATAGAGCCTTAGTTGCTTTGTAAAAATATCTAAAAAACTCTCAAAAAATGACTAATCTAAGTTAGCAACTATAAACTTATCTGAGTTAGCATAGGCAAAGACAGATATAATATGTTCATATACTTGTACCTTCTTCAATATGATATATGTCGAGTTTCACCTCAACTTCATGTTAAGACCGAATATTCTTGGGGTCTTGTCGTTGGCTACAAAATACTCTGAGAACTAGGCTGCCACCATTGTTGAACTTAAGAGAAAATGAAGGGCATCATAGATATTGTTCAAATAAATGCCAATCACCTCCATACTGTCTTGCACAACGAGGTTGAGGATATCACATACGCATCTGTGGTGGAGAATATATCCATCGATATATATCTGCAACCTTGGGGTGAGGATGTTCATAGCCGTCATATTCGCTAATGTGTTATCAAGAGTTATAGAAACAATCTTATTTTCTATTTGAAAATCCCTAATTACCCCTAGTATTTGAACGGCAATGGTATCTCCCGTATGTGATTCAGTTATTAACTTAAACCCTATGACTCTCTTGTTTAGCTTGTACACATGATCTAAAATATGGGCTACAACACTAAGGTAGGCAGTCCTCTCGTGCGATGCTGTCCAAATATCCGAAGTTAAAGTGAAAGAGTACTGAACCATTAGGAGTATTTCCTTTAATTCTACTAGCTCCCTACAATACATCCCTAAAATATTAGATGAGATCGTTCTCCTACTAACATGTTGGTACTGTGGACAAAATCCACGTTGGATTATTATTTTGAATGAGTGACTTTAACTCATCCTAATTGGTTGATCCTCGGAAACAATGTATCTAGCAATTTCCTCACAGGCATAATGAGGGTTGTACCCAAGTACTTACACAGCCATCAGCCTCGAAGTTGAGCTGCGTTTGGACTCCTCCACCTTGTGTGTGCTCTCCTATCTTTTTCAAGCATGGTTTACAGTGTCGGTTCAAGTGCTCTATCCCTCCACCTGTATGGGCAATTAGTTGAGCTTTCCAATAATTACAAGTTGCGATCTCTACCATTTGGTCGTCTCAAATTTCGTCGCTCCAAGTCGATCATATGCTTTCGACTCGCCCTTCGCTTCTGGCGCTCATCTTTGCAAAAGTGCACTCCACCAATATTGCCATTCGTGGATGGGGTACTGAAGTTTGGCATCCCCATTGTAACAGCCCAAAATTTCAATTTCAGTTAAAAATAAGACTTTATTAATTTTTGTGGATTTTCTGGAAATTTTAAAAACTTTTCCCTAAAGTATCTTAAAGCTAAAATAATTTATGTGCAAAATCTATTACCAACTAAAAGTTGGAATTATTTTATTTAAGTCCAGAATTCCTCATAGAATTTATGTGAATTTTCTCAAAATTTTTGGACTTCATTTACTATTTTCTAAAGCCTATTTGAATTTCTGGAATTAAATCAATTGAAAAAGGTTTAAAAATCTTTTGCAATAGTACTGGGCCGAAGCCCAGCACTGTGCGCGTCTCGGCCCAATTCTCCCCGCGCGCGAGTAACGCGGGCCGTCCGATCGAAATCGGACGGCCGACATCAATCCACTCAGCGCTCTCTCTCCCTCTCTCTGTCTCGCTGACAGGTGGGCCCGCCTGCACAGCGTCGTCTTCCTCGCGTTCGTCTCTCCGCGCGATCGTCGCTCCTGCCGCCATTAAAGCCGTCTTCGAGCTCATCAATCCCGTGATTCCTCCTCTCTTTCCTCGCATTCACCGCATTGATTCGGCCGCTCACCCCGCACTCGTCCTCGCCATTACCCCTTCCATAACTCAGAACGCCGCCGCCCTCACCTCCGCAAACGGCCGCTGCCACCTCGCCCACGATCTCCATCTCCCGACCTCGCGCTCGCCCTATAAAAGGGAGCACCAGGTGCGCCTCTCCTCCCTCAAGCTTTCGCCCCAGCTCCCCTCGCCTCCCTCGCCCCCAGTCGCCCGCATTTGGTCTCTCTCGCCGCCGAGCTGTGCTCCATCGCCTCTAGCGCCGCCACCGGTGAACCTCCGCCGCCTCGGCCGCACCACCGGCCGCCAAGATCGCGGACTGGTGCGCACCTCCGCACCCTCGAACGTCGCCGAGCTCCTTCGCCGCCAACGATCGAACCACACGCCGCCTCGCCGTCGCCGACCATCTTCCGCCACGCCCTCGCGTCGCCAGTAGCGATCACACTCGAGATCATCTCTCGATCGGTTTGCGACCCTCGCCGGAGCTCACCGCGCGCCGGCGCTCGCACCCTCGGTTCCGGCGCCTCCCTCTCCGACGCCGACGTGGCTCGCCACCTCGGCGCCACCTCATCGCTTTAGCAAGCGTGGCGATCAAGTCAAGACACAGCGTGGTCGCCAATAATAGCCTTGCGCCAAAGACAACCGCTCCTTCACATCATTGTTAGGCGCCGAGTCCACCGTGGACTCTGAAAGCGCCGTGGACTCGACCCATGACTGTTCGGGCCCACATGTCGATCTCGTGAACGAGCATCACGACGCATGCTTGCGCAATAATTGGAATTTTCTTTAGAAATTTAATTGGGAAAATCGGAAATTCTGATTTTAGGATTTAATTTAGGTTTTAAACTTCCAGAGCTCGTATTTCTTCATACAAACTCCGATTTAGGTGATTCAAATTTCTAAATTTGTATAAAATCAAGATCTAGCTAACTAAACCAAAATTATTTAATTTGGAGTTAATTTGAATTTTCATTTGAATTTATTTGTGTTCATTTGAATTCGTTTGAATTTGGAATATTCTCGCAGATAGATTTTGACGACTCAGGAGAGCTTGACCCTATTGAAGAAGTAGAATACCAGAATTTGAACAAGGCAAGTTACACCATTGACCATTTTGCCCCAATATTTAAAATTATTTAATTTCATTTTAAATTATTATTGCATGCATAATTGTATTTAATTATTTTAAATTCTGCTTTAAATACTTAATTATTCCAATTCCTTTGTATAGCCAAATTTGATTGTAGTATTATCAATTCCTTGTAACCTTAGTCAAATGATTTTAAAATAAATATATGCTTAGCAAATGCTTAGACCATGAAATATTTGATTTTGAGAGAATTTAGCCAAAATTTCATAAATTGATAAAAGCCTATGACATTGCTTTGTCATGGTGGACTTTTGCAAATGTCTTTGAAAATTATAAAAATAAAAAAATGGTTTGTACTTGGGCAAACATGGACCGTTGGTGGGTGCAGGTTTATGCACGGACTGTCAGTTAGGATCGAGACCTGTGGTTTTTTTGAAAGTTGCCCAAGTAGATTAAGGACCGGCCTTTGAGCCGCATCTTGCAAAAGCTCCACCGTACTACCACATGTTCTGTATGGGCGTAACTGGCTTAATAATTTGTCTTACCTCATTATTGTTTATGCCATTTTTGTTGTGTGGGTGTCGGTTAGACTTTATTCCCAGGCGCAAGAGGGGTTTTCAGTGGTTAGCCTAATGGAAGTGAAACCTTAGCGGGCATATTGGTATTGAGGTAATGCATTGGAAACACCTTGTGATAATTGCCTAGTCACACGCCTAAGGAAGCGTGCATTGGCCGACATAACGGGCAAATTATCTCGTGTGGGTAAAGTTGTACCACCTCTGCAGAGTGTAAATCTATTCGAATAGCCGTGTCCACGGTCATGGACATCTTGAGCAAAGTCACTCTAAGTTAGATTTGTTTTGGTTTTAAAATAACTTTGGACATGATTTGAAGATGGTTAATCCTTGTGGTAAAATTAGGCGGGTAGCCTTGTGATAGGAGGGTATCCTTCACCATGTTTCATATGGAGGTTATCCACTATAAAATGATGAACTTCAAAATTTGAATTTAACTATGGAATAAAAATATGCCTTGAAACTTAGTATAAATATTTAAACCAAAAAGGCTGATTTACGCAAATAAACCCTATAACCCTCCTTTGATAAACTTATGCATACATTCTAAATTCTGTATTGGGTGTAATTTGCGGGCACAGTTGTAGTGCTCACTCTTGCTGAATATTATTATTCAGGAGAAGACTGCTATCCGGAAGGTGAGGAGCAGGATGATTAGGCAGCGACCTCCAGACGATTGCATGTGGCGTATCGTGTGGCTTACCATTATATTTTGCTTCCGCTTAATGTTTTATTTGGCCTCCGGCCCCAGTTGTAATAAACTCTATGCTTATTAATATACACGCTGGATATGTTTGTGATAACATTTTTGTGACTGTGTACACTGGAAATCCTGGACTAGTGTATGAACACAGAGAATTCGGGATCCTTCGTTCCCGGGTTCGACACCCATCGGATCCGGACCATGTTGGTACTTCTCGTATCCCTCCGTACCGTCCATATGACGGTCCTCCATACCGTAGTCTCCCATGCTTAGGGAGAGCTAACGAGCATCGATGGGAGATGCAGCGGGAGATTGAGCTTCTGTGGCTATGCCCCACTGCTGCTTTTGTGCTACAACTCCTCAATAGCATAGTGCTACCGAGCTCCGTCATTCCCTCTGCCGGCTTCATGCTTTGGCTTCTTGGTAGCATGCTTTCTATTGTACAAAACAATAGAGCAAAGAGAGAATCAGAGAAGGGAATATTTGCTTCGCTTGGTGGTGAAGAAATGAGCAAAAGACAATTAGCGAAAGAAGCTATGCTTCGGGGGTGTTGAAATGAGCCGCAGACGTTCATTTTTATAGGCACACAGAGGAAGAATCTCGCATTGAGCCATTGCCTTGTCTATTGTCTTCTTTCTCTGCTCTGTCTTGTCATCGAAATGGGGTAGACTACCGTTGCCTCTCTCTCACTACTACAGAAAAGGTCATCACAGACGGTTCGTAACAGTCATCACAGACGGTTTTTGAACCGTCTGAAATGTTATGTCTGAGATAACAGGCGGTTATCACAGACGGTTGAAAAACCGCTCTGTGATAATCTCTTATCCTGACGGTTCCATCCACGAACCGCTCAGCGATTCTTAGTATCTGAGCGGTTCGTCGTTGGAACCGCTCGTGATACTACATAATCTGAGCGGTTCCGCATAACGAACCGCTCGTGATTTTAGTATCACAGACGGTTCGTCGTTGGAACCGTCTCGTGATAAGAATATCACGCACGGTTTCAACTACAAACCGCCTCGTGGTTATTCGATATCGCTGCACGGTTCGCTGTTAGAACCGTCGTGATAAGTCCTTTAACCTAATTAAATTTTTCGTATTTTCACTAGCCTCGGGAATTGCTAGCCATGCCCTCTGAAAACTAGCAAGTAGAAACATGTCACGATAATTGCCGACAACTCAAAGTGATCATTTAACTCAAAATCAATTACAAAAGAATGTTTCAAGTATATATTGTAGCTAGAGTTACAAATTGAATTACAACGACCAAAGTGAATTACAATATTGAATCAATCTGTTTCGAGGTCGTTCATCGGTGTCGACGGCGTGGAACTCTCCGCTGGTGTTAACTATATCCGCCTTTGATGAAGCCACGAGCTCCCCTCGAATGTGCGTGACTCGTCCATCTCGAGTGCATTTAACTCTATGTTCAAGCCCCGCCGCTAGCAGTGAGTAAAGTAGTAAGCATATATATTTAAATTTATAATTAGGAGATAATTATTACGAGATTGACAAACCACGGGATCGCTCGTCCTAGAAGCAATCAATAGTCGCATATGATGGCATACGAGAATGCGATAGGTGATCTCGTTTTTCTTGGCGGCACTTCAAAAATAGAATTACATATATATGTACATCAATACCGAGACGCAATATTACGGAGTATGATATATGATTATTGTGTTGTAGCGCGCATCGAAATCGCATCCGTGAGTCGGTGTGGCGGTCGTTCCTTGTATAAACCTCCTCGCAACATAGCCGATGAACGCCTCTACATGATTCAAAAAGTTATCCTTGTCCATTTAAAACGAAGGAAGACTACAATAGAGTTATGTGCGGAGGAAGACTACATACCGCCGAGTATTTCTTTAAGAATGGTGAAGTCGTGATTTTTGTTGAGTAGAGAATCAAGGTACAATACCATGTTCCTCTTTGGCACAAGAATCGGAAGAATCCAAATGGAACCTACTCGTGTATGTCGCTATAGTCATAAACCTATGTTGAAACGTAATTTGTATAGCAAATATTGAAGCACTTACTACGGTTGTAGGGTACCATTATGTACTCCCGCCGCTCGAGCAAGCAATCCCATTTTTATGTAATTCTCGACGAGGATGCGCCTTGGTTGATTGTTTGCTCGAGACCACGTGTGGGTCGAGGAAACCCACCGTTCTTTGATTCGACGGGCACATTTCATAATGTATCCGCATATAAGCGATGAGTTATGATATTTATCGGTATCACGTGAGTGTAGAAATTGATTGCACACACTTACGATTGTCCAAAGATCGTAGAAGTGAGGCGCCGAGGCGCTTAGGTTGTATAAGTCAAATAAGTCTTGAAGCCCACGACGGTGGCGTGCTCGTGGAGAAAATGCTCCTCCCGTATCCGACGGTGATTCCGAGATGACCCCCTTCGCTCGGTCTTGCGCAAGTACCAATCATGCAAAGCTTGACAAGCTACTCCCGAGCTCTTTATTTCGCGCCAGAGACCAACGGACTCCGAGGGAGTATTTCACGGGTTTGGGAGGTGCCTTAATGTTCTTCGATTTCGATTTCTCCTTAACGAGGCGGCCGAGGGACGTCTTCCGTGTGGACGCCTCGTGGACCGATATGGTGACACGCTTTTCTTGTCCCTTTGTCGCCTTCTACGGAAGCGATGTGGCGGCCTTCAAGCTTTGGCTGAGGCGACTCATCGACGAGGGTCCTATTGAGAGGCGGTGGTCCTCTCGATATCGCACATCAAGGGTCCGGGCGATGTCCTTCTTGGGCCACTTTGGATAAAAGTGTGCGTGGCATCGCCTAGTGTTCGATTTCTTCGTTCGGGAATTCTCAATGGATGGCCATGAAATTGTCATGGACCATGTCCACCGCACTCGGCGTAACCTCGCGCCACCGGGCAACGTGTCGATCGCTTCTTCCGGTATGGATACACCATACCCCGCCACCTCAATAGGAATCGACCCTACTATCCTCACTTGAGCTTGCGGGCGTCGGCTCCTACAAAAGCGCATACAATTAGCTAAGGCGCCCTATAGGTCTATCTTTGGAGCACTCCAGATGTACATTACCTCGATGCCGCCGATCGGTAATTGCACGCCGTCATGTCCGAATTATGTGTGGACGCGACGCCATCCGATGTCGAGCGTGACTTGCTCCCAAATTAACAGGCGGCTTGCGCCGCATGAGTTGATTTACTTGGTTACGCAAGTTTGTTATTTATTCTTGAAATTGTGCAATAATCACATGTTCCAACCGAGCCGTCTTTGGTCCTTGGATCTCTTCCTACTCCTATACGTGTCGGAGTTGTGTGGGAATCCATCCTCCAAGGTACGTAAACCCCAACTCCTCGCGTGCGACCCGGTGCTCCTTGTTTCCTGTGGTCGAGAGTGACATCCTTCTCCCGCCTACTTGAAGGAACCTTGGGAACATGCGGAAGTCAATTCTTCCCGCAAGAGAACATCATGTTATTGTAGACACCATGAAGTTATGAACTTATTAACAATTAAGTGGTTGGAAATTTACAGACGTTGAGACACCGCCTCGTCTGCCGGGTTTGTCGAGAGATGTTGCCCAAGACGTGGCCGATGCCCTCGCTCTTAACCAGATCGAGCGCGCCGTCCGAGATCATAGCAAACGGTCGTGCAAAGCAGCCTCGTCCTCCGCCGCCATCTGCGTGGCTTTACCCGCGCACTCCGGCCGGTGCCGAAGTCCGTGGGGTGAGTGTTTTGTGCTCGATAGCTCGGCGCCGCACTTTGCTCCTGAAATTCAGCCGCCGCCTTCATCGCGCACGGCGCCCCATGTATCCCGCGACAAAATTGATACGCCGTGAAGGGCGTCCACCCGTGTTCACGCATCGCGTGACAAGCGTGCTCTTGAAGGTCCTCCACGCGTGGGACATCGCCGGCAAGCGCGCGCATCGCACACGTGCTCGGTCCGCTTGTGGAAAGTGAACGAGGCGAAAGTTCACCACAACCGGTCTCTCTGACATCCGCCGAGACTTCCGTGTTGGGGTGGTGATGGGGACCTGTTCCTTGCAAGTACCCCGCAGACGGTCCGGAATCTCGCACCGCTTTCTTGGGACTCGGGATCCCGACGCCACCGACCTCCGTGATCGTCATGCGGCCCAAGGGCAATTTGATATTCCTCGCCTTCTCGCTGCGTACCACCTTGATCGGAGATCCAGACGATTTGGCGACGCCGATGACGCGGCGAAGACGGTGCCTCCGCCATCTCGCTACTTGCTATCTATATAAGTTACGACGCAATTATTACATAGTATATAAAATTGAGTTTGTACTTCAAATATTAAAATTAACTCGTTTTGATCCATAGACCGAGTACGACTATCGTAAGTGAGTCATGCGGTGTACTCCGCTAGATGATATTAAAGATAGTAGTCAATATTTGAATGTCCACAAAAGCATTCGGATCTCAGAACCATAGGACATTTGTGGGCAAGCAATGCAAAAATTGTTTCATAAAAGGCATTAATCACAATAGCACCGAGTTCTACACACGCTCTTGGCATCCATGAAAAAAAATCTAGATACGTGCAAATCCAAAATAGCACCAAATCCTAACAAATCGCAACCAAAATACTTTATAATATACTACACGTTGCCTAATTAGCAAATCCAACGTGGATCTACACCATATAAGAGAACGTTGATGATAAATACAATGTTATGCCCAACATTAACTGAAGGAGATCAACCATAAGGAGCATAATGTACATATGATTGATTATGGAGTGTGCTCTCAGAGAGAGAGTTGCAAAGGAACTAGCCTTTGCCATCTCAACCCCATTGTCAATAATCTTCATAAATTGAACTAAACAACACAAATTCACAACTTGAGCTCTAAATAATGCTTAACTACTCGTCTAAAGATAGCAAAGCCAATAGACCACTCAATAAAATTATGATTAACCAGAGATCAAGTTTGATCACGAACAATACTCCAATTCTCCAACAGTTGATCACGAACATTACTCCAATTCTCCAATTCTTATAATAATGTAAAGAATTATACTTTTATTTAAAGCAGATAATGTATGTGTTACACACAAACCAGGAACATGCAACCCACACCGAATAACATGTTAGAACAAAATGAACTATCTCCAGCAGATTCTATATCCAATGCATCGTATTGAAAACTCGGCTACCAAAGAAATGTATACATAATGAACCCCCAAGACATGCTATGGATGAGACTATGTAACACTTGAAAATGAACCACTACAACCACAAAGATGCAATCAAGAAAATACTACTACCAATGACTTTTTAAGTTTCACCAATGTCATCAGATTTCTAGAAATAGGTGTTACAACACAATTGGTTGGGGCACATCAAATATTTTAAATGCTACAATCAACACCCATGATCAAGCCGACCAAACTACTAAAGAACTTATTGGCACACCTCGCATCCCACACTAGAGCTCAAGTATGAAATGATTATCGGCTCAATCTCGATTTGACCATTATCATCATTGAGCAAACCAAAGAAAGCCCACGTACAAAATGCAATTTCTTCAGATACGTAAATAAAACAGATATTGAGAATCAACTAGCACCGCAAATATGTATATGAAAGTACCACCAAGGCAAAGCAAAGGCACAATACTCACCAAGCGGTGGTAATCAAAACCGAGAAGCACCGGCCGGGTCTGGGAGGCGTTCGAGAATGAAGTCGAGGGACGGGTTAATGCCGCACAAGACAACCGAGAAGCACCGCCGGGTTGGGGGAGGCGTTCGAGAGGAGGGCGCGGGCTCGGGAGGCGCCGGGTCGGGGAGGCGCTCGAGAGGAGGCACTGGTCTGGGAGGAGGGGCGCCGGGTCTGGGAGGTGTTCGGAGAGGAGGCGGCGGGCTCGGGAGGCGCTGGCTCGGGAGGCGCCGGTCGGGGAGGCGTCGAGAGGAGGCGGCGGCTCGGGAGGCGCCTGGTCGGGAGGAGGCGCCTGGTCGGGAGGTGTTGGAGAGGAGGCGGCCGGGCTCGGGAGGCGCCGGGTCGGGAGGAGGGCGCCGGGTCTGGGAGGTGTTCGGAGAGGAGGCGGTGAGAGGACGACACCGATAGGGTTAGATCAAACCCTATCGGTGTCGTAACCTTATATAATCAACGCGCATCACGAGACGGTTTCGAGGGAACCGTCGTGATGTGGAAACATCACTGACGGTTCCCTCAAGAACCGCTCGTGATCTAAACATCACAGACGTTCTTGAGAAACCGAAATGCGTGATGCGAACATCACGCACGGTTCATGAGAAACCGAAGCGCAGTGAATCGTTGGATCGGCATCGAACGGCCCACGTTCGCAGAACGCTCGACCATCCGAGGCGTCGATCCATTTGAACCGCTGGATTCTAAATTGAGGGTCCACATCGCGTGAACGCTCGGACTATCCAACGCCTCGCACAACGTGAACCGTAGGATCCAAATCAACGGCCCGAGATCAAGCTACCAAGTTTGAATTGCCGCGCATTTGGTCTCGTGGACCGCCGGATCCAAGATCAACGGTCCCGATCCGAGTGAACGTTCGGACCGTCCGAACGCCCCGATCTCACGTGAACCGCTGGATCCGCATCCAACGGTGAACGTTTAGGGTTTGTGAGCCCGCGACGCTGCCGGCCGCTTAGGACGCGACCGTTGGATCCAAGATCAACGCCTCGCTCGCCACGCCGATTCTCATTTCGCTTTTCCGAAAGGATTTATTTATCAAGCGAAAATGTGATAACTTGTAAAATGCATATCTAATTCATTTTAAATCCTTTTCGTTGATTCAAATTTTGTTGGTTATGTTTTTAATCAAACTTTAATCTAAAAATGTTTCCAACTCCAGTATAGCTCCAGAAAATTTTGCTAATGAATAGTAGCATTTTTGATTTATAAAAGCTGAGCAAAATTGTCTTGGCCATATCTTTTGCATTAAGAATCCAAATCAATTGGTTCTTGTTGCTAAATTTATTATAAATCAGAATCTTGCTACTGTAAAATTTTTAGAATTTTTGGAGAAGGTTTACCATTGGGTCTTTGCATTTTATTCGGTCTTATTTTGCGGGGAAGAAGGTGAGCCCCAAGGGCCTCACTTTTGCGAAATGTGCTGTGGGTTCGACGACTAGCTTGGCGGTCCGGTCGGTTGCCTTGTGGGTTAAAGGCACACTGATTGGCTCTTCTGGGAAGTATACATGTCTCGAGTCTCGGATTATCTGATTTGTGATGCTAGGACCAAGTGGATGGTTAAGCATTACAAGCCCGATAAACCGGAGTCTCACATGTATCGAGTTCGACAAGTGGAATTAAATACTTGACAATTGTCATCAATTTAAAGATCATAAGTCCATAACACATTAACACATGACAATGGAATAAATTAGTTAATTACAATGGAGTAAATTCTTAATTAAAATATAGCCCTTCATGATGATCGACGCGCATATAGCTAGCTTCCTCTTTGGGTTCTTCCTCGAGCCTCGATGCCGCCTCCGAAAGGTGGCAACTCGTCAAATTGATTGTATTCTTCCTCGCCCACTACATTCTCAACTCCGACAATCCTCCTTTTCCATGAAGAACTACGTGACGCTTCTTATTTGCCGGTCGGTTACATAGAAGACTTGAACAACTTGGTTAGCCAAGACGAATGGTTCGTCTTTGTATCCGACACGCTCGAGGTCCACGGTAGTGACGCCTGCATTTGTCGACCTTCACTGTGGGAGATGGACCCAACGGCACCAAATAGGGGATCTTGAAAAGCACGAGTCGATCTCCCATATCTCCTCTATTTTCCCATAGTACGAGCTCCTCACCCATCAGATCGAATGCATCTATGCGACACCGCCATTACCGCGTGCTCTTCCTATCCCGAGCCGCCAGATAAAATGTGTACCCATTTATGTCGATCCTTGCCATGTGACAATTGTAAATCGTGGCCCTCTTGCCAACCATAGAAGCGTATCATCACTTGATGACCTCCGAGTGATTCGCGCTTTAACCATTCGTTGAACCGACGGTTGTGTTCTCTGGTGATCCAAACCTCCGACCGGCCGGATTCTGGCGCACCATGTCTTTGTGCTCGCCGATGTACGGGGACACTTGGGTCATGTGTTGCAAGACCGTGAAATGGGCTTGAGCGTATGTATCCAGATCGGGAGTGATTGATTTCCTTCCTATGGTCCCGATACCATCCGTCTCCCCTCATGACGAGATAGAGGCACACCAATCGGATCCACCGAGCCATGTAGTCGACGCAGAACTCAATGACCTCTTCCGCTGCATAACCTTCGATGATCTTGCCTCCGGCCGAGATCGATTCCGCACGTAGGACTTGAGAATTCCCATGTACCTCTCGAACGGATACATATGACGAGAAACACAGGCCGCATATCTTTATCTCTTTCACAAGGTGAACAATGAGATGGACCATGATATCGAAAAATGACGGAGGGAAATACATCTCAAGATGACACAGAGTCGCCACTACCTCGGCCGCAGAGCATCTAGTCCTTGGGGATCGATGACCTTCGAGCAATTGAGTTGAAGAAATAACACGACCTCAAGATTGCCACTGACCTTGTTCGGCAAGATACTCCTAATTGCAACAGAAGCATTTGTGTCATCAAGACACGACAATCATGCGACTTCATACCAATTAATTTCAAATCTTGCATAGAAACAAGTTTCTTAATGTTAGCGGAGTAACCAGACGGGACTTTCACACGTGCAAGCTCGCACGCTTCATTTCTCTCGGCCTTGGACAGAGTGTAGCAAGTCGGGGAAGGTACGCTCGTCTCAGATCGGTCTCTTTCGGTGCTAACTCGGTCCATATGTTCATATCGACCAAGTCACGCCGCATGCTAACACCATCCTTTGTTTTGCCACTAATGTTCAAAGAAGAGACCAATCAAGCTATCACATACATTCTTCTCACGCATAACGTCGATGCAAATGGCGAACTTCTAAGTACTCCCAATAAGGCAAGTCCCAAAAATTGACCGCTTCTTCCGGATGTTCTTCTCACGGGTTTTTAATTTACGCCCTTCCCAAGCACAACATCGATATCCTTAACCATATCATAGACCTCTTTCCCACTAAAAGCCCTTGAAGTCGAACCGCCTTCCTTATTTCCGTCGAATTGTTTCTTCATCTTGCGGTATGGGTGACTCCTCGGAAGGAACCTACGGTGGACGATATATACGCTTTATGCGAGTTGTTCACCATACACTCTCCGTAGCATCTAAGCAGGGCGGACAGGCTTTGGCTCCTTTTGTACTGAAGCCCGATAGGTTACCAAGGGCAGGAAAATCATTGATGGTGCAGAACAACATGGCGCGTAAAGTGAAGTTCTCTCGCTTGTACGCATCCCATACCTGCACCCTTCGCTCCACAAAGGTCACAAGATCTTCCAAAGAATGGTGCTAGGTACACATCAATATCATTCCTGTGTTGCTTCGGCCCTTGGATAAGTAGTGTCATCAAAATGTATTTCCGCTTCATACACAGCCAAGGAGGAAGGTTGTACATACATAGATTCACGGGCCAAGTGCTATGTCGGCTGCTCATGTTACCGAAAGGATTCATTCCGTCCGTACTCAACCCTAACCTTATGTTCCTCGGTTCCGCACCGAACTCTTCGAAGCTCCGATCGAAGTTTCTCCACTGGGCAGAATCAGCAGGGTGTCTGAGCTTCCCATCTTTCTTACGCTCCTCCGAGTGCCAACGCATCAATCTTGCCTCCTTTCGGTTCGCAAATAAACGCTTCAAACGTGGGATCACAGCGATACCACAACATCTTAGCAGAGGTCCTTGCTTCGCCTTAGCAAGATTCTTCCGCTTGTATCGGATGCTCAGACACGGACATGCATGCATGTCTGCATACTCTTTACGGTAGAGGATACAATCGTTCGGACATGCATGTATTCTTTCTACTTCCATTCCCAACGGACAAAGAACCATCTTAGCTTGGTAGGTCGTGCTGGGCAACACGTTTCCCTCGGAAGAATGTCAGCTAAGAGACCTAACAACGCCAGTAAAACTCTTGTCGGACCAACCATTGATTGCCTTTAATTTCAGCAGTTCAAGCACGGTTGACAACCTTGTGTATTCCGCTTGGCGCCAGGAACAAAAGTTTCCCGAGTCCTCCATTAAGCCCTCGAATTTACAAAACTCTCTCTCACCGTAGTTCCCTTCTGCATCGCGTAGCATCTGATCCAGATTGTCATCATGCGATCTATCCTCATCAAAAGCACATTCCATACCCCGCATATCGTTGACTTCTCGGCGATGTCGCCACATCGACTTCCCAGATAATCTGCTCTTCACCGTGATCGCCCAACATGTATATCCTTTTTGAAACCTCTTCAGTATTAAGTGAGCTTCGATCTACGCCGGGTTGTTAAACATTTTCATATTACCGCAATCAATGCATGGACAAGACATATATTTTATCCCTTCTTCAACATATCCCTCTGCATGCTCTTCTAAAAGCAAACACGCCATTAATATACTCTTCACTCACACGGTTCTCAATGTACATCCATTTGGTCCATCTACACATTAGTGAGTACTCTATATTAATAAACCGCAAGTACCCTTTATAATGACCAAACACATTAGTGAGTACTCTATAGCAAATATAAAGGGTTACAGATCGATCGTTACCCTTCTCTCCAAAGTGGCGCAATGTGGGAGGAGGCAGCAGATCAGGTGCCGCAATGGGCCGGGGGAGGAGGAGGCAGGGTAACGACCAAAATGGGAGAGGAGGAGGTACGGTAATACCAAAATGGGGAGGACGCAGCAGCAGGAGGGTGGCGGCGGTTCAAATGGATTTAATAGAAATGGGACTGCTGGCAATGGACGCAGCAGCAGGAGGGTGGCGGCGGTTCAAATGGATTTCATAGAAATGGGGACCGCTTGGCGGCGCTACTTATAATCTCGATATCACGCACGGTTCTTTAAAAGAACCGTCAGTGATATAACTATCGCGCACGGTTCTTTTAAAGAACCGCTCGTGATATGTTATATCACGCAGCGGCTCGCTTAACGAACCGCTGCGATGAAAGAGTATCACGCGGTTCGTTAAACGAACCGCTCGTGATATTTATATATCATGCACGGTTAACGAAGAACCGCTCGTGATATTTATCGCTGCACGGCCTTTTGAACCGCTGCGTGATGGGGTGTCTAGTATAGCATGTTCTGTAGTAGTGTCTCCCTCGCGACCCGTTGCCTCTCTCCCTCCTGCCATTGCTTCTCTAATCTCCATGTCTTGTCAATTGTCACCCGTCCCTCCATGGCTCCACCAACCCCACCCTATTCCCCGATTCCTATTGCCTCCATTTTCCACTCCACTCCTATGATTCCCCATCGCCTCCATCACTCCAATTATCCACCATCTCGCTTTCTTGCTCTTACAAACTTAGATTTCCTCTATCCCATCTCCCAACTCTATGCCTCCATGGTTCCATGCCTCCATCGACCATCCCCCTTTGTGCCCTACCTCCCCCCAAACCCCCAACCCCAGTATCCAACGCCTCCCCCACCACCCCCAGCCTCCTTCCCCACCGCCCCTAGCCTCAGCAACACCTTCCCCACCACTAGGCATCGGCCTTGCAACACCGCTCCACCCCCCTCCACCTCATGAGCAGGTGGTGAAGGCAAGCACGCCGGGCACGGGCGGAGGCGGTGACGCAGAGGCGTGGGCGGCGTCACGGGCGGGGGTAGCAACATGGAGGCGACCAAGTGGGCGCGATGCACGCAGGAGGGCGCGTGCATGGCCCAACTCCCCGGCCATGCCATGCCGCTCGATGGGCCCCACCCTCAGGCCCAGCATGGCCCAGCCATTCGTGTCGTGCTAACCCGACCCGCCACGTCGCATGTCGTGCTGTGCTGGCTGGGCCTAGGGATGACCCAAAAAAGCACGACCCAAGTTCTAGGTATAAAAACAACTAGTAGTACTGTACATACAATCTCGTGTGTGCACTGCATAGGGAAAACATTCTTGGTATAACTAAAATTCCAGATCCCTCCAATAGAACCAAAACTCGCAAAAATCCCAAAAATTTTCATCCGAAAAATCCAAGCGCGCATGCCAAATTCAGAAAAAATGAAATATCGGTCGAAATTTGTGAGATGTTAGGTTTCTAGGATTAATCCCATTAAAATCTTGTGAACAAAATCAGGGAGAGAAGGCTAAACTGGCGGCGACAGCATAGGGTTAGAGGTGGGCCTCACAGACATCTCGTTATGTACACACCCTGGTGACGAGGATTAAAACCTCTATTCATTATTTAGGATATAGAGACATGTGGATATCGTGAGGATATGTGCACGATCTTAGAATGATGAGTCAATTGGCCATGGCTTTGTTGGTTTGCAAAATCTCGTGTTTTCGGTTTTGCTTCAGTTCTGTCAGACCACAAAGCGGTCCGATCGGCAAGGGGGCCGACCGCCGTGGAAGAGGTCCGACCGGCCGTGGTGGCCGGTCCAACCGGTAGTGCCTAAAAGTGGATTTTGGAGCTGATCCAAAAATAAGATGTGTAGGCAAGTGAGGGGAGTCTCCTGGATGTGGTCACATCATTTTTGGAGCTCCCAGTCAAAAGTTCTATTGAGTTGAAAATTCCAGAAGGTTTCGGATTTTCACGATGGAATTTTGGCTAAGTCTATTCGGGGCGTCCGACCATAGTTATGGAATCGGTCCGACCGGCCTGAAATCGGTCGGACCGGCTGTGTGGGGCGGTCAGACCGCCGATCACTTGAAGGTGAACCTTCTTAGCATTGATGTATTTTGATTGTGGTTATTGTATGGATATCAATGCTTTATTGTTGCATATTGCATTGTGGAACTAACGTGGGTCAAGTTGTGAAGAACTTGTTCTCAGAGACGATTTGTTTGTCTATTGCTGTGCAGGTGGCTTGCAGGTCAACGACGTCAACGGTGAGGTGGATCGGGACTACGCTTGGAGAGCTGAGGTCCAGAACGATCATGGATGCCGGGTGAGGTCGTGTGACTCAAGCATGGTGCAGAATGGGCAAGATGGATCGAATGGTTAGTTCGGTGCAGCTGGTTGGATCAGACAGTGTGGAAGTCGGTGCAAGTCTCTAGGAGGTTCCGATGGGATTCGGACAGGAGAGACTTGGCGACGTGATGAGAGCCGCTGTTCAACCTACACGTGGTGAAGCAGGCGATTGCTTCAACAGTTGTGTGAGTGGGTCCCATGTGTGTGTGGGTCCCAAAAGTGAAACCCTAGGCCTCTCCTATAAATAGAAAGGGGAGAGATGTAAAACCCCTTGAGGCATTCACTTGAGCCCCTCTTCCTTTTTCTAGGGTTTGGAGAGGAGAGGAGAGGAGAAGCTAGGGTTTGGAGAGATTGTATGTGTGCTCTTTGTTGAGCTCTTGTCCTCCTTGTTGGAGTGGCTTTGTAAGCATCTTGTGAGATCAATCAATCTTGTGATGCTTGCTTGAGAGATCATTTGTCTCCTTTGTGTTCTTCTCTCTTTTGATGAATTTGGTGCTTCCTTGATTCAAGTGGTTGAGCTTGGTCACTTGACCTATTTTATCTTGCTTTGATTTGTGGGAATACTCCTAGAATCATCTAGACCATCAACCGTCACAAGCAAGTCTTGAATCAAAGATTTTCATATTTCTAGGGTTTGTGCACTTCTTTGGTAAAATCGTCAGAGATCGTTTCTGTGAAGTGGATCTGGAGGATCGTCGCTAGAAATAGGTCTCTAATATCCTTAGGGAGGTGTGCTCCAAATTTGGTCAAGTTTCATTGGTTGAATCAAAAGTTGGACCAAATTTCGTTTTGGATTTGGGCATTGAATTTCGGTTCTGGACTAAATCGGTCGGACCGATTTTATACGACGGTCGACCGCCAAGATTGAGATCGCTTGCTGTCACGGTCGAACCGATTCAAATCGGTCGGACCGCCCTTTGACTGCCGGTCAGACCGCCCGTGTCCAGAACAGCTTAGTGAGTTTAATTCTCAACTTTTGTGTCTTGTGGTTAAGGGGTTATCGACCAAAGACAAGGCTTCTCCTCAGGCGCTTCATCGATCTTCTTAGCTTTCATAGCTAAAGGAGTAAAGTTCGTGTTGAATTTGATTAAGGCAAAGAAATCGAGAAAGCACCTATTCACCCCCCTAGTCGCCTTTACCGGTCCTACAAGTGGTATCAGAGCCGGTTAGCTCTTCTCATAGATCTTAACCGGTGTTTGGAGCCATGGCGATCGATGTATACAATCGTGCCACATATTTTTGATGGAGTTGATTTTGCTTATTGAAGGCCCGAATGCAGCCTACATCGAGGCTCAAGGGCACGCAATTTGGCTTAAGGTGAAAAACCTTATGTCGTGCGGTCGATGACAATTTGATCACTCGGATGTGGAGAACAATGTAGGCTCGGAATTTTTGATCCAAGGCCTTAGTCGATCGGAGTTTGAGCATGTCGCTCATTTGCGGTCTGCTCATGAGATCTGGCGGACTCTTTGTGATTATCACGAGGGGTCCACTGCGATCAAGGAAGTGAGACAGAGCCAGCTGAAGAAAATTTACTCCAAGATCGAGCAAAGACCTAGTGAGTCTTTAGATGAGCTGTGGGGGAGATTTTCTAAAATTCTTCATGATCTCCGCGCTGTTGATCTTATTTTCACTGAGTCTGAAAATGCACGCCAGCTGTTGGGTGCACTTGATGTGAAGGTCTGGGGGATGAAGATCACTGCCATCAATGACAACACTGTCATGAGTGAGCTTACCATGGATAAGCTTTACTCGAGGTTGAAGACACACGAGATTGATTTTATCTCGCGTCTCCCCACGACAGAGCCGATGGCTTTAGTGGTCGACCAATCTAAGGGTAGATATTCTGATTCTTTTGATGTTAGCTCATCTGGTTTTTCTTTGTCTGCTTTGCATTCTTTGAGCGATGAGCAACTTGAGAGACTACCTGAAGATGATTTAGCCCTCCTATCCACAAAATTCACGAGAGCTTACAACAATGTGAGAAATAGGAGGAGAGGTGGACCTATCACTTGCTTCGAGTGTGGTGAGCCAAACCACATTCGCTCCAGGTGCCCCAAGCTGAAGGGCAAAGAGGAGAAGGAGTCACAAAGGCATCCTCAAGCGAGGGATGCTAAATCCAAGAAGACAAACTATCGCAAGTTTGTCAGCCGGGTCCTTGAAGCTCTAGAGGATGTGAGCATGAGCGATGTGGACTCGGAGGTGGAGGACGACAAGAGTGACTCCCGTGGCAAGAAGAAGGCTCGTGATTTCACGGGCATGTGTTTCATGGCTAAGAACAGCCATGACAGCGACTCCTCCAACAACGAGGATCCTTTCAGCGATCCCGATGAGGTATGCCCTTCACTTCCTGACATGAAAAGGGCTTTGGTGCTTGCTGAACAAAAACTGCATAAGCAGGCTAAATTGATTAAGAAACAGGATACTATGATTGATAATTTGAACCTAGAAGTTGTTAGGCTCAAAACCATTAATCCTAATGATTTCTATGATTCATGCTCTAGCTTGCTTAATGAATTGTCAAGCTTAAATAATGCTCATTCCTCTGTGGAAAATCAATTAAAAGATGCTCTTGTTGAACTAGAATCTCTCAAGTCTAGTTCTGTTTGCATGGATGTCATTCCGCTTGATGTGACTGCTTTGGATGCTATTCCTTTAACTTGCTCAAATTGCGCTTTGCTAGAATTAAAATTGGATAGCTCCTTGAAAGAATTGCAAAAATTTGATGCTAGTCACACTTGCTCTCATTGTAAGAACAATATAATTAAAATGCAAGAGATGACCGAAATGGTTGTTTACTCTAGAGCTGCATCTTGTGAAAATTGTCCTAAGCTTACAATTGAGATTGAAGCTTTAAACAAGACTCTTGAAGAGAAAGCTAAAATTGAAAAATCCATGTCTCTTACTGTTTCCAAGAAAGTCATTGATTCTTCCTCTTGTATGTTGCATGCTGAAGTTGAAACTGTTGTTGGTAAGATACAAGAGGCTTTTAGAGTCAAATTTAAGGAGCAGTTGAATAGGATTAAGGAATCCTATTGTGTGTCTTGTGAGGCTCTAAAAGTGGAAGTGGCTCTTCTTAAGAGCAAACATGATGAGGCAATCAATTCTAGAAAGTGCTCTAATTGTGGAGTTTTAGCAAAAGAGAGTGATTACCTCAAATTGACTCTTGAGAAGTTTTCTGGTGGGAAAAAGAAACTCAATATGATTCTTGATCAATCTAAAGTGAGTAAGAAGAATAGTGGCCTAGGTTTCAAGTCCCTAGAGCATTCCAAGAATCACCCACCTAAGGTTGCAAAACTTGAGAAAAATGGTTTGGTTGAGCAAGAACCTTTTAACACTTCCAAGGTTGTATTCAAAGCTGCGGGTTTTGCTCAAACTCTTTCTAGTAAGAAAGGTGCTTCTGTTTCACCTGTACAGACCCCTCAAAAGGTCAAGTTCCATTGCACCTTCTGCAAGAAAGAGGGCCACACTGTTGAGTTTTGCTTCCGGAGAGCAAAGATTGAGAGAAAAGAGAGGATGAGCACTTTGAGATCCATTAGAGGAGTCTTTTCACCAGCTGTAGTCTCTAGAGCCAGGCAGCCTATTCATCGTACCACATATAGGCTTAGGTTTGTAGAGAACTTTATTGACTCTTTTGGTGGGTCCAGACAGCATTTTGGTTTAGGATATCGTGAGGAGAGACCACGGGTAGCACCTAGACAGGGGGAGTATTGCTCTTTTGGTAGATCGTTTTGGAGAGGTCCAGGTGGTGCTCGTGTGCATTCTTATGATTTTGTTCCTAATCATTTTATGGCTGCTTCTTCTGCTATTCCCAGGCATCGTGCGTCCGAGTAGTGGACTCCTAAATCGTTTATCTCTAACCCCAGTACTGAGGCATGGATGTTTTGAGGGAATTTGCTCTTTTTGCATTCATTGTATCATAATGCATTTTTCATTTCAAATATCTTGCATTGTATAATAAAACTTGTGGAGCTTTGAGTATTATCCTTGTATGGCTTGATTTCATACTCTATACCTTGTCATGTCAAGTGATAGTCAGCTAGGCTTCTTTTTTGGCTCTTCGTGTTTTAGCTTAGCTTTCACCTTGCTAGCTTTATATCTGTGAGCAAATTGAATCAAATCATGTCTTGTTGGATCTTGTGACTAGTTTTGCTCTAGTGATCCTCTTATGATTCATGCCATGTCATATAGGTTAAATAGAGTCTTGAACTTATTTTGAGATGAAAATGAGCTTTTTAATCTCTTAAGTCAAGCAAATGAAGAATGAGATTTTTGGTGCGAAAAAACTGATCTCACCGATCCTTTCTCATGAGACGGCTTGCCATTGCACTAGGCATGAACTCAGGGGGAGTTTTGGATGATCTAGACCACTCTTTTAAGCTTATCGCTTGAGATGGTCGCGGAAAGGCTTGAGATCTAACACAATGAAAAAAATCCTTTTTAGGAAAATACTCAAAATGCTAAGTGCTTGGATTTTGCTTTAATTGAACTCTTAATGCTCAAAATACCTCAGTTCCAGTTTTGGGTCTCTTTTTACTTATAGACATGGCTTGACTCATTTTTGGTTGCTTTTAGTGAAACTATGATATTGAGCAACCTTTCATGGTATTAATTCTTTTAATCTCAGATTACTGCTATGTTCGTTTAGCTTTGCAGTACATGTTTTGCCATGATTGAATATAGCTTCTGTAACACCCTGACCCAAAATCGGCTCAATGCCCAATTTCACCGTAGCGGACCGCCACACATAGCACCTCACTTACACTTTCGTCCTCGCTCGTGTAAAAGGGTTAACCCGGAGGTGCTACGCTTGGATCCAACAGCATTATATACTACTACAACTCACTTGAGATAAGCAATGGGACAAATCCCACCACACAACTCCTCATGGGCCACATGGGCCACGCTATGAGCAGGCTGGGGTATTACACTCACCCCCCTCAAGGGCTGACGCCCTCGCAAAGATACCGTATACAAGGCAAATGCCAGAACCACCCCTCGGTGCACGCCTCAGGCGTCGGTGCGGCACATATGCCATGCCATGTGTCCACTCCGGCCCACATGTGCCATGCGCCATATGCCGCGCTCTGCCCCGCACGCGCTGCGGCTGTGAGGGTTGATGCTCTGATACCATCTGTAATACCCTAACCCAAAATCGGCTCAATGCCCAGCCCACCGTGGGGCGGACCCGCCTACACATAGCACCTCACTTACACTTTCGTCCTCGCTTCGTGTAAAAGGGTTAACCCGGAGGTGCTACGTTTGGATCCAACAAGCATTATATACTACTACGACTCACTTGAGACAAGCAATGTGGGACTAATCCCACCACACAACTCCTCATGGGCCACATGGGCCACGCTATGAGCAGGTCGGGGTATTAATGTAATACTCCGATTTATTACAAGGACGAAAGCACTCAAAAGAGAAATTAGACATAAGAAAAAGGGGATTTCTGTAGTTTTTCGGCAACCTGGGCCTTGGGCCTTGGCCCAGGTCGGCAACCTGGGCCTTGGGCCTTGGCCCAGGCGGCCCATGAGGGGCCGGCCACGTATAAAAGGAGGGGGAAAACTCTAAAATACTGTAGCTACAGTACACACCACCACTGTAGCATGGCACTGTAGCACCCCTCCATGTTGCTCTACCAAGATGAGGAGAAGAGGAGAAAGGAAGGAGAGGAAGGAAAAAGAAGAGGAAGAAATGGAGGAGAAAGAAAGAGGAGAAGGGGAATCATCTTCACCAAGTGCTCGTTCATCGCCTCTCTGGGATCATCAAGGGTAACAATCGCCGTTCTTGGTCATTGGTCAATTTGGTAGATACGAATTTGATTGAATTTGTTTGAATCGAAATCTGTCAGTAATAGATCTATTCTATCCAGTATATTGCACACCCATTTTCGGCACCTTAGAGGCCGATCTGGAGGTTCATCCCTCTTAGAGTCTTATAGCCCTGGTTGTTATCTTTCCATGGGCACCGAGATCACAAGATTCCGCCTTACGGTTTAGGAGATACGAATTTTTAATCGCGCGCTGTCCTGTCTGCCTGAGATTTGAGGACTGTTGGTTTGCCCCTCGGTTTTGATCTAGTTAGAGTCAGATTCAGAACTTCCACCCAAATAGGTTATGGTAGCCCTTTTAATAAGCTTTCCAAGTTGATAAATATCACCTCCATTGGATCAGTATAATAAAAGCTACATCATTTTCTTTGCCACTATTATGAATTCTGGGCATATATCTGTTAGTGTTTTCAACTGTTGTTTAGGCCATAGTTTTGGCCGAATCAAAGGATCTCACCAACTAGAGTTTTGTAGCCTGGTGTGTTAATATTATTTGAACACTGGTTTCAAGTCATTATGAGTTACGGGTATTTAATTACGATTTTTCTCGTACCGCTTCCCGGTAGAGCTGTAATCTGGTTGAAACGTTTATGTTCAATACGGGTCTGTACGTTATATTGGGAAGTCAGGGGATATTGTAGAACACCGGTAGCAATGTATTATCACGTTGTTCTTATTTCAGGAACATACTTGTGTAGGCGGCGAGGCATCGCGTGTAGGAACACCTTCGTTGCTTGATAACGCGTCACAACACGAAAGGCAAGTACATTGAATCATTTACATTGATGAATGATGTGTGTTTGTGTTCATGCTATTTATTATAGTTTCGTTCAGCTTATTCTTATACATGATATTGATGACCTTGAGTGATTGAGACTTTGATATTGAGTTAATGCGAACGAGATACTGAGTTAATGAAATGAATTATGTTGATGAGTACTTAAAGGTGTTGCATCATTTACATTCATCATGATAAGAGTTGCACGAGCCAGGTCGGTGAGTAAGTCATGTAACTATTCCGGTGAGGTCGGTGAGAAAGATACATGACTATTCCGGAGTGCTCTAGACAAAATCCTACTATGGTGGGGATTCCACGGGAGTGGAATTTTGCTAAGACTCATCAACTCCAGTATGGGCATGTAAGACCCACCATTTCAATGTGGGCAGTTTCGAACACCCGTATGAAATGTTCTTCATACGGCATTTGGGTCCCCGGACTTTGTTAAGTATGGGCTTAAGTGAACACCGACGGGTGTGTCACTCACTATACCGGTATAAGTTGTGAGCAGTCCATTCCTTCATTGCATTACCACATTCCATGCATTTCCATAAATGTTCAGAGAAGTGTTTACAAGTGGATTGTGATTACCTTGATCTCTTGTTGTTTCGGTTATTTGTTTAATGTACTTGCTGAGTCTTTGGCTCATCCTTGCTTTGTATGTTTTATTTAGGTAAATGAGGAAGAAGGCCAGACCTTTTGTGGGGTAGTCCAGCACGCTGCACATCACATTTATCAAACCAGAATAATTACTGTTATCTTTCAGTCTTGTCAACTAATTGATAAATTTTCTAGATTGTAATAATCAAATTTTGGATTTGTTTACTGTACGTCGTTTTATGATTGTTTTCCATTGCTTCCCATGAAAATGTTATTCGTTTATCGTCGTTCCCTGATGGAATATTGTTGCGTGAGCCTGATTACCCTAGTATTGTTGTATATTCTTAGTTTTTGCTAGTTTCGCGTGACATCTTGGCTTCCGAATGGCCAGCGTGTTACAGCTTCTTCTCTTTATATGGCTTGGTACAATACTTGTACTGTCTACATGGATAATGGTTATGGCTCCTTTTTATTAAATCTCAAAAATAAAGTCATTTCATCATACTCTTTCATTTCCCATGCATCTTGATGAATTCATTGTCAAAGGGGGAGAATGATTGGTTGTGAAAAATGTTGTTTTGGAGCTTTTGGTTTCATACATAAGGTTTCATATAAAAGAACTTCATAAAAAAAATGAACCTTTTGAAAACTTGTGATTACAGTGAGTTGAGTCTCTGGGTTTTATTGCTTTTTTCTGATTTTATTTGCAATTGAAGAAGACTCACAATGATCAAAGGTCAAATAGTACATTTGTCTTTCATATGGACCTAAGTGAGATTTTTGGCCACTTTCCGGAAATTGAATCCTTTTGTGCTTTCATTGCCTTATCTCACTTGCTTATACTATTCTGAAGCCAGCTTGGCCATTTCCTAGGCTTTTTCTTGCTTATGGACCAAGTTGTGCCTTTATGCGAAAACGGCGAATTTTTTACTTTTTAAACCTTGAAACTACATTTTCTGGGAAATTACCAATGTGTTTATCAAGGGGGAGATTGTGGATATCGTGAGGATATGTGCACGATCTTAGAATGATGAGTCAATTGGCAATGGCTTTGTTGGTTTGCAAAATCTTGCGCTCGATTTTGCTTGATTCACGACCACAAAGCGGTCCGGCCGGTGATGTGGTGGTCGGACCGATCGTGGAAGAGGTCCGACCGGCCGTTGTGGCCGGTCCGACCGGTAGTGCCTAAAAGTGGATTTTGGAGCTGATCCAAAAATAGGATGTGTAGGCAAGTGAGGGGAGTCTCCTGGATGTGGTCACATCATTTTTGGAGCTCCCAGTCAAAAGTTCTATTGAGTTGAAAATTCCAGAAGGTTTTGGATTTTCACGATAGAATTTTGGCTAAGTCTTTTCGGGCGGTCCGACTGCTGTTATGGAATTGGTCCGACCAGCCTGAAATCGGTCGGACCGGCTGTGTGGGGCGGTCAGACCGCCGATCACTTGAAGGTGAACCTTCTTGGCATTGATGTATTTTGATTGTGGTTATTGTATGGATATCAATGCTTTATTTTTGCATATTGCATTGTGGAACTAACGTGGGTCAAGTTGTGAAGAACTTGTTCCCGGAGACGATTTGTTTGTCTATTGCTGTGCAGGTGGCTTGCAGGTCAACGACGTCAACGTTGAGGTGGATCGGGACTACGCTTGCAGAGCTGAGGTCCAGAACGATCATGGATGCCGGGTGAGGTCGTGTGACTCAAGCATGGTGCAGAATGGGCAAGATGGATCGAACGGGTAGTTCGGTGCAGCTGGTTGGATCAGGCGGTGCGGAAGTCGGTGCAGGTCTCTAGGAGGTTCCGATGGGATTCGGACAGGAGATACTTGGCGACGTGATGAGAGGCGATGTTCAACCTACACGTGGTGAAGCAGGCGATTGCTTCAACAGTTGTGTGAGTGGGTCCCATGTGTGTGTGGGTCCCAAAAGTGAAACCCTAGGCATCTCCTATAAATAGAAAGGGGGGAGATGTAAAACCCCTTGAGGCATTCATTTGAGCCCCTCTTCCTTTTTCTAGGGTTTGGAGAGGAGAGGAGAGGAGAAGCTAGGGTTTGGAGAGATTGTATGTGTGCTCTTTGTTGAGCTCTTGTCCTCTTTGTTGGAGTGGCTTTGTAAGCATCTTGTGAGATCAATCAATCTTGTGATGCTTGCTTGAGAGATCATTTGTCTCCTTTGTGTTCTTCTCTCTTTTGATGAATTTGTTGCTTCCTTGATTCAAGTGGTTGAGCTTGGTCTCTTGACCTATTTTATCTTACTTTGATGTGTGGGAATACTCCTAGAATCATCTAGACCATCAACCCCCACAAGCAAGTCTTGAATCAAAGATTTTCATATTTCTAGGGTTTGTGCACTTCTTTGGTAAAATCGTCAGAGATCATTTCTGTGAAGTGGATCTGGAGGATTGTCACTAGAAATAGGTCTCTAATATCCTTAGGGAGGTGTGCTCCAAATTTGGTCAAGTTTCATTGGTTGAATCAAAAGTTGGACCAAATTTCGTTTTGGATTTGGGCATTGAATTTCGGTTCTGGACTAAATCGGTCGGACCGATTTTTATACAATGGTCGATCACAAGATTCGACCGCTCGCTGACGACCGGTCGAATCGATTCAAATCGTTCGACCACCCTTTGATCACGGCCGACCGCTCGTGTCCGTAATGTACTCGGTGAGTTTAATTCTCCACTTTTATGTCTTGTGGTTAAGGTGGTTATCGAATTCAGCACAAGGCTTCCTCTGTGCGCTTACTGATCTTCTTAACTTTCATAGCTAAAGGAGTAAAGTTCGTGTTGAATTTGATTAAGGCAAAGAAATCGAGAAAGCGCCTATTCACCCCCCTAGTCGCCTTTACCGGTCCTACAAGACCACAGTCTTCATGGTCGTAACCCCTAAGACTAACGACCTCACTGTTCATAAGGATTCCAGAGGTTACATAATACATAACATGGTCGGACAAGGTTCCGGACCTAGTCTCTGGCTAGTCAAATACTCACAAGGCTTTGAACTGGTATCTGGATCTGAGTCCAGGTATATCCTTTACCGTGTGACGAATGGAACCTGTACTGTATATTCCATACCACACGATGCTATGTAACTCTAAGACACTGGAATACGGTTAAATGGCTCACTGACATATAACCGCACAGCAGTTGATACATTGTCAACTGACGCCTCTCTCCGACCAGACGCGCCACTTCTCAATAGGCGTCCCTCCAAGGGACAACTGCCAATGCTTCATCAACTACATAAGGAGGACCGTGGAAGGAGGAGAGGGGACCGAAAGAGAAGATTGATTGGAATCACTCTCAGAAGACAACCAGTCGATTAGATTGCAAAGTCATAGCAAGCATTGCACTCTAGTGTTAGGAGAATTAGCTTTTTGGTCTAGATTACAGACACACCTTGTAATAGCCAGTTCAATGCAGTAGTCATAGTCGATCGTCTCCTCTAGCAACCTCTGCAGTTCCTTATGAAGATCGTGGATCGTCCTCTAGCGCAACAGCAACCGCAGTAGCACCTCTACGGCATCCACACGTCCTAGGAAGGAACAACCGAACACCGGTGTGCTAGCACCAAGTCGCACGGTGGGGATCTCAGGAAGATGATGGCTAGGGTTTCGGTGGAGCAACTCACGTCAACTCGTATATCATTACCGTCCCAGTAGCCTCAAGCATCTCCTTATAAAAGTGCCCATGACAGATCCTATTCGAACACGTTTTGTTCCAACCCATTAAGTGTGTGACCCGTTAGGTTTATGCGTAGTCGATTGTGACTCAAAAACCCTTTCTGACCACGAGTCGTTAGTGGTTCCTAGCAGGACATAATGATTCCCGAACACACACAAATTATATCATACGAATCTTAATGCAATATGATCTATGACCAGATCCTTATCACTTACGACCAGGTCCTATCTCTATACGACCAGTTCGTAACTCCTTACGACCAGGTGTTGATTACTCTGTGATTACGTTCGACTTGTCTACGATCAGCTCGTATCTCCATACGACTAGTCTGTAACTGATCGAACTAAGCGACCTATTCGTGTATTCTCTCTTTGCCTCACGATATCTGGTTGAACTCCAGGTGAGATATTATGTCATCCATAGACTATTCAATATTTTCTCAATCGAGTGTCGGATAACCTTATGTGGTAGAGCTCTTCTACCACTAGTAGCATGGCCATGCACTTTCTTTATCTGTTCACTTCAAGGGGCCCAGAGACATCTCTCCTGTTATGCAAGGAGGGGCAAATCCCATCTCGACCAGTCACATCCCTCCGCATGTTTCATAGCATACCCGAAAGTTACCTTTATAACTACCCAGTTACAAGTGGCGTTTGGTAACCCCTAAGAGTGCTATAACGCATGTAGTGAACCGTGCTAATCTCAGGTCTAAGGAATATACATCATCATTGCTTTAGACCAACTAACAACACAAAGAATCATAACAATCTCAATAGTATCTCAAGGTGTGTCTATCCAACACCATATTCTCTAACATGTGTTCACATTATCGATTCGATATCTCGATATCCATAACCGGTGAAACATGGTCATCAATCAATATATGTGCTGGTCGTAGAGTCACTGGTGTTCCGAGCAATGACATCCGACCAGGGATACATTTATAACTTATCCATACTCGTCACTGAAGTTTAAAGAGCTTCATCAACAAGTCACATACTCGTTGATCTATATAACTTATGATTCATTCAAGGAACAGAATAACATTTATTCAATAACTTATAAATATAGACGTGATACAATCTTCTCTATAATTGCCTCTAGGGCATATCACCAACAGGGAGTACACTTCGAAGGTGCTAGAGGAAGAGCAACCCAGTAGTGCCATCAGTTTCTAGGAGTGGATTAATCGCCACTCTCCTAAATAGGAGAAATTATCCCTTCTCTATGACATAGATGGTGCGAGGTACGGGATTATGATGACCAATATGTCTGAGGTGTACAATAGCGTCCTAAAAGGTATGTTGTGTCTCCCTATCACCACGATCATCGAGGAGATATGGACTCGCACTTTTGGATATTTCGTCAATAGAGTCACCGCAACCAAGCGACATATGGAGGAAGGCAAGCAGTGGTCCGAAAACAGGTAGAGACACATGAACTAGAAGATAGAGAAGGCCCGAATGCACGATATCCGAGTGATCGATGGCCTCAGGAGAAAGTACGAGATCAGACTTCAACATAAATATGTCAACAATTATGCGAGGGGGAAAGGAAGCAGGCATGCACCCTGGGTGATATGGCGACATGCGCCTACAACAAGGCGAAGCTCTTGCACAAGCCATGCTCGTATGTGTATAAGGCGTGTGGCAAATGAGGCTGACGTGTATGCTGTACATCTCCGAGTACTACAACATGAAGCACCTTTTTGCTACATGGAGCGCAGAGTTTCACTCGTACGGCTCGGACATGAACTACAAGGATCTTTAGTCAGATAGGGTGTCACTACTACAAAAAGGCTAACACTGGACACTTTATCACAGACGGTTTTCCAAAACCATCAGTGTTAATGATAATCACAGACGGTTTTACCAACGCGACCGTCTCTGTTACTAGATACGCTAAGAACTGTTTGTGATGAGCTAATATCATAGACGGTTCGTATCACGAACTGTCTGTGATACTTCACAAACAGTTCTTAATATGAACCATTTGTGATAAGTATCTCATCACAGACAGTTTGTATTAAAACCACATAGTAAGGAATAAAGGTATGCATCCAAGTAATAGTAAAATTAGGGAGTCACAGACAGTTTTTAATATGAACTGTCTGTGATATTAGCTCATCATAGATAGATATCACATACGGTTTGTATTAAAAACCGTATGTGATAACCCGCCCACCGATCCGAGCTCCCACCAAGTCATCAATCCGCGGCATCTTCCCCCACGATCCCCACCTCGCTCATTCATTCCCTCAATATCAAATGGCAAGCACCACCCTCCCAACCATCCCGCCTAATTCTTCTTCCTCCCCCTCCCCACCCTCCTATCTCATCCCCGCCTCTTCTCTCCTACCGTCGACCATCCTGGAGGCACTGCGGCGAATTCTCATCCCTGCCTCTCATCCTGTCCCATGGTGTTATGGTGAGCTCGGTGTGGAGGCCGGTCTCCACTCCCCAAGCCTGCACACCTCGGTCGTGTCTCCATCCACGGCCGACCTCACCGCATCTAGCGACGCCCCTAAGACCCTGGTGAGCTCATTCCTCTCATTAATCTCTCCATTCCCCTTTCTCCTGGTTTGATTTATTTGCTACTATTCGTAGGGTTTGGAATGTGTTCCCTTGCCATGCTTCCAGTCTTCTTGTCGGTCTCTAAGCAAGGGAGAGGTGGTGGTTCGGGTGGAACTGGGGAGACTAGCGAGTCGGGAGCTGACATTGCAAAACGCAATGCACACCATGCTAGTGGCGTTCAGGCTGCAGCTGGTGGTGAGGGGGTGCTTCGTGGTGCCGCCGGGCCATTTTTTTGTCCTGCATATATCCTTCACAGATGGTTCGTAGCAAAAATCGTCTGTGATAGTCGAGCACCATAGACGGTTTTTGCTACGAATAGTCTGTGATAATTGACTATTACAGAAGGTTCTGAGTTATGAACCGTCTATGATAAGGGTAATCATAGATGGTTGAAGAACCGTCCGTGATAACCTCAGGTTATTACGGACCCATAAAGACAGACGGTTCAAGAATCCGTCTGTGATGATATTTCTGAACCGTCTGTGATGACCTTCTCTGCAGTAGTGTGCAATGGGGCCCGAACAAGGACTTGAAGACAATAGGAAAGGGACGACGACAGACACGGCGATTCCAGAATGGAATCACAAGACATGGACGACTTCGACTTATGACACCGACATGGGGAGTCCCGCCACAAGGGGAGAGGGAAGGCTCCTTCGACTTAGATCGGCCGACGTCATAGCGTATCTGGTTGCCCGGGCGCACTCCGTATCAAAGATGTCAGTTACATCCATTTTGCATCCTTTGTTACGTTTGCTATTGTACGAACCACTTACATCATGGAATCGCAGGACGACAACTTCGACACTCGCCACCACCATTGGCAGCCCCGAGACAAGGGCAGTGGCTATGGCACCGTAGACAGTAGTTGCATATATCATTTCATAGATGGTTGATCTGACTACCCTCAAGAATAACATTGTTAAATAGTACACTCTTTGTTAATTTATCATTTAAATGTGAATGATATTCTTTAGCATTGTCTGTACCACAGGCCAGATAGGCTTGTACATTAATCAATTGAGGGAGATGTGTGGCATGTAGATCATATAACAACAAACCGTAGCCTTCGAAACGCACACTAGTTGGAGGCTACGGTACATTGTTATATGATATGCATGCCACGATTTCTCTCAGTTGGTTCATGTACAATCTAGCCTATGGTATAATACAATATTAAAGAATATCATCAGTGTTAAACTGATAAATTAACAAAGAATATGTTATTTGATAAGGGTACATGTGATAATACCCCCTCGTCCTACATCCCAATTGCAATAAACCCACACGTGTATAATGTAACGCTTGTAATGTCGTCAATTTTATGTATGAAAAGTGACATTGCAACTCCATTGAAAATGTTTGACACTTCTTGTTCTCTGTTTTCATGTGTTAGTTAGTTAAGTAGTGCTCGAATTTTCATTATCGTAATAAATTTGATATCACATAATGACTGGTAGTTAATTAGTTACCTTAATTGTAATTAATTAATTGTGAAATGATTAGATGTCAAGACTTACTCATATGGGCCTTAAGGATTTTTATTTTTCTATAAATTAAATCATGAACTATTAAGCTTGTTTGCAACTTTCTTTTCTATCGTAATATGTTTTTGCTGCCTTTTCATTCATTATTTAATTTGGATACTAATCTTCTATCTACTTTAAAATTTTGTAGATGCGTTTCTTGAATAGCTGTGCTAAGAAGGAGGGAGGTTTTTGTGCAGAGTTGTGGTGCATACTTCAAGGCTTGGGCTACGTCCACTGACCAGAGTATCATGGCTTCACCATCAATAAGTACGCTAAGTAAATGTGGTGTGTCAAGGTCACCATCTACTCGAAGAGCCATCCACGAGGAGATAGAACCTACCGCTTCACGGTAGAGAGGGAGACAGACAAGCTCGGGATGCAGGATGCTGCCAAGGAGGCCATCATCCTTCTGGGGTTCCACTACCACAGTGCACTACAACGTACCGCCTTCCACTACTTTCCACATCGCAAGAAGGGGGAGGTCTTTAGCAGGTACATATTCACTGAGGGGGAGCAGGACACCACCATCCCCCACATAGCGTACTTGATCAAGGCGTAGGACGAGGCCTATGTGTTCATGGCCAATGAGATGGAGCGAGCGTACGAGAGACTGCATGCTGAAGAGAGAGAGAGAGAGAGAGAGAGAGAGAGAGAGAGAGCTCAGCTGAAGACAGCTCAGCATCAACCACCATCACCTCAGGATGATTTACCTTCTCGTGGAGCGACTACAGGCCCGCGCCCAGCTAGACACCTTAGAGATGTACCCCACATGATGTCTGTATGCAAGAATGTGTGTCGCCCGAAGACTCTTGGTCCTCAAGTTCAGGAGATCCACGGTCTGATTGCAGCTGCCAGAGGAGAGAATTCTTCGGATTCTTCAGTGCACGGACGTTGTTGGATCAGTGACGATCCAGAGGACCTCGAGGAGCGTATTATCGGGGTGGACGTTGAGGAGGATGTCAAGGAAGACCCTGCGCCTGTGGAGTTCGAGCTAGCTAATTTTGTTAGATATGATTAAGCCTATTCTGTTATGAATACTTTGTGTGCGAATTCATGAAACCATAATTTCCGAAACCTAAATTCTAAATTTTCGAGACATAAACCCTTCATTTTTTAGACAATTTTAGAACAAATATAAAATTGTATAAAAAATTACAAAATCAAGTTCAATGTGTAAGGAGCCTTTTAAGCAAACTTAATAATTTTTGGAGCTCATTTTCTTCATCTAGAAATTCGTACGAACAGTATACTTAAATTAATTTGCGAGAAAAATTCAGAGCTCTCAACAAATTATAAAAAAAAAATTACACAAATAAGTACACTGTATCTGGATGCTTAACCAAAATTTTCATATTTTTTGAAGCTCATATACTATATTAAAAAATTCCTACAGACAATAGTACTATACTGTGTCTGGAGGAGAGATAAATGGTGACCGTCGCACGACCGCCGTGCGGCATTTCCCTCTACCGCACGGCCATCGTGCGGCCTCCTCTCCGCCGCACGACCACCTTCTGGCAGCTTTTCCCCGTACGGTGGCCGTGTGGTATAAAACTATTTTTGTAAATACGAAACAACAACAGCTATATTTGTAATTTCACTACGAAACCAGTCAGTACGGCTAAAAACTCCTGTTTTAACTTTGTCTGTGGGTGGGCGGGCCACACAGAAGCATAAATTTCTTCACCATAGTACTAACCTAAAATTATGAGACGCAACCGGCATGTTTATTGCCATTGGTTTGCCATAGCGAAGGGTACCTTTTAAGATTATATCTAGCTAGGGCGCGCGCGACTTGGATTCTTTCATCAGATGTTCCATTATTTCTATGTATCGAAACAGGACAGAATAGTCTTGTGCCAGAGAAGCAGAGTCAGTTTCTGTCTACTGCAAACTCGTAAACCTCCCCTGATTTAGGGAAAAGAAACAAGCTCGATCGTCGCCATAACTCGCACGGTTGTACCATGTGGATTCATGCCGTCCCGTGCGTAACACATGCGAAGACAAAGTCGTAAACCTCCCATGTGGATTGCGAAGGGGACAAACAAGGCAGTAAAAAAAAAAATCTAACAAAAAAAAACACTTGCGAGAACTGACTCTTTAATGTTTGGAATTTTAAGAAAACATGCGAGCATAGAATTCTTTAATGTTTCGATGACAAAAACTGCAAACGAGTTTTACACCATGCATGACTTGAGTAAAACTTGCCTTGAGTAACCAATGGGTTTGGTTAACCATTACAAGTTGTACTGGTACAAGGTTAATGGCAGTAGTAACACACTCGCGTGCGCTGCCACGTACACCATATGTTTTTGTCTGCGGGTAGGTGGGTGGGCCACACAAGCAAAATTACGTTCCTCTCCTTCACTTTGGCGACCCAAAATTAATTAATAGGCCATGTTTGCATCTGGATGGCCTTTTACCGTACAGTAAATCCTGAAAAAAAAAGGGTTCATTTCTCCGTTTCCCCAGTACCCAAGTTAACAGGCCACGAGTTTGTTTCATGAGCCGCGGCAAACGAATAACCTTGGATCCCCTGATTGAAAGGAAAAGAGCTCTCTCGATCGATGGATCCATCGCCAGCCGCGCGCCGTAGCTCCCTGAGCCTGCACCTGCACCTGCATGTGGAGGCATGTCCCGTGCGTACGTACCCAACGTACACGCATGATGGGCCACGGGGTCGCTCGATTGGTTGGTGGTGGTGGTGAAGTGGATTAACAAGGGCACTGTTAACGCTCGCCAGAAGGCGCCGTGATCTACATCCAACCTTGAGAGAACGAGAGCCCACCTACACGGCTACACGTACGTACGCGCGCTCACATGCTGACACATGCGTGCATGTATGGGGCGCGCGTCCCTCCTGTGCTGGGTAGGAATGGAAAATGGTAAAAAGATAATCTGTTCCGTATTTGTATTCGAGAAAATACAAATATAGTAAGTAGAATTTGCATTCGAATGAAAAACGAATACTATTTAGAAAAAAAACAGATAGTATTCGTATATAAAAAACCAGATAGTATCCGGAAAAACGAATACTATCCGGAAAAAAACGAATGCGAATACTATCCGTTTTTTTCCAGATACAAATACGAATACTATCAATTTTTCCCTATATACGAATACGAATGCTATCAGTTTTTTCGGATACAAATACAAATACTATCCATTTTTTTCCCGAAGCGTTTCTGTTTCGACGGGATCTTGATTCGGTGTAGAATCTGTGGCTATTGGGTGTTGGTACGACTCGTGCAGACATTAGACTTTAGACGTGTAGTCATGTTACATAAATTTGTTATACCGAGATATTTGTCGCAAAAGTTGTAGGATACTCGCATTCTACCAAATTGAGTACATATTCGATTCGAATTCGTATTCGTTACGACATTCGATTCGCATTCGTATTTGAGAATGTTCGAATTCGTATTCTTATTTGTTTTAAAAATATGAATTCGTATTCGTATTCGAGACTATTTGATTCGTATTCAATCCGTTTCCATCCCTAGGCACTGCACCTACACACCACCGCACCACGCGTGGGGCATCCTCGATCAAGATGGGTCCTCCGTCCACGGCGCGAGTGCTGCGGTGGTACTGGCCATGAAGCGCTTGTACGCCTCCACGATCTTGGCCAAATGGGTCGTGCCTACAGGGCCGGCCCAAGGCACAACACTATAGGCCTGGCCCAGGCACGGCACGGCCCACATTGTTTATAGGTCATGCCAGGCTGGCACAACGGCCTGTGCCCTGCTTGGCCCACTACTCCGGTACAGTAGGCCGTCCTAAGCACGGCACAAGCCCGACATAGCGCGGCATGGCCCGAGTGGCCCGAGGGAGTGCCAACAGCCTAGTCGCCTAGAGGCCAGAGCCGGTAGCGCGCACGAGGCGGTGGTGGCGCGGAGGAAGAAGGGTTAGCGGCGCGGGACGAAGTCGGAGTGAAGAGAGAAGAGGGAGGGCTGGGACGGGCGGTGCCGACGTAGAGGTTGGCGGCTCTGCGGGCTGGCACTAAGAGGAGAATGAGGAGGCGGTGCGGCGAGGAGGCGACGTGGCGGGCTGGTACTAAGTGGAGGACAAGGAGGTGAGGAGGCGGCGCTGCAGGCCGGCGCTGAGAGGACCGCGTGGAGGCAGCGCGACAGGCTGGTGCTGAGAGGACAGCGAGGAGGCGCCACGGCGGGGCTACGTTGAGAGGAGGACAAGGCGACAGTGCGGCGTGGAGGTGAGAAAGGCGGTGCGGTAGTGCAGCAGTGCCGTGCAGCACTGCGCGTGGCACACGCGGGCAGGGGGTTGAGGAAGAAACAGGTTGAGTAGGCAAGGCAGGTCGGGTAGGCGTGCTCGTTGGCTGTGCCTGCCCGTGTAAGATCGAGGTGGCCGACTAGAGGGCGATGAATAGACGATTTTAAAAATCTTTAGCGCTAAAACCAATATACAATGCGGAAGCTAATAACAAATGGGTTTTGCACGATTAAAACCTAAATCAACTAGGCTTCCCTTAGTGCACCAACAATATGAATACAATACAAAGAGAGAAATCATACAAAGGTATATAAGCAATTAAAGCACGTAATGTAAATTGCTCAAAGTAAAGCAGAAGCGCAAACCAAGATGACACAATTATGTTTTACCGTGGTGTTCGGAGACTTACCGGTCTCCCCTAATCTACGTTGAGGTAAGCCCAACCGCGTTGGACCGGCTCCACTAATTAAGCCAACACCTCCGAGTTAAGTCCAACCACTTGGACCGGTTCCAACACGAACCAACATCTCGTTCCACTCGGGTTGCTCTTCCTCTACTCCGAGATGGCGAGCACCAAGCCACTCACAACCACACCGGCCTTCTCACAAACTTATTTGAGAAGATCACCGGGCTCGACGTCTCCACGCCATCTAGGTGTCGGCAAACACCAAGAGAAACAAATCTCAACTTTCACTTGAACTAATCAAGTGTCAACGCTCAAGTGGATACACAATTCACTACCTAAGGCAATACATGCACTTAGGGTTTGCTCTCAAATCTCACCAAGTGCAACACATGCACAAAAGAGATGAGAGGCTTGCTCTAAGCTCAAAGAATGAGTATGGAACTCAACAATAATCTCAACAACAACCAGCAACCATCCCCAACCGACCAAGGTGGGTATATATAGTCCACACACAAAAACTAGCCGTTGGGGGGGGGGAGATTCCCTCGAATCTACACAGGGCCGGTCTGACCGCCAACTAATGGTCGGTCGGACCGCCCATGCGCCAACGGCTATAAAACTAGCCGTTGGACCATCGGCCGGTCGGACCGCCAACTAATGGCCGGTCGGACCGCTAAATCGATCGGACCGCCAAGGCTGGCCGGTCCGACCGCCCGAGGAAAATCGGCAAACCATCAAATGATGCTTCTCTGGAATAAACGTACCGCGGATGCACCGGTACTTCCACACACCGGTAGTTCCGTTTATCAACGGCTTAACTACCGCACAGAGAATCAACCCAAAGGGAAATCAGTCCGACCGCCCAACACATGGCGGTTCGACCGTTTTGGCATCGGTCAGACCGGTGACCATCAAGGCCCGACCGCTGCACTACGAGGCCAAACACAATGGCTTCGCTTCAAATGGTAAAACACATTCGCCCATTTGAGTGCATTTCTAATAAGGTTTCAAAGATGATATTCTCAACAGGTTGCAAAACACATTTGCCAACCTTTAGAATACTCATCACAAAGAATAAGGTACATGGACTTACACCATTTGCAAAACACATTTACAAACTTAAGTCACATGCTACAAGAAATCAAACATGAGCATCAACTATTTGCAAAACACATTCAAATAACGATCATGCCACAAGGCTAAGGTGCATGGACTTCAACCATTTGTAAAACACATTTGTAAACAATAGTCCCATGCTACAAAGATTAAATACATGAGCATCAATTATTTGCAAAAACACATTCGCAAATAATAGCTCTATGCATAGATGAGCTAGAGCAAACACAATGAGCTCTCAACACATGACTAACTCATGCTACTAGTCAAGACCCCTCTTAATAGTACGGCAATCCTATACTAACAATCCAGTCTTCCAACCAAACACCAAGACCGGTAAAAGACTAGGAACACATCCTTAGCCCTAGCTAGTCATACCTTTACCTTGCATCTTCTTGAAACTTGATGACGCACATCAACACTTCAAGTCCGGGTCCTTAACTTGACAATCATCAACACATGATGATTTCTTCACTTCGGGATCTTGCCTTGAACATCATCAACACATGATGATTTTTTCATCCCGGGTCTTGACATGCATCAACACATGATGCATTCTTTCCTTGACCTCCATCAACACATGATGGGTCTTCTCTTGACTTGATGTGTATCAACACATGATGCGACCTTTTACTCCAAGTCTTCATATGCATCAACACATGATGCATCCTTTACATGAATCTTGACTTGATCAACTCATGATCATCCCAAGTCTTCATCACCACGAACATAACCTATACAACCAACTCATGAAAAAAGTTAGTTCCACAATATAATTATCATTAATTACCACATCATACCATTAACACATAATGGTGGGATAAGATACTTCAATCTTTCCCTCTTTGGTAATTGATGATAACCATTTCAATCACACAAAATGAATTTAGATAAAAGTAACACATTATGAGTATATATAAACTACATAAGTCATATATATAACATGAGTATGCGAGAATTACACAAGTTCTACATACTCAAAACTTGAGTATGCGAGAGCTACACAAGTTCTATATACTCAAAACATGACTATACAAAACTACACAAGTTTTGTATACTCAAAACATAAGTATACAAAGACTACACAAGTTTTGTATACTCATACGGATATGTTTCAAAGCAAAGATCCCAAATATATGTGGAACACGAAATATGGATCAATACAAATGAAACCACAAAATATAGAATGAGCTCCCCCTAAATGTGTGCATACACAAATGTGTAATAAGATCATATGCACATATTCAAGTTAAACTTATGGTTGAGTTCATCCTATATTTTGGATTCAAGGAATGCAATAATATATATAAGATTAAGATGTCGATTGCATACCTCGTTGAATTTCACCTTTATATCTAAATGAGACTACACAAGATAATACTTGACAAGAAAGTTAGTCTCATATTTGGATTTGTCATTAATCACAAAAATATTCCATTAACTCGTAATGGCGGGTCTAGATCCTTCAGCCCGACAAAAATCCAACCATTATGGCATTTCTGTCCGTTTTTGATCGTTTGGGTCTTAAAAAATAGCAAAAAAAAATTCTAATTTTTTTTTACATAAATAGCCACCATACCCCCCCCTCATTCAGCACCCCTACATTCCTCATTTCTCTTTGAAATTCTTTTGTGAAAATTCAAATTCGTGTTGAGCTAATTTGGCAAAAAATCAAAAAATTTGTGCCAAATTTTGAAAAAAAATCAATTTTTAGCAGTTAGTCAGCAAAAGAGTTACAATGCTATTTTTTGAATACTTTTATTTTTATTGCTTGTTATGCTAAGATGACTGTAATAATAATGTAAGTTTTGATTTTGTAATTTTAGTCATGGACAATCCTTACACTAGCTTTGCTCTTAGTGATTACTAACTTTCACTAGAGGAAATTGCGTCCATAGAGGAGGCTATGGCTGCAGCTACCTCAAGCGAACCAGAAGCGCAACGCAGAGTTTCGTCATCAGGCTCCACAACAACATCATGCTCCACACCAACCGAAGTAAAGAGGTTGAGATCGTCTACATCGGGAGTGTAGGAGAATTTCGATAGGATAACAAAGCAAGACACACAAAGACATGAGGTACCTTTTGCTATTAGCAAAATTTATCAAAATAAATTATCTGCAAAGTCTACAGGTGGAACGGGGCACTTTCTTAGACATGCTACAAATGTCGAGCCAAGTAAGGATTGGTGATGAGGCAGACACAGCCACAGTGCAACCCCAACGGTACGGTGCGTAGTCTGTCAATCTCTCTGTCGTTTAATTGCTTTTGAGAATTTACCATTAGGCTTTGGGGAGTCTGCTTCTTGCCAAAATTACATTAGGACAGCGCATAATTCTAGATTTTCTTCTGTTTTTAAGCAGACAACAACTAGGAATCTAGTAAAATACTACAATAAACGTTGTAATAAAATAAAATAACTACTTGGTACCTGCACATTTTCGATGGCCCTGACCTCGGACATATGGAGTGGTCGGGCTAGGGAGAATTACCTTATTCTAGTTGCTCATTATGTTAATGACGATGGGGTAATGGAAAAATGATTATAGCTTTGAAATTAATTGATTTACTACACACGAGTTAGAATATTACATACTGTATTATCAAAATCGTGGAAGACTTTTGTCTTATAGATAAAATATTCTTAATTATTTTAGACAACGCCGTTTCAAACTCTAGGGCCATGGACATTCTTACTCCAGCGTTGAGTACATACGCCGATTCTTTCTTGCTACATCAACGATGCACTTATCATATTAACAACCTTATAGTCAAATGTAGTTTGAAGAGATTGAGTCCGTATATTAAAGTTTTTCACGAAGCGATTTCTTTCTTGGATAATTCTAACGAAAGAATAGCACAATATAAGAACTTCTACAGGGCGATAGGTGTACGTCCAAGAAAGTTCGGTTTGGACATGGAGGTAAGGTGGAACTCTACTTACCTTATGTTTAAGAGTCTTTTACCATACAAGAGCACGTTTTCTGTTTTATTCAAACGCACTATCAAAACACTAACGGTAGTATACTATTGACTGAGCAGCATTGGTTCGTTGTTGAAAAGATACTACAATTTTTTTTAAAAAAAATTTATGAGACCACTGTTGCTTTCTCCACTATGTACTATCCAACATCTCCTCTCATTGTCTATATTATTTTACAGATTGCTACTAAATTGAAAATGTATAAAAATAACTTAGTTTTACATGATGCTATTATTTCCATGAAATCTAAATACCTTAAATATTGGAGGGAAATCCCTTACATATATGTATTTTTATTTCTTTTAGATCCTAGAGGTAATGTCAATGCAATTGGTAGTGTACTAGATCTTCTTAGTGAGGCTACAGGGCTAGATTATACTGACTATTTTGCAGAAGTTCGTTCTCGGCTATATGATGTTTAACAAAAAGTATGAAAAAAAGTTTTGAGGAGTCCACTCACAACGATCTCCAGTAGCCTCCGTCTCAAGAAGCAAGACAAATATGTGGGGCAAAGATATTCGGTGCCTCTTCCTCCCGGTCCAGGTCTTCTTCTTCTACACCGCAGCCTGCTTAGCCAAGACCCACAAGGAACAGGGAACTATCAACCTTTCTGGATAGCGATACGGTAGATTTCAATTCAGAAGGCTTCAAAAATCTTGCAACTATGGCAAGCCCATAAGTTAACATATCTCGTGCTATCCATACTTGCACGTGATCTGTTAACTGTTCCAGTCTCGATGGTTTCCTCCGAGTTTGCTTTCAGCTTTTCTAGAAAAATGTTGGAGAAGAGAAGAACAAGTCTCACAAGTGAGATGGTGGAGGTCCTTCTAACTGTAAAGGACTAGGAACAAGTTGATTCACGAACACAACACTCTATGAAAAATCCGGAGTTGTCGGGGGTGTTAGAAAATATGTACTTAGATAATGACACCAACACATAGAAAAAGAATGTATCATGAATTTAGAGTTATAGAGTGTACTCTTTTTTCTTTACCAAGGTTTTCTCATTTTAAGTTTTTTACTTGGCGAAGGTTTTAATGAGGGAGCTAGTTAGATATTAATAAAGCTTTTTATTATATTTTTAATATGTTTGGCCTATTTTTTAAAAAAATTATCTACTTCTGAATTCTACATATTTTTTTAATTTTTTTTATTCTATCGGGCCAATGGGCTAAATGGATCAGACTTGGGCCACTGTGCCAAACATGCCATACCTGCCCGACACGGCACAAACGGCCGACGAACCTTGCCTGAGCTGCCTCTCGACACGTGGGCTTGCACGACATGACCTATTTAATAACCAAGGCGAAACAGGCTGTGCCGAAATAGATCGTGCCTATACTGTATCGGGCCAGACCGCCCATTTGACAAGGTGTGGCCTCCACTTGTGCGTTTTATAGCGCAGACCCGACGGAGGCTCACAGTCGGTCGTGAGTTGTGACTCATATGACTGCAGTGCAAGGATGCACACAGGCCTTAGGTGGGCCGGATTATTAGTTTCGCAGACTTGCCGCACTCCACTTCAACGGTAATCTTCCGAGCCGATTGGCCTGTAGTGCATAGAATTTTCTTTGTGATCCAAATGTTGAAATTCCTTTTAGCAAACTGCATACATTTGCTATATTTGATTTTGTATTTATTGAGATCGTCTAGCAAATTGACACACTCAACCTTTGATTTTAGATAGAGATTTGTATCTCTTTTTTTATTCGGAATTCTTGTATCAGTAAACCAACTATTAAATCTAATCCCTTAAACTTAGGGTCCACCAGATAAAGGCCTACATTTTTTTATTTTTTCATTAGAGTTTCCAGCGTATTTCTCTTTTTATTACAGTGTAAATAACCTGTCACCAGCAGTAGCAACAAGCACAAAACAACAATAGCAACAACAACAACAATAATATAGGATTATTTCTTTTTTAGACGAATAAAGGATTAACATATCATTTATCTTCGATCGGCTCCTTTACGGCGCAGGCGGCCCATAAGCAGCTCGCCCCCCATCAGATTTAGAAGCCCGTCTTGGAAAGCCCTCATCAATTGACCACTAAACCCTGTATGCCCGACGTTGAACCCGATCAGCCTCCAGAGTAAACACCTAGCATTCAGATTAAACACCAAATCCGGATCATGTGGAGGATCCAGATTTGCATCCAAGCCCCTTATGTATTTCGAACTAATCACATTATCGGTAGTTAGCTCACATCGTACAATTATCAGCGAATATCATGTCCATACATACATAAATAAAAATTAAATATTATTATAACACATGGTAAAGCGGCCTTAGGGCAGAGTTTACATAACAGACCGACAGGCCAAATAGTTCAGAGTAGTAGCGGAAAGACTTTAAAAGAGTGTGGCCTCCATGATTTGCCACATGCAGCTAACAGGGGCTAGAACTTAGTTAACGCCATCGTTGTCATCTCCGTAACCGGATGCAAAGAATATCCATACATCGAGTCTTCAGCTCCATAGTTTGAATGCACAGTAGGGATACGGCTAGGTTACACTAGCTGGTAATTCAAAAATTATATCACGTAAACCAGGAAGCCATGCAAGTAAGAGATTATAGATCGTTATCACTAAATGTGCAGTGCAACGCAAGAAGAGTTGGAGCAGCATGATCCAACCTCTAGCGCATCCATGAAGTGGTCGTAGTCGATCGTCTAACGTCCTTGGCACCGATCGTCTCCTCCTGCAACCTATTACATTCCTTACGTAGATTGTTGATCATCCTCGATCAGCGCAGTAGCAACCACAGCAGCGCCTCTACCGTATCCACATGTCCAAGGGTGGAACAACGTATGCCGGTGTGCTAGCAGCAACACGCACGGCAGGATCTTCGGGAAGATGGCAGCTAGGATTTCAGTGGAGCAACTCACGTACGTCCCAACAGTCCCATGCATCCCCTTTTAAAGAGCTCATGACGGATCCTATTCGAACTCGTTTGTTTTAACCCGTTAAGTGTGCGACCCTGTAAGTTCATGCGTAATCAGTTGTGACTCTAAAACTCCTTTCTGACCACGAGTCATTAGCGGGTCCTAGCTGTACATAACAATTTCCGAATACACATAAATATTATATCGGATGAACCTTATACAATATGATATGCGATTAGGTTCTTATCACTTACGACCAACTCATATCTCCATACGACCGGTTCATATTTAGTTACGACCAATTCATAACTCCTTACGACCGATTAGTGATCATGTCCGACCAATTTACGACCAGTCCGTATCTCCATACGACTAGTTCGTATCTGGTCAAACTGAACGACCTGTTTGAGTATTCTTCCTTTGCCTCACGGTATCTGGTTGAACTCCAGGTGAGATATTTTATTATCTATGGACTGTTCAATACTTTCTTGATTAAGTGATGGATAATGATGAGGACAACACTCCATTAGATACACGCACTACATAAAATTCTCCAGATCCGGTTGCTGAACTACAAGGTCCTGTGACAAGAGCTCGTGCATGTCTCTTAAATTATGAGGTGAACGCATTTTTAGATGCTAATAATTTATCTATGCAGAATAGTATACTACCTAATAATTGTGATCTTTTGTTACTTAAGAATAATAGAGAGGATCACTCAAGCCCTGGCCATCCGCGCCAATACATAGAAGGGTTAGAATCATAGCCTATTTTTCCGGGTGCTAAAAGAAGGAACATGTCAACCACCAAATAATATCTTTGCGCTCAAGAAAAGGAATTCCACCAGCACAAGATCCCCTCCCCACGTTTTCAGCTCGGCCACAAGTTTTACGTTGACTCCATCTTTTCTATGCCGAGAGCATTAGGTGCTATGCCACCTTCCCTTGGACCCACAAGTCATGTAATAGGATAGAAAAACTAGGTTCTCCTCATAAATAGTTAGGAACTAGCACCTCTCTATAATGGTTTCTTTTTATATTATTCTGCATAGCAGTTTCACCGCACAATCAGTTGAAGGAACCCCAACTTTGTGAGCTTAATCATTATTCACAATACAATTTTGGATTGCATCTTCTACTTTCTTGATTATGTTCTCGATTCACTTGCAGGAGATAGCTTTCTTGGTGAGGTCAACTGCGTTCGGCACAGTTGATAACTATCGTAGCAGTGTTGTAGTGATTACAAGGGGTTTGATCCGTTTTGGTCGGAGCCTTTAGATCATCAATGTCGTGTTCTCTACAATTGACATATCACTACCTTTTGGAAGATCGGGCCACAGCCACATTATAGCTGGTATTAGAGCAATGGTTACCCATTAGGTAATCACAATTTTCCTCCATTTGGATTGCTTGTTGTTCACCATCCTAAAAACTCTAGAAAATTTGCTCCACAAAAATATTTTGTTCGTCGTGTTCTTCCGTTGTCCCATCACCCTTTGTGTCATTGCAATTTCCGTTCTTGGGTTTGCATTGTTGAATTTATGTCTTTTGTCTAAGTCGCGTTATTAGTTTAGAGTTGTGTTCTTAGTCTCTAGTCGACACCATCGCCTGCCGCGCCACCACCCATCCCTGGCGCGCCACCACCAAACACCTACCGCGCCAAAGAAATTGCCTCGCCGCTCGTCCCTACCGTGGTCACCAATTGCCCTGCCACCACTACCACGGCACTCCAGCACCTTGCCGCCAATGCACCTCGCATTACCGTGACAGTCAAAGTGCCTGCCGCGGCAAACCCTAACCAAGATTGATTTTGGTTTGTGACGAAGAAAAAAAGGAATAGGTTGTTTTTGTGCTGCCAGAAAGAAACCTAAGATTCATTTGACTTCGGCAACACAATAAAAAATCAGAGTTTATAGAGAACGAGAGTATCTTTTAATTACCTTTATACCCCTACCTTCTACAAAAAGTTTGTGACCCATATACCTCCCTAGGCTTGGAAGAGGAATTTGAAGAGGTTTGAGTCTAGTGCACATACGCAAAAAAAGAGGTTGTAAAAAAAGAAGCAAAAAAGAGAGAAAGAAAGAAACAATCAGGTTTGCTTGCATCCCTTGAATCCATTGTGTTTGGTCCTTGGTTTCAGTCGGCGTTGTGCTAGGGCTAGGGACACTTTTTAGACCAGCAACTGTGACAAGTACTTTGGAGCCTTATTCAGCTTTGCTAAATGGGTTACAGTTTTTGCTAATCCTTGCTACCATATTGTGCCTTCCGAGCTCCACATACTCTTGATCAGAACATGTCCCCTCTTGCAATCGTACCCACACTCGACACGGTATCATGAACCAGCCATTGGTTGTACCACGTGCCGCATTGTTAAGAACACTTGTAAGAGTGTGGTAAGATGCTTGAGACTGTGTGATTCCACCTTCCATCACCTAGTAGTTGATAGGGATAATGCCTTTGTGTTGCTATTTATTTTCTAATAACCATGGCAGGTGAGACGTCTGATGAGAAAGACTGTGTTTTAACGGGAGAGCGCATGACGCTCTTGGATGAACAACGAACTACTATTAATGAGGACATCGACAGGAAGCTTCAAGCTACTATGGCTACATTGCAGCGCTCAATCAACGATAGTTTTGCAGCGCTCACTACACGCCTTGAAAGAATGGTGAATCCGCTACCAAACAAAGGACGCGAGTATGATCATGATGCAGCCTCAAGATCTTGAGGTGGGAGATGATAATAAGAGGCGAAACTGCGACGCCGACACTGATCTTGCTGCCCAAGATGCACGTCAACGACACCGCCTACATCACAACCATCACAGTATGAGAGGTAATAAATTTTAGCACCACAATGCTCATGTTAATGATGACCCATTTGCTATAGTTAAATTTGTCATACCACCTTTTGTGGGTGTTTATAATGCTGAAACTTATCTAGATTGGGAGATGAAAGTTCAACAAAAAATTAATGCCCATTTAGTTCCTGCAGTGCATAGAGTCAGACAAGGTACTAGTGAATTTAAAGATTTTGCTATCATTTGGTGGAATCAAGGAGTTAATTCTGGCTTAACACCTCATACATGGGATAGATTGAAGGTAGCTATGCGTGCTAGATTTGTTCCTCCTACATTTAAATGTGATATGTGTAAGAAATTGCAGCGCTTTGACCAAGGTAATAGATCTATCGATGAATATTATCAAGACCTACAGATAAGAATGCTGTGTTGTGATGTTGTTGAGGATGAGGAGGATAAGATGGCTCGCTTTTCTGGGGGTTTAAGGCATGAAATTCAGGACAGGAGAGGTATGATATGAAACATGCGAATGATGATGCACCCATCTATAATGTTAATGCAAAAAGGCTTCGGCCTAATGATATGAATTCTACTTTTATTTGACATTTTGTTTGGGTCACATCAGTGAGAAACACATAAAAAAGCTCCATAGTGATAGAATTCTAAACTCATTTGATTTGGAATCATTTGAAACGTGCGAATCTTGCCTGATCGGGAAGATGACCAAGACACCTTTCACTGGTCGGAGTGAAAGGGCGTCCGACTTATTGGCACTCATACATACTTATGTGTGTGGACCAATGAGCAAGACAGCTAGAGGTGGTTTTCAGTACTTCATTACTTTCACCGATGACTTTAATAGATATGGATATATCTATTTAATGAGATACAAGTCAGAATCCTTTGAAAAGTTCAAGGAGTTCCAGAATGAGGTACATAATCAACTTGGCAAGGCAATCAAGTCTTTACGATCTGATCGTGGAGGAGAATTTTTGAGCCATGATTTTGGTGATCATTTGAAACAATGTGGAATTGTTCCACGTCTTACTGGTGAGAATATCATGTAAAAGTGGAATTCATATCATTAGGCCGAATGATTCGAATAGATTTAAGCATCGCTACTGGTGAGAAAGTCTTATCGTAGTCAACTCCTTGAATTTGTCGAAACCCTTTTGCGACAAGTCGAGCTTTATGAATGTGAACATTTCCATCGATATTAATCTTTTTCTTATAGATCCATTTGCACTCAATGGTTTTACCACCATCAAGTGGATCGACCAGGTTCCAAACCTGATTGACATTCATGGAGTCTATCTCGGATTTCATGGCTCCAAGCCATTTCTCAGAGTCTGGGTCCATTATCGCTTCCTTATAACTTTTTAGCTCACCATTATCCATCAATAATACACCATGCCTATACCTTCTAGGCAATTGACGTGGCCTTTTAGATCTAAATGGGGCTGATGTATCATCTATAGGTTCAACAACACTTTGTTCGTTCTGTAGAGGTTCGGTAGGAGTTGAAACACTTTCAGATGGTTCCCGAACTTCTTCGAGTTGCATCTTTCTCTTACTAACTCCTTTTGAAAGAAACTCTTTCTCCAAAAAGATACTATTTTGGGCAACAAATACTTTGCCCTCCTCCTTTGGTTTCCCTAGGATATCCTATGAAGAAGCATTTATCTGACTTCGGTGTGAGTTTGTCAAACGTCAAACGTTTAACATAGACATCACATCCCCAAATCTTTAGAAAAGATAAACTAGGACTCTTCCCAGTCCATATCTCATATGGCGTCTTATCTACTGATTTAGATGGTACCCTATTCAAAGTGACAGCGGCAGTTTCTAGAGCGTAACCCCAAAAATACAATGGCAGATCCGATTGGCTCATCATTGACCGAACCATGTCCAGCAAGATCCGATTACGTCGCTCGGACACCCCATACCACTGTGGAGTACCCGGTGGTGTAAGATGTGGAACAATTCCACATTGTTTCAAATGATCACCAAAATCACGGCACAAAAATTCTCCTCCACGATCAGATCGTAAAGACTTGATTGTCTTGCCAAGTTCATTATGTACCTCATTCTGGAACTCCTTGAACTTTTCAAAGGATTCCAACTTGTGCCTCATTAAATATATATATCCATATCTACTAAATTCATCGGTGAAAGTAATGAAGTACTGAAACCCACCTCTAGATGTCGTGCTCATTGGTCCACACACATCAGTATGTATGAGTGTCAATAAGTCGGGCGCCCTTTCATTCCGACCAGTGAAAGGTGTCTTGGTCATCTTCCCGATCAGGCAAGATTCGCACGTTTCAAATGATTCCAAATCAAATGAGTTTAGGATTCCATCACTATAGAGCTTTTTCATGTGTTTCTCACTAATGTGACCCAAACGACAATGCCAAATAAAAGTAGAATTCATATCATTAGGCTGAAGCATTTTTGCATTAACATTATAGATGGGTGCATTAACATTAAACCTCTTTGTAATCAACTATGTCCTGAGTTTCATGCCTTAAGCCCCCAGAAAAGCAAGCCATCTTATCCTCCTCATCCTCAACAACATCACAACACAGCATGCTTATATGTAGGTCTTGATAATATTCCTCGATAGATCTATTACCTAGGTCAAAGCGCTGGAATTTCTTACACATATCACATTGAAATGCAGGAGGAACAAATCTAGCACGCATAGCTACCTTCAATCTATCACATGTATGAGGTGTTAAGCCAGAATTAACCACTTGATTCCACCAAATGATAGCAAAATCTTTAAATTCACTAGTAGCTTATCTGACTCTATGCACTTCAGGAACTAGATGGGCATTAAATTTTTGTTCAACTGTCATCTCCCAATCGTGATAAATTTCAGCATCATAAACACCCGCAAAATATGGTATGGTAAATTTAACCTTAGCAAATGGGTCATCATTAGCACAAGCATTGTGGTGCTGAAAATTATTACCTCCCATACCATGACGGTTGTGATGTAGGCGGTGTCGTTGACGTGCATCTTGGTCAGCAAACACAGCACCGGTATCACGGTTTCTCCTCTCATTATCATCTCCCTCCTCAAGATCTTGGGCTGCATCGTGATCATACTCACGTCCAATGTTTGGTGGTCGGTTCACTATTCTTTCAAGGCGTGTAGTGAGTGCTACAATACTATCATTGATTGAGCGCTGCAATGTGATCGTGGTAGCTTGAAGCTTCTTGTCGATGTCCTCATGAATAGTAGTGTGTTGTTCATCCAAGAGTGTCATGAACTCTCCCTTTACAACACACTCTTTTTCATTAGACGTCTCACCTGTCATGGTTAGCTGAAAACAAAAGACAACACGAAGGTATTATCCCTATCAACTACTAGGTGATGGAAGGTGGAAACACACACTCTTAAGCGTCTTACCACAATCTTACAGGTGTTCTTACCAACGCAGGAGGTGGTACGACCGGTGGCTGGTTCGTGATACCGTGTCGAGAGTGGGTATGATTGCAAGAGGGGACCTGTTCTGATCAAGAGTAGGTGCAGCTCGGAAGACACAATATGTAGCAATGAGTAGCAAAAACAGTAACCTGATTAGCAAAGTTGAATAAGGGTCCAAAGTACCTGTCACGGTTGCTGATCTAAAAAGGTGTCCCTAGCCCTAGCAGAACACTGATCGATAACAAGGATTAGATACAAAGGATGCAAGGCTGGGAGTGGTTGTAGACCAACTGGGGGTGGTCGATTTGATTCTTCTTCACTGGGGGTGGTCGATTTGCTTCTCCTTCTCTCTTTTTTTTGACTACCGAAACCCAACCTAGGGTTCTGTTGGACCGTAAAGGCGACTAGAGGGGGGGGGTGAATAGGAGTACGCTCACTTTTTCACAAATTATGAACTCAATACAATTTCACTCCAGTAGCTATTAGAAAGCTATGAAGATCAATATACCGAAGACAATGGAAGACTAGTATTGAATCAATTAAACCCTAAGCAATGTGACAATAATCAAGAAGAATCAAAGCAACACAAATCTTGGCGGTCGACCTGTCAGATTGAACCGGTCGGACCGATTGCGGCGGTCGGACGGCTGTTATCTTGGCGGTCGGACCGCTCCAAATCGGTCGGACCGGTGGGTGATGACGATCGGACCGCGATCTCACGTAACCAATCAAACAAGAAATCAGCCGATGACGAAGTTGCAATTAGGTCTAACTTTTGATTCTCAACTCCAAACTTCACGAAACTTTGCACACACCTTCTCTATGCTATTGAGGACCTATTCCAATCGAATATTATGATAATTCTTGGAACGATCTTGAGCAATTGTCAATTGATTAACGAAGGTCTCAAACGGGCAAGAACGAAAACTTGATCCTAATGCTTGTTCGTGAGTGATTGATGATCAAGATGATGCTAGATAGATTCACACATATCACAGCAAGCTAATTCACGTGAAAGAATCAATCACAAACTCGCGGATCAAAGAAAGCCCTAAAAACACGAAATTGAAAGCAAGAACGAAAAGAGACTTATCTCAAGCAAACCTTGCATAGATTGATTTCGTGATTGATGGATTACATCCACACCATCATGGATCGATGAGACAATCAAAGATCACGAAATTCACCACAAACCATCAAGAGCCCTAGCCTCCACCTCAACTCCCTAAAGACAATTAGGGTTTTGAAACATAAAAAGGCGAGAGAGAGGGGTGCAGCCACCACCTCCTCCTATTTATAGTGGAGGCCTAAAACTCTTAGGGTTTGACTCTCTTGGGCTCCGTTAAGGCCCACTAACAAGCGGGTCACACACGCACGCCATAAGCGCCGTCTTTAACCTTTTGACCTAAACCGCTTCACCATGCGTCATGGATTTGCCAATAGGTCACCCTTGTCCATCTTGTGTCACGCTTGAGTCGTTGACCTCACCGCATCGTCAATCGCTCGGACCTCAACTCTCCAAGTCTAGTCCCGATCTTCCTCGCCGTTGACCGTCGTTGACCACCAAGCAACTGCACAACCATAGACAAGCAAACACGAATTCGGAACAAGTTCTTCACAACTTGACCCATGTTAGTCAAAACATGCATCATGCAAAACATATACCATGGAACCCATGTACTTGACCTAACAAAACAACATCGCCCACGGTTGACCGATGATCAAGTATATCTGGTCCGACCGCTCCAGTGAGCGGTCGGACCGCCTTTGGCCGGTCGGACCGCTCCCTGTGAGCCGGTCGGACCGCCTCTTGGGACTTAGCCGAAATTCAAGCCCTCAAATTCCGAAACCTTCTGGAAACTTTAAACCAATAGAACTTCTTACTGGAGACTCCAAAAATTATGAGACCAAGTGCATTGGGATCCCTCACTTGCCTACAACACCTATTTTGGCCCAAACCCATTCGAGAACTTTTAGGTCATTGTCGGTCCGATCGCCCCATATGGTCGGTCGACCGATTTGGGACCGATCGGATCGCCGATGCAAGGACCGGTCGGACCGCCCTATCGATAAGCTCAGAACTTTGTCGAAAACACGTGAAACGACAAACCGTAAACGCCATTGCCAATTGTCACATCATCCTAAGATCGGAACATATCCCCATGAAATCCACAATCTCCCCCTTGATGAACACATTGGCAATTATCCAGAAAATGTAAGTAAGAGGTTTGAAAACGAGTTTACTCGTAGTTTTCGCACAAAGGCACAACTTGGTCCATAAGCAAGAAAAAGCAATGAAAATGACCAAGCTGGCATCAAAATAGTATAGGCATGTGAGACAAGGCAAAAGAAAGCATAAAAACTTTGATTTAGAAAAGGGTCAAAATTCTCACATGAGGTCCATATGAAAGAACAATTGTTCAATTGACCTATGATCATTGTGAGTATAAAAGAATGCAATTCAAGTTCAGAATATTCAATAAGACAATAAGAATGCAACTCAAGAACTCCCCCTCACTATGATCCTCAAATTTCAAATTTTCGGTTTCTCCCCAACAACTTCTCCCCCAGCAAAGAAATATATTCTCATTAACACATCTTCTCTTCTCATTTAACACATCTTCTCCCCCTTTGACAATGGATTCATCAAGGAATCACACCTTCCTCTCATCCAGAGATAATAAATATAGAATAAAGGAAGAAGCAGAAACAAAAGAAGCATAAAGAGGAATATGCATGAAATGCAATGGAGTGACTTCAATTTTTGTATTTTCAATTTTGATTACAAGAAGCTTTGGAGATTACCCAAAAGAACAAGCTAGTATCTCTAATATTGCACAAACAAACATATCAAGCTCCGAGTACAAAGCAAGATCATGGTAAGACATATATATCAAAGCTAAGCACAAAGGCTCAAAAGTAAAGCGATGAGATTTGATCAATTTAAGCAACGCTTCAAATTCAAACAAGTTCATCAACAGGATCCTAAAGTGAAATTGGCCATGTCAAAATGTCAAAGTGAGATCAAAAATCTAACAAAGACCACATTAAGAGTCAATCAAGTCCCGTATTGAATCATTTTGCTCAATATTTTGTAAACGCCCATTTGTCAACATTTTTCTCATTTGTATTGAATATTGAAGTTGACTAATGATCTAACTTAGTGACAAGATCCTGGACTAGGAGCCATCCACAAACTCATCCTAAGCTTCGACCAAAAGTTGATTAAAGGTATATCTTAGTAAAGAAGATCCTGGACTAGGAGCCATCCACAAACTCTTTCTAAGCTTCTACCGGGGCGACAAATCTTGAGGTTCATGTCATTTCTGACAAGCAGTCCCCATGAGATCGTCTGGTTCATCAAACTATCTCCAAGTTCATGTCATTTGACAAGCAGTCTCGTAAGAATAGTTTGGCACAATTTAAACACAAGACAATCTTGATTTTCATTTTTCACAAGAGCAGTTTTAGAATCTCAAGAACACAAAAGCTCAAGTAATGGTCAATTTTAGATCAAAGAGCTAACAAAGCAATTCTGACAGGGCCAATGTCACAAGAGGAGCACTAATTGCGCAACTCGCTAAAACATCCACAAATTGTAATTTCTTAGTTTGAGTTGTTTAAAAGGTTCTAGCTCATATAGCAAAGACTTAGCTACACATGTAAAAGCATGATAATTCTAGCAAGTCAAAGAACTAGACATGACATTGAGCAAGAATTGAAATACAAAAGCTCTAAAGGGTAATAGGCAAAGCTTCATCAATTTTTTTTTAAAATAAGCAGAAAATCTTATATTACAATGCATCTTTTTGGATTTTTCATACCATTTGTTGTAACCACTTGTTGGAGTTTTCATATGAATGCAATATGACACAATGAGATGCAATTAAAAAGCCTAAAAACCTAAAAAGTTCGAAAAGATCACTAAGTTCAGAAAAAGAACAATAAAAGATCAAAAGAACAAGGAAAGATAAGAAAAATCAAACTCCCCCTCAAACCAACCCATAAGGATAAATTACCCCTAACTCGCTTCTTAAGGAGGAAAATCTGGTTTGATCTAAAGGCTTGGTAAGAATATCTGCCAATTGAGCTTCGGACTCTACGAAGTGCATCACAATATCACCTTTTTCAACATGATCTTTAAGGAAGTGAAAGCGAATGTCTATGTGCTTAGTCCTAGAATGTTGCTTTGGGTTTTAGCAATATTAATAGCGAAGTGTTATCACAGAAAAGAGGAACACTAGCAAAGTTTAACCCATAATCTTTCAAAGTGGGCGTCATCCACAAAATCAGCTCTGACAACTAGCAGCAGACTACATACTCCGCTTGAGTGGATTGTGCAATGTAAGACCGCTTCCTAGAAGACCAAGATACAAGAGAAGTGCCTAGGAAGTGACAGTGCACGAGGTACTCTTCCTATCTAACCAAACGACGCAAAATCGAATCTGAAAAACCTCTAATGGACAAAGTCAAGAGCGGGAATACCAAATGCCATATAAGAGGGTAGAGTGTAAATACCGAATATGCGCTTAACGGCTTGGCGATGGGAAGTTCTCGAGGCGCTGAAATCTTGCATAAAGGCATACCGTGAAGTGAATGTCGGTCTCGAGGCCGTCAAATCTGAAGGAGCCGATCATCTGTGCGGTACTCGCGTTGATCCACGACTTCTCCTTCCTCATCTGGATCCAAAGCGATCGAGGTTGCCATGGGAGTGGAAATTGGCTTGCAGTCACCCATGTTGAAGCGTTTAGTAGATCTTTAGTGTACTTCGTCGATGGATGAAAGTTCCTTCCTTGCATTGCTTGATTTGAAGTCCCAAAAGTAATTAAGCTCTCCCATCATACTCATCTCAAATTCCACGGACATAGTGTCGTAAAAGTGGAAACAAGAGCATTAGAGGAACCACCAAAAATAATATCATCCACGTAAATTTGAGCAAGCAAGAAGTCATTTCACGCCTAAGAATAAATAGAGTTTTATCCACTTTACCCATCTCAAAATTATTTTTAAGCAAGAAGGTCTTAAGTCTATCATACTGGGCTCTAGGGGCTTGTTTAAGACCATATAATGCTTTAGATAGCTTGAAAACACGATTTGGATATTTAGGATCCTCAAAACCAGGGGTTGCTTAACATACACTTCCTCATCTATGAAACCATTTAAAAGGCACTTTTAACATCCATCGATATAATTTAAAACCTTTTGATGCAAGCAAATGCAAGAAGAATGCGAATGGCTTCTAGTCTAGCAACAGAGCAAATGTCTCATCAAAATCTAACCCCTCAACTTGGTGAAACCCCGAGCTACCAATCGGCCTTGTTTCTAACCACGTAACCATCCTCACCTTGTTTATTCTTAAACACCCAACGGGTTCCTATAACATTATGACCACTAGGGGTTCTACTAGGTTCCAAACTTTGTTTCTTTCAAAATTTTCTAACTCCTCATGCATGGCATTTACCCGGCTAGAATCGGATAAAGCATGTGATATATCGCGGGGTTCAAAAGAAGCAACAAAAGCCGAATGAGAGTAGAGATTTGGATCATTATACCGGCGAGTGACTCGCTCATGTAGATTACCTATTATCATTCCGGAGGATCTTTGTCTCTGAATGCGAAGTGGGCGCCGGATGAGATACTGTTTCTTCGACCTCATGAGTCTGCGATGATGAAGATGCGGCGAGAGCCTCAATCGAAGGTGAAGTAGGCGAGCAGTTTCTTGTATCAATATGGGCGCTTGAAGAGCAGCAGATGAAGGAATGATATTAACCGTCCTCATCTTCCTCCACAAAATGCTCTCTGTCACTGTAAATCATCTCAGAGCAATAGATCTAGCTCGTGGCTAGTCTCATCAAAAGTGACATTACAAGTCTCTGAATAATGTTAGTCTCGATATTAAAACCCAAAACCCCTCGAATGAGCGGGATAACCCGAAATAACCCATCAAAAGTTCTTGATTCAAATTTATCTAAGTTGCTCTGTCTTAAGAATAAAACATTTTGATCCAAAACTCGAAAATGCGAAGCAGGGGTTTTCTACCAAAGCGAAGCTCATAAGGAGTCTTGCCTAAAGAAGGTCTCAAAAGACACGATTTGCAATATGGCAAGCAAGAGTAATAGCTTGACCCAAAATCTCCTCGGTGTGTTATACTCATCTAGCATCGTCCTAGCCATTTCGACCAAGGTCCTATTCTTCCTTTCCACCACGCCATTTTATTGAGGGACGTGTGGAGAGGAGAAGCGATGCTCAATACCACGCTCGGCACAAAAGAAGCAAAGAAGCATTTTTGAACTCCGTGCCATTATCACTGCGAATCGCTCTCAAAGCACCGTGAAGCTCGAAGCCAAGCGAAGAACAAGGTCATGAAAATAACCAAAAGCTTCATCTTTTGAAGTAAGAAAGAACACCCAAGTATATCTAGAAAGATCATCGACTATAACAAGAATATACCATTTTCCACCGATCGATCGGACTCTAGCAGACCACCAGCGGTATCCATATGAAGCAACCGTCACAGTCCGTCGGTCATAACCATAGTCACGAGAAGGGTGTGAGGCAACAACTTGTTTGCCATGTCTACTGTGGCGCACATCAAACATCCTTGGCGACTTTGAGTTTGGGCAAACCTCTCATGAGATCAAGGTTGCTAACTCGTGTCGATGATCAAAACCAATGTGCCCCAAACGTCGGTGCTAAAGCGTAAATCGAGAAGAAGATGTAAGCAAACATTTAAGAGATCCAAAGAAGAGATTACGAAAAATCGGCTCCAAAATTCTACCAACTCTATAGATTCTAAACACAAGCTCACCAGTAGAATCAAGCACACGACAAGCATTTTTCTTAAAAACAGTCTCATAACCATCATCAAGAAGCTGAGAAACAGAAAGGAGATTATACCTAAGCTTGTCCACAAGAGCGACATCCTTTAGAATGAATTTGTTGTTTACCCTAATTGATCCTATTCCTTCAATTCGCCCTTGTGTATCATCTCCAAAAGTGATAAAATCATCACCTGTTGCCCGCGTGAAAGAGGTGAACCATTTTGAGTTCCCGGTCATGTGGCGTGAACATCCGGAGTCAACGAACCACGTGTTCTTCCCCTTTCCGTGGTAATCCTTAATGTCAAGGAACAAAAGAACGATGTGTCTCAATACTGGGGTTAGATAAACAAGATTTAGGAATCCAGTACTGAGACACACGTCTGCAAGGAGTATACAAACCAGAAGTACTATCCTTGATTTCATCTAACATTCGGTTATGAGCAATGTTTAAATTAACATGAGACTTAAAGCGTCCATGGCGGTCGGCCGCGTTGTCTTTGTGATCGGGCCGCGACCAAAACGTTCGGACCGGTGACCACGGTGGTCGGACCTTGATCGATAAACATTAGAATTAGGATATCTAGAAACATAATGATTTGCATGAGAGAAAAATCCTAATCCAGGTTTATTCTTTTCAGTGTTACCATGTCTCATAGAAGCTCTAGGTTGCATGAATGAAATTCTATCAAAATTTTTCCTATCATTTTCAACCTCGCCAAGAATTCAATCAAATGCCCACCTTTCTTGCAATAAGTGCAATGGTACTTGGTACCACTAGAAGAAGCACTATTTGAATTAATACAAGGTTGGGCAAAACCGCAGATTTAAAAGATGTTTTTGCGAGTTGGGTTTTGAATTCAATTAAACCTTTTCCAAGACTTGAATGACTTTTGGGTTTGAATTGTCTTGAAAAGAATTGAATCCTAAACCTTGCTTCTTATAAGGAGTTTTAGACTTGTCAAGAATCATGTTTAATTGTTTCTTACCTTTAGAAAATTTCTCTAATGTATCATGAAGGTAAGCATTTTCTTTTCTCAAGTTAACACAAGCATCACAAGTATTATTCATAGATTTCTCCTTATACAAAGCAATTTCAAGCTTAAGAGTGGAACATGAAGCACAAGTAGTATTTTCAATATTGTCCTTAAGCTTAGCATATTTGACTCTAGCAGCTTCTAAGATATCTTTGATTTCACGTTCTTTTTCTAAACATGAAGTGCAAGGGCTAGAATCAAATACATCAAAAGCAATCAATTTACTAGATTCTAAACATTTTTCACAAGGAGCACTTTTAATTTCATTTAGTTCAGATCTAGCATTCTCAAGTTGTTGTACAGAAATATTATGAGCAGATTGTAACTTGGTAATTTCGAATGCATAGCATGACAAGATAAACATTCATCGAGGTTCAAGAGTCTTAGCATTTTTAAGCTCTACTTTCAGTTTGCTAATTTTTGACTCTAATTTCTTATTTTTTATCATGACAAATTCTAGTGCTTCATCTTGACTAAGCAATTGCTCAACTATAGAATCATATTTAGTAGAAAGCTCATCATAAGAAAAAGATACCTCATTATCATCAATGTCGTCAAGTGTCGACCATGAAGCACATGCCGGTGAAGTCTTTGGCCTTCCCTTTCTTTTGCCTTGAGGATCTCCTCCTCCTTGTCCTCCTCACTCCCGGTATCCACATCGCTCAAGGATTGATCCTCAAAAGCGGCAAGGACCGGTGGCGCCTTCACAAGCATATTAGCCTCATACCTTGATTTGTTGAAAGGAGGCTTCTTCAAGTAGCTTTCCTTCCTTATGATTGCTCTTACCTTTCGACTTGGGGCAATTTGCGGATATGATTGAGCTCACCACATTCATAGCATGTCACGGACCACCTCTCTTTTGTTTCTCACATTATTGTAGGCCCGTGTGAATTTTTTAGCTAGAAGAGCTAACTCTGTTTGAGAATACTTTCAAGCTCCTCTTCATGAATAGCAGATAAACAAGCAAATGAAAATCGGAAGAAGATTCAAAAGAGTCATCAAAAGCCTTTTGAGAGGATGCGCTACCAAAGCTAAATTATCTTTCTTGGGATGATCAACTCTTTTAATTTCATGAGTCTTGAGTTTACTATAAAGCAATTCTAAAGTAAGACTTGAAAGATCAACATTTTCCTCTATAGCAATAGCCTTCATCTCCCACTCCTTGGTGTTGATTGCGACCAAGAGATGGGTGGCATTTTCAGATTGAGAATATTCAATATCAACGACTTTCATTTGATTAATTACTTTATTAAAGCGATTGAAAATGTCATCGATGCTCTCTCTAGGGCGATCTCGAATTTATTGTATTCACACTTGTAAACTGTCTGCACACCTTTTTGATTTGGGACGAACCCTCATGATATGTTTCGAGAGTGTTCCAAATTTCATGTGATTGAAAGATTGCAAATTCTATCATATTCTTGTCTACCAAGTGCACCATATAAAAGATTCTTAGCCTTATTGTTGTTAGCTAAAAGAATTGCGAAGCGAGTGTAGCAATTTCGGGAATAACAAGCGGGGCTCTAACAACATCCCAAATAGCTTGTCCTCGCTCTCAAGAAAGACTACGCATACGATTCTTCCAATAGGCATAGTCGTGCCCATCGAAGATATGCGGTTTAGTAGAAAACTTATCCATCGCCAAAGTTGGTGACCGGTTAAGATCAAGATTGAACTAGCAGGGCTCTGATACCACTGTTGGACCGTAAAAGCGACTAGAGGGGGTGAATAGAACACGCTCACTTTTTCACAAATTATGAACTCAATACAATTTCACTCCGGTAGCTATTAGAAAGCTATGAAGATCAATATACCGATCTGTGGAAGACTAGTATTGAATCAATTAAACCCATAAGCAATGTGACAATAATCGCTAGGAATCAAAGCAACACAAATCTTGGCGGTCGACCTGCATCTTGAACCGGTCGGACCGATTGCGGCGGTCGGACGGCTATTATCTTGGCGGTCGGACGCTCAAATCGGTCGGACCGGTGGTGACGGGCGATCGGACCGGCGATCTGAACCAATCAAACATAAAATCGGCCGATGACGAAGTTGCAATTAGGTCTAACTTTTGATTCTCAACTCCAAACTTCATGAAACTTTGCACACACCTTCTCTATGCTATTGAGGACCTATTTCAATCGAATATTATGATAATTCTTGGAGCGATCTTGAGCAATTGTCAATTGATTAACGAGAAGGTCTAAAGCAGGGCAAGAACAAAAACTTGATCCTAATGCTTGTTCGTGAGTGATTGATGATCAAGATGATGCTAGATAGATTCACACATATCACAGCAAGCTAATTCATGTGAAAGAATCAATCACAAACTCGCGGATCAAAGAAAGCCCTAAAAACACGAAATTGAAAGCAAGAGCGAAAAGAGACTTATCTCAAGCAAACCTTGCATAGATTGATTTCGTGATTGATCTTGGATTACATCCACACCATCATGGATCGATGAGACAATCAAAGATCACGAAATTCACCACAAACCATCAAGAGCCCTAGCCTCCACCTCAACTCCCTAAAGACAATTAGGGTTTTGAAACATAAAAAGGCGAGAGAGAGAGAGGGGTGCAGCCACCACCTCCTCCTATTTATAGTGGAGGCCTAAAACTCTTAGGGTTTGACTCTCTTGGGCTCCGTTAAGGCCCACTAACAAGCGGGTCACACACGCACGCTTCGCATAAGCGTCGTCTTTAACCTTTGACCTAAACCGCTTCACCATGCGTCATGGATTTGCCAATAGGTCACCCTTGTCCATCTTGTGTCACGCTTGAGTCGTTGACCTCACCCGGCATCGTCAATCGTTCTGGACCTCAACTCTCCAAGTCTAGTCCCGATCTTCCTCGCCGTTGACCGTCGTTGACCACCAAGCAACTTTGCACAACCATAGACAAGCAAACACGAATTCGGGAACAAGTTCTTCACAACTTGACCCATGTTAGTCAAAACATGCATCATGCAAAACATATGCCATGGAACCCATGTACTTGACCTAACAAAACAGCATCGCCACGAAGTTGGCCGATGATCAAGTGAATACCGGTCCGACCGCTCGGGTGAGCGGTCGGACCGCTTATGGCCGGTCGAACCGCTCCTTGTGAGCGGTCGGACCGCCCCTTGGGACTTAGCCGAAATTCAAGCCCTCAAATTCCGAAACCTTCTGGAAACTTTAAACCAATAGAACTTCTTACTGGAGACTCCAAAAATTATGAGACCAAGTGCATTGGGATCCCTCACTTGCCTACAACACCTATTTTTGGACCCATTACGAGAACTTTTAGGTCATTGCCGGTCCGACCACCCCATATGGCGGTCCGACCGATTTGGGACCGGTCGGACCGCCGTGCAAGGACCGGTCGGACCGCCCCTGTCCATAAGCCCTGTAACTTTGTCGAAAACACGTGAAACGACAAACCGTAAACGCCATTGCCAATTGTCACATCATCCTAAGATCTGGAACATATCCCCATGAAATCCACAGGTTCCCTTTCTATCTTTTTTTTGGGCTACCGAAACCCAACCTAGGGTTCCTTTTTTTGCGAATGTGACCTTGACTCAAACTCTTCAAAAACCCTCATCTAGGTCTATTGATGGGTCACAAACTTTTGTAGAAAGCGAGGGTATCTGAGTAATTAAAAGATACCCTCGTTCTATCTAAACTCTGATTTTTTATTGTGTTGTCGAAGTCAAATGAATCTTATGTTTCCTTCTGGCAGCACAAAAACAACCTATTCCTTTTTTTTCTTTGTCACAAATCAAAATCAATCTTGGTTAGGGTTTGCCTTGTGAACACTTTGACCTGGTATCCTGACGGTGCGAGTGCGATGGCGGCAAGGTCTTTGGAGTCCATGGCGGCAAGGTGCTAGAGTGTTGTGGTAGTGGTGGCAGGGCAATTGGTGACCACGGTAGGGAGGAGCTATGGAAATTATTCTCAAACTTTATGTGGCAGGCACGATATGATGAGTGTGTGGGGTGTCCGAGAGCAACAAGAAACAAATAGGGTAGTCGGGGCGGAAACGAGTAGATGGTCGAACCCGAGTTGGTGGTCGAACGCGAGGAGGTGGTCGAAAGGGGGTGTTCGAGTAGGTGGTGGCGCGGCGGAGATAGATGGTGGCATGGCGAGCGGCGGTGTTGACTAGCGACCAAAAACACGATCCTAAACTAGCAACATGACTTAGACAAAAGACACTAATTTAACAACGCAAAACAAATATCGGTAATTGCAAAGGCACAATGGGTAATAGGACAGCGGAAGAACATGACGAACACAAATATTTTGTGGGGCAATTTTCTGGAGCTTTAGAATGATGAAAAACAACTAATCTAACAGGGGGAAAAATTGTGATTACCTTACGGGTAACTTTTGCTCGATACCAAGCGATGTGACAATATCCGTTCTTTGAAAAAAAATCGCGATAAGTCGATTGTGGAGAACTCGATTTTGATGATCAGAAGGCTCAGACCAAAATAGATCAAACCCCTCGCGATCACTACACCACTACTCCGTTGGTTATCAAATGTGCCGAATGCGGTTGACCTCGCCAAGAAGGCTATCTCCTGCATGCGAATCGAGAACACAAGCAAGAAAGTAGAAGATGCAATCTGATATTGTATTGCGAATATAGATGAAACTCACAATGTGGGGTTCCTCAACCAAGCGAGCAAGGCGCTAAGCGAGGAATAATCTCAAAGAAAAACCGACTCTAAACTAAGGCCACTCTTGTATATATATAGGGGGCGTGAGGAGGTCAACCTAGGGTTGTGCGACCACGGAAGAGGCGTACTCAACACGGACTCCGACCTCGACACGCTTACAAGGCTCTATTAAGTCCAAAGCGGTGACGTAGCACCTTATTCACTATTCATATTGCGTATCTTTAGTCGAAGACCTGGTCGTAGGACTGGTCCTGAGGTGGTCATGAGGAGTCCATGCTATCTCTCGGTCATAGATTGTGTCCAACGAGTCTTGGGCTCGTGATCTTGGTGAAACCGGTCGTAGGCCTTCTTGAAATGGTCGTAGACCCAGCGGAGCGGGTCGTAGTCCTAGATTCCTAAGTACAAGTAAATCATCTCATTAGGCGACATCATAGAGTTCTCCAATAATACACTCAGTCCTAGAAACGAATTTACCTGATGAATAAGTTGACGAGCACGTGCCCGAGCATCACAGACGATTGCATTGAAAAACCGTCTGTGATATAAATGTATCACAGACGGTTGTATTGAAAAATGAATGCGTGATATAAATGTATCCTGAGCGATTGCAACCAACAACAAATGCGTGATAGTGGTATATCACGAGCGGTTCTTGGTTGAAGCAAATGCGTGATAGTGCCCTTCCATGCACGGTGTTAAATAAAAACCGAAATGCGTGATAGTTCTTTGTATCTAATTTTGTGGTATTTTCATCTATCCTCGGAAATACTAGCCATGCCTCTCGAAAACAAAGAAGCGCGGTACATCACAGATGAATCTGACAACTGAAAGTGATCATTTAACTGAAAATCAATTGCAAAATAATATTTCAAGTATTGTCGGTAGAGTTACAAATTGAATTACAACTATTCAAAGTGAATTACAATATTGAATCAATTGTTCGAAGGTCGTTCATCGGTGTCAACGGTGTGAAACTCTCTGTCGGGGTTAACGATGTCCGCCTTGATGAAGCTGCAGAACGCCCCTCGAACGTACATGACCTCGTTCATGTTGAGTGCATTTAACTCTATATCTAAGACTTGTCGACAGCAGGAGTAAAGTAGTATGCATATATATTTAAATTTATAATTAGGAAATAATTATTGCAAGATTGACAAACCTGGGGATCGTGCCTCCTAGAACCAATCAATTGCCGCATATGATGGCATACGTAGAATGCGCATAGGTGATCTCACTTTTGCTGGCGACACAGCAAAAATAGAATTACATATATATGTACAGTCAATTCGAGACGCAATATTACGAAGTGTGATATAGGATTATTGTGTTGTCGCGCCTACCGGAAACCGCATCCTGTGAGTCAGTGTGGCGCTCGATCCCTTGTATGCCCCTCCCTCATCAACATAGCCGATGAACGACCTACATGATTCCAAAAAGTTATCCGCGTCCATTTCAAACAAAGGAAGACTACAATAGAGTTATAATGTGCGGAGGAAATGAACATACCTGTCGAGTATTACTTTAAGAAGGGTGAAGTCGTGGTTTTTGTTCAGTAGGGAATCAAGGTACAATACCGTGTTCCTCTTTGGTACAATGATTAGAAAAATCCAGTGGAACCTACTAATGTATGTCGTTGTAGTCATAAATCTATGTTCAAACGAAATTTGTATAACAAGTAGTGAATCACTTACTTCTAGTTGTAGGGCACCATTATGTACTCCCTGTCGTCCAGAGCATGAAATCCCATTTTTATGTAATTCTCGACGTAGCATGCGTCTTGGTTGATTGTTTGCTCAGAGATCACGTGTGGGTCGAGAAAACCCACCGGTTCTTTGATTCGACGGTCACATTTCATAATGTATCGTACATAAGCAATGAGTTGTGATATTTATCGGTATCACATGAGTGTAGAACTTGATTGCACACACTTACGATTGTCGGCATCGTAGAAGTGATGTGTCGAGGGCATTGAGGTTGTATAGGTCGAATAAGTCATGAAGCCCACGAAGTGGCCCGACTTGTGAAGAAAATGCTCCCTCTTGTATCGGCGACTATTCGATGTGGTACCCCTCCTCTCGAGTCTTGCAGTACGGTCATGCAAAGATTGACAAGCTAGTCTGGCCGTCTAGTTCTTTGTTGGAGACCAATGGACTTCCGAGGGAGTATTTCCCGAGATAGGCAGGCGCCTGAATGTTCTTCGATATCGATATCGCCTTAACGAGTTGCCTGTGTCTCGTCTTGCCATGAGGCAACTCAGGGACCGATACGGTGACACATTTTTCTTGTCCCTTCGGCGTATTCCCGACGGGAACCGATGAGGCGGCCTTTTGAAGTGAAGGTTGAGGCGGACTCATCGAGGGTCCTATTGTAGAGGCAGGGTCGTGTCGATATCGCGTCAGTGTAGGGTCCAGAGTGATGTCCTTCTTGGGCCACTGGATAAAAGTGTACATGGCATCCCCTAGTGTTCTGATTTCTTCGTTTGGGCGAATCTCCAGTGGGATGGCTTTGAAATTGTCATGTACCACGTATACCTGGACCCTGGCGTAACCCTGCGCCAGCTGGGCACCGTGCAACACTGCCGCTTCCTGGTATGGATATACCATACCCCGCCCAGCCTTAATAGGAATGGACCCGACCATCCTCACTTGGAGCTTGCAAGGCGTCGGCTTCTACAAAACGATACACAATTAGCTAGGGCGTCCCATAGGTCTATCTTTGGAGCATTCCAGAGATGTACATTACCTCGATGTCGTCAATCGATAATTGAACGTCGTCATGTTCGAAATTATGTGAGGACGCGACGCTACTCGGATATTGAGGAGGACTTGCTCCCAAATTAACGGGGGCAGCTTGCGCCTGGAGTTGATTTACTTAGTTCTATAAGATTGATATTTGTGCTTGAAATTTTTCAGTAAGCACATGTTCCAACCGGGCGTCGTGCTGGTCCTTGGATCTCTTCCTACTCCTATATGTGTCGGAGTCGTGTCGGAATCCATCCCTCCAAGGTACATAAACCCCAACGCCCGCGTGCGACCCGGGTGCTCCTTGTTTCCCACGGTCGTAGATAGTACATCCTTCTCCCTATCTACTTGGAAGGAACCTTGGGAACATGCAGAAGTCAATGCTTCCTGCAAGAGGGCAATCATGTTATTATAGACACTGTAAAGTTATGGACTTATTAACAACTAAGTGGTTCGACATATTTACCAGGCGTTGGGACACTGCCTCATCTGCCGGGTTTGTGAAAGAGATGCTGCCCGAAGACGTGGCTGATGCCCTCGCTCTTAACGGGCTCGGAGCGCGTCGAGATTTCACAAGCGGTCTAGTAGCGATCTCGTCCTCCGCCGCCCTCACGTGGCTTTACCAGCGTACCAGTGTCTTGAGTTTATGGGGGTGAGTGTTTTGTGCTTGGAGAGCTCTGTGCGCCACACTTTGCTCCTGAAATTTGGCCGTTGTGATCATCTGCACGAAGGCGTCCCATGTATCCTGCGATTAGAAATGATACTTCATGAAGGCGTCAGGCCGTGTTCACGTAATTCGTGGCAAGTGTCTCCTCCACGTGTGGCACATCGCGAGCGCCGCCGTCGCCGCGCGTGCACAGTACGCTTCTAGGAAAGTGAATGAGGCAAAAATTTCAGTCCACACCTGAGCTCTCTCTACATCCGTCAGAGACTTCCAGCTTGGGTTGGTGATGGGGGCCCGTTCCCTTGCAAGTACCCCGCAGACGGTCCGGAATCTCGCAGCTGCATTCTTTGGACTCAGAGGGATCCCAATGTCACTGACCTTCGTGATAGTCATGCGGCCCAAGGGCAATTTGGATATTCCTCGCCATCTCGCTGCGTACCACCTTGATCGGAGATCGAGCGCGTTCGGTGGCGTCGGCGACGGCGAAGGCGGTGCCTCTGCTATCTAAACACTTGCTATCTATTTAAGTTACGTGCATAATGATTACATAAACAAATAGAAGTTACCCATTGAACCTAAATATAGGATACATAGTAAAGAAAATATATGAAATTACACAAAAAACTGCAAAATACATGAATAAAGCATAGTTGAATATGACTATGAAAGATTAAGATTGTTGGTTTGGTCCTGGTTTTTTCGGTCGGACTGCCCAACATATACCACATGTATATGAAATAAATCAACATATAGTTGAAATATTGGATGATTTTGAGTGCTCTCAGAAGGCGAGTTGCAAAAGAATCAATGTTCGCCATCTCAGCCCTTTAGTCTATACTCTTCACAAATTGGATAAGAAAACTATAATTTAGATTTTGAGCTCTAATCAATGCTTAGCTAGACTGACAAAACAATCACATGCAATTCACTGAAACAAAATATGATAAGAATATTTGATAGAAGCAAGCAAACTATTAGAATATGACAAGAATCATTGAATTCATTACTTTAAATAAAAAGCGAACAAACCTTGAATGATTACTTTGATAGCAGCAAGCAAACTATTAGAGCTCAAAACTAAACTAGTAATCCTACCAATTTTAATATTAGACCATCTAAATCATAGAGCAAAATTAAGCCCACATAATGCACTGTTGCCAAGCACAACCAAGCCATCACCACCAGAACCCATGGCAGCATCATGCCACCAACATGATGAAATAGCCTTAAATTCAATTTGTTTTATTTACCTATTAAGTTTGCATCTTAAATTCAATTTCAAAATCTCACATTAACATTAAACTAATGAAATAGCCTTGCTTCATACACTCACTAGTAAGTATATCACACTTAAAAGACAAACCTACTGCTTCACAAACAACTAAGTTTGTTGCTTAGAGCAAGCGTAGACCTCCTGTGGGAAAAGAATCCTTAAATTCTCCCTAACTAAGTTTCTATATATCGTGGTACATGGTTTTAGATTAATTATGCTATTCATTGCTTGCTCCGAATCCAAAATAGATATGGTGTAATCAAGAAAACTTGTATTTATAGAGTATATATGCGTGGCACAGTAGCGAAGTGCATCTAGAAAAAGGGTGTTGCCTTAACGTTAGTAGTATCTGGAAACATCTTAAATATGTAATGGTGTCGGCTTCACGGAAAACTATGGTTGAAACAAGAGCAAGATGCAGCACTGATGTGAACAGACTGCATGTCTAGCATCGAAATATCACTGGCGCCGATCTTTGGAGGCTGCGACATCCTACACCCCAATGAGTCTTGCCACTACCACAGACTCATTATTCCCCAACAAGCACACCCGAAAGCCATCACCAACATCAGCACTGGGATCGAGGAGGAGATCGAGCCTTATCTCTGGGACGAATGGAGGCGGCGTTGGTCGGAGGCAGGGACGAAGGGAGGCGGCGTTGGTCGGAGGTAGGGACGAAGGGAGGCGGCGTTGGTCGGAGATGTTGGGTGGCGCCGGGATTGGGGTCGGAGGCGATTCTTGGGAAGTAGACTAGGGCAGAGTGCACAATCCTAAGAGCTTATCACAGACGGTTCTTTAATGGAACCGTCTGTGATTTTCACAAAAGCTTCATTATAAAGTCTATAATGGAACTGGTCAGAAGGAGGTTTGGTTTCGACCACCTAGTCGAAAGAGGGTTTGGTTTCGACCATCTGGTCGAAAGGAGATTCTACTGTGCACTTAAGCCGTGGGGCTCGCACATCATAGACTCATCTACTAGAACGTTTTGGTTTATGTTTTTCATTAACTTTTGGTCAGGTTCCACATGTCAAGTGGATCATTAGGGCTAACCGAGCAACTAAACATTGGTACTCGTGAGGGTCTGAGAGTGCCCAAGATGAAATCTCCATACCCTTGCGCACTTTCGCTAGCACCGCGATTTAAGCCAAAATTTCATATGTAATTCAACTTAATTAACTCCAAATCAAGTGAAACCAAATTTGATACTACACGATACAATGAAGTCCGCATTAACATCAACATTAGAGATGGCAAGTCCACAACACATGACAATTCCATGTTGACATCACATTACAATGGAAGAACAAGTCCATAACATGTGACCCGTTTCCATGTTAACATCAAATTACAATAGAATACATGCTTAATTGAAATATAGTTCTTCATGATGATCGACGCGCATATAGCTAGCTTCCTCACTGGGTTCTTCCTCCAGTTTGATGCCGTCTCCGAAAGGAGGCAACTCGTCAAATTGATTGTACTCTTCCTCATCCACGACATTCTCAACTCCGACAATCCTTCTTTTCCCATGAAGAACTACGTGGCGATTCTTATTTGTCGGGAGTCATTACATAAAAACTTGAACAACTTTATTAGCGAGTACGGATGGTTCGTCCTTGTATCCGACATGTTTAATGTCCACAGTAGTGACACCTTTAACCATTCGTTGAACCGACAGTTGTGCTCTCTCGTGATTCAAACCTCCGACCGGTCTTGATTCTGTTGGCGTACCATGTTTTTGTGCTCGTCGATGTACGGGGATACTTGGGTCATGTGTTGCAAGACCGTGAAATGGGCCTACACGCACGTATCTAGATCGGCGGATTGCTTTCCTTCCGATGATCCCGATACCCTCCAGTCTCCCCTCATGACGAGATAGATGCACACCTATCGGTTCCACGTGAGCCATGTAGTCGACGCAGAACTCAATGACCTCTTTGGTTGCATAACCTTCGATGATACTACCCTCTGGCCGAAATCGATTCCGTACGTAGGACTTCAGAATTCCCATGTATCTCTCGAAAGGGTAAATATGACTAGGAACACAGGACCGCATATCTTTATCTCTTTCACAAGGTGAACAATGAGATGGACCATGATATCGAAAAATAACGGAGGGAAATACATCTCAAGATGACATAGAGTCATGACCACCTCGGCCTGCAGAGCGTCGAGTCCTTCGGGATCGATGACCTTTTGAGAAATTGAGTTAAAGAAATAACACAGCCAGAAGATTGCCATTCGAACCTTGTTCAGCAAGATACTCCTAATTGCCACAGGAAGCATTTGTGTCATCAGCACATGACAATCATGAGACTTCATACCAATTAATTTTAAATCTTTCATGGAAACAAGTTTCTTAATATTGGTGGAGTAACCGGACGGAACTTTCACACCATGCAAGCTTTGACATAGTTCATTTATCTCGGCCTTGGACAAAGTGTAGCAAGCTGGGGGAAGATACGTTCGTCCTTTATCGGTCTCTTTCGGTGCAAACTCGGTTCTTATGTTCATATTAACCAAGTCACGCCGTGCGTTAACACCATCTTTTGTTTTGCCACTAATGTTCAATAAGAGACCAATCAAGCTATCACATACATTCTTCTCCATGTGCATGACGTCGATGCAGTGGTGAACTTCTAAGTGCTCCCAATAAGGCAAGTCCCAAAATATTGACCGCTTCTTCCAGATGTTTTTTAAGGGGTCCTTAATTTACGTCCCTTCCCAAGCACAACATCGATATCCTTAACCATATCATAGACCTCTTTCCCTCTAAAAGCCTTTGGAGCTGAACCGTCCTTCTTATTTCCATAGAATTATTTCTTCATCTTGCGGTATGGGTGAATCCTGGGAAGGAACCTACGGTGACGCATATACACAGTTTTACGCGAGTTATTCAGCCATACACTCTCGATACCATCTAAGCAGTGCGGACAGGCTTTGGCTCCTTTTGTACTGAAACCGGACAGGTTACCAAGGGCAGAAAAATCATTGATGATGCAGAATAACATGGTGTGTAAAGTGAAGTTCTCTCGTTTGTACGCATCCCATACTTGTACCCCTTCATTCCAAAGTGTCACAAGATCTTTCAGCAATGGTGCTAGGTACACATCAAGATCGTTCCCAAGTTGATTCGGCCCTTGGATAAGTAGTGACATCAAAATGTATTTCCGCTTCATACACAGCCAAGGAGGAAGGTTGTACATACATAGATTCACAGGCCAGATGCTATGTCGACTGCTCATGTTACCGAAAGGATTCATTCCGTCTGTACTAAACCCTAACCTTATGTTCTTTGGTTCCACACCGAATTCTTTGAAGCTCCGATCGAAGTTTCTCCACTGGGCAGAATCAGCAGGGTGTCTGAGCTTTCCATCTTTTTTACGCTTCTTCGAGTGCCAATGCATCAATCTTGCCTCCTTTTGGTTCGCAAATAAACGCTTCAAACGTGGGATCACAGGCAGGTACAACAACATCTTAGCAGGAGGTCCTTGCTTTGCCTTAGCAGTATTCTTACGCTTGTATCGGTATGCTTTGCAAATAGGACATACATGCACGTATGCATACTCTTTACGGTAGATGATACAATCGTTCGGACATGCATGTATTCTTTTCACTTCCATTCCCAATGGACAAAGAACCTTCTTGGCTTGGTAGGTCATGCTGGGCAACACATTTCCCTCCGGAAGGATGTCAGCTAACAGACCTAACAACGCCGTAAAACTCTTATCGGACCAACCATTGCTTGCCTTCAATTTTAGCAATTCAAGCACGGTTGACAACCTTGTGTATTCCGGCTTGCAATCAGGGAACAAAGGTTTTCCCGAGTCCTCCATTAAACCCTCGAATTTACAAAACTCTCTCTCACCGTAGTTCCCTTCTGCATCGCGTAGCATCTGATCCAGATTGTCATCATGCGACCTATCCTCATCAAAAGCACATTCCACGTCCTTCGTATCGTTGACTTTCTCGGCGATGTTATCATTACTGACTTCTGGTATAATCTACTCTTCACTGTGACTGGTCCAACATGTATATCCTTTTTTGAAATCCCTTGGTATTAAGTGAGCTTCGATCTGCTATTTGGGTTGTTAAACATTTTCATATTACATAATCAATGCATGAGCAGTACATAAATTTTATCCCTTTCTTCAACATATCACCTTTCGGATCTTCTAAAAGTAAACACGCCATTAATATACTCTTCACTCACACGGTTCTCAACGTACATCTAGTTTGATCCATCTACACGTATACACATAACAAATTAATTCGTGTTAAATTATATTAATAAACATAAGTACCTAACTAGTAACCTAACATACTAAAATTTATTAGTGATTAACCTAGAGCAAATATAAAGGATTATGTACAGATTGTTACCCTCGTGAGCTCACGACGAATATCTGCATGAGATCTCCTCCTTCCTTCTCTCCAAGTTGGCACAGAGAGGAGGCGGTGTGGAGCAATGGGGAGGAGGCGAGAGGGTGGCGGTTCAAATGATTGAGGCGAGGGTTCTATCGAGACCTATATATATAATATCGGCATATCAAAGGCGATTATTATTACAAGCATGCGTGATATCTACAAATCACAGATGGTTCTAAATAACCGTGCGTGATAGTTCCATATCACGAGACAGTTCGTCTTGGAACGATCTGTGATTATTTTATCATGAGCGGTCTTCTATGGCTTTGTTTTGTAGTAGTGGCTAGTCGATAAGTCACAAGTGTTCCAACTAGTGACATCCAATTATGGATACATTTAGAATGATATCATATAATTTAAAGAGCTTCACCAATAAGTCACATACTTGTTAATTTTTATAAATGATAATTCATCCAAAGAACATAATAACATTTATTTTATAACTCATAAATATAGACGTGATACAATCATCTCTATGATTGCCTCTGGGGTATATCACCAACATCCACATGGCTGAGCAACTATTAGTACAAAAAGTACTCAACAAGCCCTTACCGCAAAATGCAAGTATATAGATGCAGGGCTTCCAGGGGAGGGGTTATATGTTTATTTTAGCACACAGCCAGTTTTCTCAATAGTATAGTTATTTTCCAAACCTATGACTTAACATTTTTAACATTGTGGATATCGTGAGGATATGTGCACGATCTCAGGATGATGAGTCAATTGGCAATGGCTTTGTTGGTTTGCAAAATCTCGCGTTTTTGGTTTGCTTCTTCTTTGTCGGACCACGGGCGGTCGGCCGGTGGTGTGGGCGGTCGGACCGCCGTGGGACTGATCGGACCGGCGGTGGTGGCGGTCGGACGGCTGACCTAAAATGGATTTTGGGGCTAATCCAAAAATAGGTTGTGTAGGCGGTGAGGAGTCTCACGGATGTGGTTTCATCATTTTGGAGCTCCGGTCAAAAGTTCTATTGAGTTAAAAATTCCGAAGGTTTGGATTTTCAAGCTAGAATTTTGGCTAAGTCTTTTTGACCGTCCGACCGCGTTGTGGGAGCGGTCCGGCCAACGCCGATATCGGTCGGACCGGCCTTGTGGGGCTGATCAGACCCGTGATGACTGGAGGTTAGCCAAGTTCGCATTGATGCATGTTGATTGTGTTTAATGTTTAGTTATCAATGCTTTATTGATGTATATTGCATTGCGGAGCTAACGTGGGTCAAGTTGTGAAGAACTTATTCCCGGAAACGATTTGTTTGTCTATTGCTGTGCAGGTGGCTTGCAGGTCAACGACGTCAACGGTGAGTGGATCGGGACTACGCTTGGAGAGCTGAGATCCAGAACGATCATGGATACCGGGTGAGGTCGTATAACTCAAGCATGGTGCAGGATGGGCAAGATGGATCGAACGGGTGGTTCGGTGCAGCTGGTTGGATCAGGCGGTGCGGATATCGGTGCAAGTATCTGGGAGGTTCCGATGGGATTCGGACAAGAGAGGCTTGGCGACGCGATGAGAACCGCTGATCAACCTACACGTGGTGAAGCAGGTGATTGCTTCAACAGATTAGTGTGTGGGTCCCATGTGTGAATGGGTCCCAAAAGTGTAACCCTAGTCCTCTCCTATAAATAGAAGGGGGAGATGTGAAACCCTTTTGAGGCATTCATTTGGTTCCCCCCCCCTTGCTTTTCTAGGGTTAGGGTTTGGAGAGGAAGAGAGGGAGAGATTGTATGCTCCTTGGGTGAGCTCTTGTCCTCCTTGTTGGAGTGGCTTTGTAAGCATCTTGTGAGATCAATCAATCTTGTGATGCTTGCTTGAGAGATCATTTATCTCCTCTTTGTGTTCTTCTCTCATTTGGATGAATTTGGTGCTTCCTTGATTCAAGTGTTTAAACTTGGTCTTTTGACCCTTTGTGTCTTGCTTTGATGTGTGGGAGTACTCCTAGAATCATCTAGACCATCAACCCCCACAAGCAAGTCTTGAATCAAAGTTTTTCATATTTCTAGGGTTTGTGCACTTCTTTGTTAAATCCTTGAGAAATCGATTCTGCGATGTGGATCTGAAGGATCGTCGCTAGAAATAGGTCTCCAATATCATTAGGGAGGTGTGCTCGAAATTTGGTCAAGTTTCATTGGTGGAATCAAAAGTTGGATCAAATTTCGTTTTGGATTTGGTGTGGATTTTTGATCTTGGGTGAACCGGTCGACCGGTGTTTCAACGGCGATCGACCGCTTGTATATTCGCCATTTCATTGCGGCAAGGTCGAACCGTTGTCCACCGTCCGACCGCTTGATTAGTTGCCTGGTCGGATCATTGTTTGAACGTCGGTCCGACCGCCCGTGGTAGCCGGTCTGACCGCCTGTGCCCAGATCAACCCTTTGAGTTTAAGTCTCCACATTTGTGTCGTGTGGTTGTCGGGGGTTATCGAATTCAGTACAAGGCGTCCACTGTGTGCTTACTGATCTTCTTAGCTTTCATAGCTAAAGGAGTAAAGTTCGTGTTGAATTTGATTTAGGCGAGAAAGTTGTGAAAGCGCCTATTCACCCCCCTAGTCGCCTTTCCGGTCCTACAATTGGTATCAGAGCCGGTTAGCTCTTTTCTATAGATCTTAACCGGCCTTTGGAGCCATGGCGACTGAGCGATATTCAATCAGGCCACATGTCTTTGATGGAGTTGACTTTGCATACTGGAAGGCTCGTATGCAAGCATATATCGAGGCTCAAGGGCACGCGATTTGGCTTAAGGTGAAAAACCCTTATGTCGTGCCAGCCGATGACAATTTGATCACTCCAGATGTGGAGAACAACAGCAGGGCTCGGAATTTTTTGATTCAAGGCCTTAGTCGATCGGAGTTTGAGCGTGTCGCTCATTTCTTTGTCTGCTCATGAGATCTGGCGGACTCTTTGTGATTATCATGAGGGTCCATCTGCGATCAAGGAAGTGAGGCAGAATCGACTTAAGAAAGCATACTCCAAGATCGAGCAAAGACCTGGTGAATCTTTAGATGAGCTGTGGGGGAGATTTTCTAAAATTCTTCATGATCTCTGTGGATATCGTGAGGATATGTGCACGATCTCAGGATGATGAGTCAATTGGCAATGGCGTTATTGGTTTGCAAAATCTCGCGTTTTGGGTTTGCTCAAAATTTGTCGGCCCTTGGCGGTCGACCGGTTGTCTTGGCGGTCGGACCGCTTGATGGAAGCGATCCGGCCGCCATGGTGGCGGTCCGACCGTGATTTGAGATTGGGTTTTTAGGTGGGCCAAAAATAGGTTGTGTAGGCAAGTCGAGGAGTCTCTGGATGTGGTCCCATAATTTTGGAGCTCAGTCAAAAGTTCTATTCGATTGAAATTTCGAAGGTTTGGATTTCTCGCTTGAATTTTGACTAAGTCATTTGGACCGGTCCGACCGCCGTTGTGGGAGCGGTCCGGCCGCATGAAATCGGTCGGGCCGCCACGTAAGGCGATCGGGCCGCGATCACTGGAGGTGAGCCAAGTGTTGCATTGAGTTTGTTACGAGTGTGTTATTCTATGAACTTCAATGCTTTATTGATGTATATTGCATTGCGGAACCGGCGTGGGTCAAGTTGTGAAGAACTTGTTCCGGAAGCGGTTTGTTTGTCTATTCTTTGTGCGGTGGCTTGCAGTCAGCGGCGTCAGCGGTGAGTGGATCGGGACTACGCTTGGAGAGGCGAGGTCGAGCGATCGGGGATCTGGGTGAGGTTGTGTGACTCAAGCATGGAGCGAGAATGGACAAGATGGATCGAGCGGGTGGTTCAAAACAGCTGGTTGGATCAGGCGGTGCGGATATCGGTGCGAGTCTGGGAGGTTCCGATGGGATTCGGACAAGAGAGGCTTGGCGTCGATGAGAACCGCGATCAACCTACACGTGGTGAAGCGGCGATTGCTTCAAGGGTTATTGTGTGTGGGTCCCATGTGTAAGAGACCCAAAAGGGAAACCCTAGCTCTCTAGTATAAATAGGAAGGGAGAGGTAGAAAACAAAGGAAGCATTCATTTAGCCCCTTCTTCCTTTTCTAGGGTTTGGAGGAGAGGAGAGGAAAACTAGGGTTTGGAGTGTGCTCCTTGTTGAGCTCTTGCCCTCCTAGGTGGAGAGGCTTTGTAAGCATCTATTGTGGATGAACAATCTTGTGATGCTTAATTGAAAGATCAATTGCTCCCTTGTGTTCTTCTCTCTTTTGGATGTTTTGGTGCTTCCTTGATTCAAATGTTCATGCTTGGTCTTTTGGCCTACTTTACCTTGCTTTGATGTGTGGGATTACTCCTAGAGTCGTCTAGTTCATCAAACCCCCACAAGCAAGTGTTGAATCAAGTTTTTCTCATTTCTAGGGTTTGTGCACCTCTTTGGTAAAATCTCGAGAGATCGATTCTGCGAAGTGGATCTGACGGATCGTCGCTAGAAATAGGTCTCTAATATCATTAGGGAGGTGTGCTAGAAATTTGGTCAAGTTTCATTGGTTGAATCAAAAGTTGGATCAAATTTCGTTTTGGTTTTGGGTGGAGTTTTCAGTACTGGACTCTACCGGTCCGACCGGCCTTTCAACGGCGGTTCGACCGCCCGTGTTTTCAGACCGCTGGTTTGGCGGGTCGAACCGCTGTCCACCGGTCCGACCGCTGGTTAGTTGCCGGTCAGACCGCTGGATGACCGTCGGTCCGACCGCCCGTGGTAGCCGGTCAGACCGCTGTGCCCAGTGAAGAACATTGAGTTCTTTTCTCCTTTTGTGTTGTGTGCTTGAGGGTTTATCAAATCCAACACAAGGCTTCCGTTGTGTGCTCTTGAACTTCTTAGCTTTCATAGCTAAAGGAGTAAAGTTCGTGTTGGTTTTGATTTAGGCGAGAAAAGTTTTGAAAGCGCCTATTCACCCCCTAGTCGCCTTTCGGTCCTACTAGTGGTATCGAGCCGGTTAGCTCTTTTCTATAGATCTTAACGGTCTTTGGAGCCATGGCGGTGACAAGTACTCAACCAAGCCACACATTTTGAGGAGTTGACTTTGCATCTTTGGAAGGCTCGTATGCAAGCGTATATCGAGGCTCAAGGGCACGCTATTTGGCTAAAGGTGAAAAACCCTTATGTCGTGCCACCGATGGCGATCGATCACTCGGATGTGGAGGCCAACAGCAAGGCTCGGAATTATTTGATCCAAGGCCTTAGTCGATCGAGTTTGGCGTGTTGCTCACTTGCGGTGCGCTCACGAGATCTGGCGGACACTTTGTGATTATCACGAAGGGTCCACTGCGATCAAGGAAGTGAGGCGAACCAGCTCAAAAGGTTTACTCGAAGATCGAACAAAGGCACGTGAGTCTTTGGATGAGTGTGGGAAGATTCTCTAAAATTCTTCATGATCTCCGTCTTTGTTGATTTGATATTTTACGAGTCTAAAATGCCGCCCGACTTCAGGTGCTCTTGATGTGAAGGTGCGGGAATGAAGATCACTTCCATCAATGACAACATCATCATGAGTGAGCTTACCATGGATAAGCTCTACTCGAGGTTGAAGACGCATGAGATTGACTTTATCTCGCGTCTCCCAAGACAGTCGATGGCTTTAGTGGTCGACAAATCCAAGGGTTGCTCTTGATTCTCTTGATTGTAGCTCATCGGCTTTTCATTATCGCTTTACATTCTTTGAGTGATGAGCAACTTGAGAAATTGCAGGATGACTTAGCCCTCCTTTCCACCAAATTCACAAGAGCGTACAACAAGGTGAGAAATAGGAGGAGGAGTGGACCTATCACGTGCTTGAATGTGGTGAGCCAAACCACATTCGCTCCAAGTGCCCCAAGCTAAAGGGCAAGGAGGAGAAGGAGACACGAAGACATCCCGGAGAGGGATGCAAAACCCAAGAAGACAAACTATCGAAAGTTTGTCGGTAGGGTCCTGCCGCTCTTGAGAATGTTAATATGAGCGATGTGGATCGGAAGCGGAGGGCGGCGAGTGATTCTCGTGGCAAGAAGAAGGCGCATGACTTCACCGGCATGTGTTTCATGGCCAAGAACGACCATACGATTCCTCCAAAGATGAGGATCCTTTTAGTGATCTGATGAGGTATGCCCTTCTATTGCCGATATGAAAAGGGCTTTGGTGCTTCTTTGAATGAAATTGCATAAGCAAGTAAAAATGATTAGGAAGCGAGGACATTATGATTGATAATTTGAATCTTGAAGTTGTTAGGCTTAAATCTATCAATCCTGCGATATTTGTGATTCTGCACTAGCTTGCTTAAGGATTTGACAAGCTTGAAATCTGCTCATTCCTCTGTCACAAATCAACTAAAAGATGCTCTCGATGAACTAGAATCTTTCAAGTCTAGATCGCTTGTTTAGATGTCATTCCTCTTGATGTGACCGCCATGGAAGCTATCCCTTTAACTTGCTCTAATTGTGCTTTGCTAGAATTAAAATTGGATAGTTCCTTAAAAGAATTGCAAAAGTTTGATGCTAGTCACACATGCTCTCATTGTAAGGATAATAGGATTAAGATGCAAGAGATGACGAAACATTGATTTACTCTAGAGTTGCATCTTGTGAAAATTGTCCCAAGCTTACAATTGAGATTGAAGCCTTAAACAAGACCACGGAAGAAAAGGCTAAAATTGAAAGATCCATGTCTTTCTTGCTTCTAAAAGGTTATTGATTCTAACTCTTGTGTTTTGAATTTGAAGTTGAAACCATGGTTAGTCGGATACAAGAGGCTTTTAGAGTCAAGTTTAAGGAGCAGATTGAGTAGGATTCAGAATCCTATTGTGTGTCTTGTGAGGCCTTCAAAGTGGAAGTGGCCCTTCTTAAGAGTAAGCGCAATGAGGTAATCAAGTCTAGCAAGTGTACTAGATGTGAGGAGTTAATGAAAGAGAATGATTACCTCAAGGTGACTCTTGAGAAATTTTCAAGTGGGAAAAAGAAACTCAACATGATTCTTGATCAATCCAAGGTGAGTGTGAAAAATAGTGGTCTAGGTTTCAACCCCCTAGAGCATTCCAAGAAAAACCCACCTAAGATTGCTAGAGTTGTGAAGAATGGTTTGTTTGAGCTAGAACCTCCTAAGCCATCTCGGGGTTGTTTTCAAATCGGTGGTTTTGCTCAAACTCTTTCGGCAAGAAAGGTGCTTTCACTCATGCATGCAGACCCTCAAAGGTCGATACCATTGCACCTTACGCAAGAAAGAAGGCCATCTTGTTGAGTTACCTTCAGGAGAGCAAAACTTGAGAGAAAAGAGAGGATGGCGTCCTAAGATCCATTAGAGGAGTCCCTTCTCCAGATGTAGTCTCTAGAGCTAGGCAGCCTGTTTATCGCACCACACATAGGCCTAGATTTGTAGAGAACTTTGTAGACTCTTTTGGTGGGTCTAGGCAGCATGTTGGATTAGGACATCGTGAGGAGAGACACGGGTAGCACCTAGGCAGGGAGTATCGATCTTTTGGTAGATCGTTTGGAGAGGTCTAGGTGGTTCTCATGTGCATCCTTATGATTTTATTCTGATCATGTTTCACTATTTCTCTGCTGCTCCCGGACATCGTGCTTCTCGATCTTTGGATTCCTCGTTCATTTATCACTAATCCCGATCGAGGCACGGATGTTTTCGATTGTGCCTTTTAGGTCCGTCGTGCGAGGAAGGAGGACAAGTGGCTTGTTGACTCGGGTGTTCTCGACATATGACCGGAGATTCTAGATGGTTCTCCTCCCTCACCGTGCATCCGCAATGAATTGATTACATTTGGGGATGCTTCTCTGGGACCGTGATTGCAAAGAGGCGCTTGTCTTGGCGTCAACGACAAGTTCATGCTAAAAGGCGTCGCTTTGGTAAGTAAGTGAGGTATAATCTTCTATCTGTTTCTCATCTGCTTGATGAGGGTCTAGAAGTGAGGTTTAAGAGAGGTGAGTGTAGAGTTCTAGATTCCTCGGGTGAGCTTGTTTTTGAGATCTCTAGATTTGAGAAGATCTTCTGTGCAAATTTCAGTATTTCTTCTGTTTCCAGTCCTAGGTGTCTTGTAGCCTCTGATTCTCATGACCTTGTTTTGTGGCATCGTAGACTTGGGCATATAGGTTTTGATCATTTGTCTAGAGTCAGTTGCAAGGACTTGATTAGAGGTTTGCCTAGGCTGAAGGCTGTCAGAGATCTTGTGTGCTCACCCTGTAGACATGGTAAGATGGTGTCTGCTTCCCACCCACCTCTTACTTTGGTAATGGTGATGGACTGGGACGACTTCTTCACTTAGATCTGATTGGTCCTTCTAGAGTTGATCAATTTGGTGGGAAATGGTATGTCTTTGGTGGTTGTGGATGATTACTCCGGTATTCATGGGTTTATTTTCTTGCTTCTAAGGACGAAGCATTTGGATTCTTTAAAGATTTGGTCCTTAGAATTCTTTGTTGATATACCCGAGCTTTGAGAGCCATTAGGAGTGATAATGGGATGAGTTCAAGAATTCTTCTTTTCTACCTTACATGATAGGGAATTGAGCATCAGTTTTCTTCTCCTAGAGTTCCTCGTGAGAATGGTGTTGTAGAAAGGAAGAACAGAACCCTTGTAGAGATGGCTCGGACCATGCTAGATGAGCATTCTACTCAGGAGATTTTGGTGAGGCGATCTCTCTTGCTTGTTATATCTCCAATAGGGTTTTCTTGAGATCTGTGGTTGGGAAGACTTCTTATGAGCTTAGATTTGGTCATTCTCCCAAGGTCTCTCATTTCAAGATTTTTGGTTGCAAGTGCTTCATTCTTAAACATGGCAATCTTGATAAATTTGAGTCTAGATGTTTTGATGGCATATTTCTTGGATATCCTGCTCATTCTCGTGGCTATCGTGTTTTTAATGTTGATACTAACAAAATTGTTGAGACTTGCGAAGTCACTTTTGATGAGGCTAGTCACAGTACTAGACCCGATGGTTTAGGTACAGTTCCGAAACTCAAGAAAGCATCTTCATCGATGATGATTACGAGGATGAAGACCAAACCATCCTCCGCTACCTCGAGAGGGGTGGAGAGCTGCTACTACTACTTGATTTGGTGGCGGCCTCCTCCTATCCCCACCGACGATCGAGTGGCTCTGTTCCTACCTCCACAACTCATGGGGTAGAGGCCATACGCACCAGAGCACCTCTTCGCATTCAATGACAACATCCTCTAAGCAGATGATTGGGGATCTTCAAGAGCGAGTCACTCGCTCCATGTTTATTCTCCGATTCCCATGCACATTACGCTTTTGTCGCTTCTTTTGAACCCGAGATATCACCCATGCTTTATCGATGCCTCTTGGGTCAATGCCATGCATGAAGAGCTTGAAAATTTTGAAAGAAACAAAGTCGGTTTTTAGTTGAGCAACCTTCGATTCTCATGTTATTGGAACAAAATGGGTTTTTAAAAATAAGCAAAGTGAGGATGGATTGGTTGTTCGCAATAAGGCTAGACTTGTTGCTCAAGGTTATTCCCAGGTAGAGGGCTTAGACTTTGAGGAGACCTTTGCTCCGATAGCTAGATTGGAGGCCATTCGCATTCTTTTAGCATTTGCAACATCCAAGGGTTTCAAGCTTTTCAAATGGATGTTAAAAGTGCTTTCTTGAATGGCTTCATAGAAGAAGAGGTCTTTGTCAAGCAACCTCCTGAGTTTGAAAATCAAAATTCCCAAACCATGTTTTTAAACTCTCTAAAGCCCTGTATGGATTGAAACAAGCTCCTAGAGCTTGGTATGATAGGCTTAAGAGTTTCTTGCTTGAAAATGATTTCAAAATGGGAATGGTTGATAAAACCTTGTTCACTCTCGAGCATGGCGGTGATTTCTTGTTGGTTCAAATATATGTGGATGATATTATTTTGGTGGTTCCTCTCATGCTTTGGTGTCTAGATTTTGATTCTATGAGCGGTGAATTTGAGATGAGCATGATGGGAGAGTGACATTCTTCCTTGGTCTTCAAATCAAACAACTGAAAGAAGGCACCTTCGTTCACCAGAGTAAGTATACAAAGGACCTTCTTGGCGCTTCAATATGGGAAGTAGTAGGCCAATGTCTACTCCCATTGCAACAACCACCGTCTTTGGATCCTCGATGAGGATGGAGAGTCGATGGATCGGAAGGAGTATCATGATATGATTGGCTCCTCCTCTATCTTACTGTCGAGTAGGACATACAATTCGCCGTATGTGCGTGCGCTCGCTTCGAGCTTCCTCGTGCTTCTCATCGTCAAGCGATGCGCGCATATTCGGTACCTTCAAGATACGCTTGACTTTGGACTCTGGTATTCTTCTTCTTGGCTCTTTCGATTCGAGCATTTTACGATCTTGATTTCACGGGTGTAGAGTGGATAGGAAGAGTACTACGGCACTTGTCATTTCTTGGGCACATCTCTTGTTTCTTGGTCTTCTAGAAAGCAGTCTTACATTGCCTGATACTGGTGAGGTGAGTATGTAGCCGCCGATGGTTGCTCTCGAGTTCTTTGGATTTTATCCACGCTGCTGGGACTATGGGTTATCTTTGGGAAGTGTTCCTCTTTTACGTGACAACATACGCAATTAATATTGCCAAAACCCGAGTGCAACATTCGAGGACTAAACACATTGACATTCGATTTCATTTTACGAGAGACCATGTTGAGAAAGGTGATGTTGTGCTTCACTTTGTAGAGTCGAGCAACGACTTGCAGATATTTTCACTAAGGCTCTTGACTCTTCGCGTTTCTTTGCTGCGAGGAGAGTTAGGGTTATTAGTCCTATTGGGCTGTTTTGAGGGGAAGTGGCTCTTTTGCATTCATTGTATCATAATGCATGTTTCATTTCATTTGTCTTGCATTGTATATTAAAACTAATGGAGCTTTGATTATTATCCTGTATGACTTGTTTTCATATTTTATACCTTGTCATATCGAGTGATAGCTGCTAGACCTCTTTTATGGCTCTTCGTGTTTGGCTTAGCTTTTGCCTTGCTAGCTTTATATCCTTGAGAAATTTGAATCAAATCATGTCTTGTTGGATCTTGTGACTAGTTTTGCTCTAGTGATCCGCTTATGATTCTCGCCATGTCTTACAAGTTGAATTGAGTCTTGAACTTATTTTGAGATGGAAAATGAGCTTTTTATCTTCTTAAGTCAAGCAAAAGAAAAAGAAAAATTTCTGCGAAAAAACTGATCTCACCAATCCTTTTCATGAGACGGCTTGCCATTGCACTAGGCATGAACTCAGGGGGAGTTTTGGATGACCTAGATCATTCTTTTAAGCTTATCGCTTGAGATGGTCGCGGCAAGGCTTGAGATCTAGCACAGCAAAAAGGGAGAGAAAGAAAAAGAGATTTTTCCCAAAAAGGGCTAAGTGCTTGAGCTTTGCTTCAAAAGAATTTTCTTAATGCTCAAAATGCCTCAACTCTTGTTTTGAGTCTCTTTTACTTATAGACATGGCTTGACTCATTTTGGTTGCTTTTAGTGAATCTATGACATTGAGCAACCTTTCATGGTTTTAATTCTGTTAATCTCAGATTTCTGTTATCTTGGTTTTAGCTTTGCCGTACACGTTTTGCCATGATTGAATATAGCGTCTTCTCCTTATATGGCTTGGTATAATACTTGTACTGTCTACATGTATAATGGTCATTGCTCCTTTTTACTAAAGCTTAAAAATAAAGTCATTCCTTCATGCTCTTTCTTTTTCATGCATCTTGATGAATTCATTGTCAAAGGGGGAGAAAGATTGTGAAGAAAATGCTGTTGGAGCTTTTGGTTTCATACATAAAGATTGGTTTCATACATAAAGAACACACATAAAAAACTTTTGTGAACCTTTTGAAAATTTGTGATCATGGTGAGTTGAGCTTCTGGGTTTATTGCCTTTTCCTGATTTGATTTGAAATTGAAGAATACTCACAATGATCAAAGGTCAAATAGAACAATGTGCCTTTCATTTGGACCTAAGTGAGATTTTTGGCTACTTTCTGGAATTTGAATTCTTTTGTGCTTTCAATGCCTTATCTCACTTGCTTACACTATTAAAGCCGGCTTGGTGGTTCCTAGGCTTTTGTTGCTTATGGATCAAGTTGTGCCTTTATGCTAAAGCAGCGTATTTTACTTTTCATTTTGAAAAACCACATTTTCTTGAAAATTGCCAATGTGTTCATCAAGGGGAGATTGTGGATATCGTGAGGATATGTGCGATCTCGGGATGATGAGTCAATTGGCAATGGCGTTATTAGTTTGCAAAATCTCGCGTTTCGGGTTTGCTCAAAGGTGTCAAAGCCTTTGGCGGTCGGCCGGTTGTCTTGGCGGTCGAGACCGCCCGTGGAAGCGATCCGGCCGACCATGGTGGCGGTCCGACCGTGATTTGAGATTGGGTTTTGGAGTGGGCCAAAAATAGGTTGTGTAGGCAAGTGAGGAGTCTCTGGATGTGGTCCCATCATTTTTGGAGCTCCTAGTCAAAAGTTCTATTCGATTGAAATTTCGAAGGTTTGGATTTCTCGCTTGAATTTTGACTAAGTCATTTGGACCGTCCGACCGCCGTTGTGGGAGCGGTCCGGCCAACATAATCGGTCGGACCGGCCACGTGAAGGTGATCGGACCGCGATCACTGGAGGTGAGCCAAGTGTTGCATTGAGTTTGTTACGAGTGTGTTATTCTATGAACTTCAATGCTTTATTGATGTATATTGCATTGCGGAACTGGCGTGGGTCAAGTTGTGAAGAACTTGTTCCGGAAGCGGTTTGTTTGTCTATTCTTTGTGCGGTGGCTTGCGAGTCAACGGCGTCAGCGGTGAGTGGATCGGGACTACGCTTGGAGAGCCGAGGTCGAGCGATCGGGGATCTGGGTGAGGTTGTGTGACTCAAGCATGGTGCGAGAATGGACAAGATGGATCGAGCGGGTGGTTGAAGCAATTTGGTTGGATCGGCGGTGCGGATATCGGTGCGAGTCTCAGGAGGTTCGATGGGATTCGGACAAGAGAGGCTTGGCGTCGATGAGAACCCGATCAACCTACACGTGGTGAAGCAGGCGATTGCTTCAAGGGTTATTTGTGTGTGGGTTCCATGTGTAAGAGACCCAAAAAGGGAAACCCTAGCTCTCTAGTATAAATAGGAAGGGGAGAGGTAGAAAACAAAGGAAGCATTCATTTAGCCCCTTCTTCCTTTTCTAGGGTTTGGAGGAGAGGAGAGGAAAACTAGGGTTTGGAGTGTGCTCCTTGTTGAGCTCTTGCCCTCCTAGGTGGAGAGGCTTTGTAAGCATCTATTGTGGATGAACAATCTTGTGATGCTTAATTGAAAGATCAATTGCTCCCTTGTGTTCTTCTCTCTTTTGGATGTTTTGGTGCTTCCTTGATTCAAATGTTCATGCTTGGTCTCTTGGCCTACTTTACCTTGCTTTGATGTGTGGGATTACTCCTAGAGTCATCTAGTTCATCAAACCCCACAAGCAAGTCTTGAATCAAGTTTTTCTCATTTCTAGGGTTTGTGCACCTCTTTGGTAAAATCTCGAGAGATCGATTCTGCGAAGTGGATCGACGGATCGTCGCTAAAAATAGGTCTCTAATATCATTAGGAGGTGTGCTAGAAATTTGGTCAAGTTTCATTGGTTGAATCAAAAGTTGGATCAAATTTCGTTTTGGTTTTGGGTGGAGTTTTGATCTTGGACTCTACCGGTCCGACCGACCTTTCAGCGGCGGTTCGACCCGCGTGTTTTCAGACCCATTGGTTTGGCGGGTCGAACCGTATCCACCGGTCCGACCGGCTGGTTAGTTGCCGGTCGGATGGCATTTGGATGACCGTCGGTCCGACCGCCGTGGTAGCCGGTCGGATCGCTGTGCCCGATGAAGAACATTGAGTTCTTTTCTCCTTTTGTGTTGTGTGCTTGAGGGTTTATCAAATCCAACACAAGGCTTCCGTTGTGTGCTCTTTGAACTTCTTAGCTTTCATAGCTAAAGGAGTAAAGTTCGTGTTGGTTTTGATTTAGGCGAGAAAAGTTTTGAAAGCGCCTATTCACCCCCCCCTAGTCGCCTTTCCGGTCCTACAATCTCCGCGCTGTTGATCTTGTTTTTTCTGAGTCCGAAAATGCACGCCAGCTTTTGGGTGCTTTGGATGTGAAGGTCTGGGGGATGAAGATCACTGCCATCAATGACAACACTGTCATGAGTGAGCTTACTATGGATAAGCTTTACTCTAGGTTGAAGACGCATGAGATTGATTTTATATCGCGTCTCCCCATGGCAGAGCCGATGGCTTTAGTGGTCGACCAATCTAAGGGTAGATATGCTGATTCTTTTAATGTTAGCTCATCTGGATTTTCCTTGTCTGCTTTGCATTCGTTGAGTGATGAGCAACTTGAGAGACTACCTGAAGATGATTTAGCCCTCCTATCCACAAAATTCACGAGAGCTTATAACAATGTGAGGAGTAGGAGGAGAGGTGGACCTGTCACTTGTTTCGAGTGTGGTGAGCCCAACCACATTCGTTCTAGATGCCCCAAGCTGAAGGGCAAGGAGGAGAAGGAGTCACAAAGGCATCCTCAAGCGAGGGATGCTAAGTCCAAGAAGACAAACTATCGCAAGTTTGTCAGCCGAGTCCTTGAAGCTCTAGAGGATGTGAGCATGGAAGATGTGGACTCGAAGGCGGAGGACGACAAGAGTGACTCCCATGGCAAGAAGAAGGCACGTGATTTCACTGGCATGTGCTTTATGGCTAAGAACAGCCACGACAGCGACTCCTCCAACAGCGAGGATCTTTTCAGTGATCCCGATGAGGTATGCCCTTCACTTCCTGACATGAAAAGGGCTTTGGTGCTTGCTGAACAAAAAATACATAAGCAAGTTAAGTTGATTAAGAAATAGGATACCATGATTGATAATTTGAACCTAGAAGTGGTTAGGCTCAAATCCATTAATCCTGATGATTTCTGTGATTCATGCACTAGCTTGCTTAATGAATTGTCAAGCTTGAATAATGTTCATTCCTCTGTTGAAAAACAATTGGAAAATGCTCTTTATGAACTAGAATCTCTCAAGTCTAGTTCTGTTTGCATGGATGCCATTAAACTTCTTTGTGATCGCTTTAGATGCTATTCCATTAAATTGCTCAAAGCGTGCTTTGCTAGAATTGAAGCTGGATAGCTCTTTAAAAGAATTGCAAAAATTTGATGCTAGTCACACTTGTTCTCATTGTAAGAATAATCGAATTAAAATGCAAGAGATGACTGAAATGGTTGTTTATTCTAGAATTGCCTCTTGTGAAAATTGCCCTAAGCTTACAATTGAGATTGAAGCTTTAAACAAGACTCTTGAAGAGAAATCTAAAATTGAAAGATTCATGTCTCTTACTGCTTCCAAGAAAGTCATTGATTCTTCCTCTTGTATGTTGCATGCTGAAATTGAATCTGCTATTGGTAAGATACAAGAGGCTTTTAGAGTCAAATTTAAGGAGCAGTTGAATAGGATTGGAGAGTCCTATTGTGTGTCTTGTGAGGCTCTTAAAGTGGAAGTGGACCTTCTTAAGAGCAAACATGTTGAGGCAATCGATTCCAAAAAGTGTTCCAATTGTGGAGTTTTGGCAAAAGAGAACGATTACCTCAAAATGACTCTTGAGAGGTTTTCTATTGGGAAAAAGAAGCTCAACTTGATTCTAGATCAATCCAAGGTGACTGTGAAAAACAGTGGCCTAGGTTTTAAGTCCCTAGAGCTTTCCAAGAATCTTCCACCAAAGATTGCTAGAGTTGTGAAAAGTGGTTTGGTTGAGCAAGAACCTTCCTTGACTTCAAAGGTTGTTCCTAAAGCTGTAGGTTCTGCTCAATCTCTTTCTAGCAAGAAAGGTGCTTCTGTCTCACCAGTACGAACCCCTCAAAAAGTCAAGTACCATTGCACCTTCTGCAAGAAAGAGGGCCACACGGTTGAGTTTTGCTTCCGGAGAGCAAAGATTGAGAGGAAAGAGAGAATGAGCACTTTGAGGTCCATTAGAGGAGTCTCTTCTTCAGCTGTAGTCTCTAGAGCCGGGCAGCCTATTCAGCGTATCACTTATAGGCCTAGGTTTGTGGAGAACTCTGTTGACTCTTCTGGTGGGTCCAGGCAGCAGTTTGGTCTTGGATATCGTGAGGATAGACCACGGGTAGCACCTAGACAGGGGGAGTATCGGTCTTTTGGTAGATCGTGTTGGAGAGGTCCAGGTGGTGCTCATGGGCATTCTTATGATTTTGTGCCTAATCATTTTTCTGCTGCTTCTTTTGCTATTCCCAGGCCTCATCCATCTCAGTACTGGACTCCTAGAACTTTATCTCAAATCCCAGTACTGAGGCTTGGATGTTTTGAGGGAATTTGCTCTTTTTGCATTCATTGTATCATAATGCATTTTCATTTCAAATGTCTTGCATTGCATAATAAAATCTGTGGAGCTTTGATTATTATCCATGTATGACTTGATTCCATCTTCTATACCTTGTCATATCAAGTGATAGTCTGCTAGACTTCTTTTATGGCCTTTCGTGTTTTGCTTAGCTTTTGCCTTACTAGCTTTATATCTGTGAGCAAATTGAATCAAATCATGTCTTGTTGGATCTTGTGACTAGTTTTGCTCTAGTGATCCTTTTATGATTCTTGCCATGTCAAATAGGTTGAATTGAGTCTTGAACTTATTTTGAGATGAAAAATGAGTTTTTTTTTATCTTATTAAGTCAAGCAAATGAAAAATGAGATTTTCTGTGCGGAAAAAAAACTGATCTCACCAATCCTTTCTCATGAGACGGCTTGCCATTGCACTAGGCATGAACTTAGGGGGAGTTTTGGATGACCTAGACCACTCTTTTAAGCTTATCGCTTGAGATGGTCGCGGCAAGGCTTGAGATCTAGCACAGTAAAAAAAAGGGGAAAGGAAAGAAAAAGGAAAATTTGCCCAAAAAGGGGCTAAGTGCTTGAGCTTTGCTTCAAAAGAATTCTCTTAATGCTCAAAATGCCTCAGTTCTTGTTTTGAGTCTCTTTTTGCTTATGGACATGGCTTGACTCATTTTTGGTTGCTTTTAGTGGAACTATGATATTGAGCAACCTTTCATGATTTCAATTCTTTTCATCTCAGATTGCTGCTATTTTGGTTGTAGCTTTGCAGTACATGTTTTGCCATGATTGAATATAGCTTCTACTCTTTTTATGGCTTGGTATATGCCTTGTACTGTCTACTTCGATAATGGTCATGGCTCCTTTTGCTAAATTTCAAATAAAGTCATTTCTTCATGCTCGTTTTTCTCTCATGCATCTTGATGAATTCATTGTCAAAGGGGGAGAAGGATTGAAGAAAATGCTGCTTTGGAGCTTTTGGTTTACATAAGGTTTTGATACATAAAAGAACACACACAAATAAAAAATTTTGTGAACCTTTTGAAAATTTGTGATCATAGTGAGTTGAGTCTCTGGGTTTTATTGCCTTTTTCTGATTTGAATTGCAATTCAAGAAGACTCACAATGATCAAAGGTCAAATAGAACTTATTGTCTTTCATATGGACCTTAGTGAGATTTTTGGCCATCTTCTGGAATTTGAATCCTTTTGTGCGTTCAATGCCTTATCTCACTTGCCTTCATTATTCTGAAGCCAGCTTGGTCGGTTCCTAAGCTTTTTCTTGCTTATGGACCAAGTTGTGCCTTTATCGCAGCAGCGATTTTACTTTTCAATTTGAAAAACCACATTTTCTTGGAAATTGTCAATGTGTTCATCAAGGGGGAGATTGTGGATATCGTGAGGATATGTGCACGATCTCAGGATGATGAGTCAATTGGCAATGGCTTTGTTGGTTTGCAAAATCTCGCGTTTTGGGGTTTGCTTCTTCTTTGTCGGACCACACAGTGGTCGGCCGGTGATGTGGGGCGGTCGGACCGCCGTGGAATGGATCGGACCGGCGGTGGTGGCGGTCGACCCGGCGACCTAAAAATGGATTTTGGGGCTAATCCAAAAATAGGTTGTGTAAGCGGTGAGGAGTCTCACGGATGTGGTTTCATCATTTTGGAGCTCGGTCAAAAGTTCTATTGAGTTGAAAATTCCAGAAGGTTTCGGATTTTCAAGCTAGAATTTTGGCTAAGTCTTTTTGACCGGTCCGACCGCCGTTGTGGGAGCGGTCCGACCGGCCTGAAATCGGTCGGACCGGCCTTGTGGGGCGATCGGACCGTGATGACTGGAGGTTAGCCAAGTTCGCATTGATGCATGTTGATTGTGTTTAATGTTTAGTTATCAATGCTTTATTGATGTATATTGCATTGCGGAGCTAACGTGGGTCAAGTTGTGAAGAACTTGTTCCCGGAAACGATTTGTTTGTCTATTGTCATGCGGTGGCTTGCGAGTCAACCACGTCAGCGGTGAGTGGATCGGGACTACGCTTGGAGAGCCGAGGTCGAGCGATCATGGATCTACGGGTGAGGTCGTGTGACTCAAGCATGGTGCAGGATGGGCAAGATGGATCGAACGGGTGGTTCGGTGCAGCTGGTTGGATCAGGCGGTGCGGATATCGGTGCAAGTCTCTGGGAGGTTCCGATGGGATTCGGACAAGAGAGGCTTGGCGACGCGATGAGAACCGCTGATCAACCTACACGTGGTGAAGCAGGCGATTGCTTCAACAGATTAGTGTGTGGGTCCCATGTGTGAATGGGTCCCAAAAGTGTAACCCTAGTCCTCTCCTATAAATAGAAGGGGGGAGATGTAAAACCCTTTGGAGGCATTCATTTGGTTCCCCCCTTGCTTTTCTAGGGTTAGGGTTTGGAGAGGAAGAGAGGGAGAGATTGTATGCTCCTTGGGTGAGCTCTTGTCCTCCTTGTTGGAGTGGCTTTGTAAGCATCTTGTGAGATCAATCAATCTTGTGATGCTTGCTTGAGAGATCATTTGTCTCCTCTTTGTGTTCTTCTCTCATTTGGATGAATTTGGTGCTTCCTTGATTTAAGTATTTAAACTTGGTCTTTTGACCCTTTGTGTCTTGCTTTGATGTGTGGGAGTACACCTAGAATCATCTAGACCATCAACCCCCACAAGCAAGTCTTGAATCAAAGTTTTTCATATTTCTAGGGTTTGTGCACTTCTTTGTTAAATCCTTGAGAGATCGATTCTGCGAAGTGGATCTGAAGGATCGTGCTAGAAATAGGTCTCCAATATCATTAGGGAGGTGTGCTCGAAATTTGGTCAAGTTTCATTGGTGGAATCAAAAGTTGGATCAAATTTCGTTTTGGATTTGGTGTGGATTTTTGATCTTCGATGAACCGGTCGACCGGTGTTTCAACGCGATCCGACCGCCAGATATTCGAGACCATTGCTGCCGGGTCGAACGCGTCCACCGGTCCGACCGCCGATTAGTTGTCGGTCGGATCATTGTTTGAGCGTCGGTCCGACCGCCCGTGGTAGCCGGTCTGACCGCCTGTGCCCAGATCAACCCTTTGAGTTTAAGTCTCCACATTTGTGTCGTGTGGTTGTCGGGGGTTATCGAATTCAGCACAAGGCGTCCGCTGTGTGCTTACTGATCTTCTTAGCTTTCATAGCTAAAGGAGTAAAGTTCGTGTTGAATTTGATTTAGGCGAGAAAGTTGTGAAAGCGCCTATTCACCCCCCTAGTCGCCTTTCCGGTCCTACAAACATTAAATATATCCAAATGATATTTTGAAAGATCAAACATTATCTTGACCATGTTTACTCACATGATCACGTAACTGGCAACCATGCTTCCATCTAGCATGGCGCTACCATAACAGTACTATCTTCAATCACTCGCGATCATGCTTAAATCCAGCACGTCGCAAATCATAGAGACCATGCTTCCATCTAGCATGTCCCGGCATCAGCGACCATGCTTCCATCCAGCATGTCGCACTATAGAGACCATGCTTCCATCTAGCACATCCCGACACAACAACCATGCTTAAATCCAGCACATCGCAAATTGAGAACCACCAAGATTTCCCAGCAAGTTTTAGCTTACAATTCAAGTTATTAAAACTAACCAGTGTAACTTCCACACAATGCCCATGTCCGGGGGTACAACTATTTGAATAGGTTTTAAGACACACTCTGCAGAGATTGTACTTCTTTACCCACAAGATATGATCAGCTCATAATGTCGGCCATGACACGCTAGACGTGCGACGGAGACGATCATAACAGAGCCTTTACAAAACTTTGCCATAATGCTACACCATCCTATGGATCCATCTTTGGGCGTTTGAACAACATTAACCCTGAAGAAACCACTGTTGGGAGAGTACGTATCCCGACTTAGTGCCACCACAACACAATGGTGCATACACAGAGATATTTCCCCCTCCAGTCTAGGTCCAACGATCCAACCTAGACTACCTAGAATTTGGTAATAGCATAAATGACTTGGTAAATTATTCAGTCTGGTCTATCCCATACTAGCCATGTTAGCTTAGAAGAGAACACATGATTCAGTCCTACATAAACTCAAGTGAGACAAACCACTAAACAATTACGTGCACGAAGCACCCATCTCAACTAACCACTCGCCCAAGTCTCCATCATTTATAAATACATTTTCCTGTTTCAAGTGTGTAACATCCCAAAGTATTGTTACCAAAAATAAATTTTATTAATTTATTAGATTTTCTAAAATTTTAAAAGAGTTTTCTTGGTTTTTCTTGAATTTTAAAGTTAAAAAGAAAAAATATTTAATTTCTTGGATTTTTTTAAAATTTTTAAAAGTTTTTCCTATTTTCAAAAAATTAAAAACAATTTATGTACAAAAACAAAAGCCAAATTTAAGTTTAAAATAATTTTATTAAGTTCAAACTAATTCAGGGAATTTCTCGAAATGTTTCTAGAATTTTTGAACTCTATTTGTTGTTTTCTAAAAGCCTATTTGATTTCTTGCTATTTTTTCAAATAAAAAAATGAATTAAAATTCACAAATTCTTTTTCGGGCCGAAACCCTTTCTCTCTGGCCCATATTTTTCCTTTCCCGACCCGTTCAGCCCAGCCCTTTTCTTCCTGTCGGCCCAGCCGCCCCCGGCCCCTCTCCATCTTCCATGCAGGCCCCACCCGTGAGGCACCCCTCCCTTTCTTTCTCACTTCCACAAGGGCCCCGCCTGTCAAGTCGCCCCTTCTTCCTCCTTCCTTCTTCTTTCCCACGCCGCTCGCACCCAACTGCCATTGGCGCTCGACAAAAGCTCCTTAACCCTACCTTTTCTACCCCCCCTTTTCTCATGCCATCACGAGCATTGAATGCCCCTTGCTGTCCCCATTCCGACCATTACCCCCATAAATGCCCTTACGCTGCAAATCTCGCCGCCACTCCGGTTTGATCTCAGTGTACGATCTCCCTGTAACACCCCAGACCCACCTGAGCCTGGAATGCTACCACACTAACAAAATTATAATTTAAACTAAGATATTTTGCTAACTTTCGGCAGGTTCTCCTTTGAATAACTAACCATACCGGGGGTTTGCACAGCTAACAATAGGAATAAACAATTATCCAAATGCATAAAGCATAAATATAAGAAACCTTAAGCGATTTACTCAGATTCTAAACTATCATTCAAATTGTTTATTCAATGGAGAATTGGTTCGTGCCAATGTGCATCCAAGCATAAATCTACTCCCTCCCATGCATGCTGTCCACAAACGGGGTACCTAAAAACACAGTAACAGCAAGAGTGAGTCCAAAACTCAGCAAAATACATTTAGCAAGACAATAACATAAACAACTGTAACCATCAGCATCCATCCAGAATTCTCAACAATAAACATTTCATATGCTCATGCTATGCAAATTGCTCAAATGCACTTTTCTTTCCTCTTTTGCATATACTAGTATTGCGGAGTGTTACACCCGTCGATGTTCACTCATGCCCGCATTATCAAATGCGGGGACCCATTGCCTATATCTTAAATATGGGGATCTCTATGCCCACTCCTGTGGGTATCTCATGCCAACATGCATGATTGATATGAAATAACATGGACAATCCACAATATGTTCTCATAAGAATTATCAATTATCGATCATCATATAAACAATGTGAAATAAACACTTTCATCACGCATAATCATATTAAGCACGCATCAAATCAACCATATTGCCCAACACATAATATCGTACTAAAATTGTACTTGCCTTTTTCTGCTACGGCGCGCGAAGAAGCAAAGATGGTGCCTCTACTCTGGGACTCCGCCTCCTACACAGGAATAGCGCTAACAATAAATACGGTGAAAAGAGGACTCCTTTTATGCCCCTTAACCCAACTCCTCGAGACCTATGGTTCGAATACATGTTTTACTCCACCTTCCCGACAGTCTAGGAGAAAGGACTACAGGACAGCAACGCTAAAAATAACATAACTTTTACTACGCAACTCGGAATGGGGTGATCTTGGACTCTCTGGAATAATGACAAACCAGCTACAATAATCTAGTTGGGCAAGTCCCCAGATTCGGCCTACTACTAATTCCTATATTCATGTGAAGTTTTCTGTCCCATCAATCTGACAGTCAGAAAACAACGGCGGTAAAAATTCCATAACTTTTGATTGGCAACTCTAAAAATTGTGCTCTTTATCCACTTGGAAATATTATTGAAGGTCCCACAAGTTTTTTGTTGGGTGACCTAACTGATTTGGTTTCTACATATTTCTTACTGGCCAGACAAGCAAACTGCAAGATCTCGTCAGCTCTCCTTGACAGTCTCACGAAAACTGCCATAAGTTCTAATCCGTAACTTCAAATCGGGTGATCTCGGTGCCTCAAGAAAGATAAAACCGAGGGATGCAACTTTATAACAGGTGATCAGATCAGAAAATGTACGCATCTTACCCAAAACTGACGAGCAACAGCGTTGAACAAAACTGATCTGCTACCTGAAACTACAGTCTGTACCCTTCGGTTATTAACTCATATCTCATAAACCAATAATAATTATTGTATGAAAATTGGTAAGAGTGTATTTACACTATATATAGACAAGCTGTAAAATTTTGAGTCTAATCCATGATGGTTTAACTACTCAAACAAATGATCTACCAAAATTCTTTTGAGTTAAAGCTGTAGTAGTCCCAGTAGAAAAACTCCCCATCAAAACAGATGATACTCTCAACTAATCTTCAATCCAACCGTACAAATCAAAGATAAACAAGCAAAGAACACACTGACCAAAATTTGAGGCCGATCGGATGTCGTTTGATGCTCCGATCGACGAATTGATGAAGACTGCAAGGAGGGGTGCTGCAGGAGGCGGCGGCTGTAGAGGGGAGGGAGGGGGTGGCGACTGAAAAAGAGAGGGAGAGGAGAGAGTAGCGCATGGGGGTGATGGGTTAGGGTATGGCTGCCTCTCCCCCCTTCCTGGGCTAGTTTCCCTTGGGCCAAGGCAGTAGGCCGTTAGCACAAGGCCTGAGTTCCTAAAAACGGAAAAACGCCCTTTAAAAACTTCAAATGCTTTCTCTAATTCAATTGCTCTCTTCCTCTCTCTCTCTCTCTCTCAAAGTAAGTCGGGGTATTATATTCTCCCCCCTTAAATAGAATTCGACCCCAAATTTTTCTCATCGCTCTACTCGAAGGAACAACCTCAACTGGAGTTGACAACAGAGGACCATCGTGAATTTTTTTTGGATATTGTTTGCGCATGCGTGACTCTCGCTCCCAAGTGGCTTCTCTGTCAGACTGATGGAACCAAAGCACCTTGACATAACTGATGTATCACGCCTCATCACTTGACCCAACCTCCTTGAGGCACTCAACGAACACGACTCAAAGGCACGGTCTTGCTCGTTGATCAACGGCTCTAACGAAACATCGTGTACCCCACACAAGGTTCCGAGACAATCCTAGCGATACACCAACTTTCAAAAATTTCCGCAACTACCCGAAACAAACCAATGTACCTTGGGCCAACATTCCCTTTGGTACCAAACCACACAACCTGCACATAACACACGGAACTCTTGTTCCACCTCTCAATCGATCTCTTCACTTAAATAAGGAGCACCTCCTTTAACAAGGGACGTACAACAAAACTCGCTTTAATTTTTTTTTACAGAACCCAATTGAAAATAAAGGATTCTCATCGCAACCACGCAATACCAACTCCCCACCCAAAGGATCAAATCCAAAATAAAAATTCATCATGAAAACATTTCTACCTTCCAATTACGCAGTTTTCTAATAAACACCACGTAAGCCAAAGGTAAAATCACTCGAATACCCAAAACAATGATTTCCTTTGTTTTTTTTTGAACTAGAAAGAACCATCATGCCAAAATAAAGCCAACTCAAATTGTAAATGAACTTTGTCATAAACACACAACTCAAAAAGAATCAAGAGAGTATTTCAATACCCTAGAAAATACTATTTTCTCATTCTTTCTTTCAAGAATTTAACTTCCCTTAAATCCTGAGATTCCAAATCATCGCATAACACACTTACTCATTTCTCTTAAATTGGCAACCTTAACGCTAAGCTCAAACCGAATACATCATTTACACCTTTGTAAAGAGTCTCTACTGACTCCACAAAATATCATGTAGCCAACTCCTCCACCAATGGAGTTAGTTTGATAAATAATTTCCATTGTACCCCAGCATGGATTTCACCTATAAACATATCACCACACTCAGATTAAGGATAATCAACTCGAATTCATAGCAGCACGCACACACACACACACTCATTTACTACACCCAAAGAATGCTACCAGTGATCATTGCACTATTCGAAATCCACTTTGTTTTACTATTCCTGCACAACCTCATTAGCCTCCAAGGTCCTAGCATAGAACACCAAGCCAAAATTTTCAATCTCCAAGGCTTATGTAAATGTATTTCGATGCAACCAATACGGAAACTCTCGAATCCGATGACTAAAATTCTCACAATCTAAACATACTCATTCATTAACAACCACGAAAACATATTATCAACCAAATTATCTTTAGAGAGATTCTAACTACTAGAGGTTACTCATTTGAAGCCAAGTCGCACTTGGTAATAATTCTACAATCCCTACTATCCCATCAATTGACATTACAATCGTTATTTCGCTAATCCCGCTCTCAATAAATTATACCTTCATATTTTGCCTATACAATCTGGCACATTACTCAATCATCTCTAATAAACTAACCAAGATTTCCATGCTTTCAATAATTCTAATGTTCTACTCAACATGAACAAATGATCTTTGACCACAAACCACTATCGATTATGTTAGTTGCACCATTGTAATCAATTTTCTCCATGGATAACCATTCTATGAAATCAAATCCCCTTCAAGGATTATTCCAAAGAGTCAATTTACCACTCAATGCATCTTAACAACTTAATATCCAAAGTCTCACAAAACCATCTACTTGACCACCACTATCCAGTTGCCACTTTTCAGCCTACAAGACTCCTCAACACAGTTCGGTTAATCCTTTCTCATAAGAAAAGGCAAATAGAAATTGTTTTAGTATACAGAAAGGCGTTACCCCTCGCAGTAGACACAAGACCAAGGAAAATAGTCAAATAATGGCATTCTCGGAAAATACAAGAAGAGACCCCAGTTGAGGGCATAAGTTCCGCTAGAAGAGAATATCAAACCTCAGCCAAAAAGAAGAAAACATTGCTTTTGAAACTCGAGAAACCCTTAAGCAGCCAATAACAAAGGTAAGTACGCTTCGTAAAACTGCAAGCTACAAAAATTGAGTCCAACCTCAAAGACCTCTACTACGCTCCCTCTTCTATCAAAGGAAATAATTGCTCTCTGATTGTAACTTTTTTTTCTAACTTGAATAAAAGAGACTCTAAGTTCAAATCATATAATCACTTAAGAATCAAATATAACTTTTCCAACACTTTACCTTACTCAATAATTTTTAGCTACTACACGAATCATGAGGTCCAGAAGATCACAAACGCAAAACTGAAGGCATTTTCACCTCTTCTATATCACGAAAGACAATCAGGTTACTTTCTTGTTAAAAGGGTCATTACCACTCCCACAAGTCAGAATATTACCATCTTACTAACATTTAGAATAACACACTCTTAACATGATTCCATATCGTAAACTATTCTATTATAATACCCCAAAAGTTCACCAAATTGGTATATACCACTTTATCATCTCATCCTCAAATTGAGAGTATACTAAAATCTTATAACCTCGCTGCAACAACCACTTTATTTTAGGGGGAATCTACTGCACAATTTTTAAAAGGTTATACCAAAACTCGTTCCTCAAAGGCATACCATTATCCGACGATTTCACCACTATGCAAACACAGGTCACCTATTGAATCCTATCATAAACCCTTCCAAAAGAAACACAATAGATTATTTCATAATGCTTCTGTTATCTCAATAAGATCCCAGCGATCAACTTGTTCTAGAGACTATCTGATACACAAACCACACTATCAAACCAAACCCTTTTTTTGAAGGGTATGCAGCCACAATTCATCCTCATAAAACGCACGTGAATAAATCGTTTTCAAATGTCAACCCTTCACCTATTAGGAATGCTCACACTAATTCCAACCTAGAGGTTATCATAAACTATTGATGGTTATTCAATCATGGACAAATTTATGGTCCTTTCTCTATTGTATTCCCACTGCATAAATAAGATCATCAAATAGCCAATCAAAGAAAATTGCATATAATTATCTACTCAGACAACAGTTGAACAAATCCTTACGTTTCTCATTTTACACACTTAGATTAGCCCATCGAGACCAAATAACCCAACAAGTTTAGCAAACTACACAATTCTAACGATCAACCATTTCGTCAATGCTCCACATTTTTAATAACTCTATTAATTCCAACCAAGTATAGTCATACTCATAATCACAGCTCATCAAGAACTACTAGAGGACAACATCGACTTATCCGATTTCACTTCCAATGATACTCGTTAGGATTTATTATGCACCACACTGCAGACCCAGCTTGATAACCCATATCATATCCATTAATTTCTTTGATTGTAACCTCTCACTTAATCACGAGAAAACAACGCTAAAGGGTTTAACATTTTCTTTCATAAAAGAGAATCATTCAACTTCAACGCTCAGAATACCCAAAAGAGTTACATTGAGTCAAAGCTTCCACATACTAAAAGACTTGCCAAATCAAATTTTCATTATCCAAATCATCAAGTGAAATAAATGGGTCATGCTTTCCAATAAGAAAATGTGGATATCGTGAGGATATGTGCACGATCTCAGGATGATGAGTCAATTGGCAATGGCTTTGTTGGTTTGTAAAATCTCGCGTTTTCGGGGTTTACTTGATCTGTCGGACCACGCGGTCCGGCCGCGATGTTGGGCGATCAGATGCCCGGAGAGGTCCGGCCGGCCATGGCGTTACCGCGCGACCGATTTGTTGAAAAGTTGTTTTTGGAGCTAAGCCAAAAATAGGTTGTGTAGCCAAGTGAGGGGAGTCTCCTGGTTGTGGTCACATCATTTTTGGAGCTCCCAGTCAAAAGTTCTATTGAGTTGAAAATTCCAGAAGGTTTCGGATTTTCACGATGGAATTTTGGCTAAGTCTTTTCGGGCGGTCCGACCGCCGTTGTGGGATCGGTCCGACCGGCCTGAAATCGGTCGGACCGGCCTTGTGGGGCGGTCAGACCGCCGTTGACTTGGAGGATAGCCAAGTTGGCATTGAGGTGATTTGAGTGTGTTTATTGTTTGAAGTTCAATGCTTTATTGTTGCATATTGCATTGCGGAACTAACGTGGGCCAAGTTGTGAAGAACTTGTTCTCGGAAACGGTTTGTTTGTCTATTGCTGTGCAGGTGGCTTGCAGGTCAACGACGTCAGCGGTGAGGTGGATCAGGACTACGCTTGGAGAGCTGAGGTCCAGAACGATCATGCATGCCGGGTGAGGTCGTGTGACTCAAGCATGGTGCAGGATGTCGGGCCCCCGGGTGTCACACAACCCCGAGACCCTCTGTGCATACCAAGCTAGTCCCATGATCAGTAGCTAGCTTGCACAGTTACAACAATGATGTAATCATAACCATTCAACAACGAGCTAATGAAGCAGACAAAGTAATATTAATTAAAACAACAAAGACCTTATGGTCAAGGTTCTTACAAAAGTAGCCTCACAGGGCTTAGCAACAACAGAGTATCCGCAATGAAATCTCAAAATACGTGGAGCCCAATCGACATGCCCACAGGCAATCGAGTGGAGGACGTGACCTAGTTCGCGAAGTCTTCAAAGTAGCCTTCTTCATAGTACTCAACATTTCCTGGTTCTTCTGCTGGGACTGATCAACAAAGGGCATAAAGCCGTGAGTACATAAAGTACTCAGCAAGTCGTAGAGAAATATATGCACATAGTATTCATGCCAGGCTTAAACAAGAATGGCTTTATGGCTAATTTGCAGAAAGCAAGTTTAACAGTAAATACAATAATTAGATTGCAAGCAGGATTTTAAAAGAATAATACATAGATAACCAAGTTCTTTTGAATCAAACAGTGAACATCCCGTTCACTTCCCAACCATTCCAACCAAACGTTTCCAACGAACCAAACCACATTTTTGAAAATACTACCCCTGCGCGAAATCACCGGGCATGTCCGTGCATCGGGACACGGCTATTCGAATAGATTTTAACACTCTGCGGAGGTTGTGCGACTTTACCCACAAGACACGAATTCTCTAGTTTGTTTGGCATCCGTCGATACCACCGCCACTTCCTTAGGTGAGTAGTCTAGAGCACGTGACAAGGCTTTTACAAAGTTCCATTTTGCCTCGGTTCGCTCGCTAAGGTTTCGCCATCACGGCCCCTCTTGCGCCAATAAATGTACCACAATGTAACCGACTCAAAACTTTCCTAATTAATTGGCCAGGTCCGTCCCATACCGGACTTATGGTTGCACGAGGTGACCCAGATCAATGACTTGCAAAGTTAAGTCCTTAGTTGGCTGCTCAGACAAGTCTACCACAACCCAATGTGCATTACGCACCCACTCTAGCTTCCTACCTCAAGCCCGAGCATAAATCATTTTTGTTCATTCCCGACCAAATGGCAATCCCTGCCATGGCACAACATCTTTTAATAAAAGTGGCCTCACACCACTGTTCCATAGTTCCATTAGTCAAATTTCAATAATCATTGAACATGTGCTCGAAAGTCTCGCGGGTAACTAAAGCATGTCTAAGCAATAATACGCACCCAAGTTGGTAATACAATTATGTCCAACTAGCAATAACCATCCTATGGCATCCAAGGATATATGTCATTCAAGGAGACATTTCATTTTCAATTTATCAAGGAGGCATAATGGCAATTTGGTAATTATCTACTCCCAAAACTATTTTTAATAAAACTAGCCATGCATGATAATTTAATACAATATACATTTGTAAAATGGGTTCAACATGGTCAAAGGCCTACGACTTGCCTTCGTTGGCGAGGAGCGAGTCTTCGGTCGTCGGGTCGAAGAAATCTTCCGAAACGCCGGAATCTACACGTGCGAGAATAGCAACAAATAAATAAAACAGCACCAAATGAACTCCAAAAATTACAAAACCAGTACCAAATGAAAGAGGATGAATTTATATGAATTTAGAAATTTGGATCACCCAAATCGGAGTTCGGATGTGAAAGTTATAGCCAAAAGAAGTTTCAAAATCACATAAAATGATGGAATTAGGGTTTTCGGATTTTTCGGAATTATTTTTCAACTGAAAAATCAGACTTTGACGTCAGCGGTTGCGCAAGCGCACACGTCGCGCTTCACGTGGCGACCACGCTTGGGCAACACGACGCTTGTGGCCGACGTGGCGCCACGTGGGTAACCACATGGGCTCGGCCATGGTCGAGAGAGAGAGAGAGAGAGAGAGAGAGGCGCGGCTGCGGCTGGCGGCTGGGGAGACGATGGCGCGAGAACGGGAACGGCGGCGACGCTTCGGGAGGCGACGGAGGCGGCCGGCGAGAGGGGAGAGCGCGCGGGAGGGAAAAGGGGAAGAAGCGGGCGTAGCGGCTTAAAAAGCGGAGGAGGTCGCGGGCGGCGGAGCGCGAAGAGGCGGCAGGATGGGCGGCGTGGCGGTGCGCGCGACGGACGGGAAGGGCGGCGGGATCCGAGGCGGATTCGCGGAGCGAGGGCAGGGGACGGCGGGATTCGCGGCGAGGATGGCGCGGCGGCGTGGGAGAGAGAGCGGCGAGCGGGAGAACGACGACAGCGAGGCCGTCCGATTCGTCGGACGGTGGGGGCGAGCGAGGCGCGGCGAATGAAGCCGTCCGATTCGACGGACGGTGGGGGAGAAAAGGCGCGGCGAGGAGACAAGCGGGCGCCGTCCGATTCCGATCGGACGGTGGGGAGCGGAAGAGGCGCGGGCGACGCGATGGCGTCGGATCGCGATCGGACGGCCAGAAGGCAGAGGGGCGCGGGCGAACGGATGCGGCCGAATCTCGATCCAACGGCCAAGATCAAGGGGCGACGCGGCGAAGCGAGGACGCTCGGATGAAGATCCAACGGCCGAGGGCGAGGGCACGCGCGGAAGGAGCGGGTCGGGCCGGGGAAACAGTGATGGGCCGAAGGGATTCGGCCCACGCACAGTAAAAGGATTTAAAATACATTTCTGATTTTAGAAATTCAAATAAATCAACAAGCAATTTAGAAAATAGCAAATAGACTCCAAAAATTCTAGAAAAATTCACAGAAATTCCTTAAATTATTCTAGACATAATAAAAATACTTTTAACTTTAAATTTTCTTTTTCTTTTACAAATAAAATAATTTTTAATTTCGGGAAAAAGGAAAAACCCTTTTTAAATTCCAATAAATCCAAGAAAATTCTTAAAATAATAATTTTGATTTTAAATTCCAGAAAACTCAATTAAGCCAACTTTAATTTAATTGAAGTTTGATTAACTCATATTAAACTGCAATTGGATTTCTGAAATTTCAAATTAAGCTTTTGGCGAATAGAAGCAAACGGTTCTCTTTTAAAATTTTCAAAAAACTCTGAAAAACGGGACGCTACAAACCTACCCCTCTTAAAGGGAATCTCGACCCCGAGATTCAGGCTGACTAGAGAATAGGTGGGGAAACTCAGCCTTCAAGTCATCTTCTCGTTCCCAAGTGGCTTCTTCTTGGTGTGGTTGCTCCTTTGGACCTTGCGAGCGGATGGTCTTGCTTCTTGTCACTCGTTCGCTACTTCCAAGATCTTGATGGGATGCTCCTTGAAGGTGAGGTCTTCTTGCAGGGCAATTGCTTCCATTGGCATCGCTCTTGGCACTGCATAAACACTTCTTGGTGTGACACGTGGAAGACATTATGCACATCGGCACCGAGGCGGGAGCTCCAAGCTGTAGCGACTTCTCCTCTTGGGCTAATCTTGGGAAAGGTCCGATGTACCTTGGTGCAAGCTTTCCACTTACTCGAAAGCGACGCATCCCTTTGAGGCGACACCTTCAGTACACATGATCACCAGTGCAAAAGCTAGATCTCGCGACAGTTATCGGCATAACTCTTCTCGTGCGGTTGTTTTAAGCCTTTCTCTCGATTGATCGAACTTGCTCTTGGCTCTTTCCAAAATATCAGCCCAAACACTTGTCTTTCGCCTACTTCATTCCAATACAAGGGTGTTGCATTTTCTTAGTAAAGAGCTTCAAATGGAGACATCTGGAGGCTTGACTGTAATCGTTGTTATAGGAAAACTCGCATAAGGTAGCATTTGATCCCAAGCGGTTCGATTTGCTAAGGCACAAGCCCTTAACATATCTTCTAAGATTTGATTTACTCTTTTCATACATCCATCCATGCTGGGATGATAAGTCATCTTGAAATTTAGATTAGTACCCAAAACACGTGCAACTTCGCCAAAATCTTGAGGTGAAGCTGGGTTCCTCGATCCGACACGATCTTCTTGGCACTCCATCTTTGGCACACTATCTTTGCCATGTACAATTTCGCGATCTATCACGAGTAAGTAGTCTTGGTCGGGAGAAAGTGAGCAACTTTGGTTAGGCGATCCACAATTACCCAAATAGAATCATATCGACCTTGTCCTTGGCAAACCGGTGATAAAATCCATGCCAATTTCTTCCCACTTCCATTCGGGCACTCTCAAGGGTTGCAGGAGTCAGCGCAGTCTTTGATGCTCGGCTTTAACTCGTTGACGGACATCACATCGAGCTACATACTCGGCAATCTCACGCTTCATGCTAGGCCACCAATACATTTCTTTAAGGTCTTGGTACATCTTTGTGCTTCGGGGTGAATGGAGTACAAAGTTTCATGGGCTTCCTTGAGTATCACCGCTTAAGCTCTTTCTGATCTGGAACACAAATCCGCTTGTCAAACCAAATGGTGCCTTGCTCATCTTCTGAAAATCTCAGGGCTTTACCCTTCTTCATGTTGCTCTTGATTTCCTTAATATTGGCATCTTCAACTTGAGCTTCATTGATCGATTCGCAAAGTGGGTTGAACTTCTAGGCGACTAGGTAACCTTCTTCAACCAACTCTAACTTGAGCTTGGGAACTCTTCATGCGTAGTGGTGATTTTCCTTGATCGTCGTGGTATTGCGAGAGACTTTTACTCGCTCAAGGCATACGCCACAACATTAGCTTTGCACAGGTGGTAATGGATTCCAACATCATAATCCTTGATTAACTCTATCCATCTTCTTTGCCTCATATTAAGATCGGCCTGAGTGAAAATGTACTTCAAGCTCTTATGGTCCGTGTAGACTTCACAATGATTACCAATAAGGTAATGGCGCCATATCTTTAGAGCATGCACTCTGACTAACTCCAAGTCATGAGTGGGGTAATTCACTTCATGAGGCCTCAATTGACGGAAGCATAAGCTACAACCTTCCTTTCTTGCATCAGACACAACCAAGTCCTTGGGATGCATCACGAAAACCTCAAAATCCTTAGGACATCCGCAAAATCAACACCGAGTGTGGTCAAACGCTTCTTCAACTCTTGAAAACTTTGCTCACAATCTGGCGTCCAAGCAAATTTCTTTTCTTTCTTCAATAGCTGAGTGAGGGGTCTTGCTATCTTGGAGAATCCTTCTATGAATCGGCGATAGTATCCTCGCCATTCAAGAAAACTTCGACTGAGGCACCGACTTGGGTGACTCCCAATTAAGCACATCCTTAACCTTGCTAGGGTTAACAGATACTCCTTCTGCAGACATGACATGTCCCAAGAAAGTAACTTCTTTCATCCAAAACTCACACTTGCTGAATTTAGCATAGAGTTGATGATCTCTAAGCTTATTCAGGACCAAACGGAGGTGCTCTTCATGCTCTTCTTCACTCTTGGAATACACCAAAATATCGTCAATGAAGACAATGACGAACTTATCCAAATGCTCCATGAACACTTTATTCATCAAGTTCATAAAGTAAGCAGGGGCATTGGTCAATCCAAATGACATGACCGTGAACTCATACAGTCCATACCGGGTTGAGAAAGCTGTCTTGGGAATATCTTCTGGACGAATCTTCAGCTGGTGGTAACCTGACCTCAAGTCTATTTTGGAGAACACACCGGCTCCTTTCAATTGGTCAAACAAATCATCGATCCGGGCGGAGGGTACTTGTTCTTGATGGTGACCTCATTGAGGCTCTGTAATCCACACACATCCGTTGGGTACCATCCTTCTTTGCAACAAAGATCACTTGGGCTCCCCAAGGTGAAGAACTTGGTCGGACAAAACCTTTCTCTTGCATTTCTTCAATTTGCTTCTTCAGCTCAACCAAATCATTGTGAGGCAATCAGTAGGGTCTCTTGAAGATAGGTGCAGTTCTGGAACAAGATTGATGACAAACTCAAGTCTCGATGCAGCGGCATTCGGGTAGGTCATCGGGAAAGACATCAGGAACTCTCGACTCTGGCACTTCTTCCATAGATACAACAACTGCACTGCAGATAAAAGATCCGGCTAGCTTCTCCGGGAGGCTTCAAACTTTACCTTGGTTCCATCCGGTGACCAAAGTGATGCTTCTACCACCACAATCCAAGAGGGCTTGGTGATTGGCGAGCCAATCCATTCCCAAAATCACATCAAGAGACTTGGTGTCTATGATGATGAGATTAGCAAGGAATTCTACCCTTCTATGGTCACTTTAACCTTAGGGCAACCTTGGTTCGTACTCAATTCGAGCAGGAGATTGAACCAACAAAACACTTTTAAGAGGCAAAACTTCCAATTGGTGCCTTCGGCAAAACTCAGAAACAAGCGAATCGAAGCTCGAGAATCAAACAAAGCAGTGGCGAGTCTTTGAATTGACAAGGAACTTACCCGGCCACGACGTCCCGGGCATGCAGGCTTCCTCCTGATGGTGTGGTTCACGACCTCTTCCAAGCGGTGAGGAGACTTGGTAGTGCGGTTGGAGTTTGAGGGGCTCCTCGAGCGGCTCCTGGAGCGGGGGTCCTGGTCGGAGTGGCTCCCATGTTGAAACGAACCGGAGAAGGGCCTTGCCTCTGCGGGCAGCTACTGGCGAAGTGCCCCAGCTGATGGCACTTAAAGCAGGTGATCCCGGCTGCAGGGTTGCCATTCCTTGGTTCTTTGGTTCTTTGGGCCGTTGAAGCTGCGGGTCACTTTGGGCTGGCTGGGCGAGTCTTGCTCTGGGGGCTCTGAATGTGACAGGTGGAGCAACACGGGCAGGAGGCGGCACATTCATTCTGACTCTCTGGGAGTGAGACTGATGGGCACTGTGCTGCATCATCTTTCTCTTGCGGGATTCTTCAAGTTCACGGCGGGATTCCTCGATGAGCATGGCCTTGTTCACCAAGTCTTGGAAATCGCATAATCATTCCCAATGACTTGCACCTTCAAGCGGGTTGAGTCCTCTCTTGAAGCGCTTGGCGGGCATCATCGTGGCAGCGTCCTGCAGGGCATAGCGGGATAAGCGAGTGAATCTGTTGAGGTATTCACTCACCGACATGTTGCCTTCTTGCGCACTCACGGAACTCATTCTTCTTCATTTCCACCTTTCCATCGGGGATATGGGAGTGGCGGAAAGCTCCACGGCTTCGGCCCAAGTGATACTCTCGGGGTTTCCATGGCGGCACAATAGTTCTCCACCATTCTGCGCGGTACCTTCAAGGCGGTGAGTGGCATCTGAGAACCTTCTCGCGATCATCACAGCGGGTGATAGCGAGTTTCTTTCCATGGGCGTAACCGGTCATCTGCGTCCAATGGCTCAGGAGCTAGAGAAAGTGGGCGGATGGGTCCTTAGAAACTCTGCCACTGGGTGAGGAAACGGGGGTGGAGCGGCGTGGGCGTGGCGGTTGATGGCTGTTACGATTCATCATTGCGAGGAGCGGCGGTGATGCAGTTCTGGCGATTCATCATCGAGTCATATTACGCATCAAAGAGCTCATCGGTGCGTGCGGCCGCCATGAAGCGACTCAAACCGGATGCTGCGGCGGCACGGGAAGGCGGGCATCGGCGCAGAGTCTCATCACGGCTTGCGGAGTTGCGGTGCGAACCATCTGCGACAAAGCTTCCTGGTTTAATAGGCGAGAAGAAGAAAGCAATTTAGATGAGAGGGAAAGCATTTAGATAAGCGAGAAACAAGGGAGATAGATGGATCAACCTAATGCGGACAAAATTGGTTTTACCCAACGAACGGATAGCCGGAAAGCTATCAAGAAGCAAACCAAAAGGGACACTTAAGCACAAAAGCACTATTACGCAGACTAAGCGAATCTAAAACTAGGGAGGCAGCTACCAATCTAATCTTTACAGAGGGTCAACTTGGAACAGACGGCGGAACTTGAGCTTCCAAGACTTCCATTACTAGATCTTGAATGGCTCGATCCTAGGGATAATCCAGAGGTGAGGGAGTCAATTTAAATTTGGAAAACCAAGTTTCAGAAAAGATAAGATGAAAGAACTCAAGAATGATATAAGAGGGTAAGACGATAAGAAAAGAATAGAACAAGGTAAGAAAGAACAGAATAAGATGAGAGAGGAATATCTAGTCAAGTTAATTGCTTGGTTTGATTTAGAAAATATATTTTGAATTTTTGACTAAGGCGACCAATCTAACTAAAGGCTCGTCCTCTGATCGATATGGCTCGATACCATCTCCTGTCGGGCCCCCGGGTGTCACACAACCCCGAGACCCTCTGTGCATACCAAGCTAGTCCCATGATCAGTAGCTAGCTTGCACAGTTAACCCAATGATGTAATCATAACCATTCAACAACGAGCTAATGAAGCAGACAAAGTAATATTAAATAAAACAGCAAAGACCTTATGGTCAAGGTTCTTACAAAAGTAGCCTCACAGGGCTTAGCAACAACAGTATCCGGCGTGGAAATCTCAAAATCGTGGAGCCCAATCGACATGCCCACAGCAATCGAGTGGAGGGCGTGACCTAGTTCGCGAAGTCTTCAAAGTAGCCTTCTTCATAGTACTCAACATTTCTGGTTCTTCTGCTGGGGTGATCAACAAAGGGCATAAAGCCGTGAGTACATAAAGTACTCAGCAAGTCGTAGAGAAATGTATGCACATAGTATGCATGCCAGGCTTAAACAAGAATGGCTTTATGGCTAATTTGCAGAAAGCAAGTTTAACAGTAAATACAATAATTAGATTGCAAGCAGGATTTTAAAAGAATAATACATAGATAACCAAGTTCTTTTGAATCAAGCGGTGAACATCCGTTCACTTCCCAACCATTCAACCAAGCGTTTCCAACGAACCAAACCACATTTTTGAAAATACTACCCCTTGCGAAATCACGGGCATGTCCGTAGCATCGGGACACGGCTATTGAATAGATTTTTAACACTCTGCAGAGGTTATGCGGCTTTACCCACAAGACACGAATTCTCTAGTTTGTTTGGCATCCGTCGATACCACCGCTCACTTCCATAGGTGAGTAGTCTAGAGCACGTGATAAGGCTTTTACAAAGTTCCATTTTGCCTCGGTTCTGCCCGCTAAGGTTTCGCCATCACAGCCTCCTCTTGCGCCAATAAGCACCACAACAGAACCGACTCAAAACTTTCCTAATTAATTGGCGGTCAGTCCCATACGGACTTATGGTTGCACGAGGTGACCGGATCAATGACTTGCAAAGTTAAGTCCTTAGTTGGTGCTCAGACAAGTCTACCACAACCCAATGTGCATTACGCACCCACTCTAGCTTCCTACCTCAAACCCGAGCATAAATCATTTTTGTTCATTCCCGACCAAATGGCAATCCCTGCCATGGCACAACATCTTTTAATAAAAGTGGCCTCACACCACTGTTCCATAGTTCCATTAGTCAAATTTCAATAATCATTGAACATGTGCTCGAAAGTCTCGCGGGTAACTAAAGCATGTCTAAGCAATAATTCGCACCCAAGTTGGTAATACAATTATGTCCAACTAGCAATAACCATCCTATGGCATCCAAGGATATATGTCATTCAAGGAGACATTTCATTTTCAATTTATCAAGGAGGCATAATGGCAATTTGGTAATTATCTACTCCCAAAACCATTTTTAATAAAACTAGCCATGCATGATAATTTAATACAATATACATTTGTAAAATGGGTTCAACATGGTCAAAGGCCTCGACTTGCCTTCGTTGGCGAGGCGAGTCTTGATCGTCGGTCGAAGAAATCTTAAAACGCAGGAATCTACGTGCGAGAATAGCAACAAATAAATAAAACAGCACCAAATGAACTCCAAAAATTACAAAACCAGTACCAAATGAAAGAGGATGAATTTATATGAATTTAGAAATTTGGATCACCCAAATCGGAGTTCGGATGTGAAAGTTATAGCCAAAAGAAGTTTCAAAATCACATAAAATGATGGAATTAGGGTTTTGGATTTTTGAATTATTTTCAATGAAAAATCAGACTTTGGCGTCGTGATTGCGCAGCGCACGCGCGCGCTACGTGGCGACCACGCGGCAACACTGCGGACTGTGGCGCGCGACGTGGCGCCACGTGGGTGGCCACGTGGGCTCGGGCCCTTGGTCGAGAGAGAGAGAGAGAGAGAGAGGCGCGGCGCGGCGGCGGCGGAGCTGGGGAGGCGATGGCGCGCAACGAGAACAGCGGCGGCCTTCGGGAGAGAGCGAGGCGGTAAGGCGAGGGGAGAAGCGGCGGGAGGGAAAAAGGGAAGAAGCGGGCCGTAGCGGCTTAAAAAGCGGAGGAGGTCGCGGCGCGGCGAAGCGCGGAAGCGGCACGGATGGGCGCGGCGTGGCGGTGCGGCGGCAGGGCGAGGAAGGCGGCGGGATCGAGGCGGATTCGCGGCGGCGGAGGCACGTCAGCGGCGTGGGAGAGAAGCGGCGAGCGGGAGCAGCAGCGGGAGCCGTCCGATTGTCGGACGGTGGGAAGCGAGGAGGCTTGCGAGAAAGCCGTCCGATTTGTCAGACGGTGGGAAGAAAAGCGCGCGAGGAGGCAAGCGGCGCGCGTCCGGTCCGTCGGACGGTGGGGAGCGGAAGAAGCGCGGCGGCGCGATGGCGTCGGATCGCGATCGGACGGCGAAGCGAAGGGCGCGAGGCGAGCGGATGCGGCCGAATCTCGATCAACGACCAAGATCAAGGCGGCACGCGGCGAAGCGAGGGCCTCGGATGAAGATCCAACGGCGAGCGCGAGGGCACGCGCGGAAGGAGGCGGGCGGCGAGGAAGCGATGATGGGCGAAGGATTGGCCCACGCGATAAAAGGATTTAAAATACATTTACGATTTTAGAAATTCAAATAAATCAACAAGCAATTTAGAAAATAGCAAATAGACTCCAAAATTCTAGAAAAATTCACGAGAAATTCCTTAAATTATTCTAGACATAATAAAAATACTTTTAACTTTAAATTTTCTTTTCTTTTACAAATAAAATAATTTTTAATTTCGGGAAAAGGAAAAACCCTTTTAAATTCAATAAATCCAAGAAAATTCTTAAAATAATAATTTTGATTTTAAATTCCAGAAAACTCAATTAAACCAACTTTAATTTAATTGAAGTTTGATTAACTCATATTAAACTGCAATTGGATTTCTGAAATTTCAAATTAAGCTTTTGGCGAATAGAAGCAAACGGTTCTCTTTTAAAATTTTCAAAAAACTCTGAAAAACGGGACGCTACACAGGATGGGCAAGATGGATCGAACGGGTGGTTCGGTGCAGCTGGTTGGATCAAGTGGTGCGGATGTCGGTGCGAGTCTCTGGGAGGTTCCGATGGGATTCGGACAGAAGAGATTTGACGACAGGATGAGAGCCGCTGATCAACCTACACGTGGTGAAGCAGGCGATTGCTTCAACAGATGTGTGTGTGTGGGTCCCATGTGTGAGTGGGTCCCAAAAGTAGAACCCTAGGCTTCTCTTATAAATAGAAAGGGGGAGATGTAAAACCCCTTGAAGCATTTGGAGCCCTCTTCCTTTTTCTAGGGTTAGGAGAGTTGAGCTAGGGTTTGGAAAAATTGTGTGCTCCTTGTGTGAGCTCTTGTCCTCCTTGTTGGAGTGGCTTTGTAAGCATCTTGTGAGATCAATCAATCTTGTGATGCTTGCTTGAGAAATCATTTGTCTCCCTTTGTGTTTTTCTCTCTTTTGGATGATTTTGGTGCTTCCTTGATTCAAGTGGTTAAGCTTGGTCTCTTGACCTATTTACTCTTGCTTTGATGTGTGGGAATACTCCTAGAATCATCTAGACCATCAACCCCCACAAGCAAGTCTTGAATCAAATATTTTCATATTTCTAGGGTTTGTGCACTTCTTTGGTAAAACCTTAAGAGATCGATTCTCTGTGATGGATCGAAGGATCGTCGCTAGAAATAGGTCTCTAATATCCTTAGGGAAGTGTGCTCGAAATTTGGTCAAGTTTCATTGGTTGAATCAAAAGTTGGATCAAATTTCGTTTTGGATTTGGACATTGTTTTTCAGCACTGGACAAAATCGGTCTGACCGATTTCTATCTGGCGATCCGATCGCCTTGACATTGAACCGCCGATTGAAGGCGGTCGAACCGATTTCAAACCGGTCGGACCGCCCTTGGTAGCGGTCGGACCGCTGTGCCCGGATCGGCCCTTTGAGATTAAGTCTCCACTTTTGTGTCGTGTGGTTGTCGGGTATCGAATTGACACAAGGCTTCCAGCGTAAACATCGATCTTCTTAGCTTTCATAGCTAAAGGAGTAAAGTTCGTGTTGAATTTGATTTAGGCGAGAAAGTTGAAAGCGCCTATTCACCCCCTTAGTCGCCTTTACGGTCCTACAGAAAAAAAAACTCCAATACAAAGGTGAAGCCTGATAATTAACGAAGTTCACCAGTCGCAAGAATAACTCAACAATTGGGAAATAAATAATTGTTTTAAGAGACAAGTTAAGCCAACGAAAACACATCAACATTTCTCAAAGCAAACACCAACCGCAATTGAACTAAGAACCCAAGATAAATTCATTAGCCACAACTGGAAAAGACTTGACCAAATTCAAATTCAAGAAAGATAACAACTTTTCTAAAGATAATCACTTTCAACGCTTGTACTAAGATATCCGAGGTAACCACTTTACTATTCTCTTACTACGAATGATGGTGTAACCTGGTAAAGCCCAGGGCCACAACCACGATCTCAACCTCTCAACATCAGTCATCCTTACACATAACCCAAGATAATCAATTAATTAGCAATCATGCTAAATTCATACCAGTAATCATCAATACGATCCAAGGACCAGCACGACGCCCGGTTGGAACATGTGCTTACTGAAAAATTTCAAGCACAAATAACAATCTTGCAGAAACAAGTAAATCATCTCCTCTAGGCGCAAGCCGCCCCCGTTAATTTGGGAGCAAGTCCTCCTCAACATTGAAGTAGCATCGCGTCCACACATAATTCTGGACATGATGACGTTCAATTACCGATCGACGACATCGAGGTAATATACATCTCTGGAATGCTCCAAAGATAAGACCTATAGGACGCCCTAGCTAATTGTGTATCATTTTGTAGGAGCCAACGCCTTGCATGCTCCAAGTGAGGATGGTCGGGTCCATTCCTATTGAAATTTGGGCGGGTATGGTGTATCCATACGGGAAAGGCGATGCGACCGAAGTGCCCGGTGGCTTGAGGTTACATAAGGTCCACATGGACATGGTACATGACAATTTTATGGCCATCCCGCTGGAGATTCACCCAAACGAAGAAATCAGAACACTAGGAGATGCTATATACACTTTTATCCAGTGGCCCAAGAAGGACATCGCCCTGGACCCTACACTGACGCCATATCGACACGACCCTGCCTCTGCAATAGTACCCTCGATGAGTCCGCCTCAACCTTCGCTTCAGAAGGCCGCCTCATCGGTTCCAGTCGAGAATACGCCGAAGGGACAAGAAAAACGTGTCACCATATCGGTCCCTGAGTCGTCTCACAGGAAGACAGGACGCAAGCAACTCGTTAAGGCGAAATAGACATCGAAGAACATTCAGGCGCCTGCCAAGCCCAGGAAATACTTCCTCCGAAGTCCGTTGGTCTCCAACACAGAACTACACGGCTCAGGACTAGCTTGTCAATCTTTGCATGACTGGTACATGCGCAAGATTCGAGAGGAGGGGGACCATACTGGAATCATTGTCAGATACAAGAGGGAGCATTTCCTCCACGAGGCGGGCCACTTCGTCGTGGGCTTCGACGACTTATTCGACCTATACAACCTCAATGCCCTCGACGCATCACTTCTACGATGCTGGACACTGTAAGTGTGTACAATCAAGTTCTACACTCACGTGATACCGATAAATATCATAACTCATTGCTTATCTACAGATACATTATGAGATGTGCCCGTCGACTCAAAGAACCGGTGGATTTCCTCGACCCACACGTAATCTCTGAGCAAACAATCAACCAAGATGCATCCTACGTCGAGAATTACATAAAAATAGGATTGCTTGCTCTGGACGACAGGGAGTACATAATGGTGCCCTACAACCAAAAATAAGTGCTTCACTACTTGTTATACAAATTTCGTTTGAACATAGGTTTATGACTATAGCGACATACATGAGTAGGTTCCACTGGATTCTTCTAATCATTGTACCAAAGAGGAACACGGTATTGTACCTTGATTCCCTAGTGAACAAAAACCACGACTTCACCCTTCTTAAAGGAATACTCGACAGGTATGTTCATTTCCTCCGCATATTATAACTCTATTGTAGTCTTCCTTCGTTTGAAATGGACTCGGATAACTTTTTGGAATCATGTAGGTCGTTCATCGGCTATGTTGATGAGGGAGGGGCATACAAGGGATCGAGTGCCACACTGACTCACAGGATGCGGTTTTCGGTACGCGCTACAACACAATAATTCTATATCATACTTCGTAATATTGACTCTCGAACTGACTGTACCTATATATGTAATTCTATTTTTGCAGTGCCGCCAGTAAAAATGAGATCACCTATGCGCATTCTACGTATGCCATCATATGTGGCTATTGATTGGTTCTAGGAGACACAATCCCCAGGTTTGTCAATCTCATAATAATTATTTCCTAATTATAAATTTAAATATATATGCTTACTACTTTACTCCTGCTGTCGACAGGTCTTAGATATAGAGTTAAATGCACTCAACATGAACAAGGTCATGTACGTTCGAGGGGCGCTCTGCAGATTCATCAAGGCGGATATCGTTAACCCCGATGGAGAGTTTCACGCCGTCGACACCGATGAACGACCTTCGAACAATTGATTCAATATTGTAATTCACTTTGAATAGTCGTAATTCAATTTGTAACTCTACCAACAATACTTGAAATATTCTTTTGCAATTGATTTTCAGTTAAATGATCACTTTCAGTTGTAAGATTCATCTATGATGTACCTGTTTCTGCTTGTTTGTTTTCATAGGGCATGGCTAGCAATCCCTGAGGCTAGCTGAAAATGCGACAAAAATTAATTAGGTACAAAAAACTATCACAGACGATTTTTGTTGAAATCGTGTGTGAAGGCCACTATCACAAACGGTTGCAACCAAGAACCGTCTATGATATACCACTATCACAGACGGTTCTTTGTTACAACAAATCATTATACATTTATATCACGACGGTTTTCAATACAGCGAAATGCGTGATAAGCGATTATCACGAGCGGTTGTATTTACAAGCATGCGTGATAAACCGCTTATCACAGACGATTGCAACCAAGAATCGTCTGTGATATACCACTATCACATACAGTTCTTGGTTGAAACCGTCTGTGATAGTGGCCCTTCACATATGGTTTTTTTTTTAAAAAAAACCGTCTGTGTTGATCCTTATCAACCGTCTGTGATAACCGCCTGTCATCACAGACGTACAAATTCAGACGGTTCATAGACCGTCTGTGATGACGGTTCCGAACCGTCTGTGATGACCTTTTGTGTAGTAGTGACGTGTGATTCCTCGAAAGAGAAGATGTCATGCATGTAGGAAGCCGAGGCACCATCCTGTCTAACACGCCCCCGCGGTCGGAACATCGCCAAGGCAGACATTCAGACTGGACCTAAATTCGGTGAAGACGGAAGTATCGCGGACGACGGTCCGGCGATGATGATCCGGCATTATGACGACGGTAGACGGGGCGCTCGGAAGGCCATGTCGACGAGCGTGCCGCGTCACGCCACGACATCATCGGAAGAGAGGAGACGCTGGAGAGGTCAAAGCTGAGGCGGTGAAGTCCGGAGCCGAAGAACGTCGACAGGGCGATGCAAACCGATCTATGTTAAAAAAAATATAGAGAAAACTTGATTTGAAGATGACCAGGGAAAACTCTAATTGGTAGCCGATCGGATGATCGGTGACACGACTTAAACTATGGGTTGTGCAACCCCCGGGAGAGATCATAGAGATGAGATCATCTCTCAGGGCTGGCGCGGCGGAAGTTGTGGAGGCGGCGGCTCAGGAGTGACACCACTCTGATACCATGTAAGCGAGGAAAGTAACACTATTCTTTTATTGTTGAAATCAGAGTACGTGAGTCACACACACATATATATATATATATATATATATATATATATATATATTGCAGCTATCATATGAACGTATGATCGTGTGAACTCGTTATTACTCGGAAGAGAAGGCGTCATGAATGCAGGAAGCCGATGCACTAGTCGTGCAGGCACGAGGCGACGGGCATGCCGTGTATGCAGAGCCATGCATGGAAGGCAAACAGTGCCATATATGAGAGAAGAAAGGTCCAGCGCTGATCCAGAAAAAAAAAAAACTTGTCTAACAGCCTGGGCCAACAAATACGCCGCCGAGCGTAGCCGTGACCACCAGCTCGTGGATGAGCTCAGTCATATCGACGGACTCGTATCGTATCCCGGGAAGTCGTGGTTGATGATGTCCGGGACAAGGCGGCGGTAGGCAGCATTCCACTGCGCCGACTCGTCCATGCGCCCGGCGAGGAACCAGACATAGTACGCGAGGGCACGGGGTCGGGGGTCGAACGGACCGTCGCGGGAGGCCTCCGCGTAGAGCGGCAGGGCCGCGTTAGCGCACCCGTCACGCGTGGCGAGGAGAGCGAGGAGGAGGCGGAGGTCGATGGCCGCGGCATCGCCGACGCCCTCGCCACCCTACGCGTCCGCGCGTGCGAGGTCTTGCTCGGCGCGGGCGCGAATGTCGCGGAGGTGTGCACCAGAGAGGGGGTGGGCGCGGAGCAGGGCGGCCTGAAGCCCCTGGGCGGACTCGAGGAGGCTGCGCCTCACGGAGGGGTTGAAAAAGGGCGACAGGGGCTCGGACGGCTTCCACCTGGCCACTGCATGCAGGGACCCCGCCGCCGCCGTGGCGAGGCTGGTGGAGCGGCGAAGGGCGCGGCCGGCCATGGGTGGAGTGGAGGGAGAAAGGTGGTGGTGGTGGTTTCTTGGAGCGAGGAGAGGGAAGCAACCACGCCGTGCCTGCTTCATTTGGATTTGATGGTGGACATGTGCGTGCGCGGATACTAACTTGCGCTGTGTTAGATCGTTCGATGGAAAATGAACGGTTGTTCTGCTCCTTCTCGAACACGCCAAACTCTCCTGATCCATTGCGATTCTTTTTTCAGTTTTTCCTGGCCAAGGAGTTGCATCCAACTGTTAGTCTGTTACTGCAGAGAAACATGGACATGATTAATCAGAAAATTGGAAAATGCCGAAGTTTTCCAGCGTATATTAGTATGGCATGTACTACAATACACACAGCCTTTTTTTAGGACAGCGAACGTGCTCAATAGGCTGTTTGGTTCATGACATATGCAAAGTTCTACAAAAATTTTGCAGTACCGAAACCGGTACATGACTAAAACATTGGTAAACGTAGGGGTAGGGGTGTTTGGATTGCAACTATAATAGTTGCCAAATATTTGGCAAATCGATAGGCCCACGTTTTGTTTCAAGCTAAATAGATAACCAAAATTCGCGAAGCTATGTGAGCCTCACATGGCACCTACTATTTATAGTGCCGAAATATAGGCAATAGATTATAAGTCAGATGCCCATTTTAGAATATATGATCATTTGAAGCTTTGTAATCAAACAAATTATTCATCTAAGGCCACCAACCAGCCCATGACACGCAATCCGATGCTGGCGTTATCGGTGGGATCGATAAAATTTCACACGGAAAAAATCGGATTTATCTAATTTTCATCCCAATTCAAAATGTGATCACCGATTCAGTGTTAATTTTCTCTTCACCAAGGAATAGGCTTCTGAAAATAGCTCACCTGCAAACACAGCAATGTTCTGTTGCTTTAGTCCATAGTAAATCAGAGGGAATAGCTCTATCATAATATATGTATCTTCAAAACAACAGATATCCCATATCAAGCAGAGAAAACATAGAACTGAAACACAACTGGTAGGCATGTCGCAATCCATACAAGGTGGCAAGAAAAGGAAATACAAAAGCAGTTACATTCAATGTAAGGTGCTATCAACGTTCTACAAAAGAGGAAATAGATCACCAGCTACTACTTTCAAGGTGGTCTGCACTCTGTACTGCAAATATGACAATTTTCAGATTTACAATGAGGTCCTATCAATCCTGAATAGTGAACACAAAAAGACATATATAAGTCTCCTTTCGTTTTTTTTTTTTGTAGTGATGTTACTAGAACAGTAAGCTAAAATGTGGAGTACATGTTGTATATATAATGCAAAAGCTCCATTAACCAATGCAATATGAGATATCTGTTCTAATGTAACTGGTCTTATAATACCAGCATCCTATCTAGAACATGGTGTTAAACATTTTCATCCCAATGAATGCAATGCAAATATTCTACAGCGAGCAATTGCTCCTGACTAGCAAAATACCTTCAGTGCATTACCATAAAGTTTTCTGAATTCGTCTCATAAATCCTAATAATCTACCTACTTCTGTGCTCAACTAGTAACCCCCTAGGGCTCCTACCATCAAGCCCTATATTCAATTTAACAGTGAACATGACTGACTTGCAGTAGCACACAGATTGGTAGCACAGTATGCACGGTCCAACAAAAGAAATGTGCCTGCATGTCAAGCTAGATAGAGCCTCTTGCAAAAAATGATAGGAGTCAATTCTTCTTTACACTAATATGAACTCTTTGGCCCAATGACACCCAGTTGCAATTTCTTCAGATTTGAAAACCATTGGATTGACATTGCTTCAAACTGGCACAAATACAATCATAGAATACGACTACTCTGCCAAGCAACGCAAGTACGCGACTATAACCTCATACATGAAGCTAAATGAGTGTAATATGATATGGATCACAGTAGATGAGTAAAATTCTTAGCGTTGATGTCATCTCACCTAAGTTGAGGTAGCGTCGTGAGATCCCTCCAGAGCATGATCCTTGCGTAAGTTCTTTGCCACGGCGCGCCGCAGGAAAGCCATCAACACCAACACCTGAAGCCTGTCGGGCAGGTCCGCGTCCTTGAACATGGACCACATCGTGATCTCGACCAGCCCCAGTGCCGTGACCGCGACCAGCTTCTCGGTGCCATCCACGGCGTGCGGCGCGCAGCCGAGCGTGGCGGTCGCGACGGCCTCCATGAACTGCACCTTGTCCTCGAGGTTGGAGAGGTCGGACATGGTGCCGAGCCACCGGGCCCCTCCTCGGGCCGACCAAGCATGTGGCAGAGCGCGGCGGCGTAGATGCGCGGGATGGTTTCGCCGGGGCGCTCCGCGGCCAGCCGGGCACAGGCGTCGAGCGCGTCCTCGAGGCGACCGTCGCGGGCGTCGAGAAGTGCCAGGCTGAGCCTGTCCCACGCCTCCTGATCCGCGTTGCCCTCCGACTCCGCGGATGTGATCCGCGCAGAGAGGAAGTCGCGACCCTGGCGGAGCGCCGCGCAGTGGTAGGGCACGACGCGGAGCGCGCCGGCGAGGAGCGCCTGCGTGGCGTCGATGAGGAAGGCTCTTGGTGTGAGGAGGGCGTTGAGTTCGCGGAGGCCCGGGTGCGCGCGAACGAGGGCGAGGTGACCGGTGGGGTCGGCGGTCGATGGGGATGGGCGGAGGGGCTCGGAGGTCTCCCCCGTCGTCGCTGCATACAGGACCCCGCCCACTGAGGCGGTGAAGGCGGCGCGGCGGAGGAAGCGCCACCGCGACATGGCTGGAGCAACCGTGGGTGGTGACGGCGAATTGGCAACGAAGAGGTTGTAGTTTGTTGTTGCTCTTTTGGCTTTGCCCTGACTTCTGCAGAATAAGGGGGCCCAGCCAAGCCTAGCAGCTGTGCCTTTTGTTGCGATCGGAGAGCGTCGCCGTGCGCGTGCGCGTCGACCGGGGCTAAACCTGTAGTTTTTCGATACTCTCTTTGTGTATTTATTCTCGTATATTCATATTTTATCAAAACTTTATAAAAATTTAGTATAAAAAATTGAAGAAAGAGTAAACAACACACGTTCTGCTTTGTTGCACGAATTATCTCGTTAAAAATTTTAACCGAGAAATTTCAAGAAAACTCGTCAAGAGAAAAGTGGTACAATCTATCCAATTTCATTTCATCTTTAGGATTTATTTTTTAGGTATTTCATCTTCGTTATCAAGTTTCAATATTGAGTTCGTGAAGATTCTCCCCCTAAATTCTGCAATTCTCTATTCTCATCATTCCAATTTCACGTATACACCTTTCAAAGCTAGATGCTGACAGTGACTTAGTAAATAAATCTGTAAGATTTTCATATAACTTAGTATGCAGTACTTTAATTTCGTCCATCTTTTGTAATTCATGAGCATAGAAGAATTTATGGTTGATATGCTTTGTGAGATGACTCTTCACATAACACATCTGCATTTGTGCAACATAAACTGCATTATCTTCATATATAATAGTAGGGGTTTTCGCGGTATTCAACCCACACCCGTTCATGCCGAATACTAAGTTGTAAACATACCAATTTTAATTGAAAGTCTAACGATAACGACTCCCAAAGCAAGTTTGACTATAACTGTAGACACGGCTATTCGAATAGTTTAATTCCTGCAGGGGTACTAATTTACCCATACGACTTGACTAGCCCGTAAGCAATAGGAATTAACACACTTCCTATGGTGTGTCGGCTGGAGAAATCGAGATTTGGTACTTTTTAGCAAGAAAATCCTATTGAGATAAATCTCTCTTGCGAGATAAACCCCAAACTTAGTACAAGCGACCGATAGGGTTTGCTAAGTAGGCTCACATGTTATGTCGAATATACTAATACAACGTAAATAAAGAATAGTAGTGCTCCCATGCATATTATAAAAAATTACATCGGCTCCTATGAACAAATGATCACCACAAGTGTCCTCACACAACCAGGGACTTAACCCAATAAAATCCTCCCCTTACTTGACCAAGCGGTTCCCAACCCGTGTGTGGTAGTACGATAGTTATCTGGAATGACAGCCTATGACTTGGTCTTTAATGGTCTGGACAAGTCTACCATATACCCGATCTCGTGCACGAAGGCATCATCACTAACAACTCCTTGTCCAGACCAAAAACTATTTGAAATAACAAAGTTTAGACTCAAATAACCAGATGTGACAATCTGGACTAAAAATTATAAATGATAAGTGTGGGGTGTTTCCCATGATCAACGGGCTAGTCCCGTCAACCGTACTAACGGTCTTCTAGACTTGCATAGCTAAGCACTCAATAAAAATAATCACATTCATCTATCCTTAAGTATATATGTACTGGAATTTAACAAGGACAACATCAAGAGTGGGACATAGATAACAACACATTACAAAAAAATATTGACATATCAAAATAGCATGGAAGCAATTATGATTGCATTTCAAAACACTACATATCAAAAAGTAGGATCAATATGATGGAAAAAGAAATTTCAAATGATGCTTACCTTGTTGGTACTCGAGTTGTTCACTCTCAGTAACATAGGAGTCTACGTCGATCGCTTCGGAATCTATATAAATACGACATCGAATAAACATCGAGAAAAGGTGAAAAATTCAAATTACTCAAAAATACATAAAATTTCTACAGTATCTAGATGATAATTTTAGATTATTTTAGGTGAAATAGTTATTTTATTTGGATTTGAGATGGGAGAGTTATGTCATTTTGAAAATCAAGTTTTGAAAAAAGCTGAAAAATCCTTCTCGAGTATTGTTCATCCTAAATTATCTTTTTTATGAAAATTTATAGAATACTGGTGGAGATAAGGACTATATAGATGGATAGATAATAAAATTATAGAACCAAAATAAATTGGTTCATCTCATTTTGAGTTTATATGAATTAGTTATGAATTTTCAAAGTTATTAGCATTTTCTAGTGTAAAAATAATTCACTTATGGATCATTTTCCAAAAAACTATATGTTCTGGGACAGAGACATATTTGAAACCTATTTCAAAATAATTTTGGCTTAAAATAAAAATTATCAAAATTGGTTTCTCTGGATTTGGTGTTAAAATGAATTAGTTATGCATTTTTGAAGTTGAATGATTTTTCAGTTCAACAATAATTCATTTCGGAATTTATAAATGCATTTTACACTTTTCTCTCCCGATCTAGCCTAGCCTTGGAAGCTGGCATGCGGGGTCCACTGAATAGTACTATTTTTCATTTTATTTCCGAATTAATTGTGCGCTAACAAGAGGGGTCCGTAGGTCATAGACACAGTCCACACAACAGTGCATGGACCGCGGGTCTACGAGTTCAGTCCATGAGTTCACCACTGTGCACTGAAGTTTCTCGGTCCCACATGCAAGTGACTCATTAACTACCTTGAGACGACCATTAACTATTCAGCAATCATTAGCACTAATTAATCGCCGATTTGCGCTAATGACAAAACTACAATGCGGGTCGTAGCGTCCGACAATAGAGCACTGGCTTCGCCAGAGCCCCACCGGCGACTTCGGCCACAGTGGTGCTGGCCAAGGATATGGACGAGTTCCTAATAGCAGTGCGCATCTCTCAAGACCGTTCACGAGTACTAGGGTGGCTCAGGCGGCTCCTTTGGAGAGCGGCGGCGAGTTCCGCGATCGACGTGCGAGCAAAGTAAAGCTCGCAATGTCGGATATGCGCCACGGCTTCTAGCGTCTAAGGATGCTACGGAGCTAGGAGGGTTGGAGGAGCTCGGTGTTTGCAATGACGAAGAAGGTGATGGCGGTGCTCTGGCTTCATGAGGAGAGGATGACCTGGAGATGGAGAGAGGCCAAAGGTTGTCAGAGCAGCTCAAGGGAGGTACTAATATGGTGTAACTGGAGGTAATTAGGCAATGCCTTATCGGCCGGCGTCGGAGAAGAAGAGTAGGATTCTTCAGTCGACAAAAAGGAAACTTTAAAATTTGTGAGCTCCCGCTGATGATTGCAAAAAATATTTGAGGGGAAGTCATCTGTATGCCAAATGGTGCATAGTGACACGCAAGGTTGAGAAGAAAACTCACCCGAGGTGAGGATGGCAAGTATAGCCACGGCGGTGAAGCTCTGGCCGTGCTTTGGAGAAGCAAAGAGCTCGGCGGTGTTCGGAATGTACAAACAAAACCATGGTCGGCATTAGCCAAAATGGGCGGCATTGAGCGTAGATGAGAGGGATGCAGAGGTTGGAAGCTTACTCTAGAGCGAAGCTAGAACGAGGTTCCCTCTCCTTAATCAACAGGAGGATATGTGAGGGAGAAGGAAGGTGCCAAGGGAGTATTATCCCCGGGAAAGTGACAGAAAAGAGGCGGCGTCAAGCGGGGAAGCTCCTGGAGTGGTGGATGTGGGCGGTGGATTGACGTCGTGGACTGGCGTGAAGTAGAGCTCGGTGGCCGCGTGGCATTTGCCTTCTGCGCGAGCGCCAGCAAGAGGAGGGAGACTGGTCCGATAGGTGGGACTGGGTTGCAGTGACTCAGCACAGGGCGAGTCAGACTCTGGCTCGGTTGGTGCAGCTAGTTGGTTCGATAAAATTGAGTGGCTCCGGTCAGACTCGGGTTTGATGGATGGGTCAGAATAGGTCGGGGTCTGGTCGAAATCGACTCGGTAGTCGAAATCGGCTAGGCGGTCGAAACTGACTAGGTGGTTGAAATCGTGGTCGAAATCGAGTAGGTGGTCGAATTCTAGTAGGTGGTCGAATTCTAGTAGGTGGTCGAATTCGAGTAGACTGGTCTAAATGCTTGTCGAAAGTTGAATTCAACTAGGTGGTCGAATTCGAGTAGCTGGTCGAAAAGGTTATCAAATTCGAGATGGATAGTCAAAATGGTGGTTGAGTTCGAGTAGGCTGGTCGAAATTGACTAGGTGGTCAAATTCGAGAAGCTGATCGAAAAGGTGACTAAAATTTTAAACCTCACTGTTCAACATTTATTTGCTTTTTGTAAATTCAAAACCTTAGGAACTAATAAGATGGGTTTTGAATTTTCTTAAGGTTGATTTATGTTCTAAAAATTCTGGTAAAATTCATATTTATTCATGATAAATATTATAGTATTTGAATAAACTATTTTCTGAGAGGTTTTATAAGGACTTATTTCATTTTTCTTTAGAGGAGTTGATTTAGGTTAAGGTTTCATCTTTGTTTAAGATTTTCCAAGTACAATAAATGATGCAATACTTCAAAAATAATATGCATGCTGATGAGATGCATAGTAATTATCATTAATTAAATTAGGGCTGTGACAAACCTCTCCCCTTACAAAAAATCTCGCCCCGAGATTCCGGTAGTTTCGAATTTGGATCGGAAGACTACTAGAGAAAGATACAACAATTGTCATCTTTATCTCCGTCAAAGATAGTGCTAAGATATTAAAGTCAAGGTTACAAAGCAATTCTATTATATTTTCTTCTTCATTACTTTGTTTAACCTTTGCATTCCTGATTCGAAGGCACTTCAAACAGAAGCAAAAAAAGATCAGGATATTCGGTTCGCATCCGGTCTTCACATGTCCAAGTTGCTTCCTCTTCAGTATGGATGCTCAACTGAATTTTTAAGAACTTGAAGTTACGATTCCTCGTCTTGTGCTCCATTTCTTCAAGAATGCAAATCGGGTGTTCCCAATAAGAAAGATTGGGTTGCAAGTCGAGTTCTTCTAACTCAGTTGCTTCAGTTGGGACTCAAAGGCACTTTTTCAATTGAGATACATGAAAAACATTATGCACCTCTGAAAGTGATGGTGGAATCTTCAATTGATAGGCGACAGATCCTAGTTTCCCTAGAGCTCGGAATGACCCGATGTAGCGAGCTGCCAATTTGCCTTTGATTTGGAAACGATGTGTTCCTTTCGTTGGAGAGACTTTAAGAAAAACATGATCGTCCCACGAAAACTCAACTCGCGATGACGACGGTCGGCATACAACCGATGTGATTGAGTCGTGCAAGTCGCTCACAGATCACACAAACTTGCTTTTGGCGCCCTCCACCAAGGCCAAACCATAGAATGGTCTCTCCGGTCTCGGACTAGTTCAAGGGTGTCCTACAAGCTCTTCCATACAGCGCCTCGAAGGGTGATATTTGTATGCTCGATTGGAAGCTATTGTTGTAGGAGAACTCTGCGAACTCCAAACACTTCTCCCAATTCTTGCTATAGGACAACACACATGCTCAGAGAAGGTCTTCTAAAATTTGGTTCACCCTTTTAGTTTGCCCATCCGTTTGTGGGTGATACGCTGTGCTAAAAAATAGGTTGGTCCCTATTGCTTGATGTAGGCACTTCCAAAAGTGGGATGTAAACTAAGGGCCTCAATCTGAAACGATCACCTTTGGAACACTGTGGAGACAAACGATCATTGAGAGGTAAAGCTCCACTAACTTGTCCCCGGTGTAGGTGGTCTTGACAGGAATAAAATGGACGGCCTTTGTCAAACGATCAACAATTACCCATATAGAATCGAACCCAGCTTGAGTCCTTGGAAGGCTGGTGATGAAGTCCATCCCGAGGTCCTCCCACTTCCACTTGGGAATGGGAAATGGTTGGAGAGTACCCGCTAGCTTCAAATGCTCAGCCTTGACTCTTTGGCATACATTGCACTCGGCAACGTATCGCGCAATCTACCGCTCCATTCGGCTCCACCATAGTCCCTTCTTCAGATCTTGGCACATCTTGGTACTCCCGCGGTGGATGGAAATGTAATACCCCAGATTTGAATCAGTTAATTAGAAAATAGCCGGGAGGAGAAAATGCAATTAAATGAGTACAAATTCCTGAAAAGAGAAGGGGTTTTCCGTAAATCCTCGACAACCCGGGCCTGGGCTGCAGCCCAGGAGGGGCCCAAGTGGTGGCCGGCCAAAAAGGGGGGGTCCCACCCCCAAACCCTAAACTCCCCATTCTCCCTCCTCCTCCCCACTTTGAGCCACCGCCTCTCCCAACCTCTCCCTGCTATGCGCCGCCTCGTCAGTTGGGTACGTTACGTTCATTTTCTGACCTGATCACCTCTTAGAAAGTTGTAGATCTCAAATTTGGGTACGTTACGTTCATTTTCTGACCTGATCACCTCTTAGAAAGTTGTAGATCTCGGTTTTATCTTTCATTGGGCACCAAGATCACCTAATTTAGACCAACGTTTTAGGAGTTATGGTAGTTTTACCACGACTAACCAGGAGAGCTGACGAGTTGTGGCAGATTGCATTGTCTGGTTATTATGAATTTTTATAGGCCGAATTAGAAAAGCCACCCAAAATAAATATTGTCGAGGAGTCAGAAATCTTTCCAAGCTGATAAAGAACACAATTTTTAGAGTTGACAATCAAAAGTTATGAAATTTTTACCGTCCTTTGTTTTGCTAAGCTGTCGAGTTAGAGACAGAAAACTTAGAAAAACTTTACCTGAATATAAGAATTAGTAGGAGGCCGAATCAGGAGACTTGTCCCACTAGACTATTGTATCTGGTTTTATCATGATTCCAGAGAGTCCAAGATCACCCCATTCCGAGTTGTGTAGCAAAAGTTATGGTGGTTTTAGTACTCTGTCCAGAAAACCCGACGTGAAGTTGATGTTTTTTTAATTGGCCTGGTAGGGGTATTACTTCGCCGATTCAGCAAGGCTCACCAACTATACTTAGTTGGAGAATTTAATTATCTTTCCAGAAAGTCTAAGAACATCTTATTTGGACCACTGTACTAATAGATATGGATTTTGAAGTTGATTGTCACCAGGGGACGGATCGATGTTTAGGAGTTTGGGGTCGGGAGCGAGTTAGGAGTTTTGCAAGTCCATGGTTGTTGTTATATAGGTTGTTTTGATCCGATGCTGTGTCTTAGCATGTGTTATAACTATTATTCGGTGGTGTACGGTGCGGGAGCGACTCATTACATACATCCCTCGTTCTCTCGTGGTTAAGGCAAGTACAGATAGTGGTAAATTGTGTGTGATCATTTGTTCATGTTTACTATGTTATGAGTATATTATGTTAATCATGGATGCTCGAATGTTATGGACATTAATGCTGTAAATGCTAGAAGTATCGTAAGTTTCATGTATGCATGATGATTTAAAGAATTGACCATGTGCATCATGATATCATATTGGAGGCATGGTCACGTGGTGACCAAGCATTTATTGAGGTCCCCGTCATGAATATGATGGGCTTTTGGGTCGCCATACTTGTGGAGTATGGGCTAAGTTCCTGTGCTAGAAGGCACGAGGCATGGGTGTCATCGACGGATGCACACTCCATATCTGTATATGCAAAGAGAGAAAGAAAAGTGCATTTGAGCAGTTTGCATCGTATAAGCATGAGATATATTTCTTATTGGGTTACGTGGATGGATGTTGTTAATTACAGTTGTGTTGGCTATTGTCTTGCTATTTGTACTTTGCTGAGTCTTGGACTCACTCTTGCTGATGTTGTTTTTTAGGTATCTCGTTTGCGGACGGCATGCATGGGAGGGAGTAGGGTTGCTTTGGTTGCACTCACTACCACATATTCTTGAAAATATAATTATCATTTAGACCGTACCTTTATAACAAGCAAACTGCTTAAGGATTAACTTTTGCTATACTTGAATGCATTGGTTTATTTGTAATAATGAGAGTGGTAAATTTTAATTATGCTTGCTTATGTTTTAGCTGAGTAGATTATTTATGAATGCTTCGATGAACTTTGGATGTTGAAATAGTGATAATTTTATAAGCATCTATTGGAATCTCCGGTAAACTTAGTTATACAAAGGAGGTTCTGCCGAATATTTTGTAGTGTCTTGTATTTGTATTTTGTCAAATTGTTATTTTAGTAGCATCCCAGGCTCATGTTGGGCTGGGGTGTTACAGTTGGTATCAGAGCGGGCTTCAGGTCCGTGGTAGCTAGAAAAGAAAAAGAAAACTAAATTGACACACTGTGCACAGTAGGATGGGAATGGGCAAAGCATTGCATTTACGTTTCCGATATATTGTATTGATCGTTGCTGATATTAATTGAGTATGATTGCTTATTACTTGGTTATATGATTATTATGTGTGGGGATAATCGATGTCGAGAGGTAGAGTGTGGTTGTGGCCATGGGCATGGCGAGTTGTACTGCTTGATTAGGGTATGGGGATAGTGGAGTGATTATCTTGGTAAAACTACTTCCAGGTGTTGAGCATGAATTCCTTTGGGAAGGTTATTGACTCCCTTGGGATGTACTAGGATTTTCTGAACAACCGCTGGTGGTTATTTAATCTCCTTGGGTTAATGGTTTCAATACAGTTGGACATTTTCCTTGGTTTTATTGGTTCCTTAAAGAAATTATTTGTTCTTTGGACCAACAAGAGTTGGACTGCTTGTTAACATTTTTGATTCGCAAGGTTGACCTTTTATGGTGAAGGTTTACTTTTCCTATTGGGAAAACAGGATTCGTTTTTTTCGCTTAGTACCTTGGATAATGTGAACTATCTCGGTGAGTTCTTTAGCATGCGAAAACTTTGGTCAACTCTTGTCTAGTTGTGGTTGATGAATTTCTCTTGGGTTATTAGTTCATTGCGGTCGATGTATGGTTTTGGTTGGAGAGAAGTTGATGTGGTTCAGTTGGCTTAACTTGTCTCTTACAGCAATAATCGTCTTCCCAAGTGTTGAGTTATTCTTGCATGTTGGTGAACTTGGTTAATTGTCGAGTTTCACCTTTGTATTGGGGTTCTGTTTTCTTATTGGGAATCATGACCCATCTACTTAAGCTTGATGGTTTGGTTAATGAAAGTTTGCTTTTGCAAGTCTTTTAGTATGTGAAAGCTTTGACTCAATGTAACTCTTTTGGGTATTCTGAGCGTTGAAGTTGCATAGTTCCCTCTTATAAAAGAAAATGTTAAACCCTGTAGCGATGTTTTCTCGTGGTAAAGTGAAAGGTTACAATCAAAGAAATTAATGGATAAGATATGGGTTATCAAGCTGGGTCTGCAGGATGGTGCATAATGAATCCTAACAGTATCAGTGGAAGTGAAATCGGAAAAGACGATGTTGTCCTCTAGTAGGTTCTTAATGAGCTGTGATTATGAGTATGACTATACTTGGTTGGAATCAATAGAGTTATTAAAAGTGTGTAACACTGATGAGATGGTTGATCGTTCGAATTGTGTAGTTTGCTAAACTTGTTGGATTAATTGGTCTCGATGGGCTAATCTAACTGTGTAGAATGAGGAACATACGGATTTGTTTGATTGATGTCTCAGTAGATAATGAAATAGAATTTTCTTTGATTGGCTATTTGATGATCTTATGTATGCCCGTGGGAATATAAATAGAGAAAGAACCATGAATTCGTCCATGATTGGATAATCGTCAATGGTTTATAATAACCTCTAGATTGGAATTAGTGTGTACTAAATTGGTGTGAGCATTCCTAATAGATGAAGGGTTGACACTTGAAAGTGATTTACTCACGTGTGTTTCATGAGGATGAATTGTGGCTGCATGCCCTTGATAAAAGTGATTTGCTTTGATAGTGAGGTTTGTGTATCGGACAATCTATAGGACAAGTTGACATTGGAATCTTATTGAGATAATAGAAACATTATGGAATAATCTACTGTGTTTCTTTTGGAAAGGTTTATATTGGAATTTAAGAGGTGACCTATGTTTGCATAATGGTGAGATGGTCGGGTAATATTTTGCCTTTGATGATAGAGATTTAGTGAGCCCTTGGGCCTTTGTAATGAAGGAAATGATGTTAATGATTATTGAAAAGGGGGTTTTAACCTTGAGGTTAGTAAGGTGAGTGCACTAGATCGACTCGTTGGATCGGTGATGATTCTTCTAGAGAGAAAGTAAGTTAATTGCCTTCCGTTATATCGACTAAATGAAATATTTAGAGTCTGGCATTCATGGTCTTTTGGGAGTTCATGATCTATGTAGTAGATAAAATTAGTTTGAGCAACATGACGTATTGGAAGGCTCTATTCGGTTCTTAAGTGAGTAATGTGATTTGGTTTTAGATGTACTTCTTGGTTGGGTTGACAGGCAATGATGTACTCAAAGAAAATTGTTTTATTTGTTAATAGAAATCGGTTATCATAAGTATTTGAGGTCGGAGTTGAGAATTGTAATCTGCAACTTTTCTATCATTCTGATTTAAGAGTTTCTTCAATTTTTATAGCACTGTTCTATTATGATTTATGGAGCTTTGAAAATTTTGTGGGACTTATGCCCTCAACCGTGGGCACGTATTTTGTTTTCTGAGATCATTACTATTTCACTGTTTCTCTTTGTCTCGTGCTCACTCCAGGAGCAACATTTTCTTGTGTGTTGGAATTTGTGTATGATTATCTCTTCCCTTTTCAGAAAGGATTTAACAAACATATGTTGCCAAGTTTTATAAAGTGTCGTTTCGTGACTGGTTGGTGGTGGACAAGTATAAGGCAGTGATGAGATTTTATGAACCAATCTATGTAAAGAACAGTAGAGGATGAATTGGTTTTGACCTATAACTTTTGGAGAGAATTCCATGGAATGTTTATCGTTGGAATAAAATTGATTAGTGTTACAACCAGTGGAACTCATAGCGAAATATAATCCAGGAACCCTCATTCATGCTGGAATGTTGGGATTATCGGAAGTATGGGAATCTTGATCGATTTATTAGAGTATCACATATGGGGAATTAACCTTGCGAGGTTGTGTAGGTGGTTTATGAAGGTATAATTCAATGAGAGAAGGATTAGCGAAATGTCGATTGTAATGTCAATTGATGGGATAGTAGGGACAATTGAATTATCACGAGTGCGACTTGGCTTGATGAGTAACCCTCTAGAAGTTAGAATTTCCTTAAAGATAATTTGGTTGATGATATGTTTTTAGGTGGTTGTTAACGATTGAGTATGATTAGATTATGGGGATTTTAGTCAGCGGATTCGAGAGTTTCCATATCAGTTACATCGAATACATCTATAGGGTCCTTGAAGATTGAAAATTTGGCCCGGCGTTCTATGCTAGAACCTTAGAGACTATTGATGTTGTGTTGAGATGGTGAAACAAAGTGGATTCCGAATAGTACGATGTTCATTGATAGAATCCCTTGGGTGTAGCAATTGAGTGTGTGTGCTAAGAATTTCGGGTTGATTATCCTTGAAGGATTGAGGTGAAGTGATTGTGGGTGAAAACCATGATGAGGTGCATTTGGAAGTCATCTATCAAAGTAATTCCGTCAGTTCAGAGGTTGGCTAGGGTATGTTTTTGGGTGGAAGTCATTAGGGTCTTTCTACAAAGGTGTGAATAGTGAATTCGGTTTGAGCATAGTGATGAGATTGCCAATTTAAGAGAAATGAGTTAGTGTGATATGGATGAAATGGGGTTCCATGATTTGAGAGAAATTCTATTTCTAACGAGAGAAATTGAAGAAAAAATGTTTCCTCGAGTAGTGAAAGCGCTCTTTGATTCTTGTTTGAGCTATGTGTTTATGACGGATGTTTTTCGCAAATGGAGTTTGACCTTATGATTGGCATGCGTGGATCTTATCGATTCGGAAAGAATAAAGAAAGTAAGCTGGTTTGGGTATTCAAGTGGTTTCTCTTTCGGTTTGGGATGTGCTTATTGTTAAGATGAAAAGGTCGATCGAGAGTTGGAACCAGAATTCCATGCGTCATGTGTAGAGTGTCTGGTTTGGTACCACAGGGAAGGTTGGCCCAAGGTACATCGGTTTGATTTTTGGTTGCTAGCATTTCACTAGAACCATCTCGGGTCCATGTGCGGGGTACACAGCGTTTAAATCGACCGATGTCGAGAGAGTACTTGAGAGTGCAGAGTATGAGATTCATGGGACGAGAAACACAAGTAAAACCTTATGTTCGACTCCGTCCGTGGAGTATACGAGATAAGATTAAGGCAGCGTTGTGGTGTAGGATGTTGGGATCCATCAAGGTGCGGTGGTCGAATCGGGCCAGAGTGGAGAGTGACACAGGGCTGGAGCCATGCATGCTAGGTGTAAATGTCCTTCGAGTAGAATGACAGAAAGAATTCGGGTCGAATTCTGTTTAAGGGGGGTAGAATGTAATACCCCGGATTTGACTCGGGTAATTAGAAAATAGCTGGGAGGAGAAAAGGCAATTAAATGAGTAGAAATTCCTGAAAAGAGAAGGGGTTTTTCGTAAATCCTCGACAACTGGGCAGGCATGACCAGAGGGGGCCCAAGTGATGGCCGGCCAAAAAGGGGGGGTTCCCACCCCCCAAACACTAAACTCCCCATCCTCCCTCCTCCTCCCCACTTTGAGCCGCCGTCTCTCCCCACCTCTCCCTGCTGTGCGCCGCCTCGTCAGATTTGGGTACATTACGTTCATTTTCTGACCTGATCACCTCTTAGAAAGTTGTAGAGCTCGATTTTATCTTTCTTTGGGCACTGAGATCACCGGATTTGGACCAACGGTTTAGACGTTATGGTAGTTTTACCGCGACTGACCAGGAGAGCTGACGAGTTGTGGCAGATTGCATTGTCTAGTTATTATGAATTTTTATAGGCCGAATTAGAAAAGCCACCCAAAATCAGTATTGTAGAGGAGTCAAAAATATTTCCAAGCTGATAAACAACACAATTTTTAGAGTTGGCAATCAAAAGTTATGAAATTTTTACCGTCGTTGTTTTGCTAACTGTCAGATTGCAGAGACAGAAAACTTAGAAAAAGTTTACCTGAATATAAGAATTAGTAGGAGGCCGAACCAGGATACTTGTCCAACTAGGCTATTGTATCTGGTTTTGTCATGATTCCAGAGAGTCCAAGATCACCCCATTCCGAGTTGTGTAGCAAAAGTTATGGTGGTTTTAGTACTCTGTCCAGAAAACCCGACGTGAAGTTGATGTTTTTTTAATTGGCCTGGTAGGGGTATTACTTCGCCGATTCTGTAACACCCCAGCCCAGCACTGAGCCCAGAATGCCACCACACTACTCTTCCAACTAATAATTATCGACACACTATAAAATTACATCAAGAAATCATCAATAAACATACCCAAGGATCACAAACGAACATGCATAATTATGGTTCAAACGATAATAAATAATCAAGTGGAATAAAACCAGGTAAACAGTCCAAAATAGCATCAACCAATGAATCCAAATTAATAAAGCAAATAGTCTAGTCCAAACGATGTCCTAAACATTATTCAATAACTAACATGTCCAAGAGTAATCCAATTGTGAATGAAAAGGTTCTTATGGCAAATGATCATGTGTTGTCCATGTGCTCTACTCGCTCTCGGTTACGGCACCCTCGAAGATCACCTAAAGACAACAATAGAGCAAGGGTGAGTCCACGACTCAGCAAATACATCCATAAACAATGAACAATCATAAATCAACAGCATTCAATAACTTCATTATCATCACAGGTACTTCTATTTGATTCACATCCATTAATCTCATGTATCAATGCAAATCTAATCTACATGTCCACATGCACTTCTTTCGCGTATACCGGTATAGCATGAGTGAATGCTCGCGACAACATTCACTCTCAAGCCCACTCCTCCTCAAGGATCGGGGACCTCCTCCACTCCCGTGGAGTTGTGATCAAATAATGATCACCTTCTCTTATGCAAAGATGCTTATGAATGCAAACATGCAAACTCCATCATAAACATCATATCCAACTTTTCATCATGTCCATTAACAATATAAATCCATACCATTCCATTGCTTGCAATTAAACAAAATAAAAGCACAACAATAATGGTAATAGAAGATAAAGAAAGCGATGATCGATCATTGATCGCTGTCTACCATGCACTTGCCTTTACTAGTTGCGACGTACGATTTGGCTAGAAGATGGCAACAAGCACGACGCCTCTCCTATATTAAATACACCAACTTCAATACAAATTACAGTAACAAGAATAGCAATCAATATACTTCGCTCCTACTCGACCCCAAATATACCACGTTACGCCGGTACCGAATAGTTACCCATAGCTGTCCTGTTACTAAAAAGAGCGTAACTTTTGACTCAAAAATCCGATCACAACAAACCACCCCATTCTGGATTCTTTATAAAATTATCCACATTTTATTAGATTACAAAGACTTCTAATTAAATCATCTAACCCTCCGTATTTAGCCCAGAAAGCCGATCTGTCCGCTTCGGAACAGCGGTCTTACTAAATTCATAAATTTTGTTTTACTCAACCAAAATGCGCGTTCTCAGATTCTACAGAACCATTGGACAATTATCTACAACTTTCATGTAGATCAAAAACTCTAATTAGGCTATTTACTATTTTTAATCTACAGTCTACCAAAACAGCGCCGAAAGACGACAACCGTAAGGACAGCAGCCTTCCGAAAATCATAACTCGAAATCTACTTGTCCGATTGACATGTTTAAATATGCTATAGAAAGATATCGAAATTATCTACAATTAACTAGTAGATGACATTTTCAAAATTCGCCATTAAGGTACCCGAATAAAACATGCTAATATTAACAGAGAAATACGCCCCCGAATCATGTAGCACTAACTAGCTAATGTCTCATCTCTACTTATTTAATTACGCATGCATGAAATGCTAGTAGCCAGCCAAACTAATTAATTACTATCTTGCATTATGAAAATCATCTCTCTATCTCCCGTTTTGAGTCGAACAGCACAAGGAAACAGGTAAAGAAATACCAACCGATTCCTGCTGGCCAGCAAAGAAATTGACGCTCGAAAGCAACCAACGCCGGCGGACGCGACCACGCACGCAGGCGACGCTGCGCCCAGCACGTAGAAGACTCACGCAACAGCACTGGCTACACGGCAGAAATCACACGACCACGCGTGCATGCGTGTGCTGGCGGAAGGCACTGGTTGAAAAAAGAAAATCAGCAAGCGGCGAAGCAGCAAAGAAGACAACGGCGCAAAGAAACTTCGGCCAGCTGACCTCACGCGAGGAGAAAAGACAGCGCGAGGCAGGTCTTGGCGCGAGAGCGGCAATGAGGCGAGCTGCGATCTTGACTCGGACGGCAAGGAAAACCGGCGCCGCAGCGTAGGAAAGGAAGCGGCGAAATAGCGGGTTTCGGCTTCGGCTTCAAGCAGAGCAAGCAGCGCGACAAGCGAGAACTTGGATGCGGCGGCTTGGAAAAAGGAAAATTGCTAGGTTTTCTAGAGACTCCACAATCTATTTATATGGCTCTTAAAATCACGAAATATTCTATTTTCACAAATTCCTTTTATTTAATTACGCACAAGCCCTTAAGGCGTTAATAATATTAATATTATTTTTGAGTATTACATTCTACCCCCTTATGAATTCGACCTCGAATTCTACTCGCCGATTCTACTCAAATAAAACCACCTTGCTGAAATTAAACAACAAAATAACACGTGCCGGCGTGAACAACTCCGATCTTGCTCGCGCATGCGAGACTCCAACTCCCAAGTCGCCTCTCTCTCGGTGGTCGTCCCACAACACCTTAGCGTATACCAACGTCTTGTGCCTCGGACTCGCTCAGACCTCTCCAGAATGCGCGCCGGACGCGACTCAATTGTGAGATCTTGCTCATTAGTCAGCGGCTCCAATGAAATCTTATGCTCTGGGTCTCTCAAAAACTTTCTCAGCATCGAGACGTGAAACACATTATGAACTCCACGCATGGACTCAGGCAGGTCCAGGCGGTAGGCTAACTTTCCAATTCTTGCAATAATCGGAGCGGTCCAGCGTTCCTCGGGCTAAGCTTTCCTTTGGTACCGAATCGGACAATACCTTTAGTGGAGACACTCTCAAGAGCACCTGGTCACCCACCGCAAACTCCAAGTCACGCCTCCTCAAATCAGCATAACTTTTCTGTCTACTCAGTTGCTATGATTACGCCTCACCATGGCCACACGCTCAACGGTCTTGAATCGATCAGGACCCAAAGCGCCTTCTCTCCAAGCGCATCCCAACAAAGTGGCGATCGCACTTCCGCCCATAGAGAACTTCAAATGGCGCAACTCTAATCTTGGAATGGTAACTATTATTATAAGCAAACTCGCAAGTGGCAGCTGGTCCTCCCAACTACCCTTCCAAGATAGAACACAAGATCGCAACATGTCCTCCAAAGTGAATTGTCGCTCAGTGCCCCTCTGTCAATGGGTGAAGCATGTACTAAGCGAGCTGTGTGCCCAATGCACTCTGCAGACTTTCCCGAACTTAGAGACAAACTTGGCGTCCTGTCGAAATGATGGTCTTTGGCACACCATGCGTCTTACTATCTCACGCACATAAATAGGAGCTAGATCACTCATTTGAATTTGTCGTGCGAATAGGAATGAAGTCGCAAACTTTTTGAATCGATCCACCACTACCCAAATCGCATCCTTCCTCGCGGCGAGCGAGGCAACGCCACCACAAAGTCCATAGAGATATCATCCCAAGGCCACTGGGTACCTCCAAAGGCAGTAATAACCTGCGGGGACGCTTGTGTTCGGCTTTCACTTGCGACAAACACCGCAAGAAGCCACATAATTAGCAATGTCCACCTTCATTCTTTTCCACCAAAATTTCATTCAGATCTCGATACATCTTAGTCTCACGGGATGAGCGATTATGCAGTGCGATGTGCCTCCTCAAGATATCATCTTTGACCTCCGCCTTTTGCGGCACGCAAAAGCGTCCTTTAAACCTCAAAGTACGAATCGTCCATGCTAAAATCACCCTCTTTGCCTTCATCCGCACGCTTCCTAACCTCCTGTAATAACGGTCACTCTGTTGTGCTTCCGCAGACACGATGCGGAATAGTGACTCGAGAATCAATCGTGTCTCAACATGTGTTGTGCCGCATAACAATAAGATATTCCCATGCGATCAAAATCAGCAATAAGGCAATCTAGAGTAGCGGGAGTAAGCCTTGCGACTAAGAGCATCAACAACTACATTGGCCTTGCACGGATGATCTTGAATAGAAAGATCATAGTCCTTGATCAACTCCAACCACCTCCTTTGCCTCAAATTCAGATCCTTACGAGTGAAGATATACTTGAGACTCTTATGATGCGTGAAAATATCACAAGGCTCGCCAGTATAGATAATGCCTCCAAATCTTGAGAGCAAAAACAACCGCACCAACTCCAAATCGTGAGTGGGATAATGCGCTCGTGCTTCTTTAAGCGCCTCGGCGCATAAGCAATCACCTTACCGTCTTGCATGAGAACACGGCCAAGACCCACTCGAGACGATCTGAAAAGATCGTGAACCGCTTCCGGCTCGGGAAGAGTGAGGATAGGAGAGGTCACCAACTTTGCCCTTCAAAATCGTAAAGCTGCGCTCACACTCATCGATCCACTGGAATCTCACACCTTTACGAGTAAGTGAGACATCGGCAGCAATGATAGAGAAATCCTGCACAAAACGCCGATAATAACCACCAAACCCAGAAACTCCTCACCTCCTTCACATTAGTCGGCCTCTTCCAATCCACCTTGTGGAGACCTTGCTAGGATCAACAGCAATACCCTGAGGGTTAATCACATGACCCAGAAAACCCACTTCTGAAATCCAGAACTCACATTTCTTCAACTTAGCATAGAACTTGTGCTCTCTCAAAGTATCTAAAACCAACCTCAAATGACGCTCATGATCCTCATTGGTCTTGGAATAGATAAGAATATCATCAATGAACACCACCACGAAGTCATCTAGATACTCGTGTAACATGTTGTTCATGGTCTCCATAAAAATAGCAGGTGCATTAGTCAATCCAAAAGACATAACTTTATACTCATAATGCCCATACCTGGTGGAGAAAGCAGTCTTCTCTACATCCTGCTCACGCACACGGATTTGATTATACCCTGACTGGAGATCAATCTTGGAGAACACTTGAGCTCCATTCAACCGATCAAACAAGTCCTCAATGCGGGGCAATGGATATTTATTCTTGATTGTGGCCGCATTAAGTGCACGATAATCAATACACATACGCCAACTCCCATCCTTCTTCTCTGTGAATAGAACAGGAGCTCCCCATGGCGATACACTACGCCTGATCAAACCTTTAGCCAACAATTCATCCAATTGCTTCTTCAACTCGTCCTGAAACGGACGTGCTAATCGATATGGGGACATCGAGATGGGACGAGTACCCGGAACAAGATCAATACGAAACTCCACGTCTCGCGCAGGTGGCAAACCCGGAAGCTCAGCCGGAAAAACATCTGGGTAATCACTAACCACTGGAATCTCCTCAATCTGCGAAGCCACGCTCGGTTTCTCAGCAAGAGCTAAAAGAAGTCGATTTTCACTTTGCCGCCCGACCCGGAGCAGATCCGGTAACATCGAAAGAGAGCGCGAGGCGACTCCTGAAAAGTCAAAGTCTCCCGGGCGAAGTGCGCACGCAGATTCTCTACGTAAACAGGATATCACGGCTCGATAAGAGTGCAACCAATCCATACCCAAGATAACATCGAACGGCTCCATTTGTATAACTATCAAATTCGCCGTGAACTTCTCTCCATCAATAATAATAGAACACCCAGGACAAACAGTAGAACTAGCAATAATACCCCGGAGAACTAACCAACACCGATTGAAATCCATCAGCATACTCAAGTTCGCTCTCCTAGCAAACGGTTGAGACAAACGAAAAGGTAGCCCCGAATCAAAAGGACTAAAGCATCAAACGAATCCACAAGCAAAGTACATCACCACGTCGGGGCGACCCACGGACTCCATTGTGGGCATGGCGTACACCTCGAGTGGCGCCATGGCGAAGAAGACGCGGCGGGCGGCGAGAGCCCGACAATCTGCTGTGGCGGGCGAGTAATGCCGGTCGTGCACCTGAGCGGTCGAAGGTGGCGGCCGCCGAGTACCCACCGAGGCGCCCAAGTCAAGGAAATGGCATCGTTGGAGGAGCGATCATCATCTGGAAAGATCCTCGAGCGGGACCCATCAAGAAGAAGATGGCACAGCTCCCACTTGATCACGCTTAGCGGGTTACGCGACACACCCGCTCCTTGTGACCCGGTCGGCCACATCGACGGCAATCTCTGTCCAAGTGCACTCAGCAGCCGTAGTGTCCATCTCCGCACTTAAAGCAAAGCATGCCCCGCCTCGAACAGACGAAGAGTGGAGTACCGCAAAAGGACGAGGCGCCAAGAAGAGAACGGCCGATCGCTTAGACTTGAAAGATGCGGTCCTCCTTGAATTTCTTGAAAGCAGTCGTCGAGCAGACCCACTTCCCTCACTAGAGCTCCTCTTCGGTCACCACCGAAACTACGATCCACCGAGGCTTGCGCCCTTTGTGAGTTGCATCTCCAACTCCATGCCCCTAGCTTGCTCCACCACGAGCTATAGTCACGGAGTGGAGTAGCTCCCAACACATGTCGGTACTCGGGTGAGACCCCGACGGAACCTCTTGGCTTTCTGAAGATCATCGTTCGCTACTGAAGGGACAAAGCGAACCAAGTTGTTGAACTCAGCCTCATACTCAGCAATAGACCTCTTCCCCTGAGCAAAGGCCGTCAAGGCAACCTCCATCTTCTCTACAACAGAGTAGGGTAGAACTTCCCTTGAACTGATCCACAAAGTCCTCCCAAGTGGCGGCCCTTGAGTGGCGGTCCTCGAAGACAACACGCCTCCCACCAAATATCGGCTGTTGACGAAGAGCACGGATCTCTCCCACCAACTCTCTCAACAAAGCGGGGTTTCATCACGGACCCCAACCGAGGCGGGTCAACGGCAACCCCTCACCCATCGACTCCTCACTTGTGAGGTGGCTCCACGGAACCTCGCCCGCGACCACGACCTCCACGACCGCGGCCACCACGACCACGTCCTCTACCCCTCGGCATAGCTATCAACCACAATCAACAATACACAATGAGCTCAAAGCTCAAAATAAACTCATCCATCAATGAACAACATAGCAGGCGTAAAACTATATTCGTACCTCTCTCTAACCCTCATGCACTAGTGTGTCAAATTTTAGGTTAGTTAACCATTAGCAAATTTTAGTTGATTTACTAAACTAAAACAAATTTTAAAAATTTTAGTTTGCCTATGTTGTTAATCTATTCACCACGGACCTAAAGCCCGCTCTGATACCAACTGTAACACCCCAGCCCAACACTGAGCCCAGAATGCCACCACACTACTCTTCCAACTAATAATTATCGACACACTATAAAATTACATCAAGAAATCATCAATAAACATACCCAAGGATCACAAACGAACATGCATAATTATGGTTCAAACGATAATAAATAATCAAGTGGAATAAAACCAGGTAAACAGTCCAAAATAGCATCAACCAATGAATCCAAATTAATAAAGCAAATAGTCTAGTCCAAACGATGTCCTAAACATTATTCAATAACTAACATGTCCAAGAGTAATCCAATTCTGAATGAAAAGGTTCTTATGGCAAATGATCATGTGTTGTCCATGTGCTCTACTCGCTCTCGCATTACGGCACCTCGAAGATCACCTAAAGACAACAATAGAGCAAGGGTGAGTCCACGACTCAGCAAATACATCCATAAACAACGAACAATCATAAATCAACAGCATTCAATAACTTCATTATCATCACAGGTACTTCTATTTGATTCACATCCATTAATCTCATGTATCAATGCAAATCTAATCTACATGTCCACATGCACTTCTTTCGCGTATACCGGTATAGCATGAGTGAATGCTCGCGACAACATTCACTCTCAAGCCCGCTCCTCCTCAAGGATCGGGGACCTCCTCCACTCCCGTGGAGTTGTGATCAAATAATGATCACCTTCTCTTATGCAAAGATGCTTATGAATGCAAACATGCAAACTCCATCATAAACATCATATCCAACTTTTCATCATGTCTATTAACAATATAAATCCATACCATTCCATTGCTTGCAATTAAACAAAATAAAAGCACAACAATAATGGTAATAGAAGATAAAGAAAACAGTGATCGATCATTGATCGCTGTCTACCATGCACTTGCCTTTACTAGTTGCGACGTACGATTTGGCTAGAAGATGGCAACAAGCACGACGCCTCTCCTATATTAAATACACCAACTTCAATACAAATTACAGCAACAAGAATAGCAATCAATATACTTCGCTCCTACTCGACCCCAAATATACCACGTTACGCCGGTACCGAATAGTTACCCATAGCTGTCCTGTTACTAAAAAGAGCGTAACTTTTGACTCAAAAATCCGATCACAATAAACCACCCCATTCTGGATTCTTTATAAAATTATCCACATTTTCTTAGATTACAAAGACTTCTAATTAAATCATCTAACCCTCCGTATTTAGCCCAGAAAGCCGATCTGTCCGCTTCGGAACAGCGGTCTTACTAAATTCATAACTTTTGTTTTACTCAACCAAAATGCGCGTTCTCAGATTCTACAGAACCATTGGACAATTATCTACAACTTTCATGTAGATCAAAAACTCTAATTAGGCTATTTACTATTTTTAATATACAGTCTACCAAAACAGCGCCGAAAGACGACAACCGTAAGGACAGCAGCCTTCCGAAAATCATAACTCGAAATCTACTTGTCCGATTGACATGTTTAAATATGCTATAGAAAGATATCGAAATTATCTACAATTAACTAGTAGATGACATTTTCAAAATTTGCCATTAAGGTACCCGAATAAATCGTACAACAAAACAGCAGGCTAAACCAATCTACTGTTCGATTTCTTCCCGACTAAAACATGCTAATATTAACAGAGAAATACGCCCCCGAATCATGTAGCACTAACTAGCTAATGTCTCATCTCTACTTATTTAATTACGCATGCATGAAATGCTAGTAGCCAGCCAAACTAATTAATTACTATCTTGCATTATGAAAATCATCTCTCTATCTCCCGTTTTGAGTCGAACAGCACAAGGACAGGTAAAGAAGTACCAACCGATTCCTGCTGGCCAGCAAAGAAATTGACGCTCGAAAGCAACCAACGCCGGCGGACGCGACCACGCACGCAGGCGACGCTGCGCCCAGCACGTAGAAGACTCACGCAACAGCACTCGGCTACACGGCAGAAATCACACGACCATGCGTGCAGGCGTGTGCTGGCGGAAGGCACTCGGCTGGAAAAGAAAATCAGCAAGAAGAAGAACGGCAGCAACAAGACAAAGGCGCAAAGAAACTCAAAGAAGCTGCCTCACGCAGGAGAAAAGACGGCAGCAGGGCGAGTCTTGGCGCAGAGCGGCAGCGAGAAGCCGAGCGGCGATCTTCGGCTCGGACAGCAAGGAAAACCAAGGCGCACGGCAATACAGGAAAAGAAAATACAGCAGGGCTCGGCTCGGCTTCACGCGCAGAGCAAACGGCGCAGCAAGCAGAACTTGGATGCGGCGGCGGCTTGGAAAAAGGAAAATTGCTAGGTTTTCTAGAGACTCCACAATCTATTTATATGGCTCTTAAAAATCCTGAAATATTCTATTTTTCACAAATTCCTTTTATTTAATTACGCACAAGCCCTTAAGACGTTAATAATATTAATATTATTTTTCAGAGTATTACAGATTCAGCAAGGCTCACCAACTATACTTAGTTGGAGAATTTAATTATCTTTCCAGAAAGTCTAAGAACATCTTATTTGGACCACTGTACTAATAGATATGGATTTTTGAAGTTGACCGTGTCGAGGGGACGGATCGATGTTTAGGAGTTTGGGGTCGGGAACGAGTTAGGAGTTTTGCAAGTCCATGGTTGTTGTTATATAGGTTGTTTTGATCCGTTGTGTCTTAGCATGTGTTATAACTATTATTCGTGTGGTGTACCGGTGCGTGGAGCGGCTCATTCGTACATCCCTCGTTCTCTCGTGGTTAAGGCAAGTACTGATGAGTAGTAAATTGTGTGTGATCATTTGTTCATGTTTACTATGTTATGAGTATATTATGTTAATCATGGATGCTCGAATGTTATGGACATTAATGCCCGTAAATGCTAGAAGTATGCGTAAGTTTCATGTATGCATGATGATTTAAAGAATTGACCATGTGCATCATGATATCATATTGGAGGCATGGTCACGTGGTGACCAAGCATTTATTGAGGTCCCCGTCATGAATATGATGGGCTTTTGGGTCGCCATACTTGTGGAGTATGGGCTAAGTTCCCTGTGCTAGAAGGCACAGGCATGGGTGTGCATCGACGGATGCACACTCCGCAATACCGGTATATGCAAAAGAGAGAAAGAAAAGTGCATTTGAACAGTTTGCATCGCATAAGCATGAGATATATTTCTTATTGGGTTACGTGGATGGATGTTGTTAATTACAGTTGTGTTGGCTATTGTCTTGCTATTTGTACTTTGCTGAGTCTTGGACTCACTCTTGCTGATGTTGTTTTTTAGGTATCTCGTTTGCGAACGGCATGCATGGGAGGGAGTAGGGTTGCTTTGGTTGCACTCACTACCACATATTCTTGAAAATATAATTATCATTTAGACCGTACCTTTATAACAAGCAAACTGCTTAAGGATTAACTTTGGCTATACTTGAATGCATTGGTTTATTTTGTAATAATGAGAGTGGTAAATTTTAATTATGCTTGCTTATGTTTTAGCTGAGTAGATTATTTATGAATGCTTCGATGAACTTTGGATGTTGAAATAGTGATAATTTTATAAGCATCTATTGGAATCTCCGGTAAACTTAGTTATACAAAGGAGGTTCTGCCGAATTTTTTGTAGTGTCTTGGATTTTTATTTTGTGATATTGTTATTTTAGTAGCATCCCAGGCTCATGTTGGGCTGGGGTGTTACAGGAAATTTGAGAGTTATGAGCTTCCTAGAGGATCAACTCTCTCAATTTGCGATCAAAAGGAACTACCAAACGGTTATCGAACAAAAAGGTGCCTTACGCATCATCGGTGAAGCATTTGGCCTTGCCTTGCTTCATTTCTTTTTGGATTTTGGCCACCTCCAAATCGGTCTTCTGGGTCTCTCTAATCTAGTCCTCTAATGTGTATTTCACATTTAGGGTAGAAAGAGGCCCTTCTTCAATTATTTCCAGGTGCAGACGCTGGAATGCCGCGCACAGGCCTGCCGAAGTAGGTATTGCCGACAAATAGTTGCATTGAGATTTTCTACTCAATGTGTTGCCACTACGTTGGCTTTCCCTGGGTGATAATGGAGTCTCATATCGTAGTCCTTGATCAACTCAAGCCACCTTCTTTGCCTCATGTTTAGGTCGTCTTGGGTGAAGATATATTTGAGGCTCTTATGGTCAGTGTAGATCTCGCAACGATTACCGATGAGGTAATATCGCCAAATCTTCAGGGCATGGACTACAGCTACTAGCTCCAAGTCATGTGTGGGATAATTAGCTATGTGAGGCCTCAATTGCGTCCATGCATACGCCACAACTCGCCCCTCTTTCATAAGCACACAACCGAGCCCATGGTGAGAAGCATCGCAGTATATGTCAAAGCTATTGGGAATATCCTGCAGGATAAGTACCGGAGCTTTGGTTAGGCACTCTTTCAATATCTAAAAGCTTTCCTCGCATTCCGCTGACCATTCAAACTTTTCTCCTCCTTTAACAGCTGGGTCATCTAATAAAGGCGGGTGCCTGATCTTTCGATAAGATTGATAACTATCGATTTGGTGGAGGTGACTCTCGTGATCCGACTACAACCGTACGACGACGCTTGCACCTTAGCAATCGTTGAACCAACTTCGAGATGTTATTGACCTTGTTGGAAGCGCGATCAGCCTGAACGCGGAGTTCAATTCCTGCGAGCAATAGAAGAACTAGCAAGAATAAGATGTAGACAATCTGATATTGCGAATAAAATTAAGTGTATTGAAAACAAAGGTGGTATCCCGAAGGCTGTCTTGACAGGTGATCGTTCGACACAACTGAAGAACAGAAAGTTTGCACAATGGCTAAACCTAAACTCAACGAAATCCGAGTTCAAGCGAGGGAGACGGCGGCTCCTATATAGGGAGACAACCAGGGGTGGTGGCCAGCGAGGTGGATGCACGCCACTAGGGTAACAAGGCCCATGGGCACAAGTGGAGTTGGCGCATCACCTTTCGACTCGAACTGAGAAACATATACAGACTTTTTGATGATTGTGGCCGACTGAGATGGAATTTGATGATGAGGTTGGACCCATTAGAAAGTAGACTCGATAAGCTTTCCATGAAGTCTAGAAACGCCCCAAACGGAGTCCGTATGAAGAAGTTACAATCATTTAAATTTGGTACTAACATCGCAGTTCGAATCCGACTCCAGAATGAGCCCAACTCGGACTCTTGCTTGTCTTGGACCCAAAGTGACGTGGTGATCGCCATTATGCCTTCCATGCATGTCCATGACTCCACATGCCTCTCCTTGGTTCTTTCCCATGTTCCTAAGCACAATTAAATCACTCGCATTAGATAGCGCCCTATTCTCAGTAATATATAAACATAGGAACGAATTCACCTAGTAATTAAATTGGCGAGCATGAGCTCGGGTAAGAGGTTCTTGTACTGGTTGTGGATGAGTTGTGTGTATAAGCACGGTTGTATTCATGGTAGGGATGTCCTCATCATCCTCCCCTTCTTGCATTTGAGTCATCCTCGACTCAAGCTCATACTCTTCCCCCAAGTATGGCTTCAAATCTGCAATGTTAAATGTGGGGCTAACCCCAAAATCTACAGGCAGTTCAAGCTTGTATGCATTATCATTAATCTTTTCTAACACTTTGAAAATGACCATCAGCTCTAGGAATCAATTTTGACTTTCTCAATTCAGGGAACCTATCTTTTCTCAAGTGCAACCAAACAAGATCTCCTGGTTCAAAAGTTAGATGTTTTCTCCCTTGACTACCAGCAAGTTTATATTTAGCATTCATGCACTCTATATTCTCCTTGGTTGTCTCGTGTATCTTTAAAATCAGTTCAGCACGTTTAGCATCAAAGTTCAATTTCTCCGAAGGTGGGAGAAGCATTAAATCAATAGAAGCACGAGGCATAAAACCATAAACAACCTCAAATAGGCATATCTTGGTAATAGAATGCAAGGAATGATTATAAGCAAACTCAATATGAGGCAAGCATTCTTCCCACATTTTTAAATTCTTTTTCAACACACCCTAAGCATTGTAGATAAAGTTCTATTCACGACTTGATTTATCCATCGGTTTGGGTATGACAAGTAGTAGAAAATAACAACTTAGCCCCCAATTTAGCCCATAAAGTTCGCCAAAAGTGGCTAAGAAATTTAGCATCACGATCTGAAACTATAGTATTAGGCACACCATGTAACCGAACAACTTCACGAAAAATAAATCAACAATATGGACAAGATCATTGCTATTATGACATAGTATAAAATGAGCCATATTAGAAAATCGATCAACAACCACGAATATACAATCCCTCCTTCGTGTTCTAGGCAATCCTAAAACAAAGTTCATCGAAATATCTTCCCACGGAACACTAGGAACAGGTAGAGGCATGTACAAACCATGATGATTAAGTCGTAACTTAGCTTTTGACATGTAGTGCAGCGAGTAACGTAGCGCTCGATGTCCCATCTCATCTTTGGCCAAAAGAAATAATCAGCAAGTATATCCTCCATTTTCTTCACGCCAAAGTGTCCCACAGCCCGCCTCCATGCGCTCTCAGAATAACAACAAACGAACAGAGCTAGCTGGAATGCATAGCTTGTTAGCTCTAAACACAAACCCGTCATTAATGACAAATTTGTTCCATGTTTTTCCTTCTTTACAATTCAACAATACATTTGTAAAATCAGCATCATGCATATATTGCTCTTTAATAGTCTCTAATCCAAAATTTTTGAAATCAAGTTGTGAAAGCATGGTATACCTCCTAGACAAAGCATCAGTAATAACATTTTCCTTTCCCCTCTTGTGTTTTACGACATAAGGAAAAGACTCAATAAATTCTACCCACTTTGCATGTCTACGATTAAGTTTACTTTGACTTCGAATATGCTTTAAAGATTTATGATCAGAATGTATAACAAATTCTTTGGGTCATAAGTAATGTTGCCAAGTTTCTAAAGTTCAAAATAGTGCATATAATTCCTTATCATAAGTAGAATAGTTCAAACTAGGCCCACTCAATTTCTCACATAAATATGCTATAGGTTTACCTTCTTGTAACAACACTCCACCTAAACCAATTCCACTAGCATCGCATTCTAGTTCAAAAGCCTTATTAAAATCAGAGAGTTGAAGTAGTGGTGCATGTGTTAACTTATCTTCCAGCGTGGTGAATGCGTTCTCTTGTGCGACGCTCCAAACAAATGGCACGCCCTTCTTGGTGAGCTCATTCAATAGTGCAGTGATCGTGCTGAAATCCTTCACGAAGCGGCGATAAAATCCAGCAAGTCCTAAAAAGTTTCACACATGTGTGACTGTGTTAGGAGTCGGCCAACTCTGTATTGCTTCAACCTTGGCTTTATCAACCTCAATTCCCTGTGGAGTAACAATATGGACAAGAAACGCGATTCGATCGGTGCAAAAGGTGTACTTCTCAAGGTTACCCAAATAAACATGCATCACGTAAAGCATTAAAAATAGCATGTAAATGGTCAAGATACACTACTACAGAAAAGGTCATCACAGACGGTTCGTAACAGTCATCACAGACGGTTTTTGAACCGTCTGAAATGTTATGTCTGAGATAACAGGCGGTTATCACAGACGGTTGAAAAACCGTCTGTGATACTAATAATCACAGACGGTTCGTGGCTGGAACCGTCTGTGATTATGTAGTATCACAGACGGTTCGTTGTTGGAACCGCTCGGATATCGAATAATCACGAGCACGGTTCCAGTGTGGAACCGCTCAGGATATCGAATAATCACTGACGGTTCAGCCGGAACCGCTCTGCGATTATGTAGTATCATAGACGGTTCGTTGTTGGAACCGCTCGTGATACTACATAATCACGCATTTGCCCGCACACAAACCGTCTGTGATTATTAGTATCCACAGACGGTTCAGAGTTGGAACCGCTCGTGATAAGAAATATCGCATCGTTTCAACTACAAACCGTCTATGGTTAAATATCACGACGGTTCGTTGTTAGAACCGCTCGTGATAAGTCCTTTAACCTAATTGAATTTTTTCGTATTTTCACTAGCCTCGAATTGCTAGCCATGCCCTCGAAAACTAGCAAGTAGAAACATGTCACGTAAAATTGCCGACAACTCAAAGTGATCATTTAACTCAAAATCAATTACAAAAGAATGTTTCAAGTATATATTGTCGCTAGAGTTACAAATTGAATTACAACTACCAAAGTGAATTACAATATTGAATCAAGCTGCTTCGAGGTCGCTCATCGGTGTCGACGGCGTGAAACTCTCCGCTGGTGTTAACTATATCCGCCTTGATGAAGCCACGAGCTCCCCTCGAATGTGCGTGACTGGTCCATCTCGAGTGCATTTAACTCTATGTTCAAGCCACGCCGCTAGCGTGAGTAAAGTAGTAAGCATATATATTTAAATTTATAATTAGGAGATAATTATTACGAGATTGACAAACACGGGATCGTTAGTCCTAGAAGCAATCAATAGTCGCATATGATGGCATACGAGAATGCGATAGGTGATCTCGTTTTGTCAAGCGGCCTCGCAAAAATAGAATTACATATATATGCACAATCGATTCGAGACGCAATATTACGAGTATGATATATGATTATTGTGTTGTAGCGCGATCGAAATCGCATCCCGTGAGTCGGTGTGGCGGTCGCTCCTTGTATAAACCTCCTCGGCAACATAGCCGATGAACGCCTACATGATTCAAAAAGTTATCCTTGTCCATTTAAAACGAAGGAAGACTACAATAGAGTTATGTGCGGAGGAAGACTACATACCATCGAGTATTTCTTTAAGAATGGTGAAGTCGTGATTTTTGTTGAGTAGAGAATCAAGGTACAATACCATGTTCCTCTTTGGCACAAGAATCAAGAATCCAAAGGAACCTACTCGTGTATGTCGCTATAGTCATATAAACCTATGTTGAAACGTAATTTGTATAGCAAATATTGAAGCACTTACTCGGTTGTAGGGTACCATTATGTACTCCCCGCCGCTCGAGCAAGCAATCCCATTTTATGTAATTCTCGACGAGGATGCGTCTTGGTTGATTGTTTGCTCGAGACCACGTGTGGGTCGAGGAAACCCACCGGTTCTTTGATTCGACGCACGTTTCATAATGTATCCGTACATAAGCGATGAGTTATGATATTTATCGGTATCACGTGAGTGTAGAAATTGATTGCACACACTTACGATTGTCCAAAGATCGTAGAAGTGAGCGCCGAGGCGCTTAGGTTGTATAAGTCATATAAGTCTTGAAGCCCACGACGGCGGCTGTGCTCGTGGAGAAAATGCTCCCTCCAGATCGGACGGTGATTCCAAGATGACCCCTTCGCTCCGGTCTTGCGCAAGTACCAATCATGCAATGCTTGACAAGCTACTCCCGAGCTCTTTATTTCGCGCAGAGACCAACGGACTTCCGAGGGAGTATTTCACGGGTTTGGGAGGTGCCTTAATGTTCTTCGATTTCGATTTCTCCTTAACGAGGCGGCTGAGGGACGTCTTCCCGTGTGACGCCTCAGGGACCGATATGGTGACACGCTTTTCTTGTCCCTTTATCGTCTTCTCGACGGAAGCGATGTGGCGGCCTTCAAGCTTTGGTTGAGGCGGACTCATCGACGAGGGTCCTATTGGAGAGGCAGGGTCCTCTCGCCATCGCGTCACTGAAGGGTCCAGTGCGATGTCCTTCTTGGGCCACTGGATAAAAGTGTGCGTGGCATCCCCTAGTGTTCTGATTTCTTCGTTCGGGAATCTCGGTAGGATGGCCATGAAATTGTCATGGACCATGTCCACCGCACTCGGCGTAACCTGCGCCACCGGGCACCGGTCAGATCGCCCTTCCCGGTATGGATACACCATACCCGCCCACCTCAATAGGAATCGACCCTACTATCCTCACTTGAGCTTGCGGCGTCGGCTCCTACAAAAGCGCATACAATTAGCTAAGGCGCCCTATAGGTCTATCTTTGGAGCACTCTGCAGATGTACATTACCTCGATGCCGCCGATCGGTAATTGCACGCCGTCATGTCCGAATTATGTGTGGACGCGACGCCTACTCGATGTCGAGCGTGACTTGCTCCCAAATTAATGAGGCGGCTTGCGCCGCATGAGTTGATTTACTTGGTTACGCAAGTTTGTTATTTGTTCTTGAAATTGTGAAATAATCACATGTTCCAACCGCGTCGTCTGGTCCTTGGATCTCTTCCTACTCCTATACGTGTCGGAGTTGTGTGGGAATCCATCCCTCCAAGGTACGTAAACCCCAACTCCTCGCGTGCGACAGGTGCTCCTTGTTTCCCTGTATGTAGAGATGACATCATTCTCCCCGTCTACTGAAGGAACCTTGGGAACATGCGAAGTCAATTCTTCCCGCAAGAGAACATCATGTTATTGTAGACACCATGAAGTTATGAACTTATTAACAATTAAGTGGTTCGAAAATTTACCGACGTTGAGACACCGCCTCGTCTCGCCGGGTTTGTCGAGAGATGTTGCCCAAGACGTGGCCGATGCCTCGCTCTTAACCAGATCGGCGCTCGTCGAGATCATAGCAAACGGTCGGCGGCTAGCCTCGTCCTCCGCCGCCATCAAGGTGGCTTTACCCGCGTCCACGCCGGTGCCGAAGTCCGTGGGGTGAGTGTTTTGTGCTCGATAGCTCGGCGCCGCACTTTGCTCTTGAAATTCAGCCGTCGCCTTCATCTCGCACGGCGCCCCATGTATCCCGCGACAAAAATTGATACGCCGTGAAGGGCGCCCACCCGTGTTCACGTCATCGCGTGACAAGCGTGCTCTTGAAGGTCCTCCACGCTGGGACATCGCCCGAAGCGCGTGCCATCGCACACGTGTTCGGGTCCGCCTTGTGGAAAGTGAACGAGGCGAAAGTTCACCACAACCGGTCTCTGTACATCCGTTAGAGACTTCGTGTTGGGGTGGTGATGGGGACCCGTTCCTTGCAAGTACCCCGCAGACGGTCCGAATCTCGCACCGCTTTCTTGGGACTCGGCGGGATCCCGACGCCATCGACCTCCGTGATCGCCATGCGCCCGAGGGCAATTTGGATATTCCTCCGCCTTCTCGCTGCGTACCACCTTGATCGGAGATCCAGACGCATTTGGCGACGCCGATGACGGCGCGAAGACGGTGCCTCGCCATCTCGCTACTTGCTATCTATATAAGTTATGTACGCAATTATTACATAGTATATAAAATTGAGTTTGTACTTCAAATATTAAAAATTAACTCGCTTTTGATCCATAGACCGAGTACGACTATCCGTAAGTGAGTCATGCCGGTGTACTCCGTTAGATGATATTAAAGATAGTAGTCAATATTTGAATGTCCACAAAAGCATTCCGGATCTCAGAACCATAGGACATTTGTGGGCAAGCAATGCAAAAATTGTTTCATAAAAGGCATTAATCACAATAGCACCGAAGTTCTACACACGCTCTTGGCATCCATGAAAAAATCTAGATACGTGCAAATCCAAAATAGCACCAAATCCTAACAAATCGCAACCAAAATACGTTATAATATACTACGTTTTGCCTAATTAGCAAATCCAACGTGGATCTACACCATATAAGAGAACGTTGATGATAAATACAATGTTATGCCCAACATTAATGTAAGGAGATCAACCATAAGGAGCATAATGTACATATGATTGATTATGGAGTGTGCTCTCAGAGAGAGAGTTGCAAAGGAACTAGCCTTTGCCATCTCAACCCCATTGTCAATAATCTTCATAAATTGAACTAAACAACACAAATTCACAACTTGAGCTCTAAATAATGCTTAACTACTCTGTCTAAAGATAGCAAAGCCAATAGACCACTCAATAAAATTATGATTAACCAGAGATCAAGTTTGATCACGAACAATACTCCAATTCTCCAACAGCTTGATCACGAACAATACTCCAATTCTCCAATTCTTATAATAACAGAAAGAATTATACTTTTATTTAAAACAGATAATGTATGTGTTACACACAACCAGGGAACATGCAACCCACACCAGAATAACATGTTAGAACAAACTGAACTATCTCCAGCAGATTCTATATCCAATGCATCGTATTGAAAACTCGTGGCTACCAAAGAAATGTATACATAATGAACCCCCAAGACATGCTATGGATGAGACTATGTAACACTTGAAAATGAACCACTACAACCCAAAGATGCAATCAAGAAAATACTACTACCAATGACTTTTTAAGTTTCACCAATGTCATCAGTATTTCTAGAAATAGGTGTTACAACACAATCGGTTGGGGGCACATCAAATATTTTAAATGCTACAAAACACCCATGATCAAGCCGACCAAACTACCAAAGAACTTATTGGCACACCTCGCATCCCGCACTAGAGCTCAAGTATGAAATGATTATCGGTTCAATCTCGATTTGACCATTATCATCATTGAGCAAACAAAGCCAAAGCCCACTGCTCAAAATGCAATTTCTTTGGATACGTAAATAAAACACATATTGAGAATCAACTAGCATCGCAAATATGTATATAAAGTACCACCAAGGCAAAGCAAAGAAGGTGGTGCTACTGCACGAAGAGTAGAGTGGCTTGAATCAAATCGCTTGTCTAGAGAGGGTGTAGCGATAACCAAAGCCGATCAGTATACTAGAAACTTTAGATCCGCTTACTACTCAAATCCTGGTTTTGCAAGAGTTGCGTTCTTATATGCAAGAAGAAGACTTAGAAAGAACAAAGAAGTTTGATCCGCAAAGTATGCTTAGGCACAATACTCACCGGCGGCCGGGCTCGGGAGGCGTTCGAGAGGAGGCGGCCGAGCTCGGGAGGCGCTGGCTCTGGGAGGCGCTGGGTCGGGAGGCGCCGGTCGGGGAGGAGGAGGCGCCGGGGTCGGGAGGCGGGCTCGGGAGGCGCCGGGTCTGGGAGGAGGAGGCGCGGGTCGGGAGGCGCCGGGCCGGGCTCGGGAGGCGCCGGGTCGGGGAGGAGGCGTCGGGGTCGGGAGGTGTTCGAGAGAGGCGGCGCGAGAGGGCGACACCGATAGGGTTAGATCAAAACCCTATCGGTGTCGTAACCTTATAATCAACACGCATCACGAGGCGGTTCTCGAGGAACCGTGCGTGATGTGGAACATCACGCACGGTTCCCTCAAGAACCGCTCATGATATGATAAACATCGCTGAGCGGTTCTTGAGAAACTGTCGTGATGCGCTTTATCACAGAGCGGTTCACTCAAGAACCGCTCGTGATGTTTCCACATCACGCGGTTGCCTCTAGAACGTGCGTGATGATGAACATCATGCACGGTTCTTGAGTGAACCGTCTGTGATGTTTCCACTTAAGGCACACTAGAATTTTGCAAATAAGCCCTCGTGTTTTGTGAAATTACAAAGGGTCCTCAATTTATATCATTCAGTCCTTGGGGCCAAAAATCTTTTAGATTAGACCTTAGAATTAACACATTTTGTTCTAACACATGGAAATCACTGCAAATTAAACCCTAGAAGAGTTCGGTTTTGTTATTTAGTATTAAAGGATTTATTTAATCACTAGAATTTGTTTTTCTCGCTATGAAAATTCTCGCAAATCAAGCATACTCATATGTTTCTATGCTTAGTAAAGTGGATGGTTAAGCATTACAAGCCCGATAAACAGGGGTCTCACGTGTATCGACAATTGACAATTGTCATCAATTTAAAGATCATAAGTCCATAACACATTAACACATGACAATGGAATAAATTAGTTAATTACAATGGAGTAAATTCTTAATTAAAATATAGCCCTTCATGATGATCGACGCATATAGCTAGCTTCCTCACCGGGTTCTTCCTCGAGCCTCGATGCCGTCTCCGAAAGGTGGCAACTCGTCAAATTGATTGTATTCTTCCTCGCCCACTACATTCTCAACTCCGACAATCCTCCTTTTCCATGAAGAACTACGTGACGCTTCTTATTTGCCGGGTCGGTTACATAGAAGACTTGAACAACTTGGTTAGCCAAGACTGAATGGTTCGTCTTTGTATCCGACACGCTCGAGGTCCACGGTAGTGACGCCGCACTTGTCGACCTTCACCGTGGGAGATGGACCCAACGGCACCGAAATAGGGGATCTTGAAAAGCACGTAGTCGATCTCCCATATCTCCTCTATTTGCCCATAGTACGAGCTCCTCAAACCATCGATCGAATGCATCTATCACGGACACCATTGCTACGATTGTGCTCTTCCTATCTTGAGTGCAGTATAAAATGTGTACCCATTTATGTCGATCCTTGCCATGTGACAATTGTAAATCGTGGCCCTCTTGCCAACCATAGCAACAGATCATCACTTGATGACCTCCGAGTGATTCGCGCTTTAACCATTCGTTGAACCGAGCGGTTGTGCTCTCTGGTGATCCAAACCTCCGACCGTCCGGATTCATTGGCATGCACCATGTCTTTGTGCTCGTCGATGTACGGGACACTTGGGTCATGTGTTGCAAGACCGTGAAATGGGCTTGAGCGCACGTATCCAGATCGGGAGTGATTGATTTCCTTCCGATGGTCCCGATACCATCGGTCTCCCCTCATGACGAGATAGAGGCACACCAATCGGATCCACCGAGCCATGTAGTCGACGCAGAACTCAATGACCTCTTAGTTGCATAACCTTCGATGATCTCGCCCTCGGCCGAGATCGATTCCGTCGTAGGACTTGAGAATTCCCATGTACCTCTCGAACGGGTACATATGACGTAGAAACACAGGGCCGCATATCTTTATCTCTTTCACAAGGTGAACAATGAGATGGACCATGATATCGAAAAATGACGGAGGAAATACATCTCAAGATGACACGTAGTCGTCACTACCTCGGCCGCAGAGCATCTAGTCCTTGGGGATCGATGACCTTTCGAGCAATTGAGTTGAAGAAATAACACACCTCAAGATTGCCACTCGGACCTTGTTCGGCAAGATACTCCTAATTGCAACAGAAGCATTTGTGTCATCAAGACACGACAATCATGCGACTTCATACCAATTAATTTCAAATCTTGCATAGAAACAAGTTTCTTAATGTTAGCGGAGTAACCAGACGGACTTTCACCGTGCAAGCTCGCACGATTCATTTCTCTCGGCCTTGGACAGAGTGTAGCAAGCTTGGGGAAGGTACGTTCTTCCTGTATCGGTCTCTTTCGGTGCTAACTCGGTCCTTATGTTCATATCGACCAAGTCACGCCGTGCGTTAACACCATCCTTTGTTTTGCCACTAATGTTGACAAGAGACCAATCAAGCTATCACATACATTCTTCTCTCACGTGCATAACGTCGATGCAAAGGGCGAACTTCTAAGTACTCCCAATAAGGCAAGTCCCAAAAATTGACCGCTTCTTCCGGATGTTCTTCTCACGGGTTCTTAATTTACGTCCCTTCCCAAGCACAACATCGATATCCTTAACCATATCATAGACCTCTTTCCCACTAAAAGCCCTTGAAGTCGAACCGTCTTCCTTATTTCCGTCGAATTGTTTCTTCATCTTGCGGTATGGGTGACTCCTCGGAAGGAACCTACGGTGGACGATATATACGATTTTGCTCGAGTTGTTCGACCATACACTCTCCGTAGCATCTAAGCGGTGAGGACGTGCTTTGGCTCCTTTTGTCTATCAAGCCGATAGGTTACCAAGGGCGGGAAAATCATTGATGGTGCGTAACAACATGGCGCGTAAAGTGAAGTTCTCTCGTTTGTACGCATCCCATAACATGCACCCTTCGTTCCACAAGTGTCACAAGATCTTCCAAAGAATGGTGCTAGGTACACATCAATATCATTCCTGTGTTGCTTCGCCCTTGGATAAGTAGTGTCATCAAAATGTATTTCCGCTTCATACATGACCAAGGAGGAAGGTTGTACATACATAGATTCACGGGCAGTGCTATGTCGGTGCTCATGTTACCGAAAGGATTCATTCCGTCCGTACTCAACCCTAACCTTATGTTCCTCGGTTCCGACCGAACTCTTCAAGTCCGATCGAAGTTTCTCCATCGACGTAATCGCAGGTGTCCGAGCTTCCCATCTTTCTTACGCCTCCGAGTGCCAACGCATCAATCTTGCCTCCTTTCGGTTCGCAAATAAACGCTTCAAACGTGGGATCACAGGCAGATACCACAACATCTTAGCAGGAGGTCCTTGCTTCGCCTTAGCAGTATTCTTCCGCTTGTATCGGGATGCTCTGCACACGGGACATGCATGCATGTCTGCATACTCTTTACTGTAGAGGATGCAATCGTTCGGACATGCATGTATTCTTTCTACTTCCATTCCCAACGGACAAAGAACCTTCTTAGCTTGGTAGGTCGTGCTGGGCAACACGTTTCCCTCCGGAAGGATGTCAGCTAAGAGACCTAACAACGCCGTAAAACTCTTGTCGGACCAACCATTGCTTGCCTTCAATTTCAGCCAGTTCAAGCACGGTTGACAACCTTGTGTATTCCGGCTTGCAGCCAGGGAACAAAGGTTTCCGAGTCCTCCATTAAGCCCTCGAATTTACAAAACTCTCTCTCACCGTAGTTCCCTTCTGCATCGCGTAGCATCTGATCCAGATTGTCATCATGCGATCTATCCTCATCAAAAGCACATTCCATACCCTGCATATCGTTGACTTCCTCGGCGATGTCGTCATTCTTGACTTCCCAGTATAATCGCTCTTCACCGTGATCGCTCCAACATGTATATCCTTTTTGAAACCTCTTCAGATTAAGTGAGCTTCGATCTGCACGGGTTGTTAAACATTTTCATATTACCGCAATCAATGCATGGACAGTACATATATTTTATCCCCTTCTTCAACATATCCTGCTCGGCGGCTCTTCTAAAAGCAAACACGCCATTAATATACTCTTCACTCACACGGTTCTCAATGTACATCCAGTTTCGGTCCATCTACACATTAGTGAGTACTCTATATTAATAAACCGCAAGTACCCTTTATAATGACCAAACACATTAGTGAGTACTCTATAGCAAATATAAAGGGTTACAGATCGATCGTTACCCTTCTCTCCAAAGTGGCGCAATGTGGGAGGAGGCAGCAGATCAGGTGCCGCAATGGGCCGGGGGAGGAGGAGGCAGGGGTAACAGCTCAAAATGGGAGAGGAGGAGGTACGGGTAACAGCTCAAAATGGGGGAGGACGCAGCAGCAAGAGGGTGGCGGCGGTTCAAATGGATTTAATAGAAATGGGACTGTCGGCAGTGGACGCAGCAGCAGGAGGGTGGCGGCGGTTCAAATGGATTTCATAGAAATGGGGACTGTCGGCAGCGCTACTTATAAGCCTGATATATCACAGACGGTTCTTTAAAAGAACCGTCTGTGATATGGGGATATCACAGACGGTTCTTTTAAAGAACCGTCTGTGATATGCTTGTATCACAGACGGTTCGTTAAACGAACCGTGCGTATATCATCACGCAGCGGTTCGCTTAACGAACCGTGCGCGATGACAAGATATCACGCACGGTTCGCTTAACGAACCGCTCGGAAGTATCACGCACGGTTTGTTAAACGAACCGTGCGTGATATTTATATATCACGCACGGTTACCAAGAACCGCTCAGGATATTTATCACTGAGCGGTTCTTTTTGAACCGTCTGTGATGGGGTGTCTAGTATAGCATGTTCTGTAGTAGTGGATGTTGCTATAATGATTTGTTATATATCAATATATTAATAAAATAAACCACCACAAATCTACCAACGAAAGCACGCAAGACTTCGTTCATTAGTCGCATGAAGGTGCTCGGTACATTCATTAAACCAAAAGGCAATACTAACCACTCATATAAGCCGAACTTAGTTTTAAATGTTGTTTTCCATTCATCACCTAATTTCTTGTGAATTTGATGATATCCACTACTCAAATCAACCTTGGAGAAGACAACATAGCAACTCAATTCATCAAGCATATCATCTAACATAGGAATAGGATGATGATACCTAATGGTGATATTATTATTGCTCTATAATCCACACATATGCGCCATGATCCATCTTTCTTAGGCACTAAAATGATCGGAGCTGCACAAGGACTAAGAGATTCGCGCACATACCCTTTATCAAGCAATTCTTGAACTTAGCGCTGAATTTCTTTAGTTTCTTCCGGATTGGTCCTGTATGGTGTGCGGTTGGGCAATGATGCGCCGGGAATTAAATCAATTTGATGCTCAATCCCTCGAAGCGGTGGCAACCCCGGCGGTATGTCCTTCGGAAAGACGTATTTGTACTCCTGCAAAATGTCAGTGACAGCAGGAGGCAAAGAAGAAGGCATATTCTCGAATGAAAACAAAGCTTATTTGCAAACTAACGTATAGCAAATAGAATTATTAGCATCCAATTCAGTCATATCAGATTTGGTAGCAAGAAAACTAGCACCTTTCAATTTAATTTCTTTATTCTTCACATGAGCATATTTAGGTTCTTTCTTCTTATGTTGCTCTAGCTCTTTTGCTACAATTTGATTTTGGCTCTTAGCATTCTCCTGATTCTTCTCTCTACTAGCTCTAGCAAGTTCATCTTTAACAATTTGTTCAGGAGTCATATGATGCATCACAATTTTCTTACCATTGAACATGAGAGAGTATTGATTATTCCTACCATGATGCACACAATCAGTATCATATTACCAAGATCTTCCTAATAACAATGAACAAGTTTGCATAGGAACAACATCGCAATCAACATAATCATGGTATGAACCTATAGAAAAGTTTACTCTTACCCTTCGTGTTACCTTCAACTTGCCGCTGTTGTTGAACCATTGAATATGGTATGGGTGGGGATGAAGGTTGGTTGGCAAATCAAGCTTCTTCACCATATCCATACTTGCCAAATTGTTGCAACTTCCACCATCAATAATTATGTGAATCGAGCGTCCCTTGACAACGCCCTTGATTTGGAACAAATTATGGCGTTGATGTTGCTCGGTACGAGAAACTTGAGCACTTAGTACGCATTGCACTATAATGCTCAAATACTTGTCGGCATCTTCGGCGCCAACATGTTCTTCCTCATGATCAGATTCATCATCATGTCCTGCGGAGTCAGTTGCAAGCATAGCATATGTTTCATCATCAAAATCACTAGCAGAGGAATACCTACTATCATCGCGTATAATCAGTACGCGCTTGTTTGGACAGTCTCGCATCATGTGTCCATAGCCTTTGCAACGATGGCATTGAACATCCTTTGTTCGTCCTGTCGAAGTAACCGAAGAAGAGGTTTTTGCCGAAGCTGGTGGTGCTGATTTGGCTGCTTCAGAGACTCGTGGTGCTGAATTTGAAGTAGCGAGACGCGGCTTGTTGTTGGAGGGTGGCAGTGGAGGTGCACTGGTGGCCGGAGCAGTAGAGGTGCGTGGCGTCCATGAGTTTGTACGACCTAAAGAAAAGTTAGAACATGTCCTCGTCTGGCGTCTCTGCAATTCACGTTCAGCTTTGCAAGCAAGATGAAACAATCTAGTAATAGAGTTGTACTCTTTATAATCAATGATGTCTTGAATTTCTCTATTCAACCCTCCCAAAAACCTAGCCATTAATGCCTCATCATTCTCATCTAAACCACAACGAAACATACCAATTTGTAATTCTTGATAGTAGTCTTTCATAGACTTTGTACCTTGTTGTAAGCATTGCAGTTTATTTAACAAATCACGAGCATAATATGAGGGAACAAATCGATGCCGTATAAGCAATTTTAAAGCCTCCCAAGTGTTTGGTATGTTATTGGGATGTTGACGGCAATGTTCTCTCGACCAAACAGAAACAAAGTTGGTAAATTCACTAGTAGCAGCCCTAACTCGTCTATTCTCAGGAAATTCATGGCAAGTAAATTTTTTATCAACAGCTAGTTCCCAATTAAGATATCCATCAGGATCATATTTACCATTAAAAGAGGGTATAAAGAATTTAACCTTAGCAAAAGAATCATCGTGGTCACGTACCTCACGTCGAAGGGGGCCTCGTCGCACACCTTGTCGATTAAAATATAACTGTCGATGAACTCGATCGTTGTTGTTGTTACCCATGTGATTGGACTCAGTATCAGTTGCGTAGTCAAATTCATCTTGTCCATCTACCACTGGGGCAGCAGGGAGAACAGTAGTGGATGCCCGGGCAATTTTGTCAAGGCGCGCCATAATAGCTGCCAAAGAAGTGTTAGTGATGCCTTGCACTCTCTCCATCGCGACGAGCGTGGCGTTTGTCTCAATCTGGGTGCTCTCAAGTTGAGCAAGTCGCTCATTCGTGACCCTAACATCTTCCTCAAGACCCTCCGTACAAAGGTTCATTTCGCGTCGGAAGTGTTGTATGATGCCCTTCGTACGAGGAGTATGAGATGTATCCTCATCCGAAAGCTCTGCAGAACCTGCCATTGTTAGCAAAACACCAGAATATGTCCCTAACAACTACTAGGATGTGGTGATTCAAAAGTCGCTCACACTCAAGCCTTCTATTGAATTCTTACCAATTCTTACTAAGCAACAGGGGTGATCGGCAACCAGCGGTGTCAACGTATCTCCGAAGATTGGATGGAGCGATTGCTAGGTGAAGTGCAGTCTGTACGGTTGTAGAAAAGGTGTAGTTGGGAAGGCTCAACTATGGTAGCAATGGAATAGCAACAATCAATTTAGCAAATGCAAGTTGAATAAATGTTCAAAATACTAGTCAAAATTGTTTATCCTTGCCTAGACCGGGGAATAGCTAAACCAACAATGGAAACAAGTAGAGAAATACAAATAAAGCAGCAAAGAAAAAAGGTGCCAACAGCCCTGGAAGAGAGTATTTTTTGCTCCTCTTTTTTTTTACTCATTGTTTTTTTTTGCGAATGAGCACCAGCCTCAAATCTCTTCCAAATCCTCTTCCGGGTCTAGGGAGGTATATGGGTTACAAACTTTTTTGCGGGAGGTAGGGGTATAAAGGTAATTAAAACTTTGATTTTTTATCGCGTTGCCGAAGTCAATGTTTCCTTCTGGCAGCACGAAACAACCTCTTATTTTCTCTTATTTTGTTTTTTTGTTTTTTTATCTATCCGAAATAGGCAACGGATTGAACTTTCCTATTCTGATTGCTCCTCTCCGAAACCCAAATCACCACTAGGGTTTCCTCCTCTCCTTACCAAAGTGTGGTGGCGGCTGGAGCCAAGGTGGCTGCTTCGGTTGGCACGGCAAAGAAAGAATTTAGCGGTAAGGTGTTCGGAAGGCCGCGGCAGCTAGGGTAGCGGCGGCTTGGTGGTTACCGCGGTAAGCGCTGAGGTGGTCGCGGCAGCGTGCGACAGGATGTGCTGAAGGCCGCGGTAGGGCGAGTTGATTGCCGCGGCAAGGTATGAACTAAACACTGAACCGAGCTAAGACCAACAACGTGACACGATGATGCAACACAAACTCAACAATGCAATTACTGAAAAGAAAGATGCAATGGTGCAACGGGCTTGGACAGAAAGGCGATCTAATCCTATATTTTTTTTGGCTTTTTCTGGACTTTCGGAAATAAGCAACCTAACTACCAAAACAGTAAATTCTCACCGAGCAATCTTGAGCCTTGAAACCACTTGATGAAGGCGGGTGCCTGATCTTTCGATGAGATTGGTAACTATCGATTTGGTGGAGGTGACTGTCGTGATCTGACTACAACCGTACGACGACGCTTGCACCTTAGCAATCGCTGAACCAACTCCGAGATGTTATTGACCTTGCTGGAAGCGCGATAAACCTGAACACGGAGTTCAATTCCTGCGAGGAATCGAAGAACTAGCAAGAATAAGATGTAGGCAATCTGATATTGCGAATAAAATTATAGTGTATTGACAACAAGGTGGGATCCCGAAGGCTGTCTTGACAGGTGGTCGTTCGACACAACTGAAGAACAGAAAGTTTGCACAATAGCTAAACCTAAACTCAACGAAATCCGAGTTCAAGCGAGGAAGACGGCGGCTCCTATATAGTGAGACAGCTAGGGGTGGTGGCCAGCGAGGTGGACGCACGCCACTAGGGTTACAAGGCCCCTGGGCCCAAGTGGAGGTGGCGCAGCACCTTTCGACTTGAACTCAAAAATATATGCGGACTCTTTTGATGATTGTGTTCGGCTCGGATGGAATTTGATGATGAGGTTGGATCCGTTGGAAAGTAGACTCAATAATCTTTCCATGAAGTCTAGAAACGCCCCAAACGGAGTTCGTATGAAGAAGTTACGACCGTTTAAAGTTGGTACCAACGCCGCAGTCCGAATCCGACTCCAGAACGAGCCCAACTCGGACTCTTGCTTGTCTTGGACCCAAAGTGACGTGGTGATCTCTATTATGCCTTCCATGCATGTCCATGACTACACATGCCTCTCCTTGGTCTTTTCCCATGTTCCTATGCATAATTAAATCACTCGCATTAGGTAGCGGTCTATTCTCAGTAATATATAAACATAGGAACGAATTCACCTGGTAATTAAGTTGGCGAGCACGAGCTCGGGTAAGAGGTCCTTGTACTGGTTGTAGATGAGTTGTGTGTGTAGGCACGGTTGTATACATAGTAGGGATGTCCTCATCATCATCGGTCTTGTAATTTTCGAGAAGTTCTTGATGAACCTGCGGTAGTATCCCGCAAGTCCGAGAAAACTGCTTATGTTAGTGACACTCTTGGGTTGTCTCCAGGCAAGTGCATCTTGCACTTTGCTAGGATCAACAGTGACACCACCTTTAGATAGCATGTGACCCAAGAAGCTAACTTCATGAAGTCAAAACTCGCACTTGCTAAATTTTGCATAGAGTTGATGTTGACGAAGTTTCTCCAACACAAGCCGCAAGTGCTGCTCTTATTCTTCATCGGACTTGGAGTAGATGAGGATATTATCGATGAATACGACGACGAACTAGTCCAGGTACTCCATAAAAACTGACTTCATGAGGTTCATGAAGTAGACCGAAGCATTTGTCAGGCCAAAAAACATGACAGTGTACTTGTACAAACCGTATCGAGTAGAGAAAGATGTCTTCAGTGTGTCTTCAGTTCTACCTTAATCTGATGGTAGCCCAATCACAAGTCAACCTCGGAGAATACATGGGCTCCGGTCAGCTGGTCGAACAAATTATCAATCTGTGGAAGCAGATACTTGTTCTTGACACTGACTTCGTTTAACGGACGGTAGTCAACACACATCCGCAAACTCTTATCTTTCTTCTTGATGAAAATAGACGGGCATCCCCAAGGTGAGGAGCTCAGCCGAATAAAGCCCTTATCTTGAAGCTCCTTAAGTTGCTCCTTTAAATCTACCAACTCATTAGGAGGCATCCGATATGGCCGTTTTGAAATTAGCGTAGTACCGGGTGTAAGATCGATCACGAATTCAACTTCGCGATCTGGGGACATGCTTGAGAGTTATTTGGGGAACACATCTGGATATTCATATACCACTAGTACTTTCTCGAAGTCAAGAGTGGTACTAACTTCCAAGTCATAGAGATAAGAACTGATGACCTTTGGTGCAAAAATGACTTGTTTTCCATCTTCGCTTGTGACTGAAATAGACCGTTGAGCATAAACGATTTGCCCCCTGGTTTTTGGACAACCAATCAATTCCTAATATAACATTAATATGCACTAAATTTATTACTTTGATCATGCGAGTCCCCCAAGGAATCGACTAGGTCTAAGGATACAAAAGGTGTCAATACAAAATCCAGGCTACCTTACGTGCCTTCTTGATCAGGAGCCGCTTCCATGGCAGCTCCGGTGGTTGCAATGCTTACAGCTGCACGAAAAATCCGTTGTTGTAGTCAAACCGACTTGGTGATGCTTTGGTGTAGACGACACTCCTTGGGACAGTGACCGTGTCCCTCGCAGAGAAAACAAGAGACTTTTGTAGTCGAACAGTCTCCTAGGGGGTGGTCTTTGTCGCAGTTGGGACAATTTGTAGTGCACTGGTTGATGTAATGTCCTTCCTTACCACAGCGTCGACAGACCTTGACCTTCAAGATTGCCCCATTTGACTCCCTTAGTTTGCAACTTTTAGCGAAGTGCCCCACTTCACCACAGCTAAAGTAAACACATCGGGTTCGTCGCTTCTCGGGGCAGCGGGACACAAGTGGTCCTCCTTGCTACGTACATCTGAAACATGTGATAGGGCGTTGAATCCTATGGGGGTGGTGTGTAATATCCAAAATTTCTGAGCTCTAAAAATCTTTTGAATAATTACTTGTTTGGAAAATACAATATTTGATTTTCTATTAATTTTTATTATCTTTATTTAAAGTTTAATATAAACATTCATGTAAAAATGATTTAATGTGATTAATCCCAACATCAATATCATCTCCTCCCCTTGTCTTGAATAAGGTTAGTTTCCATTCGTCTGTTATTGATTCTGTGTGCAAAGGAAGCTGAAGGGAGGGTTTGAATTTTGTTTCTGAGACTGCATGCCTGTAGATTTTGAAGTTATTTCTAGCCATAGAGAAGGGCCTTTATCTATGTGCATTTTGTTCCATGTAGAACCTCGTGGTCATGAACGTCTTCTTTCATTCGCTAAGTCCGAAATTTGCGATAAATAGGGTCTTAACAAAGTAGTAGCCCATTCGTCAAATGTGTTAGTGTTTGTGTGTCTGGTTCAGACAGACACCTATATATATGTTTACTCACTGTCGTGGTAAATGAGTTTACTTGCTCAATGCACAATGTACGAATGAAATGGTACATCGAACGCTAACAAGTGCGCTAGACACACTAAATTAAGTAAGTCTAAATAATTCTTTACTTAGTTCATAATCCAAAGACCATTTGCATTAATGTTTGTTGCCTAATCAACTAGTTTTTGGACCTATTTTTTCGCATCTAGCTCCACTGTCCGTAAATACAAAAATAACACTACAGTAGGTCAGCCAACACATGTCCCTTACAACACTCCCTGACCACGGCTCATATCACACTTCGGGGGTGCTGCATGTAGAGCACAAGAGCATCCTGCTATAAACGAATTGGAATAGCGGTGCACAGTAAAAGAAAACTACAGAGAATAGTGGCACACTGTTCTGAGACGGTAGTACATAGTGGTGCACAAACGGGAGGCAACTACGGTAAAAAACTGTAGCATCACTGTAGTAAATAGTGCTACGATTTCTCCCTGCTCTGGAAGGGCGCCTAGGCCATCTGCTACAGATCCTGTGCGCGAAAGGTACGCTCCTTCACTCCTCGTGTGCGGCAGGCCCACATGTGGCGCTTTCGAAGAGCCGTATGATGTAGCCGATGTCTTGAAGTACGGTAAGGGACACATATCACCTGTCTAACCTACCACGATACTATTTTTGTATTTACGAATGGTGAAAGACTAGATATGCAAAATCGGATTAAAAAAAAAATCAAATAAGCCAAAAACTCGCTCCCTAATCAACCTAGGACCTATTCACCTCCCGAGTACATGTACCAATCCATGTGATTGTGAAGAAGCCAACCTCGCTATAATTGTAAGAGGTCATGAAGCGAACATTTATAGGCATAGCACAAACTCATGCCCGTGTCCACTGGTAGCACCTGCGCTAACCTGTACCGTACAGAATGTACATATATACAAAGAAGAGAACGAAAGGATTTCTCATACTCATGCTCATCACACACACTCTCTCTCACGCACACAGAATTGTTCATTCATAATATTGTCGTGTTGATTATAACTAACCATGCATCCAGATTCCAGAGTAATCTTGGGGATCAACACCAGTCTATGAAGGACCAAAAGGAGATGAATGCTCCTTTTTTTTTTGCGATTAGGAGATGAATGATCCTAAATGACCATATTTGAGAAAGACTTGGCTCGTGTGTGTAAAATACCTTCCTGTGAACGAAAGTTAAAGGTCGCATAATCAAGGGTAGCACTCAACAATTTCTTTTGGAAAAATAACATATATTAAGGTTGCATAATCAAGGGTAGCACTCAACAATTTCTTTTGGAAAAACAACATATATTATATACCTCAAAGCTAGAGATAAGAAGCGCAAAATGATGAATTTCAATACTTGTCTGAAACTTAAACAATTGCGATCATCCTTAAATTAAATCAAATGGATACGATTAAAATGTGTACCACCTTACAAGTACAAATTAATCGTTCACAAGATCAATACTTACGCGTAATTAATTTTATTGTTATCATCGGACCGATCGATGTACAGCACATGGCAAGCATGCATATATGTCACAAATAACTGAGGAACTACTATGACCTTCCATATATTTCAGGGGAAAGAACTCCTATACATATATATGACCATGTAGCCCAGTAATAATCGATGGATCATCCAAAGTAATTTATGGATGAAGCAAATTAAGAATGAGAAACCAAACAACATAATATCTGTGTTGGTTCCTCTCTGCTCCCTCCACTACTGCACATCCCCCTAGCAACAAATTCAAACATATATATATGACCGACTAGATGTTTCAGTACGTATTCAGTGCTCATTCGTGCATGCGTATATATACATGGCCTTTTCAGTTATCACTTATGAGGAACTAGGTATAGAAACCCTAGAAGGCCTTGGCCTTGTAGTGATGGTGGTAGTAGAGGTCCTGGAGCTTCTTCCAGGACTCCTCCCGCTGCATCTTGAGCTGCTTGTAGAAGTTGCCGATGAACGCCTCGGCCTTGGTGAACAGCTCCTGCTTGCTCATGAGCTCCCCGGCGTCCTTCCCTTCTTCCTCCTTTTCCTCATGGACCGTCGCGTCGACGTCCTCCCACCCGTCGGCGTCCACGCTCCCGATGAAGAAGATGCTCGCCCTCGACGGGCACTTCTTGATCTTCTTCTTCTTTTTCTTTGCCGCGCCGACAACGTCCTTGACCACAGCATCTGCAAGCTTTACCTCCTTGAGGTTGAGGGAGTTGGGCAGGGTTGGAGTAACAGTAGCACCGCTAACCAAGTGAGAGTCAGTCACGACAACGTTATCACTTGGCTTGGTCAGGTTTGGAGACGCCGCTCCCGTCGTCGACGACGGCGTTGGCGGCGGCCGCTTCTTTCCGTCGCGCGGGCCGGAGCAGAGGAAGCCGGCCTCGACGCCCAGGACGACGACGAGGGCGTTGAAGAGGAGGTATAGGCAGGGGGCCCTCAGGGAGGAAGGCACCAACGGGGCAAGGAGGAAGAGGAGGAGGATAGAAGCTATCTTGGCTAGCTGAGGCAGTGATGGCAGCATCTTCTTCTCCATAACCATACGAGAAGCTATCCAGTAGGTCTCTGTGTGGTAGCTAGGAGAAGGAGTAGTAGTGGCATCTACTCCCTGGCTCTCTATATACACGTCGATCGTCGGGCACTGTGGTCCATGTGCGCCGCTGTTCTAGATAAGCTCGAGGTGGTTTCTTGTGAGAGAGAGAGAGAGAGAGAGAGAGAGCATCAGTGTGACAACATGCTTTGCATGGCGTGAACATATCCTTGTTGGAGTGATCGAAGCACGAAAGATAAGCACTGACGATAGAAATAGGTTTCAGTCTTTTGGACTTGATATATCTTGTAATTTTTCACCTGTGCTAGCTAGCTTGTGCGTGTGTGGAATTGTGGGGCAAGGTCGGTGAGCATATTCGGGTCACTTTCGTGAGGAGGCGTTTCTCGCCGTGGGACATGGAGGAGGATCTCGGGATCATTCCTGCTGCTTTTTCCCTGCACGACACTTGGTATATATTGTGGAGCCTGGTCCCGTAAGAACAACTTTTCTTTTCCCTTTATACCTTTATGGCCTCTACTTTTGTTTTGCCCCCAGTTTTTGTTCTCCAAAAATTTCTAATACCTTTATACTTAATTAAGAAAGCCTAATACCTTATAATAAATAAACATTTATTCGCCAGGTGACACGTAGCAGAATCGAAGTACGTACGTAGCTCCCGAGTGTCATATATAATTGCACCGTGTGTAACGTCTAACACCCAATAAATCCCGAGTGTCATGGAGGTACACTAGGGAAGCTTAGGTGCCAAAGAGTATTTTTTGGGCCGTATAACGATATATAACATAACATTACATCCTGTGTGTCTGGCTGAGAGGTACACTCGGGATATTCCCACCTGTCGAGGCGGCAAAGGTATACATGCAGCAAGATTGTTTGCCGTGCTATCGAAGGTCGACCCGAGACAAACCTTAGAAACATATCCTACAAGTGTGATCTCATAAATTCATCAAAGCCGACAAGCTAGACAATGTTACATCCAAATAAAGCCGGGCAACTTTTGGAATTTGAATTGGAGTCAAAAGATATATCTCTCTTTATACTTTTTGGACACAAGTAGCTTTTTATCCTCTTATCCGTCCTGAGTGCGTTTGTATGAACATGAGCGGTTTAGTCTTCCTTGAACATTTTTTTTTCCTTTTCAAAAAGAGGCCGTTATCCTCTACTGTTTTTGAATGACATAGCGGGGTATTGTTTGTACATATCATACAAATACTTGTAGTGTTGAGTACTAACTAGGTGGCATAATGACCCCCTAACCTAGCTTACTAATCTAGTCAAAATTCGGTGAAAATTAGCACGGTAGTTATTCCACCAAATAATATGGATTTAGTGCCTGCTGGATAAAGTTTGTGAATAAGGATATAGAGGATCTAAGGACCATGGATTCGATCATATTCCCTCGCTTTTGGAGAGTGGATAAATAGCTGGGAAAAAAAAGACAAGGTTCCTACCACCGCCTGCATCGATCCAGTCGTACAAACGCAACCTTTTGGTCGAAGAAAATGCTACATGCGCGTAAAGAACGCACACAAACTCCCACACGTGAGTCACCGACAGAGATGGCCCACTTAGAAATTCCACCACCAACAGGGAGCCTTTGTCAGAAACAGCATGTTAGTGGTACAACCCTTGAGAGTTTGTTTGAATACATTGTGATCCAACTCAATTCAAAAACTCAAAATTTGAACTAAAATCCCTTCAAATTCAAATGAATAGATTCTATTCCCTCTTTATCGAAACAAGTCCTGACAGAGCTGGGGGTATTGTTTGTACATATCATACAAATACTGGTAGTGCTGAGTAGCAGTTGCGGTTGAGCACAACTAGCACGGTAGTTATTCCACCAAATAATATTGATTTAGCTCCTGTTAAAAAAAGTTTGTAAATTAAAAAAAAAAAGGATACGGAGGATCTAAGGTCCATGGGTCCGATCATATTCCCTCGCTTTTGGAGAGTAGATAAAAAGCTGGGAAAAAGAGAACGTTCCTACCGCATCCCGCATCGAGGCGTACAAACACAATCTTTTATGTCGAAAATGCTACATGCGCGTAAAGAGCGTGCACCAACTCCCGCCTGTAAGTCACTGACAGAGATGGCCCACCTAGAAATTCCACAATCAACAGGGACCCCTTGTCAGAAACGGAATGTTAGTTAGATTCTTTTACATGTTTCGTTCACAGTGCGCAAAGCAGCCCTCTCTTTTGCACATTCTCTTATCTTTTGGCGAGAAAGTGAATCATCTGGAAATATTCAGAAGTGCCTCGTCGATCTTATCTTTTGGTGAGATAAGATGCAGTTGGTGAGTTGGTGAGTTGGGAGATTGCTATGTGCCAATGTGCTTCGCTACGCATGTGCAGATGTGGAACTTTTGCAGATGTAATATTTTTGGCCGTATTAGTGTAAATCCAGACCATATTTATAAAAATAACCGTCACCCGTTTTTTCTTTACAAAAATATCACCTTGCCGCATAGCTACTGTGCGGCATACCCTGCACTCCCACCATATGTGCCCTGCCACAAGGTCACCGTGCGTTGGCGGCCTACCGCACGACCGTCGTGCGGTGGCCCCTGCCACGTGTCGTCCCCTCCCTCTCCCGCACGCACGGCCCTCCCCTCCCCCTCCCGCATGGCCACCCTGCGGTGGTCCACGAAATAGCCAAAAAAAATCCCAAAAACATCGGTCCGATCCCCCGAAGAAACACAAAACTGCTTGTTTTGGAGGAGGCTCAAGACGCCACCGCCGCACGATGGCCACCTTCCCACCGCCGGCCCTCCCTTCTCCAGTAAATTCGTTGCCCGTCGGTGTCCCCCTTGCTCACAAGTCGCGCGTGAGACAACCCATCCCATGTCCAACACAGTGGCTCCTCCTTTGCTTGGTTATAAATACCGAGCTCTTACAGTCGCTCATCGCTCATCTCAATTGTGTTTCGATTCTCACGCTTGTCACTGAGAACTCAGAGAACGAAACATAATATATTTTTTTGGAGATTAATAATTTGATTGCTTCTCGTCGCTCATCTTTTTTTATTTCTTTCCCCGAATGGCAGGTAATTATTTATCGGATGCCTTTGTCATTATTATCATTATCGTAGTTAATCAGTCTTAATTTAGTAAGCATAATTAAATAGTTTTGTGGTAATTAATTAGTCATAATTAGTTAGTTTAGTGATAATTAATTAGTTCACTGCTAACTAATTAGTCATAATTAGTTTAGTGGTTAGCAGTACGACATATTAAATTAGTGGAAATGAACCACTCGTAATTTATTTAGTGGTAATTAATCAGTTGAAATTAGTTAGTTTAGTGCTAATTAATCAATCGTAATTAGTTAGTTCATTGCTAATTTATTAGTCGTAATAAGTTAGTTTAGTGGTAATTAATTATTTAGTGGTAAATAATTAGTCGTACTTAGTTCATTGGTTATCAGTCCAGTATATTAAATTAGTAAAAATTAACTAGTTGTAATTTATTTAATGGTAATTAATCAGTTGTAATCAGTTTACCAGCAATTAGTTAGGCATAAGTAATTTAGTGCAAAATAGATAGTCATAAGTAATTAAGTGGCAGTGAACATGTGGTTCGTAATTAATTTTTAGAAGAGTAATCATATTGCTGGTAATAATTTAGTATTCATATTTAATTACAAATATGTAATCGATCACTTGCATGCAATTTGTTGTCATTGTTTGTTACATCACGTACCGCGGATGGGGTTGATGTGACTTTAGGTAACTTCAAACATGCAAGACTTGATAGTATTTTATGGTGATGGTTTCGTACAGACCAGACCCGATGGGTTGAACCTGTCGGGATGCTGGTACAAGATTGTTCGGACGAAGGGCTTTGATGCGATGAATATCTACGAGCTTCGAAACTACATCCGGAGGGAGTTCATCACGGAGGCAATGGCGAAGAAACTTGTGATCAAGGGGATCAGCTGCACGAATGCCGTGTGGGAGCTTGTCAAGGTGACTAGAAGCTTAGCATGGAGCCAGTACATGTAGATTGCCTCCCAGCGTGAGACGGCCATTTACGGGAGGGCGATGGTGTACGTGAATTTTGTACAGAGGGCGCCAGCAAACCTTGATGATGTTAGGGCCTCTACAAGAGGGCAAGCACAGCCCGACCATGAAGACGGTAGCACGGAATGTGCTGTCTCGGAGGTAAGACGTGTGTATAATTTTGTGCGAAATGAGGGGGATGGAATTGTGGTGGTCGGCCCGCATTGACTGCCATGAGAATCTACTGGAGCAGCCTCTCGGGTTGGAGTCCGACGAGGACACCGACCCAGGCTCGAATGGTAGCGACGAGGATGAGAAAATATCCGATGGTCCACCGGGGGAATTATGTCATCGGAGGTACCTTACGTGGCATCGAGACTTGATGATATCGCGGTGCGTTAGGTCGTACTACTACAAGAAGAAGGCTCCCAGTGGGGGTGTGATGCTAACACCCTCTTAGTTGGGCAACGCTTCCCTAGTAAGGCGGCCGTGCAACAAGCTATATCACGGTACGCCTTGTCCATCAGCCGTGTGTACCGAGTGCATCGGTCCAACCCAGGGTAGTACACAGTGAAGTGCGTAGTGGAAGGTTGCCCTGGCAAGGTCAGCGCTCAATGAGTAAAGATCTTTGATTCGGTCTTCGGGGTCAAGGCGTTGATCGACCACACTTGCGAGCTTAGCGAGCCCCTGCGGCAGCATTAGAACGTGACTTCTGCATATGTTGCAAGCCTCAAGAGGCACCTAGTTGCAGCGGACGTGTCTATCTCCCCCGAGATGCTGATGTCAGAAGTCACCAATCTGGTTGATTATCCAGTTAGCTACAACAAGGTCCGATGAACCAAGTAGATGCAAAGAGACGTATAACCTTGTGCTGAGATTGCTTGACCAAATTGCTGAATCAAACCCCGGCACATACATAAACAAGCTTGAGAGAGAAGATACTGATGGAGAGCCCAACTACTTCATATTGAACCGAGTGTTCTGGGCTTTCGCCCAAGCCGTTCGAGGCTTCCAGTTCTGTTGTCCTATGCTCACGATGGGTGATACTTTCCCCACAAGGAGGTACAGGGGCATCATTCTCACCGTAGTGGCTGCCGACGCGAATGACCAGTTTCTCCCGGTGGAATTTGCCATTATAGAGAGCGAGAACACATCCAGTTAGATGTGGTTCCTGGCGGACGTGAAGAGGGCAGTGGTGGGAGTCCGGCGTAATGTATGTGATGTGGGGTGCCCGATCTTCTCGACGTAGAACCTCTCGATAACTTGTGTATCCTAACGAACCACCAGCTGATCCTCCGCGCTAATGCACGGACTTGCAACTCTATGAAAAATTCGCCCAAATACACACTTGATTGGATCCTCGTTGACCACAAGCGAAAATCGTCGAACCCTCAATTCCCAGTGGAAAATCAAGAACAACCCCTTGTTCTCAACGCCCAATTCCTTCTGTTTTGGCTATAAGCACAACAGGAGAATCAAGCAAAAGCTTTGAAAATATATTAAACGTAGTCTGAGGTTACAATGGGGGTCTAACTCTCAATATATAGTGTCCCTTCTCCTCCTCATGGCTGGCCAAGAGGCCCTACTCCTACTCTAATTCGGAATTAGAACTCCTACTCCAATTCTGACTCAATCTAAAACAAAAAGGAAACTCTAATTTTACAACTGTCATATTATTTCAGTTATATCTTTTGACGCAGCAGTAATTTCGATGTGAGGGAGGATCTATTGGATCGGGCTTGAAGTTATCTTTCCAACAAGTCGAAGAACACCCAAATCGGACTTCGTATGAAAAAGTTATGACCTTTTTACTCCAGACTGTCCTGCTGATTCCGAATCCGAATTTGAGGCTGATTCCGAATCCGAATTGAATTCTGAGTTGATTCCGAGTTTGAATTTGGTTGGGCTTGTGGAAGTTTCGAATTTGACTTGGATTCTTGGGCTTCTCTCCCTTTGCTTGTCTCCCACGAGCTTCTCCTCCATTGCTTTGGCTCCAGCGTCCCTCTTGGTTCCGAAGGCTTCAAAATGTTCAAACCTTAGAATGCACAAAATATTTGCATGAGATAGCACCCAATTATGATCAATGACAATAGAAGATTCATTAAGAAACAAAAGCACATGTTGATTTAGAAGGTTAGCTCTATCTCTTGTTCGTGCACCAACATGCACTTCTACACTTGTATTACTTGTAGCCTCACTTATGGCTTGTAGATCAATATGTGTATCACCACCAATAGGAGAAAATGTATAAGTGTTAGAGATGCCCCCATCAATAGTAGTAGAAGATGGCAAAGAGCTAGGGATGCCCTCATCAGTATGCCTAATGACAGACTATAATGATGCGTTGTTGGTGGCCATCAACATCACGTAGCATGGGACAGATCGCCCTCACCAGTGGAATGACATGCAATCCAAGTGGTGCGTGAGGTATCTCACATCTAAATTGTTCACGCGGTTCCGCAGTCAGGAAGTTATGAAGACGTTCAAGGCATTGTGTCTGCAAAACTAGAGGCGGAAGTTTGAGTCCATCTGAAGAGACCTCGAACACCGGGCTACGAGACACACAAGGCAGTCCACTCTGGAGATACTGGAGGGAGAGCAACTCAGCAATGCCATAAATTTCTCCGAGTGGATTCATTAGCACACTCCTGAATTGGGGAAATGGCCCCTTCTTTATGACACAGACGGTGCGAGGTACGGGATTATGACGACTAAGATGTCCAAGAAGTACAACAGTGTCCTCAAAGGTATGCAATGTCTCTCTATCACCACGATCATTGAGAGGACATGGACTCGCACTGTTGGTTATTTCATCAATAGAGCCACCGCAGCCAAGCGATAGACGGAGGAAGGCAAGCAATGTGTAACACCCTAGTTATGCGAAAGCCAAGATGTTACCTAAAATCTCTACCACAACTCAATAATATGATTCATTTCCAACCATTTAACACTAAGGATCAAACTAGGGTTCATTCGTAAGAGATCTAGCATGTTAAACTTCCTAAATTTCAGCATTTATCAATTAACACCACTATCTGAGCATGATAATTCATTCAAATAAACCTGTTAAGAATTTAACTAAAGAGCATGACCCAGTAACTAGTTTGACTGAGGCGCAACAGTTCCCAATAATAATCATCAGGAAAGCCATTTATTATCACAATCCCAAATTCATAATTGCAAGGTAATAGCAAAATTATTATTTCATAGGTGAAGTGAATGAGTGCATCCATGTGTCTACTCCCTTCCAAACATGCCGTCTTCAAGGATCACCTAAAACAAGCAAACACAGCAAGGGTGAGTCCACTACTCAACAAGTACAAAAGAGTATTATGAACAACAAACACACAATAGGACAGAAAATGAAGCAGTATAAATCATATGAATGAATGAATATGTTTGCTCTTCTCTTCTGCTTATACCGGTATAGCCATTGAAGACCCGTCGGTGTTCACTCATGCCTGCATTATCCAAAATACGGGGATCCAAAGTCCGTTCGAAGAATGTTTCAAAATGGGGATCCAAATTGCCCACATTGGAATGGTGGGTCTTATGTGCCCATGTTGGAATGATGCGACTTCACTACCCACTCCCGTGGGTGAAATATGAACAATACTTGCATGAATGAATGTATACAGGGAACATCAATATTTGTAGGACCGTAAAGGCGACTAGGGGGGGTGAATAGGCGCTTTCTCAACTTTCTCGCCTAAATCAAATTCAACACGAACTTTACTCCTTTAGTTATGAAAGCTAAGAAGATCAGTAAGCGCACAGTGGAAGCCTTGTGCTGAATTTGATAAACCCCTCAACCACACGACACAAATGTGGACAATTGAACTTACTGTTCTGAACTGGGTACTGGCGGTCAGACCGACGTTCAACGAGCGGTCGGACCAGCTACTAACTGGAGGTCGGACCGGTGGATATCGGTTCGACCCGGCAGACTGAGCGGTCTGAAATGCGGGCGGTCAGACCGCCGTTACAAAACCGGTCAGACCGGTTCAGTCCAGTACTGAAAAATCAAGCCCAAATTCAAAACGAAATTTGATCAAACTTTTGAATCAACCAATGAAACTTGACCAAATTTCGAGCACACCTCCCTAAGGATATTAGAGACCTATTTCTAGCGACGATCCTTCAGATCCACTTCGCAGAATCGATCTCTCAAGGTTTTACCAAAGAAGTGCACAAACCCTAGAAATATGAAAAACTTTGATTCAAGACTTGCTTGTGGGGGTTGATGGTCTAGATGATTCTAGGAGTATTCCCACACATCAAAGCAAGACAAAATGGGTCAAGAGACCAAGCTTAAACACTTGAATCAAGGAAGCACCAAATTCATCCAAAAGAGAGAAGAACACAAAGAAGACAATTGATCTCTCAAGCAAGCATCACAAGATTGATTGATCTCACAAGATGCTTACAAAGCCACTCCCTCAAGGAGGACAAGAGCTCACCAAGGAGCAACCACAATCTCTCCCTCTCCTCTCCTCTCCAAACCCTAACCCTAGAAAAGGCTAAGGAAAAACAAATGAATGCTTCAAGGGGTTTTACATCTCCCCCTTTTCTATTTATAGGAGAGGCCTAGGGTTTCACTTTTGGGACCCACTCACACATGGGACCCACACACATATAACTATTGAAGCAATCGCCTGCTTCACCACGTGTAGGTTGATCAGCGGTTTTCATCACGTCGCCAAGCCTCTCTTGTCTGAATCCCATCGGAACCTCCCAGAGACTCGCACCGACTTCTGCACCGCCTGATCCAACCAGCTGCACCGAACCACCCGTTCGATCCATCTTGCCCATCCTGCACCATGCTTGAGTCACACGACCTCACCCGGTATCCATGACCGTTCTGGACCTCAGCTCTCCAAGCGTAGTCCCGATCCACCTCACCGTTGATGTCGTTGACCTGCAAGCCACCTGCACAGCAATAGACAAACAAACCGTTTCCGGGAACAAGTTCTTCACAACTTGACCCACGTTAGCTCCGTAATGCAATATGCAACAATAAAGCATTGAACTTCATACATAAAACACATTCAAAACACATCAATGCAAACTTGGCTATCCTCCAAGTCAACGGCGGTCTGACCGCCCCACAAGGCCGGTCCGACCGATTTCAGGCCGGTCCGACCGATTCCACAACGGCGGTCGGACCGCCCGAAAAGACTTAGCCAAAATTCCAGCGTGAAAATCCGAAACCTTTTGGAAATTTCAACTGAATAGAACTTTTGACTGGGAGCTCCAAAAATGATGCGACCACATCCAGGAGACTCCCCTCACCTGCCTACACAACCTATTTTTGGCTTAGCCCCGAAATCCACTTTTAGGTCAGGCCGGTCCGACCGGCAACCACGGCCGGTCCGACCTCTCCACGGGCGGTCTGACCGCCCCACACCACCGGTCAGACCGCCTGTGGTCTGACAGCCTTGGAGCAAACCCGAAAACGCGACAAATGGCAAACCAACAAAGCCATTGCCAATTGACTCATCATCCTGAGATCATGCATATATCCTCACGATATCCACAATATTATATCAAAGAACCATGGTAGAACAATTATGACAGTGATCAAGTAAATATCAAATTATTCATCACACAAGCATCGAACTAGGATGGTACATAACAAAACATGACACTTCAGTTGTACTTGCCTTTCGCGCTACGACGTGTTGGGAGGCAAGGATGGTGCCCCAAACCCCGAAGCTCCTTCTCCTACACAATTGAATCACTAACATAAGGACGATGTGAAATGAAGTCACTACTCGCAACACTATAACCCGCCTTCCCAAGACCCGGGGTTTAAAGGTTGGTTTTACTCCAATTACGCAATAGTCTCGCAAAAGGCAACACTGGACAGCAATTAAAAACCTTCATAACTTTTGCTACGAAACTTGTAAGGGTGTGATCTTAGACTATTTGGAAACATAACGAAATTTTCTACGATAACCTAGTTGGCATAACTTCCCAATTCAGCCTGCTTCTATGTCTAATGATCAGATGAAGTATCTGTACTAACCTACTGCGGTAGAAGAAAATCCATAACTTTTGATTGGCTCAACCAAAATTCAAGTTCTCTACCAATCTAGAAAGCTTAGTGAATTGCCTACAACATTCAAGATGGGTGAACTCTCTAAATCGTCCCCAAACTAAATCATATTGGCTAATCAAAGTAACTGCTAACCTTCGTCAGCCCTTCTGGACAGTCATAAAGAAACCCACATAACTTCTAGACCATAGCTCCGATTTGGGTGATATTTATGCCTATGGAAATATAATAATGATCCCTACAACTCTCTAGGAGAATGAATTCCCCAATTTGGTGTCGAACTATGCGAAAATAGATGCACAAGAAAACATACAGATTCTGAATCTTTGCGCAACAGCTCGACGAAAATGTACCACCACTCCAATAGAACTCGGGAATTTACCCTTGGAGATGAAGTTACCCGGCATGTCCCCGGCAAGGTGGTGGACCAGGGAGGGGTGGTGGAGGCACTGGCCAAGGGGGAGAAGGGAGAGGTGGCGGCAATGGGGGAAGGGGACGAGTGGGGGCGGCTAGGGTTTGGGGAAGCGCCTCCCCTTTTGGTCGGCCCTCCTAGGCTAGCTCTCCCTCTTGGGTCGTGGCCCGCGGCCCAGATTGGTGAGAATTTGCGAAAAACCCCTTGTTTTTCAGAAAATTCCACTCTTTTAGTTGGATTTTTTCCTTCCGGCTTCTTTTCTAGTTACCCGATTAAAATTCAGAGGATTACATTCTACCCCCCTTCAACGGAATTCGACCCCGAATTCTAATCAAGCTTAACATGCCAGAATAAAATCTCTAGAACATTATCACGTACTTGCTGTGAATAATTTTGGGTAAAGCTGGCGCATGCGGGACTCCAATTCCCAGGTCGCCTCTCTCTTGGACTGATGTGTCCACAACACATTAACGTATACCAACGTCTTGTGTCTCAGCACTCGCTTTGATCTCTCCAGAATGCGCACTGGACACAACTCAAATGTGAGGTCTTGCTCAATAGTCAGCGGTTCCAAAGAAATTTTATGCTCTGGGTCTTTCAAAAACTTTCTCAGCATCGAGACGTGAAACACATTGTGAACTCCACGCATGGACTCAGGAAGGTCCAGGAGGTAGGCTAGCTTCCCAATTCTCGCAATAATCAGGAACGGTCCGACGTACCTCGGGCTAAGCTTCCCTTTAGTTTCGAATCGGACAATGCCCTTAGTGGGAGACACTCTCAGGAGCACCTGGTCTCCAACCGCAAACTCCAAGTCACGCCTCCTCACATCTGCATAGCTTTTCTGCATGCTCTGCGCCGCTAGCAGGTTCTACCTCACCATGGCCAGACGCTCAACGGTCTTCTGAATTCAGTCCGGACCCAGAGCTGCCTTCTCATGCACTGCATCCCAACAAAGTGGCGATCTGCATTTCCGCCCATACAGAACTTCGAACGGTGCAGCTCTAATGCTGGAATCGCAGTTGTTATTGTAGGAAAATTCTGCAAGTGGCAACTGGTCCTCCCAACTTCCCTTCCAAGACAGAACGCAAGACCGCAACATATCCTTCAAGGTCTGAATAGTGCGCTCTGACTGTCCATCTGTCTGAGGATGGAACGTTGTACTAAGATGAAGCTGTGTGCCCAAAGCACTCTGCAGACTCTCCCAGAACTTGGACACAAACTTCGCGTCCCTGTCCGAAATAATGGTCTTGGGCACCTCATGTAGTCTCACTATTTCTCGCACATAAATAGGAGCTAGATCGCTCGCTGAACTTATCGTGCGAATAGGAATGAAGTACGCAGACTTGCTGAAATGATCCACCACTATCCAAACTGCATCCTTTCCTCGAGACAAACGAGATAATGCCACCACAAAATCTATAGAAATGTCATCCCAAGGCCACTAGGGAACCTCCAAAGGCAGCAACGGCCCAGCAGGACGCTAATGCTCAGCTTTTACTTGCTAACAAACACCGCAAGAAGCCATATAATTAGCAATGTCCATCTTCATCCTTTTCCACCAGAAATGCTATTTCAGACCTCGATACATCTTAGGCTCCCCAGGATGAACAGTGTACAGAGTGCGATGTGCCTCCCTCGAGATATCATCTTTGACCTCCGCCTTTTGCGGCACGCACAGGCGGCTTTTAAACCTCAAGGCACCAGAATCATCAATACTGAAATCTCCCTCTTTGCTCTCATCCAATCGCCTCCTAACCTCCTGTAGTAACCGGTCACTTCGATGTGCTTCCCACACACGGTCTGGGATAGCTCACTCAAGGATCAACTGAGTCTCAACCTTTGATGTGCCCGCATAACAATATGATATCCTCATGCGATCAAAATCAGCAACGAGGCAATCTAGAGTAGCGGGAGTCATCTTGCGACTAAGAGCATCAGTAGTGACATTAGCTTTACATGGGTGATACTGAATAGTAAGATCATAGTCCTTGATCAACTCCAGTCACCTCCTTTGCCTCAAATTCAGATACTTCTAAGTGAATATATATTTGAGACTCTTGTGATCTGTGAAAATATCACAAGGCTCACCGTATAGATAATGCCTCCAAATCTTGAGAGCAAAGACAACCGCAGCCAACTCCAAGTCACGAGTGGGATAATTCTGCTCGTGCTTTTTTAATTGTCTTGACGCATAAGCAATCACCTTGCAATCCTGCATGAGAACACAGCCAAGACCCACTCGAAACGCTACGGAATAGACTGTGAACCGCTTCCCTGACTCGGGCAGAGTGAGAATAGGAGAGGTCACTAACTTCTCTTTCAGAGTGCAGAAACTGCGCTCACACTCATCGGTCCACTAGAATCTCACCCCTTTCTAAGTAAGGTTAGACATCGGCTTGGCGATGATAGAGAAATCCTGCACAAAACGCCGATAATAACCCGCCAAGTCCAGGAAACTTCTCACCTCCTTCACATTAGTCGGCCTCTTCCAATCCACCAATGTAGAGACTTTGCTAGGATCAATAGCAATGCCCTGAGGATTAATCACGTGACCCAGAAAACTCACTTCTGAAATCTAGAATTCACATTTCTTCAACTTAAAGTAGAACTTGTGCTCTCTTAAAGTCTCTGAGACCAGCCTCAATTGACAATCATGATCCTCATAGGTCTTGGAATAGATAAGAATATCATCAATGAACACCACTACAAATTCATAAAGGTACCGATGGAGCATGTTGTTCATTTCTTCTATGAAAACTGTAGGTGCATTTGTTCGTCCAAAGTACATTACTTTATACTCATAATGACCATACCTCGTAGAGAAAGTCGTCTTTTCAATGTCCTGCTCCCGAACTCGTATTTGATTGTACCCTGACTGAAGGTCAATCTTGAAGAACACTTTAGCTCTTTTCAGCTGATCAAAAGATCCTCAATACAGGGCCAGAGATGTTTATTCTTTATCGCCACTTGATTGAGAGCCCGATAATCCATGCACATACGGCAACTGCCATCTTTCTTCTTTGTGAAGAGAACAGGCGCCCTCCACGGTGAAATACTATGCTGAATCATACCTTTGGACAACAAATCGTCCAATTGCTTTTTCAGCTCATCCTGGAAGGGTCGAGCCAAACGGTACAAAGACATAGAAATAGGTCCAGTACCAGGAATAAGATCAATCCAGAATTCCACATTCCACTTTAGAGGCATCCCAGAAAGTTCTGCAGGGAAAACATCAGGATATCCACACACTACCGGAATGTCCTCGATGCGTAGTGATGAATCTGCCTTTGCGCTAGTAGACCAAAGCAGTCCAATTGTTGATGCTCGTCGGCTAGGGAACAAACTGGCCAACACAAAAAAGGAATCAGATGGCGTACTGCCCTGAAACACCAATTCTTCACTCCAATAGCTATGAGAACTATGAAGATCAATGTACAAACATAGCGGAAGATTTGTACTGAATCCAATCGAGACCCTGAATCAAAACAATCAAAATCACCAAAAACTCACATCTCAACGAGTTGGACGGTCAGACCTCTCCGCCTAGCAGTCTGACCGTTACATGGGGCGGTCTAACCTCTCCAAGGGGGCGGTTTGACCTCCAGTACGATGAACAATAAAATTAGCCCGAACTCGAAATCACAAATTGATATCACTTTTGATCCATAACTCTAAACTTCACAAAACTTAAAACGTACCTTCTCTAGGATGTCAAGAACCTATTCCAATCAAGGATCATGAAAATCATTGCCAAAGTTCTGACCTTTTTCTGTTTGAGTGAAGGTTGCTTCAAAACCGAGTCAAAACCAAAATATGATCCAAAAATATGCTCGTGGGTGATAGATGATCAAGATAATCCTAGATACATTCCCACATGTCGTAGCAAGCAGGATCCAGACCAAAAACCAAAGGAAAACGAAAGGATCAAAAAAGCTCCAAAATCACAAAATAGATAGTAAGAACAAGAAGAGCATCATCTTAAGGAATCTTGCTTGGATTGATTTGAGATGGATGTTGGTTTACAACCACTCCATCATGGAGGACGAATACTCAACACTTGAGCACACAATCAATCCAACTCTCTAGAACTCTAACCTCTCCACTATCCTCTCCCTAAACACCAAAATTATGGTTTCATCAAAAATCAAGAGTTGGGAGGTGCACAAACAGGACGCTCCCCTATTTATAGTGGAGGCTAGCTTCTAGAAGGGCATTCCTAATGGGCACCCGTTAAGCCCACACATAAACGGGTTTAACTCACGCATGCATTTCAAAGCACCGTCTTCCTCTTCTCTTGACCTAAACCACTTCTCCTTGCGCCGTCTTACGCCGTGATTTAGCCAAAAGCTATCAAGGCGGTATTTTTGTGAAGTTACCAAAATACACATTCTCGATCTTTCTCCAAAGACCGAGTCCAAACTTCGTGAAGCAATTAATCCCATGCCTCGCCACATGTAGGTCGAACAACGACTCTCTTCATGTCGGTAAGTCTCTCCCATCTGGCTCCCACGGAAACCACCATGGCACTTGCACTGACCCCTGTACCGCTTGATGCAACCCGTCGCATCGAACTTCCTGTTCGGTCATCCTTATCAATTTTGCGTCATGCTTGAGTCCATTGACTTCACTTGGCATCCTCGACCGTTCTGAACCTCAGCTCTCCAAGCCTAGTCCCGATATCCTCACTGTTGACCGTCGTTGACCTCTAAGCCTCCTACACAATAATAGACCAAGAAATTAATTTTGGAAATAAGTTCTTCGCAACTTAACCCACGTTAGTAAAAATATGCATCATGCAAGATATATGCACTGAAACCCATGAACTTGACCTAAACTACAATCATTGCCGCCAAGATGGCTGGCGAACAAGTCAAAACCAGTCAGACCACCACCCATGGCTGGTCTGACCGCCCTCTGCCCGGTCGGACCGCCACCTGGCCAGTCTAACGCCCAGCATGGAACTTAGCCAAATTTTCTCCCTGTAAATCTGGATCATCTCTGAAAATTTCAAATGAATAAAACTTTTGACTCGAAGCTCCAAAAATTATGAGACCAAGTGTAGGAGAATCCCCTTTCTTGCCTACACGCTCTATTTTTTTTTGTCCCAGCTCCAAATTCAAAGACACTTAATGGCCGGTCAAACTACCGCCCATGGCCGGTCTGACCGCCAGCCTCTAGGCCTAAGGCCTGGTCGGTCTGACTGCCAGAGATGGCCAGTCTGACCGCCACCTAGCCTGTTTGACCGCCAATGACCTGACAGCACCTGAACTTTACCAAAAACGCACGAATCGACAAACCTTCAATGCCATTGCCAATTGTAACATCATCATAAGATCATGAGCATATCCCCATGATATCCACAATCTCCCACTTCATGAACACATTGGCAATTTCCCAGAAAATGTAATTTTGAGGTTTGAAAATAAAAATAATCGACGTTTTCGCACAAAGGCACAACTTGGTCCAAAAGCAAGAGAACACAATGGAAATAACCAAGTTGACTTCAGATTAGCATAGGCTAGAAAGATAAGGCAAAAGAAAGCAAGAAAGCTTCAATTTCCATATAAGAGTAAAAAATCTCACTTAAAATCCATATGAAAGAACAATTGTTTAATTTGACCTTTGATCATTGTGGGGTTCCAAGAATTACAATTCAAGTTCAGAAATGGAAATAAAATCATAAGAATGCAAATTAGATACTCCTCCTCACTATGATCACCATTTTTTAGAAATTTACATTTTCTCCCTTTTTCTCCAAAAGGCTCCCCCCTCTGTCATTTTTGTTATATCTTCTCCCCCTTTGTGTAACACCCCAGCCCAACCTGAGCCTGGAATGCTACTACCATAACAAGACTACAAATGAAACTAAGACATTTCTTTCTAATTTCCGACAGAATCTCCTTTGTAAACTGAACCATCTGGACATCCACACAATTAACAGTAATATTAAGCAATTATCTAATCACGCATACTAAACATTTTTATGAAAGAAACTACCATAAAACACTATCCAACTCCAAAGAGGTTGTCCACGACATAGGACGTAAAGAAGTAAGCCTCACATAAAACTATTCAAAATCGAAGCTATGACTTAAATGTTTTGTTCAACTTTATTCGTGCCAGTGTGCAACCATGATAATTTCTACTCCCGCCCATGCATGCCGTCCACAACCGATGTACCTAAAAAAACAACACTGCAAGGGTGAGTCCAAGACTCAGCAAGGCCAATGATACAAAATATAACAAAATCATTAAGTATCCAACAGTGTATCAACATCACGAATCGAATCAATATATGAATGAATGAATGCACATGCACTTCTCTTTTGCTCATATCAGAGAAGCGAGTGAACACCGCTCGGTGTTCACTTATGCCCGCGTTCTACAACACGCTGGATCCAAAGCCCGCTTGAGAACAAGTCAACCGGGGATCCATAATGCCCACTTTGGAATGGTGGGTCTTACAATCACCACCCACTCCCGTGGGTGTCGCAAGTCCACAACTTGCGTTCATGAGTGCACATGATGAAAAATAAAATGACGATAATCAAATTTCCACTCCCGTGGACGGAAACGAAGCATGCATGAATGGAATGAATCATGTATCACAGGAAACATAAATATTGTAATATGTCCACATCATGAGCACAACGCAAGAACAATCATATATTTAACACATCATCATGCATTCCTTTGAAAACAACACAAATGATCAAACAGTACTTGCCTTCCGTGCTGCGACGTACTAGGAAGCAACGAAGGTGTCCTTCCACCCACCGCCTCACCGCCTACACAAGCATTTACACGGAATAAGAATAACAGGTATGACACATCTACACGAGCCCTATCATACCCTCTAACCAACCCACACAACCATGGGTTCAATTTGACAACTTCACCCAAAAGACCAGATTACTACTCTACTGGCAGTTGTACGATAAAATTCACCATTAATTATATGTAACTCCTAAATACCTGAAACCAGTGCTCAGATAATCCTAATGAACCAGGCTACGAAACTTTAGTTGGCAGGATCCTCTGATTCGGCCAAAACAGAGGACTAATCTGCCTAAGAAGACACCGACAGAAACCTGTCCAGATTTCAGAACAGTCGTAAAGAAAAGCCTGTAACTTTCAGTCTACAGATCCTATGGAGATGATCTTTATCAATATAGAATCATGGAGAAATTATCTTCAAAAACCTATTGGGGTGGCCTCCCTGAATCTGGCTCTATCTAGAACAAAACTGAAGAGCAACCAACAGTCTCCAAAATTTCTGACAGACAGAGCAGTGTGCGGTTAAAAATTCATAACTCCTAAACCACTCGGTGGAATCTCGTGATCTCGGTGCCAAAAGAAAGATAACGAAACCAGGAACATATCTCTAGGAGACGTCAACCCGATATTCGGCCTCTAAAGGGTCGAAACTGGCCGCGAAACGAGACGGATGCGTTCTGGAATCTCCAGAACAGAAACCGATTTAGATCTAATCCACCATTAAGCAATAAAATCGAATCAAACTACCACTAAAACCTTCGTTACCCTTGAAGATCTGCAGGGAGACGTGGATCCACCTCCCAAGGACCTCCCTCCCTTCTCCTCCCTTCCCTCTCCAAGACCGGCCACAAGATCGCCGACGAACGGGCGGCGGCGCCGTTGGAAGGAGACGGCTTCGGGGGAGAGCTTGGGGGCGACACCGGGGATCTCCGCAGCAGCGAGACGCCGTCAAGGAGCAGCGAGAAACACCGGGGAGAATGGGAATGGAGGTGGCGGCTCTAGGGGGGAGAGGAGGGAGTGGGGGAGGCGGCTAGGGTTGGGGGCGCCTCCCCCTCCCCTTGGCCGGCCCCCCTTGGGCCGGCCTCCCCCCTCTTGGGCGGCCCAGGTTGTCGCAAAAATGCGAAAAACTCCTCATTCTACAAGAATTTACATTTCTTTAATTGCCTATTCGTCCCCGGTTTTCTTTTAAAATCTCCCGATTCGATTCCGGGGTATTACATTCTACCACTCTTAACAGGATTCGACCTCGAATCTACGCATCGATCTATTAGAATGAAGAACGACTAGAAATTAACAATCTTAAATATTTACCTGAAATGAACAAGTCAGGATATTGATCTCGCATACGAGACTCTAGGTCCCAAGTGGCCTCTCTCTTGGACTAGAGAAACCACAACACAAATTCATACAACAAGACTGACCTAACGCTCAACCTGAACTTTCTAGGTTCACTCATCAGAAGAGGGTCGATGGTCAATGTCTTTAACTAAATCTCAAACTTTGAGTGGCTCATCTGTTCACTCAGCACCAGAATACACAAGAAGTTGCGTACTTCGCGTATGTACCCTCGACGGACAAAACGATATGCCAACTTTCTAATTTCTGCAACTCTCGGAAACGAAAAGAATCCAACTGGAAATAGCAAGTCCTCATCGCATCCACGCTTTGCTAACTCTCCACCAAAATGTTAAATTCCAAATTTGACAATTCATCACGAAAACAAATCCATTTTCTAAATAGGCAGGTTACGAATGAACACCACGACAGCCAAAGGAGAAAATTGCTTGAATGCCCAAACCAAATACTTATGATTTGTCTGAATTGAAAAGAATCAACATGCCAACACAGCCCCCAACTCAAATTGCAGAAAACACCGGTCAACAACACAAAACTCAAACGAGAATCAAGAAAACGCCTCATTATCCGATGAAACATCATTTTCCTCAAATTGCAGAAAACACCGGTCAACAACACAAAACTCAAACAGATCAAGGAAGTATCAGATGAACAAGGAAAGCTCAGAAAGGAACCAACTTTTCCTCAAACCAACCCATAGGGATAAATTACCCCTAACTCACTCCTTAAGTTGGCAAACTTAGTTGGGTCTAAAGGCATAGTGAGTGTATCGGTTAACTGGGCCTCGGACTCCACAAATTCTAGCCCAATATCACCCTTCTCTACATGGTCTCTAAGAAAGTGATAACGAATGTCTATGTGCTTGGTCCTAAAATGTTGCACAAGGTTCTTAGCAATAGTAATAGTTGAAGTGTTATCACAGAGAAGAGGAACACTAGCAAAAGTTAACCCATAGTCCTTAAGAGTGGACACCATCTACAGAATCTGACTACAGCAACTAGCGGCAGCTACATATTCAGCTTTTGCAGTGCATTGTGCAATAGAGGACTGCTTCCTAGAAGACTAAGAGACAAGAGAAGTGCCTAAGAAGTGACAAGTGCCTGAGGTACTCTTTCTATCTAGCCGACAGCCCGCAAAATTAGAATCAGAAAACCCCCGAATGGACAAGGAAGAAGAGCAGGAATACCAAATGCCATACTTAAGGGTAGAGTGAAGATACCTGAAAATACGCTTGACGGCTTGGTGATGTGAAGTCCTCAGAGATGCCTGAAACATCGCACAGAGACAGACCGCGAAGTGGATGTCCAGTCTTGAGGCCGTCAGATACAGGAGGGAGCCGATCATGCTGCGGTACTCGCGTTAATCCACAACTTCTCCTTCCTCATCTGGATCCAAAGTAGTCAAAGTTGCCATGGGAGTAGCGATCGTTTTGCAATCACCCATCTCGAAGCGGTTGAGCAGATCCTTAGTGTACTTCGTATGATGTATGAAGATATCTTCCTTGCATTGCTTGATTTAAAGCCTCAGAAAGTAGTTGAGCTCTCTCGTCATACTCATCTCAAATTCCCTGGACATGGTCTCAGAAAAACTGAAAACAAGAGCATGAGAAGAACCACCGAAGATAATATCATCAACGTAAATCTGAACAAACAAGAAGTCATTGCCATGCCTAAGCATGAATAGAGTTTTGTCTACCTTACCCATCTCAAATTTATTCTTAAGCAAGAATGTCTTAAGTCTATCCTACTAGACTCTGAGGGCTTGCTTAAGACCATACAAGGCTTTGGATAACATACACTTCTTCCTCTATGTTACCATTCAGAAATGCACTCTTGACATCCATCTGGTGCAGCCTAAAGCCATTAGATGCAGCAAATGCAAGCAGAATGCGAATGGCTTCTAATCTAGCAACAGGAGCAAAAGTTTCATTAAAATCTAACCCCTCAACTTGGCTAAAACCCTGAGCTACTAATCTAGGCTTGTTTCTAACCACAGAACCATCCTCACTTTTTTTGTTTTTGAACACCCAACAGGTTTCTATCACATTATGACTACTAGGAGGCTCTACTAGGTTCCAGGTCTTATTCCTCATAAAGTTCTCTAACCTTGTTTCTCTCAAAGTTCTCTAACTCCTCATGCATAGCATTAACCTAGCTAGAATCAGATAAGACATGTGATATATCGTGTGGTTCGAAAGAAGCAACAAATGCAGAATGTGAGTAGAGACTCGGATCGTGTTACCTGGAGCAAGTGACTCGCTCATGAAGATGACCAATCATCTGATCCGGAGGGTGACGCCTCTGAATGTGAAGTGGAGTGCCCAGGGGAGATTGCATCTCTTTGACCTCCGCAGGTACTGCTGATGATAATGATGCAGCAGGAGCCTCAACTGGAGGTGAAGTAGTCGAAGCAAGTTCTTGAACTAGAATAGGGGCGTCAGCAGCAGGTGGAGAAACATCATCGACTCCATCATCATCTTCCTCTACAAAGATGCTCTCTGTTGCCTGTGTGTCACCTGAAAAATCTGATCTAGCTACATGGCTAGTATCATCAAAAGTGACATTGCATGTCTCCTAGACAACGTTAATCTCAACATTGAAAACCCGAAAACCCCTTGAATGTGCAGGATAACCCATAAATAAACCATCAAAAGTCCTTGACTCAAATTTATCTAGATTTCCTGTCTTGAATGAAACACTTAGTTCCAAAAACTCAAAAAATAAGAGACAGAGGGTTTTCTACCAAACCAAAGCTCATATGATGTCTTGCCCAAAGACGATATCAAGAAGACACGATTGGCAATATGGCAAGTTGTAGCAATAGCTTCGGACCAAAAACTCCCCGGAGTGCTATACTCATCTAGCATCATCCTAGCCATCTCGACTAGGGTTCTGTTCTTCCTTTCCACCACGCCATTTTGTTGAGAGACGTGTGGAGAAGAGAACTGATGCTTAATACCACGCTCAGCATAAAAATAGGCAAAAGAGACGTTCTTGAACTCCGTACCATTGTCACTGCGGATTACTCTCAAGGCACTAGGAAGTTCGGAAGCCAAGCGAAGAACAAGATCATGAAACTAATCAAAAGCTTCATCCTTTGAAGCAAGAAATAACACCCAAGAGTATCTTGAAAAATCATCGACTATGACAAGAATATACCATTTGCCACCTACTGACCGAACCCTAGCAGGACCAACAGTATCCATGTGAAGCAAATTGTGGATATCGTGAGGATATGTGCATGATCTTAGAATGATGAGTCAATTGGCAATGGCGTTGTTGGTTTGCAAAATCTCGTATTTTCGGAAACGCTCCTGTGCTGTCAGGTTACAGCCGGTCCGACCGGCCAAGCCGCCGGTCAGACCAGCCATGTGGCAGTCCGACCGGCAGGCATTGCCGGTCCGACCGGCCACAGTTGATGGTGGAGCTTGGGGCTATGCCAAAAATAGGTTGTGAAGGCATGAGAGGGGAGTCTCCTGGATGTAGTCAAATATTTTTTGGAGCTCCCAGTCAAAAGTTCTATTCATTTGAAAATTCCAGAGAGTTTCATATTTTCAAGTTGAAAATTTGGCTAAGTCATTTGGAGCGGTCGGACCGGTGTTATGAAATCGGTCGGACCGGCGTGAAATCGGTCCGACCGGTGGTATGGCAGTCAGACCGGCTTCCACTTTAACTTCGACCACTTTGGTATTGTTGTGTTTTGATGGTGTCTATTGTATGAGTTTCAATGTTTTATTGTTGCATATTGCATTGTTGAGCTATTGTGGGTCAAGTTCTGAAGAACTTGTTCCCAGAGACGATTTATTTGTCTATTGCTGTGCAGGTGGCTTGCAGGTCAATGACTTCAACGGCGAGGAGGATCAGGACTAAGCTTGGAGAGCTGAGGTCCAGAACGATCATGAATGCCAGGTGGAGTTGTGTGACTCAAGCATTGCGCAGAATGGACAAGATGGATCGAACGGGAAGTTCGTTGCAGCTGGTTGGATCAAGCGGCGCGGGGGTCGGTGCAAGTGCCTTGGAGGTTCCGATGGTATTCGGATGGGAGAGATTTGCCGACATGGTGAGAGCCGCTGATCAACCTACACGTGGTGAAGCAGACGATTGCTTCAACGGATTTGTGTGTGTGTATCCCATTTGTATTGGGCCTTAATGTGAGCCCATTAGAAACCCTAGGCCTTCCTATAAATGGAAGGGGGGAGTTGGAAAAACTCCTTGAAGCATTCATTTTGAGAAAACCCTAAGTTTTATAGGGTTTAGAGAGGAGAGGAGAGGCTTGGGTTTAGAGAGAGATTTGTTTGTGTGCTCTTTAATTGAGCTCTTGTTGATGAGGACATCCCTCATTCGGATACACGCACTACACAAGACCCTCCAGATCTGGGTGCTGAACTACACGGTCCTATGACAAGAGCTAGAGCATGTCACTTAATCGATCAGGTAAAGTCGTTTCTAGGGCTGAGTGTATTATTTGAGAACTCTATGATGCTGCCTAATGGAGATGATTTACTTGTACTCAGGAATCTAGGATTACGACCAGTTCAAGAAGGTCCACGACCAGTTCCGCAGGGTCTACGACCACTACAAGAAGATCTACGACCAGTTCAAGAAGGTCCACGACCAGTTCCGCAGGGTCTACGACCACTACAAGAAGACCTACGACTAGTTGATTCGATTGGAGCAATCTACGACCAGAAAAGCGAGCACAGTACTCGTTGGACACAATCTACGACCAAAGATAGCATGGACTCCTCAAGACCACCCTAGGACCAGTCCTACGACCAGATCTTCCACTAGAAATACGCAACACAAGGTGCTGCGTCACCGTTTTGGAAACTAATAGGACTTTGTAAACGTGACGAGGTCGGAGTCCAAGTTGTGTACGCTTCATCCCACGGCCGCACAACCCTAGGTCGACCTCCTCACGCTCCCTATATATATACAAAGAGTCGCCATAGTTTAGGTGGGTTTTCTTAGATTATTACGCCAATTGCGCTACGATTATCGGTTTGAGGAACCCCACTTGTAAACTTCATCCATATCCGCAATACAATTCAGATTGCATCTACCTTGTTCTTGTGAGTTGCTTCGATTGCTTGCAGGAACAATAACCTTCGTGGTAAGGTCGATCGCGTGCAAGCGTGGTCGATAACGACAGGCGTGCGGGTGTAGCGAATTGCGAGGTGACGATCTGTTGGTCGGAAGCCTCAAAGCGTCAATGTCCTCACGACGAACCAAATCGAACCTATCGGAAGATCGGGCCGCCGTGACTCATCACTTGTCCTCCTTGAGGGAGTGGCTTTGACAAGCAACATCTTGAATCAATCGATCTATGGATGTTTGTTCAAGGATGAAGTCTCATATATTTTCTTCTCTCTTTTGATAATTTTGGTGCTTACTTGATCCAGTTGTTTTTGGTTGATCTCTTGACCTTATTTACCTTGCTATGATGTGTGGTAATACTCCTAGAACCATCTAAATCTTCAATCCCCCACAAGCAAGTTTTGGATCAAGTTTTTCATATTTCTAGGTTTTGGCCACTCCTGTGGTAAAACCTAAAAATATCAATTCTTTGTTGTGGATTTGGACGATCGTCGCTAGGAATCGGTCCCAGATATCCTTAGGGAGGTGCGCTCCAAGTTTGGTCAAGCTTCATTGGTTGAATCAAAAGTTGGACCAATTTTCGTTTTGGATTTGGGCATTGTGCAGTGCTACTGGACTAAATCGGTCCGACCAATTTTATACCGGCGGTCAGACCGCCAGCCATTCGGACCACCAGGAGAACGCTGGTCGGACCGCCAGCTTTCAGACCGCCCGTTGGCAGTCGGTCAGACCGGTTTACCTGAGACCAATTATTTCTGTTGAGTCTTGTGGTTAAGGGGGTAATTGGATTCAGCACAAGGCTTTCTCTGTGCATTTACTGATCTTCTTAGCTTTCATAGTTATAGGAGAAAAGTGCGTGTTGAATTTGATTAAGGCAAAAAAAACCTAGAAAGCATCTATTCACCCCCCTCTAGTCGCTTTTCCGGTCCTACAAGTGGTATCAGAGACCGGTTAGCTCTTCTCATAGATCTTAACCGGTCTTTGGAGCCATTACGACTGACAAGTATTCAACCAAACCATATATTTTTGATGGAGTTGATTTTGCTTATTGGAAGGCCCGAATGCAGGCCTACATCGAGGCTCAAGGGCACGCAATTTGGCTTAAGGTAAAAAAAAATCCTTATATCGTGCCAGCCGATGACGATGTGATCACTCCAGATGTGGAGGCCAACAGCAAGGCTCGGAATTTTTTGATCCAAGGCCTTAGTCGGTCAGAGTTTGAGCGTGTCGCTCATTTGCGGTGTGCTCATGAGATCTGGCGGACTCTCTGTGATTATCACGAGGGCTCCACTGCGATCAAGGAAGTGAGACAGAACCAACTCAAGAAAATATACTCCAAGATCGAGCAAATACCTGGTGAGTCTTTAGATGAGCTGTGAGGAAGATTTTCTAAGATTCTTCATGATCTTCGCGCTGTTGACCTTGTTTTTTCTGAGTCGGAAAATGCACGCCAGCTTTTGGGTGCTCTTGATGTGAAAGCCTGGAGGATGAAAATCGCATCTATAAATGACAACATTGTCATGAGTTAGCTTACCATGGATAAGCTATACTCGAGGTTGAAGACGCATGAGATTGATTTTATCTCGCGTCTCCCCAAGACAGAGTCGATGGCTTTAGTGGTCGACCAATCTAAGGGTAGCTCTTCTATTTCTTTAGATGTTAGCTCATCGAGTTTTTCTTTATCAGCTTTGCATTCTTTGAGCGATGAGCAACTGGAGAAACTACCTGAAGATGATTTAGCCCTCCTATCCACCAAATTCACGAGAGCTTACAACAAGGTGAGGAATAGGAGGAGAGGTGGAGCTATCACTGTGCGCGTCAACAACAAGTTCATGCTTAAAGACGTCGCTTTGGTAAGTAAGCTGAGGTATAATCTGCTATCTGTTTCTCAGCTGCTTGATGAGGGTCTAGAAGTAAGGTTTAAAAGTGGTGACTGTAGAGTTCTAGATTCCTCGGGTGAGCTTGTCTTTGAGATCTCCAGGTTTGAGAAGATCTTTTGTGCAAATTTCAGTATTTCTTCAGCTTCCAGTCCTAGATGTCTTGTAGCCTCTGATTCTCATGATCTTGTTTTGTGACATCGTAGACTTGGGCATATAGGCTTTGATCATTTGTCTAGAGTCAGTTGCAAGGTTTTGATTAGAGGTTTGCCTAGGCTGAAGGCTGTTAGAGATCTTGTGTGCTCGTCCTGTAGACATGGTAAGATGGTGTCTGCTTCCCATCCACCTCTTACCTTAGTGATGACTGATGGACCGGGACAACTTCTGCACTTAGACACTGTTGGTCCTTCTAGAGTTCAGTCTGCTGGTGGGAAATGGTATGTGCTTGTGGTTGTGGATGATTTCTCCAGGTATTCATGGGTTTATTTTCTGGTTTCTAAGCACGAGGCTTTTGGCTTCTTTAGAGAATTGGTCCTTAGACCTGCTGTTGATATTCCTGGAGCTTTGAGAGCCATTAGAAGTGACAATGGGATAGAATATAAGAATTCTTCCTTTTCTACCTTATGCTCTGATAGGGGAATTGAGCATCAGTTTTTTCACCTAGAGTTCCCCAGCAGAATGGTGTTGTAGAGAGGAAGAACAGGACCCTTGTAGATATGGCTCGGACCATGTTAGATGAGCATGATGGGAGAGTTGACATTCTTCCTTGGTCTTCAAGTCAAACAACTGAAAGAAGGCACCTTCATTCACCAGAGTAAGTATACAAAGAACCTTCTTCGGCGCTTCAATATGGGAAGTAGTAGGCCAATGTCTACTCCTATTGCCGCAACCACCGCGCTGGACCCTGATGAGGATGGAGAGCCCGTGGACCAGAAGGAGTACCGCAGTATGATTGGCTCCATCCTCTACCTCACAGCGTCGAGGCCGGACATACAATTTGATGTATGTATGTGCGCTCGCTTTCAGGCTTTCCCTCGTGCTTCTCATCGTCAAGCTGTACGTCGCATATTCAGGTACCTTCAAGATACTCTTGACTTTGGACTCTGGTATTCTTCGTCTTCTGCTCTCACTATTCGAGCATTTTCTGATGCTGATTTTGCGGGGTGTAGAGTGGATAGGAAGAATACTTCTGACACTTGTCATTTCTTAGGCACATCCCTTATCTCTTGGTCTTCTAGAAAATAGTCTTCTGTTGCACAGTCCACAGCCGAAGTCGAGTATGTAGCTGCAGCCAGTGATTGCTCTCAGGTTCTCTGGATCTTATCCACACTGCGGGACTATGGGTTATTTTTGGGGAGTGTTCCTCTTTTTTGTGATAACACTTCTGCCATTAACATTGCCAAAAACCCAGTGCAACATTCTTGGACTAAGCACATTGATATTCGATACCATTTTCTGATAGACCATGTTGAGAAGGGTGATGTTGTGCTTCACTTTGTAGAGTCAGAGCAACAGCTTGCAGATATTTTCACTAAAGCGCTTGATTCTTCTCGTTTTGCTACTTTGCGGGGAGAATTGGGGGTTATTAGTCCTCTTGGGCTGTTTTGAGGGAGTTTGCTCTTTTTGCACTCATTGTATCATAATGCATTTTTAAAATTGAAATTTCTTGCATTGTATTATAATCTTGTGGAGCTCTGATTATTATCCTTGTATGACATGTTTTCATACTTTATACCTTGCTATGTCCTGTGATAGTCTGCTAGACTTCTTTTAAGCTTCATGCTTGAGATGGTCGCGGCAAGGCTTGAGATCTAGCACAATGCTATAAAAAAATATAATTTTCAGCAAAATGCTAAGTGCTAGAATAAATTGCTTCATATTGAACTCTTAATGCTCAAAATGCCTCAGTTTCTTGTTTCTGGTCTCCATTTTACTTATAGACATGGCTTGACTAATTTTTGGATACCTTGGTGAAACTATGATATTGAGCAACTTATCATGGCATCATTCATTTAATCTCAGATTATTGCTATTTTGGTCTTAGCTTTGCTGTACATATTTTGCCATGATTGAACATCTCTTCTTCACTTAATATGGCTGGGTGCAATACTTGTACTGTCTTCATGGATAATCTTCATGGCTCCTTTTGCTAAAGTTCAAAAACAAAAAAATTGAAAAAAAAACTAGCCATTCCTTCATGCTCTATCTTTTTCCTTGCATCTTAATGAATTCATTGTCAAAGGGGGAGAAAGATTAGAGAAAATGTGGTTTTTAGAGCGTTTTGGAGTCATAAAGGGGGGATTGAATTTTCTAGAATTGGTGATCATAGTGAGTGGGAACTTACATCTAAATTGTATTCTCTTGGTCTTATTTCTTTTTCTGATTGTATTGGCAATTCTAGAAGACTCACAATGATCAAAGGTCAAATAGAACAAGTGTTCTTCATATGGACCGAAGTGAGATTTTTGGCTATTCTCTGGAAATTGAAATTTTTTGTGCTCTCGTTGCCTTATCTCACTTGCCTATGCTATTCTGAAGCCAGCTTGGTCATTTCCTAGGCTTTCTCTTGCTTATGGACCAAGTTGTGTCTTTGCGCGAAAACAGCGAGTTTTTACTTTCTAAACCACAAACTTACATTTTCTGGGAAATTGCCAATATGTTCATCAAGGGGGAGATTGTGGATATCGTGGGGATATGTGCATGATCTTAGGATGATGAGTCAATTGGCAATGGCGTTGTTGGTTTGCAAAATCTCGCGTTTTCGGAAACGCTCTGTCTTTGTCGAGTTCAAAATGGTCGACCGCTGCCAAGCCGGCCGATCGGGCCGTGTGGCGATCCGACGGCAGCATTGCCGGTCCGACCAACCACAGTTGATGGTGGAGTTTGGGGCTAGGCCAAAAATAGGTTGTGAAGGCATGAGAGGGGAGTCTTCTGGATGTGGTCAAATAATTTTTGGAGCTCCCAGTCAAAAGTTCTATTCATTTGAAAATTCCAGAGAGTTTCGGATTTTCAAGTTGAAAATTTGGCTAAGTCATTTGGAGCGGTCGGACCGGCGTTATGAAATCGGTCGGACCAGTGTGAAAGCGGTCCGACCGGTGGGTATGGCAGTCAGACCGGCTTCCACTTGAACATCGACCACTTTGGCATTGTTGTGTTTTGATGGTGTCTATTGTATGAGTTTTAATTCTTTATTGTTGCATATTGCATTGTTGAGCTAATGTGGGTCAAGTTGTGAAGAACTTATTTCCGGAGACGATTTCTTTGTCTATTACTGTGCAGGTGGCGTGTAGGTCAACGACTTCAACGGCGAGGAGGATCGGGACTAAGCTTGGAGAGCTGAGGTCCAGAACGATCATGGATGTCGTGTGACTCAAGCATTGCACAGAATGGACAAGATGGATCGAACGGGCAGTTTGTTGCAGCTGGTTGGATCAAGCGGCGCGGGGTCGGTGCAAGTGCCTTGGAGGTTCCGATGGGATTCGGATGGGAGAGACTTGCCGACATGATGAGAGCCGCTGATCAACGTACACATCGTGAAGGAGGCGATTGCTTCAATAGATTTGTGTGTGTGTGTGTCCCATTTGTATTGGGCCTTAATGAGAGCCCATTAGAAACCCTAGACCTTCCTATAATGTGAGACTCCGGTTTATTGGGCTTGTAATGCTTAACCATCCATTTGGTCCTAGCATCACAAATCGAATAAACCGAGACTCGAGACATGTATACTTCCCAGAAATGCAGTATACACACCTCTTTACAAAATTCATGCATCAATTCCATTAATTCACATAGAACCGAAGCAAGCAACAAACCGGAAGTTAACATAAATAAAGGATAGTTATTACAAAAGAGAGGTCGACCGGCCAAATGACATATACATACAGAAATTTAACAGCGGAAGCAAAAGTGCCATAAGATGGCCATAAACCAAAAGAGCCAATCAGTGTGCCTTCAACCCACAAGGCAACCGACCGGACCGCCAAGCTAGTCGTCGAATCCACATCACATTTCCCAAAAGTTAGGCCCTTGGGGCTCACCCTCCTCCTCTGCAACAAATAGTTAAGCAAAGCAAATGAGTACAAAAATTGTACTCCGCAAGACTTACGTGTAGAGTAACAGACCTATACATATGCTGCATGCAAGCTTATTTAAGTGGAGGCTGTATGTTTCATTTTCAGCACAAAGCAATGTTTAGTTGCAATAATGTAGTACAATTAAAAGCAAGTTGACAAATCTGTTTTTAATGTTCAAATAATCGTAAATGACAATAATATAACAGTAGATAGATGACAACAACAATCCTGGAAGTGACTAAACCATTAGTCACCACAACAATAGCATGAATTACCCATTCATGCCAACCCTGTCAAATTTTAATTTAAAAGGTTGTAGTCTAGTTCTTGCACAACCTTACCAAGCATGTCCATAACCTAGGACGAGGCTATTCGAATAGTTTTATACCCTGCAGGGGTGTACCAATGTACCCACACGCCAGACCGCCTTTTTGCCAAGCTATTAAGCACACTCCCTTAGGTATGCCGGCACGGCTAAGTCCTACGAGACATTTCCAATATTGTGTATTAACCACGAGCCGCCCGTATGGATAGAAACCCATACGTTGTGTCGGAGTCATTGTAAAGCCTCGGTCAACTACCCGTCTCAGGTAAAGCCTTGGACAACTACAATGCTCCTCGAGGTGGAGAGCCTACCCGGAATCTCCACCACCGCACACCCAACACAAGAACACATATTATTTTTGACACAACCCCCTCCTGCGATCGGAGATAACACACGCCAAAGTACTTAGTCAAGAGAGGTCCCATATCCCTCTCGTGTGGTTAGCACGCATAAGCGCTTGGCTTAGTGACACAAGTAACTCGGTCCTTGATGACCTAGGCACCATTCCATTCACAACAACAGATCACACCAACATACCATTGTGCCCAAGTCTAAAACAATTTTATTTTCAGTTTTTGACTTTACAAAGTAACAAAGCATAAGTGTTGGACATAATGGAATAATAATTAGATGTGTGATCAAGATCATCGACTAAAATCGATGACCGCCCATTACTACCGAAACTACGCATTTCTAAGCAATTTCAATTCGCAATCTACTAAGTGACAAGAGCTCATCCATCGAACTCAAATCACAGCAAATAACTTAGGCTTATGGTAGTAGAGGATAATCAAATCCTACAGATTATGCAACTATAGGATACTAACCATAATTTAAAAACAAAATAGCAATGCATACATACAAGTTGGAAATCAATATATTAGACTTGAAAAATAATGGGATTAACATGATCAAACTGCTTGTCTGCTTGCTGTGGGTCAAGATGTTGCTGAGGATCAATTATATTGTCAACGTGCTCTTCGGATCCTAATGAGAAAGCGAAAAACAACCGATAAGAACGAAGAAAATGCAAAGACCCAAAAGTAAACTTTCTCCAAAAAATTCTGAAAATTTTACAGTAGCAATATCATGATTTATAAGGAATTTATCAACAAGAACCAATTCATTTGGATTCTTAATGCAAAAGATATGCCCAAAACAATTTTGCTCAGCTTTTATAAATAAAAAATGCTACTATTCATTAGCAAAATTTTCTGGAGCTATACTGGTGTTGAAAATATTTTTAGATTAAAGTTCATTTGAAAATATAACCCACAAAATTTGAATCTCCCGAAAAGGAATTAAAATGAATTAGTTATGCATTTTACAAGTTATCATATTTTTCAGTTGATAAATAAATCCTTTCGGGAAAATCAGAAATTTGAAATGACGTGGACGAACGAGGAGCGTTGATCTTGGATCCAACGGTCCGCGTCCATGTGCTGACACGCGCGCGCGCGCGGCCGCGAAACCCTAAACGTCAACCGTTGGATCTGGATCCAACGGTCCACGTGGATCAGAGCGTTCGAGCGGTCCGAACATCCCCACGCACGCGAGCCGTTGATCCTGGATCCAACGATCCGCGCTAACTCGAATCGGGACCGTTGATCTTGGATCCAACGGTCCACAGACCGAAACGCGCGACGAATTCAAATTTCAGCGCGATCCCGAGCCGTAGATCTTAGGATCGACGGTCCACATCGACTCACGTTCAAACCGTCTCCCTGTTTTCGTCCGGCAAAAATGACGGGGAAGAACGGCTTCGCCGCCGGCGGCTCGTCGCGGGCGGTGCGAGCAAGCGCCCAAAATGGGTCCCAAACATCATTGCGCACCTAATGGTACCATTGGATTTGGCTGCGGTGGTCCAGAACGCCGGCAAGTCGGAGAGAACCGAGGAGACCGCAAAGTGACGAAACGAAACGCAAAGAGCTGTGCGGTTCAAGGGAGCAGTGCGTGCCACTAGGGACTAAAGAGGAGTTACCTGAGTGCAAAGAATGCACCGAGGAGAGCCGAAGCTGCTCGGGCGAAGAGGAATGCCGATTTCGACTGAAATTGGGGGAATCCGAATTCAGCCAAGCCCTGAGCAAATTGAATCGAATTGAGTGAGGGTTAAGCTTCAGAGAGTAAAGGGGGAGCAGAGGGAGCAAAGACCCAAAGAAGAAAACCCTGCTGCACCAACTCCACCGAAGCTCCAAGCCCGACAATGGCGGCCGAAGGATTACCGAGGATCTGCAGCTCCAGCGGACTTGTGAGTGCTAGCTAGAGTTGCGGAGGTGCTAAAGGAAGCTAAGGGAGAAACAATGGAGCTTAAATAGCCGAGGATGGCCGAGAGCAATGGCGATATCCCGCTCGGGTCAACCTGGCCATTTGAGCGCGAGAGAGCGACGGGAGCAGTTGGAGAGTGGACGGCTGAGGGAGGAGCACGACGGGCATTAAATGCGCGCAGAGATAGCCGTTTAAAGGCGACCGAGGAGTGGACTGGACGCCGCGGCTTTTCTCCTCTGCGCACGCCATGGCTGGGCTCACGCGCGCGCGGACGGAGGAAGGAGACGACATGTCGACCGTCGGATTGGAATCGAACGGCTGAGTTAGATCGAGTGGATTACAACGATTCCGTCGTTCGGTTGATCAAGGGCCGTTCGATGCTGATCCAACGGCTCACAACGCCCGCGCCCGATCGACCGCGCCGGTGCGTTTAGTTGGTTGGACCGAGTCAAGTGGCTCGAGCCCGAGACTGGTTCGAACCCGAGGAACAGTACAAACCAATTAGAATTTGAATTTTAAACATCTGATTTTTGAGGAATTATTTGAGGTAGAAAACAAACTCCAAAATTTATGAAATTTTAACTGGAGCTTGCTGACTGCAGGAGGAACCTCCCATAAAATTTTTAGAGATTTTCATGCACTGAATTTTTCTCCAGAAATTCCAGAAGAGGAGAAATAGGGTTTGACCATATTTGACTTGCCTCTAAAAATTATCAAATAATTTCTAAAAATCATGAGATAATTCAGAGGTGTTGCCAAGCCTCCCTAGAACTCAGGAAAAAGATTTCCAAGGGTTTGGCACAAGACCTATGCCACAAAGGTTCTTGATTGGAGTCAAAAGGGGATTTAAATTTGATTTTCCATAATTCTTTATAAAAGAAATACAAAAATGACTAAGGGCTTCAAGATGCAAGAAAAGTTTCAATTTCTTTTTATTTTTTTACATTTGAAACACAAATCCATATTTGGGATGTTACATATAAATAGAAGGGGGAGTTGGAAAAACTCCTTGAAGCATTCATTTTGAGAAAACCCTAAGTTTTCTAGGGTTTAGAGAGGAGAAAAGAGGCTTGGGTTTAGAGAGAGATTTGTTTGTGTGCTCTTTGATTGAGCTCTTGTCCTCCTTGAGGGAGTGGCTTTGATAAGCAACATCTTGAATCAATCGATCTCTAGATGTTTGTTCAAAGATGAAGTCTCATATGTTTTCTTCTCTCTTTTGATGATTTTGGTGCTTCCTTGATCCGGTTGTTTTTGGTTGGTCTATTGACCTCATTTACCTTGCTATGATGTGTAGGAATACTCCTAGAACCATCTAAATCTTCAATCCCCCACAAGCAAGTTTTGTATCAAGTTTTTTATATTTCTAGGTTTTGTACACTCCTTTGGTAAAACCTAAAAAGATCAATTCTTTGTTGTGGATCTGGACAATCGTCGCTAGGAATAGGTCCCAGATATCCTTAGGGAGGTGTGCTCCAAGTTTGGTCAAGTTTCATTGGTTGAATCAAAAGTTGGACCAATTTTTGTTTTGGATTTGGGCATTGTGCAGTGCTACTGGACAAAATCAGTCCGACCGATTTTATACCGGCGGTCAGACCGCCAGCCATTCGGACCGCTAGGTGAACGCCGGTCGGACCGCCAGTTGCCCGCCGGTCGGACCGCTAGCTTTCAGACCGCCCATTGGCAGTCGGTCAGACCGGTTTACTTGAGATCAATTCTTTCTGTTGAGTCTTGTGGTTAAGGGGGTAATCGGATTCGGCACAAGGCTTCCTCTGTGCATTTACTGATCTTCTTAGCTTTCATAGCTATGGGAGAAAAGTGCGTGTTGAATTTGATTAAGGCGAAAAATCGAGAAAGCGTCTATTCACCCCCCTCTAGTCGCCTTTCTGGTCCTGCACAATTATCCTGGTCCGTTAGTCGTGACCATAGTCAATGAATGGTGTGAGGCGGAAAGTTGTTTGCCATGCCTACAGGGTACACATACAGCATACTTGACGACTTTGAGTTTAGGCAAACCTCTCATGAGATCAAGATTGCTAACTCACGTCAGATGATCAAAACCAATGTGCCCAAACGACTGTGCCAAAGCCAGAACTCAGATAAAGATGCAATCAAACACTAAGTGATTCAGAAAAGTCAGCTCCAAAGATCCTACCAGCTCTAGAAATCATAGAAACAAGCTCACCAGCTGAATCAAGTACACGACAAGTATTTTTCTTAAATTTAGTCTCATAACCATCATCAAGAAGCTACGAGAAGAAAGCAAGTTGTACCTTAGCTTGTCCACAAGAGCAACGTCCTTCCGGATGAATTTGTCGTTCACCCAGATCGATCTCGTTCCTTCAATCCGCCCTTGTGTATCATCTCCAAAGGTGATGAAGTCATCACCCTTCGACCTCGTGAAGGAGGTGAATCATCTTGAGTCCCTGGTCATGTGGCATGAACAACTAGAGTCGACGAACCATGTGTTCTTCCCCCTTCCGTGGCGATCCTGAAAATCAAGGTACAAAAGATCGATGTGTCTCAATACTGGGGTTAGTTAAACATGACTTGAGAATCCAGTACTAAGACACACATTTGCGAGTAGTATAAAAAACAGAATTGTTATCCTTGATCCTACCTGAGGTTCTATCATGAGAGATGGTTACACGAACATGAGATGCATCCTATCTAGGAACATGATGATGATGAGTATAAGAAACAAATCCTAGTCTAGGTTTCTTCTTTTCTAGATGACCATGTGTCATGAAGACTCTAGGTTCATGAGATGAAATTCTAGCAAGATTTTTTCTAGCATTTTTTAACCTACGCCAACAGAACTCAAGCAAATGTCCATCCTTCTTGCAATAGGTGCAATGGTACTTGATACCACTGGGAGAAGCACATTTTGACTCAACAGATGGTTGGTCAAAACCTGCAGATTTAAAGAGGGTTTTTGCAGGTTGGGTTTTGAATTCAACAAAGTCATTTTCCAAAACTTGAGTGACATTTGGCTTGGACTTGTCTTGGGCAAAGTTGTATCCTAACTCTTGCTTCTTATAAGGAGTTTTGGACTTGTTAAGAATCATCTTTAACTGTTTCTTACCCTTAGAGAATTTTTCTAAAGTATCATTGAGATAAGCATTCTCTTTTTCAAGATTAAGACATGATTCACAAGTTTTACACTTAATGGCTCTAGCATGCTTCGCCTTATGAATAGCAACTTCAAGCTTAAGAGCTTCACATGAAACAGAGGAAGCAGAATTAATTCTGTCCTTAAACTTGGCATACTTAGCTCTAACTGCTTCTAAAATATCCTTTACTTCATGTTCACGTTCTAAGCAAAAAGAGCAAGTGCTAGACTCAGCCTTATCAGAAGGGACCAACTTGCTATATTCTAAGTATTTTTCACATGAAGCAGATTTAACTTCAATTAGTTCAGTCCTAACATTTTCTAGTTGGTGCAAGGCAACATCATGAGCAGTTTAGCAAGTTCAGAGTGTAAAGCATGGCAGGATGAATATTCAACAACATCAAGATTCTTCGCATTCATAAGTTCTAGTGTGGGATTATCAACTTGTGACTCTAAGTCTTTATTCCTAGCCATGGTGAACTCTAACGCTTTATCTTGGTTAAGCAGTTGCTCATAGATGGTATTACATCTAGCAAAGAGAATATCATAGGATGGAGGTACCTCAACGATGTCATCGATGTTGACGGAGTCAGCCATGAAGCATATCCTGGTGAAGTCCTTTGCCTTCCCTTTCTTCTTGTCTTGAGGGAGCCCCTCCTCCTTGTCCTCCTCGCTCCTAGAGTCTACATCGTTCATGGATTGCTCTCCAAAAGTAGCGAAGACCCAGTGAGTGGCCTTCATGAGCTTGGCTGCACCAAACTTGGGCTTGTTCCCATGAGGCCACCTCCAAGCTGCATTCTCCTCCTTATAGTTGTCCTTCCCTTTTAGCTTGGGGCAGTTTGCCTGGATATGGTAGAGCTCTCCACACTCATAGCATGTCACAGGGTCACCTCTCTTCTTATTTCTCACATCGTTATAGGCCCACGTGATTTTTTTTGGCTAGGAGGGCTAACTTAGCATCAGGGATATTCTCAAGTCCCTCTTCATGGATTGCAGATAAACAAGCAAGTGAAAATCCAGAAGAAGATTCAGAGAAACCATCAGAAGATCTCTTGAGAGGGTCTGCTACCAAATCCATGTTCTCCTTCTTAGGATGATCAACTCTCTTGATCTCATGAGTCTTGAGCTTGCTATATAGCAACTCCAAAGTGATATTAGAGAGATTGACATTTTTCTCAATGACGGTAGCCTTCATCTCCCACTCTTTGGTGTTGATTGCATCTAAGAAATGGGTAGCATTCTCATACTGAGAATACTCAATGTCGACCGCTCTCAACTGGTTGAGTACCTTGTTGAAGTGAGTGAATACGTCAACTATACTCTCTCCAGGACAGATCTCGAACTTGTTGTATTCTCGCTTGAAGACTGTTTGACGCACTTGCTTAATTTGGGACGAACCCTCATGGTAGGTTTCGAGGGTGTGCCAAATCTCGTGTGCGATCTCAATGTGACAAATCCTATTATACTCCTGTCTACCAAGTCTGGCATATAGGAGGTTCTTTGCCTTATGGTTGTTAGCCAAGAGGGTCGCTAAAGCCGGCGTATTAACCTTGGGCAAAACAAGCGGGGCTCGAACAACCTCCCATATGGCTTAACCTTCGCTCTGAAGGTAGATACGTATGTGATTCTTCCAATAGGCATAGTCGAGCCCATTGAAGACATGCGGCTTGGTGGAGTATTTCTCCATCGCTAAGTTCAGTGACCGGTTAAGATCAAGATTGAACTAACTGGACTCTGAGAACACTTGTTGGACCAAAACGGCAACTAGAGAGGGGTGAACAGGAGCACAATCTCTTTTTCACATTGATCAGATTCAACACGTATTTCACTCCAATAGCTATGGGAGCTATGAATATCAATGTACAATTATAGCGGAAGACTTGTATTGAATCCAATCGAGACCCCGAAGTAAAACAACAAAAATCACCAAAAACTCAATTCTCAAAGAGTTGGGCAGTCAGACCACTCAGCCTAGTGATCTGACCATTACATGGAGCGGTCTGACCTCTCCAAGGGGGCGGTCTGACCTCCAGCACAATGAACAGTAAAATCAGTATGAACTCGAAATCACAAATTGATCTAACTTTTGATCCACAACTCCAAACTTCATGAAACTTGAAACATACCTTCTCTAGAATGTCAGGAACCTATTCCAATCAAGGATCGTAAAAATCATTGCAAAAGTTCTGACCTTTTTTCATTTGCGTGAAGGTTACTTCAAAACTAAGTCAAAACCAAAATATGATCCAAAAACTTGCTCGTGGATGATAGATGATCAAGATAATCCTAGATACATTCCCACATGTCACAGCAAGCAAGATCTGGACCAGAAACCAAAGAAAAACAAAAGGATCAAATAAAGCCCCAAAATCACAAAATAGAGAGCAAGTACAAGAAGAGTATCATCTTGATGAATCTTGCTTGGATTGATTTGATATAGATGTTGGTTTACAGCCACTCCATCATGGAGGATGAATGCTCAACACTTGAGCACACAATGAATCCAACTCTCCAGAACTCTAACGTCTCCACAATCCTCTCCCTAAACACCAAAATTAGGGTTTCATCAAAATCAAGAGTTGGGAGGTGCACAACCAGCACCTTCACTACCGGACACTGTGTAGTTACCGAGTGCCCCGACAATTACCGAGTGTCAAAAGTCGGGGCACTCGGAAAAACATATTTACCGAGTGCCAACACTCGGAAAACATAAACACCCGGTAGTAGACCGATTTACCGAGTCACCACACTCGGTAAATTAAGACACTCGTTAAAACTACGGAGTTACAGAAGAAGGCGACTCGGTGAAAAAACGACCACTCGGTATTGAGGTGCCACGTCACCTAGGATAGCAACCGTGCACCAAACGGCGTCACGGTATGACATGTTTACCGAGTGTTATGAGCATACACTCGGTAAACATAAATGTTTACCGAGTGTAAGTTCACAACACTCGGTAAAAACTATCTTTTACCGAGTGTATTGTCGCAACACTCGGTAAAATTCAACCAAATTTCTTGTTTTTCCCTTCATTCTTTTTCCTCTATCCACATATGATATTTAGTACTCCATTCCAAAATATGGTGTTTATTTCGATTTATTTACTATATTTCACAAAATTTTCATTCGTTATGAAAATTAGGTACATATCGTGTAAATTTAATTGTAATAATTAAAATCGAACTCGATAAATCACGAGATTGGAAGAATTAACATTGAAGCATACATCTATATTATAGAAAAATTTTCATAACGTTCGAAGTATATTTACATTAAATCATTTGCCGAGAACGGTACATCTTCCAAAGAGACACTAAACATTAACAATGACGTGTAGGATTTCTATTAAGAGTGAAATTCAACATTATGATTTGAACTTGGAATTTTTTAGATAGTAAATAGATGACATGAAATAGTTCATGTGAAAGTTTGGTGAATTTTATGATTAAATTGGCATTTTTTCTTTTTAGTTTTGCATGAAATGATGGATACTTTTACCGAGTGTGACCTTACACACTCGGTAAAGGTTAGCCACAACCCCACTGTCTGCGTGGCGCCATATGTTTCTGGAGTCCGTAGATCCGGGCACTCGGTAAACATGTACTGAGCCACGGTGCTTACATTTCGAGTGCCGTAGATCTGGGCACTCGGTAAACATGTACCAGGCCCACATGTCATTGGGCTGCGGTGCTTTAGTTTACCGAGTGCCGTATATCTAGGCACTCGGTAAACAGAAGCATTCAACACCTACCCGTTTCTCTACCGCCTCGTCTGCCGAGCACTCTTCTTCCTCGGTTCTTTTCTTCTTTCTCCATTGTTAAATGCTGCGAGCGCTCTGTTGCCTCTTCTTTCTCCGTCGCCTCGTGTGCCGTCGACCGAGCCGCCTCTTCACCTCTCGCCTCGGTTCCTCGGTAGCTCGGCTCGGTTTCTCCTCTCACCACCTTAGTTCCTTCTCCTGGACACCACCTACTCAGCGCCCCCTCCTACGGCGCATCCTCCTCTGCAGTCGGCTGGCGAGCGGCAGAGCCCTGTGGCTGTGGCGGCCACTGCGCTCGTCCGAGCAGGCATGGCCTTCCCCCCGCCGCCTGCAAGTGGCGTGACTGGCGGTGGGTGGCGGATCTCGAGGCAGGCGGCAGCGGCGGCTTGGATCTGAGGTGAGTAGAAATAAGTAGCTCTGCAGTGTGCAGCTAGCATAGTAGTAGATCGAGTTCCTCACATCCATTATGGAGAGAGGACAGGTGCTTGAGATGATATATATCTTCCAGGCTCAATATGTTTGTGTTCCGGAGGGTGAAATAAATGGTAACCTGAGTTTGCTTGCTTCCCTAAATCGGGTGGTGCATCGATGATTTTGTCTAGTAAAAACAACATCTCGCGCTATGACATAGCAACCGATCTTTCTCGATGACCCTTTTGATTGCGAGTTGAGGGCGTGTACTTCAATCATCTTCGTAGCATTTTATGCATTACGTTACTCTGGCAGTGTGCAATATGCTGCTCAAGATTGTTGGCATGCATGTTTATGTGCCTTCCGAGGATTGTATCGTGTGTATCAGATTATTCCATCCAGTAGCTTTTAATTAATTCGAACAGAGTAACAAATTGTGTTTAAGAGAACAATTTTGCACTCCCCATGCTTAATCATGTTTCCATCATTACCAGCAATGTTTATGGCAATAGACTGAATGGTTCTATCCCTAAAAAATGTATCTCCTTTTCCCGCACTCCATAACCAGGGTTCAAGTCATAGTAATCTGGGTAATGTTGCACATGCTGTGGCCGTGAAAAGTATTTTTCACATCTACTACAATCCCAGGTAATAAAGTACTTTCCTGGTTTTGATAATCTTTCTAAATATCTGAATTAGTAAAAGTTAGTTTGTACTAGTCACTGATGCATATAACATTACAAAATCCTGTCCTTCTCAGAAACTTCAATGAATGTCAGTCCAATGTTGACTGTTTTCAAGTACCCATTGTTAATATCACAGAACCCATATTTTTGTAACTTAGAACTCAGGTTTAAGTGCTGGGAGAAACAGTTTTGAGTTGATTCTTTGTAGCATTATACAATCCAACTTATGATAGCGGCTGTCATGTTGGCTTCCAGTTCCCAACCACATGCAATACATGTCCTGAAAAATACTAAAAATGTGCTTGTTTGTCTCACCTCATTGGTCTTCTTTGAATAATCTTGTTTCCTCGGACATGCTAAATCATGTCGGTGCATGTGATCCTCAAAGTATTTGAGATAGTGTACATTTGAGGTAGCTATTCTGATTTTAGAGGTCGTATCTGAATTTCATGTTTGGAAATGCTGAAATGGTCATGTGTGGTTTATTACTTTACTTTATGGTTACATTGACTTTGCTTTTGCTTAGTGTTTCTCCTATAAACTGGTTATTGATTTGTGTATCTGAAATGTTACCGCTTTTTAGGATTAATTTGATTTTTCCACTAATATCGATTACTCTTGACTTTAGTGCGGTGATTGGATCTGTGGCATATCTCGCGTGCTTGGAACAGTGTGGATTCCTAGCGGGTGGGCGAGAAAGCCATCAAGTATGTTTCTAGTTACTTATTTTACAAATTGGATTTGCAAATACACGATCGGTCAAATTTGACCATACTTTTCCTCAAACAATTGCAAATACTTAGGTTTAGTTTGGCGAGCTACACAATGCTAAACCTAGTTTGTGATCTCATTCTGTAAAATTGCAGTTTATGTTGTCAAAATTGAAGATTGCTCATGTTTGACCCCTTTGGATAGAAGGAAAAGCATGCTCGTGCCCGGGGACCCGTGTCACCCATATCATAGCCGCTTGTTGGTCTTTGGGATTCGTTTAGCGAGCAGCGGCGCCTCTCGCATCTTGTTTGCCCTCTCACTAAATGAAAATATTTTGACTTGGGTTAAAACAAGTCCATGCATTGACTAACGTTTGACAAGTTAGGAAAGTTTTGGCATTTCAACCTAACCAATACACGAGCATTACAACCAATTAACATGCATAGTACTATCAAATAGGAAATCGGCTTCGAACATACGCATCATACACATGTTAGAACAGACACATTATACACATGTACAAAACATTAATTTATAGTGATCCCTAGTTACAAATTATGTAAAAATCGTTGATTCCTTCATTGCAACTTAACTCTATGTTTTAGGTAAATAATTGCATTACAAAGACAACAAATGTTGGTCTATTTCCCGTATAATTTTATAACACTCTGCGATCTGCACCGTCACCTTGTTGTTTTCCTTCTTGTTGTTTTCCTTCTTGTTTTTCACGTCGTGGTCGCACAAGTTCGATCTGCATCGTCACCTTGTTGTTCTTCACGCACTTGTCGTCGTGCTCTACCTCAATCTTCGATAAATCTTGCTAGTGATGTTTGTGGCTACAAAAAAATTGGTTCCATGTATTCCTCCATCTACAAGTGACATAGCGGCCTTTCAACCTTAGGTAAAATCTCATCATCCAATCTAGCAAACATCTTCTATGTGAATCGACCAAGAACATGAATGTCTCTTTATCATCTCATATGGTTTTTCTCTAGCACTACTACTCTATTGCTCTAAACTGCAATATCGTCTATATGTTAGGATGGATGACCGTCAGTGGATGTACACGGGCTATCAGAAGAGGGGTCAATACACAAATGAATGGATTGAGAAGGCCAATGATTTCATGACGAAGGCATTTGCAAATGGACGGCGACATGCCTGGTGTCCCTGTAGGAAGTGTAAGAACAAGGCAATGAAAACATATGAGGAGATGACTAAAGATCTTGTCAACAATGGATTTGTAGAGAACTATACCCGGTGGACCATGCATGGTGAACGCCATCGTGCGAGAGAAGAGGTCGTGAGACAACGGATCGAGGAGTTTGATTCTGAAGCCGGGGTGGCAGAAATGTTAAATGACCATGACATGGCTTTCGATGAAGGAAGTGCAGAGCGAGAGCGAGCAAGCGCAAAGGCGTTTACGCCATGTTGGATGCGGCACAACAACCCCTTCACGGGCGCACCAATGTTTCTAAACTGGATGCCATTGCACGTCTAATGGCTGTGAAGTCCCAGTTTAGCTGGAGTAGAGAATCCTTCGATCAACTGTTGACAGTAGTTGGCACCCTACTTCCGGATGATCACGTTCTGCCAAAGAACACGTATGAGTCAAATAAAATCGCCGTGCACTCAAGATGTCGTGCGGCGGATACATGCTTGTCCGAACGGATGCATCTTATTCGGGAGAACATGCCGACGATAAATCTTGTCCAAGTGTAAGGCATCTAGGTACATTGAGTTAGAATCGGTGATGGTCTCAAGACGCAAACAAAAGTTGGCGCAAAGATCCCGAGGTACCTTCCTTTCATACCGAGGATCCAACGGCTTTTCATGAGCGAGGAATCCGCAAAACAGATGACGTGGCACAAAACTGGACGCCGATACACTGACAAGATGATACATCCGTCCGATGGTGAATCATGGAAAAGCTTCGATCGAAGCATATCCGACAAAGCCGACGAGGCTCGTAATGTACGCATTGCAGCGGCAAGCGATGGGTTCAATCCTTATGGAATGGGTTCTTCACCATACACATGTTGGCCCGTATTCGTCATCCTCTCAACCTCCCACTGGCGTCGCCTTTCAGCGGCAAAATATTTTATTGTCACTTATAATTCCGGGACACCGGGGCTAATATGAGTGTGTACATGGAGCCTTTGATAGACGATTTGGTCCGTGCATGGGACGAAGGGGTAGTGACATACGACCGATTCACAAAGACAAACTTCAGAATGCATATTTGGTACCATTATTCCATGCATGACTTCCTGGCTTATGGGTTATTTTGTGGCTGGTGTGTTCACACGAAGATGCCATGCCCGATATGCAAGTCAGCTGTGGAGTTCTTTCGGTTGGAGAAGGGGGGCAAGTTTTCTTCGTTTGACAAACATCGACAATTCCTCCCTCTTGACCACCCATTCAGGAGAGACAAGAAGAACTTTCGAAAAGGTGTCACAGTGGAAGACTCTGCACCGGAAATGATGACAGGTGCCCAGGTTCTTGAGATGTTAGATGGTCTTGTGGTCGACAATGAAAAGGGGGCTTGGGATACGGAAAAGAGCATGCCTGGACACACAAGTCGTGCTTGTGGAAGCTTCCTTACTTTAAGGACCTCCTTCTTCCACATAACATTGATGTAATGCACACTGAAAAGAATTTCGCCGAGGCGGTCCTTCACACAATCATGGACTGGGAAAAGTCAAAGGACAATGTCAAGGCTAGATTGGATCAAGCAACGCTGTGCGATAGACCAAAGCTAAACATGTTGCCTCCCTTACGCGGGAAGTCATGGAAGAAGCCTAAGGCCGACTTCGTCCTAACGAGGGCCCAAAAGAAAGAAGTTCTTCAATGGTTCCAATCATTGATGTTCCCTGACGGGTATGCAGCGAATTGGAGGAGGGGTGTGAACTTAAGTACCATGCGAATCACAGGGCTCAAGAGTCATGATTACCACATATGGATTGAACGCCTTCTTAGGTGATGGTTCGTGGCTATTTTCCTGATCACATCTGGCGAGTGATGACAGAGTTGAGCATGTTCTTCCGCAAGCTATGTGCTAAGGAGATATCTCGGACCGAGATTGAAGAAATGGAAAGAATAGCCCCGGTGTTGCTCTGCAAGTTGGAGAAGATCTTTCCCCCCGGCTTCTTCAATCCGATGCAACATTTGCTCTTGCACCTACCATATGAGGCAAAAATGGGGGGCCCTGTGCATGCCCGTTGGTGCTATCAATTGAGCGATGCCTAAAGGTTCTTAGAACAAAATGCAAAAATAAATGCAAAATTGAAGCTTCACTGTGCAGAGGCATCCATTGTGGAGGAGGTGTCATACTTCACAACAAGATACTATGCCGACAACCTTCCTAACGTGCATAATCCACCCCCTCGTTACAATGCTGTCGACAATCAGTCGACCCTCAGCCTTTTTCGAGGGCAACTCGGAAGTGCAAGTGAACCTACCTTGAAGATGTTGAGCCTAGAAGAGTGGCGCTCTATCCAGCTGTATGTGTTGCGGAACCTTGAAGAGGTTGGCCCGTACATTGCGTAAGTTTTACACAAACTTGTTTCTTTTCTTGTCAATATTTTGCATGCACCCATCCAACCCTCTTGTTAACGGCCGTTCTGACAAATTTGTTCTCCTCTACCATCGTCCTTCACGGAGGAACCCACCAAGCGGAAGTTGAAACCCTTCTAAGACATGGCGCGGAGAGCGAAATCCCACTTTTATTTGTTGGTTCAAGGAGGAGGTCTTGTTCAATTTCATTTGTTGTTTGTACTTAACTCTCAACTCGACAAATATATAACGAATCATCCTACTTGAACTAGCAGGCCAAACCGGCGTGTCTATGAGTGCCGAGTTGAGGCAAGTTGCCAATGGATTTGAATTTAGGGTCAAGTCATTCTCGTATGCGATGTCAATGGATATCGCTTTCACACAACTTCGGCACGAGCGAGTCGGCGAATCGAAGAACCACAAATACCGGTGTTTTCACGCCGAGCACGAGATGGGTTGGACTACTATGGAATAATTGAAGAAATATACAAACTCAAGTTTCTGGTTGTGTACCTCTTCGTCTGTCATATTCAAATGCCATTGGTTTGATCCCAAAGAAGTGATAAAGACCCACGAGCTTGGGTTAGTCGAAGTTCTAAAGTCATCCGTCTTGCTAGGAGGCAGCGTGTACATTGTGGCCCAACAGCCACGCAAGTTTATTATCTCTCATACCGTGCCAAACCAAAGACCGTCTTAAGGCGTATGATGTGGTGTACAAGGTATCGCCGCATGGTAAAGTACCGTCCCAAACGATGATGATTATAACATCGATGCAAACACATATGACGGAGAGTTCTTTCAAGAAGAAGGATTAGATGGGAGTTTTGAGATTGTCTTAGATGTAGATCTACGCAATGGAAGTAGACAATGATACGGTCATTGTTGGCGGGATGATGGAGAGGAGGTTCACAACGCGAAGGACTTGTTATTACTTGAGCAACACCATTCGAGCAAAGGTCGCTAGTGATGAGACTTTGAGAGCGATCATAATTACGTCGACAATAGCGATGATGAGATTTTTGGCCCACCTATCAATGATCTTGATGATTATTTCTAGTACATGTAAGATCTGTAGTACTTATGGCAATTTCATACATGTATGATACATTTACTTATTTTGCATCTCTTTTATACATGTATGATACATTTACTTATTTTGCATCTCTTTTATACATGTACGATACATTTACTTATTTTGCATCTCTTTTATACATGTATGATACATTTACTTTTGTATATGCGTCTTGATAGTTTATTCTTTTGTTGCGGTGATTGATGGTGGGCGGTGGAATCGGGAAGATTAGGTCGGTTATGACCTTCTTGGTGAGTGGCGAGGTCGGCCGGTGGAGGAGGGCGTGCCTGATCGGGCGAGGTGGGCGTGCCCGAGGAGAGGAGGAGGGCGGCGGCAGCGAGGCGTGGAGGAGGAGGACGGCGGCGGCGAGGCGTCGAGCCGACACCTCCTCCACAGACGGCGACAGCGAGTTCGTAGCGGCCACGGAGGAGGATGAGGAGGAGGAGGAGACCAGGAGGAGATAGCGGAGGCGGTGGAGGAGGCACGGAGGAGGATGAGGCCGAGCGGGCTGAGCACGAGGAGGATGCCGACTTGTCGGCGAGAGAAAATGGGGTGCCTACGGTTTGGCTGCGAGGGTCGTCGCGCCTCCCGGACTTACCCATCTGAGACGGCGGTGATTCGACCCTCGGAACTAAGTAAGTAATTTTGCATGTTAACACTACTTCACAGGTTTTAAGTTATAACGAAACTAATATTCAATCTCAATAACTTTGTGCGAGGATTGGGAAATGGTGATCCTGTGGAGTCACTCTCGCCGAGTAAGCGGGATCACTGGGTCTTCATGCAGGCAAACTACCCGGGATGGTGAGGATCGATGGTGTTGTGCAGCCCGCCATGAAGTGGTCCCAGCGGCACGCCGCTAGCGATCGGACCGATCGGTGGCGGTGTTATAACAACAAGGCCGCCGGGTGATGAAAGAGGCGTAGGTGCGTGTTCATCGCACTATGCCGATAATAACATCACATTAATTGTATATTCTTGACTTTATTTGCTTGTAGGATTACTACACCTTGGCGGAGGAGTACGTAGGGAGGACGCGGATGGCGTGGTGAGCAGTGCTGTGTTCACCGAGTGCGAGACCTCTTCTACGAGACAAAGCTCTGTGCGAGAAGAATTTACCATGCCCGCAGAGGACATAGAGTCACCAGGCGCGAGCGGTGCACCTACCACGACTAAGGAGCAATACTTGACGGTAAACATGAGATTACATCGTCTGCGATTAATTGCACTGAAATTGATTTATGATTTGTCATGTGCTCGTGTACGTGCAGGTGCCTCTGCTTGGTGTGCGGGGATGGACAACTTCTGGGAGGCCATTGTTGACAAGTGGGTGAGTGAGGAGTACGAGCAATATCACACCGTACGCTCACGTTGCCGTGCGGTGATGCAGGGTTCCTCGCACAAACAAGGCCCCACTACCCTTAAGGAATATGCACGGATATGTACGCAGATTTCATTTCGTTGTTGCTATGCAAACTTCTGAATGCATAATATCTTATTGTTGTGCTTCTTCCTGCAGACGCGGTTCCACCCCGACCAGGAGTGCGCCTCGTTCAAGGCATATGCCTTGGCACACAAGGGCAAGGCAAAGGACCCCGACCTCGTCTACAACGCGGAGGACCCGCCCGAGGCATCTGACAACCCGCGTGCCAGCGCCTCAACGAGTACACGGCGATGGCGAGAGAGATCCATGGGTCAGAATTTGATCCGAGCACCGCTGACCTCGAGGGTGACATCGTCATGAGGTTGGGACCAGGTAAGCCACACGGGCGGTACTATATGGGCAACAGCACCATAGACACGGCCAACACTCGGACACTCGCCAGATTAGAGCCCGAGCACGAGTTCGAGTCGGCCATACGCCCACGCTCACGGCCCGGTGGTAGCACTCCGAGTTAGTTACATTGCATTCGTTGTCCATTCATTTTCTACTCGTTCTTTATTTGCATTCTAACTATGTGATAAATAATTGTAGGCCCAGTTGAAGCCTGCAGAGTCACGGCAAGCCTCACAGAGCGGCTTGAGGCCCTCGGAGTCGCACCAGCCGAGTTAGGCGAGAGAGAGGCGCGAGTGCGAGCCCGGCTTGAGGCCTTCAAAGAGCGCACTGGCGGCGATGCGAGTACATGGCCCGTTTTCTCGAGCATGGGCGGCCTCCACCGCCTCCGCGCGCCGATGATACCGTTGGTGCCTCCACCTCCATGCGACCAGCACTCGTGAGTCACTTAGATGCACTCTTCACTTTTGTGTCATATAGAGCTACCTTCGACTTATACCTTAGTTTGACCTACCATAGCTTAGACCTTAGAATTTGCTTTGATCCGGATAACTCACATGTGCAATCTCATTCTAGGGACCTTCTACATTTGGATCGAACAACGATATGCGGGGTGATCAAGACATGGACTTGACTCGTTTCTCCATGAGCCTCCGACCATGTGACGAGCCATCCGACCTTGTTTGATGGGTTTGTATGTTGAACTGTGGACTTGGTTGAACTTTGTGGACTTTGGACATATGTTGATGGTGTTTGTGGACTTTGCATGGTGCTTGTCGACATATGTTGGTTATTGTGAGTGGATGTGACATTTGTGGACATATATGTGATATATATTGCCTATCTGTCATGTTATTATAATTTCTGTGATTTTGTTGCTCATTGTATTTGGATATGCCTTTGAAACAAACAAAAAAATTACGTGGACATATTTTACGAGTGTAACACTCGGTAAAACAGAGATTTACCGAGTGTAGCACTCGGTAAAACAGCGAACAGAACCAATTTGGTTCTGATTCTGTGCATTTTGCCGAGTGTGCCATTTTTTACCGAGTGCGGAGTCCCCACTCGGAAATATTTGACTACTTTTTACCGAGTGGGAACACTCGGTAAACATTATTCCTGAAGTTTATTTCCGGAATTGTTTTAATCACGAAATGCTAATTTATTTACCGAGTGCTGCTAGTGACACTCGGTAAACCTCGCCGTTAATCTGTTAGTTTGGAGGTGACGGCCGAATCAAGTCATAATTGTTTACCGAGTGTCATTGTAGCACTCGGTAAATCTATCTCGAAAGTGCACCGATATTAGACACTCGGTAAAATAACTTCACCGAGTCGTTGTTTGCCGAGTCCACTTTACCGAGTGTGGCACTCGGTAAACAGTTTGCCGAGTGTGTATCACTATTTACCGAGTGTTACTCACACTCGGTAAATAAACAGTATCCCGTAGTGCTTCCCCTATTTATAGTGGATGTTAGCTTCTAGAAGCCCATTCCTAATGGGCACCCGTTAAGCCCACACACAAACGGGTTTAACTCACGCACGCATTTCAAATCGTCGTCTTCATCTTCTCTTGACCTAAACAACTTATCCTTGCGTCGTCTTGCAATGGGGTTTAGCCAAAAGCCATCAAGGCGGTATTTTGGTGAAGTTATCAAAATACCCCTTGTCGTCCTTCTCCAAAGACCGAGTCCAAACTTTATGAAGCAATCCCATACTTCGCCAAGTGTAGGTTGATCAACGGCTCTCTTCATGTCGGCAAGTCTATCCCATCTGGCTCCCACCAAAACCACCATGGCACTTGCACCGACCCGCGTACCGCTTGTTGCAACCCGTCACATCGAACTTCCCGTTCGATCATCCTTGTCCATTTTGCGTCATGCTTGAGTCCATTAACTTTACCCGGCATCCTCGATCGTTCTGAACCCCAACTCTCCAAGCCTAGTCCCGATCTTCCTCGTCGTTGACCGTCATTGACCTCCAAGCCTCCTGCACAATAATAGACCAAGAAATCGTTTCCAGGAATAAGTTTTTCGCAACTTGACCCACGTTAGTCAAAACATGCATCATGCAACACATATGCACTGAAACCCATGAACTTGACCTAAACTACAATCATTACCGCCAAGATGACTGGTGAGCAAGTCAAAACCGATCAGACCTCCACCCATGGCCGGTCTGACCACCTCTGGCTGGTCTGACCGACACCTGGCTTCTCTGACCGCCCAGTAGGGGACTTAGCCAAATTTCCTCCTTGGAAATCTAAGACCTCTCTGAAAATTTTAAACAAATAGAACTTTTGACTCAAAACTCCAAAAATTATGAGACCAAGTGTAGGAGAATCCCCTTTCTTGCCTACACCCTCTACTTTTGGCCCAGCTCCAAATTCAAAGACACTTAATGGCCGGTCAGACCGCCGCCCATGGCCGGTCTGACCGCCAGCCTCTAAGCCCAAGGCCTGGCCGGTCTGACCGCCAGAGGTGGCCAGTCTGATCGCCACCTGGCCGATCTGACAGACAATGACCTAACAGCACCTAAACTTTGTTGAAAACACGTGAATCGACAAACCTTCAACGCCATTGCCAAGTGTAACATCATCCTAAGATCATGAGCATATCCCCATGATATCCACAGTTATTTAATGTCTAGATAGTAAAACGGAATAATAATCCAAGGATTAAGGAAAACCAACCATAACGAGTCTATTGAATGAATAAATAGGTTCCAACCAATCATCAAGAATTATTCAATGTCTATCAAGTCCTAAAGGATAAATCATCACTCTATAATAAAGTTTTCGCATGGCCAAGTGAGTCAAGTAATTGAAGTGAATGCAATTGTTCCATGTGTGCTATCCCTTCCCATGAGAAATGTCATCAACATTCACCTAAAAACAACAGTAGAGCAATGGTGAATCCATGACTCAACAAGCACAATAATAAAATAATAAACAATGATTTAATATCTATAATCAATATCATAATCAACATCATCTATTTAGTTCTCATTATGCTACTCAAATATCATATCCAATCTTCATTTAATGTGATGCAACTCTATACTACATGTCCACATGTTCTTTTCCTCGCTTATACCGGTATAGCATGAGTGAACACCCGCGACATTGTTCACTCTCAAGCCCATCCTCAAAAGGATCGGGGACCTTCTCCACTCACGTGAAGTCTCTACCTGAGAGACCATGTGAGAGGTGCTCCCATGTGAGTGATCAGTATTTGACATATTATTGAAAAGTTTGTGATGAGTACTTGAGTTTGTTTTTGGGCTTTCTCTGCGTAGTCGTAGCTAGGAAGTATTCGACCACGTTGGCGTAGTCAAGTCCTGTTTCGACCACGCTAGTCGATGTACGCTCGACCACGCTAGTCGATGCATTACGACCACGCTAGTCGAAGTGCATTCCGCCACGCTAGTCGAAGTCATTAAGACCACGATGAGTCGAAGTGCGCTTGACCACGGTAGTCGAAGTCTGCTTCGACCTCGCTAGTCAAAGTCTGTGTCGACCACGTTGCTATGTGATCGGAGGTCGGAAGGTTTTCGACTCCAGCGTATGTGGTCTGAATGGAGTCCGACCACGGAGGAAAGCTTTCGGTCGTATGTCCTCCGGAATCGGTCGTTCGAGTTGGGAACCGGTCGTATGGTTTTTGTGAGACCCCGGTTTATCCGGCTTGTAATGCTTAACCATCCACTTGGTCCTAGCATCACAAATCGGATAATCCGAGACTCGAGACATGTATACTTCAGTGCAAGATACACACCTCTTTACAAAGTTCATGCATCAATTCCATTCATCCACATAGAACCGAAGCAAAAACAACAAGCCAGAAGATAACATAAATTAAGGATAGTTATTACAAAAGAGAGGCCGACCGGCCAAACGACATATACATAAAGAAGTTTAACAGCGGAAGCAAAAGTGCCATAAGATGGCCATAAACCAAAAGAGCCAATCAGTGTGCCTTTAACCCACAAGGCAACCGACCAGGACCGCCAAGCTAGTCGTCAAATCCACGCCTGACTCACAAAAGTGAGGCCCTTGGGGCTCACCTTCCTCCCCAAACAAAAGCGGTAGGCAAAAGCGGTGAGTACTTTGAATGTACCCATAAGACTTACATGTGGAATAACAAACTCAGATATATACTACATGCAAGCTAATTGAAGTGGAGGCTGTATGTTTCATTTTAGCACAAAGCAAGTTTCCATTTGCAATAAGGTAATAGATTGAAAGCAAATTAACAAATCTGTTTTTAATGTTCAAATAACCGCAAATGACAACAATATAACAGTAGATAGATGACAACAACAATCCTGGAAGTGACTAAACCCTTAGTCACCACAACAATAGCATGAATTACCCATTCATACCAACCATGTCAAATTTTAATTTAAAAGGTTGTAGTCTAACTCTTGCAAAACCTAACCAAGCGTGTCCATAACCTAGGACGAGGCTATTCGAATAGTTTTATACCCTACAGGGGTGTACCAATGTACCCACACGCCAGACCGCCTTTTTGCCATTAGATTAGCATACTTCCTTTGGTATGCCGGCACAGCTAAGTCCTACGAGACATTTCCAATATTGTGTATTAACTCACGAGTGCGCAGTATGGATAGAAACCCATACGTTGTGTAGATCATTGTAAAGCCTCGGTCAACTACCCGTCATGAGTAAAGCCTTGGACAACTACAATGCTCCTCGAGGTGGAGAGCCTGCAAATCTCCACCACCGCACACCCAACACAAGAACACATATCCTTTTCACACAACACACACAACCCCTCCTGCGACTCGGAGATAACACACGCCAAAGTACTTAGTCAAGAGAGGTCGAAGGACCGAAATGGCAACAGAGGGGGTGAATGGTGCCTAAAAATTAATACTCCCTTCACTGTATTTAAAACCAGCCTACAAAGATCTCTGAAGATCTAAAGAAAGTAAATGAAGCAAGATCAAATAACAAAAACAAGTTTCAGCCGTTCTTCCGAAATCGGAAGTTAGGCGTGAGATTGCGGAAGTTCCGCTTGCGGTAGTTCATGATGTATATCGCGGAAGTTCCGCTATGTACTTCCGTTGCATAAAATCGAAAGCTCGATTATCTGATCAAGAAGTAACGCTCGGGTTTTGCCCAAAAATCCAAACTACTTAATCTTGAATGCTCTTCTCAGGTCAAGTTTTACAGGACATCATCCTAAACACCATCTTGACCTTATGGAGAAGAATCGCAACCAAAGATTTAGTAATCGAACCAAAAACGGATTTCTTGAAGAAGGGGCAAGAAAGACCAAAACCAATGATAAGCGAGATTCTCAGATTCTTAGAGCATGAAACTTTGAGGAAGTAATAGCAATACCAAAACGATTCTAGATATGAAGTTTCATGCTATCTCATAAAACGAATCAAAAGATATGCCAAAACCCTAGCTATTCAAGAGAAGAACAGAGAGAAGGAAGAGGACATAAACAAGTAATCAAAACTCAGAGTTTCATTGATAGATATCAAATGTTTACAGATGGAAACACAGAGGACTGATTACATAAGATTTCAGATCATACTCTCCCTCTCAACAAGCTCTCAAAAAGCAAAACAAATCCTTTTCTAGAGCTAATCCTAATTTTCTCTCCCAAAGTCTAACCCTAACTCCAGGGTTCTCCCTATTTATAGCCTTTGCTAATGGGCCTCCAACCCATTAAGCCCGCTACACCCGAACGGAACCGCCTCCACTTTTGCCGCTTTGCGAAAAGACCCTTTCGCCCCTTGCGCACCTTCTGGAAGCCTCCCGTACACCTTGTTGTCCACGACTCGCAACCGCTTCAAGATTCACGCCGTCTTCGACACATCCCGACCGTTCTGACCTCAACGCCTCCTGCGCCTAGTCCGGTCCACGTGTCTCGCCACGACTCCATCTTGATGCCTGCGATCAACACGCATAAAAACACATCACATAGCATTGCACAATATCATAGCATCAATAATTGTATAAGACTCAAACTCATACAAAATCAAAATCACAAATTAATCTTCTCTGCACAGTTCTGAACACAATCGGAAGTTCTGCACTTACCACAGCGGAAGTTCCGATTTCCGGAACATCCGCACTTGTCAGGATTATCGGAAGTTCCGCGCTCAACACTGCGGTACTTCCGATATCCGGAACAACCGATTTTCCAGATATTTAATTCCGATTTGATATCTCAGAGAACACTCAAAGTCAGTATTATCGGACACTCCGCTACCTCTTGTGCGGAAGTTCCGATTTCCTTCAGCCGAGAGCAAAACCCAGATAAATCGGAAGTTCCTATTTCCAACACCGGTAGTTCCTATTAATCGGAACTTCCGCTCCATACACAGCGGTAGTTCCGATTTCCCTGACTCAGCCCAGAAACAGTCCAAACCGAAAACCTCAACTCTCAATCTAATCAACACACTTGTCAAATACTCATCACTCAGAGTGGAGGACCTCTCACATGGTCTCTCAAGGTCCCATATCCCTCTCGCGTGGTTAGCACGCAAAAATGCTTGGAGAGTGTGACACAAGATGTTCGGTCCTTGTTGACTTAGGCAAGACATCCACAAACCCAATAACCCACCATCCAACCACTTGCCCAAGTCCAAATCGATTTTTCCGTTTTCAGAATTTTGACTTTACAAAATAACAAAGCACAAGGGCTAGGCATAATGGAATAATAATTAGAGGTGTGATCTAGACCATCGACTACAATCGATGATCGCCCATTACTACCGAGACTAAGCATTTCTAAGCAATTTCAAATCGTAATCTACTAAGTGACAAGAGCTCATCCATCGAACTCAAATCACAGCAAATAACCTAGGCTCAAGGTAGTAGAGGGTAAACAATTCCTACAGATTATGCAACTATAGGATACTAACCATAATTTAACACAAAATAGCAATGCATAAATACAAGTTGAAATCAATATATTAGACTTGAAAAATAATGGGATTAACATGATCAAACTGCTTGCCTGCTTGCTGTGGGTCAAGGTGTTGCTGAGGATCAACAATATTGTCAATATGCTCTTCGGATCCTAACGAAAAAGCGAGAAACAAACGATAAGAGCGAATAAAATGCAAAGACCCAACAGTAAACCTTCTCAAAAAATTCTAAAAATTTTACAGTAGCAAGATAATGATTTATAAAGAATTTAGCAACAAGAACCAATTGATTTGGATTCTTAATGCCAAAGATATGCCCAAAACAATTTTGCTCAGCTTTTGTAAATCAAAAATGCTACTATTCATTAGCAAAATTTTCTGGAGCTATACTGAGTTTGGAAACATTTTTAAATTAAAGTCTAGTTAAAAACATAACCAACAAAATTTGAATTAACCGAGAAGGATTTGAAATGAATTAGTTATGCATTTTACAAGTTATCACATTTTTCAGTTGATAAATAAATCCTCTCGGGAAATTCAGAAATTAGAAAAGACATGGCCGAACCTGGGACTTCGATCTTGGATGCAACGGCCCAAGCCCCGTGCATGCGCGCCTTGTGTGCGCGAACTCGTCGTTAACCGTTGGATTTGGATCCAACGGTCTCGACCACTTTGGTCGAGCGCGGCGATCCGAACCTGGTCGTCCACCGTTGGATCGGATCCAACGGTTCACATGGAACGAGCGTTCGCGGTCCGAGCGTTCCGCGCACGTGAGCCGTGGATCCGGGATCAACGATTCACGTTGATCCGAAGCGCGCTGGCCGATCCGAAGCGCGCCCACGCACGCGAACCGCTGATTTGGGATCCAACGGCCCACGAGCACTCAGCCCGACAAGCGAACGGCGATTCGGCGCTTCATTGGGACGGCAACGGCCGTCGATCTTTGATCTAACGACCAAAATCGATCGACAACGAACGCCCGTGGTTTCATCCGACAACGCAACAGAGGAGGTCACTGCGGTTTGCCGCGAATCGAGCCCGATCGTAGCAAACAAAGGCTACCAAAATCGCCCAATAACGTTGCGCACTTGCTGGTACCAACCATACCTCGGATGGAGGACTGTGAGCGGCGCAAGCGGCGACGACAGCGGCGCTAAGCATCGTAACGACGACAACGCGATCTGCGCGGCGTCGAAGGCTAACTAAAGGTCGCTAGAGCATCTAGAGGTTCCTAGGATGCTCTTGAGCGAAACCAGAGGGTTAGAGCACTCACCGACGGCTGGAGACGATGATGAGCGTTTTTGGCGAATTGGGAAAACCGAAATTGATCTGCTCTCTGTGTGTCAAAAGCAAAATTGTGAGAGGTTAATACTCCTCGAGATGCTAAGCAACTGAGGAAGCAAAGGTTTTGAAAGAGAGGGCCCGGAGCACCACTTTCACCGAAGCCCCAAAACCGTCAATGGCGGCCGAAGGCTTCCCGAGGATCTGCGGCTCCAGCGGGCTTGTGAGTGATAGCTAGGGCATGCGGAGTTGCTAAAGGGAGCTAAGGGAGAAGCAAAGGAGCTTAAATAGCCGAGGATGGCCGAGAGCAACGGCGAGAACTCGCTCGGGTCAACCTGGCCGTTTGAGCACGAGAGAGCGACGGGAGCAGTTGGAGAGGGCGCTGAGGAGAACACGTCGAGCATTAAATGCGCATGTAAAGAGCCGTTTAAAAGCGGCCGGGAAGGGACCGCGACGCCGCGACTTTTTCCTCTCAGACGCCATGGCCGGCCGTAGCGCTGTGGCCGGAGGAAGGAGCGGCGCTCGACCGTCGGATTGAAATCGAGCGGTGAGTTAGATCGCGTGGATTACAAGCTGTTCGCCGTTCGGTTGATCCAGACCGTTCGATCTTGATCCAACGGCTCGCATAGCAGCGCTGGCGGATATGGCCGGTGCGTTTAGTCGACTCGACCGAGTCAGGTGGCTCGAGCCCGAGTCTGGTTCGAACCCGAGGAACATTGCAAACCAGTTAGAATTTGAATTTTAAACATCTGATTTTTGAGGAATTATTTTAGGTAGCAAACAAACTCCAAAATTTTTGAAATTTTAGCTGGAGCTTGCTGACTGCATGAGGAACCTCCCATAAAATTTTCAGAGATTTTCATGCAATGAATTTTTCTCCAGAAATTCCAGAAGAGGGGAAAATAGGGTTTGACCAGTTTGACTTGCCTCCAAAAATTATCAAATAATTTCTAAAAATCATGAGATAATTCTGAGGTGTTAAACATCAACCCTAGACCCAAGAAAAATTATTTCCAAAGGATGGGCACAAGATTTTCATGAAGGAGATTTGTCTTGGTGTCCAAATGGCAATTTGATATTTGATTTCACATAATTCCTTTACAAAAATTATGGAACTGATTACAAAAATCAAGATCAGAGAAAAAGTTTTAATTTCTCCTCATTTTTATTACATTTGAAATACAAACCAATTTTGGGATGTTACAGTTTTGTATTGCATTCATAGACCTTGTGCATTTGATAGTTTATCTTTTCGACCGGTCTTGTTGCAGTCTAATCTTATTTCGAGCTCTGTTTGCAGGGTCTGGTTCTTTGTATTGTGCCGTGCTATGTGATGCTTTGTGTTTGATTTGGTTGCAGGATCTTGGAGACAAGTCTTGGTGAGGTTTGGAGAGGTCGGGACTAGACATAGGAGATGTTGAGGTCCAGAACGACTGGAAACCACAGAAGACAAGTCTTGCAAGGTGATCGTAACGAGTTGACAGCAAGGCAAGAGGAAGAAGCTTCCAGGAAGACAGTTGAGGAGTATTTTAGACAAATACCTAAAGCTGCAAAGGGAAGCTGTCCCTCTGGGAAAGCAATGGAGTTGTTGGTGCTAATGGGCAAGCGGTGGAGCCGTTGTCGATAGTGTGGGTAAAGCATTGTGCCTCTGGGAAAGCACTGTTGCTCTGTTAATGGGTTGTCAGTGTTTGAAACCCGATAGCTGAGGCTATAACAAGAGATGTTAGGTTTCAGAAGAAGAATGAGATGATGAGGGGTGAGGAGAGGATGTTCCGTGAGCGGCTCTGAGCTTTTTCTGTCTAATTTGTGTGAGTTGTCTCTGGGTAAGAGCATGGATGCTCGTGTATCTTCAGTGGAGTGGTCGTATGAACCTCTATGATCAATCATACATTTATCAGTATCATTCTGAAGTTTTGCCTTGCTTGAGATGTTTTGATTGTTTTTTTGAGTCCTCCGTTTTTCGTTTAGACCATAGCTTATTTGCCGTGCTCTCTCTGTCATCAGTGATTCGACCATGAGTTGGTGATCGACCAAGGCATAAGCTTTTCTGGATCATTGTTCGACCACGGGTGGTTTTCTCAGCTTTCGACCACGGCTATTATTGAATATGGTGATTCGATGTGAATTTTAATAGAGAGTTTTTAAGGCACCATTCACCCCCTCCCCCTTCTGTTGCCATTTTCGATCCTTCACTACCCAAGGGGTAGATATATGATTACCATGATCACCTTCTCTTTTATGCAATGATGCACATGATGCAAATATTCAACTTAAACTCATCAAATATTCCATTAACAATAATTCATATCATCATCATCATCATTATCGACACCATATCCATTCTCAATACATATACTTAATCAATACAATGCAATAAACAACATAATGGTAATGGATATTAAAGAAAAACAGCGATTAAACCATCGATCACCATTCTACAATGCATTTGCCTCTTTATCCTCACAGAGTCGGACATCAAGATGATGGTAAGGTACTAGTGGCCACCTCCCTAAACAAAAAATTCAAAACATACTAAAAAAACACATCACCATAACACCAAAACAAAACACTAATCGTCTTCGCATGTCTACGCAAAAACGACACATTTAGCCTGATTCTACCGGACGCACTACCTACTGTCCTAGTAGGAAAAAGGCTCTAACTCTCTCCTCTGAACCCCAAATCTATCAAACCATATACCTTCTAGAATCCCCACAAAATTAGCTACAACTTCCTAGTTATGATGAACTTCTAAATCAACCGTTTACTTCCACGTTTCCAACCCCGAAGACTACCCTAGAATCTATCAAGACAGACTATTTCACAATTTTGTAGCTTTTTTATATAACTTGGAAAATAATGAACTATATGAGTTATGTAATCTACTCAAAATTTCCTAGTTTATTAAAGATATGGTAAAAAAAAATACAGCATTTACTAGGCGTAAACAGTTCATCTTCACGACAGCTGTCAACGACGTTCATTTTTTGGACAAAAATATTTCTGAGGCCGTAACTTTTCACTCACAATTCCAAATATAGTGTGGATTTCATGGGGATATGTTCCAGATCTTAGGATGATGTGACAATTGGTAATGGCGTTTACGGTTTGTCGTTTCACGTGTTTTCGACAAAGTTACAGGGCTTCTTGGACAGGGGCGGTCCGACCGGTCCTTGCACGGCGGTCCGACCGGTCCCAAATCGGTCGGACCGGCCATGTGGGGCGGTCGGACCGGCGGTGACCTAAAAGTACTCAAAACGAGCTGGGCCAAAAATAGGTGTTGTAGGCAAGTGAGGGGATCCCAATGCACTTGGTCTCATGATTTTTGGAGTCTCCAGTAAGAAGTTCTATTGGATTTAAGTTTCCAGAAGGTTTTGGTTTTTGAGGGTATGAAATTCGGCTAAGTCCGGCGGTGGTCCGACCGCTCACGTGGAGCGGTCCGGCCGGCGGAGGCGGTCCGACCGACTCACGAGGAGGCGGTCGGACCGGTATCACTTGATCATCGGCCAACCGTGGCGATGTTGATTTGTTAGGTCAAAGTCATTGGTTTCATGGCATATGATTTGCATGATGCATGTTTTGACTAACATGGGTCAAGTTGTGAAGAACTTGTTCCCGAATTCGTGTTTGCTTGTCTATGGTTGTGCAGGTAGCTTGGTGGTCAACGGCGAGGAGGATCGGGACTAGACTTGAGAGTTGAGGTCGAGCGATTGGCGATGCGGGTGAGTCAACGACTCAAGCGTGACACAAGATGGACAAGGGTGATCTATTGGCAAATCCATGAACATGGTGAAGCGGTTTAGGTCAAAAGGTTAAAGAAGGCGCTTTGCGAAGCGTGCGTGTGTGACCCGTTTGTTAGTGGGCCTTAACGGGAGCCCAATTAAGTCAAACCCTAAGAGTTTTAGGCCTCCACTATAAATAGGAGGAGATGGTGGTGCACTCTCTCTCTCTTGCCTTTTATGTTTCAAAACCCTAATTGTCTTTAGGGAGTTGAGGTGGAGGCTAGGGCTCTTGATGGTTTGTGGAGAATTTCGTGATCTTTGATTGTCTCTTGATCCATGATGGTGTGGATGTAATCCGGCATCAATCACGAAATCAATCTATGCAAGGTTTGCTTGAGATAAGTCTCTTTTCGTTCTTGCTTTCAATTTCGTGTTTTAGGGCTTTCTTTGATCCGCGAGTTTGTGATTGATTCTTTCACGTGGATTAGCTTGCTGTGATATGTGTGAATCTATCTAGCATCATCTTGATCATCAATCTCTCACGAACAAGCATTATGATCAAGTTTTCGTTCTTGCGGTTTTAGACCTTACGTTAATCAATTGGCAATTGCTCAAGATCGTTCAAGAATTATCATAATATTCGATTGGAATAGGTTCTCAATAGCATATAGAAGGTGTGTGCAAAGTTTCATAAAGATTGGAGTTGAGAATCAAAAGTTTCACCTAATTGCAACCGTCATCGGTGATTTTCTTTATTGCGGATCGGTTCGAGTCGGCGGTCGGACCGCCCGTCATCACCGGTCGACCGATTTTGGAGCGGTCCGACACCAAGACAACGCCGGTCGACCGCCGACAATCGGTCCGACCGGTTGGGTACAATGATCGACCGCCGTCTTTGTGAGTCTTTGCAATCTTAGTTGATTTTGTTATTTTGCTTAGGGGTTTAATTGGATTCAATACTAGTCTTCCATTTGTCTTGGTATATTGATCTTCATAGCTTTCTAATAGCTCTTTGGAGTGAAATTGTATTGAGTTCATAATTTGTGAAAAAGTGGCGTGCTCCTATTCACCCCCTCTAGTCGCCTTTACGGTCCAACAAGTGGTATCAGAGCCCGGTTAGTTCAATCTTGATCTTAACCGGTCACTGAACTTTGGCGATGGATAGATTCTCTACAAAACCGCATATGTTCAATGGACATGACTATGCCTATTGGAAGAATCGTATGCGAGTATTCCTTGAGAGCGAGAGACAAGCTATATGGGATGTTGTTCGATCCCCGCTCATTATTCCTGAGGTTGAAACTCCTGCTTCTGTGGTTCTTTTGGCTAACAACAACAAGGCCAAGAATCTTTTATATGGTGCGCTTGGTAGACAAGAATATGATAGGATTTGCAATTTTGCATTGCATACGAGATTTGGAACACTCTCGAAACATATCATGAGGGTTCGTCTCAAATTAAGAAAGTGCGCCAAACAATCTATAAGCGTGATTATAACAAATTTGAGATGCGTCCTGGAGAGGGCATCGATGATATTTTCAGTCGTTTTAATAAAGTGATTAATCAAATGAAAGCTGTTGATATTGAATATTCTCAATGAAAATGCCACCCACCTCTTGGTTGCAATCAACACCAAGGAGTGGGAGATGAAGGCTCTTGCTATAGAAGAGAATGTTGATTTTTGAGTCTTACTTTAGAATTGCTTTATAGTAAACTCAAGACTCATGAAATTAAAAGAGTTGATCATCCCAAGAAAGATAATTTAGCTTTGGTAGCAGATCCTCACAAAAGGCTTTTGATGACTCTTTTGAATCTTCTTACGGATTTTCATTTGCTTGCTTATCTGCGATTTCGAGGAGGAGCTTGAAAATATTCTGAGGCGAGTTAGCCCTTTTAGCTAAAAAATTCACACGGGCTTACAACAATGTGAGAAATAAAAGAGAGGTGGTCTGTTACTTGCTATGAGTGTGGAGAGCTTTACCACATCAAGCCAATTGCCCCAAGCTAAAAGGTAAGGGTAAGCACTGGGGAGGAGAAGCGACTTGGAAGAAGCCTCATGAGAACAACTCGAGTATGATGTTGTCAAGCTCATAAAGGCCGCTCACGGGTCCTTGCCGCTTTTGGAGAGCAATCCATTAGTGATGTGGACTCGGGAGCGAAGAGGAAAAGAAAGGGAAGGCCAAGGACTTTCTTGGTATGTGCTTCATGGTCGACAAGCGACATTGATAATGATGAGGTATCTTTTTCTTATGATGAGCTTTCTGCTAAATATAATTCTATAGTTGAGCAAGTGCTTAGTCAAGATGAAGCGCTAGAATTTGTCATGACTAAAAATAAGAAACTAGAGTCAAAAATTGGTAAACTAAAACTAGAACTTGCAAATGTTAAGACTCTTGAACCTGATGAATGTTTATCTTGTCATGATATGCACTCAGAATTGGCTAACCGCAATCTGCTCACAATATTGCTTTACAACAACTTGAAAATGCTAGAACCGAGCTAATTGAAATTAAATCTGCTCCTTGTGAAAAATGCTTAGAGTCTAGCAAGTTGATTGCTTCGATGTGATTGATTCTAGCCCTTGCACTTCATGCTTAGAAAAGAGCGTGAAATCAAAGATATCTTAGAAGCTGCTAGAGTCAAATATGCTAAGCTTAAGGACAATATTGAAAATACTACTTGTGCTTCTTGTTCCACTCTTAAGCTTGAAATTGCTTTATATAAGGAGAAATCTATGGATAAAACTTGTGATGCTTGTGTTAATTTGAGAAAGAAAATGCTTACCTTCATGATACATTAGAGAAATTTTCTAAAGGTAAGAAACAATTAAACATGATTCTTGACAAGTCTAAAACTCCTTATAAGAAGCAAGGTTTAGGATTCAATTCTTTTCAAGACAATTCAAACCCAAAAGTCATTCAAGTCTTGGAAAAGGTTTAATTGAATTCAAAACCCAACTTTGCAAAAACATCTTTTAAATCTGCAGGTTTTGCCCAACCTTGTATTAATTCAAATGGTGCTTCTTCTAGTGGTACCAAGTACCATTGCACTTATTGCAAGAAAGGTGGGCATTTGATTGAATTCTGTTGGCGAGGTTGAAAAATGATAGGAAAAATCTTGATAGAATCTCATTCGAGCAACCTAGAGCTTTTATGAGACATGGTAACACCGAAAGGAATAAACGGATTAGGATTTTCTCACATGCTAATCATCATGCTTCTACATATCCTAATTCTCATGTTCTTCAGTCACGGTCGGACATTTGGTGGTCACCGGTCGACCGATTTGGTCAACGGTCCGACCACAAGACAACGCCGGTCGACCAGCCTGACGATTTAATTCCCATGTTAACTTAAACATTGCTCATAACAGAATTTTAGATGAAATCAAGGATAACACTACGCTTTGCATACTACTCGCAGAGCGTGTGTCTCAAGATCGGGTTCCTAAGTCTTGTTTAACTAACTTGATGTCGAGACACATCGTTCTTCTGTGCCTTGATTTTTAGGATTGCCGCGGAAAGAGGAAGGGCACGTGCTTTGTCGACTCCGACTGTTCACGTCATATTACCGGAGACTCAAGATGGTTCACCTCCTTCACGCGGTCGACGGGTTTCAAGCATCTCCGAGAACTTCCCATCGCCAGCCTTTAAGCTCATATTCGGTATTTGCACTCTACTCTCTTTGTATGGCATTTGATATTCTGTTCTTATCCTTGTCCATTCGGGGTTTTTCTTATCCTAATTGTGCGTGTATCGGCTAGATAGGAAGAGTACCTCAGCGCTTGTCACCCACTAGATTCTTCTCTTGTATCTTGTTTTTATCCTCACCAAATCTTTAGACCCAACTAGGTTTGCCACCTTGAGAAGCGAGTTAGGGTTATTTATCCTTATGGGTTGGTTTGAGGGGAGTTTGATCTTTTCGATCTTTCCTTGTTCTTTTGATCTTTTATTGTTCTTTTACTGAACTTAGTGATCTTTTTGAACTTTTCAAGTTTTTAGGCTTTTTATTTGCATCTCATTGTATCATATTGCATTCATATGAAAAATCCAACAAGTGGTTACAGCAAGTGGTATGAAAAATCCAAAAAGATGCATTGTAATATAAGATTTTCTGCTTATCTTTTAAAATTGATGAAGCTTTGCCTATTACCCTTTGGAGCTTTTGTATTTCAATTCTTGCTCAATGTCATGTCTAGTTCTTTGACTTGCTAGAATTATCATGCTTTTACATGTGTAGCTAAGTCTTTGCTATATAAGCTAGAACCTTTTAAACAACTCAAACTAAGAAATTGCAATTTGTGGATGTTTTAGCGAGTTGCGCAATTAGTGCTCCTCTTGTGACATTGGCCCTGTCAGAATTGCTTTGTTAGCTCTTTGATCTAAAATTGACCATTACTTGAGCTTTTGTGTTCTTGAGATTCTAAAGCGCTCATGTGAAAAATGAAAATCAAGATTGTCTTATGCTTAAATTGTGCCAAACTATTCTTACGAGGCGCTTGTCAAATGACATGAACTTGGAGATAGTTTGATGAACAGACGATCTCATGGGGATTGCTTGTCGAAATGACATGAACCTCAAGATTTGTCGCCCGGTAGAAGCTTAGAAAGAATTTGTGGATGGCTCCTAGTCGGGATCTTCTTTACTAAGATATACCTTTAATCAACTTTTGGTCGAAGCTTAGGATGAGTTTGTGGATGGCTCCTAGTCCAGGATCTTGTCACTAAGTTAGATCATTAGTCAACTTCAATATTCAATGCAAATGAGAAAAAAAAAGTTGACAAATGGGCGTTTACAAAATATTGAGCAAAATGATTCAATACGGGACTTGATTGACTCTTAATGTGGTCTTTGTTAGATTTTTGATCTCACTTTGACATTTTGACATGGCCAATTTCATTTTAGGATCCCTGTTGATGAACTTGCTGAATTTGAAGCGTTGCTTAAATTGATCAAATCTACTGCTTTACTTTTGAGCCTTTGTGCTTAGCTTTGATATATATGTCTTACCATGATCTTGCTAGCGCTGTCAGGCTTGATATGTTGTTTGTGCAATATTATAGATACTAGTTTGTTCTTTTGGGTAATCTCGAAAGCTTCTTGTAATCAAAAATTGAAAAATACAAAAATTGAAGCCACTCCATTGCACTTCATGCATATTCCTCTTTATGCTTCTTTTGTTTCTGCTTCTTTCTTTATTCTATTTTTATTATCTCTGGATGAGAGGAAGGTGTGATTCCTTGATGAATCCATTGTCAAAGGGCGAGAAGATGTGTTAAATGAGAAGAGAAGATGTGTTTATGAGAATATATTTCTTTGCTGGGGGAGAAGTTGTTGGGGGAGAAGTTTGTACAAAGGAGAAACGAAAATTTGAAATTTGAGGATCATAGTGAGGGGAGTTCTTGAGTTGCATTCTTATTGTCTTATTGAATATTACGAACTTGAATTGCATTCTTTTATACTCACAATGATCATAGGTCAATTGAACAATTGTTCTTTCATATGGACCTTATGTGAGAATTTTGACCCTTTTCTGGAAATCAAAGTTTTTATGCTTTCTTTTGCCTTGTCTCACATGCCCATACTATTCTGATGCCAGCTTGGTCATTTTCATTGCTTTTTCTTGCTTATGGACCAAGTTGTGCCTTTGTGCTAAAACCGTGAGTAAACTCGTTTTCAAACCTCTTACTTACATTTTTCGGATAATTGCCAATGTGTTCATCAAGGGGGAGATTGTGGATTTCATGGCGATATGTTCCAGATCTTAGGATGATGTGACAATTGGCAATGGCGTTTACGGTTTGTCGTTTCACGTGTTTTCGACAAAGTTCTGAGCTTCTTGGATAGGGCGGTCCGACCGGTCCTTGCATCGGCGGTCCGATCGGTCCCAAATCGGTCGGACCGGCCATGTGGGCGATCGGACGGCGGTGACCTAAAAGTACTCAAAACGAGTTGGGCCAAAAATAGGTGTTGTAGGCAAGTGAGGGATCCCAATGCACTTGGTCTCATGATTTTGGAGTCTCGAGAAGAAGTTCTATTGGTTTAAGTTTCGAAGGTTTGGTTTTGAGGTATGAAATTGGCTAAGTTCGGCGGCGGTCCGACCGCTCACGAGGAGCGGTCCGGCCGGCGGAGGCGGTCCGACCGGCCACAGGAGCGGTCGGACCGATATCCACTTGATCATCGGCCAACCGTGGCGATGTTGATTTGTTAGGTCAAAGTCATTGGTTTCATGGCATATGATTTGCATGATGCATGTTTTGACTAACATGGGTCAAGTTGTGAAGAACTTGTTCCCGAATTCGTGTTTGCTTGTCTATGGTTGTGCAGGTAGCTTGGTGGTCAACGACGGTCAACGGCGAGGAGGATCGGGACTAGACTTGGAGAGTTGAGGTCGAGCGATTGGCGATGCGGGTGAGGTCAACGACTCAAGCGTGACACAAGATGGACAAGGGTGACCTATTGGCAAATCCATGAACATGGTGAAGCGGTTTAGGTCAAAAGGTTAAAGAAGGCGCTTTGTGAAGCGTGCGTGTGTGACCCGTTTGTTAGTGGGCCTTAACGGGAGCCCAATTAAGTCAAACCCTAAGAGTTTTAGGCCTCCACTATAAATAGGAGGAGATGGTGGCTGCACCTCTCTCTCTTGCCTTTTTATGTTTCAAAACCCTAATTGTCTTTAGGGGAGTTGAGGTGGAGGCTAGGGCTCTTGATGGTTTGTGGAGAATTTCGTGATCTTTGATTGTCTACTGATCCATGATGGTGTGGATGTAATCCAGCATCAATCACGGAATCAATCTATGCAAGGTTTGCTTGAGATAAGTCTCCTTTCGTTCTTGCTTTCAATTTCGTGTTTTTAGGGCTTCCTTTGATCCGCGAGTTTGTGATTGATTCTTTCACGTGGATTAGCTTGCTGTGATATGTGTGAATCTATCTAGCATCATATTGATCATCAATCTCTCACGAACAAGCATTAGGATCAAGTTTTCGTTCTTGCGGTTTTAGACCTTCATTAATCAATTGGCAATTGCTCAAGATCGTTCCAAGAATTATCATAATATTCGATTGGAATAGGTTCTCAATAGCATATAGAAGGTGTGTGCAAAGTTTCATAAAGATTGAAGTTGAGAATCAAAAGTTTCACCTAATTGCAACTTCGTCATCGGGCTGATTTTACTGTTGCAGATCGGTTCTGGAGTCGGCCGGTCAGACCGCCCGTCATCACCGGTCAGACCGATTTTGGAGCGGTCCGACACCAAAGACAACGCCGGTCGACCGCGACAATCGGTCCGACCGGTTGGGTGCAATGATCGGACGCCGTCTTTGTGAGTCTTTGCAATCTTAGTTGATTTTGTTATTTTGCTTAGGGGGTTTAATTGGATTCAATACTAGTCTTCCGCTGTACTGGTATATTGATCTTCATAGCTTTCTAATAGCTACTGGAGTGAAATTGTATTGAGTTCATAATTTGTGAAAAAGTGAGCGTGCTCCTATTCCCCCCCCCCCCCCCCTCTAGTCGCCTTTACGGTCCAACATATAGTCTTCTAGACCTTCCTAGAAAGCTAACAAAATTATCTACATCTTTTCTAATTGGCCAAAACCTTGAATTCAAAATTAAACACCTATAATCACCCACCGTAAGGTTCTACGTCGTAACTCAACGAACTAGGACTTACAGAAAACTACATTTTCCATGAACCAATTGATCTACAAATTGAACATCGATTAATCTATGAGAAATATAGGTATTATTAGATGTTACCCACAAGAAAAATGTCGCCAATAAAAAATCCTTGATCTCTTCCTCCTTTCTCCCTTTCCTTCCCTTCCTTCCATATCCTTTTGCTCCTTGTGCACCCAGTGCCACCCACCAAAGAAAGACTCGGACGGAGGAGGAGCAGAGTGCCGACCTTGCGTAGGAAGGGGCGGCGCTGGAGGGGCTCAGCAGGGGAGGAGCGGCACCAGCAAGGGAGGTGCTGGGGGCGGAGTGGCAGCCAGGGAGCAAGGAGCAGGGGCTGGGGCGGCTAGGGTTTGGGGCAGCCCACCCCTACCTTTCTTCCTCTTAAGGCCGAGGGATCATCATGGGCTGAAGGCCCAGATTCTAATCCCCACTCTAAATTCTAAAATTCAATTTTTAATTTATATTTAATTTCCTTTCCTATTCATTTATTTCTCTAAAGTTTAAACATGATATTACATGTCGTGCTTGGGTCGGCACCCCAGCCTGCCACAACATGCTACGATTAGTCAGTATAGCGTCGTTGACCTTGTGTAGGCATGGTAAGGCATGACACAACATGGCACGTCGGAATTTCCAATTTTTTTAGTTGTTGGAGTGCTTTAAAAATATGAAAATTTTCAAAAAAAAATCCAAATTTTTTTCTATAAATAGGTAGTACCCCGTCCTCATTCAGCACACATCCATTCATCAATCCCTTCTCTAAATTCTATTGTGTAAATTTAGATTCCTTTTGTGATAATTTGGCAAAATTTGTGCCAAATAGTTGAATTTTTGAAATCCAGGTGCAGTCAGGAAATAAGTACAATACGACTTTTTGTATATTTTGATTCTTCTTATTTGTTATACTAAGATGAAATAAAGAATAGTGTAATTTTCAATTTGTAGGTTTCGTGATGCAAAATTACGATAGTTTTACTATTAGTGATTTCAGAATTTCATCAAAGGATCTTGCATCTGTAATATCCCGGGATTGAATCGGGTAATTAGAAAATCAGCCGAAAGAAGAGAGGGCAAAGAAATGAGTAAAAATTCTGAAATTAAAAGGGGGGTTTTTTTGCATTATTTGGACAACCTGGGCCATGGGCCACAGCCCATGTGGCCCAAGAGGGGGGGCCGGCCAACGGGGGGATGACCTTCCCCCTAAACCTTAGCCACCCTCCCCTTTCCTCTCCCCCCCCCGCATAGCCGCCACCCCTCTCTCCCCTGTGCCACCACCTCCCCAGCAGCACCATCTCCCTCCCCGGTGAAGATCCTTGCTACGGTCCATTGGAGGAAAGGCGAGGAGACCACCGTTGGAGTGTCAGCCAAGACGAGGTAGCCGAGTCCCATGTGTTATGTGTAGAGTGTCTGGTTTGGTACCGCAGGAAAGGTTGGCCCAAGGTACATCAGTTTGATTTCTGGATGCTAGCATTTCGCTAGAGCCATCTCGGGTCCATACGCGGCGGGGTACACAACGTTTCATATGACCCGATGTCGAGAGAGTATTTGAGAGTTTGGAGTGTGAGATTCATCAGGGACGATGAACCACAAGTAAAACCTTACGTTCGAGTTCCGTCCGTTGAGTAAACCAGAAAATATCAAGATGAGCGTGGTGGTGTAAGATGTTGGAATCCATCAAGGTGCGGTGGTCGCATCAAACAGAGCGAAAAGTGACCTGGGAGCTGGAGTCCTGCATGCTAAATGTAAATGTCCTTCTAATAGAGCGACAGAAAGAATTCAGGGTCGAATTCTGTTTAAGGGGGTAGAATGTAATATCCCGGAATTGAATCGGGTAATTAGAAATCAGCCGAAAGAAGAGAGGGCAAAGAAATGAGTAAAAATTCTGAAATTAAAAAGGGATTTTTTGCATTATTTGGACAACCTGCGCCTTGGGCCACAGCCCATGTGGCCCAAGAGGGGGGCCGGCCAACGGGGGGATGACCTTCCCCCTAAACCCTAGCCACCCTACCCCTTTCCCTCTCCCCCCCCTAGCCGCCACCCCTCTCTCCCCCGTGCCACCACCTCCCCAGCAGCACCATCTCCCTCCCCGGCGAAGATCCTTGCTGCGGTCCACTGGAGGAAAGGCGAGGAGACCACCGTTGGAGTGTCGGCCAAGACGAGGTAGCAGATCGGTGTTGTTCAGTTCTGTTTCTCGTCAGTTTTGGGTAAGATCTGTATGTTTTCTGATCTGACCACCTCTTAGAAAGTTGTAGCCTTAGGTTTTAGCTTTCTTTGGGCTCCGAGATCACCTGATTTGGACTTATGTTTTAGGAGTTATGGTAGTTTTACCGCGACTGACCAGGAGAGCTGACGAGAATTGGCAGATTTTCTTGTCTGGCCATTATGAATTATTTAGAGGCCGAATTAGAAAAGAAACCCAAAATTAATATTGTAGAGGATTCAGTAATCTTCCAAGTTGATAAATAACACTATTTTTAGAGTTGTCAATCAGAAGTTATAGAATTTTTACCGCCGCTGTTTTGCTGACTGTCAGATTACAGAGATAGAAACTTTACCTGAATATAAGAATTAGTAGGATGCCGAATCAGGAGACATATCCAACTCGACTATTGTAGCTGGTTTTTTCATGAATCCAGAGAGTCCAAGATCACCCTATTCCGAGTTGCGTAGCAAAAGTTATGGTGGTTTTAGTGCTCTCTCCAGAGAGCCCAGCGTGAAATTAATGTTTTATTAACTGGCCTGGTAGGGGTATTATTTGGCCAATTCAGTCAGGCTCACCAACTAGACATAGTTGGAGATTTTAATTACCTTTCCAGAAAATCTAAGAACATATTATTTGGACTCCTGTACCAATAGATATGGATTTTTGAAATTGACTATCCACCAAGGGGACAGATCGACGTTTAGGAATTTGGGGACGGGATCGAATTAGATGTTTTTGCGAGTTCATGGTTGTTGTTATAGTTTGTTTTTGTCTACTGCTGTGTCTTAGCATGTGTTATAATTATTATTCAGGTGGTGGACTGGTACCGGGGGCAACATCTTCTGTATATCCCTCGTTCTCTCGCGGTTAAGGCAAGTATAATGATGAATATGATATATATTAATGAATGACAAATGACAATGTTTGATATATATTGTCAGTACTTGTGGATTCTTGTTTGTGATGATGGCATAGTTGGTATTGTTCATGGTTGCTAGAGATATGAATTACGTGTTATTCATGGTTGTTTGTCTATGGTTATCAGATTTTGGAGTAAGAATAGGTTATTCATATGCAAAGTTATTGTGGATGCATGTTTGTATTACTTTGAGAATTCATACATATGCATTATGTTGGTTTACTGGAGTCTTGGTCATGTTATGACCAAGCAACTCTTGAGGTTCCCATCATGTTAATGACGGGCTAAAGGTCCCCATGCTTGAAGAGCATGGGATTGGGTCCCCATACACGTGGAGTATGGGCAATGGTCCCTGTACCAGATGGTACAGGCATGGGTGTGCATCGACGGATGCGCACTTTGCATTACCGGTAAAATGCAAAAGGGAAATAGAAAGAGAAACACCATGTTGATCATATTGCATAGCATACATGTGTAAAGTGATTAATATGTGATTTTGTGAAGTATAGTTGATGAGTTACATACTTGTATGTTGTTGATGCCATTTATTATATTTGCTGAGTTTTTGGACTCACCTCTTATTTTTGTTGTGCTTTTAGGTACCACTTGCAAGAACGGCATGCATGGGATGGAGTAGAATTGCTTTGCATGCACTCACTACCACACAATCTTTTAAAGATGATTATCATTTAGGTCGTACCTTAATAATAAGCAAACTGTTTAAGGATTAATTTTGGTTATGCCTGAATGCATTGGGTTATTTGTAATAATGAGAGTGGTAAGTTTTAATTACACTTGCTTAAGCTTAGCTGAATAGATTATTTATGAATGATTTAATGAACTTTGGATGTTGAGATATTGATAATAATATATGCATCTGTTGGAACCCCCGGTATACATAGTTATACAAAGGAGGTTCTGCCAAAATTTAGAACTATGCCTTATGTTTATTGTTTATCATGTTTATTTAGTAGCATTCCAGGCCCCTGATGGGTTGGTGTGTTACAGTTGGTATCAGAGCGGGTTTCAGGTCCGTGGTAGCTAGAAAAGAAAAAGGAAATTAAATTAACACACTGTGCACAGTAGGATGGGAATGGGAAAAGCATTGCATTTACGTTTCTGTGATATCGTATTGATGATTACTGGTATGAATTTAGTATGATTGCTAATTAATTGATCATCTTGGGTTATGTGTAAGAATGGTTGATGTGGAGGGGTTAAGGTCGTGGTTGTGGCCCTGGGCTTTACCAGGTTACACCATCGTTCTAGTAAGAGAATGGTTAAGTGGTTACCCCGGATATTTTAGTACAAGCGTTGAAAGTGAATATCTTTAGAAAAGTTGTTCTCTTTCTTGAATTTGAATTTGGTCCACTCTTGTCCAGTTGTGGCTGATGAATTTCTCCTGGGTTATTAGTTCATTGCGGTTGATGGTTGCTTTGAGAGAGATTAAAGTGTTTCTGTTGGCTTAACTTGTCTCTTAAAGCAATTATTGTTTTCCCAATTGTTGAATTATTCTTGCTACTGGTGAGCTTGGTTAATTGTCAAGGTTGACCTTTGTATTGGAGTTTTGTCTTTCTTATTGGTAAACATGACCATTTATTTCGCTTGATGATTTGGATAATGAAGGTTTGCTTTTGCAAGTCTTTTAGTATGTGGAAGTTTTGACTCAATGTAACTCTTTTGGGTATTATGAGCGTTGAAGTTGAATGGTTCTCTTTTATGAAAGAAAATGTTAAATCCTTTAGCGATGTATTCTCGTGGTTAAGTGAGAGGTTACAATCAAAGAAATTAATGGATATGATATGGGTTATCAGCTTGGGTTTGCAGTGTGGTGCATAATAAATCCTAACGAGTACCCTTGGAAGTGAAATTGGATAAGTCGATATTGTTCTCTAGTAGTTCCTGATGAGCTGTGAATATGAGTGTGACTATACTTGGTTGGAATCATTGATGAAATAGTTGATTATTAGAATTGTATAGTTTGCTAAACTTGTTGTATTATTTGGTCTCGATAGGCTAATCTAACTGTGTAGAATGAGAGACATAAGGATTTGTTCGACTGTTGTCTCAGTAGATAATGATATGGAATTTTCTTTGATTGGTTACTTGATGATCTTATGTATACCCGAGGGAATACAAATAGAGAAAGGATCATAGATTCGTCTATGATTGGATAATCATCAATGGATTATGATAACCTCCAGATTGGAATTAGTGTGTACTAAATTGGTCTGAGTATTCCTATTAGGTGAAGGGTTGAAATGTAAAAGTGATTTATTCGGGTGTGTTTTCTGAGCATGACTTGTGGCTGCATGCCCTTGTTAAAAAAGGTTTACTTTGATAGTGTGGTTGGTGTATCATATAATCTCTAGGATAAGTTGACCGCTGGAATCTTATTGAGATAACAGAAATAATATGAAATAATCTATTGTGTTTCTTTTAGAAAGGTTGATGATAGGATTTAATAGGTGACCTGTGTTTGCATGATGGTGAAATTGTCAGATAACAGTATGCCTTTGATGAAAGGGTTTTGGGATAACCTTTTAAATTGTGCAGTAGATTCCCTCCAAAATAAAGTGGTTCTTGTAGTGAGGTTGTAAGATTTTAGTATACTCTCAATTTGAGGATGAGATTATAAAGTGGTATATACCAATTTGGTAAACTTTTGGAGTTTTATAATGAAAGAGTTGACGATGAGGAATCATGTTAAGAGTGTGTTATCCTAAATGTTAGAAAGGTTGTCTGCAAGGAATTGTGGCTTGTGGGAGTGGTGATGGCTCTTCCAGAAAGAAAGTAATTTGACCGCCTCTTGTAATATCAGTTAAATGAAAAGTGTGGGGCTTTGTATTCGTGAAGTTTTGGTAGATCATGGCTGTGTGGTAGCTGAAATTGTTGAGCAAATCGAGGTGTGAGAATGTTCTACTAGGTTCTTAAGTGATCAGCGTGCTCCGATTTTAAAGGCACTTCTTGTTAGAGGTGGCAAGCGATGAGGTAAACAAAAGAAATTATTTTCGTTGTTAAGGAAAAGAGTGTGGTATAGGTATTCGGAGTTGGGGTTAAGTTTTGTAGCTGGTAACTTATTAAAATGTGTTTAACTTTTGGTTGTTCCGCTTGAAAGTTTCCTGAGTTTCAATGACAATGATTTATTCTTGTTCGTTGAGGGTTGAAAATTCGCTTCTAGTGGAGCTTGTGCATTCAACTGTGGTCTTGTCTTCTGTTTCCCGAGATCTTGGCTAATTGACTATCTCCCTAGGTCTTGTGTCTACCGCGAGGGGTAAACGTTTTTATGTGCTGAAACTTGTTTCTACCAATATCTTCTTTTGAGAAAGGGTTAACCAATTCGTGTTGCAATGTTTTTTAGGATGTAAAATGACAATTTGATAGTGGTGGTCAAGTAGATGATTTTGGTGAGACTGTAGTGGTCAAGTCGTTTAGGATCATTGAGTGGAAGGTTGATTTCTTGGAATAATTCTCAGTGAGGATTTGATTAAAATAGAATGTTATTCTTTTGGGCAAATTGGTTACATTGTTGCAACCAGTGGAACCTATAGTAAATTGTGGTTCAAGAACCTTTAGATCATTTTGGTGGGACATTAGAATTATCGGAGGTATGAGAACCTTGATTAATTTTATTAAAATAACGTGATTGGGTACTTTGCAAGGTTGAGTAGGAGGATATTTTTTATGGTGTAGTTAATGAGATTAGAATTGCAAAGAAGTCTAACCGTTATGATAATTGTTGGGATATTATGGAGTATTGTGATGTCGGCAGGTATGCCCTGGATTAGTAAATAACCTTCTTGGAGATAGAATTCTTCTAAAAGACAATTTGGTCGACAAAACATTTACATGTGGATGATAAGGATTGAGTAGGTTTGGAATGTGGGAATTTTAGTGAATGAGTACGAGGTTTCTCGATCTTCTATACGAAAAGTTTATCGTAGAAATCTTGGAGGTTGAATTTGGGCTTTGGATTTTTTATGCTAGAACCTTGGTTGCCAATGATTATGTGTAAAAGTAGTAGAATAAGAGTGGATTCTGAATAGCGGGATGACCATTGATTGTAACATTTGAGTGTAGTAAATGAGTGCGTGTGTTGTGAATCTTAAGTTGATTATTCCTAAAGGATTGAGAAGATGTGATCGTGGGTGAAACCTATATTGAGGTACGTTGGAAATTATTTATCAAAGTGATCATTTGGTAGAGGAGTTGGGTAGAGTATATTTTTGTGGAAGTCATTAAAGCCTCCTTACAAATGTATGAATGGTGAATTCGGTTTGAGCATAGTATTGAGGTGGCCAATTTAAAAGAAATGAGTTAGTGTGATATGGATGAAATAGGGTTCCATAATTTGAGGGAAATTATATTTCTAAAAGGGAAATTAAAATAAATGTTTCCTCGAGTAGTGAAGCGCTCTTTGATTCTTGTTTGAGCTATGTGATTATGACGGATGTCTTTCGCAAATGGGGTTTGACCTTATGACTAGGATGCGTGGTTCTTATCAGTTCAGAAAGAATAAAGCAAGTAATCGATTTGGGTATTCGAGTGGTTTCTCTTTCGGCTTGTGAGGTGTTTATTTGTAAATTGCCTACTGGGAAAACGGAAGGGATTTCATGATGAATCTTCGCTTTTGAGTTCGATCCTATTTGGGGTAAAGTTGCCATTTTGTGAGTGTGATGAGAATCCGCTATTTTCAATTAGGTTCTGGTTATAAAAGAGTTGTTTAAAGCAAGTTCTGTTGTGTGATCCTGGTTAAAGGATGTCCTCATTGTTAAGATGAAAAGGTCGATCGAGAGTTGGAACCAGAGTCCCATGTGTTATGTGTAGAGTGTCTGGTTTGGTACCGCAGGGAAGGTTGGCCCGAGGTACATCAGTTTGATTTTTGGATGCTAGCATTTCGCTAGAGCCATCTCGGGTCCATACGCGGGGTACACAACGTTTCATATGACCCGATGTCGATAGAGTATTTGAGAGTCTGGAGTGTGAGATTCATCAGGGACGATGAACCACAAGTAAAACCTTACGTTCGAGTTCCGTCCGTTGAGTAAACCAGAAAAGATCAAGATGAGCGTGGTGGTGTAAGATGTTGGAATCCATCAAGGTGCGGTGGTCGCATCAAACCGAGCGAAAAGTGACCTGGGAGCTGGAGTCCTGCATGCTAAATGTAAATGTCCTTCTAATAGAGCGACAGAAAGAATTCAGGGTCGAATTCTGTTTAAGGGGGGTAGAATGTAATATCCCGGAATTGAATCGGGTAATTAGAAATCAGCCGAAATAAGAGAGGGCAAATAAATGAGTAAAAATTCTGAAATTAAAAGGGGGGTTTTTTGCATTATTTGGACAACCTGCGCCTTGGGCCACAGCCCATGTGGCCCAAGAGGGGGGCCGGCCAACGGGGGGATGACCTTCCCCCTAAACCCTAGCCACCCTCCCCCTTTCCCCTCCCCCCCTAGCCGCCACCCCTCTCTCCCCTGTGCCACCACCTCCCCAGCAGCACCATCTCCCTCCCCGGCGAAGATCCTTACTGCGGTCTATTGGAGGAAAGGCGAGGAGACCACCGTTGGAGTGTCGGCCAAGACGAGGTAGCAGATCGGTGTTGTTCAGTTCTGTTTCTCGTCAGTTTTGGGTAAGATCTGTACGTTTTCTGATCTGACCACCTCTTAGAAAGTTGTAGCCTTAGGTTTTATCTTTCTTTGGGCACCGAGATCACCTGATTTGGACTTACGTTTTAGGAGTTATGGTAGTTTTACCGTGACTGACCAGGAGAGCTGACGAGAATTGGCAGATTGTCTTGTCTGGCCATTATGAATTATTTAGAGGCCGAATTAGAAAAGTCACCCAAAATTAATATTGTAGAGGATTCAGTAATCTTCCAAGTTGATAAATAACACCATTTTTAGAGTTGTTAATCAAAAGTTATGGAATTTTTACCGCCGCTATTTTGCTGACTGTCAGATTACAGAGATAGAAACTTTACCTGAATATAAGAATTAGTAGGATGCCGAATCAGGAGACTTATCCAACTCGACTATTGTATCTGGTTTTTTCATGAATCCAGAGAGTCCAAGATCACCCTATTCCGAGTTGCGTAGCAAAAGTTATGGTGGTTTTAGTGCTCTCTCCAGAGAGCCCAGCGTGAAATTGATGTTTTATTAACTGGCCTGGTAGGGGTATTATTTGGCCGATTCAGTAAGACTCACCAACCAGACATAGTTGGGGATTTTAATTACATTTCCATAAAATCTAAGAAAATCTTATTTGGACTCCTGTACCAATAGATATGGATTTTTGAAATTGACTATCCACCGAGGGGACAGATCGACGTTTAGGAATTTGGGGACGGGATCGAATTAGATGTTTTTGCGAGTTCATGGTTGTTGTTATAGTTTGTTTTTGTCCGCTGCTGTGTCTTAGCATGTGTTATAATTATTATTCAGGTGGTGGACTGGTACCGGGGGCAACACCTTCTGTACATCCCTCGTTCTCTCGTGGTTAAGGCAAGTATAATGATGAATATGATATATATTAATGAATGACAATGTTTGGTATATATTATGAGTACTTGTGGATTCATGTTTGTTATGATGGCATAGTTGGTATTGTTCATGGTTGCTAGAGATATGAATTACGTGTTATTCATGGTTGTTTGTCTATAGTTATCAGATTTTGGAGTAAGAATAGGTTATTCATATGCAAAGTTATTGTGGATGCATGTTTGTATTACTTTGAGAATTCATAGATATGCATTATGTTGGTTTACTGAAGTCTTGGTCATGTTATGACCAAGCAACTCTTGAGGTTCCCGTCATGTTAATGACGGGCTAAACGTCCCCATGCTTGAAGAGCATGGGATTGGGTCCCCATACACGTGGAGTATAGGCAATGGTCCCTGTACCAGATGGTACAGGCATGGGTGTGCATCGACGGATGCGCACTTTGCATTACCGGTAAAATGCAAAAGGGAAAGAGAAAGAGAAGGACCATGTTGATCATATTGCATAGCATACATGTGTAAAGTGATTAATATGTGATTTTATGAAGTATAGTTGATGAGTTACATGCTTGTATGTTGTTGATGCCATTTATTATATTTGCTGAGTCTTTGGACTCACCTCTTATTTTTGTTGTGCTTTTAGGTACCACTTGCAAGAACGGCATGCATGGGATGGAGTAGAATTGCTTTGCATGCACTCACTACCACACAATCTTTTAAAGATGATTATCATTTAGGTCGTACCTTAATAATAAGCAAACTGTTTAAGGATTAATTTTGGTTATGCCTGAATGCATTGGGTTATTTGTAATAATGAGAGTGGTAAGTTTTAATTACACTTGCTTAAGCTTAGCTGAATAGATTATTTATGAATGATTTAATAAACTTTGGATGTTGAGATGTTGATAATAATATATGCATCTGTTGGAACCCCCGGTATACCTAGTTATACAAAGGAGGTTCTGCCGAAATTTAGAACTATGCCTTATGTTTATTGTTTATCATGTTTATTTAGTAGCATTCCAGGGCCCTGATGGGTTGGGGTGTTACAGCATCCTTCGAGAATGTTGCGACTCCAACTCAACCGCAAGAGCAATCCACAATACCATCATCAGGCTCTACGAGTGCATCTGCGTCTACAATCACCATAGCAAAGAGATCCATGTCAACTACATTGCGAGTCTAGGAAGATTTCGATAAAACAAGCAAGTCAGACGGACATGGAGTTTAGGTAAGATATGTTGTGATGTAGACCTAGGAGCATCAACTACTTTGGTGATTAATTCTAGTGACCAAGGTAAGCATTGTTTGCCTTTGCCTTCGACCAAGGGGGAACAAATCTTATGCTTGCTTTCGAACAAGAGGGAAGAAACCCTATCGCATGGGAGAAAAGCTATTGGCCAAGGGGAAAAAATATAACTTGCACTTGCTGTGGGTCGAAGACAAAGGTAGAGAAACACTAACACAAGGCCAAGCAAAGCAAAGGGAGTTGAGCCAAGTAACTTGGCAAGCGGTAGCCAAAAGGGAGAAGGACCAAGGGGAGGTGCATGGGTTGCGTGGGAGAGCATGCAGTGACCAGGAGGGAGTATGGTTGAAGGGGAATAGTCGCGTGATGCAAGGAGCCAAACCGCGTGGAAAGAAATTGTGTCGTGTGCAAGTGATCCAAGAGAGAAGCAATCGGGAAATCCGAAATGGATTTGGATTGGAGAAGTTCCCATCTGAATTCTTCTTTAAAAGTTAGTTATTTCCTAATTGCTTGTAATAGGATAGCTTTAATCTTTATTTCCTATTTAATTTGAAATAAGGTAGTGTAGTACTTGATTTCGATTCCAATCTGAATGGGAGTGGGAATCTGCATCCTACGTTGATTTGAAGTCTAAAATTAAGAAGGGGAAGAGAGTAGGCAGCCAATTCGGATTACTATGGCCGAATAGGGTGTGAATTTGGACTAATAGCTGAATTTGACTTAGATTCATCCTTAGGGGTTGGTTATGAGTAGTTGGTAGACCCTATATATTCAGGGGTATACCACCATTGTAACCCTAAGTTTAAAGTTGAGGAATAAACAGAAAGTCACAAGTTGTGGTGCATATGGCTTTGTTGTGAAGGAAATGAGAACTGAGCTTGCGTTTTCTTGATTTTGGTGTAAGGATTGGGTGGGTGCTACCCTCTAATCTCCGTGGGTCCTTGTGATTGATCCACACGATTCTTTCTTTGAGATTGGTTCGTGTTTTGTCTTAGTTACGGTTTGCATCGATTCGGTTTGGATCGTGTAAATCTTTGCATTGTTATTATTTTTTTGGCTGAAAAGTAGGAGAATATTCAAGTTTGGGATCACTAAACGAAGCCCGAAATGCGTCCACCCACTAACACGCTCGTTCGAGTGTCTCCCGAAGACCCTCCGACTGTTGAATCAGGAAGAATTGATCCCATAGGCTCTCTTCCCTTGCTTGAAGAGTCTCGGCAAGGTCGACTCGACAGCCCATTGCCTCGATTAAGCAGTCCAAGTGATGGCAAGCCTCTTGGAGACGTGCAACGTCATTATGGAGGACCATGTTGATGACAAGGTTAACTCGCCAGAAGTGGGAGATCACCCGAAAGATGTGGCAGATGAGGATGTCAAGACGGCGGAAGGTGACCATCGCCTGCTCTGGCAAATCCTCAGACAGAGGAGTGAGGACACTGTCGCAACATCCGCCAGCGTACGGACGGAGATCTGCTCGTACAGTATGGCTAGGTAGGCCATCAATGCCAGCGACAATAAAACAAAAGAGGAAGTTATTCCTACTTTTAGAGTACGTATAGAGTGATGTCCGAATGATCATCTTCGATGGCGGATTATCCTTTTTATAAAACAAGGAATAAATTCGGCGCATAAGATGTGTGGATATCATGGGGATATGCTCATGATATTAGGATGATGTTACAATTGGCAATGTCGTTGAAGGTTCATCGAATCACACGTTTTCGGCTTAGTTTCAGTTCTGTCAGGTCATAGGCGGTCAGACCGGCCAGTGACGGTCCAACCGGCCATAGGCGGTGGTCGGACTGGCCATTGTAATTATTGGAGTTTTGAGCTGGGCAAAAAATAAAGGGTGTAGGCAAGAGAGGGGATTCTAATACACTTGGTCTCATAATGTTTGGAGCTTCCAGTCAAAAGATCTATTCGTTTGAAATTTCCAAAGAGGTTTCGGATTTCAAGTCGTGAATTTTGGCTAAGTCCCTTCTGGGTGGTCTGACCGGCCAGGCCGGCGGTCAGACCGGTGGTCAGACCGGCTAGAGGGCGGTTAGACCGGCCATTGAATGGCGGTCTGACCGGTTTCCACTTGATTCGTCAGCTTTCGTAGCTGCGATACTTGGTTGTTGAGTCAAGTTCATGGGTTTCAGTCCATATATCTTGCATGATGCATGTTTTGACTAACGTGGGTGAAGTTGCGAAGAACTTGTTTCCGAATCAATTTCTTGGTCTATTGTTGTGCAGGTTTCTTGGAGATCAACGACGGTCAACGGCAAGGATGATCGGGACTAGGCTTGAGAGCTGAGGTTCAGAACGATCGAGGATGCCGGGTGAAGTCTATGGATTCGAGCGTGGCACAAAATAGACAAGGATGACCGAACGGGAAGTTCGGTGCGACGGGTTGCATCAAGCGGCGCAAGGGTCGGTGCAAGTGCCATGGTGGTTTCGATGGCAGCGGATGGGAGAGACTTGTCGACATGATGAGAGCCGTTGATCAACCTACACGTGGCGAAGCATGGAACTACTTCATGGAGATTGTACTCGGTCTTTGGAGAAGGATCGAGAAGTGGTATTTTGTTAATATCACTAAAATACCGCCTTAATTGCTTTTCATTAAACCACGGCACAAGAAGATGTAAGGAGAAGCGGTTTAGGTCAAGAGAAGATGAAGACGACGCTTTAAAATGCGTGCGCGAGTCAAACCCGTTTGTGTGTAGGCTTAACAGGTGCCCAATAGGAAACTCTTCTAGAAAGTTAGCCTCCACTATAAATATGGGAGGGTGTTGTGCACCTCCTCACTCATTTTGCTTATTTTGAAACCCTAGTTTTGTTTTTGAGATTAGGGAGTGGAGATGTTAGGATTCTTGAAGAGGAGATTGATTGTGTGCTCATGTATTGAGTTTTGTCCTCCATGTTGGAGTGGCTATAAACCAGCAACAATCACAAATCAATCTATACAAGTTTTCTTGAGATGAGTCTCTTTGCGTTCTTACTCTCTATTTTGCGATTTTAGGGCCGTCTTTGATTCTCAAGTTTTCCTTCGGTTTCTGCCCCTAATCTTGCTTGCTATGACATGTAGGATATCATCTAGGATCATCTTGATCATCTCTAACCCACGAGCAAGGTTTTTGATCTAGTTTTCGTTTTACTTGGTTTTGAACCATCCTTCACTCAAACGGGAAAAGGTCAGAACTTTGCTAATAATCTTCACGATCTTTGATTGGAATAGGTTCCTGATATCCTAGAGAAGGTGTGTTCCAAGTTTCATCGAGTTTGGAGTTGTAGATCAAAAGTTACATCTATTTGCAACTTCGTTTTTTGGGCTGATTTTACTGTTCATCAGGCTGGAGGTCAGACCGCCCAAGGTGACCGGTCCGACCACCATTAACATAGAGGTCAGACCGCCCATTACTTGAAAATTGAGTTTTTGTTGTTTTGCTCCGGGGTTTAGATTGGATTCAATACAAGACTTCTATTGTGCTTGGATATTGATCTTCATAGCTCTCATAGCTATCGGAGTGAAAATTGTGTTGAATCCGATCTTTGTGAAAAAGAGATCGTGCTCCTATTCACCCCCTCTAGTCGACGTTTTGGTCCAACAAGATGAAGAGACACATCGAGGAGCCGAAGCGGCATTAATAAGAGTGAAGAGACGCATCAATGACGAAGAAACTCATCGAGGAGCTGAAGCAAAATTATCACAGGCGATTATAATTAAAAAAAATTGTATGTAAAGTCTATAATTATCACAAACAGTTTGTTCTTAGAACCATCTGTGATACTTCACAAACGGTTCTCAACATGAACCGTCTGTGAAGTCTACAATTATCACAGACGGTTCTGAACGTGAACCATTTGTGATATTACCTCTTCATAGACGGTTCTTAGCGCAACCAGTAATACAGACTATAGCTAAACAAAAACCGACTGTGATTGTATTTAATGCAGATGGTTTTGGTCAGCCGTCTATGACGAGGCGTCCAATATTAACCTCTTTGTAGTAGTGGCAGTATCTAATCAAGATGAAGCCATTGGTGCATGCAGGTCCGATGTTTAATCTACGTAAATACTTGGCATTGAATCTGATGTACAAGAAGATATCTTACCTGATGAGGACATGACCCCTATGGATATAATCATATTTGCTATGCTTGCTATTCCAATTACAAGAACTCATACGCTTCACTTAAATTATCAGGTGAGCTCGATTTTAGGAGTGTATTTATATTATATGAACTATATGATGCTACCTAATGATGAAAATATATATTTATGCGGCATCACATCACTTTTTGTCCAAGCTAAGCAAGAGTTCGAGCTGGACACGTTTTGAAATGCAATTCGGCCTCCGGAGACAACACTGACTTCAAATGTGCATAACTTTCGTATACGGAGTCCGTTTGAGCTCCACGAGGACTTGATGGAAAGCTTATCTCGTTCTCTTTCCAACGGATCTGACCTCACCTTCAAATTCCTTTTGTGAGCTCCACAATAATCAAAAGAAGGTGTTGTATCACTTATTTGGGCCAAATTGGGTCTTGTAATGCTTGGGCCCAAGGGAAGGGGCCACCCTAGATGGCCCGTACTGTTTATAATGCACTATTTATATATGAACAATACTATGAATAGTATCACCCCCTATTTTGTTAGCTATGTACGGCTTCCCTTTCCCTATATAAGGAGGTCGCATCCCTCTAGTTTCCTTCGATCACTACTACAGAAAAGCTCATCACAAATGGTTCGTAACAGTCATCACAGACGGTTTTTGAACCGTCTAAATTTTATATGTCGTGATAACAAAGGTTATCACGAGCAGTTGAAAAATGTTTAGCAACTCACGAGGCTGGCTGAAAATAAGATAAAAATTAGTTAGGTCCAAAGACTTATCGCGAGCGGTTCTAACCACGAACCGCTCGATACTCTGAGAATCACAAGCGGTTCGTGGTTAGAATCGCATGCGTGACTCTCTGAGAATCGCGAGCGGTTCGTGGTTGGAAATGCGCGATTCAGAAGTCACGCGATTCTAACCACGAACCGCTCGTGATTTCAGAGTATCCTGAGCGGTTCGTGGTTAGAACCGTCTGCGATAAGTCTTTAGACCTAATTAATTTTATCTTATTTTCACTAGCCTCGTGAGTTGCTAGCCATGCCCTCGAAAACTAGCAAGTAGAAATATATCACGGATAATTGTTGACAACTCAAAGTGATCATTTAACTCAAAATCAATTACAAAAGAATGTTTCAAGTATATATTGTCGCTAGAGTTACAAATTGAATTACAACGATCAAAGTGAATTACAATATTGAATCAATTGTTTCGAGGTCGTTCATCGGTGTCGACGGTGTGAAACTCTCGGTGGTGTTAACTATATCCGCCTTGATGAAAACGCAGAGCTCCTCGAGCGTGCGTGACTCGTCCATCTCGAGTGCATTTAACTCTATGTTCAAGCCACGTCGCTAGTGAGTAAAGTAGTAAGCATATATATTTAAATTTATCATTAGGAAATAATTATTACGAGATTGACAAACCTGGGGATCGTGCGTCCTAGAAGTAATCAATAGCTGCATATGATGGCATACGTAGAATGCGCATAGGTGATCTCGTTTTTGCTGGCGGCACTTCAAAAATAGAATTACATATATATATACAGTCAGTTCGAGACGCAATATTACGGAGTATGATATATGATTATTGTGTTGTAGCGCGTACCGAAAATCGCATTATGTGAGTCAGTGTGGCGCTCGTTCCCTTGTATAAACCTCCCTCGGCAACATAGCCGATGAACGCCCTACATGATTCAAAAAAGTTATCCTTGTCCATTTCAAACGAAGGAAGACTACAATAGAGTTATGTGCGGAGGAAATGAACATACCTGTCGAGTATTCCTTTAAGAAGGGTGAAGTCGTGATTTTTGTTGAGTAGAGAATCAAGGTACAATACCTTGTTCCTCTTTGGCACAAGAATCAGAAGAATCCAGTGGAACCTACTCATGTATGTCGCTATAGTCATAAACCTGTGTTGAAATGTAATTTGTATAGCAAATATTGAAGCACTTACTTCTGGTTGTAGGGCACCATTATGTAGTCCTTGTCGTCCAGAGCAAGCAATCCCATTTTTATGTAATTCTCAACGTAGGATGCGTCTTAGTTGATTGTTTGCTCAGAGACCACGTGTGGGTCGAGGAAAACCACCGGTTCATTGATTCGACGAGCACATTTCATAATGTATCTGTACATAAGCAATAAGTTATGATATTCATCGGTATCACGTGAGTGTAGAAATTGACTGTACACACTTACAGTGTCCAGCATCGTAGAAGTGAGGCGTCGAGGGCAGTTAGGTTGTATAGGTCAAATAAGTCTTCAAAGCCCACGACGAAGTGGCCAGGCTCGTGGAGAAAATGCTCCCTTCCATATCTGACGGTGATTCCAGTATGGCCCCCCTCCTCTCGGGTCTTGCGCAAGTACCAACATGCAAAGCTTGACAAGCTAGTTCTGAGCTCTTTATTTCTGCGCCGGAGACCAACGGACTTCCGAGGGAGTATTTCACGGGTTTGGGAGGTGCCTTAATGTTCTTGATTTGATTTCTCCTTGACGAGGCGGTGAGGCGTCTTCCGTGAGACGCCTCGTGGACCGATATGGTGACACGATTTTCTTGTCCCTTCGCCGCCTTCTCGACGGAAGCGATGTGGCGGTCTTCGAAGCTTTGGTTGAGGCGGACTCATCGAGGGTCCTATTGGAGAGGTAGGGTCCTGTCGATATCGCGTCACTGAAGGGTCCAGTGCGATGCCCTTCTTGGGCCACTGGATAAAGTGTGCGTGGCATCCCTAGTGTTCTAATTTCTTCGCTCGGGAATCTTGGTGGGATGGCCATGAAATTATCATGTACCATGTCCACCGCACCTAAGCGTAACCTGCGCTAGCCGGGCACTCATCTTTGCACTACCCCTTCCGGTATGGATACACCATACCCGCCCGACCTCAATAGGAATCGACCCAACCATCCTCACTTGGAGCTTGCGTAGGCGTCGGCCCTACAAAACGGTACACAATTAGCTAAGGCGTCCTATAGGTCTATCTTTGGAGTATTCCAGAGATGTACATTACCTCGATGTCGTCGATCGGTAATTGCACGTCGTCATGTCCAGAATTATGTGTGGACGCGACGCCTACTCGATGTCGGCGGGACTTGCTCCCAAATTAACGAGGCGGCTTGCGCCGCATGAGTTGATTTACTTGGTTACGCAAGTTTGTAATTTGTTCTTGAAATTTTTCAATAATCACATGTTCCAACCGAGCGTCGTGCTGGTCCTTGGATCTCTTCCTACTCCTATATGTGTCGGAGTTGTGTGGGAATCCATCCCTCCAAGGTACGTAAACCCCAACGCCTCGCGTGCAACTCGGGTGCTCCTTGTTTCCCTGGGCCGTAGATAGTACATCCTTCTCCCAGTCTACTTCGAAGGAACCTTGGGAAGATGCGGAAGTCAATACTTCCTACAAGAGGACATCATGTTATTGTAGACACCATGAAGTTATGGACTTATTAACAATTAAGTGGTTCGAGAAATTTACCAAGCGTTGAGACACTACCTCGTCTGCCGGGTTTGTGAAAGAGATGCTATCCGAAGACGTGGCTGATGCCCTCGCTCTTAACCAGGCTCGAGCGCGCTCGTCTGAGATCTCAAAGAAGCGGTCGTGTTAGCCTCATCCTCCGCCGCCCATCGCGTGGCTTTACCCGCTGCATCCGGTCGTGCCGAAGTGTGGGAGTGAGTGTTTTGTGCCTGGATAGCTCTGTGCGCCGCACTTTGCTCCTGAAATTCGGCCGTCGTCTTCATCTGCACGAAGACGTCCCATGTATCCCGCGACAAAAATTGATACGTCATGAAGGGCGTCTGACCCGTGTTCACGTACTTCGTGACAAGCAGGCTCTTGAAGGTCCTCCACGCGTGGGACATCGCCAGCAGCGCGTGCCATCGCACACGTGCCTGGTCTGCTTCAGGGAAAGTAAATGAGGCAGAAAGTTCAGTCCACAACTGGTCTCTCTGTACATCCGTTAGAGACTTCTAGGTTGGGGTGGTGATGGGGACCCGTTCCCTTGCAAGTACCCCGCAGACGGTCCGGAATCTCGCAGCTGCTTTCTTGGGACTCAGCGGGATCCTGACGTCACTGACCTCCGTGATCGTCATGCGGCCCGAGGGCAATTTGAGATTCCTCCGCCTTCGCCGCTGTACCACCTTGATCGAAGATCCAGACGCATTTGGCGATGTCGCTGACGGCGGCGAAGACGGCGCCTCTGCCATCTTGCTTACTTGCTATCTATATAAGTTACGTATGCAATGATTACATAAACAAATAGAAGTTACCCATTGAACCTAAATATATGATACATAGTAAATAAAATATATGAAATTGCACAAAAAACTGCAAAGGAGAAGGAAATATTGCAAACAGTGCGGTTTTAACATATAGCTGAAATATTGCATGATTTTGAGTGCTCTCAGCTGGCGAGTTGCAAAAGAATCAACGATTGCCATCTCAACCCTGTTTTGTAGTAGTGCCATACCATAAAGAAACAAAGAGAAGCAATAATCACTTCACCCTAACAATTTCTGGAATAAATCATTACACCAAAACCGATCAAAACAGAATGAGGTAAATGGTATGTTAACCATCAAGGGATGGCAATGAATAGATTATGTCTTATTACCAATCTAGTGGGTTGTGTGGGCGTGTTTGCTTCGTAGGTTATATGGATGAGGTACAGGAGGGCATGGCCTCTTCCTGTGTGCGGGACCCGTCTTGACGGAAAGATAACAGGGGTAGGATGGAGAGAAATTAGAGGGGTCAAGACAGAAACTAGAAGAGGAAATTTATTTCTTGCTTGATAGAAACTGTGTAGCTTTCCTAATTCTCCTCTCCGAAACCCTCCTGGACTCCTGTTGCTGCTGAAGCTTCTCTTGGCATAAAAACCTGCCGCTGTTGCGTGAAAACCTACTCCCTAACAAAACCAGACTCGCTAACTTCCTCTGGATGCTAACGTACTACTGCTGCTATGCCACAACATGGGAACACTTCCATCCCTCATCCATAACTGGTGTGGAACGGAGATGCCAGAGGAGGACGGCTAACCGTATTTGGATACTTGCTTGTTTTCAAGGAACTGTATGGCACCAAACTATAATTAGAATTGGTCATACCAGATTTGATAAGTGGAGAATGGGAATGTCAGTAAAAAATATTGTTCCATTAGCACTGCCATGTACATCATTATTTTTACCATGTAGAGTCTATACAAAACTGAAAAAAGTAGAGCCTACTACTGCTACCTAAACAGTCAATTCTAATTCCAAAGCTAAAACAGTCAATGAGATGTCTTTCTAGTATTTTCAAGTAGGAAAAAGATATTTGCCAACACAAAGAGCGCCATCAGAATACATTAATGCAAGTATATATGCATGTTTAATTGTGCAAATACACAGGCTTCTTATTGTGTAAACAAACTAAATATAGATCTCTGTACAAATCTATTTGTGCAAATATAACTTACATGTACATCTAGTAGTGAAATTTAACCCTACCTCCCATTTCAAACAAAAGCACAGCAGAGTAAAACATTGGCTCTCACGGCAGAGAAGGGGGGAAGCGCGGGGAAACTCACCGGGTGGTCGGCAGGGGCGGGGGCGGCACCGAGGGAAACCCTCGGCTCTCACGGCAGAGAAGGGGGGCGGCGCGGGGAAACTCACCGGGTGGTCGGCAGGGGCGGCACCGGGAGAGGCGAGGATGAAGGAGGCGGCTGGTCGGAGGCGAGGACGAAGGAGGCGACCGGCCTGAGGTGGGCGTCGATGGAGACCGAGGGCGCCACGGCGGTGGTGGAAAAAGACTAAAGCGTAAGAGTGCACAACTGCTCGAAGTCGGGCACTTATATAGTCGATATCATAGAGCGGTTCCATAAACAAACCGCTCGTGATGTTAACTATCATGAGCAGTTCGTTATGAAACCGTTTGTGATGACTTAACAGAGAAACCCTAATTTTAATATCACAGACGGTTATGTAACTGAACCGTCTGTGATATGTTGATATCACAGACGGTTCATTACTAGAACCGTCTGTGAGGTTAGTCATCACAGACGGTGTATTAATAGAACCGTCTGTGATGTGAACAGACACACACATATGTAGAGCCGTCAGATCTCAACGAACGGGCCAGATGCATTGGGCCGTTCGGACCATTCCGATCCACCATGAAATCTTAACCGTTAGATCTCCCACGGGCGGAACAGATCTTATGAGCCGTTCTTTGATTGGGCCGATCGGACCGTCGATCTTTAGATCAACGACCCAGGTTCGCGTGAATGTTCGGACCGTTTGAAAGTTCTTTCGCTGTGAGCCGTCTATCTTTAGATCAACAGCACACCTTCATTCAAACGTTTGGACCGTCCGTTTCAGACTCGTATAACTTGGATTGTTTCTGACCGTTGGATGTATAATCGACGGCTCTGATTTAGTGGGCCGTTCGGACCGTCCGAAACGTGTCGCGAATCTTAGCCGTGCGATGCCAAATGAACGGTCGAGATTCGATAGCCCGTTCGAACCGTCCGAAGCGCGCCCGTGGCTGTGAACCATTGGATCTTGATCCAACGGCTCACAATCGCCGCCTTTGAATCACGCGCGCGCGCTCACGCGGCCGCTGTGCATCGGGCCCATCTGTCGGTGCGTGGGTGCGCTCTTCTGCGCTGACCATTGGCGATGTCGATAGCTAGCGCTGGCTCGGCGAGAAAAGTATTAATCGCTTTATAAAATCCGAGAAAGTATTAATTTGCACACTGTTAAATATGTTAACTTTGAAAAATCATAACTAATTCATTTCAACTTCAAAATGGATTAAACCACTTCTGATACTTTTCATTTTTTATAAACTTAATATTAAAATTGGTTTCAAGCATGTCTCTGTACCATAGAGTATTATTTTGGAAAATGCACTTTTAAAATCTTTATTGTTACAAAGGAAATTGCTGATAACTTTGTAAATGCATAACTAAATCTTGGGAACTCAAAATGAGTCAAACTCAACTGTTTTGGACTTGTATTAATATTACCTTTTTATGGTGCATAACCTTCGAATTGACTTGGATGGAGTTAAGGTGGAATTCATTTACTTGTGGCTCAGAGTTATTTCCTTAAGACCAAGTAAACCTCGGTCTTATGGAAATAACCCGGGGGTCCTCACAAATTGACCCACACCAAAAATATGCTTCTCGAATAAACGCTCGCAAGAACTTCGAACTTCAAGACACCGGTAGTTCCGTTTATCAACGGCGGAACTACCGCACAAAGAATCATTTCAAAGGGAAATCGGTCGGACCGCCCAACACATGGCAGTCTGACCGATTTAGCACTGGTCCATAACACGTGACGCGTTTCCATGTTAACATCAAATTACAATGGAATACATGCTTAATTGAAATATAGTCCTTCATGATGATCGACGCGCATATAGCTAGCTTCCTCACTGGGTTCTTCCTCCAGTCTGATGCCGTCTCCGAAAGGAGGCAACTCGTCAAATTGATTGTACTCTTCCTCATCCACAACATTCTCAACTCTGACAATCCTTCTTTTCCCATGAAAAACTACGTGGCGGTTCTTATTTGCTAGGTCCGTTACATAAAAAATTTGAACAACTTGCTTAGCGAGTACGAATGGTTCGTCCTTGTATCCGACACGTTTGAGGTCCACAATAGTGACGCCGTACTTGTCGACCTTCACGTCCTACGGAAGTTTAACCCAATGACATCGAAACAGGGGGATCTTGAAAAGTACATAGTCGAGCTCCCAAATCTCCTCTACGAACCCATAGTACGAGTTCAACCCGCGTGCCCCCGCGGTATTGAACCCCTCGTGAAATGCATCTATGCGAACACCGCTATTCTGGACTGTGCTCTTCCTATCATGAGCTGTCGTATAAAACGTGTACCCATTTATGTCGTATCCTTGCCATGTCACAATTGTAAATTTTGGGCCTTTGGCCAACCATAGCAGCGTTTCGCCACTTGATGACCTCCACGTGCATGACGTCGATGCAGTGGCGAACTTCTAAGTGCTCCCAATAAGGCAAGTCCCAAAAAATTGACCGCTTCTTCTAGATGTTTTTCTGAGGGGTACTTAATTTACGTCCCTTCCAAGCACAACATCGATATCCTTAACCATATCATAGACCTCTTTCCCTCTAAAAGCCCTTGGAGCTGAACCGTCCTCTTTATTTCCGTCGAATTGTTTCTTCATCTTGCGGTATGGGTGAATCCTGGGAAGGAACCTACGGTGACGCATATACACAGTTTTGCGTGAGTTGTTCAGCCATACACTCTCGGTACCATCTAAGCAGTGCGGACAGGCTTTGGCTCCTTTTGTACTGAACCCCGACAGGTTACCAAGGGCAGGAAAATCATTGATGGTGCAGAATAACATGGCGCGTAAAGTGAAGTCCTCTCGTTTGTACACATCCCATACTTGTACCCCTTCGTTCAAAAGTGTCACAAGATCTTCCAGCAATGGTGCTAGGTACACATCAATATCGTTCCCAAGTTGTTTCGGCCCTTGGATAAGTAGTGACATCAAAATGTATTTCCGCTTCATACACAGCCAAGGAGGAAGGTTGTACATACATAGATTCACGGGCCAGGTGCTATGTTGGCTGCTCATGTTACCGAACAGATTCATTCCGTCCGTACTCAACCCTAACCTTATGTTCCTCAGTTCCGCACCGAACTATTCGAAGCTCTGATCAAAATTTCTCCTTTGGCGTAATCGTGAGGTGTCTGAGCTTCCTATCTTTCTTACGCTCCTCCGAGTGCCAACGCATCAATCTTGCCTCATTTCGGTTCGCAAATAAACGCTTCAAACGTGGGATCACAGGCAGATACCACAACATCTTAGCAGGAGGTCCTTGCTTCGCCTTAGCAGTATTCTTACGCTTGTATCGGGATGCTTTGCACACGGGACATACATGCATGTCTGCATACTCTTTACGGTAGAGGATACAATCGTTCGGATATGCATGTATTCTTTCTACTTCTATTCCCAATGGACAAATAACCTTCTTAGCTTGGTAGGTCGTGCTGGGCAACACGTTTCCCTCCGAAAGGATGTCAGCTAAGAGACCTAACAACGCCGTAAAACTCTTGTCGGACCAACCATTGCTTGCCTTCAATTTCAGCAGTTCAAGCACGGTTGACAACCTTGTGTATTCCGGCTTGCAGCCAGGGAACAAAGGTTTCCCCGAGTGCTCCATTAAGCCCTCGAATTTACAAAACTCTCTCTCACCGTAGTTCCCTTCTGCATCGCGTAGCATCCGATCAGATTGTCATCATCGACCTATCCTCATCAAAAGCACATTCCATACCACGCATATCGTTGACTTCCTCGGCGATGTCGTCATTCATCGACTTGGTATAATCGCTCTTCACCATGTTGCTCCAACATGTATATCCTTTTTGAAACACCTTCATTATTAAGTGAGTTTCGATCTGTAGGGTTGTTAAACATTTTCATATTACCGCAATCAATGCATGGACGGTACATAAATTTTATCCCCTTCTTCAACATACCGCTTCGGCGCCTCTTCTAAAAGCAAACACGCTATTAATATACTCTTCACTCACACGGTTCTCAATGTACATCCGGTTTGGTCCATCTACACGTATCGCACGTAACAAATTAATTAGTGTTAAATTATATTAATAAACCATAAGTACCCTTCATAATGCCCAAACACATTAGTGATTAGTCTAGAGCAAATATAAAGGGTTCTGGATCGTTACACATTAGTGATTAGTCTAGAGTAAAAATAAAGGTTCTGGATCGTTACCCTTCTCTCCAAGGTGGCACAATGTGGGAGGAGGCAGCAGAGGTGCCGCAATAGGGGAGGAGGAGGAAGGGTATGACTCAAAATGGGGAGTAGGTAGCAAAGATCAACAGGGGTGGCCAATGGGAGGAGGCAAGAAGGCAGCGAGGTGGCGCGCCTCAAATGGAATGGAAAGGGGGCCTGTCGGGAGCATCTACTTATAGTGCTTGTATATAAGAACCATCTTTGATAAATAAGTATTACAGATGGTTATTTATACGAACCGTCTGTGAAGTATCACAGACGGTTCGTATAAATAACTGTCTGTGATAACACTTAGAATTACTTCACAAACGGTTCGTATAAAGAACCGTCTGTGATACTTATTTATCACAGACGGTTAACGAAGAACCGTCTGTGATGGGATGTCTAGTATAGCATGTTTTGTGGTAGTGGATTTTGTTTAGTTAAAAGTTAGCTTCATTACAACTTCGTGTATTAACTTAAGTCGATTAGACCAACCATAATACCGCTACAGAATCTCAACTTTATCAAATATTTCGATCTTATTTGCAATTTATGATTGCTTATTATCTTGTTCTTACGTGTTCTTCGATTGCATGTAGGAATAGACCTTCGTGGTCAGGTCGGTCGCGCTTCTAGCAAGGTCGATAACGATCTCGGAGTTGGTTCATCGATTGTCCAACATATTGGTCATGTGTGATTAGTAGCCGAATCGTGAGAGTCGTCTTCACCAAAATCGAGTTATTCTTCTCACCGAAAGATTGAGACACCCATTATCGCATCATTACCTACAACGTCGAACTACAATTATGCAATCTATAAATAGATTGAAGGGCACGGCGGACATGTCTAGGATCACAGCCGGCAGCGGCCTTTTCTCCAATCTGAATGGATTAGTACGGCAGTATTACCAACCATAATCCTTTTGTTCCTTTTTATAAACATGTGTAAAGTGCGCGAGTGGGTGACCGAAAAAGCTTACATGCGCACGTGCTAGAATAGCGAGTCCAAAAAAGCTTTTACACGTGTAGGCACCAAAATAGTGGGACTATTGAGAGGTCGACAACGAGTATATCATAAACTGGTTTTCTTAAAAAACGATGGGTCCTTGTTTTGGAAAAGCATAATATTGTTGATTTATGAAAAAAACAGTTTTACTTAACCAGGAGTTAGTTAGCCTATCCAAACAGAGTTTTCCTAAAACGATGCTAAAAATGGTTTTGTGAAAACCAGTTTTCACAAATCATAATGATCCAAACAAGGTTAATGAGAAGCATAATCGTTGCTGTCGGAAACATAATGGGTGGGTGTGTGGCCCACACATAAAATTTGTGAAATCCAAAAACCATATGGCTCACCTCCGATCGCCATTGAGGGTATATACAATAGTACAGACAACTGCTGTCTATTGCAACTCTCCATGTTACACCTATAGACAACACTAAAGATAGCTCATACAATGAGTTGTGGTGATATAGTCGGCTACATATTTGTAGACAACCACTACTACACAAAAGTACATCACAGACGGTTTTTGAACCGTCTGAATTTTTATGTCTATGATAACAGTTAGTTATCACACATAGTTTTTGAACCGTCTGTGATAAGGCTCAACACAGACGGTTTTTAGTTGAAACCGTCTGTGAAGGGCCACTATCACAAACGGTTTCAACCAAGAACCGTCTGTGAAGGGTCACTATCACAGACGGTTTGTAAATATAACCGTATGTGATTGTGACCCTTAATAGATGGTTTTTGTTGAAACCGTCTGTGATAGTACCGTTCTCAGACAGTTCCAACCAAAAATCATCTCTGATAGTTCTTTATACCTAATTAATTTTTTTGATTTTTGGCTAGCCTTAGGAATTGCTAGCCATACCCTCTGAAAACTAGCAAGCAGAAAATAGATACATCACAGATGAATCAATTGTTGACAACTCAAAGTGATCATTTAAAACTCAAAATTAATTACAAAAGATTATGTTCAAGTATTGTCGCTAGATTTACAATTGAATTACAACTACTCAAAGTGATCAGTTACAATTGAATCAATAGTTTCAAGGTCGTTCAGCGGTGTCGACGGAGTGAAACTCTCCATCGGCGTTAACGATCTCCATCTTGATGAAGGTGCAGAGCACCCCTCGAACCCCCCGAGACCTCTTTCATAACGAGTGCATCTAAATCTATATTCAAGCCCTATCACTAGCAAGAGTAAAGTAGCAAGTATATATATATATATATATATAATTAGGAAATAATTATTGCGAGATTGACAAACCTCAGGATCCTTCATCTTAACACTCATTATTTTGTCGCATATGATGACAAACGTAGAATGCACAAAGGTGATTTTGTTTTTGCTGGCGGCATTGCAAAAAAAGAATTACGTATATAGGTACAGTCAGTTCGAGACGAATTATTACGAAGTATGATATATGATTATTGTGTTGTAGCGTGTACCAAAAATCGCGTCCTGTGTTGCAGTGTGACGCTTGCTCCCTCAGCAACATAGGTGATGAACGACCTGCATGATTCCAAAAAGTTGTCATCGGCCATTTGAAAAGAAGGAAGACTACAATAGAGTTATGTATGGAGGAAATGAGCATACCAGTCGAGTATTCCTTTTACAAGGATGAAGTCATGGTTTTTGTTGAGTAGGGAAACAAGGTATATTATCTTGTTCCTCTTTGGTATAATGATTAAAAGGATTCAGTGGAGCCTACTCATGTATGTCGCTATAGTCATAAACCTAAGTTTGTGCTGCGTATAAAGTACAAATGAAATTTGTATAGCAAGTAGTAAAGCACTTACTTCTGGTTGTAGGACACCATTATGTAGTCCTTGTCATCCTAAGCAAGCAATTCCGTCGTTATGTATTTCACGACGTAGGATGCGTCTTGGTTGATGGTTTGCACAGAGATCACATGTGGGTCGAGGAAACCCACATGTTCCTCCATCGACGGACATTTTTCATCATGTATCTATACATAAGCAATGAGTTGTGATATTTATCGGTATTACATGAGTGTAAAACTTGATTATACACACTTACAGTGTCCAGCATCGTAGAAGTGAGGCGTTCTCATCCTCCGCCGCCCATTACGTGGTTTTACCCGCGTACCCAACGGTGCTGAGTTTGTGGGGGTGAGTATCTTGTGCTTAGAGAGCTTTGTGCACCGCAGTTTGCTCCTGAAATTGCGCCACAGATGGTCCGAAATCTCGCCGCTGCTTTCTTGGGACTCAGAGGGATCCCAACGTCACTGACCTCTGTGAGAGTCATCCCATAGGCAATTTTGATATTCCTCTGCCAGCTCGCTTACATACCACTTTGATCGAAGATCCAGACGCATTCGGCGACGTCAATGACGGCGGCGAAGACGGTGCCTCTGTCATCTCGCTTACTTGCTATCTATATAAGTTACATACGCAATGAACTAAAATTTTATAGATTGCAAGTTGATATTTTATACAGAAAAAATAGAAGTTACCCAACCATTTAACTAAAATTGACTTGTGAACACATTAAGTACATAAACAAATAGAAGTTGCCCATTGAACTTAAATATATGATACATAGTAAAGAAAATATATGACATTGCACAAAATATTGCAAAGGACATAATTTCGTCGATTCACCTGTGGCCTTAGAGGTCAGCCAAGAATAGCAGAGCTAGCCGGAGTATAGGGAGAAGCATGTTTGGATAGGTGTTTACAAGGATTTATTCATAGATAGCCAGGTATAAGAAAGAATAGATGTGTGATAGGTATAATAGAGCTCATAGGCAAGTATACAAGCACAGGATAAAGTAGTAGCGTGAAGCAAAGAATATGCATCTATTTTTTAGACATAGATTAGGACTACTAGAGCTAGCTATTAAGTAATGCAAGAAATAGGTTTACCGGTATATGTGTTTGAATAGGAATAAACATGCGGTTGTGTGATAAGTCAGTCAAGATAAGGTTTACCGCCGCGAGGAGCGGAGACGTACCTGGGAGGTGACTTCGGATGGCGGAGACGTACCTTGGGAGGTGGCTTCGGGGGAGGAAGGGGGAGGAGGGGCCGAGCGGCGTCGAGGCCGAGCGGTGTCGAGGTCGGGAAGAAGGGGCATCGGGGAGAAGGGGCGTCGGGGAGGCAGGGAGCAGCAGGGGCGTCGGGGTTGGGGAGAGAGGGGGTCGCCGACTCGTCGTCGGTCGGGCAGTAGGTCAGCGTCGAGGAGGAGGCTTCGGGCGTCGGGGAGCAGGTCGGAGACGAACGAGCGGGCTAAGGCGCTAGGGAGGTGAAGGGGCGAGGGTAAGACAGAGTGACGAGTAAGAGTGCACATATCCTATCGATTTCCTCTTGAATAAAAGGATATCACAAATAATTCTTTTATGGAACCGTTTGTGATAAGTCATCGAGACGGTTCCATAATGTAATTGTCTGTAATGACTTAGATTATCACGAGGCAGTTACGAACACGACGGTTCCATAAGTAATGCGTGATGACTTAGATTATCACAAACGGTTCTTGTTCAGAACTGTCTGTGAAGTATCACAGACGGTTGTATTTAGAAACCGTCTCTGATTGGTCCATATCACAAACGGTTCCAAGAAAACCGTCTGTGATTATGTTATCACAGACGGTTCTAAAGGAACCGCCCGTGATGATGCGTCTTCTATAGCATGTTTTATAGTAGAGTGAATACACAATCTTTGAATGTTTTCTTGGTTCTGGTGATACAGCCAGCTACAGAATTGTAGACATCACATTTCTCTCTCTTCATTCTCTTTCATCCACGTCAGCTTAAATTCTATGTAGTATGGGCGATAGACAACTGATGTAAGCCCATTATACATGACTTGAGGTATGTCAAATTCTCGATTTGGAAACCAACGGCACTGTGGAACTCACCTTATTATTTTACTGGCAGCGCCAAGTGTTCGACATAGCAAACACAAACATTTGTCTAGTAAGTGTTCTTTGGCGAACACCCCTCCTCGCTTCCCTAAGCGCAAAAGGGTCTTGAAAACTTTTAAAAGGATTTTGAAAGCTTCCAAATTGAGACGGACTTTCAAAAATCAGAGGCGAGCATTCAAATGGAATTTTTGATCTTTCATTAATAATTTGGTAGCTTTCAAACAAAATTCTAGAAGTTTGAAATATACATTTTGAACGTTCAAGCGCAATTATAGTGATGTTTCAATGGGAGGACTCCAGTTGCATAGGTTAGGGGCTACTGCTGACGCTGGCATGGCAAATGGACAGGTGGAGAAGCGGACGCCAATCTCATGCATCCTCGCTCGGGACGGAAAAATGGTCGGGTCGGGTCGGGTCGGGTCGATTCACCATTCCGGCCCACTTGACACACCACGTCACAATTCCGTCCCAAACACAAACACACACACAAATCACAAGTGGCAACGACTCACAAAATCCGTCCGTTGGTAGGGATGAAAACGGATCGGATAGTTTCCGACCGATCCGGACGAAAACGGATTCGGATTGTCTCGGATCGGATTTTTCTCGGATAATTTTCGGATCGGATACGGATTCGGATTTTTTTGTCGGAAACGGAAACGAATACGGTAGGCATGCTATCCGGCGGATACGGATACGGATTATCCGGATAAGACAAGTCCGGATATCCGGATTTTGGCCCAATAGAAGAGGATTTCAGCCCAAAAGGGAAAATAAGATTTTAATTGATTTTCGAATTTCAGAAAATGCAACAAATCAAATAGCCTTTTAGAAAATAGCAAATAGAGTTAAAAATTCTAGAAAAATCATAAAATTCCTTAAATTATTTTGAACTTAATAAAATTAATTCCAAGTTAAAATTAGTTTTTATTTTTGCACATAAATTATTTTTAATTTCTGAAAAATATGAACAACCTTTTTAAAATCCAGAAAATTCAAGAAATTAATTATTATTTTTCATTTTCACTTTAAATACAATAAAATCCCAAAAATCTCAATAAATTTTTTTGACATTGAAAACTAGGAAATTAAATAATCGACTTTATTTCATTTATTTTTTCTTTTAACCGAGAAAACTCTTTTAAATCTCAAAAAATCCAATAAACTAATAACTTTATTAATTTTATTTTTGGTAACATACTTTAGGATGTTACAGTCATTTACGTATAGATTAACTATCTAGCCTCATCAATGTTAGTGTGAACTAAGTTTTATGTATGTGATAAGCTAAGTGTGAATGTGTGATGACTTGTGACTTTGTGATCACATGTGGGTCGAAACCCACATGTTCCTCCATCGACGGACATTTTCATCATGTATCTATACATAAGCAATGAGTTGTGATATTTATCGGTATTACATGAGTGTAAAACTTGATTATACACACTTACAGTGTCCAGCATCGTAGAAGTGAGGCGTTCTCATCCTCCGCCGCCCATTACGTGGTTTTACCCGCGTACCCAACGGTGCTGAGTTTGTGGGGGTGAGTATCTTGTGCTTAGAGAGCTTTGTGCACCGCAGTTTGCTCCTGAAATTGCGCCACAGATGGTCGAAATCTCGCATTGCTTTCTTGGGACTCGGAGGATCCCAACGTCACTGACCTCTGTGAGAGTCATCCCATAGGCAATTTTGATATTCCTCTGCCAGCTCGCTTACATACCACTTTGATCGAAGATCCAGACGCATTCGGCGACGTCAATGACGGCGGCGAAGACGGTGCCTCTGTCATCTCGCTTACTTGCTATCTATATAAGTTACATACGCAATGAACTAAAATTTTATAGATTGCAAGTTGATATTTTATCTGAGAAAAATAGAAGTTACCCAACCATTTAACTAAAATTGACTTGTGAACACATTAAGTACATAAACAAATAGAAGTTGCCCATTGAACTTAAATATATGATACATAGTAAAGAAAATATATGACATTGCACAAAATATTGCAAAGGACATAATTTCGTCGATTCACCTGTGGCCTTAGAGGTCAGCCAAGAATAGCAGAGCTAATAGGAGTATAGGGAGAAGCATGTTTGGATAGGTGTTTACAAGGATTTATTCATAGATAGCGGTATAAGAAAGAATAGATGTGTGATAGGTATAATAGAGCTCATAGGCAAGTATACAAGCACGAGGATAAAGTAGTAGCGTGAAGCAAAGAATATGCATCTATTTTTAGACATAGATTAGGACTACTAGAGCTAGCTATTAAGTAATGCAAGAAATAGGTTTCTGGTATATGTGTTTGAATAGGAATAAACATGCGGTTGTGTGATAAGTCGGTCAAGATAAGGTTTCTGCTTGAGGAGAGAGACGCACAGGAGGTGACTTCGGATGGCGGAGACGTACCTTGGGAGGTGGCTTCGGGGGAGGAAGGGGGAGGAGGGGCCGAGCGGCGTCGAGGCCGAGCGGTGTCGAGGTCGGGAAGAAGGGGCATCGGGGAGAAGGGGCGTCGGGAGGCGAGGGAGCGGCAGGGGCGTCGGGGTTGGGGAGAGAGGGTCGCCGAGGCTTCGTCGTCGGTCGGCGATGAGGTCGCGTCGAGGAGGAGGCTTCGGGCGTCGGGGAGCAGGTCGGAGACGAACGAGCGGGCTAAGGCGCTAGGGAGGTGAAGGGGCGAGGGTAAGACAGAGTGACGAGTAAGAGTGCACATATCCTATCGATTTCCTCTTGAATAAAAGGATATCACAAATAATTCTTTTATGGAACCGTTTGTGATAAGTCATCACAGACGGTTCCATAACAGAATTGTCTGTAATGACTTAGATTATCACGAGCGGTTACGAACACGAGCGGTTCCATAACGAAGCATGCGTGATGACTAGATTATCACAAGCGGTTCTTGTTGAAGCTATGCATGAAGTATCCTGAGCGGTTGTATTTAGAAACCGTCTCTGATTGGTCCATATCACAAACGGTTCCAAGAAAACCGTCTGTGATTATGTTATCACAGACGGTTCTAAAGGAACCGCCCGTGATGATGCGTCTTCTATAGCATGTTTTATAGTAGAGTGAATACACAATCTTTGAATGTTTTCTTGGTTACGGTGATCTGACCCGACTCTGAAATTGTAGACATCACATTTCTCTCTCTTCATTCTCTTTCATCCACGTCGACTTAAATTCTATGTAGTATGGGCGATAGACAACTGATGTAAGCCCATTATACATGACTTGAGGTATGTCAAATTCTCGATTTGGAAACCAACGGCCTTTGTGGAACTCACCTTATTATTTTTTGGCGCGCCAAGTGTTCGACATAGCAAACACAAGCATTTGTCTAGTAAGTGTTACTTTGGCGAACACCCCTCCTCGCTTCCCTAAGCGCAAAAGGGTCTTGAAAACTTTTAAAAGGATTTTGAAAGCTTCCAAATTGATCGGACTTTCAAAAATCGAGAGCGAGCATTCAAATGGAATTTTGATCTTTCATTAATAATTTGGTAGCTTTCAAACAAAATTCTAGAAGTTTGAAATATACATTTTGAGCGTTCAAGCGCAATTATAGTGATGTTTCAATGGGAGGGACTCCGGTCTTGCAGTTAGGGTGGCCAGTTGGCGCTGGCATGGCGGCGACGAGGTGGAGGAAGCGGGCGCCAATCTCATGCATCCTCGCTCGGGACGGAAAAATGGTCGGGTCGGGTCGGGTCGGGTCGATTCACCATTTCGGCTCCCACTTGACACACCACGTCACAATTAGTCCCAACACACACACACACACAAATCACAAGTGGCAACGACTCACAAAATCCGTCCGTTGGTAGGGATGAAAACGGATCGGATAGTTTCCGACCGATCCGGACGAAAACGGATTCGGATTGTCTCGGATCGGATTTTTCTCGGATAATTTTCGGATCGGATACGGATTCGGATTTTTTTCGGAAGCGGAAGCGAATCGGTAGGCATGCTATCCGGCGGATACGGATCACGGATTATCCGGATAAGACAAGTCCGGATATCGGATTTTGGCCCAATAGAAGAGGATTTCAGCCCAAAAGGGAAAATAAGATTTTAATTGATTTTCGAATTTCAGAAAATGCAACAAATCAAATAGCCTTTTAGAAAATAGCAAATAGAGTTAACAAATTCTAGAAAAAATCATAAAAATTCCTTAAATTATTTTGAACTTAATAAAATTAATTCCAAGTTAAAATTAGTTTTTATTTTTGCACATAAATTATTTTTAATTTCTGAAAAATATGAACAACCTTTTTAAAATCCAGAAAATTCAAGAAATTAATTATTATTATTTTCATTTTCACTTTAAATACAATAAAATCCCAAAAATCTCAATAATATTTTTTGACATTGAAAACTAGGAAATTAAATAATTGACTTTATTTCATTTATTTTTTCTTTTAGCAGAAAACTCTTTTAAATCTCAAAATCCAATAAACTAATAACTTTATTAATTTTATTTTTGGTAACATACTTTAGGATATTCTGGTCATTTGATATAGATTAACTATCTAGCCTCATCAATGTTAGTGTGAACTAAGTTTTATGTATGTGATAAGCTAAGTGTGAATGTGTGATGACTTGTGACTTTGTGAGTTCTGACTTATAAGCTAAATATGGTAAACTAAGTGTTATGTTTATGATGAACTAGTTAATGCAACTTGTTAGTGCCAATGTTGTGCGTGGTTGCTGAAAATATGAATAATTCATGAATGTGTTGCATCAAATGAACTAGTTATATGTTTTCGTTAATTTTTGGCATACAATTTAAGGGGTTTTCATGTTCCGAAAATAATCCGCGATCGTATTCGTTTCAATTCGTATTCGACCCGTATTTGTATTCGATATTATTCGTATCCGTATTCGTATCCGGAGTATCCGTATTCGTATCCGGATCCGGAAAAAAATATAAAAACAATATATGGTGAGCCCATTATCCGTCCGTATCCGATCCGTTTTCACCCCTATCCGTTGGTTCCCCAAATCGGCCGATCCCCTTCTGGCGGCTTCCCCGCAAATTTGAAATCCCCCCCGGGAGGGAGGCCGAACGGCACGACACAAGTCCAAAACCCAAAATCCGACATTCCAACTCCTCCCTGCCGTCGTCTATCGACCCGAGATGCCGGCCGAGGACACCTCCGCGCCGGCGCCGGCGCCGACCCGCCTCCGGCCCGCGGGACGGCGGCTGGCTCGCGGCTGCTTCTCCAGTCGCCGCCCCCCGCCTTCCCGCTCGGCTCCAACGACGACCAGCTCGAGCGTGCCCGCGCCCGCGCCGCCGCCCGCGTGGCCTCCGTCCGCCGCCGCTCCCTCGCCGCCTCGCTCGCGCCCAAGACCCAGTACCTTAACCTCCTCAACCGCGACCAGGTCTTGGACCTCTTCCACAACTGCATCAAGCTCGCCTCAGAGAACGTACGCGCCCCAACTAGTCTTCTCCACCGTCGAAACCCTAGGTCACTCTGCCTCTTGCTAAGCTTCCTTTTCTTCTTTGCCCTGGGAAATTTGAGCAGAAAATTAACCAGAAGAACACGTGGGAGCTGGGGCTCATCGACCACCTTAGCGAGATCATCCAGGCGGGGGACGACGACGACGACGAGACCAACTTTCAGAAGGTGCGGCCGTCCTAATTCTTTCCATTTCCTATCTTTCTTTTCGTAAATTGGGGTGGAGATTTTTCCGGTCATTTCTGAATTTGATTGGAAAAAAATGGTTTTGGGATCAGGCTAGCTGCACTCTGGAAGCAGGCGTGAAGATCTACTCGCTCCGTGTCGATTCAGTGCACTCTGAGGCTTACAAGGTGCTCGGTGGGATCAACCGAGCCGGAAGGGGGGAAGAGGCTGGTAAAGATCCACTGGTGTTTGCTAATGTCCTCCAATCCCGTGTCAATTTAAGTGTAATTTGGCTTTTTAAGCAAGTCGGTATCGTTTGCAAATTACTCCTATTATGCTGGATGCCACTAAACTGTTTCAGTTAATAATCAAAAGTAACTTTCGATACATGATGGATTTTGGGTTTTATTGAAGTGATCATGGTCTAAATTGATCCAAAAGTAAAGAGAAACATGTTTTTACATTTTACATTACCATATTACACAGCTTTACACGATAAGTGCACTTTACACGAGGCAACAACCCGCTGTGAGGAGGGCATTAGTATAATTTGGTACATATGATCGTTGCATTTATTTTTTAGGGTAAAAGTTTGGGATGTACCCTGCTTTTGTTATAAACTTACATGTCCTTATTTGGTGATTGCCATTGAAGATTTTGTAGAAGGCAGCAATGCAGAGCCTGCACAAGAAGAAGGCACCAACAAAAAAGATGCTGACAGGAGGGTACATCTCTTTGAATCGATCAATGTTTTTTTTACACTTCAATTCTGCTTGATTATTGCTAATGCTGCTTCATTTGTGCAGATTTCACCTGCTTCGACACTGGAGTCCTCGTTTGAGGCTCTTAATGTAAAGAAGTTTGATGGTAAGTTCAAGTTTTTCTCCTCTTTGTTCTTGTATGGAGACTATTCTACCATGCGACCAAAAGTATAATATAAATTTATTGCACTTGCTGCTAGTTGCTTTCACGGTGGATCCATTATACCATCAAACTACTGCTCAGTTCGATGAAGGTGGGGCGAAGGGTCTCTTGTTATATAATCTCGGAGTATATGGCAGTTGTCGTGTGCTTTTTGATTCGTTTGAAGCGCCGGACAAGTGCATCTTAAGTGATATGCTAACTGAGAGGGCTGAGGTGATTGATCTTTCATTTGCGAAAGGTATTATCAATTTGTTCTGTGCTATATATGCTCTTTACATGCTATTTCCATTTGGGTTTTCATTAAGTTGTTACTCTTGGACAGAGCAAATTGAGCAAATGGTAGTTCACATGCCTCTATGCAATGATATTTCTCCTACCTTGAGGGCCATTGTGGCTCAGTTTGTGAAGAAAAACGAAGGCCATCACATGAAGCTTGTTCTAGGCAAATACCAGTGATGGAAGATCAGGTGGCTGACAGTAATGACGCAGAGAATGATGACAGCATGCTACCTGATTGTGGAACTTGGGATTTTGGTGGTTGTGATGCTCAGGAGAGTGCATGCGATGAAAACTGCAACCCAATGAATTTCAATTCAACGAACTATCAAGAGGTACTTCCTGTAAACGGTGAAAAGTAGACAAATTTTATACATGGATGATCCTATGGAAAAACAGCTATTGTCATCAGCGGATTATCTATTATGCTTAACAGCGTTTATGTTTTCTTTCCTATGTTGTTGTACTGCCTTATTTCACTATCTAATTCAAATCTGTGGTAGAATGCCATTAACTTAAAAGTCATTCAAGATCTGTGCGAAAATGTCAATTAATCATGGAATATGTTAATATATTTTGTAGATATGTACTTAAACTCGTTAACTTTTTAGCATAGTTTGATGCCTACTACATATTCTTTCTATTTGCCATCCATTAAAGTTTGTTATGATTGAATTGTTTAAAGTTGAAAAACCTGATTTTACGAGTTGGTTGTCTTGACAGTATATTGGTATGCAGGAAACTAGTGAATACACTTTTGAGGTTCCTGAGGTCCCTGATGTGGACGAAAGCAAAATTACAGATTTATTGTCGCTTGGCATGGGATTCTCTTCCAAAACAAATGCTTGGGCAGGACCTGAGCATTGGAAATATCAAAAAGTTAAAGGTACTGCTGGGTCCATAGTCCTATGTTGGTTTCATTTTGTGAAGGCTTACTTAATGTTTGAGCTTACATTCCGATAGATTTGGATACTGCCCCAACTTCATCAGGTGATTTAGAAGTAGCAAAAAAGATGAAGAAGAAAAGAGACAAAAACGAACCTGATATTGATTTCACCAAAGCATTGGAACATGAGATTCCAAATATCTTTGCACCTCCCAAGAATCCGAAGTCATTGCTGCTGCCTGCAAATAAGGGTACCTGCAGCAATAAACTTCAGAGGATTGTCATTACCAACCCGAAAGCCTTGTTAAATTATTTCTTCTTCCAGATGTATTGGTAATGCTAATTTCTTCTTCCAAATTATTATTGATACGGACCTAAGGTTATTTGTAATAATTGTTGATCTCTTTTTTAGTGTCTGGCTAGGAGAAGAAGAAAACCACTTGGTAAGTTTGCCTCTTGCATTGTGTATTTTAACTGAAGAATCTTTCTTGTTACTTTTATTAGTATTTCTGGAAGTCCTGTAGCAAACGTTGAAAGTTCTAAAATAATTATATTACATGTTACCTGTTCTGTTTTATACTGCATGTGTTGCTTTCCTCTAGTTCCTTTTAGTTTCTGAGATCTTGACAAGTTTATATTGTTTGTCCTTACATGACACGATGCTGTGAATCATATTGTGTTATTGTCTTAAACTATGGAATATCAAAATCAAGTTGAGAGTTCAGGACTGGCTTTGCATTCGTATACTTGATTACTCTATGTTGTATGTACAAAATCCAAAGAATGTGATAATTTAGTATGTACGTTGGAGATGATAGGTAGCATCCTACTAACACCCCTTTTTTCTAAAGAACTCCAGTGCTCTCATAGTAGATTGTGTATGCACGCGTTACAGGTTGATCATGCGAGTACTGAGTACTGACTGCCTATATTCGCATTAATGTGTTTTCGCTATTTTTTTGTTGCATTATTTTCCCGATATATTGGTAAACGTAGAATAACTTTTCCTCCTATAGGCGATTCAAGGAGAACAATGATGACTTCATCCCATCTGGACCGTGGGATGATGATACCTTGTGCAATGATCATTTTGATGAAGGAAATGCCGGTAGTGTTGTAGAAGAGCCAGTAAATCTTATTACTAAACCAAGACAGGTGCGTTCCTCTTTTTTTGCCCATTTGAGGCATTCATTTCTGTGTGCTTATTTTGGAGTGTGCTTCTGTCTGTTTCTATTAGGATGTGCATCTGAAGAAACTCAAGAAAGTTTTAATTGGCTTCAGTGTAAATGTGTTCTCCCCTTATGATTATTAATAAATATTGTAATAAAAGAACTATTTTTGATACCAGTTATAATTTCTCCTCTAGGTTGGGGGAATAAATCTTGAAAAATAAACCGAAATCAGTGTCCTGAAAATCACCGAATGAATAAATGTTGGTGATATCATAGGCACTATAAATGGACATACTGTTTTCCAACATTTGGTACCTGATCTCCACTGAGATATTACTTTCGTTGGCTGTATGACTCCTTTTTTTTTTTGTTAAAAAAATGAGTCATTCAGTATGACTCTAACTCTACTGTCTCTAATGCTTGATTTTGTGCTTGCGATTTTGCGACTTGAGTCATTCAGTCTATCATTCTGAATGCCTTAAGAAAAGATTTGCCTTTTGGTTCTGTAGGACCGTAAAGGCGACTAGAGGAGGGTGAATAGGCGCTTTCTTGATTTTTTGCCTTAATCAAATTCAACACGCACTTTTCTCCTTTAGCTATGAAAGCTAAGAAGATCGATGCATACGAGAGGAAGCCTTGTCTTTGAATTCAATTACTCTCTTAACCACAATACACAAATATGGAGAAATGATCTCACTGAGCGGTCGGACCGGTGTGCTGCTGGCGGTCGGACCGGCCTCAATTGGCGGTCTGAATGTCGGGCGGTCGGACCGGCGGTGTAAAATCGGTCAGACCGATTTAGTCCAGAGGCAACACACAATGCCCAAATCCAAAACGAAAATTGGTCCAACTTTTGATTCAACCAATGAAACTTTACCAAATTTGGAGCACACCTCCTAAGGATATCTAAGACCTATTTCTAGCGGCGATCATCGGATCCACTCCGAAGAAACGATCTCTTAGAGTTTTACCAAAGAAGTGTTTCAAAACCTAGAAATATGAAAATCTTGATCCAAGACTTGCTTGTGGGGGATTGATGATCTAGATGATTCTAGGAGTATTCCCACACATCAAAGCAAGATAAAATCGGTCAAGAGACTAAGCATAAACACTTGGATCAAGGAAGCACCAAAATCATCAAAAGAGAGAAGAACACAAAAGAGACTTCACCCTTAAGCAAACATCAGTAGATTGATTGATTCAATATGATGCTTACAAAGCCACTCCCTCAAGGAGGATAAGAGCTCAATCCAAGAGCACACTCAAATCTCCTCTCCTCTCCTCTCCTAACCCTAGAAATGGTTTTTGCAAATGAGGGCTTAAGTGCTTGGGGGGTTTTTCCATCTCCCCCCTTCTATTTATAGGAGAGGCTAGGGTTTCTCACATGGGCTCCCATTAAGGCCCAACACAAATGGGACCCGCACACACATATCAAACTGTTGAAGCAATCGCCTGCTTCACCACGTGTAGGTTGATCAGTGGCTCTCATCCTGTCGGCAAGTCTCTCCGTCCGAATCTCATCGGAACCTCCAAGACACTTGCACCGACATCCGTGCCGCTTGATCCAACCAGTTGCAACGAACTGCCCGTTCGATCCATCTTGTCCATTCTGCACCATGCTTGAGTCACACGACCTCACTCGGCATCCATGATCGTTCTGGACCTCAGATCTCCAAGCGTAGTCCCGATCCACCTCACCGTTGACGTCGTTGACCTGCAAGCCACCTGCACAGCAATAGACAAATAAATCGTCTCCGGGAACAAGTTCTTCACAACTTGACCCACGTTAGCTCAACAATGCAGTATGCAACAATAAAGCATTGAAACTCATGCATTAAACACAATGAAAACACAACAATGCCATAATGGCCGAAGTCCAAGAGGAAGCCGGTCTGACCGCCCCACCAAGCCGGTTGGACCGATTTCCCAGCGGTCGGACCGATTCCACGACGGCGGTCTGACCGCCCCAAAAGACTTAGCCAAATTTCAACTCGGAAATCCGCACCCTCTCTGGAATTTTCAAACTGATAGAACTTTTGACTGGGAGCTCCAAAAAATATGTGACCACATCCAGGAGACTCCCCTCATGCTTACACAACTTATTTTTGGCCTAGCCCCAAACTCCATCATCACAAGTGGCCGATCGGACCGGCAAGCACTGCCGGTCTGACCGGCGGCTTGGCCAGCCGGACCGCCAATGACCTGATAGCATTGAAGTTTTCCGAAAACACGAGATTCGTCAAACCAACAACGCCATTGCCAATTGACTCATCACTCTAAGATCATGCACATATCCCCACGATATCCACAATCTCCCCCTTGATGAACACATTGGCAATTTCCTAGAAAATGAAGTTAAGTGGTTTGAAAAGTAAAAACTCGCAGTTTTCGCGCAAAAACATAACTTGGTCCATAAGCAAAAGAAAGCTTAGGAAACGACCAAGCTAGCTTCAGAATAGCATATGCAAGCGAGATAAGGCAAAGAGAGCACAAAAAGTTTCAATTTCCAGAAAGTAGCTAAAAATATCACTTCGGTCCATATGAAAGAACAAATGTTCTATTTGACCTTTAATCATTATGAGTCTTCTAGATTTGCAAATATAATCAGAAAAGGCAATAAAACTAAGAGAATCCACTCACAATGATAACCAATTTCCAGAAAATACAATTTCCCTTTAAGACTCCAAAAAGCTCTAAAAACCACATTTTCTCTAATCTTTCTCCCCCTTTGATAATGAATTCATCAAGATGCAAGGAAAAAGTTAGAGCATGAAGGAATGGCTAATTTTTTTTGTTTTTTAACTTTAAGCAAAATTAGCTATGAAGATTATCCAAGAAAACAGTACAAGTATTACACCAAGCCATATAAAGTGAAGAAGCTATATTCAATCATGTCAAATCATGTACTGCAAAGCTAAGACCAATATAACAATAATCTGAGATTAAATGAATTGATACCATGATAAGTTGCTCAATATCATAGTTTCACCAAGGTATCCAAAAATGAGTCAAGCCATGTCTATAAGTAATAAAGAGACCAGAAACCAGAAACTGAAGCATTTTGAGCAATGGGAGTTCAAGTATGAAGCAATTTTAATGAAGCACTTAGCATTTTTGAGCATTTTGCTGAAAATGATGTATATATATATATATATATATATATATATATTTATAGCAATGTGCTAGATCTCAAGTCTTGCCGCGACCATCTCAAGCAAGAAGCTTAAAAGAATGGTCTAGGTCATCCAAAACTCCCCCTGAGTTCATACCTGGTGCAATGGCAAGCAGTCTCATGAGAAAGAATTGGTGAGATCAATTTTTTCACACATAAAAACTCATTCTTCATTTGCTTGACTTAAGAATTAATAAAGCTCATTTTACAGCTCAAGCTCAGTTCAAAGCTCAATTTAGCCTATAAGACATGGCATGAATCATGAAAGGACCACTAAAGCAAAACTAGACACAAGATCCAACAAAACATGATTTGATTCAATTTTGCTCACAGATATAAAGCTAGCAAGGCAAAAGCTAAGCTAAACAAGAAGAGCCATAAAAGAAGTCTAGCAGACTATCACAGGACATGGCAAGGTATAAAATATGAAAACATGTTATACAAGGATAATAATCAGAGCTCCACAAGATTATAATACAATGCAAGAAATTTGAATTTTAAAAATGCATTATGATACAATGAGTGCAAAAAGAGCAAACTCACTCAAAATAGCCCAAGAGGACTAATAACCCTAATTCTCCCATAAAGTAGCAAAGCGAGAAGAATCAAGCGCTTTAGTGAAAATATCTGCAAGCTGTTGCTCTGACTCTACAAAGTGAAGCACAACATCACCCTTCTCAACATGGTCTCTCAGAAAATGGTATCGAATATCAATGTGTTTAGTCCTTGAATGTTGCAATGGGTTTTTGGCAATGTTTATGGCAGAAGTGTTGTCACAGAAAAGAGGAACACTTCCTAAAAATAACCTATAGTCATGCAGCGTGGAAAGGATCGAGAGGACACGAGAGCAACCAGGCTGCGACTACGTACTCGGCCTCGGTGTGGGCAATGTAAGACATTTTCTAGAAGACCAAGAAACAAGGGATGTTCCTAAGAAATGACAAGTGCCGAAGTACTCTTCCTATCCACTCTACACCCTTAAAATCGGCATCGAAAATGCTCGAATTGTGAGAGCAGAAGAAGAAGAATACCAGAGTCCAAAGTCAAGAGTATCTTGAAGGTACCTGAAGATACGACGTACTTCTTGACGATGAGAAGCACGAGGAAGCACGAAAGCGGCGCAGACATCTGACAAATTGTATGCCCGACCTCGTATTTGTGAGATAGAGGAGGAACCAATCATCTTTGTGGTACTCCTACGGTCCACGGGCTCTCCATCCTCATCAGGGTCCAGCACGGTGGTTGTGGCAATGGGAGTAGACATTGGCCTACTACTTCCCATATTGAAACGTCGAAGAAGATCCTTTGTATACTTACTTTGGTTGATGAAGGTGCCTTCTTGCAGTTGTTTGACTTGAAAACCAAGGAAGAATGTCAACTCTCCCATCATGCTCATCTTGAACTCACTGCTCATAGAATCTGAAAATCTGGACACTAAAGCATGAGAAGAACTACCGAAAATGATATCATCCACATAAATCTGAACCAATAAGTAATCACTGCCATGCCTGAGAGTGAACAAGGTTTTATCAACCATTCCCATTTTGAAATCATTTTCAAGTAAGAAACTCTTAAGCCTATCATACCAAGCTCGAAGAGCTTGCTTCAATCCATACAAGGCTTTGGAGAGTTTAAAAACATGGTTTGAGAACTTATGATTTTCAAAACCAGGGGTTGCTTGACAAAGACTTATTCTTCTATGAAACCATTTAAGAAAGCACTTTTAACATCCATTTGAAAAAGCTTGAAACCCTTAGATGTTGCAAATGCTAATAAAATGCGAATGGCTTCCAATCTAGCTACAGGAGCAAATGTCTCTTCAAAATCTAAGCCTTCTACCTGGGAATAACCTTGAGCTACAAGTCTAGCCTTATTGCGAACAACCAACCCATCCTCACTTTGCTTATTTTTAAAAATCCATTTTGTTCCAATAACATGAGAATCAGAAGGAGGCTCAACTAAGGTCCAGACCTTGTTTCTTTCAAAATTTTCAAGCTCTTCATGCATCGCATTGACCCAAGAGGCATCAGATAAAGCATGGGTAATATTTCGGGGTTCAAAAGAAGCGACAAAAGCAGAATGAGCATGAGAATCAGGAGATATAAACCTGGAGCGAGTGACTCGCTCTTGAAGATCCCCAATCATCGCTTTCGGTGGATGCGATCATTTGAATATGACGAGGTGCTCCTGGTGCAGAAGTGGCCTCTACCTCACGAGCTGTGGAGGTTGGAACAGAGCTACTCAAGTCGTTGGTGAAGATAGGAGGAGGCTGCTCAGCTGAAGCTGGAGTAGTAATAGTAGGCTCTCCAACCCTCTCAGAAGTGACTGGAGGATGTATCGGGTCCTCATCCTCAGAGTCATCATCGACGAAGATGCTTCCTTGAGTTTCAGGAACCTGTGTACCTGTAGCATCGGGTCTAGTACCAGGATTAGTCTCATCAAAAGTGACTTCGCAAGTCTCAACAATTTTGTTAGTGTCAACATTAAAAACGCGATAGCCACAAGAATGAGCAGGATATCCAAGAAAAATGCCATCAGAACATCTAGACTCAAATTTATCAAGGTTGTTATGTTTAAGAATGAAGCACTTGCAACCAAAAATCTTGAAATGAGAGACTTTGGGTGAATGACCAAATTTAAGCTCATAAGAGGTCCTCCCAATCACAGATCTCAAGAAAACCCTATTGGAGATATAACAATCAGTAGAGATTGCCTCAGCCCAAAATCTCCTAGGAGTAGAATGCTCATCTAACATGGTCCGAGCCATCTCTACAAGGGTCCTGTTCTTCCTTTCTACAACACCATTCTGCTGGGGAACTCTAGGAGAAGAAAACTGATGCTCAGTTCCCTTATCAATGCAGAAGGTAGAAAAAGAGGAATTCTTGAATTCTGTCTCATTGTCACTCTTAATGGCTCTCAAAGCTCCAGGAATATCAACAAGTCTAAGGACCAATTCTCTAAAGAAACCAAACGCCTCGTCCTTAGAAGCCAGAAAATAAACACATGAATACATGGAGAAATCATCCACAACCACAAGAACATACCATTTCCCTTTGGTGGTGAACTCTAGAAGGACCAACAGTGTCTAAATGCAGAAGCTGTCTGGTCCATCAGTCATTACCAAGGTAAGAGGTGGGTGGGAAGCAGACACAATCTTACCATGTCTACAGGGTGAGCACACAAGATCTCTAACAGCCTTCAGCCTAGGCAAACCTCTAATCAAGTCCTTACAACTGACTCTAGACAGATGATCAAAGCATATATGCACAAGTCTACGATGCCACAAAACAAGATCATGAGAATCGAGGCTACAAGACATCTAGGATTGGAAGTGAAGAAATCTTGAAATTTGCACAAAAGATCTTCTCAAATCTGGAGATCTCAAAAACAGGCTCACCCGAGGAATCTAGAACTCTACACTCACCACTTTTAAACCTCACTTATAGACTCTCATCAAGCAGCTGTGAAACAGATAGAAGATTATACCTCAGCTTACTTATCAAAGCGACGTCTTTAAGCATGAACTTGTTGTTGACGCGCACAGTGCCCTTTGCAGTCACGGTCCCTGTAGAAGCATCCCCAAATGTAATCAATTCGTTCTTGGGATGCACGTGTGAGGGAGGAGAACCATCTAGAATCTTCGGTCATATGTCGAGAACACCCGGAGTCAACAAGCCATATGTTCTCCTTCCTCGCACGACGGACCTAAAAAGCACAAGCAGAAAACATCTGTGCCTCAGTACTGGGGTTAGTGATAAAAGATCTAGGAATCCAGTACTGAGAAGCACGATGCCTGGGTGCAACAGCAGAAACAGCAGAAAAATGATCAGGAACAAAATCATTAGAATGCACACAAGAACCACCTAGACCTCTCCGAAATGATCTACCAAAAGATCGATACTCCCCCTGTTTAGGTGCTACCCATGGTCTCTCCTCACGATATCCTAAACCAAAATATTGCCTTGACCCACCAAAAGAGTCAACAAAGTTCTCTACAAACCTAGGCCTATAAGTAGTACGATAAACAGGCTGCCTGCCTCTAGAGACTACAGCAGGTGAAGGGGCTCCTCTAATGGATCTCAAAGCGCTCATCCTCTCTTTTCTCTCAATTTTTGCTCTCCGGAAGCAGAACTCAACAGTGTGGCCTTCTTTCTTGCAGAAGGTGCAATGGTACTTGACCTTTGAGGAGTGCATCTTGGTGAAACAGAAGCACCTTTCTTGCCAGAAAGAGTTTGAGCAAAACCTGCAGATTTGAAAACAACCTTGGATGGCTTAGGAGGTTCTAACTCAAACAGACCACTTTTCACAACTCTAGTAATCTTAGGTGGGTGATTCTTGGAATGCTCTAGGGGATTAAAACCTAGGCCACTATTTTTCACACTCACCTTGGATTGGTCAAGAATCATGTTGAGTTTCTTTTTCCCTCTAGAAAACTTCTCAAGAGTCACTTTGCAGTAATCATTCTCTTTAGCTAAACCTCACATCTAATGCACTTTCTAGACTTGATTGCCTCATCATGTTTACTCTTAAGAAGAGCCACTTCCACTTTAAAGGCCTCACAAGACACACAATAGGATTCCTTAATCCTATTCAACTGCTCCTTAAATTTAAATCTAAAAGCCTCTTGTATCTTACCAAGAATTGTTTCAACTTCAGCATTCAAGACACAAGAGGTAGAGTCAATAACTTTCTTAGAAGCAGTAAAAGACATGGATTTTTCCATTTTAGTTTTTTCTTCTAGAGTCTTGTTTAGAGCTTCAATTTCAATTGTGAGCTTAGGACAATTTTCACATGAAGCAGATCTAGAGGACATAACTATTTCTGTCATCTCTTGCATTTTAATCCTGTTATTCTTACAATGAGAGCAAATGTGACTAGCATCAAATTTTTGCAATTCTTTCAAGGCGCTGTCCAATTTTAATTCAAGTAAGGCACAGCTTGAATAAGTTTAAGGGATAGCATCCAAAGCAGTCACATCAAGTGAAATGACATCCATACAAACAAAACTAGACTTGAGAGATTCTAGTTCATCAATAGCATCTTTTAATTGATTAACAACAGATGAATGAGCAGATTTTAAGCTAGTCAGTTCTTTAAGCAAGGTAGAGCAGGAACACAAATATCATCAGGATTAATAGATTTGAGCCTAACAACTTCTAGGTTCAAATTATCAATCATAGTGTCCTGTTTCTTAATCATTTTTGCTTGCTTATGCAATTTCTGTTCAGCAAGCACCAAAGCCCTTTTCATATCAGCAAGTGAAGGGCATACCTCATCGGGATCGCTGAATGGATTCTCGTCATTGGAGGAGTCAGTGTCGTGGCTGTTCTTGGCCATGAAACACATGCCGGTGAAATCATAGGCATTTTTCTTGCCACGGGAGTCACTCTCGTCGTCCTCCGTCTCCGAGTCCACATCGCTCATGTTCACATTCTCAAGAGCGGCAAGGACCCGGCTAACAAACTTGCGATAGTTTGTCTTCTTGGGTTTAGCATCCCTCGCTTGAGGATGCCTGTGTGACTCCTTCTCCTCCTTGCCCTTCAGCTTGGGGCACCTAGGGCGAATGTGGTTTGGCTCACCACATTCAAAGCAAGTGATCGGGCCACCTCTCCTCCTGTTCCTCACCTTGTTGTATGCTCTCGTGAATTTGGTGGATAGGAGGGCTAAATCATCTTCAGGTAGTCTCTCAAGTTGCTCATCGCTCAAAGAATGTAACGCTGATAAAGAAAAACCCGATGAGCTAACATCCAAAGAATCAGAAGAACTACCCTTAGATTGGTCGACCACTAAAGCCATCGACTCTGTCTTGGGGAGACGCGAGATAAAATCAATCTCATGCGTCTTCAACCTCGAGTAGAGCTTATCCATGGTAAGCTCACTCATGACAGTATTGTCATTTATAGATGTGATTTTCATCCCCCAGACTTTCACATCAAGAGCACTCAAAAGCTGGCGTGCATTTTCCGACTCTGAGAAAACAAGGTCAACAACGCGGAGATCATGAAGAATCTTAGAGAACCTTCCCCACAGCTCATCTAATGACTCACCAGGCCTTTGCTCGATCTTAGAGTAAATTTTCTTGTGCTGGTTCTGTCTCACTTCCTTGATCGCAGTGGAGCCCTCATGATAATCACAGAGAGTCCGCTAGATCTCATGAGCAGACCGCAAATGAGCAACAATCTCAAACTCCGATCGACTAAGGCCTTGGATCAAAAAATTCCGAGCCTTGCTGTTGACTTCCACGTCTGGAGTTATCACATCGTCCTCAGCTGGCACGACATAAGGATTTTTTACCTTAAGCCAAATTGCGTGCCCTTGAGCTTCGATGTAGGCCTACATTCGGGCCTTCCAATATGCAAAATCAACTCCATCAAAAATATGTGGCTTAGTTGAATACTTGTCAGTCGCCATGGCTCCAAAGACCGGTTAAGATCTATGAGAAGAGCTAACCGTGCTCTGTACCACTTGTAGGACCGTAAAGGCGACTAGAGGGGGGTGAATAGGCGCTTTCTCGATTTTTCGCCTTAATCAAATTCAACACGCACTTTTCTCCTTGTGTTGAATTCAATTACCCCCTTAACCACAATACACAAATATGGAGAAAAGATCTCACTGGCGGTCGAACAGGTGTCTTCTTTGTGATCGATCGCTGGCGGTTGGACCGGCCTCAATTGGCGGTCTGAATGTCGGGTGGTCGGACCGGCGGTGTAGAATCGGTCAGACCGATTTAGTCCAGAGGCAACACACAATGCCCAAATCCAAAACGAAAATTGGTTCAACTTTTGATTCAACCAATGAAACTTTACCAAATTTGGAGCGCACCTCCCTAAGGATATCTAAGACCTATTTCTAGCGACGATCATCCAGATCCACTCCGAAGAAACGATCTCTTAGAGTTTTACCAAAGAAGTGTTTCAAAACCTAGAAATATGAAAATCTTGATCCAAGACTTGCTTGTGGGGGATTGATGATCTAGATGATTCTAGGAGTATTCCCACACATCAAAGCAAGATAAAATCGGTCAAGAGACCAAGCATAAACACTTGGATCAAGGAAGCACCAAAATCATCAAAAGAGAGAAGAACACAAAAGAGACTTCACCCTTAAGCAAACATCAATAGATTGATTGATTCAATATGATGCTTACAAAGCCACTCCCTCAAGGAGGACAATAGCTCAATCCAAGAGCACACTCAAATCTCATCTCCTCTCCTAACCCTAGAAATGGTTTTGCAAATGAGGGCTTAAGTGCTTGGGGGTTTTTCCATCCCCCCCTTCTATTTATAGGAGAGGCTAGGGTTTCTCACATGGGCTCCCATTAAGGCCCAACACAAATGGGACCCACACACACATATCAAACTGTTGAAGCAATCGCCTGCTTCACCACGTGTAGGTTAATCAGTGGCTCTCATCCTGTCGGCAAGTCTCTCCCGTCCGAATCCCATCGGAACCTCCAAGACACTTGCACCGACATCCGCGCCGCTTGATCCAACCAGCTGCAACGAACTGCCCGTTCGATCCATCTTGTCCATTCTGCACCATGCTTGAGTCACACGACCTCATTCGACATCCATGATCGTTCTGGACCTCAGATCTCCAAGCGTAGTCCCGATCCACCTCACCGTTGACGTCGTTGACCTGCAAGCCACCTGCACAGCAATAGACAAACAAATCGTCTCCGGAAACAAGTTCTTCACAACTTGACCCACGTTAGCTCAACAATACAGTATGCAACAATAAAGCATTGAAACTCATGCATTAAACAGAATGAAAACGCAACAATGCCAAAATGGCTGAAGTCCAAGTGGAAGCCGGTCTGACCGCCCCACCAAGCCGGTCGGACCGATTTCCCAGCGGTCGGACCGATTCCACGACGGCGGTCTGACCGCCCCAAAAGACTTAGCCAAATTTCAACTCGAAATCGCGCCTCTCTGGAATTTTCAAGCGATAGAACTTTTGACTGGGAGTTCCAAAAAATATGTGACCACATCCAGGAGACTCCCCTCTCATGCTTACACAACCTATATTTGTCCTAGCCCCAAACTCCATCATCACAAGTGGCCGGTTGGACCAGCAAGCACTGCCGGTCGGACTGCCACTTCTTGCGGTCGACCGGTGACTTGGCGTCGGATCGCCAATGACACCCGACCTTGAAGTTTTAGAAAACACGAGATTCGTCAAACCAACAACACCATTGCCAATTGACTCATCACTCTAAGATCATACACATATCCCCACGATATCCACAGGTTCGACTCATTTCTGTTAGTGTCTTTCAGGTACATTTGTTTATTCCTTCAAAATCAGATTTTGCTCTTCTGGTGGCGTACATACTAGTGTTATGTCTTTAGAAGTTAAAACTTGTGTGCGCTTCTAACGGAGACATAATATTGTACTAATAAACATAAACCTTTGTGGGATAATCAACCAAGGAGCCATATGTGTTATGGATTGAAGGAAGTTGTTTTGCATGTTTGCTGCCAATGCTTGAATTGACAAATCTGATGTTTTCACTTGTCAGTACGTCCCAAAATCTTATAGTATGATGGTAGCTGCTAAAATAAATACCGACTTTGTTATGCTAATGTTATATGGTTGTCAGGTAGTATTGCGCGTTTGATCTTTTCAACCTTATGACTCTTTACATTTTATACTACTCCGGTTCAAAATAGATGTCCTATTAGCAAGTAGGTTTTGGTTTGCAAATGCTTGTCATGTTGGTTTTCCTAGGCAACATTGTCCACCAAATGGCCCTATTAATTGCTTACTAGTAGTGATGTTAGAGTGATGGATATACAACTACCAGAGGTGACATATGTCACCTTTTTCTATGTGCATGTAGCTAAAACAGGTAAACTGGACCGGTGGTAGTGTACGATGGTAAATGTATATGCATCAGTGTTCCCCTAGGTGCTAGGCGCTAGTTGGGCGGTAGACCAGCGCCTAGCGCCTAATCGTCGCCTAGGCAGGACTTGGTGGCTGCCTAGGCGGTATAAATTGGTTAGGCGAGAGGCAGTGTTCCTCTAGGCGCTAGTCGGGCGTCAGACCAACGCCTAGCACTTAGGCGGGATAAATCGGCTAGGCGGTCTAGGCGGTAGGGCTGCGCCTAGCACCTAGGCGGCACTTAGGTGGTCGAGGCGGGTGCCTAGAGGAACACTGATATGCATTAAACAGTTCACTGTTGTAATTGACAACTAAAAATATCCTGTTTTGCAAGTGATCTTGGGAGAGAAATTGTTATATGTTGATTTGATCTCATTGCTTTTATTAGATTAGAAATTTAACATAAGATATTCATCAAATGCCAATATATCTAGAACAATCAAATTTGAAAGAATCAGTTGGAAGTTTGCTTAAAGCTATGCATTTCTGTTTCACATGAATTAACTGTTCGAGGATCAAAGCATAATCTGGTTATAGTTGAATGTTGTAAGCATCTCACAGTAAAGAAGAATTGTCAATTGTACAACAAAGAGTAAACCATATAAAACAAATTACTCCTCATTGCTAATTATGCTTTGCAAATGCAAAGCACTCTATATTTGTCCCATAACTATTTTGACTTCCGCTCATTTTATATTCCATTTGTGGAAATTTGATGATTTATAAACAGTTCCCAATGAGCTAATTGGGTCACGGGTTAACATCATGAATCACTTCATATTCAACCCGTTTCTCGTAAAGTTTAGTTTGTGGCAAATTTGTGTGGTTATATGTTAAATCTATGCCAATGTTGTGCAGATTTAACTCTTATCGTTGTGCACTGTCCTATAGTTTTTTGTACTGTGGACATTTTCTGTACAATTCAATGGTGTTTTCACATTTCAGAAATCAATGGTACATGCATGTTAAGAACAAATAAACATTTATGCATGTCTGCTGCCGTGACAAACTCGTGATTTTAACTAGCTATGTGTACCCAAGGATTTAAAAACGGTTACAGAAAAAATACCGTACCATGGCTGGTGCCACTGCATTTTACAAGTTGGTAATGCTTTGAAGCGATCAAAACAGCAATGTTCTAAAAAGCACTATGCGGTATTCATTCGGCACCCACCAAATAGCGATTATACAGCCTAATTGGCCCGATTATGCAGCCTAACCGGTCCGATTACGAGGCCTAACCGGCAATTATGCAGGGAAGAGGCACCCGTTCCTTGTATATGGCCTAGTAGACCCGTTTTAGAACACTGCAAAACAGTGTTATCTGCAAATTTATCCCTCATACCATATGTATGCTATGGAGCTCGAAAATGCTACATAGCGTATGCAACATTGGGTTAAATTATTATTGGTAGGGTTCAAGAAACCTGCATTAACCGGTCAGTTATTGCCGGTTTTCAGCCATACCGTGGGTACCAGGAAATTTGTAACCAGTACCCACCCTCCTTTCACCTTTCCTAACCACCCCCTCATAGGCCAACTTCTATACCAAAATGCTTGTAGTTGCCTCTAATTTATACCCCAAAGCTCAAATGTTGAAAAAAAAAAACTGAAACTTTTGAAACCTGTTTTGGGGCTGTTCCGGATATTGAAACCCCGATTCTTGGTGATTAGTGGACTCCAAGCAAGAGTCGCTGACTTTTGGACCGAGTGCTCAGCCATAGGATTTATATACAGCGAAGAATATGCTTATTGTTCCATTACTTCCGTATAAATGATTCTAATTAGTTCGGACTTTAACTTAATCTTGCTTTTCTGTGGTACAACTAACTACTTTGGACCTGTTTCCTTCCTGATTCAAAGGTCAACAAGATTGATATACAATATGACAAGGTATCGAAACTAGTAGATGTTCATACCTTAAAAGAAGTGCTCTGGAGCCACATTCATACATCTGCTGGGTCTGAATATCCGGTGAGACAAATACTCTTATTAATAAAAACTGTCGTCAAAATATTTGCTATACTTGTTATCATCTTTGTAAATAGATGAGCTCTGGCATTTCCACTTAGAAGTATTTGCACAATTCATGTATTTTCATACTGTGGTCAATTTTACTGATGACAGATGATCAACAAAGCCCATAAGTTTGTTATGTAGATTAAAGTACCTCCAGGCTTAGCGCTTGGCATGATTACAAATTCTAGGGAATACCCGATATATTACCAACTATCTTCTGGATCGGTATAAGATTATGTTAACAAAATTATACTTGATTGCACTTTGTCTAGCAGGAAAGAAGACACAGAATCATCCCTGTGCCTGTCGAAGGTACTGCAAGATCTTCAAGCTGCAACCCGGATGCAGCAGCAACAGAAATTTCGCCACACCTATATTTCATTTGCCTCTTGCACTTGGCAAATGAACACAGCCTGACTCTACTTGATCGCCCAACATTGGATGAAATCGACATATACATACCTGCTTCATCACTTGTGAAGTAACCCTGCTGCAGTTCAATGTGTTGTATCTATTTGCTGATCTTAGGTTTTCTAGCGTCGGGTCATTGTTGGCTAGGGAAATCTTCGTATATTATTAGATTGCCTTTTATGTAACATAACCCATGATTTAGGAAGATTCTATTTGATGTAATCTCTGACCAAATATAAGATTTGTCAGATTGTACCCTCTGGTTATGGTAATTTTAAACAAGGTGGTCCCACTGTGACTATGGATTGTGGGGGCTAGGTAATCTGAAAGTATTTTCTTCTGCTTCTCTTATGGTTTGTTCGGAAGCCAGAGGGAAAACCCTGGGGAAATCCCACAGGGGGATTTGAGGGCACATGGAATTCTCCTCACAAGCCTCGGGGGAAATATTCTTTCGTGGGAAATATACTTTGTTTGGGAAGGATAGGGATAAAATCCAGACCATTCAAAAAACAAATTAAAAAAATATCCAAAAAATGCCTGAAGATGGGCTAGATTAAACCACGAGAACTTACAAACATTGTGTTGTAATAGTTGTACAGAAGAGTCGCTCACTTGCCACAACCTCGTGCCATCGCCACTACGGTCATTTGTGCTGCCCTGGCCCTATCTTTAGCGTTGGTGTCACTCTGGCGCTCCTCTTCCCAACCCTCCACCACCACCACCACTAGCTTCATCCCTCTAGTCTTGCCATCACTTTCTCCGCTGTTGGCCAATCCAGCCCAAGGCTCCTTGTTCTTCCTCCCCTGTGCTCTCAAGTCCTCATTGTCCCTCTTCTCACTATGGACCAGGTGAGGGCCGCCATGGTCTTTTGGCCATTCTGTTAGTTTGACTGCGGAGTGGACCGACGGAGCGATAAAAGCGAGATGCAGCACAAATTTTCGATGGTAAAAACAAAATGAGAAAAATTTAGATGAAAAAATCATGCACATATTTTGAGTGGGAACAACAAAACTTTCCTTTCTTTTTAATAAAAGTTGACTAATGAGCTCATCCTTTTTTTTTTTTTGTGTGTGTGTGGAGGATTACATCATTTTGTCCAGGGTTCTTCCAACAGTTCACAACACGTGGAGGGACGATCTCTCCTTCCCTTGTTCTTTCTTCCCCCATCCTAGGTCAGTCACTGCATGCCACGACACTCCACATCTCATCGATCTCTTGCTCCTCTTCACGCCGGGACACGCGCCGCAGCGGATGCCACACCTCGCCGCCTGACACCTCGCATGGACATCGCCGATGCTGCCACAGGACGGAGAGCTAGCCAAGAGGCGGAGGGCAACGGGAAGCTGTGCTGCCAGAGCACGCGCGGCATCGCATCCCAAAAACCGCCGTAGCCCGCGCGCCGCCAACTCGGGAGGCCGTACGCCGCCGTCGAGGGTGCCGCGCGCGCGACTGCCGACTGCCCTCGCCGCCGTCCACGAGAGGCCTTTGCATGTACGTTTTTTTTTTTCGATTTGAAAGTTTTTTTTTTTTGCGAATTGAAAGTTTAGACGTGAATTAAAAGTTCCCGATTTGAAAGTATTTGAATGACTTGAAAGTTTTCCGAAAGTCCTAAATGTTTCGCTTGTTGCAGCAGTCTCTTTTTATTGTTGTCATAGTTTGCTTGTTGCAACAGGTATTTTCGGTTGTTGCAATGTAATTTCTTTTCAATTGTTGTACGAAAGAGATTTTGTTTATGAAAGCACCACACGTCGTTTGTGGCAAGGAGATTAACTATGTTGCAATAATTTGTATTTGATTGTTGAAGGATGACCATTTATTTTGATGCAATAGTTTTTATTTTTTGATTTGTTGCAAGATATGTTTTTCTTTTGTTGCACTAGTTAATTTTTGTTGCCCGTGGTGTTTTACAATGCTCCTATCGGACGCTAGCAACGTCCATAACACAATTATTCATGCTTGGAGCTCCACAATCCTAATCTAGTTGTACGTGGTATTCCATACTGCACGTGTAATAACTAAATTGCTTCCAATAAATTCCCACAGCGCGCGTGGTATCCTCGAAATTTATAAATGAAAATACCAAATTTTGGTCTAAGATGTCTTGCAAGAAAATAGCTGACCATCAAAGTACCTAGAGGCGAAGAACACTAAAGAACAGCCATATACTCACGAACCAACGGCGAATTCAGAACAAAATTGACGGGTGCTATCATATATGTCACAATATGTATAAAGAGTGAATGAGTATAAACTACGAGGTGCACACATGTGTATATATGGTTTGATAAAGTAAAATGATATTGAATTCAGTGTCCTATGCACCCCTGAAACTTCACTTGGACTGTCCATGCAACGAACTAGGCAGTTTTACGAAGGATTGAACGGATGAATAGCACATCGCAGGGAAGCAGATTTGTGCACTTCTAATTGGATAGATGTCCGTCATTCGAACTCTCCCATTTACTGATCGGCAAGAACCCTAGAGATCTTGAGGGCCCTAACGAAGGCTTGGATGAAGAGCAACCTCGTGTGGCCCTCTGCGATGAAGGGGATCCATCTTATTATCGTACGCCCTTGCAAGCTTCACAAAGGAGTCCCTCAGCGTCGTCTTCTTGAGTAGTGGTGAGCATGCTTGCCCGATCTGCGTAAAAGAAACGGTACATACAAGGTAGGATTATCAAAGTTGCAGGGTCTCAAAATACAGTTTTATAAAAAAGAGTCTCAAAATGTTATACTCAGGTACCCCTTCTTATGCGCAAGCCATCCAATTTGATCAGAGTTTTGAGATACGACATAAATGAGAAACAATTTAGAACCCACGTAAGATAACCGAAATAACGATGCCAAAACAATCACGACGAAAGATAAAAGATTTAGCAAAACTGACCGCAAAATTCCTTCACTACTACATAAAGGGTCATCACAGACGGTTCTAAACCGTCATCACAGACAGTTTATGAACCGTCTGATTTTATTTATCTGTGATGATATAAGGTCATCACATACAATTTTTGAACCGTCTGTAAAAAAAAGCTATCACAGACGGTCAATAACCGTATGTGAAAAAAGATATCACAGACGGTTCTGGTAATTGATTATCACATACGGTTCTTGTTGAGAACCGTCTGTGATAGCTTTTTTCACAGATGGTTATTGTTTAGAACCGTCTGTGATAGTTTTTTCTATTGCAAAAAAATAATTAAATTTTGAGTCAAACCATGTATTCGAACCTCCTTCGATCAGATAGTTGAAATGATGAATAGTACTTGTTGATGAACAGTATTCAAAAAATAGTACTCGATGATGAACAATATTCGACACCAATCTGGATATAGTTGATTACATAATCTAGAATGAAAGAAACAGAGGAGGCCGGCGATGATAAGGCTGGGGCGACGAAGTGGAGGAGGCCGGGGGTGACAATGTCAGGGGAGCCCGTGGGCTATGTGGTCGGGGGAGACCAGCGACGGGGTTGGGGGAGGTCGGCGACGACGAGGCTGGGGTGAGGTGGAGGAGGTCGGGGCGACGAAGTGGAGGAGGCCGGGTGCGACGAGGTCGTGGGTGGTCGGGGCGACGAAGTGGAGGAGGCTGGGGACAACGATGTCGAGGGAGCCCATGGGCTATGAGGTCGAGGGAGACCAGCGATGACGAGGCTGGGGCGAGGTGGAGGAGCCCGCGGGCGACGAGCATGGGGGAGGCCGGTGTTGGAAATATACCCTAGAGGTAATTATAGAGATGATGATATTTTATTATGTTCATGATTTTGATAATATGTTATCGTGTTCCTTGAATGAATCATTTGTTATAGATCAATAAGTATGTGACTTGTTGGTGGAACTCTTTAACTTATATGATGTCATTCTAAATGTATCCCTGGTCGGAACACTAGTGACTCTATGAGACTATGACTAGCACATATATTGATTGATGACCACGTTTCACCGGTCATGGATATGGGGATATCGAATCAATAATGTGAGCACATGTTAGAGAACATGGGGTTGGATAGACCCATCATTGAGACACCATTGAGATTGTTATGAATCCATGTGTCATTAGTTGGTCTCAAGTAATGGTGATGTATAATCCTTATACCTGAGATCAGCATGGTTCCCTACATGTGTAATAGCACTCTTAGGGGTTGCCAAACGCTACTCGTAACTATGTAGTTACAAAGGTAGCTTTCGGGTATGCTATGAAACATGCGGATGGATGTGACTAGTCAAGATGGAATTTGCCCCTCCTAACATAACAGGAGAGATGTCTCTGGGCCCCTCGTGGTGATCAGATAAAGAAAGTGCATGTCCATGCCACTAGTGGTCGAAGTGTCGACCACATGAAGTTATCCGACACTCGATCGAGAAAGTATTGAACAGTCCATGGATGACACATCATCTCACCTAGAGCTCAACCAGACATCGTGAGGGAAAGGGAGAATGCATGAGTAGGTCGCTTAGTTCGATCAGTTACAGACTAGTCGTATGGAGATACGAGCTGGTCATAGATTTGTCGAACGTAATCACAGAATGGTAAGAACCTGGTCGTAAGAAGTTACGAACTGGTCGTGACCAAATACAACCTTGTCGTATAGAGGTACGAACTGGTCGTAAGTGATGAGGACCTGGTCATAAATCATATTACATCAAGGTTCGTCTGATATATTCTATGTGTATTTGGGAATCGTTATGTGCTGCTAGGTACCGCTAACGACTGTCAATCGGAAAAGAGTTTTCGAGTCATAACCGATTACACATGAACCTGTAGGGCCGCACACTTAAAGGGCTAGGATTTGAATAGGATGGTTATCCGAATTCATATATCCACGAGTTTCTAATGGGCCTCAAGGTCGAGACCCATCATGGATGCCTATATAAAGAGGGGCGGTGGCATGGGGTGAAGGAGGAGGATGATCTTTGAAAGAACTCTCGAAACCCTAATAGCCACGCCTTCTCAACCACACTGCTGGTGCTAGCACTCCAGCGCGTCGTGATCCTGCCTCGTACGTGTGGATACCTCGAAGGTGTTGTTGCGAAGCATCAGCACTAGGACGATCCACAAATCGTGACGATCACCGGAGTCGGAGGAGAAGTCACACGGCGAGTACGACCACTCGGACAAGCGACGCGCGTGGCGATGCGACTACTCGAAGGAGAAGGCGCGTCGTGAGTACGACTACGATCGCATCAACTCGCTACAACGACTCTACTTCCGCTACAAGTCGGCGTGTCTAGCGGTAATCTCGTGATCTATTACTAGCGGAGGTTCCTTGGTTGCGCGGTAAATTTTTGTTTGTGCTATCGTAGCCTTGCCCGTAACCCTTCAGTGGTATCAGAGCCATGCCGTCTAGTTTTATATTCGGATTGGACACATATTGGGATATGTGGAAGTTATAGATGTGATCTATCTCTGTTTTGGCGGTGGTCGATATGATCGTCCATGTGCATTGGTGGTAAGATGGGTTTTTATTCGTTATTCCGTAATCGTGCTTGCATGGTCGTATCACGACTTGCCTCTACTACCGGTTTTCGCCATCGGGAGGCGAGCGGTGATCGTAAATCCATTAGAGCACACGAAGATCAATGTGGTTGGTCGAATTGGAGTTGCGATTGATAAGTACAAGATATCTTATTGTGCTTGTTCACGATCACATTGTATGATACTCCTACGGGTCAGAATTCCACCATCAGAGTATACCGCAGTGTGTGGTCGTATCAAGGCGATGATCAGATCGGTTCGGAATAGGGTTAATATGATTAATCTGATGATTTCCAAGGCTCGGTTACGTGAATAAAATTCATGTTCCGGGAAAACTTTCGAGCGCGCTGCTCCTTCGAACCCCGCCCGCTAACCAGCTAGCGGGACCACCGTGCTGGGTATTCGGATCGCGCTTTTTGTATAGTGTGTGTTCTTGTTGCCTGATAGAATGCTATTCCATGCCTAACTCGTTGTTGTAGGGATTAATGTGAATAGTATGACCCATGATGTATGAGATGCATGCATGTGTGTAATGTTCATGACCTGCGTGTCATGTTTATTGCAGCCCAAGGCTCTCTATATTTGTATAACGGCCTGCGTGTCGACTTGTGGTGCTTATTCACTCCTTGTAATTTTATCCCTAGTGTTGTTAGGAGTAATAGCTTAGTGGGAGTACTTGGAGGTTTTGGCAACTTGGAGACATGGTGAACAGGATGATTGGCGATGGAGATCACCATAAGGAAGGGTCATACTATATCACAATGCAATTTGATTGTCTGTGAATGCCCTTATATTCCTGTTCATTTATTTCTATGCATGTTTTTAATTGCTTGAAATGCTTTTAACATGGTAGAAGTATAATTCCCCCAGATAATATTAAGTTAAATTGATGCCCTCCCAATTAGCTGCACTATCCATAGTCTTGTATTTTAATGGTAGGTCTTGCTAAATCAGAGTGCCATTAATATTCCTTGACTAGATGGGTTTGTGTTGGACACTTACACGCAAGCGTTGGTTTAACTTGACAAGATCATCATAACGGTTATGGACTTTGGGGCATAGGGTGATGAGTCACGGCGGCCCGATCTTCCGATAGGTTCGATTTGGTTAAATCGTGAGGGCGTTGACGCTTTGAGGCTTAGACCAACGGATCGTCACCCGCAATTCGCTACACCGCGACGCTGTCGTTATCGACCACGCTTGCACGCGATCGACCTTACCACGAAGGTTATGGTTCCCGCAAGCAATCGAAGCAACTCACAAGAACAAGGTAGATGCAATCAATTGTATTGCGGATATGGATGAAGTTTACAAGTGGGGTTCCTCAAACCGATAATCGCTAAACCGCAATTGGCGAGAATAATCTAAGAAAACCCGCCTCTAAACTATGGCGGCTCTCGTATATATATAGGGGATGTGAGGAGGTCGACCTAGGGTTGTCTTGGTTGTGGGGTGAGGCGTACACAACTGGACTCCGACCTCGTCACGCTTACAAAGTCCTATTAGTTTCCAAAGCGGTGACGCAACACCTAGTGTCGTGTATCTCGATAGAAGACTTGGTCGAGGATCGGCCCTATGGGGTCTTGAGGAATACGTGCTATGTTTGGTCGTAAATTGTGTCCAACGAGTCCAAGCGGTCGTAGGTCTTCTTGAACTGGTCGTAAATTGTGTCCAACGAGTCCAGCGGTCGTAGGCCTTCTTGAAGTGGTCAGAAATGGCCAAGTGCGGAGCTGGTCGTAGACCTTCTTGAATTGGTCGTAGTCCTAGATTCCTAAGTACAAGTAAATCATCTCCATTAGGCAGCATCATAGAGTTCTCAAATAATACACTCAGCCCTAGAAACGAATTTATCTGATAAGTAAGTTGACGAACACGTTCCCGAGTAATTGGACAGACTCTTGTAATTGGAATAGCAAGCATAGCAATTGTAGTTGTATCCATAGGGGTCATGCCCTTATCATCCTCCCCTTCTTGAGAACAAAGCCGTCCTCGGCTCTTGATAAGCTGAAAATAGGATAACAAAGAAAACAAGGTGTATGCATGGTATATGTATACGTCATCCGTTTTAACGGTTCTTCGTTGTTGCACAATTAATATTTTAAAATAGTAGTATTCATAAAAGCTCATTGTATTATTAGGCCAAGAATAATCATATATATTAATGAGCAAAACAAAATTTCTCACACAGCAATTATTGCAACTAGTTTTGCAAATGTAAGTGAAGCATTTATACAATTCAAATATCTGAAGTTGTAAACTTGCAGTGGTAGTATATATGAGCAAATCTACGACCTTCGGGTTTATACAAAGTTCATCCATATAAACATATTTCAATTGAGCGTTAGCAAATTCATCTAGTAAGGGTGAAAAGATTTGAAAGTTTTTCCATACTTCAACATCATTATGCATTGTCAATACTAGATGGTGCAATAAGAGATGAACACATAGCCATTGGATGATCACTAAAGGTTATTTTCCTCTCATAATAAACAAGATCCGCACACAAGAATTGTGGTTCAAAGCGAGAAGCTTCAATTCATCTATGTGATCACCGTTATGCATATTCGATATACAAGAAATTGATTGTTTACTTCATAATCTCCAATCAAATTAATCTTATATCCAGGGTATCGCACTAGACAAAGAGATTGTACTTGCAATTTCGAAACTTTCTCCATAGCATGTGACAATCTCATAGGTGGCTCCAACATAATGTAACATAAAGAATCGAAGAGGATAAATTCTAGTCAAAACTTCTTTATGTCTAACCAATTCTATAGTATCACGATATGTGATGGACTCATCACATGAATCACTCAACACAAGAGGCAATTCAATTATGTTATCACATGGTGCACTCAAGTCAACAGTAACTCAACAAGTTTACCACATGGTGCACAAAAATCAATACGATTTGAATTCTCTACGTGGAATATGGGCACATCGTAATTGTTTTCCACTAATTTTGCTCTAAAATAGCATGAACAGCGGGCAATTGTAGTTCTTTATAAACATACTCACCTTGTGTGATGATAGTACCATGATCCTTACCTTTTTGGCTCTCCTCAAATGATATAGGTGCATCCATCTCCTCATCTTCCTTCTCAACCAATGGAGTCGATGGTTCAATCACCATTCTCCTCTTGGCATGGTTCCCAACTCCCGCAAGTTGTTAGTCACGAAAAAGACACAAACAGGGCTTGTTCTCATGTTTTCTATCATCAAGTATTCTTAATTTCTCCTCAATCTGACATTCAACGTTACAAGCAAGTATAAATAACTGAGAGAGAGAATTATATTCTTTATGAACAAGAATGTCCTGAATTTCATGATTAAGTCCACTTAAGAATCTATTTTCGGTAGCTTCAGCATGTTCCTCTAACCCACAACGCAACAAATGAGCTTTCAATTCATGATAGTATTCCCTTACAGTTCTACTACCTTGATTTAAATGCTGTAATTTCTTACATATATCACGTTTAAAGGCACGAGGAACAAATCTAGCACGCATAGCTACCTTCAATCTATCCCATGTATCAGGTGTTGAACCAGAATTAACTACTTGATCCCACCAAAAGATAGCAAAATCTTTAAATTTACTAGTGGCTTGCCTAACTCTATGCACTTCAGGAACTAAGTGAGTATTAAATTTCTGTTCTACCGCTATCTCCCAATCTAGATATATTTCAGCATCGTAAGCACCCGCAAAAGATGAAATAGAGAACTTAACTTTAGCATATGGATCATCATTAACACGTGCATTATGTTGCTGAAAGTTGTTACCTCTCATACCTTGACGGTTGAAGTTCGGCCGGTTCCGTTGTCGTGCATCAAAGGTGTCGTGGTCGTGCATCTCATTATCATTATCAAACTCATGGTCATGGGCTGCACCATGAGGTTCCACACGACCAGTGTTTGGTGGTCGGTTCACCATTCTTTCGAGGCGTGTAGTGAGCGCTGCAATACTATCGTTGATTGAGCGTTGTAAAGTGGTCGTGGTAGCTTGAAGCTTCTCGTCGATGAACTCATTCATGGTGGTGCGTTGTTCATCCAAGAGCGCCATGAACTCTCCTCAAAACACACTCTTGCGCATCCAATTCTTCACCTGACATGGTTAGTAGGAGACAAAAGACAACACAAAAGGTATTATCCCTATCAACTACTAGGTGGTCGGAAGGTGGAGTCACACACTCTCACGCGTCTTACCAAGCTCTTACGAGTTTCTTACCAAATTGCCGCAGGTGGTCTGATATGAGAAGGTGGGATGTATGACCACGACAGAGGCGAATGCGAGGATCCAATCTGAGGGCCGGAAGTATGTGGAGCTCGGAAAGGCAATGTTTAGTAGCAAGGAATAGCAATAATGAAATCAGATTAGCAAAGCTGAATAAAAGTCCACAATACTAAATCACGATTCTTTGGCCCAAACGCGTTCCTAGAACTAGCTCAAGCAAACGGAAGGATATGGTAGATACAAACACAATCGGATCCAAAATCACAAAGCAACTTTTTTTTTCTCCTTCTTTTTTTTTGCACTCTTTGCTTTCTTTCTTTTCTTTTTTTTTTGCACTCTTTGCTTTCTTTCTCTTTTTTTTTGGACTGCAAAAACCCAACCTAGGTTTCCTTTTTTTTTGCGAATGTGACCTTGACTCAAAACTCTTCAAAACCCTTTTCTGGGTCTATGGATATATATGGGTCACAAACTTTCTCCGGAGAGCAGGGGTACAAAGGTAATTAAAAGATACTCTCTCTCTCTCTCTCTCTCTCTCTCTACGAACTTTAGCTATGGGAAAATTCGACCCGGTCGATTGTTTTCGACCGGTGGTGGGGTGTCCGAGAGCAACAAGATAATAAATAGGGTTGTCGGACACGAGTGGTTGGTCAAATCCGACCAGCGCTCGTTTAGACCAGTGAGAAGCCGAATCCGAGTAGGTGGTCGTATGGGGGTCTTTGTTGTGGTCGTATTGGGGGTGTCTAGATGATCGACAAAGAAAGACTCGACGCTAGAAACTAGATTACGACGACTAGACCAAAGAACAAAGACACCGACGATGGACTCGAATTCAACAACGCTAAACCGAAAACACAATTGCGAAGGCACAAAGTGGTTTGGACAGCGGAATAATTACGATCTAAAATTTTTTGTAGGGCAATTTTCTGGACTCTAGGTGATGGAACAAAACTCACAAAAAGGGATAAACGAAATTACCTAACGGGCAACCTTAGCTCTGATACCACTTGATGAGTCACGGCGTCCGATCTTCCGATAGGTTCGATTTGGTTCGTCGTGAGGACGTTGACGCTTTGAGGCTTCCGACCAGCGATCGTCACCTCGCAATTCGCTACACACTTACGCTGTCGTTATCGACCACGCTTGCACGCGATCGACCTTACCACGAAGGTTATGGTTCCTGCAAGCAATCGAAGCAACTCACAAGAACAAGGTAGATGCAATCTGAATTGTATTGCGGATATGGATGAAGTTTACAAGTGGGGTTCCTCAAACCGATAATCGGCGAAACTGCAATTGGCAGAATAATCTAAGAAAACCCGCCTCTAAACTATGGCGCATCGTATATATATAGGGGACGTGAGGAGGTCGACCTAGGGTTGTGCGGCCGTGGGGTGAGGCGTACACAACCTGGACTCCGACCTCGTCACGTTTACAAAGTCCTATTAGTTTCCAAAACGGTGACGCAACACCTAGTGTCGTGTATCTCTGATAGAAGACTTGGTCGTAGGACTGGCCCTATGGGGGTCTTGAGGAATACGTGCTATGTTTGGTCGTAAATTGTGTCCAACGAGTCCACCGGGTCGTAGGTCTTCTTGAACTGGTCGTGAATTGTGTCCAACGAGTCCAAGCGGTCGTAGGCCTTCTTGAAGTGGTCAAATAAAGCGTGTGGAGCTGGTCGTAGACCTTCTTGAATTGGTTGTAGTCCTAGATTCCTAAGTACAAGTATATCATCTCCATTAGGCAGCATCATAGAGTTCTCAAATAATACACTCAGCCCTAGAAACGAATTTACCTGATAAGTAAGTTGACGAACACGTTCCCGAGTAATTGGACAGACTCTTGTAATTGGAATAGCAAGCATAGCAATTGTGGTTGTATCCATAGGGGTCATGCCCTTATCATAGGGTTGGGTGCCGGAGCATAGAGATGTTGCCCAACAACAAGAGTCATATAGAGATATGATTAGCAAGCGGTTGCTTACCAAATTCACTAATCTTCTAGCAGTGATGCCAAAGCTCACTAGTAGATTAACTGATTATGGGTCTTGAATCACTAAAATGTCATAAGACGGATATGGTATTTAGTGGGAGCATATTCATTAAACTGTTTAATAGAAGTTACTTTTCTTGAACATATGTCTTAGTTTTTGCATATTTCATGTTGTAGATCATGGCACCAACTATTGTACCTACATCCAGTTTTGCTTTACGTTCGATACTTGATAAGGAAAAACTGAATGGATCAAATTTTACAGATTGGTCCCGCAACCTGAGAATTGTTCTTAGGCAAGATAAAAAGGAAGATGTTCTAGAGGAACCAATTCCTAATGTGCCTGCTAAGAATCTTCCGCGCTCTTAAAAAGCCTATAAAAAGGCATGTGATGAGTCCCTTGATGTTAGCTGTCTCATGCTTGCTGCTATGAACTCAGACCTTCAGAAGCAATTTGAGAACATTGAGGCATACGATATGATCGTGGCGCTCAAAGGCATGTTTGAGACACAAGTAAGGGCTGAGAGATATGAGATCGCAAAGAAATTGTTTGGGAGTAAGCTAGCTGAGGGTAGTCCGGTGAGCACACATGTGATCAAGATGGTTGGTTACACACAGAGCTTGAAAAAACTTAGTTTTTCACTTAGTCAAGAGTTGGCTAAAGATTTGATTCTTGCTTCGCTTCCTGCAAGCTATGGGAAGTTCATTATGACTTTCCATATGAACGGCTTAGACAAGAATCTCACAGAACTGCATATGATGCTTAAGACTACAGAGGACAGCATTAAGAAAAGCAACAGTCACGTGATGATTGTGCAAAAGAGTACAAGCTTCAAGAAGAAGGCTAAGACTTGGGTCAAAGGTAAGGGCAAGGCTTTGGATGGGATCCAAGCTATCAAGCCTAAACCCAAGACCAAGTCCGGCCTGACTCAAGAGAATGAATGCTTTTACTGCAAGGGGACATGCCACTGAAGAAGAACTGCAAGAAATACCTGCCTGATCTAAAAGCGAATGGTGGGACTAAACCTTCCACTTCAGGTATTAATGTTATATATGTTTTTCTTGCTGATTCTTATGTTAACTCGTGAGTATTTGATATCGGATCAGTTGCTCATATTTACAATTCGATTTAGAGTCTAACAAGGAGTAGGAGAATAACAAGGGGCGAGATGGATCTTCACGTCGGGAATAAAGCAAGAGTTGCTGCATTAGCTGTCGAGACTTTGCCATTACTTTTGCCTTCAGAATTTATTATGGAACTAAATAATTGTTATTACGTTCCAGCCATAAGTAGAAATATCATCTCCGCATCATGTTTGATGGCAGAGGGTTATAAATTCATTATAGAGAACAAATGTTGTTCTATATTTTTGAATGAAATATTTTATGGCTATGCTTCCGTTTTGAACGGGTTGTTTATTTTAAATCTTGATGATGCACCCATCTATAATGTTAATGCAAAGAGGCTTCAGCCTAATGATATGAATTCCACTTTTATTTAGCATTGTCGTTTGGGTCACATAAGTGAGAAATACATGAAAAGGCTCCATGATGATAAAATTCTAAACTCATTTGATTTGGAATCATTTGAAGCGTCATGAATCTTGCACGACGGAAGATGACCAAGACACCTTTCACTGGTCGGAATGAAAGGGCATCTGACTTATTGGCACTCATACATACTGATGTGTGTGGACCAATGAGCACGACAGCTAGAGGTGGTTTTCAGTACTTCATTACTTTCTCCGATGACTTTAGTATATATGGATATATCTATTTAATGAGGCACAAGTCTGAATCCTTTGAAAAGTTCAAGGAGTTCTAGAATGAGGTACATAATCAACTTGGCAAGACAATCAAGTCCTTATGATCTGATCGTGGAGGTGAATTTTTGAGCCATGAATTTGGTGATCACTTGAAACAATGTGGAATTGCTCCACAGCTTACACCACCGGGTACTCCATAGTGGAATGGGGTGTCCGAGCGGCGTAATTGGATCTTGTTGGACATGGTTCAGTTAATGATGAGCCAATCAGATCTGCCATTTTATTTTTGGGGTTACGCTCTAGAAACTGCCGCTTTCACTTTGAATAGGGTACCATCTAAATCAGTAGATAAGACACCATATGAGATATGGACTGGGAAGAGTCCTAGTTTGTCTTTTCTAAAGATTTGGGGATGTGATGTCTATGTTAAACGTTTGACGTCTGACAAACTCACATCCAAGTCAGATAAATGCTTCTTCATAGGATATCCTAGGGAAACCAAAGGATATTATTTCTACAATCAAGAGGAGGGCAAAGTTTTTATTGCCCAAAATGGTATCTTTTTGGAGAAAGAGTTTATGTCAAAAGGAGTTAGTAGGAGAAAGATGCAACTTGAAGAAGTTCGAGAAACATCGGAAAGTGTTTCAACTCCTGCTGAACCTCTACAGGACGAACAAAGTGTTGTTGAACCTGTAGATGAGGCATCAGCCCCACGTAGATCTAAAAGGCCACGTCAATTGCCTATAAGGTATGTGCATGATGTATTATTGTTGAATAATGATGAGCCTAAAACTTATAAGGAAGCAATGATGGGCCCAGACTATGAGAAATAGCTTGGAGCCATGAAGTCTGAGATAGACTCCATGAGTGTCAATCAGGTTTGGAACATGATCGACCACTTGATGGTGTTAAAACTATTAAGTGCAAATGGATCTATAAGAAAAAGACTGATATGGATGGAAATGTTCACATTCATAAAGCTCGACTTGTCGCAAAAGGGTTTCGACATGTTCAAGGAGTTGACTACGATGAGACTTTCTCACCAGTAGCGATGCTTAAATCTATTCGGATCATTCTAGCTATTGCTAAATATTTCGACTATGAGATATGGCAGATGGATGTCAAAACGGCTTTCCTTAATGGAAACCTAAATGAGGATGTGGACATGACACAACCTGAAGGTTTTTGTTGGACCGTAAAGGCGACTAGAGGGGGGGGGTGAATAGGAGCACGCTCACTTTTTCACAAATTATGAACTCAATACAAATTAACTCCAGTAGCTATTAGGAAGCTATGAAGATCAATATACCGATCAATGGAAGACTAGTATTGAATCCAATTAAACCCTAAGCAATATAACAAAATCAACTAAGATTACCAAGACTCACAAGACAAAGTGGTCGACCGTTATACTCAACCGGTCGGACCGATTGCTGGCGATCGGCCGGCGTTGTCTTTGGCGGTCGGACCGCTCAAAATCGGTCGGCCGGTGATGACGGCGATCGACCGCCGACTCGTAACCGATCTACAACGATAAAATCACCGATGACGAAGTTGCAATTAGGTGAAACTTTTGATTCTCAACTCCAATCTTTATGAAACTTTGCACACACCTTCTATATGCTATTGAGGACCTATTCAATCGAATATTATGATAATTCTTGGAGCGATCTTGAGCAATTGTCAATTGATTAATGAGAAGGTCTAAAACCGGGCAAGAACGAAAACTTGATCCTAAAGCTTGTTCGTGAGAGATTGATGATCAAGATGATGCTAGATAGATTCACACATATCACGCAAGCTAATTCACGTGAAAGAATCAATCACAAACTCGTGGATCAAAGAAAGCCCTAAAATCACCAAATTGAAAGCAAGAACGAAAAGAGACTTATCTCAAGCAAACCTTGCATAGATTGATTTCGTGATTGAAGTGGATTACATCCACACCATCATGGATCGATAAACACTCAAGGATCACGAAATTCACCACAAACCATCAAGAGCCCTAGCCTCCACCTCAACTCCCTAAAGACAATTAGGTTTTGAAACATCAAAAGGCGAGAGGAGAGAGGTGCACCACCATCTCCTCCTATTTATAGTGGAGGCCTAAAACTCTTAGGGTTTGACTTAATTGGGCTCCGTTAAGGCCCACTAACAAGCGGGTCACACACGCACGCTTCCAAAGCGCCGTCTTTAACCTTTGACCTAAACCGCTTCACCATGCATCATGGATTCGCCAATAGGTCACAATTGTCCATCTTGTGTCACGCTTGAGTCGTTGACCTCACCCGCATCGTCGATCGCGGACCTCAACTCTTCAAGTCTAGTCCCGATTCTCCTCGCCGTTGACCGTCGTTGACCACCAAGCTACTGCACAACCACGCATAAGAAAACACGATTCGGGAACAAGTTCTTCACAACTTGACCCATGTTAGTCAAAACATGCATCATGCAAATCATATGCCATGAAACCAATGACTTTGATCTAACAAAACAACATCGCCACGGTTGGCCGACGTTCAAGTAATTCTGGGTCGACCGCCCGGTGAGCCGGTCGGACGCGCCATGGCGGTCGGACCGCTCCACGTGAGCAGTCGGACCGCCCTTAGACTTAGCCGAAATTCAAGCTCCCAAAATCCAAACCTTCGAAACTTTAAACCAATAGAACTTTTCACCGAGGCTCCAAAATCATGAGACCAAGTGCATTGGGATCCCTTACTTGTCTACAACACCTATTTTTGGCCCACTCGATTTGAACACTTTTGGTCATCGCCGGTCCGACCGCCCGGATGGCCGGTCCGACCGATATGGGACCGGTCGGACCGCCGTCTAAGGACGGTCGGACCGCCCTGAGCGATAAGCTCGTAACTTTGTCGAAAAACGTGAAACGACAAACCGTAAACGCCATTGCCAATTGTCACATCATCCTAAGATCTAGAGAATATCCCCATGAAATCCACAATCTCCCCTTGATGAACACATTGGCAATTATCCAAAAATGTAAGTAAGAGGTTTGAAAACGAGTTTACTCGCGGTTTCGCACAAAGGCACAACTTGGTCCATAAGCAAGAAAAAGCAATGAACATGACCAAGCGGCATCGAATAGTATAGGCATGTGAGACAAGGCAAAAGAAAGCATAAAAACTTTGATTTCGTAAAAGGGTCAAAATTCTCACATGAGGTCCATATGAAAGAACAATTGTTCAATTGACCTATGATCATTGTGAGTATAAAAGAATGCAATTCAAGTTCGAATATTCAATAAGACAATAAGAATGCAACTCAAGAACTCCCCTCACTATGATCATCAAATTCCAAATTTTCGTTTCTCCCTTTGTATAAACTTCTCCCCAATCTTCTCATTAACACATCTTCTCCAAATAAGAGTAGCAAAGAAATATTACACATCTTCTCCCAAAGAAATATCTTTTCATTTAACACATCTTCTCCCCTTTGACAATGGATTCATCAAGGAATCACGCCTTCCTCTCATCCGGGAATAACAAATAGAGAATAAAGAAAGAAGCGAAACAAAAGAAGCATAAAGAGGAATATGCATGAAGTGCAATGGGTGGCTTCAATTTTTGTATTTTCAATTTTTGATTACAAGAAGCTTTGGAGATTACCCAAAAGAACAAGCTAGTATCTCTAATAATGCACAAACGACATATCAAGCTGACAACGCTAGCAAGATCATGGTAAGACATATATATCAAAGCTAAGCACAAAGGCTCAAAAGTAAAGCGATAGATTTGATCAATTTAAGCAACGCTTCAAATTCAAACAAGTTCATCAAAGAGATCCTAAAGTGAAATTGGCCATGTCAAAGCTGTCAAAGTGAGATCAAAAATCTAACAAAGACCACAAGAAGAGTCAATCAAGTCCGTATTGAATCATTTTGCTCAAAATTTTATAAACGCCCATTTGTCAACATTTTTCTCATTTGCATTGAATATTGAAGTTGACTAATGATCTAACTTAGTGACAAGATCTGGACTAGGAGCCATCCACAAACTCATCCTAAGCTTGACCAAAAGTTGATTAAAGGTATATCTTAGTAAAGAAGATCTGGACTAGGAGCCATCCACAAACTCTTTCTAAGCTTCTCTAAGGCGACAAATCTTGAGGTTCATGTCATTTCGACAAGCGGTCCCCATGAGATCGTCGGTTCATCAAACTATCTCCAAGTTCATGTCATTTGACAAGCGGTCTCGTAAGAATAGTTTGGCACAATTTAAGCATAAGACAATCTTGATTTTCATTTTTCACAAGAGCGGTTTTAGAATCTCAAGAACACAAAAGCTCAAGTAATGGTCAATTTTAGATCAAAGAGCTAACAAAGCAATTACAGACAGGCCAATGTCACAAGAGGAGCACTAATTACGCAACTCGCTAAAACATCCACAAATTGCAATTTCTTAGTTTGAGTTGTTTAAAAGGTTCTAGCTCATATAGCAAAGACTTAGCTACACATGTAAAAGCATGATAATTCTAGCAAGTCAAAGAACTAGACATGACATTGAGCAAGAATTGAAATACAAAAGCTCTAAAGGGTAATAGGCAAAGCTTCATCAATTTTAAAAGATAAGCGAGAAAATCTTATATTACAATGCATTTTTTTGAATTTTTCATACCACTTGTTGTATTTTTCATATGAATGCAATATGACACAATGAGATGCAATTAAAAGGCCTAAAAATCTAAAAAGTTGAAAAGATCACTAAGTTGAGAAAAAGAACAATAAAAGATCAAAAGAACAAGGAAAGATAAGAAAAGATCAAACTCCCCTCAAACCAACCCATAAGGATAAATTACCCTAACTCACTTCTTAAGGAGGAAAATCGGTTTGATCTAAAGGCTTGGTAAGAATATACGCCAATTGAGCTTGGACTCTACAAAGTGCATCACAATATCACCTTTTCAACATGATCTTTAAGGAAGTGAAAGCGAATGTCTATGTGCTTAGTCCTAGAATGTTGCTTTGGGTTTTAGCAATATTAATAGCGAAGTGTTATCACGTAAAAGAGGAACACTAGCAAAGTTTAACCCATAATCTTTCAAAGTGGGCGTCATCCACAAAATCAGCTCTGACAACTAGCAAAGACAACATACTCGCCTCAAAGATGGATTGTGCAATGAAGACCGCTTTCTAGAAGACCAAGATACAAGAGACGTGCCTAGAAAGTGACAGTGCACGAGGTACTCTTCCTATCTAACAAACGACCTTAAAATCGAATCTGAAAAACCTCTAATGGACAAAGTGAAGAGCGGGAATACCAAATGCCATATAAGAGGGTAGAGTGTAAATACCGAATATGCGCTTAACGGCTTGGCGATGGGAAGTTCTCGGAGGCGCTGAAATCTTGCACAAAGGCATACCGTGAAGTGAATGTCCGGTCTCGAGGTAGTCAAATCTGAAGGAGCCGATCATCTTTGCGGTACTCGCGTTGATCCACGACTTCTCCTTCCTCATCTGGATCCAAAACGATTGAAGTTGCCATGGGAGTGGAAATTGGCTTGCGGATCACCCATGTTGAAGCGTTTGAGAAGATCTTTAGTGTACTTCGTCGATGGATGAAAGTTCCTTCCTTGCATTGCTTGATTTGAAGTCCCAAAAGTAATTAAGCTCTCCCATCATACTCATCTCAAATTCCCTAGACATAGTGTCGGAAAAGTGGAAACAAGAGCATTAGAGGAACCACCAAAGATAATATCATCCACATAAATTTGAGCAAGCGGAAGTCATTGTCACGTCTAAGAATGAATAGGGTTTTATCCACTTTACCCATCTCAAAATTATTTTTAAGCAAGAAGGTCTTAAGTCTATCATACTGGGCTCTAGGGGCTTGTTTAAGACCATACAATGCTTTAGATAGCTTGAAAACACGATTTGGATATTTAGGATCCTCAAAACCAGGGGTTGCTTAACATACACTTCCTCATCTATGAAACCATTTAAAAGGCACTTTTAACATCCATCGATATAATTTAAAACCTTTTGATGCAGCAAATGCAAGCGAGAATGCGAATGGCTTCTAGTCTAGCAACAGAGCAAATGTCTCATCAAAATCTAACCCCTCAACTTGGTGAAACCACAGAGCTACCAATCGGCCTTATTTCTAACCACGTAACCATCCTCACCTTGTTTATTCTTAAACACCCAGCGGGTTCCTATAACATTATGACCACTAGGAGGTTCTACTAGGTTCCAAACTTTGTTTCTTTCAAAATTCTCTAACTCCTCATGCATGGCATTTACCCAGCTAGAATCGGATAAAGCATGTGATATATCGCGGGGTTCAAAAGAAGCAACAAAAGCCGAATGAGAGTAGAGATTTGGATCATTATACAGAGCGAGTGACTCGCTCATGTAGATTACCTATTATACATTAGGAGGATCTTTGTCTCTGAATGCGAAGTGGGCGCCGGGTGAGATGTCGTTTCTTCGACCTCCGCAGTATCATTGATGATGATGATCTGTGAGAGCCTCAATGAAGGTGAAGTAGGCGTAGCAGAGTTCTTGTATCAATATGGGCGCCGGCGCAGCAGATGAGGAATGACATTAGCCGTCCTCATCTTCCTCCACAAAAATACTCTCACACTGTAAATCATCTGTAGCAATTGATCTAGCTCGAGGCTAGTCTCATCAAAAGTGACATTACAAGTCTCTGAATAATGTTAGTCTCGATATTAAAAACTCGAAAACCCTCGAATGAGCGGGATAACCCAAAATACCCCATCAAAAGTTCTTGATTCAAATTTATCTAAATTGCTGTCTTAAGAATAAAACATTTTGATCCAAAACTCGAAAATGCGAAGCAGAGGGTTTTCTACCAAAGCGAAGCTCATAAGGAGTCTTGCCTAAAGAAGGTCTCAAAAGACACGATTGGCAATATGGCAAGCGATAGCAATAGCTTCGCCCAAAATCTCCTAGGTGTGCTATACTCATCTAGCATCGTCCTAGCCATTTCGACTAAGGTCCTATTCTTCCTTTCCACCACGCCATTTTGTTGAGGGACGTGTGGAGAGGAGCGATGCTCAATACCACGCTTTCGGCACAAAAAGAAGCAAAAGAAGCATTTTTGAACTCCGTGCCATTATCACTGCGAATCGCTCTCAAAGCACCGGGAAGCTCGAAGCCAAGCGAAGAACAAGATCATGAAAATAACCAAAAGCTTCATCCTTTGAAGTAAGAAAGAACACCCAAGTATATCTTGAAAGATCATCGACTATGACTAGAATATACCATTTTCCACCAATCGACAGGACTCTAGCGGGACCAACGGTATCCATATGAAGCAAGCGTCACGGTCCGTCGGTCATAACCATAGTCACGAGAAGGGTGTGAGGCGACAACTTGTTTGCCATGCCTACAAGGCGCATATCTGACATCTTTGCGACTTTGAGCTTAGGCAAACCTCTCATGAGATCAAGGTTGCTAACTCGCGTCAAATGATCAAAACCAATGTGCCCCAAACGTCGATGCCAAAGCCAAAATCGAGAAGAAGATGTAAGCAAACATTTAAGAGATCCGGCAAGAGATTACGAAAAGTCGGCTCAAAAATTCTACCAACTCTAGAGATTCCAAACACAAGCTCACGGTAGAATCAAGCACACGACAAGCATTTTCTTAAAAAGCAGTCTCATACCCATCATCAAGAAGTCGAGAAAGCAGAAAGGAGATTATACCTAAGCTTGTCCACAAGAGCGACATCCTTTAGAATGAATTTGTTGTTTACCCTAATTGATCCTGTTCCTTCAATTCGCCCTTGTGTATCATCTCCAAAGGTGATGAAGTCATCACTGTTGCTCGCGTGAAAGAGGTGAACCATTTTGAGTTCCGGTCATGTGGCGTGAACATCCGAGTCAACGAACCACGTGTTCTTCCCTTTCCGGTAATCCTAAAAATCAAGGAGCAAAAGAGCGATGTGTCTCAACATTGGGATTAGATAAACAAGATTTAGGAATCGATCTTGAGACACACGTCGCAAGGAGTATACAAACCAAGTACTATCCTTGATTTCATTTAACATTTGGTTATGAGCAATGTTCAAATTAAAATGAGACTTGAAGCGTCCATGGGGTGATCGACCGCTTTGTCTTTGTGATCGGGCCGGTGACCAAGCAGTCGGTCGACCGGTGAGCACCAGTGATCGGACCTTGATCTGATACACATTAGAATTAGGATGTCTAGAAACATAATGATTTGCATGAGATAAAAATCCTAATCGAGTTTATTCTTTTCGGTGTTACCATGTCTCATAGAAGCTCTAGGTTGCATGAATGAAATTCTATCAAAATTTTTCCTATCATTTTTCAACCTCGCCAACAATATTCAATCAAATGTCCACCTTTTTGCAATAAGTGCAATGGTACTTGGTACCACTAGAAGAAGCACCATTTGAATTAATACAAGGTTGGGCAAAACTGCAGATTTAAAAGATGTTTTTGCGAGTTGGGTTTTGAATTCAATTAAACCCTTTTCCAAGACTTGAATGACTTTTGGGTTTGAATTGTCTTGAAAAGAATTGAATCCTAAACCTTGCTTCTTATAAGGAGTTTTAGACTTGTCAAGAATCATGTTTAATTGTTTCTTACCTTTAGAAAATTTCTCTAATGTATCATGAAGGTAAGCATTTTCTTTTCTCAAGTTGACACAAGAATCACAAGTTTTATCCATAGATTTTTCCTTATACAAAGCAATTTCAAGCTTAAGAGTGGAACATGAAGCACAAGTAGTATTTTCAATATTGTCCTTAAGCTTAGCATATTTGACTCTAGCGACTTCTAAGATATCTTTGATTTCACGTTCTTTTCTAAGCATGAAGTGCAAGGGCTAGAATCAAAACATCAAAAGCAATCAATTTACTAGATTCTAAACATTTTTCACAAGGAGCACTTTTAATTTCATTTAGTTCAGATTTAGCATTCTCAAGTTGTTGTACACAAATATTGTGAGCAGATTGTAACTTGGTAATTTAGAATGCATAGCATGACAAGATAAACATTCATCAGTTCAAGAGTCTTAGCAGTTTTAAGCTCTACTTTCGGTTTGCTAATTTTTGACTCTAATTTCTTATTTTTGTCATAACAAATTCAAGCGCTTCATCTTGACTAAGCAATTGCTCAACTATAGAATCATATTTAGCGTAAAGCTCATCATAAGAAAAAGATACCTCATTATCATCAATGTCGTCCGTGTCGACCATGAAGCACATGCGGTGAAATCTTTGGCCTTCCTTTCTTTTTACCTTGAGGATCTCCTCCTCCTTGTCCTCCTCACTCCCGGTATCCACATCGCTCAAGGATTGATCCTCAAAAGCGGCAAGGACCCGGTGAGCGACCTTCACAAGCTTATTTGCCTCATACCTTGATTTGTTGAAAGGAGGCTTCTTCAAGTGGCTTTCCTTCCTTATGATTGCTCTTACCTTTCGACTTGGGGCAATTTGCGGATATGATTGAGCTCACCACATTCATAGCATGTTCTGGACCACCTCTCTTTTGTTTCTCACATTATTGTAGGCCGTGTGAATTTCTTAGCTAGAAGAGCTAACTCTGCTTTGAGAATACTTTCAAGCTCCTCTTCATGAATAGCGGATAAACAAGCAAATGAAAATCGTAAGAAGATTCACAAGAGTCATCAAAAGCCTTTTGAGAGGATCGCTACCAAAGCTAAATTATCTTTCTTAGGATGATCAACTCTTTTAATTTCATGAGTCTTGAGTTTACTATAAAGCAATTCTAAAGTAAGACTTGAAAGATCAACATTTTCTTCTATAGCGGTAGCTTTCATCTCCCACTCCTTGGTGTTGATTGCACCAAGAGATGGGTGGCATTTTCAGATTGAGAATATTCAATATCAACGACTTTCATTTGATTAATTACTTTATTAAAGCGATTGAAAATGTCATCGATGCTCTCTCGGGGCGCATCTCGAATTTATTGTACTCACGCTTGTAAGCAGTTTGGCGCACCTTTTTGATTTGGGACGAACCCTCATGATATGTTTCGAGAGTGTTCCAAATTTCATCTTGTGATTGAAAGATTGCAAATTCTATCATATTCTTGTCTACCAAGTGCACCATATAAAAGATTCTTAGCCTTATTGTTGTTAGCCAAAAGAATTGCGAAGCGGTGTAGCAATTTGAGGAATAACCGTGAGGCTCTAACAACATCCCAAATAGCTTGTCCTCGCTCTCAAGAAAGACGCATACGATTCTTCCAATAGGCATAGTCGTGCCCATCGAAGATATGCGGTTTAGTAGAAAACTTATCCATCGCCAAAGTTCGGTGACGGTTAAGATCAAGATTGAACTAGCAGGGCTCGATACCACTTGTTGGACCGTAAAGGCGACTAGAGGGGTGAATAGGAGCACGCTCACTTTTTCACAAATTATGAACTCAATACAAATTAACTCCAGTAGCTATTAGGAAGCTATGAAGATCAATATACCGATCAATGAAGACTAGTATTGAATCCAATTAAACCCTAAGCAATATAACAAAATCAACTAAGATTACCAAGACTCACAAAGCCAAAGTGATCGACCGTTATACTCAACCGGTCGGACCGATTGCAAGCGATCGACGGCGTTGTCTTTGGCGGTCGGACCGCTCAAAATCGGTCGGCCGGTGATGACGGGCGATCGACCGGCCGACTCGTAACCGATCTACAAGATAAAATCGGCCGATGACGAAGTTGCAATTAGGTGAAACTTTTGATTCTCAACTCCAATCTTTATGAAACTTTGCACACACCTTCTATATGCTATTGAGGACCTATTCAATCGAATATTATGATAATTCTTGGAGCGATCTTGAGCAATTGTCAATTGATTAACGAAGGTCTAAAACAGGCAAGAACGAAAACTTGATCCTAAAGCTTGTTCGTGAGAGATTGATGATCAAGATGATGCTAGATAGATTCACACATATCACAGCAAGCTAATTCACGTGAAAGAATCAATCACAAACTCGTGGATCAAAGAAAGCCCTAAAATCACCAAATTGAAAGCAAGAACGAAAGAGACTTATCTCAAGCAAACCTTGCATAGATTGATTTCGTGATTGAAGTGGATTACATCCACACCATCATGGATCGATAAACAATCAAGGATCACGAAATTCACCACAAACCATCAAGAGCCCTAGCCTCCACCTCAACTCCCTAAAGACAATTAGGTTTTGAAACATCAAAAGGCGAGAGGAGAGAGGTGCGACCACCATCTCCTCCTATTTATAGTGGAGGCCTAAAACTCTTAGGGTTTGACTTAATTGGGCTCCGTTAAGGCCCACTAACAAGCGGGTCACACACGCACGCCATAAGCGCCGTCTTTAACCTTTTGACCTAAACCGCTTCACCATGCATCATGGATTCGCCAATAGGTCACAATTGTCCATCTTGTGTCACGCTTGAGTCGTTGACCTCACCCGCATCGTCGATCGTTCGGACCTCAACTCTTCAAGTCTAGTCCGATTCTCCTCGCCGTTGACCGTCGTTGACCACCAAGCTACTGCACAACCACGGACAAGAAAACACGATTCGGAACAAGTTCTTCACAACTTGACCCATGTTAGTCAAAACATGCATCATGCAAATCATATGCCATGAAACCAATGACTTTGATCTAACAAAACAACATCGCCAAGTTGGCCGACGTTCAAGTAGTTCACGGATCGACCGCTCGGGTGAGCCGTCGGACCCCCATGGCGGTCGGACCGCTCCTCGTGAGCGGTCGGACCGCCTTAGACTTAGCCAAATTCAAGCTCCCAAAATCCAAACCTTCGGAAACTTTAAACCAATAGAACTTTTCTTGGAGGCTCCAAAATCATGAGACCAAGTGCATTGGGATCCCCTTACTTGTCTACAACACCTATTTTTGGCCCACTCGATTTGAACACTTTTGGTCATCGCCGGTCCGCCCAGCTTCAGATGGCGGTCCGACCGATATGGGACCGGTCGGACCGCAGTGCAAGGACCGGTCGGACCGCCTGAGCGATAAGCACAGAACTTTGTCGAAAACGCGTGAAACGACAAACCGTAAACGCCATTGCCAATTGTCACATCATCCTAAGATCTGGAGAATATCCCCATGAAATCCACAGTTTTGTTGATCCAAAGAATGCTAGTAAAGTGTGTAAACTTCAGAAATCCATTTATGGGCTAAAGCAAGCATCTCGGAGTTGGAACTTGCGTTTTGATGAGGAAATCAAGAGGTTTGGTTTCATCAAAAATAAAGAAGAATCTTGTGTTTACATGAAGGTTAGTGGGAGCACACTTGTAATCCTAATCTTATATGTGGATGATATATTATTGATTGGGAATGACATTCCTATGCTCGAATCCGTTAAGGTATCATTGAAAAATAATTTTTCTATGAAAGACCTAGGAGAGGCAGCATATATCTTGGGAATAAAGATCTATAGAGATAGATCAAGAAGGCTAATTGGATTATGCCAAAGTATTTATATTGACAAGGTGTTGAATCGGTTCAACATGCATGATGCCAAGAAAGGGTTCTTGCCTATGTCACATGGCATAAGTCTTAGCAAGAGTTAGTGTCCTTCGACCACTGATGAGCGAGATTGTATGAATAGTATTCTATATGCTTTGGCCATTAGATCTATTATGTATGCCATGATTTGTACCCGACCGGATGTATCATATGCTCTAAGTGTTACTGAAGAGATACAGTGATCGAGTGAAGGTCACTAGGCAATTTGTGAAAAATATTCTTAAGTACTTGAGAAGAACTAAGGATGTGTTCCTAGTTTATGGCGGTGATGAAGAGCTCGTTGTAATGGGTTACACTGATACAAGCTTTCAAACCGACAAAGATGATTATCGTTCGCAATCTAGTTTTGTATTCATTTTGAATGGAGGAGCAGTGAACTGGAAAAGTTCCAAGCAAGAAACGGTTGCTGATATGCAAAATTCATATGGATTCAAATGTTGCTGATCCGTTGTCTAAGCCTCTCCCACAGCCAAAGCATGAGGCGCACATAAGAGCTATCGGTATTAGATACTTAAATGATTGACTCTAGTGCAAGTCGGAGACTGTTGGAAATATGCCCTAGAGGCATTCATAGAGGTGATGATATTTCATTATTTTCATGATATTGATAATATGTTATCGTGTTCCTTGAATGAACCATTTGTTATAGATTAATAAGTATGTGACTTGTTGATGGAACTCTTTAACTTATATGATGTCATTCTAAATGTATCCCTGGTCGGAACACCAGTGACTCTATGAGACTATGACTAGCACATATATTGATTGATGACCACGTTTCACCGGTCATGGATATGGGGATATCGAATCAATAATGTGAGCACATGTTAGAAAACATGGGGTTGGATAGACCCATCATTGAGACACCATTGAGATTGTTATGAATCCATGTGTCATTAGTTGGTCTCAAGTAATGGTGATGTATAATCCTTATACCTGAGATCATCATGGTTCCCTACATGTGTAATAGCACTCTTAGGGGTTGCCAAACGCTACTCGTAACTATGTAGTTACAAAGGTAGCTTTCGGGTATGCTATGAAACATGCGGATGGATGTGACTAGTCGAGATGGAATTTGCCCCTCCTAACATAACAGGAGAGATGTCTCTGGGCCCCTCGTGGTGATCAGATAAAGAAAGTGCATGTCCATGCCACTAGTGGTCGAAGTGTCGACCACATGAAGTTATCCGACACTCGATCGAGAAAGTATTGAACAGTCCATGGATGACACATCATCTGGCCTAGAGCTCAACCAGACATCGTGAGGGAAAGGGAGAATGCATGAGTAGGTCGCTTAGTTCGATCAGTTACAGACTAGTCGTATGGAGATATGAGCTGGTCATAGATTTGTCGAATGTATTCACAGAATGGTAAGAACCTGGTCGTAAGAAGTTACGAACTGGTCGTGACCAAATACAACCTTGTCGTATAGAGGTATGAACTGGTCGTAAGTGATGAGGACCTGGTCATAAATCATATTACATCAAGGTTCATCTGATATATTCTATGTGTATTTGGGAATCGTTATGTGCTGCTAGGTACCGCTAACAACTGTAGATCAGAAAAGAGTTTTCGAGTCATAACCGATTACACATGAACCTGTAGGGTCGCACACTTAAAGGGCTAGGATTTGAATTGGATGGTTATCCGAATTCATATATCAACGAGTTCCTAATGGGCCTCAAGGTCGAGACCCATCATGGATGCCTATATAAAGAGAGGCGGTGGCATGGGGTGAAGGAGGAGGATGATCTTTGAAAGAACTCTCGAAACCCTAATAGCCACGCCTTCTCAACCACACTGCTGGTGCTAGCACTCCAGCGCGTCGTGATCCTGCCCCGTACGTGTGGATACCTCGAAGGTGTTGTTGCGAAGCATCAGCACTAGGACGATCCACAAATCGTGACGATCACCGGAGTCGGAGGAGAAGTCACACGGCGAGTACGACCACTCGGACGAGCGGATGCTGTGGCGGCAATCGACTACTCGAAGGAGAAGGCGCGTCGTGAGTACGATTCTGATCGCATCAACTCGCTAACGACTCTACTTCCGCTACAAGTCGGCGTGTCTAGCGGTAATCTCGTGATCTATTACTAGCGGAGGTTCCTTGGTTGCGTGGTAAATTTTTGTTTGTGCTATCGTAGCCTTGCCCGTAACCCTTCAGTGGTATCAGAGCCATGCCGTCTAGTTTTATATTCGGATTGGACACATATTGGGATATGTGGAAGTTATAGATGTGATCTATCTCTGTTTTGGTGGTGGTCGATATGATCGTCCATGTGCATTGGTGGTAAGATGGGTTTTTATTCGTTATTCCGTAATCGTGCTTGCATGGTCGTATCACGACTTGCCTCTACCGGTCGGTTTCCGCCATCGGGGTAGACAGTGATCGTAAATCCATTAGAGCACACGAAGATCAATGTGGTTAGTCGAATCGGAGTTGCGATCGATAAGTACAAGATATCTTATTGCGCTTGTTCACGATCATATTGTATGATACTCCTACTGGTCACAGACAGTCCTAGCCATCGCTACATATCACAGACGGTTCTTATTTAAAAACGGTCTGTGATAAATACAACACAAACGGTTCCTGTGTGTCCTAGCCATCGCTACATATCACAAACGGTTTTTATTTAAAAACCGTCTGTGATAACTACAAAACAGACGGTTCCTGTGGAACCGTCTATGATGAGGCGTCCAGCATAGTCTGTTTTGTAGTAGTGCTTAAACACAATCTCAAAAGAGTACAATAAATTACCGCTCTCTCAAAACCCCTTTAAACCTTCAGATTCTTGCCCTATACAAGAATCTAGTACTAAATAATAACCTATTCTCTAATACTCTCGTGTGTCTCTTGCTTTAGATGAGTTCATCTTGCTTTGCCTTTGGCTTGTTGGCTTGAGTTCTCTATCTCTACACCTGTGGCTTTATATAGTCCCTCTAGTCCTCAAAAGAGAAGCATAAATCATAATCAAATTATGATTCATCTAGGAACCATTATATCACACCTCTATAAGTCCTAGTAGGTTAGGATAAGGGTCACCCTATCTCCATCTTGACTCTTATCCATTGAAGTCATCGTTCTCCTCCAAGGACTTGCTCCAAGTCAGCTCCATCTTTTTTTTTTGCTTTTTTTTCTCCTACCTCTGGGAGTGCCTCTACCACACAGGCTCATGCACATCATCACAATGTGTGTGTTGGTGTTCGGGCTAGCCTACCTGGACCCTCCACCTAAAAGCTTATTTGCTGTATAGTTTGGTTAACCACACTTCTTGTTCCTACAATCTTCTATGCTATAGGTTTGTACCGCCACTGAACACCTGCTCATCGGCACGACGTGGTTGGTCCTACCACGTCTTCTTTCTTCCATATGCTTGCACGCTCGATTCTGCAACCACTAGATCCTGAATTATGCGACCAGTGGAGTTTGCAACAATCTTTGTAGTTCTGCACGTAACAACAAATAAGATCTGATTACCTACCATTGACATGGTTTCTTTCTCCAAATCATGATTTTTAGTAGACTTCCCATCGATTGCTCTTCCCTTATGACTACCAATAAATCATATCCTCCATTGCTCCTGGTACTTTTCATGATTACCTGTTCTTTGCAAGTAACTTGCAAGACTCAAAGTGATAGCTCACAACCACGGAGTTCAAGCGACATCACAAATATTAGATTATTTTTTAAGCTGGGAACATACAGAACTCCTATCAATGTGTGATGTACTCTGTCATACATCTCTAATATAATTGTTCCCATCTCTGTCATTGCAAACTGCTAAGTGAATAGTTCCATACGCTTGCATAGAGACCCTTCTTCGAACATTTTCCTCGTCGAACATACATATAGAAGCAACAACCTGAATCTAATATCCATCCATGAGAAGTCCTTGATTGATGGACAATAAGTACGTCTGAATCATCTTTTGCTATCAGCACTGAGCATATGCACCCCTCATTTGCTTCAAATTTGGACATCCTTTATCACATGACCTTCCTCATCGCATCGATAGCATACACGTTTGGCCTTTCTCCTGCCCTTCTTCCCGTGACTTTTGCTTTTGCCTGCAATACCTATGACAACCAATGCTTGATCACCCGAGGATGAAGATTCTATGGATTTTTCAAGGACTCTACCTCCAATAGATATTCAAATGTCTCATTGAAGTTGAGAGTGCTTTTTTCCAACGAGAATATTAATCACCAATTTGTCCGATGATGGTGGTAGAAATGAAGCCAATATGACACCTTTGTTGTTCTCCTCAATTTTCCCATTCACACTGATCAGCTATGTGATAAGCTTTTTGAAGAGATGAAGTGATAAATGAATCATGTGCCTTTATCAATGTGAAACATGTACGCTTGTTGCTTCAGCACCCATTAGTTTGTAACACCCTCGTCCAAAATCTGCTCAATGTTCAGTCCACCCATGGGACGGACCCACGCATGTATAGCACCCCACTTGCACTTTTGTCCTCACTTTGTGTAAAAGGGTTTACCTAGAGGTGCTACGTTTGGACCCAACAAGCATTATATGCTACTACAACTCACTTTAGACAAGCAATGTGAGACTAATCCTACCGTCACAACTCCACATGGGTGTAGGGACCCAAAAATATAATTCTGGACCCTCTGTATATTCTGAATTAGTCCAGGATCACGCTAGTGCACACAGTATCAACATAGATGAATATCGATTCACACAAGACGATTAATAGAATAAATGACTAATTTGAATAGCAAATAATGGTTTTGAACTTATGCTCGAGTTTATATTTATTAAGCCACGCAGGGCTGGCAATAAGTAAATAGCAGCATCGAAACAAAATTAAACTCCAACGGAATCCCATCAATTCACCACAGACAACCGACTGGGATCAAGACCCTAATGATCAGCACCTTCGTAGAACTCCTCCTTAAATGCAGGCGAGGACTCCTCCACTTCTATTGATTGTTTGAAGCAAGCATGAGTAGACCACCGTACTCACAAGTAATATCACAGAATGCAATTTGTAGATGATGGCTTATTCCAAAGGAATAGCTGTTGTGGTTATTTTGCATAAGGCAACATTTGCAATTGAATATGAATAATAGATTGAGAATAATATTTAAAATAAATAAATAATAATAATTTAACATTTGTTTTCACAAAGGACACACAGTCTAAACAAGTTATTCACATAGCCATATAACTTAAATTACATAGCTCCCTTCCCAAATGTTTTTAATGAAAATCTACCCCTCGCGTGAAATCCCCGAGCATGTCCATGACCACGGACGTGGCTATTCGAATAGATTGATTAACACTCTGCAGAGATTGTACACTTTACCCACACAATATAATATGTGTAGCTAGCACTGACCATAACAAAACCTTTTAGAAAATTCATCTTAAGCATTGACACTCCCGATGTGCTTTACCGCCGTCCAATCGATACAAGCATCGCTTGGCACGACACACACCGTTGGACAGAGAAGCAGCGAACTGTCCCGCAATGTGAGAATCACACCTCTAGCCCATCACACAGCCTAACCTACAACCTTAGTCGTCAATGTCAAGGCTCCATAACTTACTAAGTTAGGCTCATCCTATACTAGGCATGTGGTCGTACAGTAAGACTCAGTTCAATAGCGCACAAAGTTAAGTCCTTAATTGACTAAGGCAAGACTTCTAATTTCTAACTAAATGTCACACAGGCCAATATTCCCATTCACACAGCTTCATCATATCACACAGTATCGACCACTTACCTCGGTCTAAATCTTTTCTCACCTGTTGGTTAAGTGCAACGCATGCTATCAACGAGTAATAGCACACAACACACACAGTTTTATCACACAGTTCCATAATCAATTATTCAAGTTTATATTTGCAACTCACACGAGATGATGACTCGTAGCATGGCTAAGCAATCTATTCGTATCTAACCAACCCACGTTGGTGCTATGATAATACCAAATAGTAATGAACCAACCTAGGGGGACAAAAGATAATGGCAACACAATAGACAAGGTGGATGAAACAAATTGAATTAATAACTAAACCCAAAAGCATTTAAATAAATACTTAAATAGGATACAATAATTTGAATGAAAGTATTTTGAAAACTGGGTGCAATATGATCAAAGGTATAACTTGCCTTGGAATAGGTCTTGGTACTGGTCTTGATCTTGGTGTACTCCTTCTTCAAAAGTCCCCGAAGAATTAACGTCTACTCGCAAACGAAATAAATAAAATAAATAAATAAATAATATAAATAAAAACTGCAAAAATTAAATAAAAATCTTAGATAAATAGATCTCAAATTTAGATGAATTTAGGAATTTTAATGAGCTCAATCGGAGTTCGGATGCAAAAGATATGGCCTTTGGAAGATCAAAACTCAAAAACATGCCCTAAATTAGAATTTCTGAAATTTCTGAATTATTTTTCTAAACAAACATCCGGATTATGACGTCAGCTGACGTCAGTGAAGAAATTTTGGACTTAAAATAAATCCCAAGAAAATGCTACAGTGCTGACATGTGGGGCCCACGGTCCACGGACTCGGCTCACGGGTCCACGGGTGCACGGGTTCATAGAATAGTGGATCTCACAATGGGACCCACACAGCATAGGCTTGGCTCATGGTGGACTAGATCCACCGAGCCTTGGGCTCCGGGTTGGATGAACCGGACATGCGGCGTGGACGTGGCACTGACAAGGACGCCACGTACACGACACGGAGGCTCAGAGGCTGACACGGACGCAGACGTGGACGACGCGTCATATGATGATGTCAGATCGGCGGTGACTCACATGGTCATCGGTGGCAATGGCAATTCGGGGCACGGTGTGGCGACCCCGGCATCGGATCCATTTTAAACTAAGTTATTACGCTAAAAGTGCAACACTTAATGAGAGACGAAAATGATTCTGAGTGCCCGGATATGTATCTCATGTTAGTTCCCAAGGATCAGTGGCTAACATGCACATATCCAAACACAACATTGCATTCACATCCATACACAATGTACAAAATAATAGAATCGCTAGGGTTTGGGGACCACACGGGGCACCCCTGGGGTCATATTTAAAGGACAAAGGGTTGTAGGGTCATGGCTTGGATGTGGTAGGGTCAGAAACAACCGACATTGAGTTTGATTCAAAATACACATTGAATTTGAGTCTGTTTTCCACTTTCCTTCTGTGCAAAGAACATTTCGAAGGTCGTAACTTTCTCTCATGAACTCGGAATGGAGTTATTATTTTTTTCCCCGTTTATCTAGCTCATAGTACTTCAACTTTCTATTTGAGAAGCTTTTCTTAAAATGTTGTATTGATTACCAAAGTTGCTTTGGAAGTTGACTCGATTGCTATGACTCGATTCTCTATGCAGCCTACCTTGCGGGCCCCATATATCACACGTAGAAACTCCAAATTAGGTCAATGAGGACTCTAAATTGGACTATGCAAAGATATTTATAACTTTATAGTTGTGAGGTTTTCCATTCGAAGCTATTCCAGTCGCAAAAATCACGTTGCAGGATGATGACAGATTTTGTCCTGTTTCTTGGCGAGGTAAATAAGGAATCTCCCGATCTCCTTCTTCTTATATTCCCTTTAAATAAATGAGATATTATAATATATATATATAAATACATAGACATATATATACATACATATATGGTAGCATTATTAAGATTGCTAAAAAATATTCAGGTGGTGGTGTGGTCCTGGGGGCAGCGCCCTCTTCACGTCATCAAGCTTCGCACGGTTGAGGCAAGTGAAATCATTCGGTACCATTATGGTGGTGGATGCTTGAGTATCTGTTATGATTATGTTTTTGTTCATGAATGTCACCAAAGGATTGTTACATGTTTACGTTAGATCTTTACTCAAGAATGACACCACTGATTTGTTACATGTTTATGTTGAATAATTGAGATGATTCATATGCATCATGTTGATATTCTTGACGCTTGGCCTTTGGGAGGCTAAGTATTGATTTTTGAGGTCCCCGTCATGATTGGACGGGCTTATGGTCCCTACATTCATGGAGTGTGGGCTTATGGTCCCTGTGCTAGAAGGCACAGGCATGGGTATGCACCGATGGATGCACACTCCGCAATACCGGTATATGCAAAGAGAAAAGAAAATATGCGTTTACTTGGCATTGGCATTTCATGAAGCATACGTATTATTTTTTAGATGATTATTCTGAATTATTTATTGTGAAAAAGTTGCAAATTGTATTGTTGGGTTGTTGTCACTTGCTGAGTCATGGACTCACCCTTGTTGTTTGTCTTTATTTTAGGTACCTCTTGAGCGGTCAACATGCATGAGACGGGCTAGTGATTTGATTAGTCGCACGCTTCCACGAACCTTCTTGAATGAATAAATTGGACTATGTTTTTTTAGTAAACAACTAGGTTGCTTTATTGGAAATGCCTTATTGCTTTTAAAGATATGTAATAGAGTTAATTATGGTGTTTTGAAGTCGTTTATATTTATGATGCAAATTGGATGTTTAGAATCACTGTTAATGCTATTGTTAATCGACACGATCCCTTGTATGGCTAACTATACAAAGGAGGTGTTGTCGAAACTTAGTGTAATGACTCAGGTTTTAAAATTGTTATCTTAAGTTTTAAATTATACTTTGTTGTTTTAGTAACATTCTAGGCTTGTGCTGGGTTGGGGTGTTACAGTTGGTATTAGAGCGGGCTGTAGGTCCGTGGTATTAGAAGAAAAAAAAATCCGGACATACTATGCACAGTAGGTGGGGTTTTGGGATTATTGCTTTGCATATACACTTCCATTAAATGTTATAGTTTTTCTTGTAATTGAGTTATTAGTTGAATTGTGTGTCTGATGGTTGGTTGTTTGTGCTTGTGGTGTTTAGCTATGTCGAGGGGCAGGGGCCGTGGCTGTGGTCGGCAGGGTGCCGGTCGAGGCCAAGCGATGCCACCGCCTGAGGTCTAAGAATCGGTGACTGGAGAGGGCAGTCCTGCAGCGTCAGAAGCAGAAGTTGCTTTAGCAATTCAGTATGGGGAGGTTCAGGGGATCTATCCATGCTCAACCCCAGTAGTTCCCTACGGCTATTCCTGCTGATGCTGCTCCTGTGGCTGCTCCTGCTGTGGTCCCTACTGTTGTGGCTATGGGGCTTCATAGGTGGAACGCTTTGAGATTGGGCACCTTCGATGGGATGGGCACACCGGTTGATGCTGCAAACTGGCTGCGTCATATGGAGAGGCACTTTGCAGTACTGGGGATAACATCAAAGTTGAGGGCTCAGTTTGTGGCCTTCCAACTGAAGGGGCAGGTAGACGTCTGGTGGAAAGGAGTCCTATCAGCTAGGACTGCTGCCCATGGACCGGCTACCTGGGAGTTGTTTGTTGAGCAGTTCAGGCAGAAGTTTTACCTGGATTCATTTGTGGAGAGGATGGAGGTCTCTTTGAATAGCTATAAGCAGGGCAAGATGTCAGTGTTATGAAGCGGGTTTTAATAACCTAATTCGCTTCATTCCAGCTGTGGCCACTAATGACATGAAGAAAGCAAAGAGGTTTCGCAGGGGGCTTAAACCTGAGTACCGTCAAGTGCTGGGAGCTTTGGAGTTGTGCGACTTTAGCTCCCTGGTAGAGCAGGCCAGGGGCATGGAGATAGAGATGCAGCTTAGTGAGGAGTTGCAAGGTCCGATGAATCTTTGCGGTTCATGGTTGCTCTGTATGATCGTAAGAGAGGTTACGTGGTGGAGGTGGGTCTTTCGAGGCTGCTTCCAAGAAGTTCAAAGTCCCTCAGCATTCCTTTGAGCCTAAGTTTTCTAAGCCGCAGTCTTCAGTCACTTCTCGACCTTTAGCAGGTGCACCCATGCTTCGTCTAGTTCTGGGGAAGGGCATGATATGTTTCAAATGTGGCAACGGTCATCGCGCTTCTGAGTGCTCCTGGTCGGGCCCTTGCCGTCACTGTGGTCAGGAGGGTCACAAAGCTTTGGTGTGTTGGCGGAATCCAGCTAGTATCATTAAGTGGGAGCGAGTTCCAGCGTCAGCGTCAGCCGTTTCTTCTCGAGGGTCAGTGCAGATGCTAGCAGCTACTCCTTCATCGTATTTGGCTCTGCCTCAGCCATACTTTCCTGTTCCTGGAGGGATTCCGCCACCAGGGTACTTTTGGCCCCCTACTCCAGCCGCTCACCTTCCAGTGGCGGCGTCTTCTTCAGCTGTCGCACCGCCTCCCCAGGGTGTTGGGGCTTCCGCCGCACCAGCACCTAGGACCTATGCTATGCCTACTGCCAAGTCGGTAGGCTATCCCGATGTGGTGACACGTACGCTCCTAGTGGATTCAGTAGAAGCTTATGTCCTTTTTGATTCAGGGGCTACATTCTCTTTTGCATCATTAGAGTTCGCTAGCAGGGCAAATTTGAGTATGCAGTGGATAGCTCAGTTAGTGTTGGTTAACTCTCCTGGGGGTATCTTTCCAGTTCTACAGTTTGTCCTGTGTGTGTGATTTCTTTAGATGGGGAGGAATTTATTGCTAACCTGATGGTTATGAAGATGGACCCGTTTGATGTTATCTTGTGTATGGATTGGCTGCATTGTTATCATGCTATTATCTCTTGTTTTTGGAAGACAGTGACCTTGCAGGCCCCGTCTGGGCAAGAGATAGTCTTCCAGGGGAGCGCGTCGTCACATTCACTTTTTGTGTTAGCTAGTTTGTTTCCTGGCAGTCGTGCGGCAAAGAATATGTTTCTTCTATCTCTTATAGAGAACCCAAGTTTAACCCTTACTGCAGAAAATATCCCGGTGGTTCGGGAATTCCTGAATGTTTTTCCATCATAATTGTCGGGCATGCCTCCACCTCGCCCAGTAGAGTTCAGTATTGATTTGGTTCTAGGAGCTCGATCTATTTCTATGACTCCATACCGTTTGGCTCATCCTTTCCAGGAGGAATTAAAGAAGCAATTGGATGATCTAAGGCCAAAGACCTCATTCGTCCTTGTGTATCTCCTTGGGGAGCTCCTGTTCTTTTTACCAAGAAGAAAGATGGTAGTTAGCGCATGTGTATTGACTATCGTGCCCTAAATCAATTAACAATTAAGAATAAGTATCCACTGCCTCGCATCGAAGATTTATTCGATCAGTTGAGGGGAGCGAAGATATTCTCAAAGATTGATCTCCAGTTTGGATACAATCAAATTCCTGAACGAAAAGAGGATATTGAAAAGACGACATTCTCCACTAGGTATGGGCATTTTGAATTTAAGGTTATGTCTTTTGGACTGACGAATGCCCCTGCTGTTTTTGTGGAGACAATGAACAAGTTGTTGCATGAATACCTGGATGATTTTGTTGTGGTTTTCGTTGATGACATTTCGATCTACTCAAAAACCCAAGAAGATCATGAGCGTCATCTGAGGCTTGTATTGGAGGCCTTAAGAGAGAATAAGCTTTATGCTAAACTAAAAAGGTGTGAGTTTCGCATATCGAAAGTGGGATTCTTGGGGCACATCATAAATGATAAAGGGATATCTGTTGACCCGGGGAAGATTTCCACAGTGGTAGAATGGGAGAGGCCGACCAGTGTCAAGGAAGTGAGGAGTTTCCTTATATTGCCAGGTTATTATCGATGATTCGTGTATGATTTTTTTATCATTGCCAAGCCCATGACTTGGCTCATGCAGAAGGATGTGAAGTTTCAGTGGGATGGTGAATGTGAGCATAGTTTCCATACCTTAAAGGAGAAGTTGGTGACTACTCCAGTTCTTACCATTACTAAGCCTGGGAAGCGTTTCATAGTTTATTCAGATGCTTCCGGAGTTGGGTTGGGTTGTGTTCTCATGGAAGATGGCAAAGTAATCTGTGGATATCATGGGGATATGGTCATGATCTTAGGATGATGTTACAATTGGCAATGTCGTTAAAGGTTTGTCGAATCACGATTTTACGTAAGTTTCGGATTACATCGGGCCTTTGGCGGTCGACCCGACCAAGGAGGCGATCAGATCGCCAGAGGCGGTCTGACCAACCACCTGGCGGCCGGACCGCCAAGGCGGTCGGAGCGGCCAATATAGAAAGTGGATTTTGGAGCTGGGCTAAAAATAGAGGGTGTAGGCAAGAGAGGGGATTCTATTGCAGTTGGTCTCATAATTTTTAGAGTCTCCAGTCAAAAGTTCTATTCGTTTGAAATTTCCAGAGAGGTTTCGGTTTTCAGGGGCTGAAAATCGGCTAAGTCCCTATTGGGCGGTCGACCGCCGAGCGGCGCTGACCGCCATTGAATGGCGGTCTGACCGGTTTTCACTTGTGTCATCGTTCCTTGTAGCGGCGATGTTTGTTTCTTGAGTCAAGTTCATGAGTTTCAGTGCATATATGTTGCATAATGCATGTTTTGACTAACATGGGTCAAGTTGTGAAGAACTTGTTCCCAAAATTGATTTCTTGGTCTATTGTTGTGCAGGTTGCTTGGAGGTTAACGACGGTCAACGGCGAGGATGATCGGGACTAGACTTGGAGAGCTGATGTTCAAATGATCGACAATGCCGGATGAAGTCATTGGATTCGAGCGTGGCGCAAAATGGACAAGGATGACTGAACGGGAAGTTCGGTGCAATGGGTTGCATCAAGCGGTGTGGGGGTCGGTGCAAGTACCATGGTGGTTTTGGTGGGAGCCGGATGGGAGAGACTTGCCGACATGATGAGAGCCGCTGATCAACCTACACGTGGCGAAGCATGGAACTGCTTCATGAAGATTGGACTCGGTCTTCGGAGAAGGATCGAGAAGGGGTATTTTGGTAATATCACTAAAATACCGCCTTGTTTGCTTTTGGCTAAAAGCAGCGCAAGACGACGCAAGGAGAAGCGGTTCAGGTCAAGAGAAGATGAAGACGACGCTTTAAAATATGTGCGTGAGTTAAACCTGTTTTGTGTGTGGGCTTAACGGGTGCCCAATAAGAACTCTTGTAGAAGGTTAACCTCCACTATAAATATAGGAGGGTGCGGTGCATCTCCCCTAATCCTTTTGCTTATTTAAAAACCCTAGTTTTGTTTTTGAGATTAGGGAGTGGAGAGGTTAGCATTCTTGAAGAGAAGATTGATTGTGTGCTCATGTATTGAGTTTTGTCCTCCATGTTGGAGTGGCTGTAAACCAGCAACAATCACAAATCAACCTACGCAAGTTTTCTTGAGATGAGTCTCTTTTCGTTCGTATTCTCTATTTTGTGATTTTGGGGCCGTCTTTGATTCTCAAGTTTTCCTTCAGCTTCTGCCCCTAATATTGCTTGCTGTGACATGTGGGATATCATCTAGGATCATCTTGATCATGTCTAACCCACGAGCAAGGTTTTTAATCTAGTTTTTGTTTTGACTTGGTTTCGAACCATCCTTCACTCAAACGGGAAAGGAACAGAACTTTGCCACGGATCTTCACGATCTTTGATTGGAATAGGTTCCTGATATCCTAGGGAAGGTGTGTTCCAAGTTTCATCGAGTTTAGAGTTGTAGATCAAAAGTTACATCTATTTACAACTTTGTTTTTTGGGCTGATTTCACTGTTCAACAGGCTGGAGGTCAGACCGCCCAAGGTGACCGGTCTGACCGCCATTGACATAGAGGTCAGACCACCCAACACTTAGGATTTTAGCCTTTGTTGATTTTGGTTGTTTTGCTCTGGGGTTTGGATTGGATTCAATACAAGACTTCTGCTGTGCTTAGATATTGATCTTCATAGCTCTCATAGCTATAGGAGAGAAAATCGTATTGAATCCGATCTTTGCAAAAAAGAGATCGTGTTCCTATTCACCCCCCCCCCTCTAGTCGCCGTTTCGGTCCAACATAATCGCTTATGCATCGAGGCAACTGAAGAAGCATGAGCAGAATTACCCAACTCATGACTTGGAGTTAGCCGCGGTGGTGTTTGCCTTGAAACTATGGATGCCTTATTTGTATGGTGAGACTTCTGATATTTTCACAGATCATAAAAGTCTCAAGTACATATTCACACAAAAGGATTTGAATTTGAGGCAACGAAGGTGGTTGTTGCTGATTAAGGATTATGATCTCTCAATTCATTACCATCCTGGCAAGCTGAATGTGGTTGCGGAAGCTCTTAGTCGCAAGGCGACTCCCCTACACTAGATTCTCTCACTGCTGATTTTGACCGTATGTGGATATCTTATTGCTATGCAAGCACAGCACTTGTTGAGACGCAGTTCATCCTTGAGTCAGCCATTCCCGACCGTGTACGAGAGGCACATCAGAATGACCGGTTATTGCAGGAGGTCAGGAAACGTCTGGATAAGGGAAAAGAGGTGATTTTAGTTTGGATGATTCTGGTATTTTGCGGTTTAAAGGTCACCTATGTGTACCACAAAAGGCGAAGGTTAAAAATGATATCCTAAGGGAGGCTCACCGTACCCTGTACACTATTCATCCAGGTGAGACAAAAATGTATCGTGACTTGAAATAACATTTCTGGTGGAAAAGGATGAAGGTGGATATTGCTAATTATGTGGCTTCTTGTGGTATATGTCAGCAAGTGAAAGCTGAACATAAGCATCCTGCAGGGTTGTTGCAGCCTCTAGAGGTTCCTCAGTGGCCTTGGGATGATATCTCCTTGGATTTTGTGGTGGCATTACCTCGTTCACCACGAGGGAAGGATGCAGTTTGGGTCATAGTGGACCGTTTCAACAAATCTGTACACTTTGTTCCTATCCTCTCGACAAACTCAGTGAGCGATTTGGCTCCTATTTACATGCGTGAGATTGTGAGGCTGCATGGGGTACCAAAGACCAACATTTCCGACAGGGACGCCAAGTTTGTCGCCAAGTTTTGGTAGAGTCTGCAGAGTGCACTGGGCACTCAGCGTCGCCTTAGCACGGCATTTCACCCACAGACAGATGAGCCGTTAGAGCGCACCTTTCAGACATTGGAGGACATGTTGTGGAAGGGTAGTTGGGAAGATCAGTTGCCACTAGCGGAGTTTGCTTATAATAATAGCTATCATGCCAGCATTAAGGATGCACGTTTGAGGTTCTGTATGGACGAAAATGTAGGTCACCACTGTGTTGGACTGCACTAGGTGAGAAGGCAGTATTGGGCCCGGATTGGATTCAGAAGACTGTTGAGCGTGCTGCCTTGGTGAGGCAGAATTTGCTGGCAACTCAGAGTAGACAGAAAAGCTATGCTATTGTGAGGAGGCGAGATTTGGAGTTTGAAGTGGGGGATCGGGTGCTCTTGAAAGTGTCTCGCCCTAGGGGTGTTGTGCGATTTGAAATCAAAGGAAAACTTAGCCCGAGGTATGTTGGGCCTTTCTTGATTCTAGCACGGATTGGAAAATTGGCATATCGTTTGGACCTTCCAGAGTCCATGCACGGTGTGCACAATGTATTTCACGTCTCCATGTTGAGAAAGTAGTTGAGGGACCCAGAGCATTTAATCTCGCTAGAACCATTAACCATTGAGCAAGATCTATCTTTTGAATCTAAGTCAGTACAGATCTTGGAGAAGTCAGAACGGGTGTAATACCCCGGTCTGCTCATAGCGTGGCCCATGTGGCCCATGAGGAGTTGTGTGGTGGGATTAGTCCCACATTGCTTATCTCAAGTGAGTTGTAGTAGTATATAATGCCTGTTGGATCCAAACGTAGCACCTCCGGGTTAACCCTTTTACACGAAGCGAGGACGAAAGTGTAAGTGAGGTGCTATGTGTGTGCGGGTCCGCCCCACGGTGGGTTGGACATTGAGCGGATTTTGGGTCAGGGTGTTACAAATGGTATCAGAGCATCAATCTTCGCTGCACGGGCGCGTGCGGGACAGGGGCGCGGGCATATGGCGCATGTCACATGTGGACCCGGAGTGGACACATGGCATGGCATATGTGTCGGCACTAGACGCACAGACGTGTACCGAGGGGTGGTTCTGGGCATTTGCCGCGTATACGGTATGCTGCCGAGGGTGTCAACCCTTAAGGGGGTGAGTGTAATACCCCGGTCTGCTCATAGCGTGGCCCGTGTGGCTCATGAGGAGTTTTGTGGTGGGATTAGTCCCACATTGCTTGTCTCAAGTGAGTTGTAGTAGTATATAATGCATGTTGGATCCAAACGTAGCACCTCTGAGTTAACCCTTTTACACGAAGCGAGGACGAAAGTGTAAGTGAGGTGCTATGTGTGCGCGGGTCTGCCCCACGGTGGGCTGGACATTGAGTGGATTTTGGGTCAGGGTGTTACAACGGGTCTTAAGAAACAAAACGTTGAAGTATGTCAAAGTGTTCTGGTCACAACAGACCGAGAGGGAGGCCACATGGGAATTGGAGTCCCGCATGCGCCAGCTTTATACTGGGTTATTCACAACAGCTATGTCGTATTGTTGGTAAAGTTCTAATGGTTGTTCTAGGGCGTTAGGCATGGTTAGAATTCAGGGTTGAATTCCACTTGAGGGGTACAATGTAATACCCTGAAACTTAATCGGGCAATTAGAAAAAGATTTGGGAGGGAAAATTTAATTGAAAAATAGAATTTGCAGAGGATTAGAGGGGGTTTGCTGTAAAATCCCGCCAACCTGGGCCGCGGGCTGCGTCACAGGAGCCCAAGAGGGAGCCGACCAAACGGGGGATGCCTCCCCCCAAAACACTAGTCGCACGCTCCCTTTCCCCTCCCCCTCCCCACTCAGCCACCACCCCCTCGCCCTCCCCACCTGGCCGCCGCCCCCACTCCTCCCCACCTGGCCGCCACCTCCTCCTCCCCTCCCTGGTCCGGCGCCTCCACTCCCTCCCCAACCGTGGGCTCCTGCTGCTCCTACTCCCCGCGCTGCCGTCACCGAGAGCCCTCGCTTCCCCCGTTGGTGGCCAGTTGAGAGAGGATGAGCGCCTCGCGGGAGATTCAGCTGGCTAGTACGTTCTTCAAGGTTAAATCTTGGATCTCATTTGTTTAGTGTTTTAATTTTCGTAATTAGGCGCTATCGGTAGTAGATCGATTCTGGCAGTCTGTATAGATCGTCTGTTTTGGGGTAGTTAAAGGCCGATTTTGACCAGGACATCTTCTAGAGAGTTGTAGGTATCGTACCTAGCTCTTCATAGAGTCTTAGATCACTCAATTTGGAGTTGGGGATTTCAAGTTATGAATTTTGCACTGTTGCTATTCTAGGTTTCTATCGGGATTCTAACAGATCATAGCAATTGTTTAATAGGAATTAGATAATGATTTTTTAGAGGATTAAACCAACACAAAAGTTATAGATATTTTCATAGGCTTTCCAGATAGCTAAAGATTACATTTTTTCGATGTCGGTACTAGAAGTTATGTAGGTTTTAGTCTCGTTGTCCAAAACCTTTGGCGAGATCTAATAGGTTGAGTAATCTGTTTAGTAGGCGCAGAAGAATGCCGAATCTAGGAACCCTGCCAACTTGGTTTTTGTGGAAATTTTTGTAAGCTTTCCAAGGGATTAAAGATCACTAAATTTGGCTCAACCTACAGAAAGTTATGATTTTTAGAAGGGGACTGTTCCGTTCTAGGACAGATTGCTTTTTTGGGAGATATTGTTTTGGACTGCGTTAGGGAGCGTAGCTTGTAGTACATTTGTTTTTTTAGCAATGTTAAATCCTGAATTATTCTCTTATTAAGATTGCTAAAAAATATTCAGACAGTTGTGTGGTCCCAGGGGCAGCACCCTCTTCACATCCTCAAGCTTCGCACGGTTGAGGCACGTGAAATCAGTCGGTAGCATTATGGTGGCGAATGCTTGAGTATCTGTTATGATTATGTTTTTGTTCATGAATGTCACCAAAGGATTGTTACATGTTTATGTTAGATCTTTACTCAAGAATGACACCACTGATTTGTTACATGTTTATATTGAATAATTGAGATAACTCATATGCATCATGTTGATATTCTTGAGGCTTGGCCTTGCAGAGGCCAAGTATTGATTTTTGGGGTCCCTGTCATGATTAGACATGCTTGTGGTCCCTACACTCATGGAGTATAGGCTTATGGTCCCTGTGCTAGAAGGCACAGACATAGGTATGCATCGACGGATGCATACTCCGCAATACCGGTATATGCAAAGAGAAAAGAAAAGATGCATTCAGTTGACATTGGCATTGCATAAAGCGTATATATTATTTTTTAGATGATTATTCTGAATGATTTATGGTGAAAAAGTTGCAAATTGTATTGTTGGGTTGTTGTCACTTGCCGAGTCATGGACTCACCCTTGTTGTTTGTCTTTATTTTAGGTACATCTCGAGCAGTCAACATGCATGAGAAGAGCTAGTGATTTGATTAGTCGCACGCTTCCACAAACCATCTTGAATGAATAAATTGGACTATTTTTTTAGTAAACAACTAGGTTGCTTTATTGGAGATGCATTATTGCTTTTAAAGATATGTAATGGAGTTAATTATGGTGTTTTGCAGTCGTTTATATTTTTGATGCAAATTGGATGTTTAGAATTACTGTTAATGCTATTGTTAATCGACACGATCCCTTGTATGGCTAACTATACAAAGGAGGTGATGTCGAAACTTAGTGTAATGACTTAGGTTTTAAAATTGTTATCTTAAGTTTTAAATTCTATTTTGCTATTTTTGTAACATTCCAGGCTCGTGCCGGGCTAGGGTGTTACAGAAGCTGTATCACCCAAACCCAGATAATCTTGAAATCGGAGAGGTGTTATTTTGGATGATTTAGAGCTTCTCGTTTGACCCAGCATTGAATGGTGTTAGTGTGAAATGCTTGTGGAGCTAATCGTCAAAAGTCATCTTTTGGGAGTTGAGGCTCATGGAGCGAACAAAGTCATATCAACATTAGAGCTAAATTAATCATAATAGTATTAGTTGCGCTTTGAATATCGTTAACTGAATTCCTATGTTATTTTTTAATTCAATCTTAAGTATCTATAGTACAATACCATTCAAAACGTGTCCTTTTGTTCTTGTGGTGAATTTTAAGAAAGGCATCCATTTATCTAAGTGAGACACATAGAGAAAAGATAGAGAGAGGTGTCAATCTTATTTGACCAAAAGGACACCATAGTTTACTTGTGCATGGTGGGTTGTAGGCTCAGGGTTTCGCTGCAAGTGGGCCGAGACGATAGCTTAGATGGGCGTGGGAAGCGTGGTCAGTGGTGCGTGTTAAGAAACTCTGGGCTCGGCCCATAAGCCGACCCATTTATGGGTACCCCACCAGAAACCCAAGCAGGGTCAAGAGGCTATATTTAGGGGGAACCCCCTACCATTGTAATACAATTATTGAAGAGCAATAAAGCGAAGCCTGAAGTCCCCTCATATCTCCATGTCCAATCTACTGTTGTGTTCTTGCTTTGTTCTTACAATTCTGAGTATTGTTTACGAGGTAATCGCTCGGACTGGACTCGCCAGCAACGGTTACTCAACACGTTATCAACACGATCGACTCTCCACGTATCGAAAGGTAACCGTCGAAGAACGACACTTGTAAATTAAATCGTATTTTCTAGATCGCTTTCAATTCTGCAAATTTGCTTTCTAGATTGGTTTTTCTACAGTGCAAATCCATTCTAATCGACCGCGAGCCGACTAGAAGTCGCCAGCACAATGTCGATTGGTAGATTGCATAAAAGATTGGATGTTGATTGTACCATTGATTCAAAATTTGCCAATTCGTTCTAATCTACTACGAGCTGACTTGAAGTCGCCGGCCAAACCGATCAGTAATTGCATGAATGACAATTGTATCGCATAAACAGTACCTACGAAAAAAATTCTGCCGACTCGTCGCCACCTCCACCGGCCAGCAGCCGCCACCGGCTTGTAGCTCAAGACTCCCCGACGGCACCACCCGTGCGCCCTCCCACGAGATGATGGCGGGACCTTCGATCGATCGTTTCACTCCGCTCCGCCTCCGCATGGGTGTGGTGCTACCACCTTGAAGCAGAGCACGTGCCGGCTCGCCTCGCCTCCGGCCGCCGCCGCCACTGGGTGAGCGGGGTAGGGTTTCTACCCCGATCCTTTTAGCGGCAAGCGGGCGAGAAGGCCGGCCCATTTTCTCGGTCGGCAAAAAGAGAAAAAATTTGAAAAAAAACAAAAAACCCAAAAGTTTGCAAAAAGAACCCTCGGAATTCTGCAAATTACGAGATTCTTTCGCGAATAAGGAAAGTTTGTGGAAAACACCTTGTTTTTCTGAAAATTACTTAAATTTTTTCTTAGAACTAAAATTTCGCATTTTAACCCCTGGAAATTGTAGGATTCACCAAAAGTTCTTTTTCAAGTAGAAAATGGCATCGAGAATTCAAATTTTGAATCGGTTTTTACATTTGAAATATGTTTCACTTTGTTATTATTATTTCTATGCAATTTATGTACTGTATTTACTATTTTTGATTATTTGTGATTATTTATATTGCTTTTAATCACTGAAAATAGCAGTAAATCATGAAAAAAAATACAAAGAGAAATACGAGAACATTATGAGAATTTTTGCAATTATTTTATGCAAATTAACAACATTAATCTTATGCACTTTTTGCATGAATATGCAGATGACTGGTATTACGAACCGGGAGTTCGAAGAGTTGGCCCAGCATTGCCACAATTACCTGACTTGGGCCTTAGATGTCGAAATCGTATTTGGAGCCAAGAAGCTCCGTGCTACTATTGGACTTGGCACCTCGAAGGACGCCACTTCAACTGCTGAGGAGAATGATCAAGCACTTTATTTCCTCGGACACCATCTCTGTCTAATGCTCAAGAATCAGTATATGGCAAAGAATACCGCACCAGCTTTATGGACTGCACTGAAGAAGCGGTTCGAGAAGCTGAAGTACACCATTCTTCCTCAGGCAGAGCAAGAATGGAACCGACTACGTTTTGTTGACTAAAAGACCGTGTGGGAGTATAATTCTGCATTGCACAGAATTTGTACAAATCTTCAACTCTGTGGTAAAGTAACCACAGATGAGCAAAAGATCGAGAAAACTCCCTCTACCTTTCATCCAAACGTGGTGCAATCCGCACGGAACTATCATCGGGACGGCTACAAGGAGTATGCCGAACTGATTGACATCATGCAAGTTACGAAAGCTCAAGATGACGTTCTCAGAAAGAACAACATCTCATAGCCACCTAGTAGCAAAGTTGACTATGAAGTCAATGCAAGCAGCTACAAGGTGAGGAAGCCTCACCCAAAAGAAAGAGGCGAGAAGGGTAAGGTCATGGGTCGCAAAACTAGACATAATGTTCAAGCCAAGAAGGGTGAACAAAAGAAGCGTGATGAGAAGCCCTATGGTTAGCAGGACCAAAGTTGCTACAAATATGGCACTTGGGGTCATTGGTCACGTGTTTGGCATGAGCTGCAGCACGTGATCGATGCCTTCAAGGCTAAGAAAAAGGTTAAAGGACAGCACGAGGCATACCTCGCCATTGCAGGCACAGAGGATCCACGATCATGGGATGCACCCATGGATGTGGATAGGCATGTAGCAGCCCACTTCACACCTTCTTTGGACATCGCAGCAACAGCAGCTGTAGTTTCCGAAGAAGAGAAGATGAACATGGCACAGATTCAGGAATAAGTTTCTTCATACTTTGGTGGTTCGATCTAGTGCACGCATTGCACTTAGATTTTATAGTCATTTGTAGTTTATGTTTATGATAGAACATTGGTTTTGAATAATGGTTGTAAGCTCTAGGAGAGCAAAGAAATAAATTCTTATTATGAGTTCCACACGACTTTTTCCTGTATTACTAGCATATTGTGTTATGTTTTGAAGTATTTTACTTATGTGTGTGGATTGCTTTCTACCCATATTAATAAATACTTTATATATATCAGAATGCATGTGGCGCCCTATGGAGGAAATGTGCTTAGCAGACAACGGCACATCGAATACCATATTAAGAGAGACAAAAAAAATTCAGTCGATCAACAAAAATGTTGGTAGTCTTACGACAATTGCAGGCCGCGATACTTGTATAATAGGCTCAGGAAGAGCCACAATTATACGCCCGATGGGCACAACATTGGTCATTGAAGAAGCCTTGTTGTACCCTGAATCGACTAGGACTCTCTTAAGCTTTAAAGATATTCGCGCTACGGTCTCCACGTAGAGACTGAAGAAAAGTACGATAAGGAATACCTACTCATTACAAAGCGCGAAGAACATGAAAAAAGGGTATTAGAAAGACTTCCTTCATATGAATCTGGGCTATACTACACTCACATTAAGGCACCTGCAGTCTATACTGTCCTAAAAACAACTTTTAGAAGTTCTGAACTTTTCTGTCTTTGGCATGATAGATTAAGCCACCCCGGTCTTAGAATGATGAGAAATATAATTACTAATTCTCAGGGACATAATGTCAATGTAAAGAATTTCCTGAATTCGGAAGATTTTGTGTGCCCTGCATGTGCCACCGGGAAAATGATTACTAAACACTCTACTCTGAAAGTAAAGGATGAGATCCCTGCATTCCTGGACCATATCCAGGGAGACATTTGCGGTCCTATACAGCCCCTGTCAGGGTCATTTAGGTACTTTATGGTGCTCATCGTGCTTCCTCGAAATGGTCGTATGTATGCTTATTGTCTACGAGAAACCATGCTTTTACAAAGTTGATCTCGCAGATAATTAAAATTAAGAATAATTTCCCTGATTATCACGTGAAGTCCATCAGGATGGATAACGTCGGAGAATTTACTTCAAATGCATTTGATGATTATTGTATGGCAATGGGAATTACCATTGAGCATTTCATACCACATGTCCACACCCAGAATGGACTAGCAGAGGCATTAATTAAAAGAATTAAATTTATTACCCGACTACTCTTGCAGAATTGTAATTTACCAACTACATCTTTCGGGACACTTGATTACGCAAACAACTCTCATCAATTTTGACCATCATCATATAACATCCATTCACCTATGCAACTAGCGCAAGGGTCAACACCAAAAATCTCTCATCTACGAAGGTTTGGTTGCAAGGTTTATATACGGAAGGGAACAGTTGAGACACGGCACCGATATGGAACCTTGATAAAAGGCATCACCGGTTTGAATATTCCCACGGAGAGACATCGGTATGGATGTATCGCGCACATCGGATTTGAAAAACTAAAGGACTTGCCCCGCAATTGAAAGCGTGATAAGCAAGTAGAAACATTAAATGTCGCCCCATGAAGAAATAGCTATAAATTATGTGACCACAAGGAGAATATATGAATAGAACAACAGCCAATGTCGATATTTATTTTGCAAAGAAAATTACCACAATCATCGATCTTGATCCAGAGCCTGCATCGCTTGTTGAATGTAAGAAAAGATCAGATTGAAAAGATTGGAAGATGGTGATAGAAGTAGAATTATTATCTCACGAATAAAGAGAGTATTTATGCCTATAAGCCACGCCTCCTATGTGCACCGTAGGTAGTCATAAGTGGGTATTTGTTTGAAAGAGAAATGAAAATAATAAAGTTGTAAAACATAAAGCAAGGCTCGTTGCACAAGGCTTCACTCAACGACCAGGAGTCGATTACGAAGAAACTTATTCTCCGGTCATGGGCGGAACTACCTTTAGATATTTAATCTCAATGGCAGTAAACTTGAATTTGGAAATGAAATTGTTGGATGTGGTAACTGCATACCTTTATGGGAACTTGGATTCTGACATTTATATGAAGGTACCTGAAGGTATCCCTGTCCTGAACCGAGACAGAGCAAATAGAAATCTGTACAGTGTGCAACTTAGAAAGTCATTGTATGGACTGAAGCAATCAGGCAGAATGTGGTATAATCGCTTGAGCGGCTTTCTCTGCAAGAAAGGCTACACAAACAATGAGGATTGTCCTTGTGTTTTTATACGGCGATCCCAGGATGGATTATGTATAATCTTAGTATATGTAGATGATCTGAATATCATCGGGACCATAGAAGACATTAAGAAAGCAAGCTCTTACCTGGAGTCAGAGTTCGAAATGAAAGACTTGGGTAAAACCAAATATCGCCTAGGCTTGCAGCTTGAGCATATCCCTGAAGGGATTTTAGTACATCAGTCAACCTACATGTGAGACCCCGGTTTATCCGGCTTGTAATGCTTAACCATCCATCCGGTCCTAGCATCACAAAGCGAGATAAGCCGAGACTCGAGACATGTATACTTCCCAGTCGCGATATACACACCTCTTTACAAAGTTCATGCATCAATTCCATTCATTCACATAGAACGAAACATAAACAACAATCCGAAGATATCATAAATAAAGGATAGTCATTACAAAGAGAGGAGGGAAGGCCAAATGACAAATACATAAAGAAAATTAACAGCGGAAGCAAAAGTGCCATAAGATGGCCATAAAACAAAAGAGCCAATCAGTGTGCCTTTAACCCACAAGGCAACCGACCGGACCGCCAAGCTAGTCGTCGAATCCACAGCACAACTCACAAAAGTGAGGCCCTTGAGGCTCACCTTCCTCCCCAAACAAAAGCGTGAGGCAAAAGCGGTGAGTACTGAATGTACTACATAAGACTTACATGTGGAATAACAAACTGTACATATACTACATGCAAGCTAATTGAAGTGGAGAATTGTATGTTTCATTTTAGCACAAAGCAAGTTTCCAATTGCAATAAGGTAATAGATTGAAAGCAATTTAGCAAATCTGTTTTTAATGTTCAAATAACCGAAAGAACAATAATAATAACAGTAGATAGAGAACAACAACGATCACTGGAAGTGACTAAACCATTAGTCACCACAACTATATTCAAGCCATTAAGGATTTGAAGGAAGAAGGGTTGACCGGATGGCATGTGGTGAAAGATTTCATCACACGCAATTAGTCCTCTCAAGAAACGAGCATCTCCTATGTGGAGGTACTCGGGAGAGGAGACCCCACCGAGACTACGAGGAGGGTAAGCAATTGTCGACTTAGCTCTCCGCTTGGTCTTTCTCAACCTTGTCTAATATTTTTATCTCTTATACGCATCTTTCACAGCCGAGGTTGACTCCAGAGTCGACTCATCTGTGAGAAGTCCCCGCCACTCCGAGGGGCGGTTCTCAGTCATTGCGACTTTGTCCGCAGATGAAAGGATAGAGCGCCTAAAGGTAATCGTAAATCGATTCTTTCTTTAGGACTTTATAGTCGAGAAGATACTTACGACTAATGGTGATCGAGAATATCTTACAATCAAGAAAGAGTAGAAAACTTACGACTTGGTACTAATCGTAGAAAAACTTACGATTAATTAGTGATTCTTCTTTTCCGCCTTGTTTTACGTAAGTAGGCATGGAAAATCGCCGACGACGAAGAAGTCGCTCGATGATTATTGCGCCGGGTTGTCGAAAGACAAAGGCTCGGCTCCTCCTCAAGAGACGCCGACTTGTAAAATCGCCGACAAGGGGGAGAAGTCGAGCTCGTCTTTCGACCAAACCTTCTACAGTCGCGGCATCGTAGTTGTATCCGCCGAGGCCGCATCGCCGGCCGAGGAGGTTGAAGCAGTTGAACCTCTCAAGCGCAAACCTCCAAGGCTAAGGTACCCTTCTATTATGACACTAATCTTTCGCAGCTTGGTGCCACTCCTAGTTTTATTAAGCAACCGGAAAGGGAGAACCGGAAGGATTTTATGTCTTTATGAAGGACGATGTCGACGCGACAACTCGCAATCGAGGGCAGTCGCTTCGGAATGGTCGAGACCGATCTCGCCCATCCGAAGATCGAAACCGAGCTCGTTCCTCGTTTCATACTCTACGACTGACGTGGTCGAATGAGCCAATTGTTGAACCTCACCGACGTGGTCGTGGAGAAGAAGAGGTCCTCCGCTGGGAGGATTGCTCCAAAATTCCCGGTTAAGACCAGGTGCGAGGTATGTGAAATGTACAAGTGTAAGAACAACATTTACCTTTTCTTTTCACAACCCGATTTGCTTTTCTTTATTTCACCCGACTCTTCAAATTTCCGGAATGCTTCCGAGAAGTCCATTGCTATCCCTTCACCATCGGAGAGGTAGCAATGGAGGTGGTCAGCATCACCCTTGGCCCGTGGCCGATGAAGTCGAGACTCGAGTGACTCCCACATCCGCCGAAGTCGAATTCACGACTCTTGAGGTAGGCCGTTATCGTTGAGGTGGCCGCCACGACCATCAAGTCGAGAAACAACAGAGGTGCCAGGAAGCTTCGGTCAAGGTGGTGACCACTGGCACCACTGGGAAGGAAATTGTAGGAGGCGTTCCTTCCCTTACCCAAAGAGAAGTTACGAACCGTAAGGAGGAAATTTCACTTCGTGGTGACTTCTTTGGGCCCGCCTCCGTCGAGGGTCTCGCACATGATCTCGTGACCGAAGTTCCCCATCCCAAAGATATTCCCAAACGGAGAATACTTTTGATAACGAGCGCTCGAGAAGGTGGTGGGACAAGGTCGCGAGGATAGATAAGCGTAACCCGGACCTTGTATATTCGATGTTTGCTAGGACGACTATGAATGTAAGTATCTTCAAAATACTTATACATGTGACTTTCCTTCTCTTCTCACTGCTTTTGCTTTTGCGTAAAGCTCTAGAAGAAATTGTCGTTGTCGTGAGTATCATCGACAACTTTTAGAGCTAAGACAGAGAAGGAACTACTCGCAGAGGCGAGAGGTGGTAAGTCACTTATCATTCATAGTTATTTTTCGACTTAAATATTCGTAAAATGTTTTACGAGAATAGTCATGGAAGAAACTCATGACGAAGTATTAGTCGTGAAAAGCTTACTACTACTTACGACTAGGTAGTGGTCGAGAAAGACTTACAACCATATCTTAGTCGCAGAAAACTTACGACTAGGTCGTGGTTGTAGAAGTACTCACAACCATTCTACCGATTTTTATCTCCGCTCTGCCTTTGTAGGTTAAACAATGATTCAAGACCTTAATGACTCGCCGACTATGAAAAAGAGGAGTCGAGGAGGCTAAGGAATGAAGTATTAGTTTTCTGATAGACTTCGAGACCTGCTCTCGATCTAAAAGATTGCAGGAAAAATAAACAAGAAGTTCAACTTAAGATCGCTTTTGATCTTTAACCTTTACTCGACTCTCCTTTCTTCTCCGATAAAGAAAAGAGATGCAAGCTCCGCATCAAGTTCAAGAAAATCTTTGGTTATTCAGAGTTTTCCGCATTACGCTAATAAGGATCAAGAACTCGAGGGTTTTAGAACTCGATTAATGTAAGTAAATCTTTACTGCTATTCTTTTGAGTATTTTCCTTTTCTAATGCCAATTTCTTGTTCGTAAATTGTCGCCAATTGAGAAGCCTCGAGGTCAAATCCAAGCAAAGACCTTAATCGCAATGAGTCCGTCCGCATTGCTAAGATGAATGCAGAGGACATCGAGCATGGGAGCAAAAGCATGTCAAACTATTGCTTCCCATCGAGAAGAGGTCAAGAAATTGATTCTCAATTAGTAGGTAAGAAAAGCTTTTACCTATAATTATCTTTGTGTTATCTTCCTCTAGAAGTATATTTTTGTTTGACCGATATTATTCTTTTCGTAACAAGTGGTCGAAACAAGAAGCTTCATGAGGCTTCGACTTGTACCCAACAGAGATGGAGTCGATGAAGACTAGTCTTCAAGGCAACATCACTCTCTGAACAATGTGCTTAGTGAGCTACATTCGAGGGAAAACTCCTCGAGAAGATACCATAGCGCTCACACAAGTACCATTGGGGAACAAGTCGGAAAATTGCAAGAAATGGTGACCACTCAAGACTAATCAAGTCAATCAATAAGGAAGCAATAATCGCAGTAAGTTACGCTTTGGCTAAACTTAAAGCTCAAGACCCCGCCTTAATGTTAAACCAATCGAAGCCGACTTGATCGTCCGAATCGAGGCAAGTCGTCTGATTGAGGAAATGCTGCATTGTAAAAAGGTGATGAGGAAATGCAATAGGCTCTCCCTTCGAGTAATCTTGTAACTACCTTGTAAGGCGCATAATTTTGTTAATGAGTAATATATGATCCGCCTCATTTCCTAAAATCATCTTGTCGAGTAGTTAGTAACTCAAAAGATAATAAACGAATGAAAGACTAAGAATTAAAGTCAAATTAATAACTTTATCCTAGCCCCGACTATTTGCTTAGATTGTTTAGACAATCTAAATAAATAGTGTTTTAAAATGGGGTTTCAAAACAAAGAGAGGTTTATTTAACTTATAGCTTTGTTACTACTGCAAGCAACCGGTCAAAAGAGTAGAAACGACTTGACACTAGGAAGTTCCTTCTAGTGGGCGTGACCACGCAGAGAGGAAAGACTTCACTAGGTGATGTTCCTCTCCGACTAGGAGGGAAGTCAGAGAGTGAAAGATGCATGAAAGGGCAATAATTGTTTCTTTCTCAAAACCAATGAGGTTAAGCTTCAGAGAGAAGAGGAAGAGAGGAGCAAAACTTGTGGAAAAGACCCCATCCGACTTCACAAGCTCAAAACCATCAATGGCGTCAGAGCTTCCCAAGAATCTGTGGCTCCGCAGTTGTGAGTGCTAGCTAGGGCTACGGTGTTGCTAAAGGAAGCTAAGGGAGAAGCCAGAGCTTAAATAGTCCGGGATGGCGAGAGGCAATGGCGATAACCGCTCGGGTCAAAGCCATTTTGGCGCAGAGAGCGAGAGCGGTTGGAGAGGGAGCTGAGGGAGAGCAGGCGAGCAATAAATGCACGTAGAGCTCGTGTAAGCGATCATGGAGTGGAATGCAGCAAGCTTACTTATTCTCTGCTGTACGCCATGAGCATCTTGTTGACGATAGCGGAGAAGGAGCGACAGAGCCGTCGGATTGAAATCGATACCAGGATGAGGATAGATCGCGTAAGCAATCCCTCGGTGATCGGACGCTCGATCGATCCAGCGGACTCGGAACCATGCGCACCAAGTACCATTGGGGAACAAGTCAAAAGTTAAGTAATGGACCGAGTCCATTAGCAACGAATCTAGTTGAACAGAACAGTGCAAACCGTTAGAATTTGAATTTTAAACATCGATTTTTGAGAATTGTTTGAGGTAGCAAACAAACTCCAAAATTATGAAATTTTAGGCGAGCTTTCGATTGCAGAGAATCTTCCATAAAATTTTAGAGGTTTTAATGCTCTCAATTATTCTCGTAAATTGAAGGAGAGGAAAATAGGGTTTGACGATTTGACTTGCCTCCAAAAATTATCAAATAATTTCTAAAAATCATGAGATAATTCGAGTGTTAAACATCAACCCTAGACCCAAGTAAAATTATTTCCAAAGGTTGGGCACGAGATTTTCATGAAGGATATTTGTGTTGGTGTCCCAATGATAATTTGAATTTGATTTCACATAATTTCCTTTACAAAATTATGGGACGATTATAAAAATCAAGATCGAGAAAAGTTTTAATTTTTCCTCATTTTTATTACATTTGAAAAACAAACCAATTTTGGGATGTTACAAAACCTCCCCTTACAAAAATCTGCCCCGAGATTTGGCTCACTCATAAAGAAAGATGGATAGTCTGCAGAGACGATCTTCCCTTTCCCAAGTAGCTTCATCTTTAGAATGGTTTGACCATGAACTTTAAGGAACTTGATGGCACGATTCCTCGTCTTCGTCCGTCTCTTGCAAGATCTGAAGGGTGCTCCTTGTAGGTCAAATCTTCTTGGACATCGAGGTTTCCAACGAGCTTCCATCACGTTGAGACGTAGCACTTCTTTAGTTGGGACACATGGAAAACATCATGTACTTCCTCGAAGTGAAGTGGGCAACCAACTTATAGGCAATGTTCCTTTCTTCGATAACACGAGAGGAACACTATCGAGGGGCCAATTTGCCTACCGCTAAAACAAATCGAGTAAAAGGCCCTTCAAAGGAGAGACTTTGAGAAAATTCATTGGGCTTTCAAAGCTCAACTCAAAAACAGACAAGTGCGATCGTTGAGCTCTTTGCTAGATTGAAACCCGAGCCTGATGTCACAGAATAAAGTCGGACTGTGACTATCGCCTCATTGATCGAGTCAGACCAAGAGAAAGGTCTTTCCGCTCTCGACCAATTTACGGGTTACGACTTTCTCCGTTTTAAGGCCTCGAAAGGTGAAAGCATACTCAGATAAAAGGCAAATGTTGTAGGAACTCGCAAATGGCAAGCATTTCTCCCAATTCTTTCCATAGGAGGTCGATGTCCAAGATTTAGACGAACTGCATGTCTTCCAACCTTGGTTGACCTTCGGATCGACCATCGGACCTTCATTGGGAATGTATTCGATTAGACTAAATTGGCAATAACAAGTTCACCCATAGCCTCTGCAAACACTTCCTACAATGGTGAAAAGCGCTTGTAGCGAACGATCGCTGGTTCCTTCGAAGTTAATGTCATCGCGATGTCCGGTCCGAAATTGAAGGTCACTCGCTAGTTAGACTCACACTAAGAGTTTGTCTTCGCCGCAAATGAAAATGGTGCTACGCTTCGTCATCGATCGATCAAAAGACAACCGATGTGAACCTTGCCCAGTAAGGTGCAAGAGCCAGTTGATAATCCAATTCCGTCGAACTCCCACCTCTTGGGGATTGAATAGGCAAATTGGTACCAACTCGCGCAAAATTCCGAATTTGATGCTGAATTGCCTTGACACTGACGAACTACCGCTGAACTCCAAATCGACTAATACTTCTCGAACTTTCCTCTTCATTCGGTCCACCAAAATCTGCGAGATCTTGATACATCTTTGTGGCCGGATGACAAAAGAATGCGAATCACTGGGCCTGGGACGGTCTAGAATCAAACCTCGCAAGGCCAAATAGTCCTTTTGGAACTAAGCGTGTGTCAACCTTACCAACATGCTCATCCTCATTTAACCACCTCCATACATCGCTTTGATATTTTCCGAATACTTGTCAGCTTCCATCAATCGATTGTTGAGCGACCTTAATCCGATCCACCAGAGGATTAGGTTGTCATCCGGTTAGCAAGCACCAGTTTCCGTCAACCTTAAGAGATTGAGACCAAAGTAAATTTGCTTCGTAATGACGCGTAAGATTCTCTCTCGGAAGCAATAAAGATGCATTGCATGGTCATCGATCTCGATCTAATGAGGCCATCTCAAGATCGGCTCGACGATTAGCCTTGCGATGGTAGTGGATACCCTGATGTCATAATCGCATAACCAACTCAACCATCTCTTTTGCACGAGGTTCTTGAGATAAATTGTTGGAGCTGAACAATTTACTTAGGCTTTTGTGATCCGAATACAGCCATAGCGATACGATCGTAATGCCGCCAAATCTTAAGTGCATGGATCACCGCACCAATTCCAAGTCATGGGTGGGATAGTTGAGTTCATGAGGTCTCAATTGCCTTGATGCATAGGCCACTACCTTGCCTTCTTGCATAAGGACACAACCGAAGTCCTCGACGAAGCATCGCAAAAGACGTCGAAGCTTTGATGAACATCGGGAAGAACGAGGCGGAGCGGTGGTCAAAGCGCTTCTTAAGTACTTGGAAACTTTCCTCACAAGCATCGGACCATAAGAACTTCTTGTCCTTCTTAAGCAACTCGTCATCGGCCAGCGATCTTGGAGAAGTTCTCGATAAACGGCGATAATATCCCGCTAACCAGAAAACTCCGTGCTTCGGTTACAAGTAGGTGACACCAAGAAAGAACATCGATCTTGCTAGGATCACGGCTCGCCTCCTTTTGAAAGAACATGGTCCAGAAGGCCACTTCCTTCAACGAAGCGCACTTGCTTGAACTTTGCATCAGTGGTGCTCACAAAGCTTGCCTAACACAAGCCTCAGATGCTCATCATGTTCCTCATCGTTCTTAGAATAGATAAGAATATCATCGATGAAGACCACGACAAACTTATCCAAATACTCCATGAATACCGAATTCATGAGGTTCATGAACAAGGCGGGAGCATTGGTTAAGCCAAATGACATGACGGTGTACTCATACAAGCCGTAGCGAGTAGAGAAGGCCGTCTTTGGAATATCGTCGGGTCGTATCCGAACTTGATGATATCCCACTCTCAAATCAATCTTGGAGAATACTCGAGCTCCAGTTAATTGATCAAAGAGATCATCAATGCGGGGCAAAGGATACTTGTTCTTTACCGTTACCTCATTAAGCGGACGGTAATCAACACACATGCGTAAAGTATTGTCCTTCTTCTTTACGAAGATTCTTTGGACAACCCCGGAGATGAGCTAGGCGAATGAAACCTTTTCTTGCAGCTCATTCAATTGCTTCTTCAACTCCACCAACTCGTTCGGTGGCATCCGATAGTGCCTCTTTGAAATCGGGGCAGTACCGGGAACCAACTCAATAACAAACTCGAGGTCTCGAACTGGTGGCATGCCTGGAAGATCTTCAGGAAAGACATCAACGAAGTCACAAACCGTTGGGACTTCACTAATATCTAGAGCGGGCTTCGCTTCAAGCGCGAAGAGATGCGGGCCTAGCAGCTTCGGTGCGAACCGCTCATGGAAGGACTAGATAGAGAGACACACTTCTTGGCACAATCGATTTGTCCCTTATGCTGAGACAACCAATCCATACCAAGAATTATATCTAGACTTGCGGAATGGAGGAGGATAAGATTCGCTAAGAACCCTACCCCCTCAATATCGATAGGGACGTCCCTACACTCCAATGTAGCTCTCAACTCCGAACCCGGAGAGCGAATGAGCAACGGACCAACAAAGGAGTAAAGAGGAGCTCACTAAGACAGAAAAGATTGAAATAAAAGAATGAGATGCTCTGAATCAAACAAAAGATGGAATGAGAGTTAACGAAGTGTGAAAGAAGCACCCGCATTCTTTAGACCAAATGGCATTTTGACATAGCAAAAGGTACCAAATGGAGTAATGAATGCGTCTTTTCTTCATCGCTTAAACACATATTGATCCGTGGTATCCGAATATGCATCTAAAAACTTAATATCTCACAACCTACGCTTGAATCAACCACCGATCGACACGAGGTAAAGGAAATCATCTTTTGGACAAGCTTTATTAAGATCAAGAAAGTCCACGCACATACGCCATTTGCCGCTTGACTTTTGACCATTACAGGTTAGCCAACCACTGGGTGATTGACTTCTCTTATAAAGCCCGCTTTAAGTAGCTTATCCAACTCGATTTAATAGCATCTCGTCGATCGTGGGCAAATCTGTAATTTTTGTTTTACAGTACTTTATCAGCCGTAAAGCTAGCCCGTGCTCGATCACCTCACGGGACTCGGGCATGTCTCGGATGCTTGCCACGCAAAGACATCGCGTTAGCTCTGAGGAAGGTAATGAGGGCGCCTTCCTATTTGGGGTCGGAAGTCTCCCCGATGCGAACAGTCTTCGAGGGTTCTTCTGCGTCCAGAGGAACCTCTTTGACTTGGTCGTTCGGCTTTGTGCAGCTTTAGGCTTCGACTTGCTAGTCGAAGGCTGACTTTCATCTCGAGTTGGTATTTGACCAACCATCTCGAGGATCGACGGCCGCAGACTATACGCCATCTTTTGTCACATCGAATGGTGATCACTCCTTTGGGACCTGGCATCTTAAGACATTGATACCCGTAATGAGTAGCCATTAAGAATTTTGCCAAAGTTGGTCGTCCGAGTATGGCGTTATATGCCGTATCGAAATCGACCACATCAAAGGAGACTTTCTCTGTTCTGAAATTACTTGGTGAGCCAAATGTTAAAGGAAGAGAAACTTGGCCAATGGGTTTGGTGAAGACCCGCTGACGATTCCATGAAAGGAATATCGCATCGTCTTACCTTTGTCCCGGTACTTGCATCTCGCCCGTGGCTTTAGTAAATAATATGTTCAAAGAATCGCCACCATCAACCAACACTCGATTGACCCGACAGTTCTTGATGGTGGGTTCGACCACAATCGGATATCGACTGATCGACTCGTAGTGATTGGGCAACATCCTTCTCAAAAGAGATAGTAACTTCCGACCACTTCGTAATTTATTGACGAGAGGAGTATGTATAGAATTTACCTCTCGTCCGCAGCCTTTAAGTTGTCGCTTGAGTCGATGCCGATGATCCTCCGTAGATGTGCTCAACGGTATGTTGCGGATCTTGGAACGGCATCTCCTCATCATCCGACGACTTTTGGCCACTCGTATGTCCTACCCGCCGAGAGTAGGGAGTGGTGCTTGCCGCTGTAGTAGTCCTCGAGCTTTTGGAAAACTCGGCAGCTATGAGGTCATGTCCTTCCTTTTATGAAAAGGACACCACCTTGGTTTGTCGCTCCTACGATCGGCGCTTACCTTTGCCTTGATCGAGTGTACGACTTGGTGATTTGGGGCTCTCCATCTTCACGGCTGAACCTCCTTGGAACCACCGACTTGTGGTTTTGATTTTTATTTTCTTCTTGGACTTTTTGCTTTTTTATCCTTACCAACTTCACGGCTCTCGAGGAGTATATGCTTCTCGATCGATAGTGTTGTTCCACTGACCGCCTCGTATAGCTTGCATATCGATCGGCCATCTCAAGAGTTCGCAATGTTGTTGGGAGGATTCAGAGCAATGTCCTCCGTTATTCTTCATCGGACTCCTTGCTTAAAAGCCCCGATCACAGAGGAATCGAAATTTCCTAATTGAGTTACGAACCGACTAAAGCGCTTGATGAATTGACGCAAAGTCTCGTTGTTGTTCGCTTTATCCGTGCAAGTCGCCTTCTTTTCCGTATGTTGTATGTGCCTTGGAAATTCGCCTCAGAAGATCACAGAGGTGTTGCTAAGAGTAGATCGACTGAGTGGTTGGTTTAATAACCACGATCGAGCGGATCCTTCGAGCACAATCGGAAGGTAATTCGCCATTACATGCTCTCCTCCTCCCGCCGCTTCGGACACCGTTAGATAGATCTCAAGAAATTCGATGGGATTTCGAGATCCATCAAATTTCTCCATGTTCACCGGTCGAAAATGAGGTGGCCAATGAACCGCTCAAGGTCGCGAAATGCCCTGATCCAGAATCACTTCTTGACGCCTTCTTTGTAGGAAAGAAGGGTTAATGTCACCAGTGATCGATACGACGATACCCGTGTGAACAGTCAATTGCTGTGTAGTAGGCCTCGATTCTACGAGGGAATACTCCTCGTACTCCACCGCTAGAATTTCTTTGTCAGTGGTGGATGATCACCTCTCCGAGGGGCTTCTTGATCTTCACCGATCGAAAGGTATTTCTCGAATAGGGATCGATTCGACTTATGGCCGTGTCGATTCCTACGAGAGAAATATTCGATTGATCGGTAGCCGAGGAAGTCGATTGCTATGACTACCGAATGTTGTCGATGAGGTACCTCCAGTCTTGTCATCACAGTCAAGTCTTTGCGTAATCTCTTCAAAGAAAGAGATCGTACTCGCGCTCGAGCAAGCTCTTGACTAGGATTCTCGAGTAAGTCGTTGATGTCCCGGAGTTCTTGTACCTCCTCCGATCGATGTTGAATGCGCCTGCAGCAGTTCTTACGATCGTAATTTTCTTTCTTCGACGACATCAAAATCCTCCTCCTCGTGTCTTTGAGGCCTTCTTAGTGGAGTGCGAGAATGTCGAGGATTTCCCTCGCTCATCGAGTGTTGGTTCTCTCTCGCCAACGGTGGTGCCCTTGCCATTACCACGAGGGGCGCAGGTGTGTGATCTTCGGGAGTGTTCTTATCTCGGCCTCCATGAGGTCGACCTCGATTTGGGGAAGGACGAAGACCTCCGCTGATGATCCTCACTTGCGCCGAGGCCTCCCGCTTGAGGAGTGCTCGAGGACACCATCTCGGCGACTTGGAGTAATCCTCCGTAGGGGAACTCCGGTTATAATCGCCTCCGTCGCAAATGAGATCTACGGGAGACGGCCGAATTTGCAAGAAAAGCATGCTTGATCCCACCTCTCTGGAGTTACCCTGCGAGAGAGGATCACTAGATGCTGGTGGAGTCCTGGAATGGTGGTTTCCAGAACTTGTCTCACCAAGTCGGACCGCCTTAGGGGGACTTGAACACTTGGAGGAAAAACTCTCGTCGTGTTGTGAGTCCTCCTGGGTGCGGTTCTGGTCGGATTGACCCTTGTCCTTTGAGAGAATTGGCTCCTCTGTTGGACGTATTGTTGTGGGGGATAAGGATCCCTCCTCAACTCCATTAATGGGATGGTTTCCTGGAGAATAATCTCCGGAGGCAACATCACCATCAGCGGATGCATCACTCGGCTCGTAGTCGAAACCGGCATCCATGTCGACGTCACGTAACCGCCAAGTCAAACCAGTTCTCCTCGCTCCATTCTCCCGCCATGATTGCATGAGATTGGAAAAAGAGAGTATGTTGACAAGAGATTACCGAAGATCCCCACTGACGGCGCCAACCGCTTGTATTAGAACCGATCTTACGTAAAGATTGTTTGATTCGGGGTCTCCTAGAGATGAGATCACGCAGAGTGGATTGACACGGGTGTTTAGACAGTTCAGCCTTCTCCGAGAGAATAATAACCCTAATCCTGTGTATGGTATTCTTGATGATCAAGTAAAAGACTAAGACTATTACAGAGAATAGCACTTGTGTTCCTACTTGACTAGCTCTTGTTCGCTGTCTTTCACCCTCTCCCCTATCTCTCTGATCGATGCCCTTATATAGTCGTGAAGAAGTAGCCGTTTTGCCCTGCGGAAGATGCGCCTAATTAATCCAAAGAACGGCGCATGATGGCAGAATTACCGCGCCGCTTCTTCACGCGTCCGCAATTATCTTCCGAGATAATGGGATAATTACACACCATTAATAAGCGGAATAATAGTGCGTGCGCACTGCTCGGATTCCTTAATCAATTAGACCCACTACCGTAGGTTTGATTATAAGGTGGTCGAGTTTACCCGGTCGAGAAGAACTTACGACCGTGTGCAATGAGAAGGACTTACGACTATGTAGTGGTCGTAGAAGGACTTACGACCATGATATAGTCGTAGCAAGACTTACAACTATGGGGGTGATTGTAGAAGAACTTACAACCACTTATTGGGCTTCTCCCTTATAGATAAGGGGTACCTCTGGGGACTATGTGACATCATATTTACCCATAATAAGAATTATAGATAAAAGATAAAATGAGGATTATTAGATCCTCGTCAATACCTATACCACCACTGTAGCGAATTGCAATGGGTCATCTCCGAAAGTCTGGGATATACGTTGGTTATGAGACATCATCCATAATCAGGTATCTGGACCCCATGACTGGAGATTTGCATACAGCCCGCTTCGCTGACAGCATATTTGATAAAGATAGTTTCCCGTCACTAGGGGGAGGAAATCAACCCCTTGATGAAAAATATCCGGAACTGACATGGCAAGCCACGGGAATCCATGCACATGACCCACACAATAGTGAAATAGATAGAGAAGTCCAGAAGATAATTGATTTGTAAGCATTAGCGAATCAACTACCGACCACTTTAGTGATTTGAAGAGCGTGACTAAGTCACATGTGCCTGCACACAATGTGCCAGAGAGGGTTGAAATACCAAAGAAAATTGAAGGTATCCCTAATCCCGTCCAAAGGCCTTAGAATAAAAGGACGAGAACTTCGACCTCTCGAATCCCAAGTAACCGGGGACGCCTGGCAAAAAAGGATAAGAAGAACATGACTCAGCCGATCATTGAAGCTCCCATAACCAGAAGGGGAACCAGTTGAGACCTGGCACCAGTATGGAACCTTCAGTAAAAGGCATACCGGATTTGAATATTCCCACGGAGGGAGACATCAGTATGGATGTGTACGCACACATCGGAGCTGAAAAACTAAAGGGACTTGCCCCCGCAATTGAAAGCAGCGGTAAGCAAGTAGAAACATTAGAAGTATCGCCCCATGAAGAAATAGCTATAAATTATGTGACCACAAGGAGAATATATGAATATAACAACAGCCAATGTCGATATTTATTTTGCAAAGAAAATTACCACAATCATCGATCTTGATCCAGAGCCTGCATCGCTTGTTGAATGTAAGAAAAGATCAGATTGAAAAGATTGGAAGATGGTGATAGAAGTAGAATTATTATCTCTGAATAAAAGAGAGGTATTTATGCCTATAAGCCGCACGCCTCCCTATGTGCACCCCGTAGGGCATAAGTGGGTATTTGTTTGAAAGAGAAATGAAATAATAAAGTTGTAAAACATAAAGCAAGGCTCGTTGCACAAGGCTTCACTCAACGACCAGGAGTCGATTACGAAGAAACTTATTCTCCGGTCATGGGCGGAACTACCTTTAGATATTTAATATCAATGGCAGTAAACTTGAATTTGGAAATGAAATTGTTGGATGTGGTAACTGCATACCTTTATGGGAACTTGGATTCTGACATTTATATGAAGGTACCTGAAGGTATCCCTGTCCTGAACCGAGACATAGCAAATAGAAATCTGTACAGTGTGCAACTTAGAAAGTCACTGTATGGACTGAAGCAATCAGGCAGAATGTGGTATAATCGCTTGAGCGGCTTTCTCTGCAAGAAAGGCTACACAAACAATGAGGATTGTCCTTGTGTTTTTATACGACGATCCCAGGATGGATTATGTATAATCTCAGTATATGTAGATGATCTGAATATCATCGGGACCATAGAAGACATTAAGAAAGCAAGCTCTTACCTGGAGTCAGAGTTCGAAATGAAAGACTTGGGTAAAACCAAATATCGCCTAGGCTTGCAGCTTGAGCATATCCCTGAAGGGATTTTAGTACATCAGTCAACCTACACTATGAAAGTGTTAGAACGTTTCGGCTTTGAAAATGCATATCCTTCGAAAGTACCGATGGTTGGGAGATCCTTGCAGCAGGACAAGGTCCCGTACAAACCTAAAGAAGAGGAGGAAGTTCTGGGACCGGAATTCCCGTACTTGAGTGCAATAGGAGCACTCATGTATTTGGCAAACTGTACTAGACCGGACATTGTATTTGCAGTGAACCTACTAGCAAGGTACAGTGCAGAACCTAACAAAAGGCATTGGCAGGGAATAAAGGACATATTCTGATACCTCCAAAGAAGCAAAGATCTTGGTCTATTCTACAGAAAGAATCAAGACCTAACTATAACTGGCTACGCAGATGTTGGGTACCTGTCAGACCTGCCTATAGCTAAGTCACAAATGGGCTATGCATTCCTATGGGTGGAACTGCAATTTAATGGAAATCGTCTAAACAAAGTCTTGTATCTACTTCGACAAACCACTCAGAAATCATAGTACTGTACGAGGCCCCACGGGTATGTTCTTGGCTTCGGCGGATGATTCACCACATACAGCAGTCATGTGGATTGAATACCGCGCAAACCCCCACTATTATCTATGAAGATAATGCAGCTTGTGTTGCACAAGTGTAAATGGGTTATATGAAGAGTCCTCTCACTAAGCATATTAACCCCAAGTTCTTCTATGCTCATGAATTGCAAAAGATGGACGAAATTAAAGTACTGCATACTAAGTCATGTGAAAATCTTGCATATTTATTCACTAAGCCACTACCAGTGTCTAGTTTTGAAAGATGCATACGTGGAATTGGAATGATGAGACTTAGAGAAGTGTAGAATTCAGGAGGAGAATCTTCACGAACTCTTTATTAAAACTTGATCACGAAGATTGAGTACTCAAAGAATAAATCCTGGAGATTAAATGAAATTGAGTGGATTGTACCCTTTTTCCCTTGACGAGTTTTCCTGAAGTATCTCAGCTAAGGTTTTTAATGAGACAATTCGTGCAACACAGTAGAACGTTTGTCATGTACTCTTCCTCTAAAAATTTTCCCACTGGGTTTTTATGAAGTTTTAACGAGGCATGACATGTGGGAATGGGTGCCCAAGGGGGAGTGTTAAGAAACTCTGGGCCCGGCCCATGTATGGGCACCCACGGAAACCCTAGCAGGGTTAAGAGGCTATATATGGGAGGAACCCCCTACCATTGTAACACGATTATTGAAGAGCAATAAAGCGAAGCCTGAAGTCCCCTCATATCTCTGTGTTCAATCTACTGTTGTGTTCTTATGTTCTTGCTTTCTTCTTACGATTCTGAGTATTGTTTACGAGGTAATCGTTCGTACTGGACTCACCAGTGACAGTTACTCAACAGTGCGGACTGGCGAGTGGCTGTGTGGAATCCAGGGAATGAAGTGGTTGCTGGGGTCACTCCGTGACACCATAACATTTCGGTAGGCTTGACCGAGAGGCACAGGACCCACCTAGTGGTTCTATTGTGAATCCGCCCCTGCTTTGTTACCCGGCTTGGAGTGCTTCTCCCCTAGTGAAAATAATGGCATGATTTTGGTTTTCAGGTTTTCCCTCTCCAATATCGCTTGGTTTCGTACGGCTAGAAGTATGTACTCTCACTTCTAATATATACCACTTAAACACACGTATTATACTTCTTTATCACTTTCAGTATACTTAAATATCAATTATAAGATACTCTAATGCGGCTTAATTGAAAAAAAATTCATTGTAGCCCTTTGTTTTTTTTGTTATATACCCTTTTTCATATATAAAAGAAGTGTGTGTGTGTCTATATATATACAATGTGAACTTTTATGAAATTTTTCATAGAACTCACTTTAGGGTATCCTATAATCATTATTAGAGTATGATTAAATAGATAAAAAGTATCATCATACGATTTAAGTGGTATATAAGAAGTATGAATATGTACTCCGAGGAGTACTATATATATATATATATATATATATATATATATATATATATATAGAGAGAGAGAGAGAGAGAGAGAGACTCAGCTGTTTCTTAGCGTGAGCTTTTGATTGTACAAATCGGTTCATACAAATTGATGAGAAACTACCAACAGGTATGAGTGTATGACCCACCACTACAAATTTCAAATAAAAAGTGTAAATTTTAATACACGGTGCTTATCCAGAAAAGGAACCATAACACAAAGTCTTGTACCTTCACAGTCAACTTCAATTCAATAAAGCTTTATGACGCAAACAAACTTAAGTGAAAATCTCTCTCTCTATGTTCAGTAAGCACCTCATCGTATTTCTCATCGACTCTTTGGCAAGAACAGGGGAATGTTTTTTAAAAATAATAGGTCTCTCTACACGAGATTCGACTGTTTTCTCATATATAAACAGTTAAATTCTAGTTCATTTACAACTTTATTATATGTGAATTACAAAAAAATTATTTATGTAGTTTTTGTTCTTGATCACTGTAATATTCTCAAAAGTCTTAATAACTCATATTTCCATCACATGATTCAAAATCTAATGTATACATTGAGAGGTTGAGCAAAAACAAAGATAAAAAATAAAATTCTATACCAACAAAATACGGCAATGTGTTGAGCCGTTATGTTCCGAAAAAGTCATAAATAAATTCGAATCCAATTCATCAGATGAGAAAAAGTGCAAATCTCAAAGCATATCGGACGAGTGAATAAAAGCATATCGGACGGGTGAAAATTCGACTATTTTGATAAAATAAAATAGTCGAATGTTGTTTAGCAAAACTGAAAATAATATATTTTAAAAAAATTACATAAATAAATAGTTGGAAAATAAAATTACAAAATTAAACCTCTTGGACTGAATCTATGGGTTACTCTTGTCTAGATGGGGCATATACCAATGGAGATTTGCACTCCTGCATGCAGACAATCTCTATTACCAATTGAATTGGCGATAGAGATTTTGTCGCCATTTCAATTGGCGAAAGAAGCCTAGCTTCCTTTTCTGTTGGCGACAAGGCTACTGTAGCCAATTGAAACGATGGCAGCTTACTGTCACCAATTCAGTTTTATGATATATTTTTTTGCCTATTTATTTATATAATTCTTTTTTAAAAATATATTATTAAAAAAAAATCAAGAACAGAGTAATAAGTCTGTTCTGTTTTCCCATTGCTAGTCGGAGCTTCTACCTCATCGATGTAAGCAACACGTAACGATGGGTACCTGTGCAATTTAAATGGCAGATGGATTGTAGTAACCATACTATTTAGGAAATCTCTTTGAAAACTTGAAAGCACTAGGTTTCACTAGCGGAACGTTCGTTCTGGCAAGCACCGGCGGACGTGCAATTTAAATGGCAGGTGGATTGTAGTGACCATACTATTTAGGAGATCTCTTTGTAAACTTGAAAGCACTAGGTTTCACTGGCGTCCACTAGGGCTACCTCCAACCACTAACCCGCCCCCCCCTCGTCAGCTCCTCTCTTGCCACTCTGAAAGTTGTCGGCGTCGGAGAAGAGCCCAGCGAGGCAGTGAAGCGTCCGTGAGTTGTTGGGCGATCGGTCGAGTTCTAGTTTTCCGTCCGTTAGGCCACTCAGGTGTGAACTTTGGCCAAAATTTCCAGTTTTGTTGAATTTTGGCCAAATTCGATTGATTTTTGCTCGAATTTGATTTTTTTAAATTTAAAATACAAAAATTTCAAAAAAAAAATGAGGAAATTGGCTATCAATTGATCGGCTGAAATTTCCCGATTACCGGCCATACCGGTCACCCCCGTAATGCAGCGCCACCGAGGCCCGGTGGCCGGGGCAGTCCAGTACTGGTGGATTTGGTAGAAATGGATTTGATGAGATATTTTAGCACTACTTTGAGCCGAAGTACCGGTGCTGATGGATCCACCGCTGCCGCACAAGCACGAGCTACTGAAGAAGCAACCGCCAGCATCGCAGAAGTCCAACCTGACGCAGTAACCGCCGGCACCACACAAGCACAAGCTGGAGCAGCAACAACCGTGGACGCCCCCACAACCACAAGAAGGACAAACAAAACAAGAAGAAGCCAAATGTATTAAAGGAGTTCAATCCGAATCATATTGTTGCTGATCTGGGACTTCATATTCCAATCGATGAATTTGATCCCAGCATTATGGAAACGGTTTCAAGGTCCGACCCAACCATCTCTCTGTTGACTTTTTGATAGGTTGCTTCTTCTCTGTCTTATTTTTTTTTTCAAACTATTACGTTCGATAATTGGTTAATGGTGGTAAATTGTTGAGTGAGCTTCATTTGTAATATATTTTACGATGTCCTACCTTCATTTTCACATGTTTGTATGCGGATTGTAGCTATTGATTCTATTTTGTGTTATATACTCTTATTAGTATGATTACAATATAATTTATCTATAAATTATTTTACTTTTGAGTATTCTTTGACACTTGCGACTCTACCGTACTTAAAATTTAGTCCGGACCAGGGATCGGGTAACCGGTTCAAAAAATCTACCAGGGGTGGCCAGTAAGGCCAATACGGCCGATAATCGGAAAATTTCGGCCAAAAAAAATTGAATTTTTCGGATTTTAATTATTTAAAAGTAATCAAATTCGAATAAAACTCAAGCAAATTCAATTTTTTTGGGACAAAATTCATTCAAACCAAAAAATTTCAGAACCAGTTTATACTTCTACCAGGGGTGACCGATATAGCCGATAGAAACGATTATCGGCCGATATTTAAATCCCTGGTCCGGACTACGCCACAACTAGGTTCTGTACGTTATCCCAACAGCAACTTTTGTCTCTGACGTTCTTGGATATTTTTGTGCATGCTGAAGACTTAACAAGAGACAACATAGGTGAATTTGACATCGGCCCACCTGCGGCTTCAAGTTTTATCCTCTTGATCTGTCCACCTCCGCCTGGATGGAATAAACCGCTTCAAGTTCCGAGGGTATCGCGCGAGATACGTACACAAGATGGCAAAATAAATATACATGGCAGGAGGAACCACGACCTGTTTCTAGGCCTAGGTGTGTCCAAGAAAGGGAAAAGAAGAAGGGAAAAAAAGGAACTGTTTCCAGGAACGAATTGAAAAAATACCGTCGAGGAAATGCTAATTTCTTACTATAGTCATACTCTACAAAGGCGAATCCCATCAAGTAATCAACAAATATATAGTGATGTATCAGCTACTTCAAGTCCAGAAGCTAGTAGATCTCGTCAAGTAACAGGTGCCCAGAATCGATCGTGACGAGCAAATTCACGCGCATCGAAACCGGTCATTCGTACTCTCCAACGTCCTTCTGACCGGCAAGGATCCTTGAGATCTGGAGGCCCCGGCTGAAGGCTTGGTTGAAGAGCAACCGTGTCTGGAACTCTGATACGAAGGGAAACCACGACAAGAAGCCGATGGGCAGAAAGAGGACGAGACCCATCATGTTCTCGTACGCCCTCCCGAGCTCCATGATGGAGTCCCACAGCGTAGTCTTCTTAAGCAACGGAGAGCATGCTTGCCCAATCTGCGAAGAAGAAATCATAAAAATCAGTGGCTGGAGGTTTGTATATAATGAGCGGAACCTGTAAACATAAGCTTGCTAGAAACAAAATAGATCTTGGTGATGTCTATATGTATGTAATGAGCATTAACAGACTCAAATCTTGTTTTTTGGTACCATGATTCGCTCATGAGCAGGTCAGAATGTTAGATTTGTTCTCTGATTCCTTTTTTTTTTTTTTGCACATAAAGCTCAAACAAGTTGGTAGGTAGAGGTTTCACTCACCAGAAGAATACACCAACCAGTAGGCATGAACCCAAGAATACTAGCGAAGACATCAGAAATTGTGAGGCCGCATACAACAAATAGTACCGCCATCACAGAGACAAAGCCAAGGAAGAGAAGGCCCTTGAGGATGCGGAACATAAGCTGCAGGTCTGTCCCAAATTTCTGCCGTCCTATTGAAACCATCTGAAGAGAAGGTACAATATACAACCAGTGAGATTTTTAAGCATCGGAGGTAACTGGACAAAATGGAAGGCAAGAGTCTTGCCTTTAAAACTACTAGAACCGTGAGCATAACCAGCCATGACAATGCATACACCTAGAAGTTGAAAGGAAATGGGAATTACATTAGGATATCCTGCAACCATACGAACTACAAAATAAGCAAACAAAGCAGATCATGTAGACAAAGTACCAGAATGTTTTTGCTGCGGCGTGCAATGTTCAGATGGTACACAATACCATACTGGTAGATCAAGAAACGAAGTGAAAGGATGATTTCCAAGAGAAGAGCACGAATGCTGGTCTTCTTGAGGTGCTCCTGCTCACTTATCCACCATGCCTCCCAGCTTTGATCCACAGACATGCCGATTCCCCCTCGGTTCCCCATCCACTTCCTCCAATCTGTCCAGTCATCAACTGTCTTCTGCCACTCAAAACATGATGGGTTGAAGATAAACGGTGCAAAGAGCCATGATGCAACCAGGAACCATATGGAGAAGGTGACAAATAGGTACAGGTTCGAGGTGTGGTAGGTACTTCCATAGACGAGATACACAACCAAAAGTATCAGCAGTTCAAGTCCTTTAACAAAGTGGCTACGAGAGTACATGCGGTAATTCTCAGCAAACTTTGCATGGTACACAACAAATCCACGGCCTGTAGGTCTGTATTTAGCGCCACCATGGAGTATTGTTCTCCCATAGTAGTGGGTTTTGGTGCCAAGCTGGAATGTGAAGAACACAGAGGCCAACTGAAGCTGCATGATGACAAACTCTCCTAACGCTGTGCGGAACCCCTTCTCTAAGCCGACTTCCATGACCATAGGGAGGACAAGCAGCAAACCAAGCTGGAAAACAGACTGTGCAGCCATTGCATTTTCAAGAGGCTTGATGTTATCCTGAATACGTGGATCCAACAAAATAGACTTTTCCAAACCACTCATAACTAGATATAATCTCCCATACAAAAATACATAAACCGTAAGTACAGTAACCTGAAAGAAGGAACTATGGATGTCAGTATCCCAAAATATGCAGAATGAACACATTACATGGTCACACTAAGCCTAAACTCTCAGCTATGAATGCTGAGCATTTGCACACCAAACTATACTGTATGTTTATGGATAATAACTGAAACCCTGAAAGCGCCCAATTTATCAATTTTGTACTTTAAATACTTACCGATTCTTGCTCATTAACAGATTCAACAAACTAGTGCATGAAAAAATAAATGTATTAAGGTTAGATCATCTCACCTCTCTTTTTTTTTGTAAAAAACTTTCGACAAATTTGGTTTTATTAAAATTTTCAGTAGGGTTACTCCCACCGTATCCCACCAGAAATAAATAAATAAATTTAGGCATTCTAGACAGATATCTTCAATTAATATTCTTACCATGCTACTAAAATAAAACCCAACTGTAGTAAAGTAGAAAGACAGCATCCTATAAAAGTCAAATCCGCGTCCAAGCCGATAGATGTCACGACTCAATGTTTGTTCACCATTGCCATTGGCCACCTTAGCCTCAAAGCTTGAAATTTGATTCATTCCCACATCACGCCCCTTACCGACTTGTATGTACTCATGATGTGTGACATTTCCTTCTCTCATTGTCGAGTTAAAACCTAAGAACATTGAATTCAGTAAGTGCATTTTAGGTAAGGGATGTCTGCAAGATAGTTGTATGAGATGCAGACTTACCAGAAAAGATGTCTTCACTTAGATTTATAGTCTTAGAGGCTTTACTTATGCCACCCCTAGTAATATGGAAGAGTCTATCAAAAATATCAGGATGGCCATAATGGAACCGAACCCTGTATTACATTACAATAATGAGCTATATACATAAAAAGCCTCATGATAAAAAGAAAACGTGCATCTTGCATAAAAAATACAAGCATGAAAAATATCAAATCAAACTTTTTTTTTGAGATTAGGACGGAGGATGCACACTCACTCACACCACACCACACGCACATGCGCATGTGCGTCCTAGTGAAACCAGGGGCAGAGCCAAGAATTGGACATAGGGGCCAAGTTGAAAAGTTAAAATTTTGCATAGCGAATGACACATGCTAATCGGATTAATTAATGTACATGATTTTGAAGGCTTTTCTTGTGGGCGGCGTATGTGGTAAAAATTTAGTGAAAAATGACATTTCACCTTTATTGTTAGGCCTGCTTACCTCTCTAATCTGTTCGAAGGCTAATTGAGTAATCGTGGAAAGCCTGAAAGGCTCATCTCTACTGTTTTTTCAGGTAAGGGGTCTAATCCTGAATATCAATGTCTTGCGAGTTGCGACTATATATAGTACAATATAGTGGTACGTATCATCAAGGAAAAAAAACCGACCGGTTACCAGCGGTAACCGAAAATCCCGGTGGGAACCGGGAGGGGAAAAACCAGCCAAAAATTTTCAAATTTAAATTTGAATTTATGACTGCATAATGCACTTCCTATGTTGATTTAGGCCTTTTTTGTGCTAAATTACATATTGTATGACCTAAATATGCTTGAATTATTGTAATCGCAAGTCCCAAGTCCCAACATTTTTTATGTACAACATAGTGAAACTAGCAAGGAGGACTTTTTATGTACAACATCAGGCTCCTTCTAATTAATATTTGCATTCTTCCAATTGCTAATTACCAATAACCGATTTTCTCTGTTTTCCCAAGCGGGTTTTCCGGTTTATCCTAGTAACCGTTCCGGTAATCGGTTTAACAACAACCCCATTTCAATTTTCAATTTTCGAAATTTGCCTAGTTTTTTTTCTGGTAACCGCCCGGTTACCGTTACTGGCCGTCGGGAGGTTTTTGTTCCGATACCGATATTTTGATCCTTGCACATCATATAGGAGCTGAAAAGGGTACTCTAAGGCGAGGGATACACAACAAGGGATCTATAAGGCATATTAGCACTTGATTAATGTATGCACCCATAACATAAATACATAACATTATTAAAGTTACGAAGAATATAAAACTAAATTACTGATAGAGAAGGATAAGCGAGTGCATTGCATTGATTACATAGTTAAATTGGTGCTTGTACCTAGTAAAAGATAGATTAACACCACAGAGAAGGATAAGTAAAAGGGCACTAACATCATGCTTCGTTAGGTGCCTTAGTGACAGGTCATTAGAGGAGATAATCTTATCATTAAGGACTAATACTAGTAGTCAGACAACCATAGGGGGACCAAGCCCCTGCCAGCGCCCCCCCCTGGCCTTCGCCCCTAACTGAAACACATTCCAGGTCTCTTACGGATGTCGCTGGATAAATCCTAGATTTATCTTGTACCTCAAGGAGCACGGGCATGCGCTTACCCACTAAACACACACGCGTGTGTGAGGTGAGACGCACCGGGTCAATCCCATGGATCAAACCCAAGCGGGTGGCCTGCATGACGGCAGCACACGTCATTGATTCAACGCTCAGTTCTCAATCAAACAATATTTTACAATGTTAAAATAAAGTCAAATCTTTTTGAACCCCGGTTTCATCTCGTAACCACGTTAGTTACCTTTGTAGTACAAATTATCCAGCAAGGTCTGGGCTTCTTAGACGCATTTCTGTAACAATTTTTCAAAGCATATTGAATTGCTCCTTTTACTATTTAAACATTCACCCTTGCCAGGAACTAGTCATTTGCTATCGGTTACTAGACTTCCAGCAAAATTTCAAGATTGGGTGGACCAGCTGACCTAGCTATGGGTAGCTTGGTGATTAAGATTTAAATGTAATTGTGGCCACTTACCAGTGTTATTTATAAAAATACAGTTTAACTATCAGTTTTCAGATAAGTTGCAATTAATAGTTAGGGAAAACGTCCAATCTAGCTACTAACTGGAACATTTATAGACTTATGGGGATGCTAATCATGGTTAGCTCTTCTTTGGTCAACTCATAACTAACTTCACTTTAAATCAAGTTACAACTGTTGGAATGAACCTTGATCTATTCTAAAAGGCCAAAAGGTCAATATATCATGTACAGGGTAGGTGAATATGCAAAGAACACCCTAAGCTATATACATATCTAACAACAACTGCTCCACTTTATAGAAAACTCTTTAAGTTCTTTGTAGCACAATATATCATCCTACAACTACTTTTGACACATTAGGAATTTGGTATAGAACTTGCACATAATTTGATCTAGTATATAAATGTTTAAGTACGTAAGGATATGATGTTTTTTAGAAGGATTGCCTTGTAAGATAATGCTGAAATGAGTTCAAAATACTTCTCCATGGTCATGGTTAGGCCAAAAGGAAAAAAAGGTTCGGCCACACAAAGTTGTTATAAGCAGACCTGACAGTCAATTCAAATAGATTCCCATTTAAAAGAAATGCATTGAGTTAAAAAAACTTCTATATCAAAATGAAAATAAGATTACATACTTGAGAGGATTGGCCAGAACTCGTTGTCCAATGGTAACAAAACTGGTCTCTTGGTTGGACATAAACCAAGCAAGTGATGAAACACTAAGATAGAAAAAAATTCAAAAAATGTTACTAACAGAAATATTTAGAATAAATGACATACAAAATAGAATTGAACAGAACTTTGGATAGATGGACATACCTTCCAGTAAAAATATGCTCACGAAGGCCTAATATAGTGGGTCTGCTCTTTCCATACTTTTCATTCCCAAACTCCTCCAGCACGTTTCTCATTTTAAATGCCTCTTCAAGGTAATTATCCTACGAGTAAAGGAGCAATAATCACCAGTACTTTATTACCCAATGTACTGCTAACGGTTAGTCCCAATCGGTTCCATATAGTTTCCCTATGGTTTGTACATGCATATATTGACCAGTTAGTCCATGATGGATATTACTGGTGTTTCGCCCTATATCTAACCTGGTATGATAACCAAGGGTAGTGAGTTCAAGACCTAGGTAGAACAGTTTTAAGACACCCCAATGTCCACCAGTAAATGAACTCGATTTTTACAGTGTGCATGGACAGTGAAGAGTATCTGCCAGCAAATGAACACGATTTTGTAATGTGTTTGGGCAGTGACACGGTTTTGTGATGTGTCTAGGAAAACGCCAACCAAGTGCAATGTCATGTAGCCAATTTTGCCACAAAAAAAATTTGATGGTTAACGATGTTAGAATAGGACTCTATTTGTTTCCTTATCTGTACATGACAACCTCTTTGTACTCCCTATATATATTGTCCATTGGGCCCTCTTGAATAGACAAGACAGTATTCATAATATGGTATCAGAGCTAGGGCAAACCTAGCTCTTTCCGCTGCTACCACTGCCGCCAGGCCGCCGCTGCCGCCGCCGTTGCCAGGCCGACACTGACGAACCCCTCTTTTATCCCTCGGGCTCCGCTTCGCCTTCTCCGCAGCCACTTCGGGATCGGGAAGCGGAGCAGAAGGGAGAAGCAGGCGAGTCGCCATCCCCGGCCGCAGCTTTCCTCTCTCGTGGCCACTAACAAGGACATCGGCAAGCGTAGGGGGCTTCGTCATGAGTACTCGACGACGAGACCACCGCGATGCTCGCGCTGTCGCCTCTGAGCTCCTCTCCACTGTGCAGCGATTTCGCGGGAGCTGCTGTTCGCCTCGGCCGTCGCCCCTCGGGCCGCCTTCACCGTCGCTCCTACTGCCGCCTCCGCTGTCGCCCCTCCGGCCACCTATGCCGCCGCCGCCCTCGGCCCGCCTCTGTTAGGTTCGGGTAGCCGCCCCTCAGGGAACCCTAATCCCTGAGGAGGCAGGCTGTTATACAGCCGGGCCGGTTGGGAGCCGACCGGGCGTTTAAAAAGAAAAGAAAAAAACGTCGATCTAACCCCCGCGCCGTCCAGCGCCGCCTGTTAGACTTCGTTACCTTGGTCGCCGCGCCGTCCAGCGCCGCCTACCAATAGCTTCCGTTCCATCCGCTTTGATCCCATTCTAGGAAACAAAGCTTAATGGAATGAACTACAGGTTGTGGTCTTCACTCATGGAGATCACGTTCGATGGTCTCGGCCTTTGGGGACATGTTACTGGTACCCAACCTTGTCCGCTGTCGCCGGTTCCGCCTCCATCTAGACAGCCTACTTCTACATCTCCTACAGATGATGAGGCCGCCAAGAAGGAGGCAGACACCGCTGCTTCTGGTGCTGCTGATGAGGCTTATCAGTATGCCATATATGCTTTTGAGCGCTGGTGTGCTGATGAGGCCCGCGTTAGAGCCATCCTGGTGGTCAGCGTCGACGACCCCATCCAGCCAGACATTGTTGGTCTGCGTGCCACTCGTCAGATCTGGGAGTACTTACACGAGCGATACCAGCAGAGTAGCGATGCTCAGTTCTTTTTGCTTCAACGTGAGTTGGAGACGCTTCACCAGGAGGACTCCTCCGTCGATGATTTCTTCCGAGCCCTGGCCAGTCTCTCGCGCCAACTAGATGAGTTGACTTCTCCGCTCTGCCAAGCGTGTCATAAAGTGCAGAAGGCGGATCGTGATCACCTTCGTCTTTATGATTTCGCCTGCCGTCTTCACCCAGAGTTTGAGCCTGTCATGGCTCAACTGTTGAGCCGTTCACCACGACCAACAGTCACCGCGGCACTTTCGACGCTTCGTGCTGAGGAGCTTCGCCGTGGGTTAGCAGCACAGTTTGTTCCAGTTGTGCTTGCTACATCTTCTTCGACTACACCAACGGTTTCTCCTTCGACTACAGTTCCTTCTCAGGTGCCTGTTTCTGCTCCTGTTTTTGCATCAACTGGGGTTCAGTGCAACTATTGCAAGAACTTCGGACACGACTATCAGCGTTGTGCGGTGCGAAAAAAGCAGAACAAGGCATGTGGAGGTCCACGCTCCAAGGGAGAACAGGGAGGTCCTTCCTCGACTGGAGCACGCATCAAAGACATCAGATTTTCTCGGCGAGGTGACTCGGTTGGCGGCTCTCGCTGTGGTCTACTTCAGCAGCTCTCTCCGGCCAAGAGAGTTCGCTAGTCTAGCTCAGACGTCTCCTCCAGGTACCTCTTGGGTTCTAGATTCTGGTGCCTCTTTCCAAATGACAACGAATTCCACATCTCTCACTTCAGTAGGACCACCTGTTTTCCCTATCTCTGTTCAGATAGTTGTCAGTATTCCTCTGTCTGTTAGCTATCAGGGCACTCTTTTGTCCACTGACTTTTCTGTTCCAGCTGTTTCCCATGTTCCCCAGCTCACCATGTAGCTTCTCTCGGTGGGTCAGCTCACCGATCTCGGCTGTAGGGTTGGTTTTGACTCTCACACCTGTTTCATTCAGATCGATGCATGTGGGCGGTGCATTTGAACTGGCCGGCGCCGTAGGGATCGTCAGGGCCTCTACATCCTTGATCGCCTCCATCTTCCGTCCACTTTAGTTACTCCTATCACCCCTACGTCTACTTCCCCGCCACTGCTGCCACCACCTCTGGCGTCTTTGCGCAGTGGCATCACCGTTTAGGTCACTTGTGTGGTTCCCGCTTTTCTTCATTAGTTCGTCAGGTGTTCTTAGACGTGTTACTGTTCACACGGCCATGTTTTGTCAGGGGTGCAACTGGGCAAGCAGCAACAACTTCCTTATCATTCTAGTGAGTCCTTGTCTTCTCGTCCTTTTGACTTAGTTCATTCCGATATATGGGGACCTGCACCTATTGTCTCTAAAGGCGGGCATAAATCTTATGCTATCTTTACTGATGATTATTCATGTTTTACATGTATTTTCCATATCTCTAATCGTGGTCAGTTTCTTGCGATCTATCGTAGTTTTGCAACGATGGTTCAGATCGCTTGATTCATCATTTGTATTTTTCGTTGTGATTCTCTTTGGCAGTCTCGCTCGGTGCTTTTGACATTTTCTTTCTGAGCAAGGCACCCTTTACCAGTCTTCTTGTCCTGGTGCTCATCCTCAGAATGGGGTTGCTGCGCGCAAACATCATCATCTGATTGAGACTGCCCGCACTCTTCTTCTTGCCTCTCATGTTCCACCATAGTTCTGGGCTGAGGCTGTTTATACGGCTGCATATCTCATCAATATTTAGCCTTCTACTGCTCTTAAGGGTGTCAGACCTATCGAGCGTCTCAAACTCATGGTGTCTCCTACAGCACAGCCTCTAGTTCCCAAAGCACCATCGGCTCGTTTCTCTAGTATTCACTACTCCAGACGTCCTCGTCCTTCACCAGTCTCCTCTTCTGATATCTTGCTGACACCCACATCTGATCCTCCTGATGATGCTCCTCCTTACATCCTTCGTGACCGGGCATCCCTTCGACCTCCTGATCGTCTTGGATTTGCTCCAATAGCTCATGCTATCTCTGTCACTGAGCCTAGTTCTTATCGTGAGGCTGCTGCTTATTCTGAGTGGCAGCTCGCTATGGCAGAAGAACTTGATGCTCCTCGACGTACAGAGACTTGGGATATTGTACCGACTCCTGTGCATGCTCGTCCAATCACGTGCAAGTGGGTGTACAAGATTAAGACCCGGTCTGATGGTACTATTGAGCACTACAAGACTCGCCATGTGGCCCCCGATTTTCAACATGAGTATGGTTGGGACTACAACGAGACTTTTACCCCTGTTGCCCATATGATCACTGTTCGCACTCTTGTTGTGGTTGCTTCTGTTCGCCAGTAGTCTATCTCTCAGCTGGATGTTAAGAATGCTTTTCTTAATGGTGTTTTGCATGAGGAAGTCTACATGCAGCCACCACCTGGGTATTCTGTTCCTGTGAATATGTCTGTTGTCTTTGTCGTGCTCTTTATGGCCTCAAACAGGTTCCTCGTGCTTGGTTTGCACGTTTTACCTCAGTGATTACTGCTGTTTGTTTCACTGTCAGTTCCCACGATCCTACTCTTTTTGTCTATGTCTCATCTCGGGGTAGGACACTGCTTCTTATGTATGTTGATGACATGATGATTCTGTTAGAGATATATGTATAGTGTGTTATTCCCTATTGTTATGAGGGGTTATTTGCATATTTACCTCCTGTACTTTGTCTATATATATTGGCCCTTTGGCCTCCTGGAAATATAAGTTGTTATTCCTAACATGGTATCAGAGCCCATTAGGGTTACCTATTCCGGACGCACAACTCGTCCTCCCCTGCCCTAGTCGGCTTCTCTCCATACCCTAGCCGCTGCAGCCGGCTTCTCTCCCCTCCCGTAGGCAACGCCGCCGCTTGTCTCGGTGGAGGAGACCGCAGATGCCGGCCCGTAGACGCCAGCCACGCCTCCACCACCGTCGCCTCTCGGACGCCGTTGCCATCGTCGCCGCCTGCCGCGAAGATTGCCACCGTCGTCGCCGCGAGGTCCGCCGCCGCTTCCGCCGGGACGCCACCGCTCGCCTCCGAGGCCACCCGCCGACTTCTCGCCGCAGATTCTCAATCGCCGGGTCGCCGAAGTCTCGCCGCCGCCGGGCTCCGTCGCCGTCGCGGTTCTCGCTCGCTGCTGACGCAGTGGAACCCTAGTTCCCGTGCGATCGCGTTTCTCGTGGGCAAGGCGCGCCGCCCATTTCTTTAACCGCGTGAGTTTTGAGCAGGAGCGAAAAAAAAACGTCGTTCTAACCGCCGCGCCGTCTGTTAGACTTCGTTGCCTTGGTCGCCCCGCCATCCAGCGCCGCCTACCAATGGGCATCGTTTCCCTCCCTCGCTGTCCGGTGATCTTCAATGGTGTTAATTACACCAACTTCGTATCTCACATGCGCATCCACATGCGTGGTCTTCATCTCTGGGACGTCCTCTCTGGCGATGTCACCTGCCTGACTTGCCCTACTCCTCCGACGGAGCCTACGCCTGTCGCATTGCCCCCGACAGCCAACAAGGATGCTATTGAGGCCACTCGCCTTGCTGATGATGTGGCTGCCTCTGCCTACCAAGAGGCTCTGGATTCCTACACGGATCAACTGACCGCCTACACTCAGTGGTACGACAACGACGCTCGGGCGGCTACTGTCTTCATCGCCAGTGTTCAACCTCAGTTCTCTTCTGAGGTTGTGGGACTCCCTTCGGCTTTCTAGATGTGGCTCACTTTCATCAGCGCTACGAGCCCTAAGGTGATGCCCTTTACTTGTCCGTGGTCCGCCAGGAGCACTCTCTTCAGCAGGGTGATGCTACTGTTGACGCTTTTACGCCGAGTTCTGCATCAAGCGCCACCGACTCTCTTCGACCGCTATGTTCGTTGCTTGGTCGCCCATGCCGACTGGAGTTTCGTAGCGTCTCACGATTTCCTTACTCGCGCCGTCCCGAAGTTCGAGCGAGCGTGCCCAGCTTCTTGCATGTCACCCTCGTTTCACTCTTCTGGAGGCTCTTACAGAGATACGTGCAGAGGAGACTCGCCTAAGTGGTGCTGGTCTGATGCCACTCCCCTCCGTGCTCGCCGCCGCCCACCGCTACACCGATCGCTTCCACGTTTCAAAGACACCGCTTCCTCCAACGGCTACAACAGGTGGTGGTGGCCGCCCTCCATCTGGCGGTGGCCGTCCTCGCTGCTCCTACTGCGACAAGGTCAGCCACATTGAGTCCCAGTGCTATAACAAGCAGCGGCGTCTTTCACGCCTTTCTTCTACTAGCACTGGCCCTGGTGCTTCTACATCAACGTCTGCATCGACTCTTCAGTTAGCTCTCATCGAAAGCGAGGAGATAGCCGACTTCGACACCGCTTGCCGCTTGTGTTCTCCTCGATGTGTTCTCGCAGTTACGCATCGACTCTTTGGGCAATGCGAAACCACCTCCTACACTGTCAGGTACCTCCCTGTGGATTCTTGATTCCAGAGCATCTTTTCACATGACTTCTGATTCTTCCACTCTGTCTTTCATTATACCTCTTGATTCTCCTGTCAGTGTTCTTACTACTGATGGTACCACTCTTTCTGTCTCTGGTCGAGGACCCTTAGCAACTCATCTTTTCATGTTCCTTCTGTTGCTCATGTTCCTCGCCTAACCATGCAGCTTCTTTCTGCTGGGCAGATTACTGACCTTGGTTATCGGGTCATTCTTGAATCTGACTCTTGTTGTGTTCAGTACCGCCACACAGGGGCTCTGGTTGGTTCTGGCTCTCGGCGCCTTGACTCACAGCGTCTCTGGGATCTTGACTGGCTTCACCTTCCTTCCGCTGCCACCGTCGCCGCCAGTCTCTCCGTTTCTGCCACCCCGTCTACCAGCTCTTTCCAGCAGTGGCATCACCGTCTTGGTCATCTGTGTGGATCTCGTCCGGCGTCTTTAGTTCGTCGTGGTCTTCTAGGGTCTGTCTCAGGAGACATGTCTTTAGATTGTCAGGGTTGTAAGTTAGGGAAACAGATCCAGCTTCCCTATTCTCATATTGAGTCAGTGTCTCAGCGTCCTTTTGATCTTGTTCATTCAGATGTTTGGGGTCCGGTTCCCTTCATTTCGAAAGGGGGTCATCGATATTATATCATATTTATAGATGATTTCTCTCGCCACACTTGGATATATTTTATGTCTTCTCGTAGTGAGGCCTTCTCTATCTATAAACAATTTGCCACTATGGTTTGCACACAGTTCTCCACTCCTATTTGTGTCTTTCGTGCTGACTCTGCTGGCGAGTACCTCTCTCGTTACCTGTGCAGCTTCCTTACTGAGCAGGGCACTCTCGCTCCTCTTATCCTAGTGCTCATGCTCAGAATGGTGTCGCTGAACGCAAGCATCGTCACCTCCTTGAGACGGCTCGTACATTGATGATTGCCGTCTCTATTCCATCTCACTTTTGGGCTGAGACTGTTTCCACTGCCAACTATCTCGTCAACATTCAGTCCTCTTCTGCTCTTCAGGGTGAGATCCCTGTTGAGCGTCTTTGTGGTCTTCTTCCAGACTACCCTGCCCTTCGTCTGTTTAGCAGTGTTTGCTACGTTCTCATCGCACCTCGAGAACGCACCAAACTGACTGCCCAGTCTGTTGAGTGTGTTTTTCTGGGATATAGTGCCGAGCACAAGAGCTATCGGTGTTGGGACCCTTTTGGTCGACGGATGCGTATTTCTTGGGATGTGACTTTTGACGAGTCTCGTCCCTTCTACCCACATCCTGCCTCTCCTTCGGTTTCCTCTGTGGAGTCCCTGTCTTTTTTTACTTTTCCAGATACACCCATCTCTGTCTTGCCCTCGTCCACCTGTCCCACTGAGTCTCCACATATACCTCCTGAGGCCTATCCGCAGTTGTCGCCGCCTGCTTCGTCTCCTGCAGCTCCTCAGGCTCCTCCCACTCTCTTCTACACTCGTCGACCTCGTATTGAGGATCTTCCAGATGAGCCATCTTCCTCAGATATTTCATCTTCTCCTGATGCTCCATCTTCCCCTGATGGGTCATCATCTCCTCGCTACGCTCTTCGCGATCGTCAGTCTATTCGGCCTCCTGCCCGTTTTGGTTTTGCTGGTGCAGCTACCCATGAGCATGTCTCCTACCGGGATGTTGTTACTCACCCTTAGTGGCAGCATGCTATGGCCGAGAAGATTGTTGCCCTCGAGTGTACTGATACTTGGGATCTTGTTCCTTTTCCATCTCACTCTCGTCCCATCACGTGTAAGTGGGTCTATAAGATTAAGACTCGTTCTGATGGTTCTCTTGAGCGCTATAAGGAGAGTCTTGTTGCTCGTGGCATCCAGCAGGAGCATGGTCATGATTACGACGAGACTTTTGCTCCTGTGGCTCACATGACCACTGTCGCACTCTTCTTTTGGTGGCATCTGTTTGCCACTGGTCTGTTTCTCAGCTTGATGTCAAGAATGCCTTTCTTAATGGCGAGTTGCGTGAGGAGGTCTACATGCATCCCGCCACCTAGGTATTCTGTTCCTGAGGGCATGGTCTGCCGTCTTCGTCGATCTCTCTATGGCCTTAAACAAGCCCCTCGTGCTTGGTTTGAGCGCTTCTCCTCTGTTGTCACTACTGCTTGCTTCTCAGCTAGTGATCATGATCCTGCGCTCTTTGTCTACACTTTGTCTCCTGGTCGAACTCTTCTTCTTCTGTATATTGATGATATGATCATCACCGGAGATGATTCTGAGTACATTGCTTTTGTCAAGGCTCGTCTGAGTAGACAGTTCCTTATGTCGGATCTTGATCCTCTTCGTTACTTCCTTGGGATTGAGGTTACTTCTGCTCCAGATGGTTTCTTTATGTCCTAAGAGAAGTATATTCAGGATCTTCTTGATAGCGCCTCTCTCACTGATCAGTGTATGTTGACACTCCCATGGAGCTCAATGTTCATCTCCGGCCCTCTGATGGTGAGCCACTTTCTGATCCGACTCGCTATCGTCATCTTGTTGGGAGTCTTGTCTACCTTGCTGTTACTCGTCCGTATATCACTTATCCAGTCCACATTCTGAGTCAGTTCGTCTCTGCTCCCACTCAGGTCCACTACAGCCACCTTTTTCGAGTTCTGCGATACCTTCGTGGGACTATCTCTCGCCGTCTCTTTTTTCCGCATTCCAGCTCGTTACAGCTTCAGGCTTATTCGAATGCTACTTGGGCCAGCGATCCCTCTGATCGCCAGTCTATCTCTGCTTACTGTATTTTTTCTTGATGGTTCTCTCATTGCTTGGAAGACGAAGAAACAGACTACAGTATATCGTTCCAGTGCAGAGGCTGAGTTGCGAGCTATGGCTCTCTTGACAGCAGAGATTACATGGCTACGGTGGTTACTTGAGGATTTTGGTGTTTTGTCACTACACCGACTCCACTCTTGTCAGACAATACAGGTGCTATCAGTATTGCTCGTGACCCTATGAAACATGAGTTCACCAACTATATTGGTGTTGATGCTTCCTTCATGAGGTCTTGTATGCATGATCAGGTGATTGCTCTTTAGTATGTGCCTTCCGAGCTTCAGATAGCGGATTTCTTCACGAAGGCCCAGACTTGAGCACAACACGGCTTCTATCTCTCCAAACTCAGTGTTGTTGATCCACCATGAGTTTGAGGGGGTGTTAGAAATATATGTATAGTGTGTTATTCCCTATTGTTATGAGGAGTTATTTGCATATTTACCTCCTGTACTTTGTCTATATATATTGGCCCTTTGGCCTCCTGGAAATATAAGTTGCTATTCCTAACAGATTGCTCCTTCATCACAGGTGATGATTCCTCCTTCATCACATATGTGAAGAAGCATCTCAGTAAGCAATTTTTTATGACTGATCTTGGTTCTCTTACATACTTCCTTGGGATTGAGGTCTCTTCCATACCTGAGGGCTACTACCTCTCCCAGTAGAAGTATGTCTAGGATCTTCTTGATCGGTCTGGTCTGACTGATACTCGCACTACTAAGACTCACATGGAACTATCCTTCCAGCTTCGTGCCACTGATGGTGATCTTCTAGGGGATCCTACTCGATATCGTCATCTTGTTGGGAGTTTGGTGTACCTTGTGAGCACTCGTCCTGATATTGCTTATGCTATTCATATGTTGAGTCAGTTCATAGCTCGTCCTACCCATCTTCACTACAGTCACCTTCTTCGTGTTCTTCGCTACTTGCGTGGGACTATCTCTCGTCGTTTGTTTTTTTCCTAGCTCCACACCTCTACAGCTTCAGGCGTACTCCGATGCGACCTGGGCTAGTGATCCTTCCGATCGCCGTTCTCTTTCTGCTTACTGTATTTTTCTTAGCTCCTCCCTGATTGCCTGGAAGACTAAGAAGCAGACTGCAGTTTCCCGTTCGAGTGCAAAGGCTGAGTTGAGAGCTATGGCAGCAGTGACAGCAGAGGTTACTTGGTTGAGGTGGCTACTTACAGATTTTGGAGTACCTGTGTTGAGACCTACGACTCTTTTGTCTAACAGTACAGGTGCTATCAGTATTGCCCGGGATCCAGTGAAGCATGAACTCACCAAGCACATTGGTGTAGATGCTTCATACACTCGCTCATAGGTGCAGGAGGGAGTACTTGCTTTACAATTTGTGCCATCAGAGTTACAGGTTGCTGACTTCTTCACGAAGCCACAGACTAGAGCACAAGATTTGTATTTTCTCTTCAAACTCAGTGTGTGTGATCCACCATGAGTTTGAGGGGGGGTGTTAGAATATGACTCTATTTGTTTCCTTATCTCTATATGGCAACCTCCTTGTACTCCCTATATATATTACCCATTAGGCCCTCTTTAATAGACAAGATAGTATTCATAACAAACGAGTTCTGGTGGTGAGGCCAAGAGCCCAAGAGGGTCATAAGGATGGACCAAGGCCTGGTTGCGCTTAGGCATGAGGGGTAGTGTTTATGTATTACTAGATTGTCTGCCTTCTACAACAACTTAAGCCTAGGGTGAACTGGTTGATGCATGGAACCTAACATGTACAATGTGAAAAAAAAAATCAAAATTGTACCTGATTCATATCAATGGCCTGGAGTGCTTCTCCCCTGGTGAAAATTATGGCATGGTTTTGATTTTCAGGTTTTCCCTCTCCAATATCTGTGGGTTTGCCAGGAAGCTTGATGCGGTAAATTTCCTAAATCAAGTTTAAGAACAAGTATGAAAATGTCATTGAATTAAACGTACATATGCAAAAATAGTGAGTTGTTGCTTAACATGAGTTTTTTTATTGTATAAATTGGTAGCATACAAATTAATGAGAAACTACGAAGTGTAAGTGTGTGACACGCCACTACAAACTTCAAATGGAAGTGTAAATTTTAATGAATGGTGATTATCCAGAAATGGGACCTTAACATGACATTTTTCTACCATCACAGTAAACTTCAATTCAATAAAGCTTCAAATAGAAGTGTAAATTTTAATGAATGGTGATTATCCAGAAAAGCTAATGAAGTGAAGTGAAAATATGTATCTTTATGTTCAGTAAGCACCTCATCATACTTTTCACCGTCTCCTTTGACAAGAACAGAATAATATGTCTTCTCTGTCGTTCCATTTCTGGTCGGAGATTCTACTTCATCGATGTAAGCAACACGTAATGATGGATACCTGTGCAATTTAAATGTCAGATGGAGTGGAGTAACCTTGTTATTTAAGGGATCTCTTTTGCAAAGTAGAAAGCACTAGATTTTGTACGTTATCATGAGATTAAGGATGTTCACATAGCAAGCTTTGTCTTTGGCATCCTTGGACATTTTTTGCATGCCATAGACTTGACAAGAGACAACATAGGTGAATTTGATATCAGCAATGGCCCCTTCCATATCTGCACCGGCCCCTTCCATATCTGCATTGGCCAATCCCTCTTGAGAGGACACTGTTGTTCTATTATGGTACAATTTAGCTGAAAAATACTAAAATGAAGGCAAAATACATACAGATTTACAAAGATTGGGAAAAAGACGGAGAAAGAACAAATCTAACCAAGGTTACCTTTATCTTGTATACATTGAATCTTAAGTGCTGTCCTATAGTACATCATTCCTCTCACTAGCAACATAAAAGCAGATAGTTAGACAACAAGTTAGATGTAATTAATGTACTACAAGATTGCATTAGTGTATTTACCAGTTCTGGTGAGTGTTTGACCCCTATAAGATGCCCAGGGACAGATTTCTCGCATATTTGGTTTATGTGCTTCTTCGTCCTTTCGTTTAAAATTTATCCGCTCAAGAAAATTCTTCCATTCATCTATTAGCATGCAAGAAGTCATGATGATAAATCATTTTCTGACAGCAGAAGATAATTAACTTGCCCGATTGTGAGATAAAAAATGTAAGAATTACCTGGATATATTTTTTGTAGATAGAATAGTATGGAGATCCCATCCTCATTCTTTTTATAAAGATCCTCTTCCAAAAAGAGCACCTCCTCTTTGAAGTATGGAGTTAAAACACTGATGCAAGAGCAGAAAGGCTGTCTATGAAATATCCTTTTCCGCAAACATTTATTATTGAGAGGTGCTGGAAATAATGCGTATATACACATGTTTCCAGTAAATTCCAAATGTCATTGCTGACATTGCATGAGTCATTTATGTTGGACAGCCATTCTTGACAAGAGATACGATCGGACAGAATTTTTTTAACTAGTCAACCTTAGCAAACAGTTCAAAGTAGAGTGAAACTAGGTGCCAAGAAAAAAACCAAAAACCTTGCCAACATGGGTTGGTGAAAGAAATGACGTGGTGGGTGGGTGAGTTGGGTTTCTTACCTGAAGGACATCATGCTGCGGACCTTTGGAGCCCTTGGCATTTTCATAAAAAGTGAGTTTGCAAAGAAAGTGATCCTGCGCCGAGCTTCCAAGTTCGTTGGTACATATATTGCAGATTCTTTTGTTGTCAACAACAATTGAAGCCTAACACACTGTTAACACAGATTTCCAATAGATAATGAGAGGACACTAGTGCCTGTAAAGTTATAGGAAAATGAATATTACTATTGAAATAAGTTGCTCAAAAGGACAAATGACCTTCTCCCTCCAAACTTCATCCTTTATTGAGTCCAGATTTATATTTGCAAACAATTGATTGTCTTTGTTTTCATCCTTCAAAATACTACATGATTTAAAAGAAAGATGATTGTCAGAAATTACTCTTGAGGAGGGTGCACACTTCAGCACAGATCTTACCCTTGTCCATTCTTCATAATGTCCTGTGTGATGATTTCCATTATATCTTGTAACAGATTGGCAATCTGTGTTTTTATTTGGTCAATGTCCTTTTCCTTTTCCTTTTCCTTGTCCTTGTCCTTGTCCTTGTCCTTTTCCTTTTCCTTTTCCTTGTCCTTTTCCTTGTCCTTGTCCCCATGATCAGTTTTCTGTGGATAAAACCATTTTTGGATGTTTAGAATGAAAATGTGGTGCAGAAAAGATATTTGGTTAAGAAAACACAAGAATATTGGTTATTAGTACCAATAGTAGAGTTAGCAGCTTATCAAACTTAGCACTTAGCTGAGGAAGTTCATCCAATCGAAATTCTTTCACAAGTGACCGACGATGTATGCTATCTTTAATGCTATCATGTATTTCATCAACAACTCTGTACCCATGAAGCGATGCAATATGAAGTAAATTAGTTAGCCACATAAACATATGCTAAATTAGTTGTCCAAGTATAAACACAAGCTCAAACATCAGCTGAGGGGACAAAAGAAAAGACGGCTTACTTCTTCTCACTTGATTCTGCTATAAGGCTGTGCAGAATACTTAACAATGTCTCGTAGCATTCTATTACGGCATAATAGGTATATGGATCCTGGTTTATCCTCTTTATCAATTCTTCATCTTTTTTCTTGACACTCTTTGCCATGTCAAGCGCAATTGGAATCTAAAATATCATAGCCATGAGTACCACAGTACTGCCTTGGGGAGAACATTGAGTAGTCCAATTAGTGGAAGATTGAAAGAATGTACCTTACTAGCAAGAAGGAAAGGAGGCCATTGAAAAACACTAGTTTCATCCATCGAGGATGGAACAATCAATAAATTTCTCTCCCTGGAAACAAACACAAACACAATCTTAGAAGCATGTTAACAAAAGAAGGAAAGAAAGACTAACACAAAATACAAACCTATTGTTTATTAAGTCCTCTTCTCGCAAAGAGCTAATAAATGCATTCCATATGTGGGAGAATTTATCAATGTGCAAATTTTTGTCATCCTGGTTAAAAGAGTTTACACCACAAGCATAAAACAACAACAATAAATCCACTATCAAGTGAACCAAACAGAGCGCCAGAAAAAAAATTGCTAACAAAATTTAGCGAAACTCGACCTCTTGACTACCATGCTTAGGCACAAGATATTTGTGAAAAGCTCTTGGGATTGCCTCGAATCTCGATCTTAACATTCCAAGGGTTCGGATCTGCAGAAAGGTAAACATCCTGCAAGCATTAGTGGTAGTAACTAAAGCGTCAACACACCAAGGGTACAGATAGTCATATGCTACCCACCTCACCCAAGCGGCTGAAGGCACCATTCACTCCACCACATATTGTGGAAAAAATGGCATACCATATTTGTGTGTCCATGAAGTATACCTATATGACAAATTCAAATTAACAGCGCACGGTAATGAGGAATTGAAAAGCCGCCCAAAAAAAAAACATGAATAGATACATACCATGACAATTGGTGCCCATACAGTAATAACAACACCTAAATTATGCTGCACTGTGAAAATTCAGCATCCTATCAATGCTTGAAACTTTATGCAAAGGAAGAAATTACATATAATACATTGCTACAACATAATCTTACAGTATGGAAAGAACTCATGCCAAGCGTATTGCCCCTGTCCCAAAAACATAATCGTCCTAGTAGGTCCAACAAGAGGAGAAATCTGTGAATAGTAACCATAACACAAATAATCTCAGTACACTTTGCATATTTGAAGTTACACGAGAACAAAATTTGGTTACAAGTAACACAAATAACAAAAGGGGTTAGAGAAAGCAGGTGCTAGTTGATCCACCAATCCTAAACCAGCTAAGTTAGTTTAACCCATCAATTGTGTTTGGCAACACAACTATTTAGTCTAAAATAATGTTTGGCTTCATTAAAAAAAATCAAGAACGCGGAAAAGTTTTGTGTGTCATTCCATTAAGTAGAGACCACACCAATTACAAGATCAAAACCAAGAGTAGCCTAACAACAAGATGAAACAAAAAACAAAGGAAACCAAAGAGGCAACAAGAGCAACAAGGGAACTAAAAGAGGGGCAACCCCATGACGAAGGAGGGATTACTCCTGCAACAGCAACACCTCCAAGCATCGAGCTCCCACCATGCGCTAGTTTACAAATTCGTCGGTGATGCGTTGTAACAAAGTGTATAAGGGTGTGTGATCCTGCGTGAAAACCCTGCAATTGTGTTCCTTCCAAATCATCCAAGCAACTAAAATGATGCAAGAATCTAGGGACTTCTTCTGCTTTCTTCCGAGTTGGGCATGCATGCCTGTTCATAATTCAACCTAGTTCACCTGACCGACCGGGACAAATCGGTTTAGCCCCAACAGCGAAAGGAATTGACCCCAAATCTGCGCAGTAACCGCATAGCCAACAAGAAGGTCTATTGTCTCCCGCGAGTGAAGGCAAAAGACACACGCCTTGGATTGGAAGACCGTGACGCTACAACCGATCGACCGTCCAACACCGACCACGAATAGCGAGCCATAGAAAGATTTTGCACTTCAAAGGAGCCCAAGCCCTCCGAAGAGCATCTGTGCAGGAGAAGAGAGAGGATCCAAAGAAGAAAGCCCTATAAGCCGAGCGTGTAGAGTAGAGACCCGAAGCCTCCTAACGCCAACAAATGGTGTCATTAATTAGGGTAGCATGATTATGAATATATAAAGTAAATTCATGAGGATTAATTGGGCTAGTTAACTTATTTCACCTTTTTATTGGCTTAGCCCTATCGAGTTAGGAGGGATAAAGTTCTTTGACTGGATAAAACTAATTGTTCCTAACCTAGAGGTATTTGACGGGCTAAAACCTCTTAGATACCTCTTAACCCCAAACCAAATGCAGCCTTAGGATTTCCATCCTCACTATGCATCAAAGGGTTAAGCCAGCTGTAGAAATTATTCCCTACACAATGTGTTGCTCTAACACTTCTACAAATTATCGCCCCTTGTGTATTATGTCCCTGATGGTATGGTTTGTTGCCTTCGCCGCTCTCTCTATGGGCTCAAGCAAGCACCTCGTACTTGGTTTGACCGCTTCTCATCTGTTGTAGACTTCTCTGCTAGTGATCACCACCCTGCTCTCTTTGTTCACACATCTCCTCCCGGTCAGAGCTCCTCCTCTATGTGGATGATATGATCATTACTAGAGATGACTCAATACATGTCTTATTTGGGTCCTCTTCGTTCTATGCCTGAGGGCTACTATCTCTCCTAGGAGAAGTACATTTACGATCTCCTTTCTCGCGCTTGTCTCACTGATCAGCTCATGGTGGATACTCCTACTTAGTTTGGTGTTCACCTTCAGCCCACAGATGGTGAGCCTCTTGAGGACCCCACTCGCTACCACCGTGTCAGGAACCTCGTCTACCTTGAGATCACTCGACCTGATATTTCTCACCCAGTTCACATTCTAAGTCAATTTGTTTCTGCTCCCACTTAGCTCCACTACAGTCACCTTCGTGTTCTGCGATATCTTCGTGTGACCATCAGTCGTCGCCTTTTTTTCTCGCTCCAGCTCTCTATAGCTTTAGGCGTATTCTAATGCGACCTGGGCTAATGATCATTCTGATCGCCGGTCTCTTTCTGCCTATTGTTTTTCCTTGGTTCCTCTTTGATTGCCTAGAGGACCAAGAAGTAGACTGTCATTTCTCGTTCGAGTGCTGAGACTGAATTGCGAGCCATGGCGCTGTTGACAACTGAGATCACTTAGCTTCAATGGCTAGGACTTCAGTGTTTCAGTTCCTACACGGACTCTTCTCTTATCGAGCAGCACTGATGCGATCAGCATTGCTCGAGATCCAGTACAACATAAGCTCACCAAGCACATCGGAGTAGATACTTCGAACATGAGATCGCAGGTGCAGGAGCAAATTGTTGCTCTTCAGTATATGTCTTCATAGATTCAATTAGCAGATTTCTTCACCAAGAGCCAAGGCATAGACTAGAGCTCACCATAACTTCAACCTCTTCAAACTCCATATTGTTGATCCATCATGAGTTTGATGGGGGTGTTAAGAGTATTGTTGCATAGGGGGTTATTTGCCCACTCATGTAGATGTACATATTCGCATTTTGACCCAATGAATGAATTAGGGTTCATTGCCTAAGAGGGGGTTATTTTCTTATTTGCCCAATCATGTAGTTGTACATATTGACCTTTTGGCCCAATGAATGAATCCATTGGTAACCGACCGGTAACCGAAAAAACCGGTGGGAACCGGGAGGAAAAAAAGCGACCAAAATTTTTCAAATTTAAATTTAAATTTATGACTAAATAATGCACTTCCTAGGTTGGTTTAGGTCTTTTTTGTACTAGATTATCTATTATATGAGCTAAATATGCTTGAATTATTGTATGAGCAAGTCCCAACATTTTTTAGATTATCCCCAATTCAATTTTCCAGTTTTGGTAGTGGTTTTTTCAGTTTTTTAAAGTTGTTTTTCTGGTTTTGGGCAGTAACCGATCCGGTTACCAGTTTTAAAACTTCGCCAATTCAATTTTCCATTTTAGAATTTTGACCGGTTTTTTTCGGTTTTCCGGTTACCAACCGGTTACCGTTACTAGCCGTCGGGCAGTTTTTTCTCCAGTTCCGAGTCCTCGGCTGGTACTGCACATGAACAATACCAGCACTATGGCATTAGGTGGGATTAAGAAGGGATTAACTTCCCCTATAAGAATATTTATTTCCCTAAATAACTGATTAGTTTCCTAGTATAGGGATGTCATGTGTAGAAGATATTGCACATGAATAGTACTCGTGGATACTGTAGCATCTAGGTAGCAGCGAGGAAACTTACTTGGCCGGTGCAATCATAGAGTAGATTAGGATGTCTTAGCTACCAAGTTATTGTTAGGATAGGATCCATCTATTAGGAAGGTTGTTATTAATAGGAAGGGTTATATTGAGTTGTTAGGGGCTCAACCTCTATATAAGAGGAGTTGCATGCTACCATTATCAATTAACGAAGAAAATATATCACGAGTTCCTAGTTTCTCCTCCCTGCCCTTGTGGTGTGGCTTCCTCCATGGCGTCATCACGCTACATGGGTCCAAGGGTACCTCGTTCAAGCCTTAGGGCCCTTATCTAAGCACACTCATTACATCTAGTATCAGAGCCAACCACCACAGCCTCTGCTGTCGAGTTATCCGTGCCGCCGCTGGTTTCACCGTTGCCATCCCCATGTACAATGCCACCGAAGCCAGCAGTGGTGCTACCTACCACCATGGCTTTTGTTGCCATGTCTTCCGTGGGAGAGTTGGAGGTCGTCAGCAACAAGGTGATCTCCACCACCAAGGATGTGAAGGTCGATCTCACCGACATGAAGACCATATTGGCGGACATGAATTCGATCTTTGCCAAGATGCAAGAGGAACTGCAACATGTTGCTGCGACTTTTGTGTCGCCTCTATCACCCTCGAAGTTGGCACCACTGTCGGCTCCACTGTTGTGATCCCTATGTGCGACGCCACTGGAGCCAGTCGTGGTGCTACCGCAGCCATTCGTAACAAACGCAACACCATCACCTCCCTTGAAGTCAGCACCACCACTAGTTTCGCCACTGCCATCCCCATGGGCAACGCCACTGAAGCCAGTCGCGGCACTGCCGCAACCCACCTTGGAGCATCCACAACTGTTGTCGTGCTTGTTGCGGATGCCACATCTCTTGATGCCATCCTCAGTGTCGGCGCCACCGCTGGTTCGTCGTTGCCACCCCCATGGGCAACGCCACCACAACCAGCCTTGGCGCTACCACGTCCACTACCATGCTTAATGTGGTTGCTACCGCTGTCGTCGATCGTGCTGCACCCACACATGTAGGCCATGCTCTTCAATGATCTATAACGATGTCAAAGCCTGTCGTCGACGTGGAGCTACCAAGGGCTACAACCTTAGCCACCACCATAGCTTGAGGACAAGATGCCGCGAAGGGAGGGAGAAGTTGTCATGTGCAGAAGATATTGCAAATGAATAGTACTCGTGGATACTATAGCAGCAACGAGGAAACTTCCTTGGCTAGTGCAATCAAGGAGTAGATTAGGATTTCTTAGCTACCAAGTTATTGTTAGGATAGGATCTCATCTATTAGGAAGGTTCTCCTTATTAATAGGAAGGATTAGATTGAGTTATTAGGGGCTCAACCTCTATATAAGAGGAGCTGCATGCTACCATTATTAATTAACGAAGAAAATATATCAAGAGTTCCTAGTTTCTCCTTCTCCCTGCCCTTGTGGTGCGCCTGCCTCCATGGTGTTGTCGCACCACATGGGTCCAGGGGCACCTTGTTCAAGCCTTAGGGCCCTTATCCAAGCACACACATTACAAGGGATTAGTTAATTGGTATCTTATCCAGGGATTAAAAAACCGGATTCGGCGGAAATCCTGGTCGACGGCCAGTACCGGTAACCGGCCGGTTACTGGAAAACCCGGAAGAAAACAGGTCAAATTTCGAAAAACAAAATTTGAACTGGGATTTTCCCAAAACTGCTAACCGAACCGGTTACCGCTCGGGAACCCGAAAAACCGAAAACCAGAAAAACCGGCTACTTTCTGTTTTATTAATGCTAAATATAATAAAAACTAATGTTTCAGTACGTAATCTAGCATAACAATGACTAAACCAATTTGAATTTAAAAGTTTTTACGATTTTTTCTACGTAACCGGTCGGTAAAAAGATTCTCGCCAGGATTAAGAAACCGTACTAAACCGAATCCCTATAGGGCGGAACGCGATAACCGGCGATTACACGGTTTTTGGGAAAAACCCGGTTGAATTTCGTTTGAATTTTCTTAAAAACCAACCGAAATTTGAATTTGAAATTTGAACTTGCAAAACCCGGGAAAACCGTAGGGATTTTGATCCGGACCGACCAAGAATCGCGGTTATCTACCGAATTTTATCTTCGACTTCGCGTGAATCGCAAGTATTTTTTTTCTCTGATCTTATCTATTAGTTAGGAAGTTTATCGATTAGTTAGGAAGTTTATCGATTAGTTAGGAATGTCCTCAATTAGATTGATCTTATACATAATTATTAGGAGAGTCCTCTATATAAGGGAAATTTTTTATTAATTAATCCTTTTTAAATTTTATTTTAAAGTTAACCCCTCGCGAACTTTATTTCCAATTCTGACCCGCTTTGGTCGCGCCATAGGATAAGTCCGCTAAAATAGCACTTTTTGTCACGCCATGGGTGGTGGCGTGACCAAACAACACTGTCACGCCACGGGTGGTGGCGTGACAAGAGCTTACCCAGATACGGGCTGGCGTGCCATGTTGTTTTGTCATACCACGGGCGGTGGCGTGACCAAATGGGTAAGAATTGGAAATAAAGTTCGGGGGGTTAACTTTAAAATAAAATTAAAAAATGGCTAATTAATAATAATAAAAATATATATATAAGGAGGCATATGTAATTGTTGACCTTAAGCAAGAAATAAACAAAGTTTAGTCTCCAACCGGTTGGCTAAAGATCGGAGCCTCCTTGTTCGTCAGGGAAAGTCCTGTCGAGCTTGGAGGGCGATCCCTCACCTCCATAGCTATCTACCGTACCACCATCTCCACCTCCTGCCAATCAACCCGTGCCATAACACTAGTCTTAGTCAAACTGGGCTGGGATGTCACACGTCAGACCCACACCCAAAGGTTCTATCGCCTCATCAGAATAAACATACATGTACGAACCCAGAATCACCATTCAATACATACCCGATGTGTCTAGTGCTAGCTAGCAGCCATCTCGTTAGCCCATATATGGGCCAACATACACCATGTTCCATATATCTGCACCCTAATCTATCATGCACCTATGCAGTGAAGCTGACACTCTAATACATGTTTAACAACCAAGGTATATCTAAATCATACCAACTCTTAAGCTTTCATTATCACCTCGCCTAAAAGGGTTTACCAAATTAGGTGAAGTATGTGCCATTGATGATTCATTGTTGTGCGCATAATATGTCAATTGACTCCCATGTCCATCTGAAGAGGATTGTCACACGCATTGATTAGGCGAGTAAGTTGTTAGAATAGGACTCTGGAATAGATTTTGGTTTCCTTATCTGTAACCCCTTTGTAATCCCTATTTATATTGCCCATTGGGCCCTATTGAATCAATGCACATTATTCATAACATGGTATCCGAGCCTAGGGTACTAACCTAGCTCTCCTTCCACGGCCATCCGCCGACGCCGCCACCCGGCGAGCCGCCGCCACATCCGGCCAGGCCGCCGACGCTGTCATTGCCGGCCGTCGTCGTCATCGCTTGCCGCCTCGCCGCCGAAGGTAGCGCCGCCGAGCCCTACGCCGCTTTTCGTGGCCGTGACGCCGCCTCTTCGCCGTCGTTGCGCCCGAGACCAACGCCGCCTCTCGCCATTGGTGACTCGAGCCCGACGCCGCCTCCGCTCGTCGTTGCAACCTCGAGCCCGACGCAGACACCGCCTCGGGACCGACCTTGCCGCCGCCGTCGCGTCGGCCGACCTCGCTGCTGGCCGCGTCGTTGCCCCCGAGCCCGACGCGAACGCCGCCTCAGACCGACCTCGCCCGTTCTTTGTCGCGCTGGGACCGACCTTGCAGCCGCCGTCGCGTGCGAGGGCTCCGGCTCCGGGGCAGCCGCTCTACTCACCGCCAGGCGAGCAGCATTCGTCTCGGACGCCGACCTGTTTTAAAGAAGTCGGCCTAGCCAAAAAAAAGAAAAAGAGAGAGAGTACGTCGCTCTAACTGCCTCGAAGTCCAGCGCCGCCTGTTAGACTTCGTTGCCTTGGTCGCCGTGTCGTCCAGCGCCGCCTACCGATGGCTTCCGTTCCATCTACTGCAATTTCATTCTTGGGAACAAAGCTTAATGGAACGAACTACAGGTTGTGGTCTTCACTCATGGAGATCACGCTAGATGGTCTCCGCCTCTGGAGACATGTTACTGGTACCCGACCTTGTCCGCCGTCGCCGGTGCAGCCTCCTCCCAGACAGCCTACTTCTACATCTCCTACAGATGATGAGGCCGCCATGGAGGCAGACATCGCTGCTGCTTCTGATGCTGCTGATGAGGCTTATCAGTATGCCATAGATGCTTTTGAGCGCTGGTGTGCTGATGAGGCCTGTGTTCGAGCCATCCTGGTGATCAGCGTCGACGACTCCATCCAGCCAGACATTGTTGGTCTGCGTGCCACTCATCAGATCTGGGACTACTTGCGTGAGCAGTACCAGCAGAGCAGCGATGCTCAGTTCTTTTCGCTTCAGCGTGAGCTGGAGATGCTTCGCCAGGAGGCAGGACTCCTCCGTCGACGATTTCTTCCGAGCCCTGGCCAGTCTCTGACGCCAACTGGATGAGTTGGCTTCTCCGCTCTGCCAGGCGTGTCATAAAGTACAGAAGGCGGATCATGATCGCCTTCGTCTTTATGATTTCATCAGCCGTCTTCGCCTAGAGTTTGAGCCTGTTAGGGCTCAACTGCTGAGCCGTTCACCACGACCGACAGTCACCGATGCTCTTTCGACGCTTCATGATGAGGAGCTTCGCCGCGGGTTAGCAGCATAGTTTGTTCCGGCTGTACTTGCTACCTCTTTTTCTTCGACTACACCAACGGTTTCTGCCTCGACTACAGTTCCTCCCCAGGTGTCAGTTTCTTCTCCTGTTTTTGCACCAACTGGGGTTCAGTGCAATTATTGCAAGAACTTCGGGCACGACTATCAGCGTTGTGTGGTGCAGAAAAAGCAAAAAAAGGCACGTGGAGGTCCACGCCCAGGGAGGCGAGGAGGCCTTCCCCACCTGGAGGACAGATCAAAGACATCAGACCTTCGGCGAGGTGACTCTGTTCATCAACTCTGTCAGGCTCTACTTCAGCAGCTCTCTCACAGCTCACCACGTTCTGCCAGTCTAGCTCAGACGTCTCCTCCAGGTACCTCTTGGGTTCTAGATTCTGGTGCCTCTTTCCACATAACACCGGATTCCACATCTCTCACTTCAGTAGGACCTCCTGTTTTTCCCATCTCTGTTCAGACAGCTGACGGTACTCCTTTATCTGTCAGCTATCAGGGCACTCTTGTCCACTGACTTTTCTGTTCCAGATGTTTCCCATGTTCCCCAGCTTACCATGCAGCTTCTCTCGGTGGGTCAGCTCACCGATCTCTGTTGTAGGGTTGGTTTTGACTCTCACACCTGTTTTATTCAGGATCGACAGACAAGGACGATACTTGGAACTGGCCGGCGCCGTCGGGATCGTCAGGGTCTCTACATCCTTGATCGCCTCCATCTTCCGTCCACTTCAGTTGCTCCTGTCACCTCTACGTCTACGTCTACTTCCTCTGCCACTACTGCCACCACCTCTGGCGTCTTTGCGTAGTGGCATCACCGTTTAGATCACTTGTGTGGTTCCCGCCTTTCTTCATTAGTTCGTCAGGGTGTTCTTGGACGTGTTACCGTTGACACAGCCATGTTTTTGTCAGGGGTGCAAGCTGGGCAAGCAGCTACAACTTTCTTATCATTCTAGTGAGTCCTTGTCTTCTCGTCCTTTTGACTTAGTTCATTCTGATGTATGGGAACCTGCACCTATTGTCTCTAAAGGCGGGTATAAATATTATGTTATCTTTATTAATGATTATTCCCGTTTTACATGGATTTTCCCTATCTCTAATCGTGGTCAGTTTCTTGCGATCTATCGCAGTTTTGCAACGATGGTTCGTACTCAGTTTGATTCGGTCATTCGTATTTTTCATTGTGATTCTGCTGGTGAGTACTGTTCTGGCGTTTTTCGACATTTTCTTTCTGAGTAGGGCACTCTTTACCAGTCTTCTTGTCCTGGTGCTCATGCTCAGAATGGGGTTGCTGAGTGCAAACATCGTCATCTGATTGAAACTACTAGCACTCTTCTTCTTGCCTCTCATGTTCCACCCTAGTTCTAGGCTGAGGCTGTTTCTACGGCTGCATATCTCATCAATATGCAGCCTTCTACTGCTCTTAAGGGTGTCAGCCCTATAGAGCGTCTCTACTCTCGAGCCCCCCAGTACACCCACCTTCGTGTTTTTTGTTGTACTTGTTTTGTTCTGTTGCAGCCTCGTGAGCGCACTAAACTATCGGCTCAGTCAGTTGAGTGTGTGTTTCTTCGTTATAGTTCTGAGCATAAGGGTTATCGCTGCTGGAATCCTTCTGCTCGACGGATCAGGATTTCACGAGACGTTGTCTTTGACGAATCTCGACCTTTCTTCTATCGAGATTCAGTCTCCTCTCATGTTTCCACTGTTGAGTCGATTTTATGGTTGTCTCTTTCAGACTCTTCACCAATTTCTCCACTATCACAGTCTTCCCTTGGTCTGCCTCCAGTGGTTCCTTCTGTACCTTCGCCTTCGGTGGTGTCTCCTACAGCACCGCCTCTAGTTCCCACAGGACCATCGTCTCGTTTCTCTGGTATTCACTACTCCAGACGTCCTCGTCCTTCACCAGTCTCCTCTTCTAGTATCTTGCCGACACCCACATCTGATCCTCCTGATGAGGCTCCTCCTTACATCCTTCGTGACCGGGCATCCCTTCAACCTCATGATCGTCTTGGATTTGCTCCAATAGCTCATGCTCTCTCTGTCACTGAGCCTAGTTCGTATCGTGAGGCTGCTCCTTATTCTGAGTGGCAGCTCGCTATGGCAGAAGAACTAGATGCTCTTCGACGTACGGAGACTTGGGATATTGTACCGACTCCTGTGCATGCTCGTCCGATCACGTGCAAGTGGGTGTACAAGATTAAGACCCGGTCTGATGGTACTATTGAGCGCTACAAGGCTCGCCTTGTGGCTCGCGGTTTTCAGCAGGAATATGGTCGGGACTACGACGAGACTTTTGCCCCTGTTGCCCATATGACCACTGTTCGCACTCTTGTTGCGGTTGCTTCTGTTTGCCAGTGGTCTATGTCTCAGCTGGATGTTAAGAATGTTTTTCTTAATGGTGTCTTGCATGAGGAGGTCTACATTCAGCCACCACCTGGGTATTATTTTCCTGATGGACATATCTGTCGTCTTCGTCGTGCTCTTTATGGCCTCAAACAGGCTCCTCGTGCCTGGTTTGCACGTTTTATCTCAGTGATTACTGCTATTGGTTTCACTGTTAGTTCCCACGATCCTGCTCTTTTTGTCCATGTCTCATCTCGAGGTAGGACACTGCTTCTTCTATATGTTGATGACATGCTTATCACTGGTGATGATTCCTCCTTCGTCACATATGTGAAGAAGCATCTCAATGAGCAGTTTTTGATGACTGATCTTGGTTCTCTTACATACTTCCTTGGGATTGAGGTCTCTTTCATGCCTGAGGGATACTATCTCTCCTAGCAGAAGTATGTCCAGGATCTTCTTGACTGGTCTGGTCTGACTGATACTCGCACTGCTGAGACTCCCATGGTGCTATCCCTCCAGCTTTGTGCCACTGATGGCGATCTTCTTGAGGATCATACTCGATATCGTCATCTTGTTGAGAGTTTGGTGTACCTTGTGAGCACTCGTCCCGATATTGCTTATGTTGTTCATATCTTGAGTCAGTTCATGGCCCGTCCTACCCATATTCACTACAATAATCTTCTTCGTGTTCTTCGCTACTTGCGTGGGTCTATCTCTCGTCATTTGTTTTTCCCTAGCTCCACCTCACTATAGCTTCAGGCATATTCCGATGCGCCCTGGGCTAGTGATCCTTCTAATCGTCGTTCTCTTTCTGCTTACTGTGTTTTTCTTTGCTCCTCCCTGATTGCCTGGAAGACTAAGAAGCAGACTGTAGTTTCTCGTTCGAGTGCAGAGGCTGAGTTGAGAGCTATGGTAGCAGTGACAGCAAAGGTTACTTGGTTGAGGTGGCTACTTGCAGATTTTGGAGTACCTGTAGTGAGACCTACGACTCTTTTGTCTGACAGTACAGGTGCTATCAGCATATCCCAGGACCCAATGAAGCATGAGCTCACCAAGCATATTGGTGTGGATGCTTCATACACTCGCTCACAGGTGCAAGAGGGAGTACTTGTTTTCTGATTTGTGCCATCGTAACTACAAAGTTCTTGATTTCTTTACGAAGCCACAAACTAGTGCACAACATTTGTATTTTCTCTCCAAACTCAGTGTGTGTGATCCACCAAGAGTTTGAGGGAGGTGTTAGAATAGGACTCTAGAATAGATTTTGGTTTCCTTATCTGTAACCCCTTTGTAATCCGTATTTATATTGCCCATTGGGCCCTATTGAATCAATGCACATTATTCATAACATAACTAACTTGATTCCTTAGATTTTCAAACATGCTTACAATGCGAAACCTAATTACCACATTACTTATGTGCACAAAATTTCCTACATACCACTTATTGTCAGGATTGCAAAATAGCACTCAAGCTCCCCACCTAGACAAAGTACAATGCTAACCCTTTTACCACTATGAATATTTAGCCCCTCATCTTGTTCAGCAGCATCCAAACTCCTATGAGTTGGCAAGGACAGGAGCAAGAGGTTATTGATCGAGGGAGCTCACTAGATGGAAAATATTGAGGAGCAACAAACAGTCCAATAGTGATAAAAGGACTAGCATTGTTGTAGCTTTTGGTTGTTTTTTTACTAGGTTGAAAGTTTGCAAATTTTTCAAAATTGAGTGGTGTGTGGATAAGTTTTTCTTACATTTTTTTAGTGCATCAGAAAATATTGCAATGCGTCATGGTACATATAAACAGTGGGATAAGCTTGTGTGTGGTAGGAACTGGATCCTTGGTCACTCATATCACAATACTCATTATTTGTGCACTGAGATTTAAAGTAGTAGGAAAGTATAATGCCTAGATTATACTGACCTCAACATAAAAACTGAAGGCGAGCTTGCATATAAGCAATAGAATCCAGAATGAAGTGTATCTGTTTTATGAAGAAAAACATTAGTTTAGACAGATTGTAAAATCGAGAAGTTAGGTATCAAGAAAATGCCATGCTTACTTAAGAAGTGAACATGTGCCCTCATACATGCCTCGGGCAACATATAACTTTGGCTGATTAATAAATAACATGTGTCAGAACTGACAACTACACACAATTCTGCTGAGAAGTCATGTACATCGATGTAGTAAACTATACCTGAGTCCACCACAAAAGAAATCTAACAATGCGAGCATTTGAACGCTCCAATGTCCTTCGAATTGGTAGAAATATGAAAAACAAAGCACTGAATATGTTCGGTAACATGTAGAGAGCAACTGCAAAATTATAAATCGATTCACTCTGCAAATTTCCAATCCAACTGCTGAAGAACTTGACAAGGCCTGTTGGATTTTGAATAGAACTTAAGTATGTTATTGGAAGAATTATCAACCAGGCAATAGCTACAAGAAATTTCAGAATATATCGTATCATCTGCGAGCACTCCAGGGTCCTCCAAGCCTTCCAGTTAAGAACTATCTCAAGTGTGGCTGAAAAGTTTAAGAGACCAATTTTAGAAATTGTGCAGCATTTGAATCAAGAACAAGAGCCAAAGTAGTTTGAAATTCTGTTCAGATTCCATAAACAAATCAAAGTTAAGCTAGGCTCGCTTAAAAATTTGAGTAAAACTTGTTTCATAAAAATATGGAGTAAAACAACTAAGGTTATAAGATGCACAAAGTTAGAGTCTACATTCATACTTTGAAGGAAGTTTAGAAATGCTGCTGTTATGAATATTGTCAAAACATTTCTGAAAACAGCTGGTTCAAAGATAGCAGCAATTGATCCAGAAGGGCTCCAGGCAATAGTTACCATGGCCTACAATAAAAGAAACACATGATATGGCAAATAAAGAAAAATGTAACAACTTTTTATTCAATGGCAGGCCAACAGATATACCTGGAAAGCCAATATAAAGAAAGCCCACATTCGATCAAAACTTCTGAATAGGTGCAAAAATGTACGAACTTCAACAAAATTAGTTTTGGACATCTTCCGTCTGCTAACCACTTGATCATGTTGCTGCATGGTGCATACATCTAAAGTTAGTTCCATTATCTTACCAGATATACTTAATTAATTAATTTTGATCAAAATTCCTCCAGGAACATGCATATGAACCATTGAATGCAAATGCACACATGTCCACCTTAAGTCTAGATTACATGTAAGCCTACATTGAAAAAAAGGGAAAATAGAACATGCTTGCCCTTTTGTTCTTTTTCTTTGGACACTTATCAGTTCTCTCTCACCAGTGTGCCAAGTTGCACATGAGCAGTGGCAATGTCGCATGATAGTATGTAGTTGGATTACATCACCCCAATGAGAGGCAATCGGTGCACAGTGACAGGCAGGATGAAGCAACGACAACAGCAGCGCACAAGTAGTAACAATTAACAAGTGGTGGGTAGCTGCAGAGAACAGAAGAGCGACAGGCGGCAGATTGCTAGAGGCTGGATAGCTGAACAAGCCAGATAGAAAATAGAAATATAGAGGAAAAGGAAACAGAATGAAAACGAAGAAAAAGGTTACGTGTATTTGTTTTTCTTTTTGGGACAATAACAGCCTTATATGCCTTACTGGAGGGACAAAAGTGACAGTTTTTTTATGGGGACATTTTTCAAAAAGAAAAGTAGGATGTTTCATTCAGGGTGGCATGAACTCCTGTCAAAATATAAGCACATAAAAAATATCAAAAGAAGGCAAACAAGAACATCGATTAATCCTCGCAAAAAAAGTACCATCGATTAATATGGTATTTCCCTAAAACTAATGTGACTTCCAAATCAAATGCATTATTTATATTTAAACTCAAAATAATCTAACAAAATCAACTGCATTGCCATTGTTTTTGTGCCCCTGCCCTCTTCCTCACTTCCTATTGATTGCTAATTTGTTTGTGCTATAATCCATTTTACTTCCTTGTGCGCATTACATTGCTAATAACTTTCAAACTGCTGTCCTTTAGGTTTCCTCGTATTTCTTTTAGCGGTACCTACCATCCGTTTATGTTTACCCGTGTTTGTCTTCAAAGCAGTTTGAGAGGCCACCAGACTGCTCTATTATACAGGCATGTACACAAATCGAGGACCAAAATCAAGTATTGTTATGCAGATGCATCATCAAATGCACTTCTCTCCTTTTCTAAACTATTTATTGGACCATACAAAATTGAATCCACATTCTCCTATCTTATAGATCATAGTTATTAAACCCAACCCGGTCATCGACCCAGCTGAGGTGTTGGGTCACTGGATCACTGGTCGGACACTCGAACCGTACATTTTACTAAAATATATTTTAGTATGTACACCATGTAAAAAAATGCATATGTGAACATAAAATGTTAATTTGCTACAAATATGTAGTTCTAATTACATTTAACATAGTACAAAGCGATTAAAATGTTCTACTTTTGTTAATTTATTATGGTATTATAGAGGCGAAACTAAGCAGAGAACAGAGAGGAGTTGCCAGCCAGAATAAGAGGGTGAGAATGATGAAATTTATTTATTTGTAGCTACCAATTTCATAAGGGGGTTACTACTAAAACCCTGGCAACACCCAAAGTACGAACATGCCCTTCAGTTTTCTCTTGAAAAACTCTTTTATTTGAGGGGTTTCTTGTTTATTGGCCTCATGAGCAAAACCCGGCCGGGTCAGCCGGGTCGACAAAAATAGGGCCGGGTCGGCCGGGTTTTCCAGGTCAATTACATCTCCGGTCCTGTGAGTGTGACCGGTCCGGCAAAGCCTCTAGGTCTGGGTTTTTCCGGTTCAACCGTCAGGCCAGTCCAGATTTTATAACTACGTTATAGATGATATAACTCAGTAGAAGTCTATCCCCAAAATTGCCAATATCCTATTTCCATTGCAGAACTTGCATTTTTTGAGAAATCTTAACATTCTTAATGCAATCATAAAATTGTATTGCATAGGTTAAAATTTGATGCTGTTTCTAGAGAAGTTTACAACTTATCACAAAATGATATTGCCTACTCATTAACAATATGAAACAGGACTGAACAAATCTTCAATACAAAACTAAGTTCAACAATGCAGTTAACTACTATAAATAACTCGTGTAGAAAAATATTTGAAACCAAATAGTAAATAATTAGTGTATTGAAAATAGTGAATATTAAAAGTTCACAGATGTACTTTAGTCTATTCTCACTGCACTGGAAAGAATGGAATAAGTAAATAACTATACTAGACAGAAATTCCTACAACGTTCTTATGCCAGATTGCAGATAGTATTTGTTGCAATTCACATAAAAATAGTATTTGTTGCACAAAAAAAAACAATGCAAAGGACTCATGAGTAACCTCTATTTCACTTTTAGTTTTTGTAGGATCCGCAAAAAAGTCAGCTGTCAGATTCATTGGCCATCCAAGCTTTTTGAAGCAATTCTTCGACCTGTAAAGGTGACAAGTAAGAAATGCTATTTCACCTAAATTTCTTACCTCTTACTGATATGTAAAGCACAAAAATGAACTACTAAAAACAACTTACCAAAAGTATTCATTCAGGTCATCATAGTTTCTCCACTTTGAATGGCTCGCAGTACCGCGTTTACTCCTTTCAGCTTCCTTTCGCATCAAATGAACATTAAAGAAATAAACATAGCCAAAGAACATTTAGAGAGAGAAAACATTACATAGATATCATATAAGATTTGAGTGCAATACCTTCTGCATAACATTGTAGATGGGTTGAATAACCAGCTGTAGAAATGCATCATCGCTCCCCTCTCGCCGAAAGGGTGGGTCAAAATAATCATCTCTTCTATCAGATATTATGTCATGTAAATCCTTTGCCATCTAGCTCATGAATTTGGGGTGAAAAAGATTGATTAGTGTTGGAGATATTAGAGATTAGGAAAGAGTCCAGAGTTTAGATAAGAGTCCAAATCGTATTATAGTCGGACTGTAATATTCGGCACTATAAATAAAAGGTGTGGGGATCCCAAAAGGGACACACAATTATTCTTTTCCTCCCGAGCCCCTTCTCCCTCCTGCTTCTCCCCGAGCGCCACGCCTCCTTCCTCCTCAAGCCGCCTCCGGCCTTCTCTCCTACCTTTGGTAGAGGTTGTGGAGGCTGAGACTAGGGGCGTGTGGGCAGAGTGGTGGAGGCCGAGACTAGGTGGCTGGGGGCATGAGGGTAGAGGAAGATGAGGTTGAGGTCGGGCAGCTAGTAGATGGTGGAGATGGATTTGGTGACGTCCTTGGTAGTATTGGTGGTTAGCAACTTTTTTTGTGGTATTGATGGTATGTTTTACTAGATTCTAGTAATGATATTACATTATGTAACAAGATGGCCATGATTGTTATCTCATGCCCATCTTGAGGGGGAGTGTTGGAGATATTAGAAATTAGGAAAGAGTCCAGAGTTTAGATAAGAGTCCAAATCGTATTATAGTCGGACTGTAATATTCGGCACTATAAATAAAGGGTGTGGGGATCCCAAAAGGGACACACAATTATTCTCTGAAATTCTACAATTAGTGAGTTAGCGTATGTTCGGAGCATGCCCACAGCGTTAACCTTGGGTTTGTTTCTTGAGAAAATAATGTTGCATGCAGTTAGGGATTCAAATATCACTACCGCCCACCTACCGAGATCTTTTTCTCGGTGAAATCGCGGAAATCTGCTAAAAGTGTACAGAATCCTGAATTTACAAATAAATGTAGCATCACTATGCATAAGGTGGTGAACGTATTGCCTGAAATAATCAGCCAATGACAAGTGTCTTCCTTAGGAACCCTCATGATGCGCCTTTCCCAATACTCACGTTTCCCACATAAAACTCTCTTTTTCATGGGTATGATAGGAACAATTATGCATAACACAGAAGTCAGAAGTTATTTTGTTGTTCTCAGGACTTTACAGTGACATGACAAGACATCATAACCTTTAGACTTGGATCAGAAGACATTTCTTCTTCATATGATATAACCATTTGCTAATTTGCTATCCATACTCCATAGACCAGTGTCTGGCATAATACGAATAGCACTATGAAGTTCATGTACACCATACGAAAGCCAATATAGCTCTTCGTACTGACAATATTTGACATATACTGCATAGTCAGCATTACTGCAACTGTGCAGGTACAAAAATGAATTTTCAATAAAAGAGCAAACAATAATTTAGTGAAAAAAACCCCATTTAAGGAATGCATCATAAGTAGAAGTTAACTCGATTCGAAAAAAAAAATAAAGAAAGAAGGAAAAAAGAGAGTATAAAAATTGTCGCTTACATGGTGGAAGATATAACAAAGGCATTCAGGCATAAAGCGAACATTAGAAGCTTCACCCCAAATCAGCAAATATAGCCCTATGTAAAGAAGCTCTGGTTGTTGTGTGGACGCATCGTTTGGAATTCTGCAATGTGAAAATTCTTTACGATTGACAAGGTTGATTATTTTGAGCACCAGATGTACAACAAACTGTTATATTACTTACTTGATATTTGACTTCAAATGCAGATATTGGCACCAAGAAATGTAATTTTCAAATATTTTGCTCATCAAGTCTATCACTGTATCACTATGTATCTGCAACTGCAAGTCATATTAGAAGCTCATGAATCACTTTAACATTGATAAATTTATAGAAACTGAGAATCATATGCAAAAGGGCTCCAAGATTTTGAATTGATTCAAGATTTACCACGTGATTGTGTCTTTCACCCTCGTGGGCATTACCCCATTTTCTCATATCAATGTTGGCAAGCAGCAAAATCAAATGCTCCTTTTGATTCTCCACATTGCCTTTCTACAACAATGAAACAAAACATAGTATGAAATGATAAACAAATAACAGAGAATGCATTCACAGAGAACCTCCGTGCCTAGCCACCCAACTAGATAAGATAATACATGTACCCACATGTACAAGTGGTTTTGCATTTTCCTATTATGTATAGCACAATTCAGGAATAAGTGAAGTCAACTTGTATGCATAGCAGATAACATTACTTTGAGTTAAAAATAAGTACTTACTGTTACAAATCAACTTCCCAATTGTATTAGATCAATACTACAGTATATATATACTACATTACAAACCCTAGCAAGGGCTCATGGGCCTCATGGCCCATAAATACATATGGGCCGTATACACATATACATAACACCCCCTTCAAACTCAACATGGGTCAGGAGGATCTGAAACATTGAGTTTGGAGAGATGGAAGAGATGTTGTTCTCGAGTTTGAGCCTTGGTGAAGAAATCGGCGACTTGAATCTCAGAGGGCATATACTGAAGAGCAATGGCCTTCTGTTGACAATGAGAACGTGTGAAAGATGCAGCCACACCAATGTGCTTAGTCAGCTCATTTTTCACTGGATCAATAGCAATCTGTATAGCACTAGTGTTGTCACACAGGAGAGATGCATGAGTACTGCATGACACACCAAGATCAGCAAACAGCCAACGAAGCCAAACAATCTCTGAAGTAGTAGTGGCCAACGCTCGAAGCTCTGCCTCAGCGCTAGACCATGAAACTGCAATCTGTTTCTTGGACTTCCAGGCAATAAGTGAAGACCCAAGAAATATGCAATAGCCAGAGACGGATCGTCTATCAACAGGATCACTCGCCCAAGTCGAGTCAGAGTAAGCATGAAGCTGAAGCTGAGTCGACCGAGAATAAAAGAGACAACGATCAACAGTCCCACGTAGGTAGCGCAACACACGTAGTAGGTGAGCATAGTGAACAGACGTGGGAGCATAAACAAACTAACTGAGCACATGAACAGAATAAGCAATATTAGGACGTGTGACTGCAAGGTAGATAAGACTCCCAACAATATGACGATAACGAGAAGGATCTTCAAGTAAAGTGCCATCAGTAGGACGAAGCCGAAGATGAAGCTCCATAGGAGTAGCAATTTGTCCGATTGTCAAGAAGACCGAGCAGCGCAAGCAAATCCTGAATATAGTGCTGCTGAGATAAAAAGTAGCCATCATCTGTCCGCGTGAACTCAATCCCCAGAAAATAACGTAGAGGACCCAAATCTAACATCAAAAACTGCTCACTGAGCCGTTGCTTAACAAAAGCAATGTACTCCATGTCATCTCCAGTAATCAGCATGTCATCAACATAGAGTAAAAGCATAGTACGACCACGTGGAGATGTATGAATAAAATGCAGGATCATGATTACTCTGGGAGAAACCAGCAGCTAACACAACTGAACTGAACCTCTCAAACCAAGCACGAGGAGCCTGTTTGAGGCCATAAAGAGCACGACGAAGGCGACAAACATGACCAGCAGCAGCCGCAACACCCTGAGGTGGGACCATATAAACCTCCTCCTGCAAATCACCATGAAGAAAAGCATTCTTCATATCCATCTGAGAGATAGTCCAAGAGCAAACAGCAGCCACAGCAACAAGAGTGCGAACATTACCATATGAGCAACAGGAGCAAACGTCTCGTCATAATCACGACCATGTGCCTGCTGAAAACCATGAGCAACTAGTCGAGCCTTGTACCTCTCAACAGAACCATCAGATTTCGTCTTAACTTTAAAAACCCACTTGCAAGTAATAGGAACAACATGAGTAGGTAAAGGAACAAGATCCCATGTACGAGTACGATCCAAAGCAGCCAACTCCTCAGTCATAGCTAACTGCCACTCAGGATGAATAACCGCCTCCTGATAAGTGTGAGGCTCAGGCACAACAACAGTAGAAAGAAAACCATATCTGTCAGGAGCGGCAATAGTAGTATGATCACGAAGCTCATACCGAGATGACGGTGCCAGTGGAGGATCATCAGAAGGAGTATCATCAGTACTAGCCATGCCATCAGATGAGGAAATAGTAGAAGGCTGAGTATCAGGAGAAAGCCTAGACCGACGAGTATAGTGAAGAGGAAACGGTGATCTGACTAAGGATGGAGAAGAAGACTCCACAGAAAAAGGTGTATCAGACGAAACAATGGGTGGAAGATAAAGAAAAGAGAGAGACTCAGCGGGAGAGGAGGACCGAGTGGCAGAAGAGTAAAAGTAGGGACGATCCTCAACAAAAGACACATCACGAGAAATGCGCAAACGCCGAGCGGAGGGATCATAACAACGATAGCCCTTATGCTCAAGACTATATCCAAGAAAAACACATTCAACTGACTGAGATGTTAACTTGGTGCGCTCACGAGGCGGAAGCAGAACATAGCAGGTACAACCAAAAACCCGAAGATGGTCATACCGTGGGGGAGTGGAAAACAAGAGCTCTCTAGGACACTTTCCCTAAAGGCGAGAAGATGGCTGCATATTAATGAGATAGACAGCCATAGAAACCGCATCAGCCCAAAAATGTCATGGAACATGAGATGCAAGTAAAAGAGTACGAGCAATCTCAATAAGATGACGGTGTTTACGTTCAGCAACACCATCTGAGCATGGGCACCAGGACAGGAAAGCTGGGGAAGAGTTCCCTCAGCGGAGAGAAATTGACGAAAGGCATGCGACAAGTACTCCCCCCTGAATCAGAACGAAAAGTCTGAATAGGAGTGGAAAACTGAGTGTGAACCATACGAGCAAAAGACTGGTAAATGGACAAGAGTTGAGAACGATGTTTTCATAAAATAAACCCAAGTATATCGAGAATAGTCATCAATGAAGATGACATAATAGATATGGCCACCTTTGAAAGAAAAAGGAGCAGGACCCCAAACATCAGAATGAACCAACTCAAAAGGATGACTAGACCGAGATGTACTAGTAGGATATGGGAGTTGCAACTGTTTACCAAGCTTGCAACCCTTACAATCATAACTAGTGTCTATAATGACACGACCTAGGACACCCTGACGAGCTAATGTAGAAAGACGAGATCCACACAAATGATCAAGCCGATGATGCCACTGAGAAAAACTAATAGAGGCTGATGCAACAAATAAAGATGCATGAGCGGAGGAAGATGGAAGACTCAGACGATCAAGGAAGTAGAGACCCTGAGAATCTCTAAGGCGATGGCCAGTACAAACAAGAACTCATGTCCGACGATCCTGCACATAGCAAGTAGAGTCATCAAACCCAACAAAGTAGTGCATGTCAGCAAGCTGACCAACAGACATAAGGTTCATAGAAAGCTGAGGTACAAATGACACATCAGGAACAATAAAATGAGAAGTAGAGAGAGTGCCCTGATGAGTGACTGAACATGAGGTCCCATCGGCTATCTGTACACAGGAACCATTCATAACAGGTCGACATGATGCAAGATGAGACTTATTTGATGTCATATGAAAAGAAGCTACGGAGTCCAAAACCCATGGAAGACTAGTACCTGACACAGAAGATGAGGCTACAGCAACACTGGCAGAACCACTAGGAGGAGCATCAAATGAAGACTGCTGCTGAACTTGAGTCTGAAGAGCCTGAAGCTGTGACTGAAACTGACCCAACTGAGTGACAAAAACAGAATCACCAACAGCTGTAGGAGTGGTGGCAGCAACCACACCACGACGACGACGGTGAGATCCAGGTTGCAACTCTGGATGGAGTCGATAGCACCTCTGAACAGGATGACCAGGCTTCTTGCAGTGAGAGCATAAAGTCTGGTTGGATGTAGCATCAGGAAGGGAACTAGGCTGATGAACCTCTTGGTGAGATGCCGCAAGAACAGACTGAGGTAATGTCGATCCGAAAGACAAAGAGCGAAGTCGAGTCTCTTCAGCAATCAACGCAGCAAGGGCCTCCTTCATGGATGGAAGAACAACACGTCCCAGTAGTTGAGCTCGAATAGACTCATACTCTGGACGAAGGCGCATAACAAAAGTGAACATCAAATTCTGTGCATCATGACCCGCTTTATTTACATGTACCCGGTGCATCCAAAGACAGAAGGAGGAACTATGGAGATCAGCTGTCGTGAAATACGAGTAAAATAACTGTAGTACTCCTCAATGGACATCTCCTGCTGACGTAGATCATGAAGAGTTTGTAGAAGAGAAAATCGACGTGCTGCACTAGTCTGCTCATAACGCTGCTGAAGATACTCCCACATCTTGCGAGAACTTGGAAGATCAATGAAATCCATCCTGATTGAAATTTCAGCACTATGACATAAAATACCCATAACGCGGCCATCACCACTGTGCCATGTAGCAGCCTCCTTCGCATCAGTCTTCTCAGTCGGAGGCTCCGACGTAATATATGAAAGAAGACCAATAGACCGAAGAAGCATGCGAACCGATGACGACCACTCACGATAATTCTGGCCATCTAGTTTAATATCTGAGGCCAGAAGAGTACCTCCCATACCTAGAGAAGTAGAAACACCAAAAACCATTTTACCGACGATCGCCAACCCGAGCGGCAGATAAAATCACCGAGACCCGAGCTTCTCGGGCCTTCTTTGCCACCACCCAAGAAAAATCGCCGAGACCTGAGCTTCTCGGGCCTTCTTTGCCACCACCCGAGCTTCTCAGGCCTTCTCTTCTCTCCCCCGAAGCGAGCGACCCGAAGGCACCGACTCTTTGCCCTCTCTTCTCTCCCCCGAAGCGAGCGCACCCGAGCGCCCCTCTCTGCCCTCTCTTCTCGGGCCTTCTCCCCAAGCCTTCTCCCCAACCACGCCGACCTCCCCTCTCCTCCCGACCTGAGATTTCGGTGGAAGGTGGCGGCGAGGAGTGAGGCGACGGCTCGGCAGAAGATGAAGACGCTCGGCAGAACGGAAGGCAGCGAAGGGCAACGATGGAAGACCAAGCGGCAGAAGACCAGGCGGCAGCGGAGAAGACCAGGCGGCGGCGGAAGTTGCTGGTAGCGGCAGCACGGAAGGCGGCTGCGGCTCGGCATCCGGCCTGGGCTTCCCGAGCGAGGGACTTGGAGACGAGGCGGCGGCCGATCCGACCCGGGCTTCTTGGAGACGAGGTGGCGGCCGGCTTCTTGGAGACGAGGCGTCGGCTGATCCGACCCGGGCTTCTTGGAGACGAGGTGGCAGCTAATCCAACCCGGGCTTCCTCCCCTCTGGTCTTCACCAGGCGGCAGCAGGAGGCGTTACGGAGATGGCAGCTGGTCACCGTATCGGCCGGGGGCACACGGCGACAACAGCACAAGGAGTCTCGGTAGAAGACAGCGGGGAAGAAGATACGAGCTCTGATACCATGTTACAAATCAACTTCCCAATTGTATTAGATCAATACTGCAGTATATATATACTACATTACAAACCCTAGCAAGGGCTCATGGGCCTCATGGCCCATAAATACATATGGGCCGTATACACATATACATAACACTTACATGATAGAGACTGCCACTGATTTCTTAGGGGCAATATAGACTTTTTCATTAAGCCTAACCAAACAACAATTTTGTACGCAACGGTTGCCTCAATCTCGCACGCCACCGCTGGCATCATGCTCAGGGAAAACAATTTCGTTTTGAAATTTATTTCGAAGGGTAACAAAATGAACGAAATTACCGAAAATTCAGAATTTCAGTTATAATTTCGTTGAGTTTTCAAACAGACGCTTGAAATTTGGATGAAATTTGACCGAATTTTGTCCAAATTCAAATGTTGTCAAATTTAGGATGTAATTTGTCCAAATTCAAATGTTTCCAATTTTTTTGAACGAGTCATATTTATTTCGGAGGGTAACGAAATTACCAAAATTTTGGCAAAATTATGAACCCTGATCATGCCTCTCCGACGCCGCGGCCACTCATATGATGCCTCCTATACGCCACCACCTCTCACTTCAAGAACACGATGGGGTATGATTCCTATTGCCAAGAGCTGCCAACAGCACATCTTGTACTTCTAGGACCCATCTAATCCCAACAAATGCAGCAATAGCCGTACTCTACTATACTCCCTCCCTTCCCCCCCTTCTCTCTCTAGCCGCCATTGTTGTAGCAGTCGAAGATGTGCCACGATCACTTGTGGTCGTATTGGCCCGTCTCATTGTTAAGCCATGTTATGACCACAATCAAAATCCCAATGTAGCAGCCAAGAAGAAAAATGCGGAAAGTAAAAAAGTCATGAGAAAGAGATGAAACGGTAATTCTATTTAGCAGTGGGCTAGTTCAATTATACTCCCTCATACTTGGCGGTGTAGTACAGTTGAATACTAACTAATATAATCTATTTGACTAAAAACAATGGACGGCCCACAGTGATTGGTGGGTACCGTAAAATAACGGATATGATATAACCCCAAGGTGTATGTTTCCATTGCCATAAGAATTAAATTTCTGAGTTCCGAGCCAAACTAAGTACCGAAACAACTAAATTTTGCAAGCTGGTCTCCAGAATTATTAGAAAACAAAATTTTAATAGATGGCAATAAAGTCATCACAATAAAAATAATGGAATATCAGCAATTTCCAGATCATGCAGTCGTACGATTTGGATCAGGTAAGGTAATAGACTGAGTCTAGAAAATGAATTAGTATTAGTTTAGTTTGCACCTGAAATCCAAATGTTTGCCATAGCCAATCAAGCAAATCACGAACAGGTCTATCCATCTCTTGACGCAAGTAAGTTGGATCCGGCCTTGGCTTTGGAAGGTTCTCCATCCTGCGAAGAAGCTCTACTGCTGCTTTTATCTGCAGTTTTGACAGCACAAGAAACCATTCATACTACATGTTGTATTTACGAAAGCAACCCTAATGAAATTGAAGGTATATGACCTCACGAATTTCCATTACTGGTTGTATGGGACCAGAAATATTAAGGGGTAGAATGTTGTAGTGTGAATATGAAGCTTTCTCCTTTTCAACCCCTTTTGCGTACCCATCAAACTGCAAAACAATTGTTCCAAGTTATCATATTTCAGTATGTGCAAAAATTGTAGAAGGCAAAATAGTATCTAAGTATCTGTGATTGCTGGATGTAGAACCTCATGGTGAGATTTTTCAGGTGTCACTGCTTTCAGCACATCATATAGGACAGACGCAATCTGGTAGTATCTAGCCATCTCGTCCCTATGTCATTTAAAAATAATAACAATAAGTGAACATAGCTAAGGATGACAATTTGTACAAAAAGATCACTAATGCAATGCAACTCTGGTCAATCTTACGGTTTTCTCGTTTGAAGACCCTCCTCAAGATTTTTTCTACAATACTGCAGATAGAACCTTTGAATCTCTTTTGCGTCAGTTGACCCAAGCTTGCGCTCTGTCTCTTGTTCATCCTGTCAAATAACAAACGTGAAATGTCAAACATGTCGAGGCACATGCATTTCTTCTTTTGAAAGCCAGCTGGAGTAATTAACAGACAAAGGCTTTTTACTAGTTACAAACAACCCACAACGATTCTATTTGAGTTTCATATTATTCTTATACATAAGCACCTTATTTCAGATTATACTTTTTTTTAAAAAAAAGAGAAATTCTATAACATCTCACACCAAAGTTTTCTGCCAGAAACTAATGGAGACTAATTGGCTTTTGCATGAATCGCTAAATGCCAAGTTTACTGGAAAAATTGTCTCAGCTAGCACCAGAGGTTGAAATACCGGCCGGTAACCGCCAGTAACCGGTTTTCCCGGCCGGGTCTGGGAAAAAAACCGGCCGAAAAACTTCGAATTCAAATTTGAATTTTTTATTCCATAATGTCCTTCCTCAGTTGATTTAGGCATCGTTATGCTAGATTATGTATTTTCCGGTTGGTTTATGCTAAATTTCAATTTGCTAATTACCATTTTTCTATATTTTCCGGTTTTTCCGGTATTTTCAGCCGGTTTTACCGGTTACCGGCCCCGAGAAAAACCTGATGAATAAGTCCCTGTACTGTGGTCTTTGTGGGGTGGACACATAGTTCTTGTACAGCAGCTTTAAACTAGCATCTTGAGCTTTAGGAAAGCTTTAGACTAGCATCTTAGACTAGCTTTAGGACAGCTTTTGACTGGCATCTTAGACTAGCTTTAGGACAGCTTTTGACTGCATCTTAGGACTAGCATCTTAGCATATGCTTGGCAGGGTAGCAGCCTATAAATTTGTATCCCCAACCCCTCAGGTTGGTATGGCATTGCGTGAGAAATAAACCAAGAAAATTGCCCCATCTCCAAGTGTCATCCTCTCCATGAGAGTAAGGATCTTGCTATCACCAACAGCAAGAATCCAGCGACTAACAAGTGGTATCAGAGCCGTACTATCCTCAGAGCTCGAGCATCTCCTCGCTCATCTCCGTCTCGGCCTCGCAGGCCCCACCGTGCGTAGCAAGAGCGGCCCATTGTCCCCGCTCACTCCTCTCCGGAGACGGCAAGACTCGTCGAAGCAAAGACTCTCCACGCGACGGCCCCGATGGCGCGCCATGTCCGCGAGCGATCTCGGCCTTCGGTCGCCTCAAGCACGCGGCGTCGTGACGGCCGAAGCTTCGCCATGGCAGAGCAGCATGAAGGAAGCGGCGGCAGAGATGGCGCGGCGGCGGAAGGGCGTCAAAGGTGGCGGCAGCGGAGCGGCAAAGCAGCAGAGCGAGGTGGAAGCGGGCGGCGGCAGATGGCGTGTGGCGGCAAAGAGCGGAGGTCAAGGTTAGCGGCGGCGAAGAAAGCAGCTCCATATCCCGCGATGGCAAGCGCCGACGCGGACCTTGAGCTGGAGAGGGAGGCAGCGCGAGGGCGAAGGGCGCGAAGGCGTACCGCAAGACGCCACGGCGCGGCGGCGGCAGACAGCAGCGGACGCGCGGTGGCGCTCTGGAGGAGGCGCGCCGGCGGGCGGCAGACGGTCGACGGAGAGCGCGGCCTTCACAGCGACGCGCCTCTCTCGATGACGGCATCGTGGTCACCACGAGTACCAGGCTGTCGTCAGGGACGTCGGCCCCGGCGGCGGGTGGCCTACCCTCACCAAGACCAACTATGTCGAGTGGGCTGCGGTGATGAGGGTAAAGCTCAGTGCAGACATATGTGGGATGCGATCCGACGGCGACGCCGACCACGATCGGGATCGACGGCGTATTGGATGCTCTCATCGCTGCAGTCCCGCCCGAGATGCAGTTCTCGCTTACCAACAAGCGGACTGCCAAAGAGGCTTGGGACGCCATCGCTGCAGCACGCATCGGCAGCGACCGCGCCCGCAAGTCTACATTGCAGGCGCTTCGCACGGAGTGGGAGCACCTGGCCTTCAAGCCAGGTGAGGACGTGGATGACTTTGCTCTCCGTCTCAACACTCTGTTGCAGAAGCTGGTGCAGTTCGGCGACGACACCTACGGCGAGGAGAGAGCTGTGGAAAAGCTCTTCCGCTGCGTCCCCGAGAAGTACAAGCAGACGGCTCGCTCGATCGAGTCTCTGCTGGACCTCTCGACGATGACGATCGAGGAGGCGTTGGGTCGCCTCAAGGTCGTTGACAGCGATGAGCCACGGCGCTCTCGGGACCCGTCACCATTGGCGGAAGCTCTCTCGCTCGGGAGCAGTGGGCTGCCGGCCAAGGTGACAGAAAGAAGGGGGAGCCTTCTTCCACGACAGGCGACCGCAAGCGTGGCAAGCGCGGCAAGCCGCGCAAAGACGCCCAGGCAGGAGCGCGAGGACGTGCCGAGGGTGATGACCGTGGAGGCGCCCAGGGCGGCGCCGCTGGCAAGCAAAAGCCGGCACGAGACGACTCTTGCCACAACTGCGGCAAGCTTGGTCATTGGGCCAGGGATTGTCGATACCACGACGCGCCAGCCCACGTCGCGCAGCAGAGGAGGAGGAGCAGCCGGCTCTGTTCATTGCTCATGCGAGCATCGAACTACCTCCAGCGGCACCGCCGCAGAGGTGGCTCTCCTCCACCTTGACGAGCCAAAAGCACATGCCCTCCTCGGCTACGGCTCCGGCAACGACAAGACTGACGGGTGGTGCCTCGACACCGGCGCCACCCATCACATGACCGGTCGACGGGAGTTCTTCGCCGAGTTTGACTCTAGCGTCCGAGGCTCCGTCAAGTTTGGGGACGCCTCCGGCGTGGAAATCAAGGGCGTCGGCTCCGTCATCTTCACCACCGTGTGTCGGTGAGCACAGCCGCCACCGGCGCCTACTACATCCCCGACCTGCGAACTCCATCATCGCCTTGGGACGGTGGATGAGAACGGCTCGCGTATCGAGATCGAGCACGGGGTGCTGCGGATTTGGGATCTTCGCCGCCGCCTTCTTGCCAAGGTAACCAGAGGCGCAAATCGACTCTACATTCTTCACGTCCCGACGAGGCGTGGCAGTGGCACGAGCGCTTTGGGCACCTTCACTTCGAGGCCCTGAAGCGGCTCAGTGCCACGGAAATGGTGCGAGGCCTGCCGTGCCTTGACCATGAGGAGTAGTTCTGCGACGTCTGCGTGTTGACGAAGCAGAGGCGACTCCCCTTTCCCCAGCGGGCGAGTTTTTGAGCCAAGGAGAGGCTCGAGCTCGTGCACGGGGACTTGTGTGGCCCGGTGACACCGCCACACCGGAGGACGACGCTACTTCCCGCCGCTCGTCGACGATCTCTCCCGCTACATGTGGGTGATGGTCCTCGCAGAAGCAAGGGAGAGGTCGCGGACGCCATCAGCGCGACGCAGTCGCCGCGGAGGCGAGCGCGGCCGCAAGCTGCGCGTCGGCGCGCGACAACAACGGCGGCGATTCACGGCGGCCGAATTCGCATCGTCATCTTGGCGATGAGGGCATTCAGCGCCACTACTCGCTACCGCATGCACCGCAGCAGAGCGGTGTCGCCGAGCGGCGCAACCAGACGGTTGTGGGGATGGCTCGGGCCCTCCTCAGCGAGGGGATGCGGCCGCTTTCGGGAGAGGCGGTGGTGACGGCCGTCTACATCCTCAACCGCCGCCTACCAAGGCGCCGACGGCGGGACGCCATACGAGGCTTGGCATGGACACAAGCCGCGGTCTCCCACTTGCGGGTCTTCGCTCCTCGCGTTCGCCAAGGAGCTTGGTCACATCGGTAAGCTCGACGGCAGAGCACTCGGGAGTGTTCATCGGCTACGCGGAGGGCTCGAAGGCCTACCGCATCCTCGACCCTGTCACACAGCGCGTCCGCATCTCGCGTGACGTTGTGTTCGACGAAGGGCGAGGCTGGACGTGGGACAAGGCGGTGGGCGACGGTTCGACCGACTCGGGGACTTTGTTGTCGACTCACGCCCACTTCGAGAGAGCCGGGAGCTAGCGGCTCGTCTTCACCGAGCTCGTCCACCTCGACACCTTGCTCGCCACCGGCCCGGCGAGTGCTCCACCACCTTCGCACGGCCACGCCCACTCTTCACCACCGGCCACCACTCTCCCGCACCGGAGGCCACACCACCGGATCGGCCCCAATAGCCGGTCCACGACGAGCGGCGATGGTGGAGTTCGCTACTCATTGTCTCACGACGAGGACCGCGTCGACGCCTACCACGACGACGAGCCTCTGCGCTTATCGTACCATGGACAACATCCTCGCGAGCTTCCCATCTTCGGATCGGCGCAAAGACGACTTCGGCGGAGCCGCACTTGGCGCGGCGACGGGCGAGCCACGCCCTTCATCGAGGCGGAGGGAGACGCGGCGTGGCGTGTCGCGATGAAGCAGGAGATGGACGCCGTCGAGCGGAACCGGACGTGGGAGCTGGCGGATCTTCCTGCCGGTCACCGCGCGATCACCCTTAAGTGGGTGTTCAAGCTGAAGCGGGATGAAGCCGGCGCCATCGTCAAGCACAAGGCTCGCTTGGTGGCACGAGGCTTCGTGCAGCAGGAGGGGGTCGACTTCGATGACGCCTTCGCACCCGTTGCACGCATGGAGTCCGTTCGTCTTCTCCTCGCACTTGCAGCCCAGGAGGATTGGCGCGTCCATCACATGGACGTCAAGTCCGCCTTCCTCAACGGCGACTTGAAGGAGGAGGCCTACGTCCGTCAGCCGCCGGGATTCGTCATCCCCGGCAAGGAGGGCAAGGTTCTCCGCCTGCGCAAGGCCCTCTATGGCTTGCGGCAGGCACCACGAGCCTGGAACGCTAAGCTGGACTCCACCCTCAAGCAAATGGGGTTCCAACAGAGTGCACACGAGGTGCGGTCACCGGCGGGCAAAGCGGCAACGCCTGGCGGTGGGCGTCTCACGCCGACGACTGGTGATCACCGCCCAAGGAGGCCGAGGTCGAGGCGTTCAAGGCGGAGATGAAGACCGCCTTCCAGATGAGCGACTTGGGGCTCCTCTCCTTCTACCTGGGGATCGAGGTCCACCAGGACAGCTCCGGTATCTCCCTTCGTCAGACCGCCTACGCCAAGCGCACCGTCGAGCTGGGCGGGCTCACCGACTGCAACCCAGCCCACACTCCTATGGAGGAGAGGCTGAAGCTGAGTCGTGAGAGCACGGCGGAGGAGGTGGACGCGACGCGATCTGCGCGATCGTGGGCAGCCTTCGCTACCTCGTCCACACGCGTCAGATTTGGCGTTCGCCGTCGGCTACGTCAGTCGGTTCATGCAGCGACCGACGACGGAGCATTAGCAGGCCGTGAAGAGGATCCTCCGCTACGTTGCGGGCATCTCCGACTACGGCTTGCACTACCCGAGGTCGCACTTCATCGGGTACAGCGACAGCGACCACGCAGGCGACATCGACACCAGCAAGAGCACAAGCGGGATTCTCTTCTTCCTCGGCAAGTGCCTCGTTAGCTGGCAGTCAGTCAAGCAGCAGGTGGTGGCCCTGTCCAGCTGTGAGGCCGAGTACATAGCGGCTTCCACCGCTTCGACTCTGGCGCCGGCTCGCTCGATCGCTTGGTGATCTCTCGGCAGAGACATCGGCGGTGGCGCTCAGGGTGGACAGCAAGTCCGCTCTGGCTCTGGCAAAGAACCCCGTTTTCCACGAACGGAGCAAGCACATCCGGGTGAAGTACCACTTCATCCGAGGCTGTTTGGATGAAGGCAGCATCAAGGCGAGCTACATCAACACCACGGATCAGCTTGCGGACCTGCTCACCAAGCCTCTTGGGAGGGTCAAATTCCTCGAGCTCGCTCTAGGATCGGGATGGTTCAACTCTCCCACAAGACGACGCACAAGACTTAGGGGGAGAATGATGAATAAGTCCCTGTGCATCTGTACTGTGGTCTTTGTGGGGTGGACACATGGTTCTTGTACAGCAGCTTTAAACTAGCATCTTGAGCTTTAGGATGACTTTAGACTAGCATCTTAGACTAGCTTTAGGACAGCTTTTGGTGGCATCTTAGACTAGCTTTAGGACAGACTTTTGGTGGCATCTTAGGACTAGCATCTTAGCATATGCTTGGTGGTAGCGACCTATAATTTGTATCCCCAACCCCTAAGGTTGGTATGGCATTGCGTGAGAAATAAACCAAGAAAATTGCCCCATCTCCAAGTGTCATCCTCTCCATGAGAGTAAGGATCTTGCTATCACCAACAGCAAGAATCCAGCGACTAACAAAACCGAGTTCAAAATTTGAATTGCAAACATCGTCCGGTTTTTAAAAAATTCGAGAATCGCGGTTCACGGTGACGGCCGATCGGCCGGATTTCGCCGAAAGGATTTGGATCCCTGGCTAGTACCAAGACAAGCTATCACGTGAGGGATCGAAAACCTATTAGGAGGGAATCCACGGACGATCGAATGATTTGGCACCGGTAACCGAATTTCGGGAAAAAACTTGGTCAAAATTCGTCCAAATAAATTTGAATTTGAGATGTTTTCACCGAATTTTGAATTTGAAGTTTTCCGGCCGGTTTCTCGAGTCCCGGTTCGCACCGGTAAATCCGGTTACCGCCGGTAACCGGCGGGAACCGGCTGGGTTTTCCATCTCCATTCACCGGTGACTAAATGCAAAGAAGAACAGGCCACCAAGTGGTACCTGGTTTGGTACCAATGTTAGAAACACTAGTTCTGAGTCCTCTGGCCATATGGTAAAACCGTAAAACCAGTTGGCAAAATCCTCTATAGACTTGCTTAAACGAGGGTTTTCATTGCTGCATCTCTGCATTAGGGTCAACATTGGCCACTTGAGCAATTATCATGACACCAAGGATATGTGAGAGAGCATCCTTTTGTAATCTTCTTTAATAATATTACTTGGCCAGTCAAATTTATCATGACACCAAGGTCAACATTGTTAGAATAGGAGTTCTTTTGTATTTGCTTATCTGTATATAGTATCCTTAGCTGTGTATGGCATACTCCGTTGTACTCTCTATATATGTTGTCCATTGGGTTTCTTGAATATCCATACAATATTCATAACAAATATAATTATCTGGTTTTTGCAGTTGATAAGCAAATAGTTTAGTTATGACATTGACAGTTGAGCATCAAGCACGTGTATACCTTTTCCAGCCTATGCAACAGATACGTTTTGAATTGCCGAACTCCACGTCCACTTGAGTTTGGATCCATAGTGTGAGCCTTCTCGAACGCGGCAAACCGGCCTAGTTGAGCAAGCACCAAAAACCACGCACAAGTCATATAACAAGAAGTCAGGTAGCAACCAGAGGAAAAAAACAGAGGTACATGAATTTTTTTAAAAAAATTGTCGTAATCAACGAAGCAACATGACAAACACGCACAACTTTTTTTTGGTTAGTTTAGCAAAACAAAAGTTATAGCTAAGTAGAAATAAATTATAATTCTGAATTCATGTACCCTTTGGGGCTGCGGCTGATTTACTAGCTACGAATGTGATGCTCATTCCTTTTATTTATTTATTTTGAGAGGGCGATGCCCGTTCCTGGCCTCGTAATATATTATTCATGTTGCAGCCACGCGGTACACTCAATTAAGGGTGTGACAAGACATGCTCTGTTTACTTGCGCAAAAAAAAATGTCAATGAAGCAGATAGGTAGTAAGCAGTCGTGCAGCCAGGTGAGAGTGCAGGAAGGAGCAGCGTGCGTGCGTATCATGTATGCAACTAGTCTAATTACTAGTCGACGTGTGTAGAATGTACGCACAGAAGTATGCGACGCGCGGGTTGTCCTTCTCGATCTCGTTGGCGGCGCGGAGGATTGGGACGATGGGCGCGAGGGAGGAGGGCACGAGCTCGCTCTCCTGCATGGCTTCATCGTCGCCCTCCGGCCGCATGGTGAGCGCGCGCGAGAAGGTCCGCGGCAGCGGCGGCTGAGGCGCCGACATCCCGCCACCGCTCGACATGCTGCGGCCCGCCGCGGCGGTGGTGGCGATCGACTGGACAGTCGGTGTGGTGGTCGCGGTGGTCGCGGTGGTGGTGAGGAAGGGGAGGGGAGGGGAGCGGAGGGGGAGGCATCTTCTTAAGAGGAGAGGAGAGAGCTCTAGTAGGCAGTGGGTTGATGCCGAGGAGTGGTGTGTCAGTGCGGAGCTGGCTTTTTCGCTTTATGGCTATGGCTTTGGCTTTGGCTTTGGCTTTGGCTTTCAAGGGGATTAGCTTGTGCTTCGCTTCCTTTTTCTCTCCTTTTTCTCTTTGGTTTGGCGGTGCCGGATGCAAGTGTTGGGGGAATTGGGATGGTGTACGAGGGAAGCAAGGAATTGGAAGTCGACGAGGGGAAGCAAACCGCGAAATGCAGGGGAAGGAAGACGAGGTGAACTGACGGGTGGGGCCAGGTGTTGGCCTTTTCGTTTCTCTTTTTATTAACAGGGGTTTAATTTGTGCTTTTTTTTAAAATTTGTGCTTTTTTTATATAAAAAAGCCATGTATTCCTCTATCCCGGTTCCATACTTTTACTCGTGTGGTGCTACATGTCGGCGCCGTACTGCGCAGCACAAAATCAGGATTAGCAGCTTGCTCCGTGACTAGGTTCAAGCGGTCCCGGGGAGAGGATATTCTTTTCTTCTTCCCTATGAATAGGGATAAAAATAGATCAGCTAGTTTTCGATCGATTCGGATGGAAATTGATTCGGATTATCTCGGATCGGATTTTTCTCGAATAACTTTTGGATCGAAAACGAATTTGGATTTTTTTTTTGTCGAAAACGGAAATGAATACGGTAGGCATGCTATCCGGTGGATATGGATATGAATACGGATTGTCCAGATAAGACCAAGTCTGGATATCCGGATTTCAGCCCAAAAGAAGAGGATTTCAGCCCAAAAGAGAAAATAAGATTTTAATTGATTTCCAAATTTCAGAAAATGCAACAAATCAAATAGCCTTTTAGAAAATAGCAAATAGAGTTAAAAAATTCTAGAAAAAATCATAAAAATTCCTTGAATTATTTTAAACTTAATAAAATTAATTCCAAGTTAAAGTTAGTTTTTATTTTTTGTACATAAATTATTTATAATTTCTAGAAAATAGGAAAAACCTTTTTAAAATCCAGAAAATTTAGAAAATTAATTATTGTTTTCATTTTCACTTTAAATCCAATAAAAATCCTAGAAATATCAATAAATTTTATTTTTTACATTGAAAACTAGGAAATTAAATAATTGACTTTACTTTATTATTATTTTTCTTTTTAACCAAGAAAAATATTTTAAATCTAAGAAAATCCAATAAAAATAATAACTTTATTAATTTTATTTTTGGTAACATACTTTGGGATGTTACAGTTATTTGCGTATAGATTAGCCATCCAGCCTGATCAATGTTAGTGTGAACTAAGTTTCATGTATGTGATGAACTAAGTGTGAATGTGTGATGACTTGTGATTTTGTGAGTTATGACTTATGAGCTAAATATGATAAACTAAGTGTTATATTTACGATGAACTAGTTAATGCAGCTTGCTAGTGCCAATGTTATGTTTGATTGCTGAAAATATGAACAACTCATGAGTGTTTGCATCAAATAAACTAATTATATGTTTTCGTTAATTTTTGGCATACAATTTAAGGGGTTTTCATGTTTTAAAAAATATCCACAACTGTATTCGTTTCAATTTGTATTCGCTTCGTATTCGTATTTGTATTTGAATCCAAAAAAAATAAAAACAAATATGGTAGAGTCATTATCTGTTCGTATCTGATCCGTTTTCACCTCTACGAAGGAGGATGTTTGAACCAGACATTAAATTCCATTGGAGTGATCAGTTTTCACAGTAAAAAAGTTAAATTGGCTGTTGCTAGAGCTTTCATTAAAAAAAATATTGGCACGGGAGCCGACGCACCAGCTCTGATTAATTAAGCATTCGGTGTTAACACTAGTTCCAATGTCATATCTGTCTAAGTGGCCACTACACTAAGCAATACTACTACCTGACGTAGTTTTCAGGTCATTTAGCACGTTTTTTAGTCAAACAGCAAAAATAGCATTTAAAAAATAAATTGTAAAAATGACATCTCTATCTGCTGCGCACCAAGTCCGCAGCAGGAGACCTACAGCTAACTCAGTTCGCGGTAGCTCTCCTGCGCACTGTCGCAGGGTAAGGGATCGTCGAAAAAGAAACACAAATAAAGGGTGTGTGGGATGGTGGGATTTTAATTGGTGCTTAATTGGACTGAACAGAGTGGAGAAATAGATTCCTCGGCTCGAAACGGACGAAATAGATATATAATGTCGAATTAGGGTTTTGGGGATCAATAGTATCGGATGGTGAATAATACTTATTTTACTATTTATGGGCAATGAACAGTAATCAAGGTTGTTGTTTCAATTTGTAAATAGTAATTACTATAAACAGTAAACAGTTTATTGTGCTGCGAACAGTATTTTGTTTTGCTGTTCATGAGCTGTGAACAGTATTGGGCCCAAATGGGCTGAAGCCCAAAATGGCCAGGCCATTTTGGCCCAGCTCCTATGCAGCCTAGAGCTGCGCTCGGCCGAAGGCCAGGGCATGCTTTGCTTGCCCAAGTAGGCGGCAGCGGTGACTCCGGTGACGGCGGTGGCCGGCGGCGGTGGGAGAGGGTGTAGTGAGCACCAGGGTGGTGCGGAGACCATTTTGGGGGTTTAGAGGGGCAGAGGAGGTGGGCGGCGGCGGCGGCAATGGCGCACGGCCGGAGCAGGGGAAGGAGGTTGTAGCGCTACGGCCAAGCTTCGATCAGGGCATGGCGTGTGTGAGCATCAACGAGGTGAGGGGAGTTCAGAGGAGGAGTTTGTGAGGACCCCGGATTATTAGGCTTGTAATGCTTAGTCACCAATTGACCCTAGCATCACAAACAGAATAACACGTGTCTTCGAGACATGTATACTTCCCAGAAATGCAGTATACACACCCCTTTACAAAATTCATACATTAATTCCATTCATTCACATAGAATCGAGCAAAAGCACAAACCAGAAGATAAGCTAAATAAAGGATAGTTATTACAAAAGAGAGGCCGACCGGCCAATACATATGAATACAAAAATAAACAGCGGAAGCAAGAGTGCCATAAGATGGCTATAAACAAAAGAGTTAATCAGTGTGCCTTTAACCCACAAGGCAACCGACCGAACTGCCAAGCTAGTCGTCGAACCCGCAGCACATTTCACAAAAGTGAGGCCCTTGGGGCTCACCTTCCTCCTCTGCAACAATTAGTTAAGCAAAGCAAATGAGTACAAAAATTGTACTCCGCAAGACTTACGTGTCGAATAACAGACCTATACATATGCTACATGCAAGCTTATTTAAGTGGAGGCTGTATGTTTCAGTTTTGGCACAAAGCAATCTTTATTTGTAATAATGTAGTACATTTAAAAGCAAGTTGACAAATCTATTTTTAATGTTCAAATAACAGTTGACGACAATAATAACAATAGATAGAGGGCAACAACAATCCTGGAAGTGACTAAACCCATAGTCACCACAACAATAGCATGAATTACCCATTCATGCCAACCATATCAAATTTTAATATAAAAGGTTGTAGTCTAACTCTTGCAAAACCTAACCAAGCGTGTCCATAATCTAGGACGAGGCTATTCGAATAGTTTTATCCCTGCAGGGGTGTACCAATGTACCCACACGCCAGACCGCCTTTTTGCCAAGCTATTAAGCACACTTCCTTAAGTATGCCGGCACGGCTAAGTCCTACGAGACATTTCCAATATTGTGCATTAACTACGAGCCGTCCGTATGGATAGAAACCCATACGTTGTGTCGGAGTCATCGTAAAGCCTCGGTCAACTACCCATCGCAGGTAAAGCCTTGGACAACTACGATGCCCCTCGAGGTGGAGAGCCTACCCGGAATCTCTACCACCGCACACCCAACACAAGAACACATATCCTTTTTCACACAACACACACAACCCCCTCCTGCGACTCGGAGATAACACACGCCAAAGTACTAAGTCAAGAGAAGTCTTATATCCCTCTCGCGTGGTTAGCACGTAAAATTGCTTAGAGAGTGTGACACAAGATGTTCAGTCCTTGTTGACTTAGGCAAGACATCCACAAACCCAATAACCCACCATCCAACCACTTGCCCAAGTCCAAATCAATTTTTTTTCATTTTCGGATTTTGACTTTACAAAATAACAAAGCACAAGTGCTGGACATAAAGGAGTAATAATTAGATGTGTGATCAAGATCATCGACTAAATCGATGATCGCCCATTACTACCGAAACTAAGCATTTCTAAGCAATTTCAATTCGCAATCAACTAAGTGACAAGAGCTCATCCATCGAACTCAAATCACAGCAAATAACCTAGGCTCATGGTAGTAGAGGATAATCAATTCCTACAGATTATGCAACTATAGGACACTAACCATAATTTAACAACAAAATAGCAATGCATACATACAAGTTGAAATCAATATATTAGACTTGAAAAATACTGGGATTAACATGGTCAAACAGCTTGCCTGGTTGCTGCTGTTCAAGATATTGCGGAGGATCACTTAGGTTATCAATGTGCTCTTCGGAAAATAACGAGAAAGCGAGAAATAACCGATAAGAACGAAGAAAACACAAAGACTTAGCATCAAAGTTTCTCCGAATGCTTTGAAAATTTTACAGCATCAAGAACATGATTTATAAGGAATTTAGCAATAAGAACCAATTGATTTGGATTCTTAATGCAAAAGATATGAGAAAAACAAATCAGCTCAGGCTTATAAATCCCCAATGCTATTATTTATTGCAACTAAAATCTTAGCAAAATTTTATGGAGCTATAATGAGGTTAGAAACATTTTTAGATTAAAGTTCAGTTAAAAACATAACTAACAAAATTTGAATCAACCGAAAAGGAAATAAAATGAAATAGTTATGTATTTTACAAGTTAATTGCATTTTTCACTTAACAAATAATCCTTTCGGGAAAATCCAAAATTAAAACGGCATGGACGAACTTGGATCGTTGATCTTGGATCCAACGGTCCAAGTCTACGGGGCAACGCGCTCCAGCGGTTCACAAACCCCACCGTTGGATTTAGATCCAACGGTCCACATGGATGGAGACGTTCGGACGGTCCGAACGTTCAATTAGATGTGGGCCGTTGATCTAGAGATGGACGGCTCACAATGAAGGAACCTTCGACCAGTCCGAACGTTCACTCGCATCTGAGCCGTAGATTCGATATCCAATGGCCCACGCGCGCGGAGCACAGCGCGCGCGCGGCTCATACGTTCACCGTTGGATTTAGATCCAACGGTCCGAACGTTCACTCGAATCCGAGTCGTTGATCTAAAATCCTGCGGTACACATGGATCACCGCGTTCGGATGGTCCGAACGTTCACGCGATTGTGGGCCGTTAATCTAAGGATCGACGGTCCACAGCGAACCACGTTCAAAAGCTCGCGCCCGATTTCGTCCGACAAAACGACGGCGAAAGGAGGTTCACCACTGGCGACTATAGTCATGGCGGCGCGAGCTAAGGTCCAAAATGGGTTGTCAATAACCTTGCGCAACCAATGGGACCAACAATTACGGCCAGAACGGTCTAGAACGCCGGCAAGCCGGAGTTGACAGAGATGACCAAAACGGCCGAAAAACGAAAAATGCAAAGGAGCTCTGCTGCGGTCCAAGTAAGCGGTGCCAAGTAACTAGGGATGGGAAAAACACAGAGAAAGGTTGGAGCTGCTCCGGCGACGAAAATGGTGCTTTCCGCCGAAAATGGGAAATCCAAATTCAGTCAAGCCCTGAGCAAGATAAGCAAAATTGAGCGAGGGTTAAGCTCGAGAGAATAAAGAGGGGGCAGAGGGAGAAAGAAATGAAAGGAGAGGGCCACTGCTGTATCGCCTTCACCGTAAGCTCGAAGCTCAACAATGGCGGCAGAAGTGCTCTCGGATGAATGCAGCTCAAACAACCACTGAAGTGCTAGCTAGAGTTGCGGAGATGCTAAAGGAAGCCAAAGGGGAAGCAATGGAGCTTAAATAGAGGAAATGGCAGTGAGCAATGGCAATGAACCCTCTCGGGTCAAACCTACCATGAGAGCACTTGAGAGCAACGGGAGCAGTTGAGCAATGGACTTTTGAAGGCGGTGCACGACGGGCAATTAATGCGAGCAGAGAGAGCCGTTTAAAGGTGGTCATCGAGGTGACCCAACGCTGCTCCAGTTCTGCGCACGCCATGGCTTTGACTCAACCGCACGCTAGCTCAGACTCGAGGAAGGAGACGACTTGTCCACCGTTGGATCTAAATTGAACGGTTCAAATGAAACAGGGTGATTGGAACGGCCCGATCGTTCACTTCAATCCAGGCCGTTATCTCCAAATTAGACGGTTCAGATGAACGGGACGATCGACCGGTCTGAACGTTCACTTCAATCCAGTCCGTTGATCTAAGATCCAACGACTCTCGTTGACCGAAACGTTCGGATGGTCCGAACGTTCACTCGCATATGAGTCGTTGATCTCAGATCCAACGATCCGCGAAACTCATGCCCGAGCGACTACACCAGTGCAGTTAGTTGATTGAACTCAGTCAAGTGGCTCGAGCCCTAGTCTGACTCGAACCCAAAGAACAATGAAAACCAGCTAGGGTTTGAATTAAATAGCTGATTTTTGGGGAATTTGCTTGAGGTAGCAAACAAGCTCCAAAAATCGTGAAATTTTAACTGGAGCTTGCTGACCTAAGGATTAACCCTACATAAAATTGGCAGAGATTTTTATGTACTGCATTCTTCTCCAGAAATTCCAGAAGGTTGGAATTAGGGTTTGAACCAGCTTTGACTTGGTTTGACTTGCCCCCCAAAATTATCAAATTATTTCTAAAAATCATGAAATAATTCAGAGATGTTACCAAGCCTCCCTAGAACTTGGGGAAAATAATCACAGAGGTTTGGCATAAGATTTTTGCCCAGGAGGTTTTTTATTTTGATTTCCATAATTCCTTTACAAGAATTACAGAAATGTCCAAAGGCTTCAAGATGCAAGAAAAGTTTTAATTTCTTCTCATTTTCTTACATTTGAAACACAAATCCACATTTGGGATGTTACAGTGTTGGTGGAGCTCGGAGTGGTCTAAGGCGCTCTGTCCATGGGAGTAGTGGGTGGCACGGAGAAGGAGCTTGTCGCCGGCAAGCTAGGGCCGAGGATGGGGTAGGGATGGTGGGGGAAAGCTTCACGGTGGCAAGAGGGAGCTAGTGCCAGAGGTAGAAGGGAGGGGAAGCAACGGAGGCGAAGAATTTCACTTGAGGCTCGTCGGGAAGAAGAACAGTGGTGGCGGAAGTTCTTCAAATTCGCCGGCTCTAGTGACGAACGAGCAAAGGAGAGGTGGTGGAGTTTGAGGTGAGGTAAAATGCGAGCCATGGGTGGGCTTTTATAGGTCGGGGAAGGCGGTGGGAGCAGGGAGGTGGTGCGGCAGTTGCGGCGACGTGGTTGGTCAGGCGCGGTTGGGGATGCCGGAAGAGGCAAGGTGACGGGGTGAGGTGGCGCAGCGAAGGCGGTAGAAGGTGTTGGTGGCGGTGGCGGTGCGTGGCGCGGGAGGTGGCGGCTAACGGAAGTGGCAGAGGAGGCGGTGGCGTGGCGCGGGTAACGTCGGGAGGAGGAAGAAGGAGGTGGCACCAGGGGGAAGAAAAGTCATTTTCGCCTTGAGGAAGATGGGATTCCGAAAAGGGAAAGCGTATTTTGGGCTGGAGTTTCTGAGAAGGGAAAGAAATCGAGATTTTACAAATCTAAGTTTAGATAAGATAGCAATAGAAGGGGAAAGACATCAATAATACTTACATTTTTATTTTCAGAAATTCTTTTATAATTTTTCAAATTAAGATTTTTGAAGGTCTTCACTTCCTAATTCCTATAGCCAACCTAAGGTTTCAACCTACGGCCTCTGATACCACTTTGTAACGTCCCCATTTTTTGGGACCGTCAAACTCTTCACGACTGCCCAGAATGTGCAGTTGCAAAATAAGCAGCATCTCAAGCAAGCTTTCGAATTACAATAAAAACCAAACTTTCATTACATAGGATTAAGGCTTAACAACCAGTTTTAACACTAGCACGAGCTTCCAAGCCCAAAGTTAATATATTAGAAGACAAAAGAACTTTAAACCACAGGCACACTTGAGCGCGGTCGAGACCTAATAACATCAATTATTGCCATCTAGGGGTCCACCAAAATCCTGCTCATTGAGATCCCCAATATTTTCCCAAGTTCCTCTGTAGATGATTTACAGATTTTGCAAGAGTGAGTACTACTATCTTACTCAATAAGCCACATGGAAATCCTAATTAATTATATGCTAGGATTATCAAAGGGATTTTACAGTTTTACCATAACAGGCATATGTGGATGCATTTTATATTTGAAGCAGTTTATTAAAACAGTAAAACAATAATAAATAATAAATAATAACAATAGGGGTTTCTCAACAATTGCAATTACCCACTTAACATCTCAAAAATTCTACTTATGCCTTATGTATTGGAATCACCCATGAACACAGCTTTATTAACCGGAAGTACGGCGTATTCAAATACCATTTGTTATACTCTGTAGAGTTGCCCAACATTACCCACAAGATACCTCATGCTCATACTGTCAGGCCATAAACACGCAACACGTTAGCGTGCGATTGAGTTGAGATAACAATGTCTTTTCACTGCTCAACCTTTTTAGTCTCTACCCGGTAGGTTCAGAATCCATACAACCCTCGGAGACCACCGGCCAACAGTACACTTCGCACTCCCATGCTGACGGGATCATACCGCTGTGTAGTTCTGCGAGTGTCCTAATCGGCCCACTCCTGACTCACCCCTATTCCGCATCTATTCAATCATACAAAAATAGTTCACATCCTGTAGATATTCAATTGGAAGATCAGTGTACTAAGCCAGGGAGTAATGACCACATATGTGGTTGAGCGGTTTTCTGTATCTGTTACTTTGGCACAAGGTTCTTGTCCTTACTTGTGTCCAGTGAGGAAATGGACCAACACCAACTCGTGGATGTCCACGTGCTTAATCTCACCTTTGACTCACTTTTAACACAAGTTTATTGGGTTGTCCAACTTTCTGGTCTCAACCCTCAACTTTCCTCCAAAACCATTGGTGAAAAACCAATACTACTTTTCAGAATTATCAACATATTTTGGTGACAAAGCTAAATATATAGTCATTATTTTATGTAACCTAAACTTGTCGAGGTGAATATGGCCTACAAGAGTGGGTGGGCTTGTATGTGGGGTAATAGGATTATTCTAACCATCATGACAATCAAAAATATTATTTTCAATATTTAAAGTAATTGGCATAAATACAATAATATAAATACATGAAATGTTGGTTCAAAATGATCAAGGAATGCGACTTGCCTTCTTGCACAAATTCTTCTAGTAGCTTGTCTTGTCTGACATCTTCTAGAGCTTGGTCGTCGATGTCGCCACCTAGCGCAAAATAAAATAAACCAAATAAAATTCGGCTCGACAAGAAATGAGCTGGGAACAATATGCAAGTAAAGAAATTCGGAAAAGAAACACTCATGAAGGCGATGTGGGATGGTGGGGTTTTATCTGGTGCTTAATTGGACTGAACAGAGCGAAGAAATGGATTCCTGGGCTCGAAACGGACGAAATGGATATATAATGTCGAATTAGGGTTTTAGGGATGAATAGTGCTGGATGGTGAACAATAATTAGGGTTGCTATTTCGGACTATGAACAGTACCGGTTCACTGTGTTGTGAACAATGTTTTTATTTTACTGTTCATGAGTTGTGAATAGTATTGGGCCCAAATGGACCGAAGCCCAAAATGGCTAGGCCATTTTGGCCCAGCTCCTGTGCAGCCTAGAGCTGCGCTCAACCGAAGGTCAGAGCGCACTCAGCTTGCCCGAGCCGGTTGCAACGACGACTCTGGCGACGGTGGTGGCCGGCGGCGGCGAGGGAGGGTGCAGTAAGCACCAGGTGGCGCGGAGATTCCATTTTAGGGGTTTGGAGGAGCTGAGGAGGTTTGGAGGTGGGGCGGCGGTGGCAATGGTGCACGGCCGAAGCAGGGGAAGGAAACGGCGATGCTACGGCTAAGTTTCGGATAGGGCAAGGGGTGTGAGAGCATCGACGTGGGGAGGTGAGTTCAGAGGAGGTGTCGGTAGAGCTCGGAGTGGTCTGAGGCGCTCTGTCCATGGGAGAAGTGGGTGGCACAGAGGAGGAGCTCGTCGCCGACGAGCTAGGGGCGAGGATGGTGGGGGAAAGCTTTGCGGTGGCGAGAGGGAGCCAGTGCCGGAGGTAGAAGGGAGGGGAAGCAATGGAGGCGAAGAATTTCAACTGAGGCTTGTGGGGGAAGAAGAACAGTGGCGGCAGAAGTTCTTCAAATTCATCGGCTTTGGTGACGAACAGGCAAAGGAGAGGTGGTGGAGTTGGATGTGAGGTAGAATGCGAGCCGGGGATGGGCTTTTATAGGTCGGGGAAGGCGGTGAGAGCAAGGAGGCGGTGCGGCAATGGCGGTGACATGGTTGGTTGGGCGCGGTTGGGCAGCGTCGGGAGAGGCAAGGTGGCGGGGTGAGGTGGCGCGACGAAGGCGGTAGAAGGCGCTGGTGGCGGTGCGTGGCGCGGGATGTGGCGGCTGACGGAAGCGGCGGAGGAGGCGGTGGCGTGGTGCGGGTGACGTCGGGAGAAGGAGGAAGGAGATGGCGCCCAGGGTAAGAAAAGACGTTTTCGGCTTGAGGAAGACGGGATTCCGAAAAGGAAAAGTGTATTTTGTGCTGGAGTTTTCGAAAAGGGAAAGAAATCAAATTCAACCAAAAGATTCAAAAGTTTTTGAAATTTGGGATGTTTCAATGTCTTCCTTGACACCTAGTCTTCCTTGACACCTAGACAGAATGAGCAATCATGACCATCGATCCACCCCAGATGGTGAAGGAAGGATTTGGTCCAAGTTTTGCCATGTCGAAGAATTTGGATGAGAGGGGATGGAAGAGAGTGCTTGTTACTTGCAAGTAACAAGTTAGCACTCAAACAAAGTACAAGATTACAAGCTAAATGCACTATTGAAGTAGGGGGTTTCAAACGGATACAAAATTACCTCCTGGGTCTGTTTGGTAGGACTTCGCTCCTTATTTTTCATCTCTCAATTCCTGATTCTCAAAGGATCCACTCCTCTAAGAATCTTGAACTAACTAAAGGAAGCGTTTGGTGGGAGATTATCTCTCAAAACTCTAAAAGTGAGAATTTGAGGCAAAAAAAACTATGCTACTTGTGTTTTTAACACCTACGAGTTCATCTCCAATTTAACTTCCAAGTATATCATGAACCGCATCTGTATGGGAATAAAAAATAATAAATTAAGTAGTTATCTCCAGGTCCAACATACATGAACACACATGGATCTAATGAATAGGCAGCAATAAATCAAGCCAATAATTATAGATCAACCAAACATGAAAGCATATGTTTTGTGATTACATTAGATGCCAGGAAATTAACGTGGTAGCATTTCAAAGCTTCACCAAAATTGGCTATGTCCACGCCACAAATAACATACAACTCAAATGCTTGATGTACATTGATGATCCATTGATCTGAATCCGGGATCCTGAATCAATCAAGAACATGACGCTCATGTTGTGTTGCTACGAAACTACAATTGCAATGCCATTGCCACACAAACACATGCTCAAATACTTGATGTACATTGATGATCAATTGATCTAAATCCGGGATCCTCAATCAATGAAGAACAGGGTGCTCGTGTTGTGTTGCTGTCAAACTACAATTGCAATGCCATTGCCACACAAACACATACTGAATCTGAATAGGAGAGCATCAACAATTCATGAATTCAAACAGAGCCAACAAAAAAAAATTGACATTGATCTGATTTCAAACACAAACACAGCAGCAATCCACGAAACCTCATCATGTTTATGCACATCGATCATTGACATTGAACACTAGTCTCTTTGAGAAACCAGACGACAATGAAGAGGACAAGATCAGGAATTAACAACTCAACTAGAACTCAATCGAAACCAATAACCACAACCTTTGATCAATCCTAGTCCAGGTTGACGGAGACGACGCCACTCTTGGTGCAGCCGCACACGGGGCACGCCCATGCCACCGCCGAGAACGCACACAGATGCCGGCACAGCAGGATCAACACCATGGCCTCCTTCACCTTTTTGTTTCCCGCACCATCGTCCCCGAGAATGCCCTTCCAGCAGTCTCTTGGGCGGCCTAGGAGGTCGAGTGTTGTAGGATCAAGGATGATCGATTAAAGAGGGGGTGAATAGGAGGTTTCTAAAAACTTGTGTTCTAATTATCAATTCTAGCACACTTCAAAAGATATGTTATATGTTTTATTAAGACAACATCAAAGCTTATGTCAAAACTAAATACAATTCTAGCTAAGCAATTCTACACAAATAAATTGTTAGAAATATAAATACGTAAATAGTTAAAGACAAGATAAAACCACAATAAAGACAATTGATGTTTTTTCCGTGGTATCGAAGACTTGTCGGTCTTCACTAGTCTACATTGAGGTAAGTCTAAAGGAATTAGACCGGCTCCACAAATTAAGCCTCAAACACCTCGATTCTACTAAGATTGCTTTTCCTCCACTCTTGAGATGGTGAGCATTAACCAATCACAATCTTTGTCGGGCCTCTTCACACTCTTCTTGAAGAGATTACCGCATAAACTTCCTCCAAGCCATCTAGGTGATAGCAAGCACTAAGAGTAACAAATCGCAGCACTTGCTTGAGGATTATCAAGTGCTAAAGAGATCAACTAATGATGCATATACACTTGAATGCTCTCACCTACCTCAAAATGAGAAATATAAGCAAATGAGTAGAGGAGAGTGCACCAAAGGCTCAAATTTATTCAATGAGGTCTAAGATCCCGAGCTTGGTGCTAGTGGGGGGTATTTATAGCCCCAACCACAAATTCGACCATTAAAACCAATTTTCTAAAAAATTCAGCACGTGCGATACTACCATCGTTCATCGGCCGGTACTACTGCATACACTGTTCAACGATCGACTGCTATTCATTTCATGCACCTAAACTAGCCGTTACAAAAAGGTGCGGTATTATCGCACTCACAAGGTCCGGTACTACCACACGGCGGTAGTGCCGCTCGGCAATCGGTACTACCGATTTTTTAGGGGAGAAAAACTCCCAAAAATATGCTCTATGGAATAAATGTACTGCCAATTAAAATCCGATACTACTGCACTACGATAGTACCGCTCATCAACCGCGGTCATACCGATTTTTACTTAAGATTTTCCAGAAGCTTTTCTAAAGCAATGCATGACGCCTAGTTGATCAAGATGGCAAAAAAATAGATTCTCAAGCTACTAGACATGATCCCTTTTTATGGTACGACATCTAGCCTACAATCTGGTCTTTTCATCAAAACATCGAGACCGGTAAAAACTATAAAAGGGTCATTAGGCTACAATACCTTTGTCTTGAGCCATGTCGATCTTTTATCATCTTTGTATTGCCATTTTCATGTAGTCATTCAAACTTCGGGACTAAACCTTTACAAAACATCTTAGCACACATATTAGTCCCATAACACATTGTTATCATTACTTACCAAAATCATTTTTAGGGGCCTAGATGCTTTCAAGTGTGTCAGCGTCATCCTCAAGTACGCCACCCTCCTCCACCTTGCCGACCTCTAGATCCAGCAAGGGCGAGGCCAGATCCACCTGACAGCCATAGTGACAGTGGAGAGCGCGCAACCGGTGTATCAAGAACCGAGGTAGCAAGGATCAGATCGAATGGGGCAAGAACTTGCTCGAGCTACATATTACACCCAAGAGTCAAAATCGTGACAAAAATCGTATCAAAGAACCGGTTAAGGGGTACGTACCTGACAGGAGCAGAAGATTAGCAACAGAAGTGCGATGTGGAGCGAGAGGAGCAAGGAGGAGAGGGGCGCCATTAGTGTCCACTAACCACTCCCTCTACTTTCTTTCGCAAGCCGGCGCAGGGGGCCTCGGGGATCGGTGAGGGAGCCATCAGGACTGGTGTGTTGGTGATATACCCTAGAGGCAATCACAGAGATGATTGTATCACGTCTATATTTATGAGTTATTGAATAAGTGTTATTTATGTTCCTTGAATGAATCATCGGTTATAAAGATTAACAAGTATGTGACCTGTTGGTGAAGCTCTTTAACTTACGATGATGTCATTCTAAATGTATCCCTGATCGAATGTCACTGGTCGGAACACTAGTGACTCTATCGACTAGCACATGTATTGATTGATGACCATGTTTCACCGATCATGGATATAGGGATATCGAATCAATAATGTGAACAATTGTTGGAGAGCATGGTGTTGGATTGACCCACCTTGAGACACTGATGAGATTGTTATGATTTCATGTGTCATCAGTTGGTCTCAAGCAATGATGATGTATAATCCTTAGTCCTGAGATCAACATAGTTTCATACATGTGTAAGAGTACACTTTGGGGTTGTCAAACACTACTCCGTAACTGGATAGTTATAAAGGTAGCTTTCAGATATGCTATGAAATATAGAGAGGAATGTGATTGGTCAGATATGAAATTTGCCCCTCCTAACATAACAGGAGAGATATCTGTAGGCCCCTCGATTTGGTCGGATGAAGAAAGTGCATGGCCATGCCATTGGTGGTCGAAGAGTTCAACCACATGAAGTTATCAGACACTCGATCGAGAAAGTATTGAACAGTCCATGGATAATACAACATCTCACCTGGAGTTCAACTAGATATTATGAGGCAAAGGGGGAATACACGAGCTGGTAGTTCAGTTCGATCAGATACGAACTAGTCGTATGGAGATACGAGCTGGTCATAGGCTGATCGAACATGATCACTAAGTGGTTGAAACCTGGTCGTAAGGAGTTACGAACTGGTCGAGATTGTACATGAACTGGTCGTATAGAGATACGAGCTGGTCGTTAATGATAAGGACCTGGTCATAGATCATATTGCATTAAGGTTCATTCGATATAGTTTGTGTGTATTCAGGAATCGTTATGTCCTGCTAGGAGCCGCTGACGACTCATGATCAGAAAAAAGTTTTCGAGTCACAACCGATTACGCATGAACCTAATGGGTCACACACTTAACGGGTTGGAGCAAACTAATACAGAGGCTATTGGGGAGAGAGGAGAGGAGACACACGATAGAGTTGACGTGAGTTGCTCCAAACCATAGCCGTCATTTTCTTGAGAGAGCCTTCCCGTGCGAGTTGGTGCTAGCACACCAGTGTACTGTATTCCTTCCCTGGATATGTGGATACCGTAGAGGCGTTGCTGCGGTTGTAGATGCGCTTGAGGACGATCCACGACCTTGGTGAGGAACTCAATTGGTTGCTAGAGGATACAATCGACTACGAGGATGATCGACTACGCTGGATGATCGACTACAGTGGAAAATCGACTACGACCACTTCATCGATACGCTCTTTGTTAGACCAGGCTACTCCAGCTCTTCTGCTGCTGCACTGCGTGTCTTATGGTAACGATCTATGATCTCTTACTTGCATGGTATCCTAGTTTACATGGTAAAAATTTTGAATTGTTAGCTAGCGTAGCCTACCCGTATCCCTTCAGTGGTATTAGAGCCATCTTGCATAGTTTTCTATCTAGATCGATCACATATACTAGATATGTGGCAGTAGTAGATTAGATCTATTATTTGTTTGGTCTGGTAACCTAGATTGGTTCATATGGATGAAACGATCTAGGCACTAGTCGATAGGATCGATCAATTTTCAATGGTAGTAGATGGGTTTGCGAAGAGGTACAAGTTGAGAGCACCAGATGATTTACTCAACTTATTTACGACTGCCTTGCATGATACTCCTACTGGTCAGAATTCCGCCATCGGAGTATGCCGTAGTGCGTGGTCGTATCAAGGCAGTGATCAGATTAGTTCGGAATAGGGTTAATATGATTAATCCGATGATTTCTGAGTCTCGCTTACGTGAATAAAATTCATGTCCCAGAAATTTTTTCCTAGAGAGCTGCCCCTTCGAACCTCGCCCTCTAACCGGCTCGCGGGACTGCCGTGGTCGTAGCCACGTTATATGGTATTATGTGTTCATGTCACCCGATAGAATTGGATTCTATGCATAACTCATTTTTGCAGGGATTGATGCAAATTGTTGGAAATATGCCCTAGAGGCAATCATAAAGATGGTTGTATTTCATTATGTTCATAACATTGGATAATATGTTATCTTGTTCCTAGAATAATATCAATAATATTTATTATCAAGTATGTGACTTGATTGTGAAACTCTATATTTCTGTGATGATTATTCTTAATCATTCCCTGGTCGGAAACATATGAGAACACATATGAATAGACTAGCATATGTATTGGTTGATGACTATGTTTCATAAGTCATGGATATGGAGATATCAAACCAATAATATGGAGTGTTTTGGGAATCGTTATGTGATGCTAGGTACCCCTAACGACTAGTGGTCGGAAAAGAGTTTCCGAGTCACAAGCGATTACACATGAACCTATAGGGTCGCACACTTAAAGAGCTATGATTTGATTTGGATGGTGATCTGAATTCTTGTAGGCTACGAGTTCCTAATGGACCTCAAGTACGAAACCCACCAAGGATGCCTTTATATATAGAGGGGTGGTGGCATGGGGTGAGATGATTTTTTGAAGAACTCCCGAAACCCTAATAGCCACGTCTTCCTCAACCACGACGCTGGTGCTAGCACTCCAACACGTGGTGCTCCTGCCCCGTACATGTGGAAACCTTGTAGGTGTTGTTGCGAAGCATCAGCACTAGGACGATCCGCAACTGAGTGCGACTACTCGGAGGAGCAGACGCGCGGGGAGTACGACCACTCGGAGGAGAAGACGCGAGGCGAGTACGACTATGACCGCATCAACTCGCTACATCGACTCTACTTCCGCTACGAGTCAACGCGTCTAGTGGTAATCTCGTGATCTATTACTAACGGAGGTTCCTTGGTTGCGCGGTAAAATTTTTGTTTTGTGCTATTGTAGCCTTCCCGCGATCCTTTCATAAATAGTATGACCAACTAGTATGACCAAGTCCATACTATTCGTATGGTAATATAACCAGGTCCAGACTAGTCGTATAGTGATATAAGCAGGTCCAAACTAGTCGTATAGTGATACGAGCTGGTCATGGACTGGTCGAACACGACCATCAACTTTGAAAAGTTCAAAGAATTTCATTATGAAGTGAAGAATCAACTTGGTAAGATAATCAAATATCTACGATCTGATCGTGGAGGTAAATATTTGAGCCATGAGTTTGGTGATCATCTAAAGAAGTGTGGAATTATTCCACAAACTCACTCCGCTAGGAACACCTCAGTGGAATGGGGTGTCTGAATGACAAAATCGAATACTGTTAGACATGGTTCGATCAATGATGAGCCAATCTAATCTTCCATTGTAATTCTAGGGATATGCTCTAGAAACAACTACTTTCACTTTAAATATGGTTCTATCGAAAACGGTAGAGAAGACACTATATGATCTGGATTGTCTTTTCTAAGGATATGGGGTTGTGCGGTTTATGTAAAACGTTTGATGTTTGATAAACTCACACCCAAGTCCGATAAGTGCTTCTTTGTGGGGTATCATAAGGAAACTAAAGAATATTGTTTTTATAATCGGGTTGATAATAAAGTGTTTGTTGCCTGTAATGGTGTCTTCTTGGAGAAAGAGTTTCTTTCCAAAGGAGTTAGTGGGAGTAAGGTGCAATTTGAATAAATTTGGGAACCATCTGAAAATATTTCAACTCCTTCTGAACCTTTACAGGATGAACAAAATATTGTTAAACTTGTAGATGAGGCGTCAACCCCACGTAGATAAAAAAAGGCCATGTCAATTGCCTATAAGTTATGTGTAAGATGTTTTATTATTGAATAGTGATGAGCCTAAAACTTATGTGGAAACGATGCGGACCCAGACTGAGTCATGGCTAGAAGCCATCAGAAGAACCTTGTGTTTACAAGATGGTTAGTAGGAGCAAGATTGTGTTTCTGATCTTGTATGTGGATGACATACTACTGGTCGAAAATGATATTCCAATGCTTGAATCCGTTAAAACTTCATTAAAAAAATAGTTTCTCAATGAAAGATTTGGGAGATGTAGCATATATTCTATAGAAATAGATCTAAAAATGCTAATTGAATTAAGCGATGATATGTACATAGACAAGGTGTTGAAACGGTTCAACATGCAAGAATCCAAGAAAGGTTTCCTCGTATAGTGATACGACCAAATTCGGACTAGTTGTATAGTGATACGACCAGATCCAGACTAGTCGTATGGAGAAACGAGTTAGTCGTAGACTGGTGCCCATGACGCATGACATTAATCTTAGCACGAGCCAGTGTCCTACGACCACTAATGAGTAAGAGAAAATGAGTAGAATTCCATATGCTTCGGCTATTGGATCTATCATGTATGTTATGCTATGTACACGACCAGATGTGTCGTATACTGTGTTACAAGCGGATATCAGTCGGATCTAGGTGAAGGTCACTGAATAGTAGTCAAGAATATCTAGCAGTCAAGAATATCCTTAAGTGCTTATGAAGGACTACGGATGCATTCCTTGTGTATGGTGGTGAGGAAGAGCTGGTCATAAATGGTTACATCGATGCTACCTTCCAAACTGACAAGGATGATTTCAGATCTCAATCAGGGTTTGTGTTTTGTAAGAATACATGAGCAGGTCTTTCTGTTCAATTAGATACAGACTAGTCGTATGGAGATACGAGCTGGTCGTAGACTGGTCAAACATAATCACTAAGTGGTCAAAACCAACTCGTAAGGAGTTACAAACTGGTCGAGACAAGGTGTTGAAACGGTTCAAGATGCAAGATTCCAAGAAAGGTTTCCTCGTATAGTGATACGACCAAATTCGGACTAGTTGTATAGTGATAGGACCAGATCCAGACTAGTCGTATGGAGAAATGAGTTAGTCGTAGACTGGTGCCCATGACGCATGACATTAATCTTAGCACGAGCCAGTGTCCTACGACCACTGATGAGTAAGACAAAATGAGTAGAATTCCATATGCTTCGGCTATTGGATCTATCATGTATGCTATGCTATGTACACGACCAGATGTGTCGTATACTGTGTTACAAGCGGATATCAGTCAGCTCTAGGTGAAGGTCACTGGATAGTAGTCAAGAATATCTAGCAGTCAAGAATATCCTTAAGTGCTTATGAAGGACTACGGATGCATTCCTTGTGTATGGTGGTGAGGAAGAGATGGTCGTAAATGGTTACACCGATGCTACCTTCCAAACTGATAAGGATGATTTCAGATCTCAATCAGGGTTTGTGTTTTGTAAGAATACATGAGCAGGTCTTTCAGTTCAATTAGATACAGACTAGTCGTATGGAGATACGAGCTGGTCGTAGACTGGTCAAACATAATCACTAAATGGTCAAAACCAACTCATAAGGAGTTACGAACTGGTCGAGACCAAATACGGGCTGGTCGTATAGATATACGAGCTGGTCGTTAGTGATAAGGACCTAGTCGAAGATTATATTGCAAAGTGCATATAGATTTGAATATTTTTGATTTGTTGACAAAGTCTCTCCCACAACCTAAGCATGAGGCGCACACAAGAGCAATAGGTATAAGATACCTATACGATTGATTCTAGTGCAAGTGGGAGGCTGTTGGTGATATGCCCTAGAGGCAATCATAGAGATAATTGTATCATCTATATGTTTATGAGTTATTAAATAAGTGTTATTCTGTTTCTTGAATGAATCATCGGTTATAAAGATTAACAAGTATGTGACTGGTGGTCAAAGAGTTCAACCACATGAAGTTATCTAACACTCGATCGAGAAAGTACTGAACAGTCCATTGATGACACAACATATCACTTGGAGTTCAACCAGATATCGTGAGGCAATAGGAGAATACACAGGCTGGTCGTTCATTTCGATCAGATACGGACTATTCGTATGGAGATACGAGCTAGTCGTAGACTGGTCAAACATGATCACTAAGTGGTCGAAACCTGGTCGTAAGGAGTTACTAACTGGTCGGGACTATATATGTACTGGTTGTATATATATATTAGCTGGTCGTTAGAGACAAGGACCTGCTCATAGATCATATTGCATTAAGGTTCGTCCGATATAATTCGTGTGTATTCGGGAATCGTTATGTCCTGCTAGGAGTCGCTGACGACCCGTGATCGGAAAGGAGTTTCTGAATCACAACCGATTACGCATCAACCTAACGGGTCACACACTTAACGGGTTGGAACAAACCAGTACAGATACGATTCGTCAAACGTGTTCGGATAGAATTCACCACGAGCACTATATAAGGAGATGCTTGACGCTGTTGGGGAGAGATTAGAGACACACGATAGAGTTGACGTGTGTTGCTCTAAACTCTAGCCACCATCTTCTTGAGAGAGCCTTCCTGTGCGAGTTGGTGCTAGCACACCAGCGTAGAGGCGCTATTGCAGTTGTTGTTGCACTTGAGGACGATCCACGACCTTAGCGAGGAATTCGATTGGTTGCTAGAGGAGACAATCGACTACGAGGACGATCGACTATGTTGGAAAATCAACTACGACCACTTCATCGACACGCACTTCGTTGGACCAGTCTACTCCAACTCTTTTTCCGCTGCACTACATGTCTTATGGTAACGATCTATGATCTCTTGCTTGCATAGCATCCTGGTTTGTATGGTAGAATTTTTGAATTGTCAGCTAGCGTAGCCTACCCGTATCCCTTCATGGTGCGGGGAGGAGGCTGGCGCAGGGGGCCCGGGGAGGAGGCCGACACATGGGGCGCGGTGAGGAGGCCGGTTGGAGGCGCGACGGCGACGATGAGTTGCACATCGGCGAGGGGGTCGAGAGCCAGGACGAGGTGAGCGAGGCGATAGGATTGGGAAATTATGGGAATAATGAGGAAAAACTGGGTTTATATACAGTGGAAAAATGTGAGTAAATAATCCTCAACTTGAGGGGTATTTTGGTAACCGAGAGGTTGATTCTTGCGTGGAGTTGGCCCAAGGTCACTCCCAATTTTCTATTACGATACAACTCTGATTCTAGGGTGATCCTGATTCTCAAAAAAGAGGAGTTGGGGCGTTTGGCTGGGCTTCGACTGCTCCAGTTGAGAATCTGGGAGTAGGTGCCCCTACCAAATCGAGCCAGATTATATGTTTTATTCGAATACCATATTCGATGTAATACAAATATGATTTAGACCTTTTCCATCTGATTAACGATTTTTCTTCTATTTGTATTCGTATTCGCATAAAAACTGTGGATATACATATAGTATGGACTTTTGCAATCCAAAATGTTATTTTATCTGCACTATTTGTATTTGAATTCGATAAAATAATATCATATTTTATTGCATTATTGCTAATTAGTTGGATGAGTATTTATAGTTTAATGTGAAGTCATGTTCCTTTAGGTGAAATAAATAAATTGGAATGATTAAATGTGCTATGTACGAGTATAAAGTTTCATAAATATCTTGTCATTACATAAGTTACGAGGATATTCAAATTTTCCAGATTGAGTAAGTATTCGGTTACTATTTGTATTCGGGAATATTCAAATTTGTATTTGTATTCTTTTAAAAATACGAATACGAATACGGGAGGTCCACTATTCTATTCGTATTCGGACACCCCTACCTCCATATAATAACAATAGTACCATTCATGCCTTCTCGATTACTTGATGCATGTGTTGACAAACAATGCAAAAAGCTCTAATAATAGTGGAAGAACTGTCAAAAAATTCAGTACCAAACCAAAGGAAGTGTGTTGGGATCCAGATTTACGCATATGAAATCCTTTATGTATTCTGAACTAGTCTCAGATCAGTAGCTAGTTCACACAGTGAAACATCGATGGAAATATCATCCATTCAACGATTTAACTAAAAAGATATCAAAATAATAAATAGTAATAATAACTGGACCTTCAGGTCAACGTTTACTTAACTTGCCACGCAGGGCTAAAGATAAATAAAACTCTTGTAGTGGAACAGAAACTTGGATAGACCAATCAACATGCCCACATGCAATCGAGTGGAGAACACATCCTAATTTGCAAAACCTTCGAAGAACTCCTCTTCGTAGAACTCTTAAGTAGCTTGACTTTCTTCAACTGAGCAGCAAAGTTTAAAGTCGTGGGTACATAAAGTACTCAGCAAGTCGTAGGGAACTGTATGCAATTAATATTCATGCAAGGCTTGAACAAATAAATAGTTGTATGTTTTTTTTGCAGAAAGTGAGTATTGATAGTAAATACAGTAAATAGATTGCAAAGCGTAATTGAAAAGACAATAAATAAATAAGTAAACAATATCTTTGAAACGACAGTGAACTCATTCACTTTAAAACCAAACCACCAAGTGAACATCTCATCCACTAAGCGAACATCATATTCACCAAGTGAACTCCCCATTCACCTTCCGACACATTTGTATAAAAACTCTATCTCTTGTGTGAAATCCCTGAGAATTGTCCATAACCGGGGATATGGCTGTTTAAACAGTTTTAACTCTGTAGAGGTTGTACAGCTTTACCCACGAGAGATAAATCAACTTATAATGTTAGACTACACTTCCATAGGTGCGCGACTAAGTGATCATCACAAGGCCTTTACATAAGTTTTTCTTAATACAATTCTACCTGGTAAGGTTTCAACATTGAATGTTTTTCTTACTAAACAGGGCCTACCTCTTGCGTCATTATGAGTATATGTCCATCCTCAGGCTTTCGAGACATAACCGAAATTAAGACATTACTAATTAGTTAGCTAGATCCATCCCACACTGGACAAGTGGTTGTACAACATGGCACAATTCAATGGAACACAAGATTAAGTCCTTGACAATTACTCATGTGAGTCTACCACAACCAAACAATGTGCTATTCGCACCCCCTTTACTATACGATCGTCTGCCTAAGCGGAAATCATTTTGTTCAACCAAGACCAATGACATACCCTACCATGGCACAACAAATTTTGACAATAGTGACTGCCCACTACAATTCCATATCTTATTAAGTCAAATTAACATTATTGAACTTGTGACATGAGACCATCGTACAACTAAGCATGACTAAGCTTCTCTACGATGCCCATATTGGTGATACAATTATGTCCAACTAGTAATGACTATCCTATGGTGACAAATGATTCACGGTATTCAAATAATCAATGGCGGTATAATGACAAATAAGTGATTAACTATTCTCAAAGCAATTGATATAAAGATAGCATGCAATTTACTATAAAATAAGATACTTTTGAAAACATGGGTTCAGCATGATCAATGGATTATGACGTACCTTGGATTTTCTCAGTTACCACACTTGGATCTCCAAAACTTGCTCCTACTCCTGCTCCTTGAAACATATTGTCTAAATGAGAGAGAAAACAATAGGTGAATAACAAATAAATCCAAAATAAAATAAAATCCAAAAGCAACAAAACCAACTCTAAAAATAAAGATCTCGATTTTATAGGAATTTAAGAACTTGAATGGACTGAATCGGAATTCAAACAAAGGAGAACGAACTCTCGGGAGATTTGCTGGAAAAGGAAAAAGAGAGAGAGAAAAATAATATTCCTAGAATATTCCTTCAGCGGAAAAGAAAAAAAAAAGACACTGACAAGTGGGGTTCACTCGTAAGTATAAGAGAGAGAGAAAGGGAGAATGACAGGTGGGACCGGGCTGTGAGAGAGAGACGGAGAAAGACTGACATGGATGGCCCACGTGGCATAAGAGAGAGAGAGAAAGAAAGAGGGAGAAGCAGAGAAGCTGGCTGCGGTGGTACTAGTGCTCGACGGTGGTGATAGACAACAGCAAAGGAATGGTGGCGAAGGGGAAAAAGTGTTGCCAACGGGGAGACGAAGGTTTGGGCGATGGTGACGCAACAAGGGCAACGACGAGGCAGCGGCGACGGCGACAACGACAGCGGTGGAAGAGGTGCATCGGCTCACGACGCCTGTGGAATAGAGGCGCCGAGGGAAACGAAGGGGAGGAGGACGACGGCGACAACAAGAGGAACATGGTGGGCAACTTGTGGCGACCGGAGAGCGATGAGAACGGCAGTGCGTCGGCAATCGACAGTGAAGAAGAAGGACGATGGCGACGGAGCACCCTCGGTGGCAGAGAGACAACGAAGAGGGAGGGGATCGGACGAGGATGACGAGGAACACAAGGTCACACTCACGGGAAGGCATGGGGACTCACCGACAACGAGATCGACGATGGTGGCGGCGGTCGGCTTTGAAGAAGAAAGAGGCAACGATGGTTCGTTGAGGCTCGGGTGACGAGGAGGCGAGCACCACGTAGAACGTGATGAGGCGAATCTGAAGGTGGCGATGACGAGGACGGAGAAGCACAGACAGCGATGAAGAGCTTTAGCAGTCGATGGCTTCTCGAGCTTCAATCGGTGAGACGGCGGTGGATTCGGTTACGACGACTTGTGGATTTGGGAGAGGAGGACGACATAGGATTTTGACGCGACCGACACGCTTTTAAAGGCCGGGGAAGGGAGGATTTGAGAGGGAGACGACGACACAGCGTGTCCAGCTCAGACACAGCAAGGAGACCAGAGCTGGGAGGAAGAATTTGGCTGACACGGCTGGTCGACCCGGTAGAGGTGGAGGAGGGAAAGAGGTTGGGCCGACTCAAGCTGGCGTGCAAGGGAGAAAAGAAGGAATGGGCCAGTGTGGCTGGGCCGGGGAAAAGCGGAAAGCCCAGGAAAGAAAAAAGAAATGTGGTCCAAAAGGAAAATTCGAAAAAAAGGAATTTCTGGATTTCAGAAATTAAAATAAATAAAATCGAGCTAAAAGAAATAACAAATAAACTCCAAAAATTCTAAAAAAAATACCATAAAACACCCTGGAACTCGAGGAACCCAGATAAAATGGCTTTGATTTAATTGAAGGGGTTATTCACATTAAATGATTTTGATTTCTGAAAATTCAATTTAAGCTTTGACTTAACCAAGAAAAATCAAATGGTTATTATTATTGTTAAAGACTTCAAAAACACTCCAAATTTGAAATGTTACAAAGCGTTTACTGAAAAGTTTAACACGTGCTTGCAAATGATCTATTTATAGTGTTTTCAATACGTGTTTCATCAGCAAATAGCTAGTAGCAATATCTCACCCCCCAAAAGAAGAAGAAATAAGAAAGAAAGATGACTAACTAGCATACCAGTCTAGTCACCCTTTGGATAACCTTAGTTTCTCTTCTCGCCAGTTTCGAAACATCGTGTGTACCGCATTACTTCACCGTCCGGTAAGTATCAAATTCACGCGTCCTGGTGCTAAGTCAAGATTCCATACCTAGCTACCAAGCCTACAACACTTCGTACACTTTGCTTTAGGCGCTTGTCTTTTCTTTTGGCCGAAGCTGCCATCGCCGCCGATCAGTACGCTGTCGGCATTCTGCCGGTGAATTAAGTAAGAGTGTTTTTGCAACACCTGCAAATGCTACCCGTACACCGAATCTGCAGGTGGCACTATGGCAGGTGCATCCCACATGGTACACGGCACAACGCCGCCAGATTGCTTCAGCAACAGTGAAATTTAACGGTATCCTTCAAGAGCGCTACTTAATTTCATTGGTTTCTGAAGTTCTTGGAAAAACATTTCTTAAGGAAAAGGTAATGATCCAACCTAGAAGATGTCAGCTCCATGAAGATTTCCGTAATCGCCAACCTAGTTCAAACAACCAGATCATGCAAGTTTCGAATTTCCTCTGCACTTCTTAATTTCATTCTATTCTACTTTTTATGATAAAAAATAAATCAACTCGAAAATGATGGTCAAATTACAGGGATAAAACAAGGGAGCAACGGGCGCTCGGACCGTACGCTGTACACATCGGTTGCAATATCTCAACAAATCGTGTAACCAAAAATATTGCCGTGACAATAAAAACTACGATCCAAACTCTACATGAAAACACATTCACCCCCGAGGGTCCCTAACATCTCAAATCATCTGATGCAACGAAAAAAATCTTATAACAGCAACATGAAATATTTTTTAGAGCACATGTAAAAACAACTGTAACATTTTTTTAACGAGTCGCAACATCCATGTGAACAATATGCAACATTTGTTTCAACGGGCCGTAATATTTTTTTCAACAGTCGCAACATCTCAAAAAACAGTATGCAATATTTTTTTTAACGGGCCGCACCATCAGAACAATTGACTAGTTTGCAACTGCAGGGAGCTCACTTGTTAATCTGGGCGATGGTGCCTTCCAAGAAGATGACCGGTGGAGGATGTCTCACACCATGCATGCTTCATCACCCCATCTCCTTGGCAGTCCACCCATGGATGTCTCGCACATCGCGGAGCCGAAGTTGTAGGCGACAGCCGGTGCGGTAACACAGACACAAGCTGTGTGGTGTGTGGCGACCTCCACAAAAGGTGGCAGCGGCATCCAGGCGCTACCGGCGGCCCGAGGGCGCAACAGCGTGCTGGCTCGGTAAGGGTACATGCAAAACACTTGAAACATTTTTTCAACGGGCTGCAATATCTACGTGAACAGTATGCAACATTTGTTTCAATGGACCGCAATATCTCAAAGAACAGTACGCAAACATTTTCATAAAAAATTTGCAACACACTAAAATAAAAGCCTGCAACAATCAACACAGATTGGCTTCACTTCACACACACCACACAAATCAACCAAGCATATATCAATACCTGAGTACGCCTCCTCGATGCACTAGAACCGCCAATTGGCCTCGCTAGCCGCGCATGGTGTAGTAGCAGTAGGCAGATGCGCCGGCCCTAGACCCAACGGAGGCATCTATAGGAGCAAACCAACCCTCCACAATGCGGCGCAATGCAAGGCGACACAACACAGCTCGACGAGCGCGGCGCTAATACCTCGACATCGAATTGGGAGGGAGACGAGAGAAGAGGAGATAAGAATGATGGGTGAATTTGAAGGGTGATACTAGGAGTTGAGCCAGTGAAGATTTCAGGCTCTATCTCGCCCTCTCACCACTCGAATGAAACAAGGACAAACAAGCAAAAAAAGTAACAACAAAATGGATGAGTAAAGGAGGATGTGAAAAGTAGTAGCTGTGGTAGGTGGCGCTAATATAATAAATGAGCATACGGACTCAAAGCATTTCCCATAAAACAATCTTTTTTGCCGTTCGCAATTAACTTAAAGAATTTAATCCAAAGGAAACGGACTCATCACAATATGCTTCAATCAACCAGCAAGTTGATCGGCACACACATATGAAAACACTCTTAGTCTTAACCAAACCAAACACTTATCCACACAAACCTCCTAAGATACCAATCATAAACTTCAAATTAAGATGAACAAATTAAGACCCATTCAGCAGGTGGCCTGAACGGTGAGAAGGCCGGACTCGCACCCGGCGCCGTCGAAGGCGCCGGTGTACTGCACTGTGCACAACTCCTTCCCGACGCACGCCGCCGTGAAGGCCTCCAGCGCCGCCTTGGACTCGCACCCGCCCTCGTACGCACCGCACTGGCCCCGGGCCACGCCGAAGCTGGCCACGTCCACGCTCGAGATGGTCTTGCCGTGCTGGCACGCCAGCGTGACGTTGTCCCCTTTCTCTGCGGCCTCCGCGCAGACCGGGCCGACGGCCACGGTGCGGAAGTTGACCTGCGACGGGTCGCCGCCGGCCTCCTCGAAGAGGATGATGGTGTTGGGCTCGCCGGCCTTGAGGAAGGAGCGGGGCACGTGGTAGAACCTCTGCGAGGGCTCGTTGCAGCCGGTGAGGCACTTCTGGCCGTCGCCCTCCGCCTGGAACGCGCCGCGGTAGTCGCAGTGGTGGCAGCCGCCCATCTCGGCGGCCATGTACGACGGCCAGTAGCGGCCGAGGTTGTTGCCGTTTACCCAGGCCACGCCCTTGTTCAGGCCCAGAAGGTCCACCACCACGGACTCTTCACCAGCAGGAGCTTGGAAGGTAGCCTTCAGGGGGGGAAACAGAGATGTAAATTAGATGCATAGCACGACAATGCCAAACTAAAAGGAAACGCGATGTGAATTGCCAAATTAAGTAGATAGTAGTAGTACCTTGTACCAGGTGAAGGGCCTGTTGACGGGGATGGTGCCGTTGTGGCTGTGCCATTTGTAGCCCGGCTTGTCAAGATGAATCTTCCTGTACTCACCAGCCAAGCCAGCCTAAAAAGAAAAGGATGGAAGCGACGTCGTGACCATAGATTCGTAGTCATACAGTCGAATTTATAGAAAAATCAAAAGCAGGGTAGATAAATGTTCTGTACCTTGTAAGACCAGGAGCTGTGGGAGAGATCAATGGCGGTGCCGTTGGAGTCGACCAGCTTAACCGGTCCTCCGACGATGCCGGCGGGCATCAGCTCGAACAAAGCACCGTAGTTCTGTTTGACAAGGAGGAACAGTCATTTTTCAGCATACGTCATCGGAAAGTAAGAGATGGGTTCTTTGCTCCGACGAAGATGGCAAGATTGGAACCTTGAGGCCAATGGTGGCGCTCAGGAGAGAAAGGTAGTTCTTGCCGTCGTGAAGCTTCACCGGAGACTCGAGTTGGAAGATGAAAGCTCCGTTAGGAGAATGGTCTTGCCCTGCCACGCACGTTATTTTCAAACAGACATCAGATTCACCAAATCCATGGGCAAAATAGAGCAAAAAGGATTGAGTTAGCAGGATGGAAGTACTCACCAATAAGCTTCCCATTGACAAAAGCATAGAGCTCATGGCCGGTTGTGTTCACATAGAGCGTATAGCTTGCGTCACCCTTGTGCTCAAAGCTGCATATATATTTATCAGAGATGTTTCAGATTTATATGAGCCTATATATTCAGTAAACATTTGAGTGGGGTTTAATTTAGGGCAAATAGTTTTTATTGATTACCTTGTCCTATACCACAAGTAGTCACTCTGATCAGTAGACGTGACAATCTGCTCCAAGAGCTCGTTCTTTCTGAAGCTGCCCTTCTCATCGGTCATGAAGGGCTTGAGGTTCTCGGGCATCCATGACCATTTCAAGCTCTCTGGCTCTTGCTCCACCGTGCTGGGCTTCTTCACCATGACGGACGTCTGCGTCTTGATCTAATGGTACCATCGATGCACCAAAGTAGAAAACCAGTAAGTAACAACGAATTGATAGTCATATAAAGTTAAAGATCATAGTGAGAGAGGAAACTACCTTAGCGCTGTTGAACGCGACGGTCTTGCAGTCAGGCAAGATGCTGACGGACCAAGCAGGTATGAGGTGACTAGTTCCATCAAGCGTCACGTTGACATCCTTGTCGTCGAATTGGTTGTTGACGAAGCAAGCAGAGGAACCATCCAAGGTGTACTTGGTGACCTGCATTGATCAAATGATGTTGTCATGGTTCAGTCATGTTATAAAAAGCGTATGCTTAGGATTGATCATCTGATAGTTCATCATACTGTGACATTGTTGCCGTAGTTGGTGTCGTTGTACTCTCCATGGACAAGGATTTTCTCCATGGACTTGAGCACAGTGTGTAGCTCCTTCAAGTGGCCGTATTTGGGCTGCCTAATGTTACCTGATGGGTTACAAAGGCGACAGATTAACAAGATTAGATATCTTCATATTTGCAACAAATTATCATGTTGCAATCTCTCTGTGCTACATCAAACTCACCGTACTCATCCAAAGGCGCATCATAGTCGTAGCTAGTTGTGATGTACGGACCACCTGAGGTGCGGCCAAAGTTGGTTCCACCGTGGTACTGGTGAACATGAAAAATGTACAGTCAGTCGACGGTACTAGTAAGATTTACAAGAGAATCATGTAATCCATGGTCAACAAGTATACCATGTAGTAGTTCTGGAGAGATCCACGCTTCTGGAAGAACATCGCAACCGCGAAAGCAATGTCTTCAGCAGACCTATGGAAGTCTGGCTTGTCCCAGGCTTTAAACCTAATGGCATCAAGTTGTCAGTTCAAGATACTAATCGATGTTACAAAGTAGAAAAAAAAAGGTCACATAGGAGAGGAAAGAACTTTTACCAGCCAGTCCAGTTCTCCGTCCAAATCTTGGGGATGTCCTTCCTTTCCGGGAACCAGTCATGGCAATAGAATCCATTGCAGGTGTTGATCTAGTTAAACCCAAAATATTACACGTTAGCCCGTCAACAAAACAAGTTTACATAACCTTACTATTTGGTGCGAATTTTTTTTTTGAATAAGAAAAACTCACCACATTGGGTGGCACATCGTGGTCTTGCTGGCACATGATCCATGGGACGCCAACATTCTGCTTGTTCGCCATGTCCGCACACCAATGGATGTATTGCGAGGCAGACTGGGCATCCCCTAGATTGGTCATAATGTTTCCGTACTCGTTCTCGATCTACAGATTCAGGCATTGGCATTACATACCAGAAGATTAAGTAGGAATTGCCATGTTAATTTCCTTCATATTAGATTGTTCCCAAGAGTAGCAATGATGTGGATATGGGTACCTGAGACAGGATGATTGGGCCTCCCTGACCAGCGAACATGTTTGCTTCCTTGAGCTTGTTGACTATGAGCGTGGTGAAGATTTCCATCTCGCGCTGTTTAGCAGAGACAAAACAATAGCTTAAAATTACTTTTTTCTATTTGAAAATTTACGTTAAGACTTCAAGATTATAGTGAGATTTCACATCAAAAAGTGAGAAATCGATTCGTTTTTACCTCAAAAGGCTCGTTGTGCATCCTGAACTGCATGCCAGGGATGTCACGTAGCCATGCGGGAAGTCCCCTGCAGCAAAAACAGAAAATAACAAAGCAATATGTGTTAGCATGCTAGTTGGCAGTATTGAGTTTTTCTTTTCTTCAGTGTCACATAACGTGTCAACATACATACATACCCATAGTTCCATTCGCCGCAGATGTAAGGGCCAATGCGAAGAATGGCGTACATACCGGCGTTCTGGATCTCCTTGAAGAACCTGACAATGTTGTAGTTCCCCTCAAAATTGTACTGCAGATCAGAGAGGATGGACGTAAACAAGAACAAAAGAGATCAGCGATGCGCATAATCATCCTTTCGTAGAACAGAACAGTAGGTATGAATATGAATATGATCCTACACAAACCTGGCGTGGGCGCGGCTCGTGGCCGTTCCAGAAGACGTAGGTCTCGATGGCATCGAGACCGCCCTCCTTGGCCTTCTTGATCAGATCAGGCCACATCTGAGCACAAACAAGAGAGACGAGAATCGCAGCAAGATTAGATCAGTCTTAAAGCATGAAACAGAAACCTCATGGAAGCAAGAAGAGAGCAGGTGTGTCCTGATCAGCTTCACCTCAGGGGTGCTCCTGGGGTAGTGGATGGATCCGGAGATGACGATGCGGCGCTGGCCGTCGATGACGAGCGCGCGGTCGTTGTAGGCGACGGTGGTGCCGCTCGCGTCGGTGGCCGCGGCGGCGAGGAGCAGAGCTAGCAGCAGTGCTAGCGAGGCGCGCGCCATGGTGCGGCTAGCTAGCTAGCTCTGTACGTGTACGTGTACGTGGGGGAGAGAGGTGGAGGAGGAGAAGATGAAAGCTGGTGCATGGACGTCTCGAGCTCCACGGTATTTATAAGGCCGGGAGCCGGAGAGAGAGAAGAGGATGCGATTGGATAAGTGTTACGATTTGCTCTGGGAGGGAGATGGATAAGCTTTGAGGTCGATCTTGTTACGAACAGCCAGTAATTTGCTGTTTATCTTGCGAACAGATTTTCAATTTTTGAACTCGTTCAGTTCAGTTTAGCTCAGCTTCAGCCCCAGCCTCCGCCCGCGCGCGCGGTTGCGTACGTCTATCGATCTCCGCGTGCGTGGGCCGGGCCAATCCCATATACAGGCAGGCTCTGTCCTCAACCGTCCGTCCGGTACCTGCGTGCTGATCGGACGGCTAGGAAGCGACGCCGATCGAGCTCGTGTGGAACGCACGCATGTTTCCTCGTAGGGTATTGATATGGCCGGGCGTCGGATGTGAACAGTGTATTCGGATGCCTTACCCTTCTTGACTTCCACGCCCACCGGACACTGGACACAATCTAATTTGCTACATCTTATCCCGTCGTTCTCATTGCTTATCAGTTCTCATCCACTCACTCTTTCTTCTTCCCTTCATTTCTTTCTCTCCATTCCCACACTTCTCCAATCCCATTTCTTTCTTTTGGTTCTTGCTCTTGGCCCATGCTGCGCCATGGGTCAAGCTCCCTCCGGCCGCCGACTGCCGCCGCCGCCGCCTCCAGTTCCCTGGCGATGCTGAACTCGGCTCCTTCGGCATGGTCGCATCGATGTCGGCTGGCGGCTCGGCCCGATCCCGCACCGCGCGGCTCCTCTCTGTCTTCTTGGCCTCCCGGTTCGGCCCGCTCCTCTGACCTTGCGCTACGCCCGTGAGTGACTCCCCCTCGGCTCCCTCGTGCTTTTCCCCTCATGCACCTGACCTGGCACAACGGCTCTGCGCCACAGCCCGACCTGGCCGCGTGGTTCATTGATTTTGCAACCGTTCTGATGTTTGTGAATGTTTTGATGTTGCAACCATTTTGATGTTTGTGAATGTTTTGATGTTGCAACCCGTTGAGAATAATGTTGTATCCCGTTAAGAATAATGTTGCATACTGTTTTTTGAGATGTTGCATATGTAGAGAAAAAATATTGTGTTTATAGAACAAAAGTGTTGCATCTGTAGAAGAAAAGTGTTGCATACTATTCACGGTGATGTTGTAATTTTTTCAATGTGTTTTTGTTCAAATGCTTTGTTTTTTATTCTGATATTCTTTGAGGTGATGTTTTACGGTGATGGCTCCCCGCGCCCCCTCGGCTCGGCTCCTGCACTGCGCCCGGCTGGCTCGGCCTCTGGCCGTCGGCAACCTCGGCTCTCCCATGCATCCCTGCTACTACACTCGGGCCGTGCGGCGCTAGCGCTTGGGCCGTACGTCTGGGCGCTAATCGCGCCATTTGTTTTTTGAGTAGACGGAAGCATCGATTGGGCGTCGTGCGTGCAGGTCTTTGTCCTGTTTGTTTAGCCTTTTTTCGTTTAAAAGTAAAAAAGTATACATCAAAATAAAAGGGTGGTTTTTTTAATCCACTTATAAAAAGCTTAAACTAATTTAAGCCTAAAATCCATAAACCGTGGGAGAGGTGTTTTTTTACTTTTGTGGAATGGAATATCAGTCTGCCACTGAAGTTCGTTGAAATTACCTACAAAATATCATCGTATATAAATCACAATCCTTCCGTTTTTGTTGTTGTTCCGTCTCCCTCTCCCCGACTCCCTTCGGCTCCCCATCACGCCGCCCCCTCAAATCTCTTCCCCCACCACGTCGCCGCCTCCCCTCCCCTCCCCCGACGCCGCCACCGCCGCTCCTCCCCAACACCGTCGCCACCTCCCCTACTCTCCCCCAGCGCCGCAGCCGCTCCCCTCCTCGACGCAGCAGCCTCCCCTCCCCTCCCCCGACGCCGTCGCCGCCCCCGTACCCCAACGCCACCGCCTCCCCTCCACCAATGCCACCGCCTCCTCCTCTTGCCGCCGACCCCTCCCTCCCCGGCGTCGCCGGCTCCTCTCCCAACACCTCTGCGCTCCTCCCCAACGCCTCCGCCACTCCTCCCTCCCGTCCCCCAACGTCGACGCCACCGCTTCTTGATGATTTTTGGCTGCTTACTCTCAACAGAAGCCATGTATTTCGAACGTGTGGATATCATGGGGATATGTTCCAGATCTTAGGATGATGTGACAATTGGCAATGGTGTTTACGGTTTGTCGTTTCACGAGTTTTCGACAAAGCTTTAAGCATTCTGGACAGGGGCGGTCCGACCGGCCATAGCATGGCGGTCCGACCGGTTCCAAATCGGTCGGACCGCCATGTGCGGCGATCGGACCATTGTGACCTAAAAGTGGTCAAAACGAGTGGGCCAAAAATAGGTGTTGTAGGCAAGTGGGGATCCCAATGCACTTGGTCTCATGATTTTGGAGTCTCCAAGAAGAAGTTCTATTCAATTTAAGTTTCGAAGGTTTGAATTTGAGGCATGAATTTGGCTAAGTCTCTGGGCGGTCCGACCGCTCACGAGGAGCGGTCCGACCGGTCAGGCGGTCCGACCGGCTCACATGGAGCGGTCAGACCGGTTTTGACTTGTACGTCTGCCAACTTCGTGGCAATGGTGTTTTGTTAGGTCAAAGTCATTGGTATCGTGGCATATGTTTTGCATGATGCATATTTTGACTAACATGGGTCAAGTTGTGAAGAACTTGTTCCCGAATTCGTGTTTGCCTGTCTATGGTTGTGCAGGTTGCTTGGGGGTCAACGACGGTCAACGGCGAGGAGGATCGGGACTAGACTTGGAGAGTTGAGGTCCAGAACGATCGACGATGCCGGGTGAGGTCAATGACTCAAGCGTGACACAAGATGGACAATGGTGGTCTATTGGCAAATCCATGGTTCATGGTGAAGCGGTTTAGGTCAAAAGTTAAAGACGGCGCTTTGCGAAGCGTGCGTGTGTGACCCATTTGTTAGTGGGCCTTAACAGGAGCCCAATTGAGTCAAACCCTAGAGAGTTCTAGGCCTCCACTATAAATAGGAGGAGGTGGGGGCTGCACCCTTTCTCTCGCTGTTTTTTTCACCTCTTTTGTTGTTTTCAAACCCTAATTGGCTTAGGGGGAGTTGAGGTGGAGGCTAGGGCTTTTCATGGTTTGAGGTGAATTTTGTGATCTTGAATTGACCACTGATCCATGATGGTGTGGGTGTAATCCAGCAACGATCACGTTCTTAATCTATGCAAGGTTTGCTTGAGATAAGTCTCTTTTCATTCTTGCTTTCAATTTCGTGATTTTAGGGCTTTCTTTGATTCGCGAGTTTGTGATTGATTCTTTCACGTAAATTAGCTTGCTGTGATATGTGTGAATCTATCTAGAATCATCTTAATCATCAATCTCTCACGAACAAGCTTTAGGATCAAGTTTTCGTTCTTGCCCGGTTTTAGACCTTCTGTTATTCAATTAACTACTGTTCAGGATCTATCCAAGAATTATCATAATATTCGATTGGAATAGGTCCTCAATAGCATAGAGAAGGTGTGTGCTAAGTTTCGTAAAGATTGGAGTTGAGAATCAAAAGTTTGACCTAATTGCAACTTCGTCACGGCCGATTTTCTTGTTTGGATCGGTTCGAGCTTGCCGGTCGATCGCCGTCATCACCGGTCGACCGATTTTGAGTGGTCGACCGCCAGCATAACAATGGTCGACCGCCTGACAATCGGTCCAACCGGTTGGGTCCAGAGGTCAGACCGCCGTGCTTTGTGATTCCGTAATCTTAGTTGATTTTGTTATTTTGCTTAGGGGATTTAATTGGATTCAATACTAGTCTTCCGCTGTACTGGTATATTGATCTTCATAGCTTCCTAATAGCTATTGGAGTGAAATTTTGTTGAATTCATTATTTGGGAAAAAGTGAGCGTGCTCCTATTCACCCCCCCTCTAGTCGCCTTTTCGGTCCAACAAGTGGTATCAGAGCCCGGTTAGTTCACTCTTGATGTTAAACGGTCACTGAACTTTAGGCGATGGATAAGTTTTCTACTAAACCGCATATCTTCGATGGGCACGACTATGCCTATTGGAAGAATCGTATGCGAGTCTTTCTTGAGAGCGAGGGACAAGCTATTTGGGATGTTGTTCGAGCCCCGCTTATTATTCCTGGAATTGCAACACCGGCTTCAGCGATTCTTGTGGCAAACAACAACAAGGCCAAAAATCTTTTATATGGTGCACTTGGTAGACAAGAATATGATCGCATTTGCAATCTTGCCACTGCTCACGAAATTTGGAACACTCTCGAAACATATCATGAGGGTTCGTCCCAAATCAAAAAGGTGCGCCAAACAGTTTACAAGCGTGAATACAATAAATTCGAGATGCGTCCTGGAGAGAGCATCGATGACATTTTCAGTCGCTTTAATAAAGTAATTAATCAAATGAAAGCTGTTGATATTGAATATTCTCAATCTGAAAATGCCACCCATCTCTTGGCTGCAATCAACACCAAGGAGTGGGAGATGAAGGCTACTGCTATAGAGGAGAATGTTGATCTTTCAAGTCTTACTTTAGAATTGCTTTATAGTAAACTCAAGACTCATGAAATTAAAAGAGTTGATCATCCTAAGAAAGAGAACATGGCATTGATAGCTGATCCTCTCAAAAGGTCTTCTGATGGTACTCTTGAATCATTTTTTGATTTTTCATTTACTTGCTTATCTGCGATTTCTGAGGAGGAGCTTGAAAGTATTCCTGAGACAGAGTTAGCTCTCCTAGCTAAAAAATTCACACGGGCCTACAATAATGTGAGAAACAAAAAGAGAGGTGGTCCGGTGACATGCTATGAATGTGGTGAGCTCAATCATATCCGGGCAAATTGCCCCAAGCTGAAAGGTAAGAGCAATCATAAGGAAGGAAAGCCAACTTGGAAGAAGCCCCCTTTCAACAAATCAAGGTATGAGGCTAATAAACTTGTGAAGGCCGCTCACCGGGTCCTTGCCGCTTTTAAGGATCAATCCTTGCGCGATGTGGATTCCGGGAGTGAGGAGGACAAGGAGGAGGAGATCCCTCAAGGCAAAAAGAAAGGGAAGGCCAAGGACTTCACTGGCATGTGCTTCATGGCTGACACTGACGACATTGATGATAATGAGGTATCTTTTTCTTATGATGAGCTTTCTGCTAAATATGATTCTATAGTTGAGCAATTGCTTAGTCAAGATGAAGCGCTAGAATTTGTCATGACAAAAAATAAGAAATTAGAGTCAAAGATTAACAAACTGAAAGTAGAGCTTAAAAATGCTAAGACTCTTGAACCTGATGAATGTTTATCTTGTAATGCTATGCATTCAGAAATTGCCAAGTTACAATTTGCTTATAATATTTCTATACAACAACTTGAGAATGCTAGATCTGAACTAAATGAAATTAAAAGTGCTCCTTGTGAAAAATATTTAGAATCTAGTAAATTGATTGCTTTTGATGTGTTTGATTCTAGCCCTTGTACTTCATGCTTAGAAAAAGAACGTGAAATCAAAGATATCTTAGAAGCTGCTAGAGTCAAATATGCTAAGCTTAAGGACAATATTGAAAATACTATTTGTGCTTCTTGTTCCGCTCTTAAGCTTGAAATTTCTTTATATAAGGAGAAATCTATGGATAAAACTTGTGATGCTTGTGTTAGTTTGAGAAAAGAAAATGCTTACCTTCATGATACATTAGAGAAATTTTCTAAAGGTAAGAAACAATTAAACATGATTCTTGACAAGTCTAAAACTCCTTATAAGAAGCAAGGTTTAGGATTCAATTCTTTTCAAGACAATTCAAAACCACTAGTCATTCAAGTCTTGGAAAAAGGTTTAATTGAATTCAAAACCAAACCTGCAAAAACAACTTTTAAATCTGCAGGTTTTGCCCAACCTTGTATTAATTCAAATGGTGCCTCCTCTAGTGGTACCAAGTACCATTGCACTTATTGCAAGAAAAGTGGGCATTTGATTGATTTCTGTTGGCGTAGGTTGAAAAATGATAGGAAAAATATTGATAGAATTTCATTAAGGCAACCTAGAGCTTTTATGAGACATGGTAACACTGAAAGGAATAAACCTGGATTAGGATTTTTCTCACATGCTAATCATTATGTTTCTAGATATCCTAATTCTCATGTTCTTCTGGCTGCCGGTCTGACCGCTGGTGGTCACTGGTCTGACCGATTTGGTCGCCGATCTGACCGCCAGAATAACGCCGGTCAGACCGCCCCTGGACAGGTTAATTCTCATGTGAATTTAAACATTGCTCATAACAGAAGTTTAGATAAAATCAAGGATAGTACTTCTGGTTTGTATACTCCTTGCAAACGTGTGTCTTAGTACTAGATTCCTAAATCTTGTTTATCTAACCCCAGTATTGAGACACATCGTTCTTATGTTCCTTGATTTTCAGGATTACCGCGGAAAGGGGAAGAACACGTGGTTCGTCGACTCGGGGTGTTCACGCCACATGACCGGAAACTCAAGATGGTTCACCTCTTTCACGCGGGCAACAGGTGATGACTTCATCACCTTTGGAGATGATACACAAGGGCGAATTGAAGGAACATGATCAATTAGGGTGAACAACAAATTCATTCTAAAGGATGTCGCTCTTGTGGACAAGCTTAGGTATAATCTCCTTTCGCTTCACTCCTTGATGATGGCTATGAGACTGTTTTTAAGAAAAATGCGTGTCGTGTGCTCGATTCTACTGGTGAGCTTGTGTTTGGAATATCTAGAGTTGGTAGAATTTTTGGAGCGGATTTTTCTGAATCTCTTGCTGGATCTCTTAAATGTTTGCTTACATCTTCTTCTGATTTCTGGCTTTGGCACCGACGTTTGAGGCACATTGGTTTTGATCATCTAACACGAGTTAGCAACCTTGATCTCATGAGAGGTTTGCCCAAACTCAAAGCTGTCAAGGATGCTGTGTGTGCACCCTGTAGGCATGGCAAACAAGTTGCCGCCTCACACCCTTCTGTGACTATGGTTATGACCGACGGACCGGTGACGCTTGCTTCATATGGATACTGTTGGTCCTGCTAGAGTCCGGTCAGTCGGTGGAAAATGGTATATTCTTGTCATAGTCGATGATCTTTTAAGATATTCTTGGGTGTTCTTTCTTGCTTCAAAAGATGAAGCTTTTGGTTATTTTCATGACCTTGTTCTTCGTTTGGCCTCTGAGCTTCCTAGTGCTTTGAGAGCGATCCGCAGTGACAATGGCACGGAGTTCAAAAATGCTTCTTTTGCTTCTTTTTGTGCTGAGCGTGGTATTGAGCATCAGTTCTCCTCTCCACACGTCCCTCAACAAAATGGCGTGGTGGAAAAGAAGAATAGAACCTTAGTCGAAATGGCTAGGACGATGCTAGATGAGTATAGCACACCGAGGAGATTTTGGGCCGAAGCTATTGCTACAGCTTGCCATATTGCAAATCGTGTCTTTTTGAGACCATCTTTAGGCAAGACTCCTTATGAGCTTCGTTTTGGTAGAAAACCCTCTGTTTCGCATTTTCGAGTCTTTGGATCAAAATGTTTTATTCTTAAGACAAGCAACTTAGATAAATTTGAATCAAGAACTTTTGATGGGTTATTTCTGGGTTATCCTGCTCATTCGAGGGGTTTTCGGTTTTTTAATACTGAGACTAACCTTATTCAGGAGACTTGTAATATCACTTTTGATGAGACTAGCCCTGGAGCTAGATCAATTGTTACAGATGATTCACAGGTGACAGAGAGCATTTTTGTGGAGGAAGATGAGGACGAAGCTGATATCATTCCCTCATCTGCTGCTGCTGAGGCGCCCATATTGATACAAGAACCTGCTACATCTACTTCACCTTCAGTTGAGGCTCCTGCTACATCATCATCATCGCGATACTGCGGAGGTCGAAGAAACGATATCTCAACCCGGCGCCCACTTCAGATTCAGAGACAAAGATCCTCCGGATCAGATAATAGGTAATCTAAATGAGCGAGTCACTCGCTCCAGGTATAATGATCCAAATCTCTACTCTCATTCGGCTTTTGTTGCTTCTTTTGAACCCCGCGATATATCACATGCTTTATCTGATTCTAGCTGGGTAAATGCCATGCATGAGGAGTTAGAGAATTTTGAAAGAAACAAAGTTTGGAACCTAGTAGAACCTCCTAGTGGTCATAATGTTATAGGAACCCGTTGGGTGTTCAAGAATAAACAAGGTGAGGATGGTTCTGTGGTTAGAAATAAGGCCAGATTGGTAGCTCAGGGTTTCAGCCAAGTTGAGGGGTTAGATTTTGATGAGACTTTTGCTCCTGTTGCTAGACTAGAAGCCATTCGTATTTTGCTCGCATTTGCTGCATCAAAAGGTTTTAAATTATATCAGAGGGATGTTAAAAGTGCATTTTTAAATGGTTCCATAGAGGAGGAAGTGTATGTTAAGCAACCCCCTGGTTTTGAGGATCCCAAGTATCCAAATCGTGTTTTCAAGCTATCCAAAGCATTGTATGGTCTTAAACAAGCCCCTAAAGCCTGGTATGATAGACTTAAGACCTTCTTGCTTAAAAATAATTTTGAGATGGGTAAAGTGGATAAAACTCTATTCATTCTTAGGCGTGGAAATGACTTTCTGCTTGCTCAAATTTACGTAGATGATATTATTTTTGGTGGTTCTTCTAATGCTCTTATTTCCAGCTTTTCTGAGACTATGTCCAGGGAATTTGAGATGAGTATGATGGGAGAGCTAAATTACTTTTTGGGATTTCAAATCAAGCAATGCAAGGAAGGAACCTTTATCCATCAGACAAAGTACACTAAAGATCTACTCAAACGCTTTGACATGGGTGACTGCAAGCCAATCTCCACTCCCATGGCAACTTCAACTGTTTTGGATCCAGATGAGGAAAGAGAAGTCGTGGATCAACGCGAGTACCGCAGCATGATCGGCTCCCTTCTGTATCTGACGGCCTCGAGACCGGACATTCACTTCACGGTATGCCTTTGTGCAAGATTTCTGGTGTCTCCGAGAACTTCCCATCGCCAAGCCATTAAGCGCATATTCAGGTATTTACACTCTACCCTCTTATATGGCATTTGGTATTCCTGCTCTTCACTTTGTCCATTAGGGTTTTTCAGATTCGATTTTTTGCGGTCGTTTGTTAGATAGGAAGAGTACCTCGTGCACTGTCACTTCCTAGGCACTTCTCTTGTTTCTTTGTTTTCTAGGAAGCGTCTTCATTGCACAATCCATCAAGCGGAGTATGTAGGCTGCGCTAGTTGTCAGAGCTGATTTTGTGGATGACGCCCACTGAAAGATTATGGGTTAAATTTTGCTAGTGTTCCTCTTTTCGTGATAACACTTCGCTATTAATATTGCTAAAAACCCAAATTGCAACATTCTAGGACTAAACACATAGACATTCGCTTTCACTTCCTTAAAGATCATGTCGAAAAGGGATATTGTGATGCACTTCGTGGAGTCCGATGCTCAATTGGCGGATATTCTTACCAAGCCTTTAGATCAAACTAGGTTTGCCACCTTGAGAAGTGAGTTAGGGGTAATTTATCCCTATGGGTTGGTTTGAGGGGGAGTTTGATCTTTTCTGATCTTTCCTTGTTCTTTTGATCTTTTATTGTTCTTTTTCGAACTTAGTGATCTTTTTGAACTTTTAGGTTTTTAGGCTTTTATTGCATCTCATTGTATCATATTGCATTCATATGAAAAATACAACAAGTGGTATGAAAAATCCAAAAAGATACATTGTAATATAAGATTTTCTGCTTATCTTTTAAAATTGATGAAGCTTTGCCTATTACCCTTTGGAGCTTTAGTACTTCAATTCGTGCTCAATGTCATGTCTAGTTCTTTGACTTGCTAGAATTATCATGCTTTTACATGTGTAGCTAAGTCTTTGCAATATGAGCTAGAACTTTAAAACAACTCGAACTAAGAAATTGCAATTTGTGGATGTTTTAGCGAGTTGCGCAATTAGTGCTCCTCTTGTGACATTGGCCCTGTCAGAATTGCTTTGTTAGCTCTTTGATCTAAAATTGACCATTACTTGAGCTTTTGTGTTCTTGAGATTCTAAAACTGCTCATGTGAAAAATGAAAATCAAGATTGTCTTATGCTTAAAATTGTGCCAAACTATTCTTACGAGACTGCTTGTCAAAAGACATGAACTTGGAGATAGTTTGATGAACCAGACGATCTCATGGGGACTGCTTGTCAGAAATGACATGAACCTCAAGATTTGTCGCCTCGCGAAGCTTAGAAAGAGTTTGTGGATGGCTCCTAGTCCGGATCTTCTTTACTAAGATATACCTTTAATCAACTTCTGGTCGAAGCTTAGGATGAGTTTGTGGATGGCTCCTAGTCCAGGATCTTGTCACTAAGTTAGATCATTAGTCAACTTCAATATTCAATGCATATGAGAAAAATGTTGATAAATGAGCTTTTACAAAATATTGAGCAAAATGATTCAATACAGGACCTGATTGACTCTTAATGTGGTCTTTGTTAGATTTTTGATCTCACTTTGACATTTTGACATGGCCAATTTCACTTTAGGATCCCTGTTGATGAACTTGCTGAATTTGAAGCGTTGCTTAAATTGATCAAATCTACTGCTTTACTTTTGAGCCTTTGTGCTTAGCTTTGATATACATGTCTTACCATGATCTTGCTAGCGCTGTCAGGCTTGATATGCTGTTTGTGCAATATTAGAAATACTGGCTAGCTCTTTTGGGTAATCTCCAAAGCTTTTTGTAATCAAAAATTAAAAAAAATATATATACAAAAATGAAGCCACTCCATTGCACTTCATGCATACTCCTCTTTATGCTTCTTGTGTTTTTGCTTCCTTCTTTATTCTCTATTTGTTATCTCTGGATGAGAGGAAGGCGTGATTCCTTGATGAATCCATTGTCAAAGGGGGAGAAGATGTGTTAATGAGAAGATATTTCATTGTTGGGAGAGAAGATTTTACAAAGGGGGAGAAACTGAAATTTTGAAATTTGAGGATCATAGTGAGGGGGAGTTCTTGAGTTGCATTCTTATTGTCTTATTGAATATTCTGAACATGAATTGCATTCTTTTATACTCACAATGATCATAGGTCAATCGAACAATTGTTATTTCATATGGACCTAATGTGAGAATTTTGACTCTTTTATGGAAATCAAAGTTTTTATGCTTTCCTTTGCCTTATCTCACATGCATATACTATTCTGATGCCAGCTTGGTCATTTACATTGCTTTTTCTTGCTTATGGACCAAGTTGTGCCTTTGTGCGAAAACTGCGAGTAAACTCGTTTTCAAACCTCTTACTTACATTTTCTGGATAATTGCCAATGTGTTCATCAAGGGGGAGATTGTGGATATCATGGGGATATGTTCCAGATCTTACGATGATGTGACAATTGGCAATGGTGTTTACGGTTTGTCGTTTCACGAGTTTTCGACAAAGCTTGTGCATTACGGCGGGGCGGTCCGACTGGCCATAGCATGGCGGTCCGACCGGTTCCAAATCGGTCGGACCGGCCATGTGCGGCGGTCGGACCGGCTGTGACCTAAAAGTGGTCAAAACGAGCTAGGCCAAAAATAGGTGTTGTAGGCAAGTGAGGGGATCCCAATGCACTTGGTCTCATAATTTTTGGAGTCTCCAGTAAGAAGTTCTATTCAATTTAAGTTTCCAGAAGGTTTGAATTTGTGGCATGAATTTGGCTAAGTCTGGGCGGTCCGACCGGCTCACAGGGAGCGGTCCGACCGGCCAGAGGGGCGGTCCGACCGGCTCACATGGAGCGGTCAGACCGGTTTTGACTTGTACGTCTGCCAACTTCGTGGCAATGGTGTTTTGTTAGGTCAAAGTCATTGGTATCGTGGCATATGTTTTGCATGATGCATGTTTTGACTAACATGGGTCAAGTTGTGAAGAACATGTTCCCGAATTCGTGTTTGCTTGTCTATGGTTGTGCAGGTTGCTTGGTGGTCAACGACGGTCAACGGCGAGGAGGATCGGGACTAGACTTGGAGAGTTGAGGTCCAGAACGGTCGACGATGCCGGGTGAGGTCAATAACTCAAGCGTGACACAAGATGGACAAGGGTGATCTATTGGCAAATCCATGGTGCATGGTAAAGCGGTTTAGGTCAAAAGTTAAAGACGGCGCTTTGCGAAGCGTGCATGTGTGACCCGTTTGTTAGTGGGCCTTAACGGGAGCCCAATTGAGTCAAACCCTAGAGAGTTCTAGGCCTCCACTATAAATAGGAGGAGGTGGGGGCTGCACCCTCTCTCTCGCTGTTTTTTTCACCTCTTTTGTTGTTTTCAAACCCTAATTGGCTTAGGGGGAGTTGAGGTGGAGGCTAGGGCTTTTCATGGTTTGAGGTAAATTTCGTGATCTTGGATTGACCACTGATCCATGATGGTGTGGGTGTAATCCAGCAACGATCACGTTCTTAATCTATGCAAGGTTTGCTTGAGATAAGTATCTTTTCGTTCTTGCTTTCAATTTCGTGATTTTTGGGCTTTCTTTGATTCGCGAGTTTGTGATTGATTCTTTCATGTAAATTAGCTTGCTGTGATATGTGTGAATCTATCTAGAATCATCTTAATCATCAATCTCTCACGAACAAGCTTTAGGATCAAGTTTTCGTTCTTGCCCGGTTTTAGACCTTCTGTTATTCAATTAACTACTGTTCAGGATCTATCCAAGAATTATCATAATATTCGATTGGAATAGGTCCTCAATAGCATAGAGAAGGTGTGTGCTAAGTTTCGTAAAGATTGGAGTTGAGAATCAAAAGTTTGACCTAATTGCAACTTCGTCACGGGCTGATTTTACTGTTTCAGATCGGTTCTGGAGCTTGCCGTTCAGACCGCCCGTCATCACCGGTCAGACCGATTTTGGAGCGGTCCGACCGCCCGTACAACAGCGGTCAGACCGCCCGGCAATCGGTCCAACCGGCTGGGTCCAGAGGTCAGACCGCCCGTGCTTTGTGATTCCGTAATCTTAGTTGATTTTGTTATTTTGCTTAGGGGATTTAATTGGATTCAATACTAGTCTTCCGCTGTACTGGTATATTGATCTTCATAGCTTCCTAATAGCTATTGGAGTGAAATTGTGTTGAATTCATTATTTGGGAAAAAGTGAGCGTACTCCTATTCACCCCCCCTCTAGTCGCCTTTTCGGTCCAACAGAACGGAAAAAAGGTTTTGATACACATTCTCAAATTTTGGATGTATCCTTGTAAATCCGGAGGTGACTTTCATAAAAAAATATATCAAATAATGACAGTAATCAAAACTGAATGTTATCTTGTTTGTCTTTAGGGGCAACACACTGCCATAGAGCTCCGTAGTATTCAATTTCTCTTGCATCTATTCATGCAAAATAAGAGGTCGGTGGCAGTGCAGTGCATCCAATATAACTTGATACAACTCTGGTAAGTGGAGTGACAGTTGATGAATCGAGTTATCATTTTTAGGCTTAAAAGCAGACTCGCTGATGCAAGTAGCTAGCTAGTATATCATGAACAGCTCTAAAGCCACCCTTTCGAACATGCATGCACATGCATATGCTGCTATAATATACTAAGAGTGTGTGTTGTTCTAATGTTCTTGATGATGATCAGGTGAACCTGATCGGGGCTATTACGACGCCGGCGGCAACGTCAAGTTTGGGTTCCCGATGGTGTATATCGGCTGGAAGGAGCATCTATTGTTGAGATGGCTAAAAGTTCTGAAGATAGTTGAGTTTTCAGCTTTTGTCGAAGTTCAGAGTACTGTGAGGAAGGAAGTTTTTCTTTTTGTTTGTCACTCTGAAACTGTCGTCTCTGTAGTGACTATGTACACCTTGCAGTGACAAGATAATTGTAGCATATATGATTGAATAATATTTTGTTACTATGTTATTTTGTTTGGTTGGCTAATATTTGCATTTCTATATTAATTTTATCATTACGCAATGTCCAAAATAAATACATGCATGCACGTACAAGCGATATCTTGCTATGAATAGGTTGTCTTTTATACTCCAGTCTTCTTACATATACATCTCCGATAGATGTCGAGATTTGCAATTTATTTGGATATGTCATAGTACACAGACGCATGCACGTACATACAAAAATGATTATGTTTCATATGTATACTTGCACGTATCGTTATATTTTTAAATGCTATGCAAAAATAAGTTTAAATACATACTTAACAAGGTCCTTTAAACCTCTAGGGCAATTTATACTTTTTATCTTTCACACACAACTCAATAAGCCAATATCTTATAAAACGTCAGGTTACCAAACATCAAAACTTGGTTTAAAAGCTTAGAGACTTATAAGCTGATTAAGCCAAAAAGCTGGTTTTAAGCTTGACGAGGATCTAATAATCCTCATTTTATCTATTATCTATAATTCTTATTATGGGTAAATATGATGTCACATAGTCTCCAGAAGTACCCCTTATTTTTATAAGGGAGAGGCCTACCAAGTGATTGTAAGATCCTACAATCACCCCCCATAGTCGTAAGTCTTACTACGACTACTACCTGGTCGTAAGTCTTTCTACGACCATTACATGGTCGTAAGTCTTTCTACGACTATTACATGGTCGTAAGTCTTTCTACGATCACTACATAGTCGTAAGACCTTTTACGACTACTACCTGGCCGTAAGTTCTCCTACGACCAGGCAAACACGACCACCTTATAATCAAACCTACAGGCAAGTGGGTCCAATTGATTAAGGAATCCGAACGGTCTGCACGCACTACTATTCCGCGTAGTAATAGTACTTAAATACCCCATTATCTTTGAATGATAATTGCCAGACGGCGTGGAGAAGCCAATGCGCCGGTAATTACTGCTATCATGCGCCCATTACTGGCTCAATTAAGGCGCCTCTTCCACAGGACAAAACGGCTACTCCTTCACGACTATATAAGGGCATCAGGAAGACAGAGAAAAGGAAGGGTCAGGGGGAAATACAAGTTCTATTCTCTGTAATAGTCTTAGCTTCTTACTTGATCATCAAGAATACCACACCACACAGGATTAGGGTTATTATTCTCTCCGGAGAAGGCCTGAACCTGTCTAAACATCCCGTGTCAACCACTCTGCGTGATTTCATCTCTAGGAGACCCCCCGAATCAAATAATCTTTACGTAAGATCGGTTCTAATACACCGACAGTTGGCGCCGTCCGTGGGGAATCTTCCGGTAATCTCTTGTCAACATACTCTCTTTTTCCAATCTCATGCAATCATGGCAGGAGAATGGAACGAGGAGAACTGGTTTGACTTGGCAGATTACGCAGACGTCGACATGGATGCCGGTTTCGACTACGAGCCGAGTGATGCATCCGCTGATGGTGATGTTGCCTCCGGAGATTATTCTCCAGGAAACCATCCCATTAATGGAGTTGAGGAGGGATCCTTATCCCCCACAACGATACGTCCAACAGAGGAGCCAATTCCCTCAAAGGACAAGGGTCAATCCGACCAGAACCGCACCCAGGAGGACTCACAACACAACGAGAGTTTTTCCTCCAAGTGTTCAAGTCCCCTTAAGGCGGTCCGACTTGGTGAGTCAAGTTCTGGGAGCCACCATTCCAGGACTCCACCAGCATCTAGTGATCCTCTCTCGTGGTAACTCCAGAGGGTGGGATCAAGCATACTTTTCTGCAAATTCGACCGCCTCCCGCAGATCTCATTTGCGAACGGAGCGATTATAACCCGGAGTTCCCCTACGGAGGGGATTACTCCAAGTCGCCAGATGGTGTCTCTCGAGCACTCCTCAAGCGGGAGGCCTCGAGCGCAAGTGAGAATCACCAACGGAGGTCTTCGCCCTTCCTCAATCGTGGTCACCTCATGGAGGCCGAGATAAGAACACTCCCGAAGATCACACACCGCGCCCCTCGTGGTAATGGCAAGGGCACCACCGGTGGCGAGAGAACCAACACTGATGAACGCGAGGAAATCCTCGACATTCTCGCACTCCACCGAGAAGGCCTCAAAGACGATGAGGAGGATTTTGATGTCGTCCAAGAAAGAAAATTGCGATCCGTAAGAACCGCGCTGGCGCATTCAACATCGATCGGAGGAGGTACAAGAACTCCGGGACATCAACGACTTGCTCGAGAATCCCGACCAAGAGCTTACTCGAACGCTGTGGTACGATCTCTTTGTCAAGAGATTACGCAAAGACTTCGAATCGTGATGACAAGATCGAGGTACCTCGTCGACAACATTCGTAGTCGTAGCAATGCGACTTCCTCGGCTACTGATCAATCGAATATTTTCACGTAGGAATCGACACGCCATAAGTCGAATCGATCCCCTATTCGAGAAATACATTTCGATCGGCTGAAGATCAAGAAGCCCTTCGGAGAGGTGATCATTCACCACTTCGACAAAGAAATTCACAACGGGTGGAGTACGAGGAGTATTCCCCTCGTAGAACTGAGACCTACTACAGAACAGGTCAGCCTGTTACCGGGTATCGTCGTATACGATCACCTGGTGACATTAACCCTTCTTTCCTACAAAGAAGGCGTCAAGAAGTGATTACCGGATGCCGGGTATTTTCGCTTGACCTTCGAGCAGTTCGCTGGCCACCTCATTTTCGGCCAGTGAACATGGAGAAATTTGATGGATCTCAAAATCCCATCGAATTTCTTCAGATCTATACAACAGCTGTCCGAGCAGCAGCAGGAGGAGAGCATGTAATGGCGAATTACCTTCCGACTGTGCTCGAAGGATCCGCTTGATCGTGGTTATTAAACCAACCACTCGAGTCGATCTACTCTTGGCAACACCTCTGCGATGTTCTACAGGCGAATTTCCAAGGCACATACAACCGCCCTGGAAAGGAAGACGACTTGCACCGGATAAAACAGAACAACAACGAGACTTTGCGTCAATTCATCAAACGCTTTAGTCGTTCAGAACTCAATTCGAAATTTCGATTCCTCCGTGATCGTGGCTTTTAAGCAAGGAGTCCGTAGTAGAAGGATAACGGAGGACATTGCTTTGAATCCTCCCAACACTGTTGCCGAGCTCTTCGAGATGGCCGATCGATATGCAACTGCTTCTGAGGCAGTCGAGTGGAACAACACTATCGATCGAGAAACGTACACTCCTCGAGAGCCAGGTGAAGTTGGTAAGGATAAAAAGCAAAAAAGTCCAAGAAGAAAATAAAAGTCAAAAACCACAAACCAGTGGTTGCAAGGAGGTTTTGGCCGTGAAAGATAGAGAGCCCCAAACCACCAAGTCGCACTCGATCAAGGCAAAGGTAAGCTACCGATCGTAGGAACGACAAACCAAGGTGGTGTCCTTTTCATAAAAGGAAGGACATGACCTCTCAGAATCGCCGAGTTTTCCAAAGAAAGCTCGAGGACTACTACAACGGCAAAGCACCACTCCCTACTCTCGAGTAGGTAGGACATACGAGTGACCAAAAGTCGTCGGATGATGAGGAGATGCCGTTCCAAGATCCGCAACATACCGTTGAGCACATCTACGGAGGATCATCGGCATACGACTCCAAACGACAACTTAAAGTCACGGACGAGAGGTAAATTCCATACATACTCCTCGTCAATAAATTACCAAGTGGTCGGAAGTTACCATCTCTTTTGAGAAGGATGACTGCCCAATCACTACGAGTCGATCAGGTCGATATCCGATTGTGGTCGAACCCACCATCAACAATTGTCGGGTCAATCGAGTGTTGGTTGATGGTGGCAGTTCTTTGAACATATTATTTACTAATGCCCTGGACGAGATGCAAGTACCCAGGACAAAGGTAAGGCGCCAGACGATACTCCTTTCATGGAATCGCATCGGGTCTTCGCCAAACCTATTGGCCAAGTTTCTCTTCCTTTAACATTTGGCTCACCAAGTAATTTCAGGACAGAGAAAGTCTCCTTTGATGTGGTCGATTTCGATACGGCATATAACGCCATACTCGGACGACCAACTTTGGCAAAATTCTTAATGGCTACTCATTTTGGGTATCAATGTCTTAAGATGCCAGGTCCCAAAGGAGTGATCACCATTCAATGTGACAAAAGATGGCGATAGTCTGCGATCGTCGATCCTCGAGATGGTTGGTCAAATACCAACTCGAGATGAAAGTCACCCGACTAGCACGTCCGGCTTCAAAGTCGCACCAAAGCCGAACGACCAAGTCAAAGAGGTTCCTCCGACTTGAAGAGCCCTCAAGACTGTTTGCATCGGGGAGACTTCCGACCCCAAATAGGAAGACGCCCTCATTACCTTCCTCCGAGCTAACGCAGATGTCTTTGCGTGGCAAGCATCCGACATGCCCGGAGTCCCCAGGGAGGTGATCGAGCACAGGCTAGCTTTACGGCCTGATAAAGTACCCGTAAAATAAAAATTACGGAGATTTGCCCCTGATCGACGAGATGCTATTAAATCAGAGTTGGATAAGCTACTTAAAGCAGGCTTTATAAGAGAAGTCAACCACCCAGAGTGGTTGGCTAACCCTGTAATGGTCAAAAAGTCAAACGGCAAATGGCGATGTGCGTGGACTTTATCGATCTTAATAAAGCTTGTCCAAAAGATGATTTCCCTTTACCTCGTGATCGATCACCGTTGATTCTCCGCAGTTGTGAGATATTAAGTTTTTTAGATGCATATTCTGGATACCACCAGATCAATATGTGTTTAAACGATGAAGAAAAGACCGCATTCATTACTCCATTTGGTACCTTTTGCTATGTCAAAATGCCATTTGGTCTAAAGAATGCCGGTGCTTCTTTTCAACGCCTAATGCAATCGACTTTTTTATCTCAATTAGGCCGGAATTTGGAAGCCTATGTTGATGATCTAGTCGTAAAAAGCATTAAGAGACTTTATCATATCACTGACCTACAAGAAACATTCGACAACCTCAGAAAGCATCACTTAAAACTCAATCCAGAGAAGTGTGTGTTTGGAATTTCTTCAGGAAAATTACTTGGATTCCTAGTATCTGAACGAGGAATCGAAGCAAATCCTGAAAAAATAAAGGCCATCCTCCAGATGCGTCCTCCAAACACAAAAAAGGAAGTCCAGAAACTCACTGGGTGCATGGCGGCTTTAAGTCGTTTCATCGCACGACTAGGGGAAAAAGGACTACCTTTCTTTAAACTTCTCAGGAGACATGAAGGTTTTGAGTGGTCTAACGAGGCAAACGCTGCCTTTGAGGATGTCAAGAGGTATCTTTCGAGTGCTCCTGTTCTGGTTTCTCCAAAGCCAGAAGAGACGCTCTTAATTTACCTAGCTGCCACGCCACAGCAAAGAAGCGCAAGATTAGTCGAGAACGAAAAACGCATAACGACCGGTTTACTACGTTAGCGAAGTTTTACACGGGCCTAAGGAGCGTTACCTCGGGTCCAAAACTTCTATATGCCCTCCTCATGTCTTCGAGAAAATCATGCATTATTTTCAAAGCGCACAAAATAGTCGTGTGTGCTCGAGTTTCCTTTGGGAGCAATCCTCCATAATAAGGAAACAGCGGGACGCATGGCAAAATGGTCAGTCGAACTTGGGGAGTTCGACCTCCATTTCGTGTCCCGAACGGCCATAAAATCCCAGATCTTGGCAGACTTTGTCGCCGAATGGACAAATCCTGAACCTGTTCAGGATCCCCAGTACGATTCCCACGACCAGTGGATGATGTACTTTGACGGGTCACTTACTTTAAGTGGCTCGGGGGCTGGGGTGGTCCTGGTATCTCCTACCGGAGAAACCTTAAAGTATGCCATACAATTAAACTTTCAGGCCACTAATAATGTGGCAGAGTACGAAGGTTTGCTAGCTGGCATACGAGCTGCGAAAGCACTCTCAATTCGTCGACTACTCGTGAGAGGAGACTCTCAACTAGTCGTGAATCAAGTCGGGAAAGAGTACCAGTGCTCTAGCTCGACAATGTCTCGATACTTATCGGAAGTTCGCAAGCTAGAAAAGCATTTTTAGGTTTCGAGGTACAATTCATCCCTCGAAAGGATAATTTCTCGCACCAACTTGCTCGGATGGCTTCTTCCCGATCTACGGTACCAAAAGGAGTTTTCTTGGAGCAACTCCAAAAGCCGTCTCTGGTCGAAGAACCAGAGACACCTCCTATTGAGATGGCCTCATTAGACTACGAGGATACCTGGATGACTCCCATCTACGAGTATCTTCGCAAGGGTTTCATACCCGAAGATGATCTTGAGGCAGATCGTTTATCCCGAAAAGCCAAAATGTATACTTTGGTCGAAGGAGTCCTCTACAAACGAGGAACCTAAGGGATACTCATGCGATGCATTCCGCAAAACGAAGGAATAACACTCCTTCACGATATACACAAGTGGCATCTGTGGGACACATGCTTCCTCTGAACATTGGTTGGTAAAGCCTTTCGACAAGGTTTTTATCGCCTATGACCCTCTACGATGCTAAGGAGGTGGTTAAAAGTGTGTCCAGTGGCAATTCCATGGTAGACAAATACACCAACCACTCAAGCATTACGCATAATACCTCTTTCTTGGCCTTTTGCACTGGGTCTCGATATCCTAGGACCGCTTCCCAAAGCTCCAGGAGGTTTCAATTCCTTTTGTGGCTATTGACACGCTCACAAAATGGATTGAAGCTGAACTCAGAATCGATAACATCTAAGCAAAGAAAAGGTTCATGATGAGATGCGAATTAGTCGATTTGAGTTAAGTCGGATAATTACGCATAATGGTAAACATTCGCAAGTGCAAAATTTCAGGAATTTTGCGACGAGTTGGTACCAAATTATGCTATGCTTCATTGCACATCCCCAAAGCAACGGGGGTCGAACGTGCAAACGGCCAAATAATGCGAGAAATTAAAACCGAGTCTTCGACCAGCCTTGTTAAGCGCCGGGGCTTGGGTACAAGAATTACCCTCCGTGTTATGGGCGCTCAGACGACCACCAATGAGCAACAGGAGAAACACCATTTTTCTAGTGTTCGAGTCAAGCCATGCTTCCTCGGAGCTAAAATTATGGGTCGACACGAGTTGAAACTTTCAACAACTCGTATCAGAACAACTTCGGCGAGATGACATTAACCTACTCAAGAAAGGAGAAACCTAGCCTTAATCCGTTCGGCGGTCTACCAACAAGCCTGCGCAGATACTATGATCGTAAGGTCCAACCTTGCGACCTTGTTGTAGGTGACTTGGTATTGAGGCTCGCCAATCCAAGTCTAATCGAATAAACTTTCCCCAAATGAGAAGGTCCTTACACGGTGGTCGAAGTAACTGCTGTGGTCGGTGCACGACTAGCGATGGAAGATGGACGAGTTCTCTCAAACTCTTGGAACATCGACCGCCACGCAAATTCTATGTGTGACCAATTTCTCGTGCAATAAAAGTCCGTGTTCTTTCTACTTCTCTTGCCTTATTTTTTGAGTAGTGCTTTTTTCTTTCGACTATGATACAAAAACACCCGCTTTTCTTTACATCGGTCGAAAAGCGAGTAACGCCATCTAGTCGAAACTTCTCCTCTCGCATGTGGTTACGCCCACTAGAAGGAATTTCCTAACATCGACTCGTTACTCATTTTGCCGCCAATACAAAAAGCTCGGGTTTTATCCAATGAAATGTTCTCAAAGCCAACTCTCTCAATCTTAGTTTATTTTTTTGTTGATTTCCAAAAATATTCTAAGTAGAGTGCACTTGATATATTTATTCGACCACCTTTGATGTACTCGCTTCGCTTTTGACTGGTCAAGGAAGAGACACACCTAGTTGAAGTTTTTCCTCTCGCATGTGGTCCTGCCCACTAGAAGGAACTTCCTAGCGCTGGTCAGTCTCCTACTTTTTGCTACTCGAAAAGACTTATCGAGTCCATCAGAAAAGGGTGTGGATATCGTGAGGATATGTGCACGATCTCAGGATGATGAGTCAATTGGCAATGGCTTTGTTGGTTTGCAAAATCTCGCTGGGTTTGCTTCTTCTTTGTCGCCGCACCACAAAGCGGTCCGACCGGCGCTAGGGCGGCCGATCGCCTGGGACTGGCCGGGCCGGCAAGTGGTGGCGGTCGGACCGGCTGACCTAAAATTGGCTTTTGGAGCTAAGCCAAAAATAGGTGGTGTAGGCAGGTGAGGGAGTCTCCGGATGTGGTTTCATCATTTTTGAGCTCCCAACAAAAGTTCTATTGAGTTGAAAATTCCGTAAGGTTTCGGATTTTCAAGCCGAATTTTGGCTAAGTCTTTGGGGCGGTCCGACCGTTGTGGGAGCGGTCCGACCGGCTCGAATCGGTCGGACCGGCCTTGTGGGGCGGTCAGACCGGCAATGGCTTGGAGGTTTGCCAAGTTCGCATTGATGCATGTTGATTGTGTTTAATGTATGGTTATCAATGCTTTATTGATGTATATTGCATCATGGAGCTAACGTGGGTCAAGTTGTGAAGAACTTGTTCCCTAAACGGTTTGTTTGTCTATTGTTGTGCGTGTGGCTTGCAGTCAACGACGCCAACGGTGAGTGGATCGGGACTACGCTTGGAGAGCCGAGGTCCAGAACGATCATGGATGCCGGGTGAGGTCGTGTGACACAAGCATGGTGCAGGATGGACAAGATGGATCGAACGGGTGGTTCGGCAGTACATTTGGTTGGATCAAAGTGCGGATATCGGCGCGAGTCTCGGGAGGTTCCATGGGATTCTGACAAGAGAGGCTTGGCGACGCGATGAGAACCGCCGATCAACCTACACGTGGTGAAGCAGCGATTGCTTCAAGTGTTATTTGTGTGTGGGTCCCATGTGTAAGTGACCCCAAAAGGAAACCCTAGCTCTCTAGTATAAATAGAAAGGGGAGGTGGAAAACCCTTGAGGCATTCATTTGGTTTCCCTTGCTTTTCTAGGGTTAGGGTTTGGAGAGGAAGAGAGGAGAGATTGTATGCTCCTTGGTTGAGCTCTTGTCCTCCTAGTTGGAGTGGCTTTGTAAGCATCTTGTGAGATCAATCAATCTTGTGATGCTTGCTTGTGAGATCATTTGTCTCCCTTTGTGTTCTTCTCTCATTTGAATGAATTTGGTGCTTCCTTGATTCAAGGGTTTATACTTGGTCTCTTGACCCATTTTGTCTTGCTTTGATGTGTGGGAATACTCCTAGAATCATCTAGACCATCAATCCCCACAAGCAAGTCTTGAATCAAAGATATTCATATTTCTAGGGTTTGTGCACTTCTTTGTTTAATCCTTGAGAGATCGATTCGCAAGTGGATCCAAGGATCGCCGCTATAAATAGGTCTCTAATATCTTTAGGAGGTGTGCTCAAATTTGGTCAAGTTTCATTGGTTGAATCAAAAGTTGGATCAAATTTCGTTTTGGATTTGGGGTGGGTTTTTCAAGATCGATCGAACCGGTCCGACCGGTCTTGTAACGGCGGTCCGACCGCCAGATATTCGCATTGCCGCTCGCTGGTCGAATCGTTACGTCCACCGGTCCGACCGCCGCTTAGTTGCCGGCCGATCATTGGTTGAACGTCGGTCCGACTTCGTGGTAGCTTGGCCCGACCGCCGTGCCTGATCAACCCTTTGAGTTTAAGTCTCCACATTTGTGTCGTGTGGTTGTCGGGGGTTATCGAATTCAGCACAAGATTTCCGCTGTGTGCTTACTGATCTTCTTAGCTTTCATAGCTAAAGGAGTAAAGTTCGTGTTGAATTTGTTTTAGGCGAGAAAATTTTGAAAGCGCCTATTCACCCCCCCTCAGTCGCCTTTCCGGTCCCACAAGTGGTATCAGAGCCGGTTAGCTCTTCTCATAGATCTTAACCGGTCTTTGGAGCCATGGCGACTGAGCGATATTCAATCAGGCCACATATTTTTGATGGAGTTGATTTTGCATATTGGAAGGCCCGAATGGAGGCCTACATCGAGGCTCAAGGGCACGCGATTTGGCTTAAGGTGAAAAACCCTTATGTCGTGCCAGCCGATGACAATTTGATCACTCCAGATGTGGAGAACAACAGCAGGGCTCGGAATTTCTTGATTCAAGGCCTTAGTCGATCGGAGTTTGAGCGTGTTGCTCACTTGTCGTCGCTCATGAGATCCGCGACTCTTTGTGATTATCACGAGGGTCCATCGCGATCAAGGAAGTGAGATGTAACCGGCTTAAGAAAGCATACCCAAGATCGAGCAAAGACTCGTGAATCTTTAGATGAGCCGTGGGGAGATTTTCTAAAATTCTTCATGATCTCCGCACCGTTGATCTTGTATTTTCGAGTCAAAATGCACGCCACCTTTTGGGTGCTTTGGATGTGAAGGTCTGGGGATGAAGATCATCGCCATCAATGACAACATCACATGAGTGAGCTTACCATGGATAAGCTTTACTCGAGGTTGAAGACGCATGAGATTGATTTTATCTCGCGTCTCCCACATGCAGAGCCGATGGCTTTAGTGGTTGACAACTCTAAGGGTAGATATGTCGATTCTTTTAATGTTAGCTCATCCGATTTTCTTTGTCCGCTTTGCATTCTTTGAGCGATGAGCAACTTGAGAGACTACCCGAGGATGACTTAGCCCTCCTATCCACAAAATTCATGAGAGCCTACAATAATGTGAGGAGTAGGAGGAGAGGTGGACCTATCACATGCTTTGAATGTGGTGAGCCAAACCACATTCGCCTAGATGCCCCAAGTCAAGGGCAAGGAGGAGAAGGAGTCACAAAGGCATCCTCAAGCGAGGATGCTAAGTCCAAGAAGACAAACTATCGCAAGTTTGTCACCGAGTCCTTGAAGCTCTAGAGGATGTGAGCATGGAAGATGTGGACTCTGAGTCTGAGGACTACAAGAGTGACTCCGTGGCAAGAAGAAGGCACGTGATTTCACCGGCATGTGCTTTATGGCTAAGAACACCACGACAAATGACTTCTCCAACAAATGAGGATCCTTTTAGTGATCCCGATGAGGTATGCCCTTCACTTCCTCGACATGAAAAGGGCTTTAGTGCTTGCTGAACAAAATTGCATAAGCAAGCTAAAGTGATCAAGAAACAGATACTATGATTGATAATTTGAACCTAGAAGTGGTTAGGCTCAAATCCATTAATCCTCGATGATTTCGTGATTCATGCTCTAGCTTGCTTAATGAATTGTCAAGCTTGAATAATGCTCATTCCTCTGTTGAAGAACAATTGAAAAATGCTCTTGTTGAACTAGAATCTTTCAAGTCTAGTTCTGCTTGCATGAATGCCATTCCGCTTGATGTGACTGCTTTAGATGCTATTCCATTAAATTGCTCAAAGCGTGCTTTGCTAGAATTGAAACCGATAGCTCTTTAAAAGAATTGCAAAATTTGATGCTAGTCACACTTGTTCTCATTGTAAGAATAATCGAATTAAAATGCAAGAGATGACTGAAATGGTTGTTTATTCTAGAATTGCCTCTTGTGAAAATTGCCCTAAGCTTACAATTGAGATTGAAGCTTTAAACAAGACTCTTGAAGAGAAAGCTAAAATTGAAAGATCCATGTCTCTTACTGCTTCCAAGAAAGTTATTGATTCTTCCTCTTGTATGTTGCATGTCAAATTGAAACTGCTATTGGTAAGATACAAGAGGCTTTTAGAGTCAAATTTAAGGAGCAGTTGAATAGGATTGAGAGTCCTATTGTGTGTCTTGTGAGGCTCAAAGTGGAAGTGGATCTTCTTAAGAGCAAACATGTTGAGGCAATCGATTCTAAAAAGTGCTCCAATTGTGGAGTTTTGGCAAAAGAGAACGATTACCTCAAAATGACTCTTGAGAAGTTTTCTAGTGGGAAAAGAAGCTCAACTTGATTCTAGATCAATCCAAGGTGAGTGTGAAAAACAGTGGCCTAGGTTTTAAGTCCCTAGAGCTTTCCAAGAATCTTCCACCAAAGATTGCTAGAGTTGTGAAAAGTGGTTTGGTTGAGCAAGAACCTTCTTTGACTTCAAAGGTTGTTCCTAAAGCTGTAGGTTCTGCTCAATCTCTTTCTAGCAAGAAAGGTGCTTCTGTCTCACCAGTACGGACCCCTCAAAAGGTCAAGTACCATTGCACCTTCTGCAAGAAAGAGGGCCACACTGTTGAGTTTTGCTTCCGGAGAGCAAAGATTGAGAGGAAAGAGAGAATGAGCACTTTGAGATCCATTAGAGGAGTCTCTTCTTCAGCTGTAGTCTCTAGAGCCGGGCAGCCTATTCAGCGTACCATTTATAGGCCTAGATTTGTAGAGAATTCTGTTGACTCTTTTGGTGAGTCCAGGCAGCAGTGTGGTTTGGGATATCGTGAGGATAGACCACGGGTAGCACCTAGACAGGGGGAGTATCGGTCTTTTGGTAGATCGTTTTGGAGAGGTCCAGGTGGTGCTCATGGGCATTCTTATGATTTTGTGCCTAATCATTTTTCAGCTGCTTCTTTTGCTATTCCCAGGCCTCATCCATCTCAGTACTGGACTCCTAGAACTTTTATCTCAAATCCCAGTACTGAGGCATGGATGTTTTGAGGGAATTTGCTCTTTTTGTTTTCATTGTATCATAATGCATTTTCATTTCAAATGTCTTGCATTGCATAATAAAAAAAATTGTGGAGCTTTGATTATTATCCTTGTATGGCTTGATTTCATACTCTATACCTTGTCATATCAAGTGATAGTCTGCTAGACTTCTTTTATGGCTCTTCGTGTTTAGCTTAGCTTTTGCCTTGCTAGCTTTATATCTGTGAGCAAATTGAATCGAATCATGTCTTGTTGGATCTTGTTACTAGTTTTGCTCTAGTGATCCTTCTATGATTCTTGCCATGTCTAATAGGTTGAATTGAGTCTTGAACTTATTTTGAGATGAAAAATGAGCTTTTTATCTTCTTAAGTCAAGCAAATGAAAAATGAGATTTTCTCGTGCGAAAAACCGATCTCACCAATCCTTTCTCATGAGACGGCTTGCCATTGCACTAGGCATGAACTCGTGGGGAGTTTTGGATGACCTAGACCACTCTTTTAAGCTTATCGCTTGAGATGGTCGCGCAAGGCTTGAGATCTAGCATGAAGAAAAAAAACCTTTTAGGAAAATGCTCAAAATGCTAAGTGCTTGAGTTTTGCTTCAAAAGAATACTCTTGATGCTCAAAATGCCTCATTCTTGTTTTGAGTCTCTTTTACTTATAGACATGGCTTGACTCATGATTGGTTGCTTTTAGTGAAACCTTGACATTGAGCAACCTTTCATGATTTTAATTTGTTAATCTCAGATTGTCGCTATCTTGGTTTTAGCTTTATAAAGACATGTTTTTGCCATGATTGAATATAGCGTCTTCTCTTTATATGGCTTGGTATATGTCTTGTACTGTCTACATAGATAATGGTTATGGCTCCTTTTTGTTAAATTTCAAAAATAAAGTCATTTCTTCATGCTCGTTCTTGTCCCATGCATCTTGATGAATTCATTGTCAAAGGGGGAGAAGGATTGAAGAAAATGCTGCTTTGGAGCTTTTGGTTTACAGAAGGTTTCATACATAAAAGAACACACACACACAAATAAAAAATTTTGTGAACCTTTTGAAAATTTGTGATCATAGTGAGTTGAGTCTCTGGGTTTTATTGTCTTTTTCTGATTTGAATTGCAATTCAAGAAGACTCACAATGATCAAAGGTCAAATAGAACATATTGTCTTTCATATGGACCTTAGTGAGATTTTTGGCCATCTTCTGGAATTTGAATCCTTTTGTGCGCTCATTGCCTTATCTCACTTGCCTTACTATTATTCAAGCCAACTTGGTGGTTCCTAAGCTTTTTCTTGCTTATGGACCAAGTTGTGCCTTTATGCTAAAAGCGCGATTTTTACTTTTCAATTTGAAAACCACATTTTTTGGGAATTGCCAATGTGTTCATCAAGAGGGAGATTGTGGATATCGTGAGGATATGTGCACGATCTCGTGATGATGAGTCAATTGGCAATGGCTTTGTTGGTTTGCAAAATCTCGCTTTTGGGGTTTGCTTGTCGCCGCACCACGTGCGGTCCGACCGGTTGCTAGGGCGGCTCGATCGCCGTGGGACTGGCCGGATCGGCAGATGGTGGCCGGTCGGACCGGCCTGACCTAAAATTGGCTTTTGGAGCTAAGCCAAAAATAGGTGGTGTAGGCAGTGAGGGAGTCTCCGGATGTGGTTTCATCATTTTGGAGCTCCTAACAAAAGTTCTATTGAGTTGAAAATTCCGAAGGTTTCGGATTTTCAAGCCGGAATTTTGGCTTGTCTTTGGGCGGTCCGACCTCCGTTGTGGGAGCGGTCCGATCGCTCGAATCGGTCTGACCGCCTTGTGGGGCGGCCGACCGCAATGGCTTGGAGGTTTGCCAAGTTCGCATTGATGCATGTTGATTGTGTTTAATGTATGGTTATCAATGCTTTATTGATGTATATTGCATCATGGAGCTAACGTGGGTCAAGTTGTGAAGAACTTGTTCCCTAAACGGTTTGTTTGTCTATTGTCATGCGGTGGCTTGCGTGTCAACGACGCCAACGGTGAGTGGATCGACTACGCTTGGAGAGCCGAGGTCCAGAACGATCATGGATGCCGGGTGAGGTCGTGTGACACAAGCATGGTGCAGGATGGACAAGATGGATCGAACGGGTGGTTCGGTGTATTGGTTGGATCAGCGGTGCGGATATCGGTGCGAAGTCTCTCGGGAGGTTCCGATGGGATTCGGACAAGAGAGGCTTGGCGACGCGATGAGAACCGCTGATCAACCTACACGTGGTGAAGCAGGCGATTGCTTCAAGTGTTATTTGTGTGTGGGTCCCATGTGTAAGTGACCCCAAAAGGAAACCCTAGCTCTCTAGTATAAATAGGAAAGGGGGAGGTGGAAAACCCTTGAGGCATTCATTTGGTTTCCCCCTTGCTTTTCTAGGGTTAGGGTTTGGAGAGGAAGAGAGGGAGAGATTGTATGCTCCTTGGTTGAGCTCTTGTCCTCCTAGTTGGAGTGGCTTTGTAAGCATCTTGTGAGATCAATCAATCTTGTGATGCTTGCTTGTGAGATCATTTGTCTCCCCTTTTGTGTTCTTCTCTCATTTGAATGAATTTGGTGCTTCCTTGATTCAAGGGTTTATACTTGGTCTCTTGACCCATTTTGTCTTGCTTTGATGTGTGGGAATACTCCTAGAATCATCTAGACCATCAATCCCCACAAGCAAGTCTTGAATCAGAGATATTCATATTTCTAGGGTTTGTGCACTTCTTCGTTTAATCCTTGAGAGATCGATTCTGCAAGTGGATCCAAGGATCGCCGCTAGAAATAGGTCTCTAATATCTTTAGGAGGTGTGCTCAAATTTGGTCAAGTTTCATTGGTTGAATCAAAAGTTGGATCAAATTTCGTTTTGGATTTGGGGTGGATTTTTCAAGATCGATCGAACCGGTCCGACGGTTTGTAACGGCGGTCCGACCGCCAGATATTCGCATCACTGCGCTCGCCGGTCGAACTGCTGCCCACCGTCCGACCGCCGCTTAGTTGCTTGGCCGATCATTGGTTGAACGCGTCGGTCCGACTTCGTGGTAGCTTGGCCCGACCGCCTGTGCCTGATCAACCCTTTGAGTTTAAGTCTCCACATTTGTGTCGTGTGGTTGTCGGGGTTATCGAATTCAAAGACAAGGTTTCACCAGGTGCTTATCGATCTTCTTAGCTTTCATAGCTAAAGGAGTAAAGTTCGTGTTGAATTTATTTTAGGCGAGAAAATTTTGAAAGCGCCTATTCACCCCCCCTCAGTCGCCTTTCCGGTCCCACAAGTGGTATCAGAGCCGGTTAGCTCTTCTCATAGATCTTAACCGGTCTTTGGAGCCATGGCGACTGAGCGATATTCAATCAGGCCACATGTTTTTGATGGAGTTGATTTTACATATTGGAAGGCCCGAATGGAGGCCTACATCGAGGCTCAAGGGCACGCGATTTGGCTTAAGGTGAAAAACCCTTATGTCGTGCCACCGATGACAATTTGATCACCCGCATGTGGAGAACAACAAATAGGGCTCGAATTTCTTGATTCAAGGCCTTAGTCGATCGGAGTTTGAGCGTGTTGCTCACTTGTCGTCTGCTTATGAGATCCGCGACTCTTTGTGATTATCACGAGGGGTCCATCGCGATCAAGGAAGTGAGATGTAACCACTTAAGAAAGCATACCCAAGATCGAGCAAAGACCGTGAATCTTTAGATGAGCTGTGGGGAGATTCTCTAAAATTCTTCATGATCTCCGCTATTGTTGATCTTGTATTTTCGAGTCCGAAAATGCACGCCAGCTTTTGGGTGCTTTGGATGTGAAGGTCTCGGGGATGAAGATCACTGCCATCAATGATGAGGACATCCCTACCATGGATATAACCGCGCCTACACACACAACTCAACCACAACCAAGATAAGGACCTCTTACCGAGCTCGTGCTCGCCAACTTAATTATCGTGAATTCGTTCCAGGATTATATACTATCGAGAATAGACCGCTACCTAATGCAAGTGATTTAATTATGCTTAGGAATATGGGAAAGGACCACGAGAGGCATGCGGAGTCGTGGAGATGTATGGAAGGCATAATGGAGATCATCACGTCACTTTGGGTCCAAGACAAGCAAGAGTTCGAGTTGGGCCTGCTCGAGTCGATTCGGACTACGGCACAAGACTAACTTTAAACGGGCGAACTTCTTCATACGGACTCCGTTTGAGCGCTTCGACTTCGTGGAAAGCTTATCAAGTCTATTTCTAACGGATCCAACCTCATCATCAAATTCTATCCTAATCGGCCGAAATTATCAAAGGAGTCCGTATCCGTATCGTAGTCCGAGTCGAAGGGTGTCGCGCCACTCTACTTTGGCCCACGGCCTTGTAACCCTAGGGCGCGCCCACCTCACTGGCCGCCACCCCTAGTCGTTTCTATATAGGAGCCGCCGCCTCCCTCGCTTGAAGGGGGATTTCGTTGAGTTTAGGTTTAGCCATTGTGCAAACTCTGTTCTTCACTTGTGTCGAACGACCACCGCCAAGACACCGGGATCCCATCTTTGCTATTCGCAATACAATTTATGCTTCCTTCATATTCGCAATATCTCGATTGCCTATGTCTTATTCTTGCTAGTTCTTCGATTGCTCGCAGGATTGAACTGTGTTCAGTTGATCGCGCCTCAATGAGGTCAATAACACTTCGGAGTTGGTTCAGCGATTGCTAAGGCGCAAGCGTCGTCGTACGGTTGTAGTCGGATCGTGAGAGTCACCGCCACCAAAATCGATAGTTATCAATCTCATCGAAAGATCGGACACCTCGTTTACATCAAGTGGTATCGAGCTCAAGGTTGCTCGGTGAGAATTTCCGCTTACCATAGATTAGATTGCTTTTCCTTACCTAGAGTACACAAAAAAAAATTTAGCAAGAGTATTCAATCTGTCCAAACCAGTCTTAGCCTCGCAATTTTTCTTTTCAAGACATTGCATTGTTGAACTTTCGTTGCATCGCCGTGTTCTTTGTTGGTCTTAGTGTCTAGTTCCTCTAGAGTTTCGAAGTTCATTCACGCTTTGGTCTCACCGCTCGCTTAGATCCGAACTACCACAGGAGTAGAAAAGGAGGAGGACTAGATCTCTAGAGAGGCTTTGCCTGGTTGGTTTTGAGTAGGACACGATCTCGAATTGGTTTTGGAAGCCTTGCCCTGTTGGTTTTTGAGTAGGACACGATCTCGAATTGGTTTTGAAGCCTTGCCTGGTTGGTTTTTGAGTAGGACACGCTCTGAATTGGTTTTGCATACGGCATAAAAAAAGAAGGAACAGCAACAGATTAAAAGAGCCATGCATAATAAAAAAATGTAAGAGAGAGAAAACCTAACTTTTGCATACGACTCCGATTGAGGCGATTTTGATCCGTTGGAAAGGAAATCGGAAAATAGAGCGAAAAAGGTACCACGACATACGCTGCAGCTCCGACCCCAAAAGGTCGTTTAGGGCCTCAAACGGCCCGCAAACCGAGGAAAATCAAGTTTCTCGTAATTTGCTCAAAATTGACAGAGCCCTTCTCGCACGTGATTCTAAGGTCCTCGTGAAGACGGCACACTTTTCTCGAGCTCGTAACTCCGTGTGCAACGCCATCTAGTTTCTTTACGCACGTGTGTCTTCGCTGGTGTTCTAGGCTCGCGCCTCTAGTACGGTCTAGCCTAGGGCCGCACTCCACCGGCGCTGAACGATTTTTCACTTGCATTTTCGAATGGATTATTGCTACTCCTTGCTACTAAACTTGAGCCCTCCCACTACACCTTTTCTACACCATACAGCCGAGCTTTACCCGCAATCGCTCCATCCAATCTTCAAGATATATTGTAACCACCGTTGCCGATCGCCTCGTGTGTTTGGTAAGAATTGGTAAGAATTGATAGAAGGCTTGAGTGCGAAGCGACTTTGAACCACCATACCCTAGTTCTTGTTAGGGACATATTCTTGTGTTTTTGCTAACAATGGCAGTGTTCCGAGAGTTTATCGATCAAGATACATGTCACGATCCCCCCGCACGTAAAGGAATCATACAACATTTCGCGCGCGAAATGAATCATCGTACGGAGGGCCTTGAGGAGGACGTTAGAGTTACAAATGAGCGACTTGCTCAACTAGAGAGCACCCAGATTGAGACAAACGCAACGCTCGCTGCGATGGAGAGAGCACAAGGTATTACTAATAATTCTTTAGCAGATATTATGGCGCGACTTGAGGAGATTGTCCAAGCTTCGACTACTGTTCCCCCTGCTGTGACGATAGAGGGACAAGATGAATATGTGGGTGATTCTGAGGCAGATGGCAGAGCCAACCACAACAACGATCGAGCTCGTCGCCAATTGCGTTTCAACCGACAAGGTATGCGACGAGAACCCGCACGACGTGAGGTACGTGACCACGAAGATGCTTTTGCTAAGGTTAAATTCAATATGCCCTCCTTTAATGGTAAATATGACCCTGATAGTTATTTAGATTGGGAACTAGCTGTTGATCAAAAATTTGCTTGTCATGATTTTCCCGAGAATAGACGAGTTAGGGCTGCTACTAGTGAATTTACCGACTTTGCTTCTATTTGGTGGAAAGAACATTGCCGTCAACATCCCAATAACATACCTAACACTTGGGAGGCTTTAAAATTGCTTATGCGTCATCGATTTGTTCCCTCATATTATGCTCGTGATTTGTTAAATAAATTGCAACGCTTACAACAAGGTGCAAAGTCGGTGGAAGAATACTATCAGGAATTACAAATTGGTATGTTGCGCTGTGGGTTAATTGAGAATGAGGAGGCATCAATGGCTAGGTTTTTGGGAGGATTGAATCGTGACATTCAGGACATTCTTGATTATAAAGATTATAACTCCATGACTAGATTGTTTCATCTTGCTTGCAAAGCTGAACGAGAATTGCAGGGACGCCAGACGAGAACGCGATCTAACCCTTCTACAGGTCGCACAAATTCATGGACGCTGACACCTTTTTCCTCATCCACTATGGCGGCCCCACCATTAACCGCCAACAACAAGCAGCGCTCTACTACCTCAAATTCAGCGACAAGAGTTTTCGAAGCACCCAAAACAACACCACAACTTCCGCAAAACTTCCTCTTCGGTTGCTTCGACAGATTTAACGAGGGACGCTCAATGCCATCGCTGCAAAGGCTATGGACACATGATGCGGACTGCCCAAGCAAGCGTGTATTGATTATACGTGATGATGGTGGGTATTCCTCCGCTAGTGATTTAGATGATGAAACATATGCTATGCTTGCAAATGACCCTGCAGGACATGATGATAAATCTAACCATGAGGAGGAACATGTTGACGCCGAAGATGCCGACAAGTATTTGAGCATTATAGTGCAACGCGTACTAAGTGCTCAAGTGTCTCATGCCGAGCATAATCAGCGCCATAATTTATTCCAAATCAAGGGCGTTGTCAAGGAACGTTCCATTCGCATAATTGTTGATGGTGGAGTTGCAACAATTTGGCGAGTATGGATATGGTGGAGAAGCTTATGTTGTCGACTAAACCTCATCCCCACCCATACCATATTCAATGGTTCAACAAAGAATGGTAAGTTGAAGGTAACACGGATGGTTAGAATACATTTTTCCATGGGTTCATACCATGATTATGTTGATTGCGATGTTGTTCCTATGCAAGCTTGTTCATTATTATTAGGAAGACCTTGGCAATACGATACTGATTGTATACATTATGGTAAGAATAATCAATACTCTCTCATGTTCAAGGGAAAGAAAATTGTGCTGCATCCTATGACTCATGAACAAATTGTTAAAGATGACATTGCTAGAGCTAGAAGAGAGAAGGAGAATACTAAGAGCGAAAATCAGATTGTAGCAAAAGAGCTTGAGCAACATAAAAGAAAGAACCTAAACTGCTCATGACAAAAATAAAGAAATTAAATTGAAAGGTGCTAGTTTTCTTGCTACCAAACTGATATGACTCAACCGGATGCTAGTAATTTGCATTTGCTATGCATTAATTTGCAAAGAAGCATTGTTTTCATTTGAGGATATACCTTCTTCTTTGCCACCTGCTGTCACTAACATTTTGCAGGAGTACAAAGATGTCTTTCCAAAGGACATCCCGCCGGGACTGCCACCGCTTCGTGGGATTGAGCATCAAATTGATTTAATCCCCTGCATCATTGCCCAACCGAGCACCATATAGGACCAATCCGTAAGAAACTAAAGAAATTCAACGCCAAGTTCAAGAGTTGCTTGATAAAGGGTATGTGCGCGAATCTCTTAGCCCTTGTGCTCGTTTGGCCATTTTGGTACCAAAGAAAGATGGATCATGGCGCATGTGTGTGGATTGTAGAGCGATTAATAATATCACCATTAGGTATCGCTCATCCTATTCCTAGGTTAGATGATATGCTTGATGAATTGAGTGGCTCTGTTGTCTTTTCCAAGGTTGATTTATGAGTGGTTATCATCAAATCCGCATGAAATTAGGCGATGAATGGAAAACGGCTTTTAAAACTAAGTTCGGGTTATATGAGTGGTTAGTAATGCCTTTTGGTTTAACTAATGCTCCTAGTACTTTCATGAGACTAATGAATGAGGTTTTGCGTGCTTTCATTGGTAGATTTGTGGTGGTTTATTTTGATGATATATTGATATATAGCAAATCATTAGAGGAACATCCGACCATTTACGTGCTATTTTAAGGTTTTACGTGATGCACGCCTATTTGGTAACCTTGAGAAGTGCACCTTTGCACCGATCGAGTCGCGTTTCTTGGCTATGTTGTTACTCCACAGGGAATTGAAGTTGATCAAGCCAAGGTTGAAGCAATACAGAGTTGGCCGACTCTAACACGGCCACACTAAAAGCGGAGCTTTTAGGACTTGCTGGGTTCTACCGCCGCTTTGTGAAGGATTTCAGCACTATCGCCGCACCATTGAATGAGCTTACCAAGAAGGGCGTGCCATTTGTTTGGGGCACCGCACAGGAGAATGCCTTCACCACATTGAAAGATAAGTTAACACATGCACCTCTACTCCAACTCCCTGATTTCAATAAGACTTTTGAGCTAGAATGCGATGCAAGCGGAATTGGTTTAGGTGGTGTGTTGTTACAAGAAGGCAAACCTATAGCATACTTCAGTGAGAAATTGAGTGGGCCTAGTTTGAACTATTCTACTTATGATAAAGAGTTATATGCCCTCTTTCGAACCTTAGAAACTTGGCAACATTATTTATGGCCCAAAGAATTTGTTATACATTCTGATCATGAATCTCTAAAGCATATTCGAAGTCAAGGTAAATTGAACCGTAGACATGCAAAGTGGGTTGAATTTATTGAGTCTTTTCCCTATGTCATAAAACACAAGAAGGGAAAGGAAAATGTTATTGCTGATGCTTTGTCTAGGAGATATGCCATGTTATCACAACTTGACTTCAAAATTTTTGGATTAGAGACTATTAAAGAGCAATATGTGCACGATGTTGATTTTGCAGAAATATTGTTGAATTGTGAAGAAGGGAAAATGTGGAATAAATTTGTCATTAATGATGGATTTGTGTTTAGAGCTAACAAGTTGTGCATTCCCGCTAGTTCCCGCTTCATTCGTTGTTACAGAAGCACATGGAGGTGGGTTAATGGGACATTTTGGTGTGAAGAAAACAGAGGACATACTTGTCGATCATTTCTTTTGGCCAAAGATGAGACGGACGCCGAGCGCCACGCTGCTCGCTGCACTACATGTCAAAAAGCTAAGTCACGACTTAATCCTCATGGTTTATATATGCCTTTACCTGTTCCTAGCATTCCGTGGGAAGATATTTCGATGGACTTTGTTTTAGGATTGCCTAGGACAAAGAAGGGAAAGGATAGCATATTTGTGGTTGTTGATAGATTTTCTAAGATGGCCCATTTTATACCTTGTCATAAGAGCGATGACGCTACCAATATTGTCGATTTATTCTTTCGTGAAGTTATTCACTTGCATGGTGTGCCTAATACTATAGTTTCCGATCGTGATGCTAAATTCCTTAGCCATTTTTGGAGAACTTTATGGGCTAAATTGGGGACTAAGCTGTTATTTTCTACTACTTGTCATCCCCAAACTGATGGACAAACTGAGGTTGTGAATAGAACTTTGTCTACCATGCTTAGGGCTGTGTTGAAAAGAATTTAAAATGTGGGAAGAATGCTTGCCTCATATTGAGTTTTCTTATAATCGGTCATTGCATTCTACTACAAAGATGTGCCCTTTGAAGTTGTTTATGGTTTTCGCCTCGTGCTCCTATTGATTTAATGCTTCTCCCACCTTCAGAGAAATTGAACTTTGATGCAAAACAACGTGCTGAACTGATTTTAAAAATACACGAGACAACCAAGGAGAATATAGAGCGCATGAATGCTAAATATAAACTTGCTGGTAGTCAGGGGAGAAAACACATAACTTTTAAACCAGGAGATCTTGTTTGGTTGCACTTGAGAAAAGATAGGTTCCCCGAATTGAGAAAGTCAAAACCGATGCCTAGAGTCGATGGTCCTTTCAAAGTGTTAGAAAAAATTAATGATAATGCATACAAGCTTGAATCGCTCGCAGATTTTGGGGTTAGTCCCACATTTAACATTGCATTTGAAGCCATACTTGGGGAAGAGGATGAGCTTGAGTCGAGGACGACTCAAATGCAAGAAGGGAGGATGATGAGGACATCCCTACCATGGATATAACCGTGCCTACACACACAACTCAACCACAACCAAGATAAGGACCTCTTACCCGAGCTCGTGCTCGCCAACTTAATTATCGTGAATTCGCTCCTAGGATTATATACTAACGAGAATAGACCGCTACCTAATGCAAGTGATTTAATTGTGCTTAGGAATATGGGAAAGGACCACGGAGAGGCATGCGGAGTCGTGGAGATGTATGGAAGGCATAATGGAGATCATCACGTCACTTTGGGTCCAAGACAAGCAAGAGTTCGAGTTGGGCCTGCTCGAGTCGATTCGACTACGGCACAAGACTAACTTTAAACGGGCGTAACTTCTTCATACGGACTCCGTTTCGGGCGTTTCTGGACTTCGTGGAAAGATTATCAAGTCTACTTTCTAACGGATCCAACCTCATCATCAAATTCTATCCGAACCGGCCGAAATTATCAAAGGAGTCCGTATCCATATCAGAGTCCGAGTCGAAGGGTGCTGCGCCACCTCTACTTTGGCCCACGGGCCTTGTAACCCTAGGGCGTGCGTCCCCCTCGCTGGCCGCCACCCCTAGTCGTTTCCCCTATATATGAGCCGCCGTCTCCCTCGCTTGAAGGGGAATTTCGTTGAGTTTAGGTTTAGCCATTGTGCAAACTCTGTTCTTCAGTTGTGTCGAACCACCACCTGTCAAGACAGCTTCGGGATCCCATCTTTGCTATTCGCAATACAATTTATGCTTCCTTCATATTCGCAATATCTGATTGCCTATGTCTTATTCTTGCTAGTTCTTCGATTGCTCGCAGGATTGAACTGTGTTCAGTTGATCGCGCCCCGCCGAGGTCAATAACACTTCGGAGTTGGTTTAGCGATTGCTAAGGCGCAAGCGTCGTCGTACGGTTGTAGTCGGATCGTGAGAGTCACCGCCACCAAAATCGATAGTTATCAAATTCATTGAAAGATCGGACACCTCGTTTACATCAGTTAGGGTTTGGAGAGGAAGAGAGGGAGAGATTGTATGCTCCTTGGTTGAGCTCTTGTCCTCCTAGTTGGAGTGGCTTTGTAAGCATCTTGTGAGATCAATCAATCTTGTGATGCTTGCTTGTGAGATCATTTGTCTCCCCTTTTGTGTTCTTCTCTCATTTGAATGAATTTGGTGCTTCCTTGATTCAAGGGTTTATACTTGGTCTCTTGACCCATTTTGTCTTGCTTTGATGTGTGGGAATACTCCTAGAATCATCTAGACCATCAATCCCCACAAGCAAGTCTTGAATCAGAGATATTCATATTTCTAGGGTTTGTGCACTTCTTCGTTTAATCCTTGAGAGATCGATTCTGCGAAGTGGATCTGAAGGATCGTCGCTAGAAATAGGTCTCTAATATCTTTAGGGAGGTGTGCTCGAAATTTGGTCAAGTTTCATTGGTTGAATCAAAAGTTGGATCAAATTTCGTTTTGGATTTGGGGTGGATTTTTCAAGATCGATCGAACCGTCCGACGGTCTTGTAACGGGCGGTCCGATCGCCAGATATTCGCACCGCACGCTCTGCTGGTCGAATCGTTGCCCACCGTCCGACCGCCGATTAGTTGCCGGGCCGATCATTGGTTGAACGCCGGTCCGATCGCTCGTGGTAGCCGGCCCGACCGCCGTGCCTCAGATCAACCCTTTGAGTTTAAGTCTCCACATTTGTGTCGTGTGGTTGTCGGGGGTTATCGAATTCAGCACAAGGTTTCCGCTGTGTGCTTACTGATCTTCTTAGCTTTCATAGCTAAAGGAGTAAAGTTCGTGTTGAATTTGTTTTAGGCGAGAAAATTTTGAAAGCGCCTATTCACCCCCTCGCCGCCTTCCGGTCCTACAAAGGGCTTAACGAATTATTAAAGTCCTCTAGACGCTTGCTTAACTCAAGTTGTCGTTTTGGTTTGATTAAACCGGTCGGAGATGGTAACATCACCTAGTCGAAGCCTTTCCTCTCTCGAGACGTGGTCCCGCCCACTAGAAGGAACTTCCTAGTGTCGAGTCGCTTTACTCTTTCGATCAAGTGCTTGACAACCATAACAAAACTATAAGTTAAACAAACCTCTCTTTGTTTTCGTAAACTCGTTAAATATTATTTACTTAGATTGTCTAAACAATCTAAGCAAATAGTCGGGGCTAGGTAAAGTTATTAATTTGACTTCAATTCTTAGTCTTTCATTCGCTTATTATCTTTTGAGTTACTAACTACTCGACAAGATGATTTTCGTGAAACAAGATGGCCTAGGATAAAGTTATTAATTTGACTTCAATTTTAGTCTTTCATTCGCTTATTATCTTATGAGTTACTAACTACTCGACAAGATAATTTTCGTGAAATAAGATGGATCATATATCACTCATCAATGTGATATTGTCCGCTTTACAAGGTAGTTACAAGATTACTCAAGGGGAGAGCCTAGTCGCATTTCCTCCGCCACCTTTTTGCCAACCGATTGCATTTCCTCAATCGACGATTTGCCTCGATTCGAGCAATCGAACTCGGCTTCAATTGGTTGCACATTAGGCGGGGATCTTGAGCTTTAAGTTTCGCCAAAGCGTAACTTACTCCGGCTCGATCGCCTCCCTTATTGATTCAAATTTTGATTAGCCTTGAGTGGTCACCATTTCTTGCAATTTTTCGACTTGTTCCCTAATGGTACTTGTGTTAGCAGCTATAGTATCTTCTCGAGGAGTTTTTCCCTCAGAATGTAGCTCACTAAGCACATTGTTCAGGAGAATGATGTTGCCCTGAAGACTAGTCTTCATCGACTCCATCTCCGTTGGGTACAAGTCGAAGCCTCGCAAGTTTCTTGTTTTCACCACTTGTTCAAAAGAATAAAACCGGTCAAACAAAAATAAACTTCTGAAGGAAGATAACACAAAGATAATTGTAGGTAAAAGCATTTCTTACCTACTAATTGAGAATCCAGTTTCTTAACCTCTTCTCGATGGGAAGCAATGGTTTCAGCGTGCTTTTTCTCCCATGCTCGATGTCCTCTGATTCATCTTAGCGATGCGATGGACTCATTGTAGATCAAGGTTTTCTCTTGGATTTCAGCATTAAGGCTTCTCAATTGGGCAGCAATTTCTGAACAAGAAATTGGCATTAGAAAAGGGAAAATACTCAAAAAGGACAACAGGTAAAGAATTACTTACCTGTTATTTGAGTTCTAAGACCCTCGAGTTCTTGATCCTTATTCGTGGTAATACGGGAAAACTCCTGAATGACCAAAGCTTTTTCTTGAACTTCGGTCCGGAGCTTCCGCATCTCATTTTCTTTATCCGAGAAGAAATGAGAGTCTGTAAAGGTTAAAGATCAAAAGCGCCTTAAGTTCAAGACTTATCGCTTATTTTTCCTCGCAATCTTTTAGATGCAGACACCTCAAGTCTATCCGAGAGGACTAATACTGCTCCTTAGCCTCCTCGACTCTTCTTTTCATAGTCGAGTGAGTCAGCTAAGGTTTTCGTATCACTGTTTAACCTACAAAGAACAGAAACGAAGATAAACATCAGCCGAATGGTTGTAAGTACTTCTACAACCACTGACCTAGTCGTAAGTTTTTCTACGACTACGATATGGTTGTAAGTCTTTCTACGACCACTACCTGGTCGTAAGTAGTCGTAAGCTTTTTACGACTAGTACTTTGTCATGAGTTTCTTCCATGACTATTCTCGTAAAACATTATACGAGTATTTAAGTCGAAAACAATTATGAATGATAAGTGACTTACCATCTCTCGCTCTCGCACAGAGTAGTTCTTTCTCCTGCCTTAGCTCTAAAAGTTGTCGATGGTACTCACCGACAACAAAGAATTTGCTCCAGAGCTTTCGCAAAAAGAAAACAAAGGAGAAGAGAAGGAAAGTCACATATATAAGTATTTTGAAGATACTTACATTCATAGTCGCCCTAGCAAACATCGAATATACAAGGTCCGGTTCTGCAGCTTATCTATCCTCGCGACTTTGTCCCACCACACCTTCTCGAGGCGCCGTTATCAAAAGTATTCTCCGTATTGGGAATATCTTTGGGATGGGGACTCGGTCACGAGATCTGTAGCGTAAGACCCCACGACGGAGGCAGCCCAAAGAAGTCACCACGGTTGAAATTTTCTCCTTCCGTTCTCAGAATCTCTTTGGGTAGGGAAGGAACGCCCTACAATTTCCTTCCCAGAGCGGTGCACAAGCTGGTCACCGCCTTGACCAGAGGCTTCCACACCTGCTCTGTTGTTTCTATGACCTCGATGAGTCGAGCGCCACCTCAACAAGAATAACCGCTACTTCAAGGGTCGAGCTACGACTTCAGCAGATGTGGAGTCACTGGGAGTCTCGACTTCATCGCCACCGGGCCAAGGGTGATGCTTCGACCACCTCCATTGCTACCTCCTCGAGTCAAGGATTGCAATGGACTTCTCACGAAGCATTCCCGGGTCAAGAAGTCGATCAAATAAAGAAAAGCAAATCAAAGTTGTGAAAAAGAAAAAGGTAAATGTCGTTTTACACTTTAGTAAATTTTACACACTCTCGCACTCGGTCTTAACCAGAATTTTGGGGCAATCCTCCCAACGGAGGACCTCTTCTTCTCCACGACCACGCCCGGTCGAGGTTCAACACCGGCTCACCACGACCACGCCTCGTCAGAGTTTGGACAGAACCGAGCTCGTTTCTCGATTTTCTGGATGGCCGAGATCGGCCTCGACCATTCCAAGAGCAAAGACTACCCTCGCTTGCGTGTTGTGCCGATGCAAAGATCGCCCTTCATAAAAGACACAAAATCTTTCCAATTCTCCTTTCCAGTTGCCTAACAAAACTAGGAGTGGCGAAATCGCAAAGATTCTTTGTCATAACAGTAGGGTACCTTAGCCTTGCGAGGTTTGCGCTTAAGAGATTCACCGCCTCAACCTCCTCGGCCGATGGTCGCGCCTCGGCTTCGAGATACATACCACAGCCTACCACAGGCTTAGAGGGTCCGGTCGAAAGACCGAGCTTGAGCTTGCTCCCCTTGTCTGCAGATTTTACAAGTCGACGCCTCTTAGAGGGAGGAGCCGAGTTTTGTCTTTCGACAACCCAGCGCTAATAGTCATCAAGATTTACTTCTTCGTCAGTCTCCGACGATTTTCCATGCCTACTTTCTCGCATACAACAACACGTAAAAAGAAGAATCACTAATTAGTCGTAAGTTTTTCTACGACTAGTGCCAAGTCGTAAGTTTTTCTACGACTCTTTCTTGATCGTAAGATATTCTACGATCACCATTAGTCGTAAGTATCTTCTACGACTATAAAGTCCTAAAGAAAGAATCAACTTTTTGATTACCTTTAGGCGCCTATCCTTTCATCTCATGACAAAGCCGCAATGATTTGAGGAACCGCCTCTGAGTGGCGGAGACTTCTCGCAGATGAGTCTGACTCTAGAGTCAACCTCAGCTTGTGAAAGATCTGTGTAAACAGATAAGAATATTAGACAAGGTTGAGAAAGACCAAACCGAGAGCGAAGTCGACAATTACTTACCCTCCTCGTAGTCTCTGGTTGGGTCTCCTCTTCCCGAGTATCTCCACATAGGAGATGCTCGTTTCTTCAGAGGACTAATTCGGCATGTGATGAAATTCTTCACCACATGCCATCCGGTTAGCCCTTCTTCCTTCAAGTCCTTAATGGCTTGAATATAAGGGCTAATCCGGCAGATATCTTCAGGGGTCGAATCCCATGAAGATTTCTTTTCGGCAGCCTTCCCCGCGAAAGAAAGGCTGTCTTCAGAGGTGACCTTCCAGTAGAACCACCTCTTTCTCCAGCCCGGCCACAAAGACCGGGTGAAACTCTGAATATACTCCTTCGACTTCGAGTCGTGGAGTTTCAGACCACAGCTTCCGGCGATTCCGGTTTGTCGAACCATCCCATAATAATATTGGAACAGCTCGAGAACCGCCGAATCCCTGTGTACGCCGACAGATACACGAACACACTCAACATGGTAATGGAATTGGGACCTAAGTTCACCGGCCCACCCCAAAGTGTTCGAGTACTATCAGAAGAAAGGGGTGGGCAGCAATCAAGGCCGACTCACAATACGCTTGGAAGACGGGGATTTGCCCATTTTTCCCCGATGGCCAGTGCTGCCCGATAGCCGGAATCCACTTTACCAGAGCCTTCTCTGGAATCTTCCCGGCATCGACCAAGATCTTGATCTTAGCCGCATCCATCTCCGATTCTTCCCATTCGTAAACTCTCTTGGCCATTTCGCCGTAAGCAAGAAGTTTTTGATTGGGTTAGCGGAGAAGATGAAACCTAGTCGAGGACGAGAAAGCAAGAGCTCAAGAACAATGGAGTGATTTGAGGAAAAGGTAAAACCCAAGTCTACCTCCCGTAAGTTTTTATAATCAAGATGATCTCCGCCGCTCGAAACCGCCTCGGCTATAGGTCTATGGGAGTTGGTTGTACCGCCGAACCGCTTCATCTGACAAGTCCGTGAGAGCCGCTGCAATTCCGTGATGGTCCGCTCGAGAAAAATTAGGTACGTATTGTCACCCCCAAGCAAAATTACTTTCTTGACCAAAGTCTTTCGGTCGAAGGAAGTATCAATCGGAAGGGTTTTTTCTCCGATTTCTACTACGACCATCGACGGTCAGAGGGTTTTTACGACTTTTAATAGTCGTAAGCAATCTTCACGATTGCAATCGCCGAACTGCTTTATCAACAGATCCTGTGGAATTCGCTTGCAATTCCCTGCACGGTCTGCTCAGAAAGTTAGGTTAGTTTTGTCACCTCCAAGCAAAATCACTTTCTTGACTAAGTCTTTCCGCCGAAGGAAGTATCGATCGAAGGGTTTTTCTCCGATCGCTTTACTACGACCACTACACAATTGTAGGGTTTTTATGACTTTCCGATATTCGTAAGCAACCTTTCTCGACCAAGCAAACTCCTGGTCAAAGTAATACTCAAGTGTCGAAGAGTTTTTCCTTCGACTATGGTTCTACGACATTTTTCATAGTCGCAAGTCCATTTGCGAATCCTTCACCAAGTAAGTTACTTTCACTTGAAGCTGGGGGGCTAGATGACGAGGATCTAATAATCCTCATTTTATCTATTATCTATAATTCTTATTATGGGTAAATATGATGTCACATAGTCTCCGTATACCCTTATTTTTATAAGGAGAGGCCTACCAAGTGATTGTAAGATCTTCTACAATCACCCCCATAGTCGTAAGTCTTACTACGACTACTACCTGGTCGTAAGTCTTTCTACGACCATTACATGGTCGTAAGTCTTTCTACGACTATTACATGGTCGTAAGTCTTTCTACGATCACTACATAGTCGTAAGACCTTTTACGACTACTACCTGGTCGTAAGTTCTCCTACGATCAGGCAAACCACGACCACCTTATAATCAAACCTACAGGCAAGTGGGTCCAATTGATTAAGGAATCCGAACGGTCTGCACGCACTACTATTCCGCGTAGTAATAGTACTTAAATACCCCATTATCTTTGAATGATAATTGCCAGACGGCGTGGAGAAGCCAATGCGCCGGTAATTACTGCCATCATGCGCCCATTACTGGCTCAATTAAGGCGCCTCTTCTACAGGACAAAACGTGAAGGACCGGAAAGGCGACTAGAGGGGGGGGGTGAATAGGAGCACCTAATCTTTTTCGCAAAGAATGGATTCAACTTGTAAATTACTCCAATAGCTATGAGAGCTATGAAGATCAATGATTAAGCATGAGGAAGTCTTATGTTGAATCCACTCTCACCCCCAAAGCTCAAAGAAACAAAAACGAGGAAGAACCAAGAATTCAGACAATCGGTACAACCACAGTAAACGGCGGTTGTACCACGATCGTACAACCATGAGTAATGGCCGGTTGTACCGCAGTCCGGTACAACCACAGTGTTAAGCCCGGTTCATCCGATTGTCCCGAGCAGCAAAAACCTCTCGGTTTCAAAACGAAAATCGACGAACTTTTGAACCGCTGGCCAAACTCTACGAGATTTGAACCACACCTCCCTAAAGACACTAGGAACCTATTCCAAACAAATATTTCAGAGATCCATTCCAAAGTTCCTATCTTCTTGCATTTGAACGAAGAAGGATGCAAACCGCATAAACCGAAATGCTCCACAATCTCTCAACCTTGGCTCATGAGATTTTGCAAGAAGGTTAGTAATAACCTCAGACATGCTAGCATGAGTCTTAGGCCAAATCCTCAAGGAAATCAAGAATTTCATCAAAAACCCTAGAAGAGGAAATGAAGAATGATCGGTCACAAGTGGAGAACAAAGAAACGAAAAACAAAGAAACACAAACCAAGCACAGGAGTCCAAAGATCAAACCTCACACGCACCAAAGAAAAGGACAGCCAAATCAATAAACATCATCTCATATTGATCTAAAGAAAGAGGGATACAAGATTGAAACAAGAGGAATGATTACAAGCATTCAACTCATCCTCTCCCACTCTCAAAACTCAAGAACACTCACCATCTTGAAGAAAGAGAAGGGACAAGCAGGAACAACTCTCAACAACTAAAGCCTAAAGCAAAACAAACTCTCTAAAGCCTATTTTGACTAAAGGAAACCCTAAAACCCTTGGAGTGTTCAGATTTGAGCAAGACCCTCCATCCTATTTATAGCCCATGGCTAACGGGTCTCCACCCTGCTACGCCCGCTAAAACTAACGGAGCCCGCCCCGCTTGTGTGCCTTGCGAAATTCCCGCTTCGCCTCTCCCGCACTTTCCGGGAAGCTCCGCGCCTCGCCTCGCACGCCTCGCAACCACCTCGAGTCCACGCTGCCTTTGACACATGCCGACTGCTCGACCTCGGTGCCACCGCACCTAGTCCGTCCACCGTGTCTCACCACGACTCCACCCGATGTCCCGCAGCCCACACGCATAAAGAAACACAAAACCGGAACAAGTTCTTCACAACTTGACCTAACGTTAGCTCAAACATGCAATATGCAACACATATGCATGAACACACTTGGATATGACCTATCCCAAAACTCAAATCACCAAAATGGCCGAACTCACAATATAATCGGTACAACCGCCATGTTACCAATGGATCAACCGATCGGCCGTATCGCCCAATACTCGCGTTGTTCCGATTTCCAATGAAAACCGTAACTCGAAAAAAACAACTTCTCGAATTCTTCAACCGCCATTTACCAATCCAGACAACCGCTTCATGATCCGCATCACCATAACACGGACGATCCGATTATCCCGACAAAGAATTGAAAGATTTCACGAAAACGCTGAACGCGCAGAACGACATGGTCCGACCACACAAACCAAACTCGATCGATCAAACCCTTGTCAAATACTCATCACTCATGGAGACACGACCACAAGGTCTCTCAATCTCCCCTTGATGAGAATATTGACAAACTCGTAAAAGCTTTAAGAAGAGTTTGAGTTTGAAAATCCAACATGGTCCAAGGAATGAAATGAAGCTAATGACCATGTCGATGTATGAACGCTAGAGCAACAACCGAAAGAGCAAATTGATCTCAAAGCTCTAAACTGCTCCCAATGACTTTTTCTTCTCTATTCTCCCCTTTTGGCAATAAACGATCAAGATGCAATAGAGAGAATATGACATGTTAATGAATGAAAATGGTCAAGTTTGTTTATTTAAACATTTTGAGCCATGAGAATTATCCATAATGACCAACATGTAATACACCAAGCCATAACTCAATAAAACGCTATCTAGATCATAACAACATACATATAAGCTAGCTAGACCACATAGATGACAATCAAATGTAATGCATTTAGAGAGCAAGTCAAGTCATCAATGAGCAAAGTCTAACTAGAGATATCCAAGGATGATGCAGCCATGTCAATAAGCTAAGCGTAACAAGGAAGCTAACATTGAGTCCGAATAGAGTGCTATAAGCTCAAGAATGAATCATTTGGCTCAACTTTTGTCAAAAGCCCAAATTTCAACTATTTTTCATTTGCAATGAATATTCAAGTTGATAAAAGGTCTATCTTAGTAAAGAAGGTCCCGACTAGGAGCCATCCACAACCTCTTCCTAAGCTTCAACCAATTTTGACAAATGGCATTTTTAGCCATGTGCTAGATCTCAAGCCTCACTACGACCATCCCAAGCAACAAAAGCTTAAAAGAGTGGTCTAGGTCATCCAAAACTCCCCGAGTTCATGCCAAAGCAATGGCAAGCCGTCTCATGAGAAAGAATTGGTGAGACTGGCTTTTTCGCACAAAAGAGATTTTTTTTTTTTTTTAACAAGTTGTACTAACTCATGCATCATCAAGAGACTAAAACGGCTCTTTCTAAGGCTCAATATAGATTCATCACTCTACCAAACCTATTTGACATGGCATGAATCATAAAAGGATAGCTCGAGAAAGACTAATCTCGAAAGTGCTAACACGACAAGTTTTAGTTTGTTGAGCAAGTTTAATTAACTTATCATGGCAAGAGCTAGTCTACACATATGAAGTCATGATAAATTTAGCAAGCTAAGCACAAGTCATGGCAAGGTGTAAAACATTGTAGCATGTCATAATAGGATAATAGTCAAGGCTCAATGTTGTTATATTACAATGCGTAATGCTAGAATGCAAGAGAATCCAGCCCCTCAACATGAGATGCAACTTTAGTTCAAGTTGAGTTAAGTCAATATTAAGCCCGTAAGCTCCCAAAAGAACTCCCCAACCAAAGCAATAAGATCGAGAAGTCGAAAAGAAAATGCAAGTAGGCGGCCCTAAAGCATAGATAAGATATAGAGGCAACTATGGCTTAGACTCGACTCTCATCTACCCCATATGACACTAGGACTATTAGACCAGGTAATCTACCTTACTAGGAGCAAACACGCACCATGTCTACCCAAGGGCGGCCCGGCCCTTGCTAGAACTCAAAGCAAAGTGAGTGGGCTCAACCTAGTGAGAGAAGAGAAGCGACTAACAGAGCGTAACCCTAGGTCACAAGAAAAGAGCAAGGAGTCTAAACAAATAGTCGAGAAGATCACTCTAATTTATGCTAGAAGGACTAAACCCCAATGCACCCAAAAATGCAATGCGATGTAAATGAGACAAGCATAATCAAAATAGTAAAGCAAGAAAGCACAAAGCTCCTCACTTCACCCATAAGGACAAACCACCCCAAGCTCTCCTCGCAGAGTAAAACCTCGAACTATCCAAAGGCTTGGTAAAATGTCACCAACCGTGGTCACTTCCACAAATCAAGCACTATATCGCCTTCTCTACATGGTCTCTAAGGAAGTGGAACCGATATCGATGTGCTTGGTCCGAATGCCGACTGGGTTCTTGGCAATGTTAATCGCAGGTGTTATCACAAAAGAGTGGAACACTATCGATAACTAACCCAAAGTCCCGCAGGTCGGCCATCCAGAGCACTTGGCTACAAAGAATCGGCCGCAAAGAACATACTCGGCCTCTGCGGTGGATCAGGTAACACCGGATCGCTTCTCAAGACCAGAAACAAGAGAAGTGCCAAGAAATTGGCAGTGCGAAGTGCTCTTCCTATCTATCCTACACCCAATAAGTTCTGATCCGAGAAGGCTCTCAAGGAAAGACAGATGAAGAAGAGTACCGTATACCATAGTCAATGGTAGCTCGCAGTATCGAAGATGCGCTTCACCCGCGGTGAGAAACGCGAGGAGAAGCTCAAAACGAGCGCACAAACACAGAGAAATGTATGTCCGTCTCGAGGCGTTGAGGTACAAGAGGGAGCCAATCATGTCGCAAACTCCTTTTGATCAATCGCTCGCCATCCTCATCTCAGGTCAAGATAGGTCAGAGAAGCCATGGGAGTCGACACAAAGCTTACCATCACTCATGTCAAGCGCCAGAGGTCACGAGTGTACTTTCCCGATGAAGAAATGTACCTCCCGAGATCGCTTAATTTGGAAGCCAAGGAAGAAGGTCAACTCACCCATCATACTCATCTCAAACTCGGTGCTCATGACATCCGAGAACGGGAAACCAGAGTATGGGAAGAGCCGCCAAAGATAATGTCATCGATATAGATCCGACGACGAGCGTAAGGGCAAAGGCATGCCTGCGGATGAACAAGGTCTTGTCAACTTTACCCATTTCAAACCCATGACTCAACAAGTAGGACTTAAGCCTCTCATACCAAGCCTCGGGCCTCGCTAAGTCCATACAATGCTTTGAAAGCTTGAAGACATGGTTAGGTATTTGGGGTTCTCAAACTGAGGTCAGACTTGACGAGACTTCCTCCTCAATAAGGCCATTGAGGAAGGCACTCTTCACGCCCATCCGTAAAGCTTGAAACCCTTAGAAGCCGCAAAGGCAAGGATTCTAATGGCTTCAAGTCTAGCTACAGGGCAAAGGTCTCCTCAAGTCTAGACCTCAACCAGGAAAACCCCGAGCTACCAATCTCGCCTTGTTTCGATGACTACCCCATCCTCACTGCTTGTTCTTGAACACCCACTTGGTTCCAATAACATTGTGACTCGAGGGGCTCGATGTTTACTGCACCTTGTTTCTCTCAAAGTTTTCCAACTCCTCATGCATGGCATTGACCCAAGACTCATCGAAAGAGCATGATCAACATCCTTGGGCTCAAGGAGGCAATGAAAGCGTAATGGAGAGAACTGAGATAAGCTGATTTTGAGCTGTAACACGCTCAAGAGGTCTCCAATGATCCGCTCAAGGATGAGCTCGATGTGTCTAGGAGGTCCCTGGGAGAGATGAAGAAGTGGCCTCTACCTCATGAGTCGACGAGGTAGGAACAGAGCCACTAACTCTGCAAGAAGCGTAAGGCAAGGCCGATCACCTCGAGGTGCGGTGGAAGATGGTACTCAAGGAGTGGGTGAGGGACGGGATCGTAGACAACCATCGCCTCCTTCGCCCTCGCCATCCACGAAGATGGTCTCGGATCGCTCTAACGAACTCGAGATATCGTGCCTAGTCCCCTGATCGCCTCATCAAGGTCACCTCACAGACTCTACCATTTTGCTAGACTCGCAGCCTGCACCTATAAGCCCGCTGAAGAAGGCGAGTAACCAGAAAGATCCCGCCACAAGAACGTGACTCGAACTTATCTAGGTTCCTGACTTCAAAACAAAACACTTGCAACCAAACACACGAAAATGAGAGACGCTAGGCTTTCGCCCATATCTCACTCATAAGAAGTGCGATGCAAGTGTGCCCAAGAAAAACTCGATTTGAGACATGGCACGCGGTGGCTATAGCTTCACCCAAAACTTCCGCGTGTAGAGTACTCATCAAGCATCGCCCCGCCATCTCGACTAAGGTACGGTTCTTCCTCTCCACAACGCCATTCTCACGAGGGACGATGGAGAAGAGAACTGTGCTCTACACTGCCTCACCACGTAAATTCTCAAAGTAGGAATTCTTGAACTCCGTGCCATTGTCATCGCGGATTGCTCGTAAGGCACCGGGAGCTCTACGTAAAGCCTACCAAAAGGCCTCGGAAATGCGAAACGCCTCATCCTTCGAGGCTAAGAAAACACCCAAGAGTACTCGAGAAGTCATCGACCACGACAAGCACATACCACTTCCTCCCGCCGATCGACTCGAGCCGGTCCCATCAGATCCATGTGGAGCAAATTGTCTGTGCATCGGTCATAGTAATCGTGGACCGGAGGATGAGAAGCGGCAACCATCTTGCCGTGTGCGGCATGGAGAGCAAACAAGATCTTTGACCATCTTGAGTTTCGCAAACCACGAATGAGATCATGGCCGCTAACTCGGTCAAATGGTCAAATCCAATATGACCAAGTCTCCTATGCCGTAAGGACAGTCGCGGGACTCGTAGCAACTAAACACCGAGAGGATCGCCAAGACTCGTAAAAATCAGCACGAAAGATCCTCCCATAACGAAATCCCGCAAACCAAACTACCCAAGAATCAAGAATTTTACAAGCATTTTTCTTGAAGCTCACTCAAACTGCCATCGATAAGCCGAGAAACGTAAAGCAAATTGTACCGCAGCCTTACTAACTAAGGCAACGCTCTTTCAAAATGAAAGAATCATTAATGCGCACAGACTTTGGCGATGACGCGCCCTGATGAAGCATCTCCAAGGTGATCGCCTCATCACCAAGCACGGCAAGGGAAGAAAACTAACGGAATCTCCGGCCATGTGTCGTGAACACCCGAGTCTACGAGCCAAACCTTTCCTTCCTCGCCCGCAACCCGAAGTCAAACAGAGTAAAGTCTCAAGATCGGGTGAATTAAGCAAGATTTTGGCACCCAATATCGAGTAACACGCCGAGCGATGAAGTAGTCAAGCACGATCGACTCTATCTACCCTACGCTCTCTCAACAAACCAGATGGTCTCTGAACAGACCCAAGGCTGTTGTTGGGCTTGACTGCTACAGAGGAGCGAGTCAAGACACCAGCAACATGCTGATCTCGCCGCGGGTATCCATCTCGAAGTGAAAACGAGATCTACCTCGTGACGGCGGAAATTGTGACCAACGGAGCATGAGGACGAAACCGACGACTCGGAAAAACCAAGTCCTCGATGTCGCCAAATCCATCAATCGAACAAACCTGCATTTCGTGTTGGTCTTAGGTGCACTCGGATCCGGGCCGACCCTGAATGCGCCCAAAAGACTCAGCACGGTCTCTACGCGCAATCTTGGCGCGCCTGAAGCAGTAATCAGCCAAATGTCCATCCTTCTGACAGAAGGTGCAATGATACTTCACCTTCTGAGAGGTCAAGCCGCAGTGAAATCACCTTGTCGCCGTAAATCTCTTGAACAAGACCAGCTTGGTTTAAAATGAACTTTCCAACCGAGGCTTAGTTCTAATCACACCGGTGCTATAGACTTGAGCACCATGTGGATTCTTTCTCATATCCTCATGGACATTGTATCCTAGACCTTGATTGAATTTGCAAATCTTGGATTGGTCTAGAATGAGATTGAGCTTCTTCTTGCCTCCTACAAATCTCTCAAGAGTGTTTATAAGATACTGGCACTCCTGAAAGAGAGAGGTGCAAGAAGAGCAGGGGAAGAGGAACGATGAAGGTAAGGAAGCGTAAGAAGAACCAACAACAGAGGAAAGATTTGCTTGAGCACGCCAGCAGACTCAGAGGGGACAGTCCCATGCTAGCGCTTGGTTCACGCTTTCTAAGCGCCTCTACCTTACCCTTGGGTTTCTCCCTACACCAAAGACACACATTACAAGCAGATGGTGGCTTTTCTAGAAGGTCCTTAGTTAGCTTCACACATTTCTCATCCAAAGCAATCAAGTCAGATTTTAGTTTGTTACACTTAATGCATGGTGAGCTAACAGGGTCCTTAGAAGCAAACTTAGCCAACTTCCTTTCATGATCAATCATATCTTGAAACTGCTTGGAGACGACTTCAAGTTCAAGCAGCTTAACTTAGGACAGTTTAAGCATGAAACAATCGGCTCAAGTAAAAAGCTTGTAGTTCAAGAATTTTATGATCCGCCTGCTTTAAGTTCATCTTCAAGTTATTGCAATTTTCACAAGACTCAGGGCATCAAGGAGCATGGCATAAGATCCTCTAGCAAAGAATGTCCTTACCCTCACATGAGGTGGGAGAAGTAGTCTTATCAAGAATAAGTAGGGTAATGACCATTCTACTCAACTCTAACTCAAAGAAGCAAACTAACATTCTCCACCTTAACACTATCAAGTTTGGAGGACACACTATCATGTGAGGTCCTTAACTTCTCCATATCAACCAAAGAAAGCAGAGCATGTATCACAATCATCACTAGAAGGAGCAGATGTAAGAGCAATAATCTCTAGTGACACTATCTATTTCCTTCTCTAACTCAAAGACACCTAGCCTTAGCTTTAGCATGAAAACCTCCTAGCTTAAGAAAAGCATGATTGAGCTGCTCAGAGGTGGATCTACCTCGTCTGTGTCGGAGTACAACTCATTGTCACGAAGTTCGCCCTTGAGGGCCATGAAGCACATGCCGAGAAGTCGTCGCCGCCATCCTTGGGCTCTGGTCACCCGTCCGCCATCGCCGCTTCCATCCCTCCACCTCGAGGTCGAGGTCGTCAAGGCGTGAGGACGCGGTGGAAGAGCTTCTTGGCTTTGCCAAAGTTGCGGAACTTCTTCTTGCCGGGCGCCCGAAATGGAGGCTTCTTGTTGCGGTTCTTGTCGGTGTAGTCGTTTTGCCCGAACCGTAGTCGTTTTGCCCTTCTCCGCCTTGGGGCTTCGCCGATGTGGTTGGGGCCACCACACTCTGGCAAATCACGGTCCTCCTCTCTTTCGTCCCTCCTCCCTTTGTAAGCGTGGGAGAATCTACGAGCAAGGAGGGCAAGCCGCTCATCCGCAGTCGCTTCTAACCGATCATCGCTATGTCACAGAGAAAGAAGGAGAAATTGCAAGAGGACTCTAAGAGAGAGAAGTTGAACACGATCGGTGACTGTGGCTATCGATCGTGACTTCGACCCACGAGACAACGCCAATCTCGTGAGTCTTGAGGCGTGAGTACAGCCGCATCAAGAGTCAAGGTCGAGAGGTCCGCTCGTGTCTTTGATGGTGGTCACTTTCATCTCCCACACACGCAGATCGAGTGCCGTAAGTATCGACGAGCGTTGTCCGAGTCGGGTATGTGAGACCGACCGCCGGAGGTTGCTCAAGATCTTGTGAAAACGCGCGGGCACTCATCTAGGGATTCACCAAAGAAGCATCTCAAATTTGTTGTATTCTCGCTTGAACCGGTCTCGTCGAACCGCCTTGATCCGGTGGTGCCTCATGGTATGCGCCGAGGGTCACCCGTGATATCATAGGCGACGACATGTGAGATATGCGGTCAAACTCACTACGACTCAAACCTCGGATGATGATGTTCCTAGCCTTTGCATTTGCCTCAACATCGCCCATGTTCCGTGCATTGATGTTCTCATCGGCAGAACAAATAATCGAACCTTGACCTTTCGCAGATGGCATACCCCGGCCTCGGATGTATGTCTCCATTCGCTCTTCCGTAAGGGTAATCGATGCCATCAAAACGGGCGGCTTGGTCGAGTACTTGTCCATCGCCACGGCTCTTGAGACCGTTAAGATCTATTGAAAAGAGCTAACCGCTCGATACCAAATGAAGGACCTGGAAGGCGACTAGAGGGGGTGAATAGGAGCACCTAATCTTTTCGCAAAGAATGGATTCAACTTGTAAATTACTCCAATAGCTATGAGAGCTATGAAGATCAATGATTAAGCACGAGGAAGTCTTATGTTGAATCCACTCTCACCCCCAAAGCTCAAGAAACAAAAACGAGGAAGAACCAAGAATTCGTGACAATCGGTACAACCACAGTAAACGGCCGGTTGTACCACATCCGCACAACCGCAGTAATGGCCGGTTGTACCGCAGTCCCACAACCACAAAGTGTTAAGCCCGGTTCATCCGATTGTCCCGAGCAGCAAAACCTCTCGGTTTCAAAACGAAAATCGACGAACTTTTGAACCGCTTGGCCAAACTCTACGAGATTTGAACCACACCTCCCTAAAGACACTAGGAACCTATTCCAAACAAATATTTCAGAGATCCATTCCAAAGTTCCTATCTTCTTGCATTTGAACGAAGAAGGATGCAAAACCGGGCATAAACCGAAATGCTCCACAATCTCTCAACCTTGGCTCATGAGATTTTGCAAGAAGGTTAGTAATAACCTCAGACATGCTAGCATGAGTCTTAGGCCAAATCCTCAAGGAAATCAAGAATTTCATCAAAAACCCTAGAAGAGGAAATGAAGAACAGATCGGTCACAAGTGGAGAACAAAGAAACGAAAAACAAAGAAACACAAACCAAGCACAGAGTCCAAAGATCAAACCTCACACGCACCAAAGAAAAGGACAGCCAAATCAATAAACATCATCTCATATTGATCTAAAGAAAGAGGGATACAAGATTGAAACAAGAGGAATGATTACAAGCATTCAACTCATCCTCTCCCACTCTCAAAACTCAAGAACACTCAGCCATCTTGAAGAAAGAGAAGGGGACAAGCAGGGAACAACTCTCAACAACTAAAGCCTAAAGCAAAACAAACTCTCTAAAGCCTATTTTGACTAAAGGAAACCCTAAAACCCTTGGAGTGTTCAGATTTGAGCAAGACCCTCCATCCTATTTATAGCCCATGGCTAACGGGTCTCCACCCGCTACGCCCGCTTAAAACTAACGGAGCCCGCTCCCGCTTGTGCAGCCTTGCGAAATTCCTGCTTCGCCTCCCGCACCTTCCGGGAAGCTCAAGGCCTCGCCTCGCACGCCCGCAACCACCTCGAGTCCACGCTGCCTTTGACACATGCCGACTGCTCGACCTCGGTGCCACTCGCACCTAGTCCGGTCCACCGTGTCTCACCACGACTCCACCCGGCGTCCCGCAGCCCACACGCATAAAGAAACACAAAACCGGGAACAAGTTCTTCACAACTTGACCTAACGTTAGCTCAAACATGCAATATGCAACACATATGCATGAACACACTGGATATGACCTATCCTAAAACTCAAATCACCAAAATGGCCGAACTCACAATATAATCCAGATAACCGCCATGTTACCAATGATCAACCGTGACTCGGCCAGATCGCCCAATACTCGCGTTGTTCCGATTTCCAATGAAAACCGTAACTCGAAAAAAACAACTTCTCCGAATTCTTCAACCGCTTATTTACCAATCGGATAACCGCCTCATGGTCGCATCGCCCATAACACGGACGATCCGATTATCCCGACAAAGAATTGAAAGACTTCACGAAACGCGCGTGAACGCGCAGAACGACATGGTCCGACCACACAAACCAAACTCGACTGACCGAAACCCTTGTCAAATACTCATCACTCTCATGGAGACACGACCACAAGGTCTCTCAAAACGGCTACTCCTTCACGACTTTATAAGGGCATCAGGGAGACAGAGAAAAGGAAGGGTCAGGGGGAAATACAAGTTCTATTCTCTGTAATAGTCTTAGCTTCTTACTTGATCATCAAGAATACCACACCACACAGGATTAGGGTTATTATTCTCTCCTGAGAAGGCCCAACTCGCCTAAACATCCCGTGTCAACCACTCTGCGTGATTTCATCTCTAGGAGACCCCCCGAATCAAATAATCTTTACGTAAGATCGGTTCTAATACACCGACAAAGCTATAAGCCAAAAAGACTAAGCCTAAACAAACAGGGCCTTTGTCTGGTTCGGTGTAACATCTCCAAAATTCCTAAGTTGGTTTAGTTGAACATCTCATGTTTATGTGTGTAAATTCTGGAATAATTTCAAACTTTTGTTGTTTAATAAAGTTCTTTTAGATTTTTTAAAAAATTAAATTGAATTCAAGCTTCCAATGGAATCCAGAAGAATGTGTGCATAAAAGTTGTTGGAAAATAATTTATTAAAATACTAGATTATTTATCATTAATTAATATGAATTTTACTAAATTATTATAAACCAATTTTATCTTACCAAAATCCAAATCCAATTCAAATTGCAGACCTGAACATGAAAAAATTATGACAACTCGAGCGTGAAAAGTGGCCGGGATAAATTTTCCCGTGTTCTAGTGGAAGCTAGGAAGTTGAAGAGAAAATTTTAGAATTTTTGTTGGCTATTTTAAATCGCTTGGTGTTTAAATGGTCAAAAGGATTAAATTCAAAACCTCCTTTTGAATCAGGCCGAGCCCAATGGACCCAACCCGACCTGCTCACTCCTCTGCCATTGGCGACCGACCCCACCAGTCAGGGTCGTCTACCTCCTTGCGCTGGCGCCTGGGCAGAAGTCGAACGCCACATCGCCGTCCATGTGTACGTTGCGCCGTTACTCCCCAGGCTCCACCCGCTTACCAACCACACCGCCTACTCACGGCATCTTCTTCCCCGGCCGTTGTTGTGCCATAACTCGCCCTCACTCTCTCTCTCTCCATCTCTCACTTTCCCTTTGGGTGATAGGGGAAAGGAAGCGAGAACTCTGCCTCTCCTCGGTAAGCTCCGCCCGCGACCTCTCCGACCTTCTTTTTCTTCCTCGTCGTATTCATTTTTGCCGGTTTGAGCCCATGGTTTTGTATGTAGCTCTCGGAACGCGGACGTGTCTTCGTTGTCACCGACGCGTGGTCCGTGAAGCTCCGCCGCTCCATTCGTGTCTCTGGTGAGTCTTTGGCCCTCGCACCATGTTTGGGAGCTCCTTGTTGTCTCACTGAGTTTCCCCACCAAGTTAATTGGTCTTTGGTGTAGCACCGAGGGAGAGCAGCCCCATCTTCTCCAACTCTGGAGAACCACCGCCGAGCATTTTGTCCGCTCCGGTGAGCCTCATCCCTAAGCGTTGCATCCGTTGAGTTCCTGGGGTCCATGTCTTTCACCCCTAAGCTTGCTACCTCCTCTTCCTTCAAGGAGCCGCACCACCGCCGTCCCTGTACCGGCCATCGCAGTGCTACTTCGACCTCAACTTCACCACCATCAAGTTCCTGAGGGGCTGTGGAGTTGAACACCACCCTCCCCAAGTTCCCTCGACCAACGCAGCCATCGGTCCGCGAGCGCCGCCATGCCCGCTCCACCTTCGACCACCACAAGCTCACCACCAGCGACCATCGGGCCCCGCACCGCCCCATTCAAACCACAATGTCACCCCATACCCGACCGAGCCGTCCGCCAATCCATGACGCCACTGCCGCGGCGAGCGGTCGACATCGTCACGCCGGTGCTCACGCGGCAGCTGCCATTGCGTTCATGGTGAAACAACCACGATGATCAGTAGGGTTAGCCCCTAATCCCATCATTAACACTAATCATTTTATTAAATGTATCACTGACGTGTGGACCCCACGAGTAAGAATGATGCTTAGAAATCTAATTAAAACCGTATTTTACCTTCGATGCCTTTGACATGAGGGCCCAAGGCCGGCTAAGAACTGAATTAGAGCTTTTAAGTACGCTTTCCAGTAGGGGAAGAATATTCGTTTTATGCTTAGCAGATTTTACGCTTTTGCAAACAAAAGACGTATTCACAGTAATACGCCTTCAATGTCGTCTTGGCCTATGTGGCCGTTTGACCGGGTCAATGTTGACTAGGTCAGCGTTGACCACGGTCCCGCCTGTCATTGACAGGGGCCAGGTCAGCTAGCGTGTAAAAAGAAATTAAATCGGTAGAAAATTTCGAAAAGAGTTATTTTTACACTATAAATTGTATTAACTTTGAAAATTCATTGAAAATTCGTATGTACTCCAAATGAGATGAATCCAATTGGGTTGGTTTAAGAATTTTATTCTCTATCCATTTTTGTAACTTATATCTTCACAGTTGCTCTGGAAAATTTCAAAAATAAGTGGTGCAACTCGGTTCCAACAGAGTGACCCTAGGTTTTCTGATTTTCCCTCGTGGGAGATTTTTGGGAGGCCATAAAATCCACATACGAACTCCTATTGCGATAATTATTTCACCTAAATTCAACTAAAATTATGAACTACCAACTGTGAATTTCATGCATTTTTGAATATTTTAAATTTTTTTGGCTTTATTTGCTATTTATTGCTCGTATGTCGATCTCTCTTTCAAGAGATTTTCAACGATTCCGACGAATTCGTGAGTTCAACCTGAGGATAATTGAGAGTGGTATCAGCAAAGGCAAGCACCCCTTTCTTGGCCTCCTACTAATTTTAAAAGTATTATGTTGATTTCAATCTAGCTATTGCATGCTATTTAGAAATTATGTTCATGGGTAGAAGTAGTTAATGTCCTAATTGTTGCATTACCTTCCTTGAATGTTGATATCCCCATGTTCAGTTGTTGCCTAGGATATTTGTATGTATGGAAATTTTCCGTTGCAGGATAGATTGATGCTTAGCCATGCTAGTAGTTGTAGTCGAAAGTGGTCAATGGAGCTAGTCCATCGGTCGAGATGAATCGAGCTTAGCCATGCTAGTAGTTGTTGGAAATTGATGAATGTGTTCAGATATTTGAATATGATTTTTGTGAACATTTTGGGCAGTAGATTGAATCGATTTCTATTGGAAATTGAGGAATATGTTGAGATCTTTGAATCTAGTTTTTTGTGGACATTTTGGGTAGTGGATACTATATTTTGACTTGGATGGGGTGATAGGGTGATGAACGGAGGCAGTCCCGGATTGGTGTAGCCCCTTCTAGGTGATTGAGGACCTGTCTGTGGTGTGTTGAACCAAGTCTCACATACAACCATATGCCGGGATAATGGCGAAGGTTTGGCTCAATAATTTGTTTGTGTCCTGGCTATCAAACCACTAATTGTTTGTTGTTGTTGTTTTGTTTGGAGCACCTGTGGTTCAAGCAAACGATAGTCTGCAATGTGGTGTTTCCTATTGTTGTTACGAGGTTCACCCATGGTTTAGGCTAATGATAGCTTGCTATGAGGTGTTTCCTCGAGTGGTTTGATAGTTGGGACATGGTATTGTAACGGTCTCGCTATGGTATCTCAGTCACGCTCCTAAGGAAGACTGCATTGGCCGACATTAAGAGATATTCTTATCATGTGAGTAAAGATGTACAAACTCTGCAGAGTCGCTAATATATTCAAATAGTCGTGTCCCTGGTCATGGACAACGCTTGTGGGAAACCATGCATAGTTAGATTTTGAAATTTTGGGTTAAGGAAATTTCAGGAATGGTATATAGGCACGAACGGGTATTCGTGTGCTCATGTTAGTTTATCCGGGTGGGGTAGCAACCTTGTGGTATGAATTTGTGATCATGGACTTAATGTGAGGATTATGAAATGTTACCTTACTGTTATTTAAATATTTGAAATGTTTTACTTACTGCCATTTGAATCTAAATACATTACCTTACTGAAATTATTGCTTTATGCCGAAAATTTACCCTTTTAACCTCTCCTTTGAGTAGAAGCTTGCATGTAGCATATGTAGGTTAGGTAAAGTCTTAGCGAGTACAAGTTTATACTCAACCTGATTGTCCACTTGCTGCAGGTGAGAATGTTGTACGAATCGGTTTTAGCTATCGTACCAATTTTGGGCGATAACGGTAGACGAAACGGCTTTAACTTCAGTTGTTTGCTTGTGGGTTCGGACATGCCAACCTGGTTATTTTCTTTTAGTTCCATGTTTATTTCCACTGCAATTTATTGGTTTATGATCATATTTGGCCGGTCGGCTCCCCTTATGCAAAATCGGGCCATAAGGTCCTATTTGTTGATGTTGTAATTGTTGGTGATATGCCCTACAGGCAATTATAGAGGTGATTGTATCACGTCTATATTTATGAGTTTTTGAATAAATGTTATTATGTTCCTTGAATGAATCATTTCTTATAAAGATTAACAAGTATGTGAGTTGTTGGTGAAACGCCTTAACTTATATGATGTCGTTCTAAAAGTATCCTTGGTCGAATGTCACTGGTTGAAAAACCAGTGACTCTACGACCAGCACATGTATTGATTGATGACCATGTTTTACCAGTCATGGATATAGGGATATCGAATCAATAATGTGAACACATGTTAGAGAACATGGGGTTGGATTGACCCACCTTGAGACATTGTTGAGATTGTTATGATTCTATGTGTCATTAGTTGGTCTCAAGCAATGTTGATGTATAATCCTTAGACCTGAAATCAGTATGGTTTCCTACATATGTAATAGCACTCTTAGGGGTTACCAAATGCTACTCGTAACTGAGTAGTTATAAAGGTAGCTTTCGGGTATGCTATGAAACATGCGGAGGGATGTGACTAGTCAGATATGGGATTTCCATGGCCATGCCACTGGTGGTCGAAGAGTTTGACCACATAAGGTTATCCCGCTCTCGATCGAGAAAGTATTGAACAATCCATGGATGACATAATATCTCACCTGGAGTTCAACTAGATATCATGAGGTAAAGGGAGAATACACGAGTAGGTCCCTTAGTTCGATCAGTTACGGACTAGTCGTATGGAGATACGAGCTGGTCGTAGACTAGTCGAACGTAATCACAGAGTGGTCATAACCTGGTCGTAAGAAGTTACGAACTGGTCGTGACCAAATACGAACTGGTCGTATAGAAATAGGACCTTGTCGTAAGTGATGACAACCTGGTCATAGATCATATTGCATTAAGATTCATCTGATATAATTTGTGTATTCAGAATCGTTATGTCCAACTAGGAACCCCTAACGACTCATGGTCGGAAAGGGTTTCTGAGTCACAACCGACTACTCATAAACCTAACGGGCCACACACTTGACGGGTTGGAACAAAACATCATTGAATAGGACCCGTCATGAGCACTTTATTAGGAGATCTTGAGGCTATTGGGATAGAGAGGATATACGTGCTGTCGTGAGTTGCTCCTCCGAAACCCTAGCCACCATCTTCCTGAGAGCTCTGTCATGCGACTTGGTGCTACCACACCGGTGTACGGTTGTTCCTTTCCTGGACGTGTGGATATCGTAGAGGCGCTACTGCAGTTGTAATGCGATCTTCATAAGGAACTACAGAGGTTGCTGGAGGAGACGATCGACTCTCGAGGACGCTGGCCGATAGACTACAACCACTACATCGATGCGCTCTACGTTGGACCAGGCTGCTCCAACTCTTCTTCCGCTGCTCTGCGCGTCTGGTGGTAATGATCTGTGATCATCTTCTTGCTTGGCTTTCTGGTTTGTGTGGTAGAATTTTTGAATTATTGCTATCGTAGCCTGCTCGTATCCCTTCAGTGGTATCAGAGTTATCCTGCATAGTTTTTGATCTGGATCAGTCGCATATACTTGAAATGCGGTACTAGTAGATTGATTCGATTACTGGTCAGGTCTGGTAACCTAGATCGGTTCATATAGATGGAACGATCTAGTCACTGGTCCATGAGATCAATCGATTTACGGTGATAGTAGCTGGGTATACGAGGAGGTATGAGCTATAAGGGCCAGATGGTTTACTGCGCTGTTTATAACCACACTGCATAATACTACTATCGGTCGAAAGTCCGCCAACAGATTATGCCGCAGTGCGTGGTCGTATCAAGGTAGTGATCATATTGGTCCGAAATACTGTTACTATGATTAATCCGATGATTTCCAAGGCTCGGTTATGTAAATAAGATTCATGTCTCGAAATTTTTCCGAGCGCACTGCCCTCGACCAGCTAGGGGCACTGCCCCTTCGAACCCCTCCTGCTAACCGCCGTGCTGGGTAATTGTACCACGCATTATAGGTAGTACGTGTTCATGTCGCCCGATAGAATTGATGTGAATAGTATGACCCATTGTGTATGTGATGCATGAATGAATTTTCATGGCCTGTGTGTCATGCTGTGAGATAGTCATCGAGCTACATATTATTGTATAACAGTCTGCGTACTAACATGTGGTGCTTGATATTATCCAATGTAATTCATTGCTAGCTTTTAGGAGCAAATGCCTAATAGATGAATGCGGCCAGAGACGTCAAGCATGGTGGTCGGAGAATAGGAAGCATGCTGATAGAGATCGACATGTTAAGGGCCATACTATTTCATAATTTAATATGATTATATGTGAATGTTTGTGCTTATTTTTATTATGGTATTTGATCATGTTCTATCATTAGATGTTTTGACATGATAAAGTAGTATCCTCAAGAAAAAAAATTAAGTAAAATTGATGCCTTTCCAATTGCTGCGCCTATCACGATCTTGATCGTTAATTGGCAGGTCTACCAAAGTAGGGTGCCATTAACTATCTTAATAAGATGGGTGTGTGTCGACACCCACATGCATAGTGTTGGTTTAACTTGACAGGTATTAAAATAGTTTTGGGCCTTGGGGCATAGTGTTGGTCGCTGGGGCATAGAGATGCCACCCAATAAACAAGAGTCATATGTGATATGATTGGTAAAGGGTTGCTTACCTTAAAACATTAGGTTTCTAGCAGTGATGCCAAAGCTCACTAGGACTTAATGATTTCTAGATCTTGAACTCACTATATGATGTTAGAGGGAAGCATGGTTTAGAACATTTAGTGTGAGTATCTTTTAGTTATTGTTGATGATTAAGTTCGACCAGGTTTTGACTGGTCGCATGGAGATACGACCAGGTCCAGACTAGTCGTATGATGATACGAGTTTGTCGTAGACTGGTCGGACATGACCACCAACATGAGTGTCTAGTAGAAAATCTTACATAAACTTAGTACTGAATCTTTGCATATATTTCTGTTGTATATCATGGCACGTACTACTTCTTCTACACCTACCTTTAATTTGTGATCTATTCTTGAAAAGGAAAACTGAATGGTACAAACTTCATTGACTAGTTTCGCAATATGAGAATAGTTCTCAAACAAGAAAAGAAGGAATATATTCTAGAGGGCCCAATCCCGAGGAACCGTGCCTAATGCTTGCAACCATGAACTCTGAGCTTCAGAAGCAATATGAGACTACGAATGCTTACAATATAATTGTGAGTCTGAAGGGTATGTTTCAGGATCAAGTAAGGGCAGAGAGGTTTGACATCTCTAAGGCATTATTTTCTTGTATGATGTCAGAAGGTAACTCGGTCAGTCCTCATGTGATCAAAATGATTAATCTCATTGAGAGCTTGGAATAGCTTGGTTTTCCCCTTAGCCAACAGTTGGCTACTGATGTGATTCTCCAATCGCTCCCTACGAGTTTTGAGCCTGTCATGTTGAATTTTCATATGAATGGCATGGAGAAGTCATTGACTGAGTTGCATGGCATGCTTAAGGGTGCTGAGGAGAGCATTAAGAAAATTTCTAATCATATGATGATGGTTCAAAAGACTACTAGCTTCAAGAAGAAGGGTAAGTTGGCAAAGGGTAAAGGCAAAGGAAATGCTCAAGATGAGATCGAGAGTATCAAAGCTAAGCTTAAGAAGCTCAAGCTGGGTCCTAAGCCTGACACAGAATGTTACTATTGTCATGAGACTGGGCATTGGAAGAGAAATTGCAAGAAGTACTTGGCAGAGATGAAAAAGGACAAAGGAAGTAAGACTTCCAGTTCAGGTATAAATGTTATAGAAATTAATATCGCCACTTCTCTGACTAGTTCTTGGGTATTTGATACCGGATCGGTTGCTCATATTTGCAATTCATTGCAGAGGCTGATAAGGAGTAGAAGTTTGGCAAGAGGAAATGTTGATCTTCGCGTGGGCAAAGGAGCAAAAGTTGTTGCATTAGCTATTGACACTTTACTATTAGCTTTACCTTCAGGATTAGTTATGGAATTAAATAATTGTTATTATGTTCCCGCCTTAAGCAAAAATATTATTTCTGCTTCTTGTTTAGGAGCAGAACATTATGAGTTCATTATTGTTCAATTTATTTTGAAGATATGCTTTATGGCCATACTCCATTGGTGAATGGATTGTATGTTTTGAATATTGAGGATATGCCTATCTATAACATGAATGCTAAGATACTTCGACCTAACGATATGAATTCCACTTTTATTTGGCATTGTCGTCTAGGTCATATAAATGAGAAGCGCATGATGAAGCTTCATAAAGTTGGTCTTCTAATCTCATTTGATTTTGAATAATTTGAAACATGTGAATCTTGTTTACTTGGCAAGATGACAAAATCACCTTTCTCGCCCAGAGGTGAGAGGGCTAGTGACTTTTGGCCCCTGTACATACAGATGTATGTGGACCAATGAGCATGTCGGCCAGAGGTGGTTTTCAGTTCTTCGTAACCTTTACTGATGACATTAATAGATATTGCTATATCTACTTAATGAGTCATAAGTCTGAATCATTTGAACAGTTCAAAGAATTTCAAAATGAGGTACATAATCAACTTAGCAAGACAATTAAATGTCCATGATCTGATCGTGGAGGTGAACATTTGAGTCATGAGTTTGGTGATCATCTAAAGAAATATAGAATTGTTCCACAACCCACTCCGCCGGGAACGCCCCAATGGAATGGGGTGTCTAAACGACAGAACCGAACATTGTTGGACATAGTTCAGTCAATGATGAGCCAATCTGATCTTCCATTGTAATTCTGGGGATATGCTCTAGAAACATCAACTTTCACTTTAAATATGGTTCTATAAAAAACTGTGGAAATGACACCACATGAGATATGGACCGGAAAAAGTCATGGATTGTCTTTTCTCTGGATATGGGGTTGTGAGGTTTATGTAAAAAGTTTATCGTATGATAAACTCATACCCAAGTCTGATAAGTGTTTCTTTGTATGGTATTCTAAAGAAACTAAAGGATATTACTTTTATAAGCGGGAAGATAACAAAGTGTTTGTTACCCGTAATGGTGTCTTCTTGGAGAAAGAGTGTAACACCCCAACCCAACCTTGAGCCTAGAATGCCACTAAACTACTCTAACTATTTAATTTACATTAACTTACTATAAAATTATATCAAACATATCAACAATAAAACCCATCCACGGGTCACAATAACACAAGCATAATACTATGACAATTATAGATAATTTAGTCCTAGGAGTATAGCAAGGTAATAAGTCAAGATTAACGCAAACCAAGCATTTAAGGTTATTTAATACCTTCATGTCCTAGGTATAAATCATCATATTATACTAAAAGTTTCTCACGTCCAATGAATCTGTGGATATCGTGAGGATATGTGCATGATCTTAGGATAATGAGTCAATTGGCAATGGCATTGTTGGTTTGCAAAATCTCGCTGGTTTATTAATTCGCGCACCACAAAGCGGTCCGATCAGGTGATATGGCTGGATCGATCACTGGGGAGGTCCGACCGGATATGGTTCAAATTGGTTTTTGAAGCTGAGCAGAAAATAGGTTGTGTAGGCAAGTAAGGGGAGTCTCCTGGATGTGGTCACATAATTTTTGGAGCTCCCAGTCAAAAGTTCTATTCATTTGAAAATTCCAGAAGGTTTCGGATTTTTCGAGATGAAAATTTGGCTAAGTCTTTTCGGGCGGTCCGACCGCCGTTTTGAAATCGGTCCGATCGCTCAAATCGGCTTCGGACCGATCAGATGGGGCCGCGACCGCCAATCACTTGGAACTTGGCCTTTTTGGCATTGTTGTGATTTGAATGCGTTTTATGTATGAAGTTCAATGCTTTATTGTTGCATATTGCATTGTTGAACTAACGTGGGTCAAGTTGTGAAGAACTTGTTCCCGTAGACGATTTCTTTGTCTATTGCTGCGCAGGTGGCTTGCAGGTCAACGACGTCAACGGTGAGGTGGATCGGGACTACGCTTGGAGAGCTGAGGTCCACAACGATCATGGATGCCGGGTAAGATCGTGTGACTCAAGCATGGTGCAGAATGGACAAGATGGATCGAACAGGCAGTTCGTTGCGGTTGGATCAGGCGGTGCGGAAGTCGGTGCAAGTCCCTGGGATGTTCCGATGGGATTCGGACGGGAGAGACTTGTCGACATGATGAGAGCCGCTGATCAAGCTACACGTGGTGAAGCAGGCGATTGCTTCAACAGATGTGTATGAGTGGGTCCCATGTGTGTGTGTGGGTCCCATGTGTGAAACCCTAACTCTCCATATAAATAGAAGGGGTGAGATGAAAAAGCCCCCAAGCATTCATTTGGATACTCCAAGTCTTTTTCTAGGGTTTGGAGAGAAGAGGAGAGGAGAGGCTAGGGTTTGGAGAGATTTGTATATGTGCTCTTTGATTGAGCTCTTGTTCTCCTTGAGGGAGTGGCTTTGACAAGCATCACATTAAATCAATCAATTCATGAATGCTTGTTCTTTGGTGAAGTCTAATTTGCTTTCTTCTCTCTTTTGATGATTGTTGTGCTTCCTTGATCCGGTTGATTTTGGTTGGTCTCTTGACCTCTTTTACCTTGCTTTGATGTGTGGGAATACTCCTAGAACCATCTAGATCGTCAATCCCCCACAAGCAAGTTGTGGATCAAGTTTTTCATATTTCTAGGGTTTGAGCACTTCTTTGGTAAAACCTAAAGAGTTCATTTATTTGAAGTGGATCTGAACGATCGTCTCTAGAAATACGTCTTAGATATCCTCAGGGAGGTGTGCTCCAAATTTGGTCAAGTTTCACTGGTTGAATCAAAAGTTAGACCAATTTTCGTTTTGAATTTGGGCCTTGTGTTTTGGTACTGGAGTAAATCAGTCTGACCGATTTAGCAACGGCGGTCCGACCGCCTGGTAGCTGCCGGTCGAACCGATTCCCAACGGTCCGACCGCTAGTCAGCCGCCGGTCCGATCACTACAACCACGGCTCGACCGCCAAGATTGTAATCCATCTTCTGAGATCATATCTCCTTTTTGGGTCTTGTGGTTAAGGGGGTTGTCAAATTCAGCACAAGGCTTCCTCTGTGCGTTTACTGATCTTCTTAGCTTTCATAGCTAAAGGAGAAAAGTTAGTGTTGAATTTGATTAAGGTGAAAAATTAAGAAAGAGCCTATTCACCCCCCTCTAGTCGCCTTTACGGTCCTACAGAATCAACTAATTGGGTGTAGTATATGATTCCAAGTGTGCTAGCCCTTCCCGAGTCAAACGTCATCAACGGTCACCTAAAAATAACAATAGATCAAGAATGAGTCCAAAACTCAGCAAATACATAATAAAGCTATAAATAATAGTTTATCAACCATAATCAAAGTTATCATCATCATCCATCTATTTAATGCCATTCTCATACTCAATCAAACAAGCCATATTCCATATAGGTAAAGCTGCACAATTTAACAATTTACTCAGATATGCGAATGCACCACCATGCTCATGCTCATATGCCTCGAATTAGTTGATACCGGTATAGCGGAGTGTTCACCCGTCGATGACAAACTCTATCCTTCACTCCTGTGAAGTCCCCACCGAAGTAGGATTTTATCTTGAGCACTCCGGAATAGTCATGTATGTTTCTCACCGACCTCACCGGAATAGTTACATGACTTACTCACTGACCTGGCTCATGCAACTCCTGTCACGATGAATGTAAATGATGCAACATTTTTAATTATTCATCAACATAATTCATCTCATTAACTCAATATCTCATTCTCTTTAACTCAATATCATAATCTCATTCACTCAAGGTCATTAATATCATGTATAAGAATAAGCTTAATGAAAGCATAATAAATAGCACGATAAGTAATATCAATGATCATGGTGAACAATCCATTGTTCACCACTCTACCATGTACTTGCCTTAACCGAGAGACGGATGACGATAGAAAGGCTCTAACCCCAGTGGTCACCACCACCTGGCAACTGTAAAGTATACTAAATATATCATTCAAAAATACACAACATAGCAATGGAACAAAATGAAATCAATCACTCTTAATCGCAACATGATAATTAGCCGATACACTCCCAAATCTCAATCTGTCCAAACAGACAACTATCAAAGAAAAATCCATAACTTTTGAGCAAAACTCTAAAAGTAATGAATCCAATTTTCCTGGAATCTACACTAGCATATCTACAACTTCTCAAGTGACCGAAAGATCAAATAATCCCATCTAAAGCTTTGTTTTTAATTCTGAAGACTGTTGTGTCATCTTCGGTACTACTGACTTGGGAATTTCGTAATATTTATTTGGTACATCCTAATTCAATGGTCTAGCACTCTCTAGAAAGATAACAAAATTATCTACAGTAACTTAGTGGGCGAGATTCTCTAATTTACCAGTAATATGATCTAATATACAGTTGAAAACTTAAAGTCATAATTTGACAGCCCGAAGGAACAGCAGTACAAGAAAAATCCATATATTTTAAATGACTAACCCAAAATTCATGATCTTTATCAATCTGGAAAGCTAATAAAATTTCATACGAAAGTTGTGTTGGGGGACCCCCTGAATCGGCAATTATCTAAACCTTATCTATTAAAGACGACGACTGTTGTAATCTCATCAGGGTGTCTGGACGGCAGTAAAGAAACTAACGTAGCTCCCAATATTCAACTCCAAATTAGGTGATCTCGGTCTCTATGGAAAACTGAGAAAAACCCCACAAATCTCTAGGAGACCCAAACCTCGAATTCGGATTTTAACTATACAAAAACTGACGAGCAAGCAGAGTTCAGATTACTGATTCTAATCGCATTAGTTCAGAAACTCTCTAATCGATAGCAATCAAGGATCGAACCTGATCCAAACAGCTGGGAGGAGGCACCAATGGAGGGGTGTGATGCCGGGAGGCTGCTGGTCATGGGGAAGGTGGCCTTGAGGGAGGTGGAGGTGCAAGGGGAGGGGAGAGGGGGAACAAGGGTGGCGGCCACAAGAGGGAGGAGGGGTGGAGGGAGGTGGCTAGGGTGGCCCAGGAGGCCCAGGTTGGCGGATTTTCATAGAAAAACCCTTTTAAAAAATTTATTCCCTCTTTTGCCTGCTTTCATTCCTTAGAAATATTCAGAGTATTACAAAGATTTTCTTTGCAAAGGAGTCAGTGGGAGCACTGTTCAACTCGAAGAAATTCGGGAACCATTTGAAAATGTTTCAGCTTCTACTGAACCTCTACAGGATGAACAAAATATTGTTGAACCAGTAGATGTGGCATCACCCCATGTAGTGAAGGGACCACGGCAATGCTACGATAGTACAAACAAAAAATTTACCACGCAACCAAGGAACCTTCTCTAGTAATAGATCACGAAATTACCGCTAAACGCGCCGACTCGTAGCGAAAATAGAGTCGTTGTAGCGAGTTGATGCAGTCGTAGTCGTACTCACGATGCGTATACTCCTTCGAGTGGTCGTACTCGTTGCGTGTCTGCTCCTCCGAGTGGTCGTACTCACCACACGACTTATCCTTCGACTCCGGTGATCGTCACGAGTTGCGGATCGTCCTAGTGCTGATGCTTCGCAACAGCACCTCCGAGGTATCCACACGTACGGGGTAGGATCACCACGAGAAGGCGTGGCTATTTGGGTTTTAGGAGTTCTTGCAATGATCATCCTCTACCACCACCCCATACCACCGCCCCTCTTTATATAGTCATACATGATGGGTCTCGACCTTGAGGCCAATTAGGAACTCGTGGCCTATACGAATTCGGATCACCATCCAAAACAGATCCTAGCCCTTTAAGTGTGCGACCCTACAGGTTCATGTGTAATCGGGTATGACTCAGAAACTCTTTTCCGACACTAGTCGTTAGCGGTACCTAGCAGCACATAACGATTCCCGAATACACATAGAATATATCGGACGAACCTTGATGTAACATGATCTATGAACAGGTCCTCGTCACTTACGACTAGTTCGTATCTCTATACGACCAGGTTGTATTTATCACGACCAGTTCGTAACTCCTTACGACCTGGTACTTACCATTCTGTGATTATGTTCGACCAATCTACGACTAGCTCGTACCATACGACTAGTCCGTAACTGATCGAACTAAGCGACTACTCTTGCATTCTCCCTTTTCCTCACGATGTCTGGTTGAACTCTAGGTGAGACGATGTGTCATCCATGGGCTGTTCAATTCTTTCTCGATCGAGTGTCGGATAACTTCATGTGGTCGACACTTCAACCACTTGTGGCATGGACATGCATTTTATTTATCTGATCACCACGAGGGGCCCAGAGACATCTCTCCTATTATGTTAGGAGGGGTAAATCCCATCTCGACTAGTGACATCCCTCCGCATGTTTCATAGCATACCCGAAAGCTACCTTTGTAACTACCCAGTTACGAGTAGTGTTTGGCAACCCCTAAGAGTGCTATTACACATGTAGGGAATCATGCTGATCTCAGGTCTAAGGATTATACATCATCATTACTTGAGACCAACTAATGACACATAGATTCATAACAATCTCAATAGTGTCTCAATGATGGGTCAATCCAACCCCATATTTTCTAACATCTGCTCACATTATTGATTCGATATACCCATATCCATGACCACTGAAACATGGTCATCAATCAATACATGTGCTGGTCGTAGAGTCACTGGTGTTCCGACCAGTGACATCCAACCAGGGAAACATTTAGAACGACATCATATAAGTTAAAGAGTTCCACCAACAAGTCACATACTTATTGATCTATAACTGATGATTCATTCAAGGAACTGTTGGGGAACGCGACAATGCTATGATAGCAGAAATAGAAATTTACCGCGCAACCAAGGAACCACCACTAGAAAAAGATCACGAGATTACTGCTAGACGCGTCGACTCGCAGCGGAAGTAGAGTCGTCGTAGCGAGTTGATGCAGTCGTAGTCGTACTCACGACGCGTCTCCTCCTTCGAGTGATCGTACTCGCCGTGCGTCTGCCCCTCCGAGTGGTCGTACTCACCACGTGACTTCTCATCTGACTCCGGTGATCGTCACGAGTTGCGGATCGTCCTAGTGCTTATGCTTCGCAACAACACCTCTGAGGTATCCACACGTACGGGGCAGGATCACCACGCACTGGAGTACTAGCACAGGCAGCGTGGTTGAGAAGGCATGGCTATTAGGGTTTCAGGAGTTCTTCCAAAGATCATCCTCATCCTCATCACCCTATGCCACCGCCACTCTTTATATAGGCATCCATGATGGGTGTCGAACTTGAGGCCCATTAGGAACTCGTGGCCTATACGAATTCGGATCACCATCCAAAATAGATCCTAGCCCTCTAAGTGTGCGACCCTACAGGTTCATGTGTAATTGGTTATGACTCGGAAACTCTTTTTCGACCACAAGTCGTTAGCGGTACCTAGCAGCACATAACGATTCCCAAATACACATAGAATATATCAGACGAACCTTGATGTAATATGATCTATGACCTGGTCCTCATCACTTGCGATCAGTTCGTATCTCCATAAGACCAGATCTTATTTGGTCCCACCATTCAGAACTCCCACGACTGTGTCCTTACCATTATGTGATTACGTTCGATTAATCTACGACCAGATCGTATCTCCATACGACTAGTTCGTAACTGATCGAACTGAGCGACCGACTCATGCATTCTGCCTTTGCCTCACGATGTCTGGTTGAACTCCAGGTGATATATGGTGTCATCCATGGACTGCTCAATACTTTCTCGATCGAGTGTCACATAACTTCATGTGGTCGACACTTCGACCACTAGTGGCATGGCTAGGTACTTTCTTTATCCGATCACCACGAGGGGCCTAGAGACATCTCTCCTGTTATGTTAGGAGGGGCAAATCCCATCTCGACCAGTCACATCCCTCTGCATGTTTCATAGCATACCCGAAAGCTACCTTTATGACTACCCAGTTACGAGTAGCGTTTGGCAACCCCTAAGAGTGCTATTACATATGTAGGAAACCATGCTGATCTCAGGTCTAAGGATTATACATCATCATTACTTGAGACCAACTAATGACACAAAGATTCATAATAATCTCAATAGTGTCTCAATGATGGGTCTATCCTGCCACATGTTCTCTAACATATGCTCACATTATTGATTTGATATCCCTATATCCATGACCGGAGAAACCAGGTCATCAATCAATACATGTGCTAGTCATAGAGTCACTGGTGTTCCGACCAGTGACCTCCGACCAGGGATGCATTTAGAATGACATCATATAAGTTAAAGAGTTCCACCAACAAGTCACATACTTATTGATCTATAACAAATGATTCATTCAAGGAACACGATAACATATTATCAAAATCATGAACATAATGAAATATCATCATCTCTATGATTGACTCTAGGGTTTATTTCCAACAGTCTCCCACTTGCACTAGAGTCAATCATTTAAGTATCTAATACCGATAGCTCTTGTATGCGCCTCGTGCTTTGGCTGTGAGAGAGGCTTAGTCAACGGATTAACAACATTTGAATCTGTATGAATTTTGCATATCTTAACATCTTCTCTATCAACCAGTTCACGAATGAGATGATAACGCCTGAGTATGTGTTTGGACTTCTGATGGGATCTCGGCTCCTTAGCCTGCGCAATGGCTCCATTATTGTCACAATAGAGATCCAATGGGCACAAGGCACTCGGAACTACACCCAACTCAGTAATAAAATTTCTTATCCAAACACCTTCCTTTGCAGCTTCCGAAGCGCAATGTACTTAGCCTCCGTCGTAGAACCAGCAACCGTTTCTTGCTTGGAACTTTTCCAGCTCACTGCTCCTCCATTCAAAATGAATACAAAACCAGATTGCGAACGATAATCATCTTTGTCGGTTTGGAAGCTTGCATCGGTGTAACCCTTTACAACGAGCTCTTCATCACCGCCATAAACTAGGAACACATCCTTAGTTCTTCTCAAGTACTTAAGAATGTTTTTACAGCTGTCCAGTGACCTTCACCGGATCAGCCTGGTATCTACTCGTAACACTTAGAGCATATGATACATCTGGTCGGGTACAAATCATGGCATACATAATAGATCCAACGGCCAAAGCATATGGAATAATATTCATACGATCTCTCTCATCAGTGGTCGAAGGACACTGACTCTTGCTAAGACTTATGCCATGTGACATAGGCAAGAACCCTTTCTTGGCATCACGCATGTTGAACCGATTCAACACCTTGTCAATATAAGTACTTTGGCTTAATCCAATTAGCCTTCTTGATCTATCTCTATAGATCTTTATTCCAAAGATATATGCTTCCTCTCCTAGGTCTTTCATAGAAAAACTATTTTTCAATGATACCTTAACGGATTCCAGCATAGGAATGTCATTCCCAATCAATAGTATGTCATCCACATATAAGATTAGTATTACAAGTGCGCTCCCAATAACCTTCATGTAAACACAAGGTTCTTCTTTGTTTTTGATGAAACTAAACCTTTTGATCTCCTCATCAAAATGCAAATTCCAACTCCGAGATGCTTGCTTCAACCCATAAATGGATTTCTGATGTTTGCACACTCTACTAGCATTCTTTGGATCAACAAAACCTTCGGGCTGTGTGATGTACACATCCTCACTTAGGTTTCCATTAAGGAAAGCTGTTTTTACATCCATCTGCCATATCTCATAATCGAAATATGCAACAATAGATAGAATGATCCGAATAGATTTAAGCATCGCTACCGGTGAGAAAGTCGCATCTTAGTCAACTCCTTGAACTTGTCGAAACCCTTTTGCGACAAGTCGAGCTTTATGAATGTGAACATTTCCATCCATATCAATCTTTTTCTTATAGATCCCCAAAGCAATATGACAAAATCATCAAAGATTAAAGCAACACAGTGCACTAGCGGTCTGACCTCTAGACTTGACTGGTCGGACCGATTTCCTGGTAGTCGGATAGCTGTTATACGGGCGGTCAAACTGCTGCCAAATCAGTCGGATCAGTGGTGAGGGGCGGTCGGACACTGGGCTCGTAGCAGATCTAAAACAAGAAATGTTCCTCGATGACGGTTACAATTAGGTCTAACTTTTGATTCTCAACTCCAAACTTCCTGAAACTTTACACACACCTTCTCTATGCTATTGAGGACCTATTCCAATCAAATATTATGATAATTCTTGGCTAGATCCTGAACAGTTGTCAATTGAGTAAGAGAGGGTCTAAAACCAGGTAAGAACGAAAACTTGATCCTAATGCTAGTTCGTGAGTGATTGATGATCAAGATGATCCTAGATAAGTTCACACATATCACAGCAAGCTAATTCACGTGAAAGAATCAATCAAAAACTCGTGGATCAAAGAAAGCCCTAAAATCACGAAATTGAAAGCAAGAACGAAAAGAGACTTATCTCAAGCAAACCTTGCATAGATTAAATTCGTGATTGATGCTTGATTACACCCACTCCATCAAGGAACAGTGGTCAATCCAAGATCACGAAAATCACCTCAAACCATCAAGAGCCCTAGCATCCACCTCAACTCCCCCTAAGCCAATTAGGGTTTTGAAACATAAAAGAGGCGAGAGGGACGGTGCAGCCACCACCTCCTCCTATTTATAGTGGAGGCCTAGAACTCCTAGGGTTTGACTCTATTGGGCTCCCGTTAAGGTCCACTAACAAACGGGTCACACACGCACGCTTCGCAAAGCGTCGTCTTTAACCTTTTGACCTAAACAGCTTCACCTAGCGCCATCTTGCGCCTCAGATTTGCTAATAGGTCACCCTTGTCCATCTTGCGCCACGCTTGAGTCATTGACTCACCGCATCGTCGATCATTCTGGACCTCAACTCTCCAAGTCTAGTCCCGATCATCCTCGCCGTTGACCGTCGTTGACCACAAAGCAACCTGCACAACCATAGACAAGCAAACACGAATTCGGGAACAAGTTCTTCACAACTTGACCCATGTTAGTCAAAACATGCATCATGCAATACATATGCCATGAAACCAATGAACTTGACCTAACAAAACAACATAACCACGGTTGGTCGCGCTCATAGTGGAATCGGTCCGACCGCTCCTCGTGAGCCGGTCGATCGCCTCTCGCCGTAGGACCGCTCCTCGTGAGCGGTCGGACCGCCACAAGGACTTAGCCGAATTTCAAGCCCTGAAATTCCGAAACCTTCTGGAAATTTAAAACGAATAGAACTTTTGCTTGGGGGCTCCAAAAATTATGAGACCAAGTGCATTGGGATCCCCTCACTTTCCTACATACTCTATTTTTGGCCCAGCACATTCTGACACTCTTTGGTCACGGCCGGTCCGACCGCCGCACATGGCCGGTCCGACCGATTTGGGACCGGTCGGACCGCCCCTGTCTAGAAAGCCAGAACTTTATCGAAAACCCTATGAAACGATAAACCATAAATGACATTACCAATTGTCACATCATTCTAAGATCTGGAGCATATCCCCATGATATCCACAATCTTCCCCTTGATGAACACATTGGCAATAATCCAGAAAGTGTAATTTGGAGGTTTGAAAAGTAAAGTATTTTCGTTTTCGCACAAAGGCACAACTTGGTCCATAAGCAAGAAAAAGCAATGTAAGTGACCAAGCTGGTATCAGAATAGTATAGGTATGTGAGATAAGGCAAAAGAAAGCATAAAAACTTTGATTTCCATAAAAGAGACAAAATTCTCACATGAGGTCCATATGAAAGAACAATTGTTCAATTGGCCTACGATCATTGTGAGGATAACTGAATGCAATTCAAGTTCAGAATATTCAATAAGACAATAAAAATGCAACTCAAGAACTCCCCTCACTATGGTCCTCAAATTTCAGAAACTTTCAAATTTTCAGTTTCTCCCCCTTTTTATCATTTCTATATATCTCCAAAAATTTCTCCCCCTATGCATAGCATTAATACATTTAAACACATCTTCTCATTAACACATCTTCTCCCCCCTTCGACAATGGAGTCATCAAGGAATCACGCCTTCCTCTCATCCAGAGATAACACATATATAATAAAGAAAGAAGCAAAACAAAAGAAGCATAAAAAGGAGTATGCATGAAATGCAATGAAGTGGCTTCATTTTTGTATTTTTTATTTTTGATGACAAGAAGCTTTGGAGATTACCCAAAAGAGCAAGCTAGTATCTCTAATATTGCACAAACAACATATCAAGCCTGACAGCGCTAGCAAGATCATGGTAAGACATATATATCAAAGCTAAGCACAAAGGCTCAAAAGTAAAGCAATAGATTTGATCAATTTAAGCAACGCTCAAATTCAAAGAAGTTCATCAACAGGATCCTAAAGTGAAAGCGCCATGTCAAAATGTCAAAGTGAGATAAAAAATCTAACAAAGACCACATTAAGAGTCAATCAGGTCCTGTATTGAATCATTTTGCTCAGTATTTCTTAAAAGCCCATTTGTCAACAGTTTTCGCATATGCATTGAATATTGACGTTGACTAATGATCTAACATAGTGACAACATCCTGGACTAGGAGCCATCCACAAACTCATCCTAAGCTTCAACCATAAGTTGATTAAAGGTATATCTTAGTAAAGAAGATCCTGGGCTAGGAGCCATCCACAACCTCTTTCTAAGCTTCTACCAGGGCGACAAATCTTGAGGTTCATGTCATTTCTTGTAGGACCGTAAAGGCGACTAGGGGGGGTGAATAGGCGCTTTCTAAACTTTCTCGCCTAAATCAAATACAACACGAACTTTACTCCTTTAGCTATGAGAGCTAAGAAGATCAGTAAGCGCACAGTGGAAGCCTTGTGTTGGATTTGATAAACCCCTCAACCACACGACACAAAGGGAGAAAAGAACTCACTGCTCGAATCGGCATCAAGCGGTCCGACCGGCTACCACAAAGCGGTCTGACCGACGGTCAACCAATGATCCGACCCGCAACTAATCAAGGTCGGACCGGTGGACAGCGGTTCGACCAGCGAAGACAATGTCTCGAATACACAAGGCGGTCGGATCGCCGTTGTAACACCGGCCCGACCGGTTCACCTGCACTGAAAACTCAACCCAAATCCAAAACGAAATTTGATCCAACTTTTGATTCAACCAATGAAACTTGACCAAATTTCGAGCACACCTCCCTAATGATATTAGAGACCTATTTCTAGCGACGATCCTTCAGATCCACTTCGCAGAATCGATCTCTCAAGGATTTAACAAAGAAGTGCACAAACCCTAGAAATATGAAAATCCTGATTCAAGACTTGCTCGTGGGGGGTTGATGATCTAGATGACTCTAGGAGTATCCCCACACATCCAAGCAAGATAAAATAGTCCAACGGACCAAGCATGAACCTTTGAATCAAGGAAGCACCAAAATCATCCAAAAAGGGAGAAGAACACAAAGGGAGCAAATGATCTTTCAATTAAGCATCACAAGATTGTTTGATCACACTAGATGCTTACAAAGCCTCTCCAACAAGGAGGGCAAGAGCTCACACCAGGAGCACACTCCAAACCCTACCTTCTCCTCTCCTCTCCTCCAAACCCTAGAAAATGAGGAAGAATGCCAAATGAGTGCTTAAGAGGGTTTTCCATCTCCCCCCTTTCTATTTATACTAGAGAGCTAGGGTTTCACTTTTGGGACCACTTACACATGGGACCCACACACATAACTCTTGAAGCAATCGCCTGCTTCACCACGTGTAGGTTGATCAGCGGTTCTCATCACGTCGCCAAGCCTCTCTTGTCCGAATCCCATCGGAACCTTCCAGAGACTCGCACTGATATCCGCACCACCTGATCCAACCAGCTGCACCGAACTACCCGTTCGATCCATCTTGCCCATCCTGCACCGTGCTTGAGTCACACGACCACCCAGATCCATGATCGCTCGACCTCGCTCTCCAAGCGTAGTCCCGATCCATTCACCGCTGACGCCGTTGACTCGCAAGCCACCCGCATGAGAATAGACAAACAAACCGTTTCCGGGAACAAGTTCTTCACAACTTGACCCACGTTAGCTCCGCAATGCAATATACAACAATAAAGCATTGAACACCATACATAAAACACATTCAAATCAACTCAATGCAAACTTGGCTAACCTCCAAGTCAATGCCGGTCTGACCGCCCCACAAGGCCGGTCCGAGGCCAGTTCGGCCGATCCGCCGCGACAACTGGGCGGTCGGACCGGTCAAAAGGACTTAGCCAAATTTCGGCGTGAAAATCCAAACCTTCGGAATTTTCAACTCAATAGAACTTTTGACTCGGAGCTCCAAAAAAGATGGGACCACATCCAGGAGACTCCCCTCACTTGCCTACAAAACCTATTTTTGGCTCAGCTCCAAAAACCAAATTTTAATATGGCGGTCGGACCGGCCACCATGGCCGGTCGGACTCCTCCACGCGGGCGGTCTGACCGCCCGATACAACCGGTCGACCACTGTGGTCCGACAAACTTTGAAGCAAACCCGAAAACGCGAGATTTTGCAAACCAACAACGCCATTGCCAATTGACTCATCATCCTGAGATCGTGCACATATCCTCACGATATCCACATTTCTGACAAGCAGTCCCCATGAGATCGTCTGGTTCATCAAACTATCTCCAAGTTCATGTCATTGACAAGCAGTCTCGTAAGAATAGTTTGGCACAATTTAAGCATAAGACAATCTTTTGATTTTTCATGTTCGACAAGAGCATTTTTTAGAATCTCAAGAACACAAAAAGCTCAAGTAATGGTCAATTTTAGATTCAAGAGCTAACAAAGCAATTCTGACAGGGCCAATGTCATAAAAGGAGCACTAATTGCGCAACTCGCTAAAACATCCACAAATTACAATTTTTAGTTCGAGTTGTTTTAAGGTTCTAGCTCATATAGCAAAGACTTAGCTACACATGTAAATGCATGATAATTCTAGCAAGTCAAAGAACTAGACATGACATTGAGCAAGAATTGAAATAGTAAAGCTTCAAAGGGTAATAGGCAAAGCTTCATCAATCTTGAAAGATAAGCAGAAAAACTTATATTATAATGCATCTTTTTGAGTATGACTTGGATTTTTCATACCATTTGTTGAATTTTTCATATGAATGCAATATGATACAATGAGATGCAATAGAGAGCTTAAAAACCTAAAAAGTTCAGAAAAAGAACAATAAAAGATCAAAAGAACAAGAAAAGATCAAAGTCCCCCTCAAACCAACCCATAGGGATAAATTACCCCTAACTCGCTTCTCAAGGTGGCAAACCTTGTTTGATCTAAAGGCTTGGTGAGGATATCCGCCAATTGAGCATCGGACTCCACGAAGTGCATCACAATATCCCCTTTTTCGACATGATCTTTAAGGAAGTGAAAGCGAATGTCTATGTGCTTAGTCCTAGAATGTTGCACTGAGTTTTTAGCAATATTAATAGCAGAAGTGTTATCACAGAAAAGAGGAACACTAGCAAAATTTAACCCATAATCTTTGAGTGGACGTCATCCACAAAATCAGCTCAAAGAACTAGCAAAGAGACTACATACTCCGCTTCAGCAGTGGATTGTGCAGCAGTCAAAACATGCATCATGCAAAACATATACCACGATACCAATGACTTTGACCTAACAAAACACCATTGCCACGAAGTTGGCAGACGTACAAGTCAAAACCGGTCTGACCGCTCCATGTGAGCGGCCGGACCGCCTAACGGTCGGACCGCTCCTCGTGAGGCGGTCGGACCGCCTCTGGACTTAGCCGAAATTCATGCCCCTGAAATTCAAACCTTCGGAAACTTAAATTGAATAGAACTTCTTCTTGGAGACTCCAAAATCATGAGACCAAGTGCATTGGGATCCCTCACTTGCGTATAACACCTATTTTTGGCCCACTGCTTTGACCACTTTTAGGTCACACGGTCCGATCGCCGCACATGGCCGGTCCGACCGATTTGGAACCGGTCGGACCGCCATGCTATGGCCGGTCGGACCGTGTTGGACCGTAAAGGCGACTAGAGGGGGGGGGGTGAATAGGAGCACGCTCACTTTTTCACAATTTATGAACTCAATACAATTTAACTCCAGTAGCTATTAGAAAGCTATGAAGATCAATATACCAAGACATGGAAGACTAGTATTGAATCCAATTAAACCCCTAAGCAATATAACAAAATCAACTAAGATTACCAAGACTCACAAAGACGGCGGTCGATCGTTATACTCAACCGGTCGGACCGATTGCGGGCGATCGACCGGCGTTGTCTTTGGCGGTCGGACCGCTCCAAAATCGGTCTAACCGGTGATGACGGCGGTCCGACCGCCGACTCGTAACCGATCCGCAATAATAAAATCGGCCCGATGACGGTTGCAATTAGGTGAAACTTTTGATTCTCAACTCCAATCTTTATGAAACTTTGCACACACCTTCTATATGCTATTGAGGACCTATTCCAATCGAATATTATGATAATTCTTGGAACGATCTTGAGCAATTGTCAATTGATTAATGAAGGTCTAAAACAGGGCAAGAACGAAAACTTGATCCTAAAGCTTGTTCGTGAGAGATTGATGATCAAGATGATGCTAGATAGATTCACACATATCACGCAAGCTAATTCACGGAAAGAATCAATCACAAACTCGCGGATCAAAGAAAGCCCTAAAATCACCAAATTGAAAGCAAGAACGAAAAGAGACTTATCTCAAGCAAACCTTGCATAGATTGATTTCGTGATTGAAGCTGGATTACATCCACACCATCATGGATCAGTAGACAATCAAGGATCACGAAATTCACCACAAACCATCAAAAGCCCTAGCCTCCACCTCAACTCCCCTAAAGACAATTAGGGTTTTGAAACATAAAAAGGCGAGAGAGAGAGGTGCAGCCACCATCTCCTCCTATTTATAGTGGAGGCCTAAAACTCTTAGGGTTTGACTTAATTGGGCTCCGTTAAGGCCCACTAACAAGCGGGTCACACACGCACGCCGCTAAGCGCCGTCTTTAACTTTTGACCTAAACCGCTTCACCATGTACCATGGATTCGCCAATAGGTCACCCTTGTCCATCTTGTGTCACGCTTGAGTCGTTGACCTCACCCGCATCGCCGATCGCTCGACCTCAACTCTTCAAGTCTAGTCCCGATTCTCCTCGCCGTTGACCGTCGTTGACCACCAAGCTACCGCACAACCACGGACAAGAAAACACGATTCGGGAACAAGTTCTTCACAACTTGACCCATGTTAGTCAAAACATGCATCATGCAAATCATATACCATGAAACCAATGACTTTGACTTAACAAAACAACATCGCCACGGTTGGCCGACGTTCAAGTAGAAACCGGTCCGACCGCTCAGTGAGTGGTCGGACCGCCCATAACGGTCGGACCGCTCCTGTGAGCGGTCGGACCGCCCTTGGGACTTAGCCGAAATTCATACTCCCAAATTCCGAAACCTTCTGGAAACTTTAAACCAATAGAACTTCTTACTGGAGACTCCAAAAATTATGAGACCAAGTGCATTGGGATCTCCTCACTTGCCTACAACACCTATTTTTGGCCCACTCGTTTTGAACACTTTTGGTCATCGCCGTCCGACCGCTTCACCGGCCTGCTCGACCGATTTGGGACCGATCGGACCGCCGCTGCAAGGACCGGTCGGACCGCCCGAGCGAGAAGCTCAGAACTTTGTTTAAAACGCGTGAAACGACAAACCGTAAACGCCATTGCCAATTTTCACATCATCCTAAGATCTGGAACATATACCCATGAAATCCACAGACCGCCCCTGTCCAGAATGCCTGAAGCTTTGTCGAAAACTCGTGAAACGACAAACCGTAAATACCATTGCCAATTGTCACATCATCCTAAGATCTGGAATATATCCCCATGATATCCACAATCTCCCCCTTGATGAACACATTGGCAATTATCCAGAAAATGTAAGTAAGATGTTTGAAAATGAGTTTACTCACAGTTTTCGCACAACGGCACAACTTGGTCCATAAGCAAGAAAAATCAATGTAAATGACCAAGCTGGCATCAGAATAGTATAGGCATGTGAGATAAGGCAAATAAAAGTATAAAAACTTTGATTTCCAGAAAAGAGTCAAAATTCTCACATTAGGTCCATATGAAAGAACAATTGTTCGATTGACCTATGATCATTGTGAGTATAAAAGAATGCAATTCAAGTTCAGAATATTCAATAAGACAATAAGAATGCAACTCAAGAACTCCCCCTCACTATGATCCTCAAATTTCAAAATTTCAGTTTCTCCCCCTTTGTAAAATCATCTCTCCCAACAATGAAATATCTTCTCATTAACACATCTTCTCCCCCTTTGACAATGGATTCATCAAGGAATCACGCCTTCCTCTCATCCAGAGATAACAAATAGAGAATAAACAAGGAAGCAAAAACACAAGAAGCATAAAGAGGAGTATGCATGAAGTGCAATGGAGTGGCTTCATTTTTGTATATTTTTTTTTTATTTTTGATTACAAAAAGCTTTGGAGATTACCCAAAAGAGCTAGCCAGTATTTTTAATATTGCACAAACAGCATATCAAGCCTGACAGCGCTAGCAATATCATGGTAATACATGTATATCAAAGCTAAGCACAAAGGCTCAAAAGTAAAGCAGTAGATTTGATCAATTTAAGCAAGGCTTCAAATTCAGCAATTTCATCAACAGGGATCCTAAAGTGAAATTGGCCATGTCAAAATGTCAAAGTGAGATCAAAAATCTAACAAAGACCACATTAAGAGTCAATCAGGTCCTGTATTGAATCATTTTGCTCAATATTTTATAAAAGCCCATTTGTCAACATTTTTCTCATATGCATTGAATATTGAAGTTGACTAATGATCTAACTTAGTGACAAGATCCTGGACTAGGAGCCATCCACAAACTCATCCTAAGCTTCGACCAGAAGTTGATTAAAGGTATATCTTAGTAAAGAAGATCCTGGACTAGGAGCCATCCACAAACTCTTTCTAAGCTTCTACCAGGGCGACAAATCTTGAGGTTCATGTCATTTCTAACAAGCAGTCCCCATGAGATCGTCTGATTCATCAAACTATCTCCAAGTTCATGTCTTTTGACAAGCAGTCTCGTAAGAATAGTTTGGCACAATTTTAAGCATAAGACAATCTTGATTTTTATTTTTCACATGAGCAGTTTTAGAATCTCAAGAACACAAAAGCTCAAGTAATGGTCAATTTTAGATCAAAGAGCTAACAAAGCAATTCTGACAGGGCCAATGTCACAAGAGGAGCACTAATTGCGCAACTCGCTAAAACATCCACAAATTGCAATTTCTTAGTTCGAGTTGTTTTAAAGTTCTAGCTCACATTGCAAAGACTTAGCTACACATGTAAAAGCATGATAATTCTAGCAAGTCAAAGAACTGGACATGACATTGAGCACGAATTGAAGTACTAAAGCTCCAAAGGGTAATAGGCAAAGCTTCATCAATTTTAAAAGATAAGCAGAAAATCTTATATTACAATGCATCTTTTTGGATTTTTCATACCACTTGTTGTATTTTTCATATGAATGCAATATGATACAATGAGATGCAATAAAAAGCCTAAAAACCTAAAAAGTTCAAAAAGATCACTAAGTTCAGAAAAAGAACAATAAAAGATCAAAAGAACAAGGAAAGATCAGAAAAGATCAAACTCTCCCTCAAACCAACCCATAGGGATAAATTACCCCTAACTCACTTCTCAAGGTGGCAAACCTGGTTTGATCTAAAGGCTTGGTAAGAATATCCGCCAATTGAGCATCGAACTCCACGAAGTGCATCACAATATCCCCTTTTTCGACATGATCTTTAAGGAAGTGAAAGTGAATGTCTATGTGCTTAGTCCTAGAATGTTGCACTGGGTTTTTAGCAATATTAATAGCAGAAGTGTTATCACAGAAAAGAGGAACACTATCAAAATTTAACCCATAATCTTTCAAAGTGGACACCATCCACAAAATCAAGCTCTGACAACTAGCAAGAGCCTACATACTCCGCTCAAAGAATGGATTGTGCAATGTAAGACCGCTTCCTAGAAGACCAAGATACAAGTGAAGTGCCTAGGAAGTGACAGGTGCCTGAGGTACTCTTCCTATCTAACCTACAGCCCGCAAAATCAGACTAAGAAAAACCCCCGAATGGACAAAGATGAAGAACAGGAATAACAAATGCCATACAAAGAGAGTAGAGTGTAAATACCTTAATATGAGCTTAAGGGCCTGGCGATGGGAAGTTCTCGGAGATGCTTGAAACCCGTCGACCGCGTGAAGGAGGTGAACCATCTTGAGTCTCCGGTAATATGTCGTGAACAGTCGGAGTCGACAAAGCACGTGCCCTTCCTCTTTCCGCGGCAATCCTGAAAATCAAGGCACAGAAGAACGATGTGTCTCGATACTGGGGTTAGTTAAACAAGACTTGGGAACCCGATCTTTGAGACACACGTCTCATGAGTAGTATGCAAAACAGAAGTGTTATCCTTGATTCTATTTGCATTCCCATCATGAGTAATGGTCACAAGAACATGAGAATTATCCTGTCTAGGAGCATGATGATAAGCATGTGAAACAAATCCTAACCCAGGTTTATTCTTTTCAAAATGACCATGTCTCATAAAAGCTTTAGGTTGAGTGGATGGAGTATTAGCAAAATTTTTCTTATCATTTTTCAACCTACGCCAACAAAACTTAATCAAGTGCCAACTCTTTTTGCAATAAGTGCAATGATACTTAATACCACTAGAAGAAGCACCTTTTGTTTGAACAGATGGTTGAGCAAAACCTGCAGATTTAAAAGAAGTTTTTGCAAGCTGAGTTTTGAATTCAACTAAGCCATTTTTCAAGACTTGAGTGACTTTTGGCTTTGAATTGTCTTGGATAGAGTTGTATCCTATCCCTTGTTTTTTATAAGGAGTTTTAGACTTGTCAAGAATTATATTTAGCTATTTCTTACCTTTAGAAAATTTCTCTAATGTGTCCTGAAGGTAAGCATTTTCTTTTTCAAGATTAGTACATAACTCACAAGTTTTGCCTTTAATAGCTCTAGCATATTTTTCCTTATATAAAGCAATTTCAAGTTTAAGAGCAGGACATGAAGCACATGTGGAAGACTCAATACTGTCCTTAAGCTTGGCATATTTAGCTCTAGCTGCTTCTAAGATATCTTTAACTTCATGTTCGCGTTCTAAACAAAAAGTGCAAAGATTAGAATCAACAGCACCAGAAGCAATCAACTTGCTAGACTCTAAGCATTTTTCACAAGAAGCGGATTTAATTTCAATTAGCTCGGTTCTAGCACTTTCAAGTTGTTGCAAAGCAATATTGTGAGCAGATTGCAGTTTAGCCAATTCTGAGTGCATATCATGACAAGATAAGCATTCATCAGGTTCAAGAGTCTTAACATTCGCAAGTTCTAATTTCAGTTTACCAATTTTTGACTCTAGTTTCTTATTTTTAGTCATGACAAATTCTAGAGCTTCATCTTGACTAAGCAGTTGCTCATATATGGAATCATATTTAGCAGAAAGGATATAATAAGAGAGAGGTACCTCATCTTCATCAATGTCGTCAGTGTCGGCCATGAAGCACATGCTGGTGAAGTCCTTGGCCTTCCCCTTCTTTTTGTCTCGAGGGGTCTTCTCCTCCTTGTCCTCTTCGCTCCCGGAGTCCACATCGCTAACGGATTGCTCTCCAAAAGTGGTAAGGACCCGGTGAGCGGCCTTTATGAGCTTGACAGCATCATACTCAGAATTGTTCCCATGAGGCTTCTTCCAGGCTGTCTTCTCCTCCCTGTGATTGCTCTTACCTTTCAGCTTGGGGCAATTTGCCCGGATATGATTGAGCTCACCACACTCGTAGCATGTCAACGGACCACCTCTCTTTTTGTTTCTCACATTATTGTAGGCCCGTGTGAATTTTTTAGCAAGGAGGGCTAACTCAAACTCAGGGATACTCTCAAGCTCCTCTTCATGAATAGCAGATAAACAAGCAAATAAAAATCCAGAAGAAGATTCAAAAGAACCATCAGAAGCCTTTTTGAGAGGATCTGCTACCAAAGCTAAATTGTCTTTCTTGGGATGATCAACTCTTTTAATTTCATGAGTCTTGAGTTTGCTATAAAGCAACTCCAAAGTAAGGCTTGAAAGATCAACATTCTCTTCTATAGCAGTAGCTTTCATCTCCCACTCCTTGGTGTTGATTGCAGCCAAGAGATGGGTGGCATTTTCAGATTGAGAGTATTCAATATCAACAGCTTTCATCTGATTAATCACTTTATTAAAGCGACTGAAAATGTCATCGATGCTCTCTCCAGGACGCACCTCAAATTTTTTATACTCACGCTTATAGATTGTTTTGCGCACTTTATTAATTTGGGACCAACCCTCATGATAGGTTTCGAGGGTGTTCCAAATCTCGTGCGCAGTCGTAAGATTGCAAATGCGGTCATATTCTTGTCTACCAAGTGCACCATATAAAAGATTCTTGGCCTTGTTGTTGTTAGCCAAAAGAATTGCAGAAGCAGGAGTTGCAACCTCAGGAATAATGAGCGGGGATCGAACAACGTCCCATATTGCTGGTCCTTCGCTTTCAAGGAAGACTCGCATATGATTCTTCCAATAGGCATAGTCGTGCCCATCGAAGATATGCGGTTTTGTGGAGAATCTATCCATCGCCAAAGTTCAGTGACCGGTTAAGATCAAGATTGAACTAACCGGGCTCTGATACCACTTGTTGGACCGAAAAGGCGACTAGAGGGGGGGGGTGAATAGGAGCACACTCACTTTTTCTCAAATTATGAATTCAACACAATTTCACTCCAATAGCTATGAGGAAGCTATGAAGATCAATATACTAGTACAGCGGAAGACTGGTATTGAATTCAAATTAATCCCCTAAGCAACACAGTGCACTGGCGGTCTGACCTCTGGACTTGACCGGTCGGACTGATTTCCTGGCGGTCGGACTGCTGCCAAATCGGTCGGACCGGTGGTGAGGGGCGGTCGGACCACTGGGCTCTAGAACAGATCTAAAACAGTAAAACAGCCCGATGACGAAGTTGCAATTAGGTCTAACTTTTGATTCTCAACTCCAAACTTCCTGAAACTTTGCACACACCTTCTCTATGCTATTGAGGACCTATTCCAATCGAATATTATGATAATTCTTGGCTAGATCCTGAACAGTTGTCAATTGAGTAAGAGAGGGTCTAAAACCGGGCAAGAACGAAAACTTGATCCTAATGGTTGTTCATGAGTGATTGATGATCAAGATGATCCTAGATAAGTTCACACATATCACAGCAAGCTAATTCACGTGAAAGAATCAATCAAAAACTCGTGGATCAAAGAAAGCCCTAAAATCACGAAATTGAAAGCAAGAACGAAAAGAGACTTATCTCAAGCAAACCTTGCATAGATTAAATTCGTGATTGATGCTGGATTACACCCACTCCATCAAGGAACAGTGGTCAATCCAAGATCACGAAAATCACCTCAAACCATCAAGAGCCCTAGCCTCCACCTCAACTCCCCCTAAGCCAATTAGGGTTTTGAAACATTAAAGAGGCGATACGGACGGTGCAGCCACCACCTCCTCCTATTTATAGTGGAGGCCTAGAACTCCTAGGGTTTGACTCTATTGGGCTCCCGTTAAGGCCCACTAACAAACGGGTCACACACGCACGCTTCACAAAGCGCCGTTTTTAACCTTTTGACCTAAACAGCTTCACCTAGCGTCATCTTGCGCCTCAGATTTGCTAATAGGTCACCCTTGTCCATCTTGCGTCACGCTTGAGTCATTGACCTCACCCGGCATCGTCGATCGTTCTGGACCTCAACTCTCCAAGTCTAGTCCCGATCATCCTCGCCGTTGGCCGTCGTTGACCACAAAGCAACCAACACAACCATAGACAAGCAAACACGAATTCGGGAACATGTTCTTCACAACTTGACCCATGTTAGTCAAAACATGCATCATGCAATACATATGCCATGAAACCGATGAACTTGACCTAACAAAACAACATCACCACGAAGTTAGCTGACGTTCATAAGTGGAAATCGGTCCGACCGCTCCCTATGAGCCGGTCGGACTGCCCTCTGGCCGGTCGGACCGCTCCCTGTGAGCCGGTCGGACCGCCACAAGGGACTTAGCCCAATTTCAAGCCCTGAAATTCTGAAACCTTCTGGAAATTTAAAACGAATAGAACTTTTTCTTGGGGCCTCCAAAAATTATGAGACCAAGTGCATTGGGATCCCCTCACTTGCCTACATACTCTATTTTTGGCCCAGCACATTCTGACACTCTTTGGTCATGGCGGTCCGATCCAGACATAGCATATCCGACGGTCAAGCCGCCCGTAAAGCTAGAACTTTATCAAAAACCCTGTGAAATGACAAACCATAAATGTCATTGCCAATTGTCACATCATCCTAAGATCTGGAGCATATCCCCATGATATCCACATAATGAAATATCATCACCTCTATGATTGACTCTAGGGTTTATTTCCAACAGTCTCCCACTTGCACTAGAGTCAATCATTTAAGTATCTAATACCGATAGCTCTTGTATGCGCCTCGTGCTTTGGCTGTGAGAGAGGCTTAGTCAACGGATCAACAACATTTGAATCTGTATGAATTTTGCATATCTTAACATCTTTTCTATCAACCAGTTCGCGAATGAGATGATAACGCCTGAGTATGTGTTTGGACTTCTTATGGGATCTCGGCTCCTTAGACTGCGCAATGGCTCCATTATTGTCACAATAGAGATCCAATGGGCACAAGGCACTCGAAACTACACCCAACTCAGTAATGAAATTCCTTATCCAAACACCTTCCTTTGCAGCTTCTGAAGCCGCAATGTACTCGGTCTCCGTCGTAGAATCAACAACCGTTTCTTGCTTGGAACTTTTCCAGCTCACTGCTCCTCCATTCAAAATGAATACAAAACCAGATTGCGAACGATAATCATCTTTGTCGGTTTGGAAGCTTGCATCGGTGTAACCCTTTACAACGAGCTCTTCATCACCGCCATAAACTACGAACAGATCCTTAGTTCTTCTCAAGTACTTAAGAATGTTTTTACAGCTGTCTAGTGACCTTGACCGGATCAGCCTGGTATCTACTCGTAACATTTAGAGCATATGATACATCTGGTCGGGTACAAATCATGGCATACATAATAGATACAGTGGCCGAAGCATATAGAATACTATTCATACGATCTCTCTCATCAGTGGTCGAAGGACACTGATTCTTGCTAAGACTTATGCCATGTGACATAGGCAAGAACCCTTTCTTGGCAACACGCATGTTGAACCGATTCAACACCTTATCAATATAAGTACTTTGGCTTAATCCAATTAGCCTTCTTGATCTATCTCTATAGATCTTTATTCCCAAGATATATGCTGCCTCTCCTAGGTCTTTCATAGAAAAACTATTTTTCAATGATACCTTAACGGATTCCAGCATAGAAATGCCATTCCCAATCAATAATATGTCATCCACGTATAAAGAGAATGTTAAAACCCTTTAGTGATGTATTGTCATGGTTAAGTGAGAGATTATAATCAAAGAAATTAGTGGATATGATATTGGTTATCAAATTGGGTCTGTAGTGTGGTGCCTAATCGATCTTAACTAAGATCCTTAGAAGGGAAGTTGATTAATTTGATGGTGTCTTGTAGTAGTTCTTGATGAACTGTGATTAAGAGTATGGCTATATTTAATTGGAATCAATAGAGTTATTAAGAAGTGTGGAACATTGATGAGATGGTTGATCATTAGAATTGATTAGTTTGCTAAACTTGTTGGATTATTAACTACTACAGAACACGTCATCACAGACGGTTTCCGAACCGTTTATATTTGTTCGTCTGTGATAACAAGCAGTTATCAAAGACGGTTCAAAACCGTCTGTGATAACACTTATCACAGACGGTTTTTAAAGTAAACCGTCTGTGATAACCACTTATCACGGACGGTTTACTTTAAAAAACCGTCTGTGATAAGTGGTTATCACAGACGGTTTTGTAAGTAAACCGTCTGTGATAAGTGATTATCACAGACGGTTTTTTAAGTAAACCGTCTATGATAACCACTTATCACGGACGGTTTACTTTAAAAAACCGTCTGTGATAAGTGGTTATCACAGACGGTTTTAAAGTAAACCGTCTGTGATATGTCTAGTATCACAGATGGTTTACTTTAAAAACCGTCTGTGAAGGCTATTACCACAGACGGTTTTATGTTGAAACCGTCTGTGGTAATAGCCTTCACCGACGGTTTCAACATAAAACCGTGTGTGGTACTGAGCGATCCTAACTACATTGTTTGCTGTTTTTTGGCCAGCCTCAGGAATTGCTAGCCATGCCCTCTGAAAACAAGCATGTACAAAAAACAGATACATCGCAGATAATCAATTGTTGACAACTCAAATTGATCATTACTCAAAATAAATTAATAAAGATCGAATTTGTTGAAGTATTTTCGCTATAGTTGTACAATTGGATTACAATTAAGTCAATTGTTTGCGTGAATCTCGGGTGGCGATGGAGTGAAACTCTCCTTTGTTAACTATTTACGTCATGATAAAGGTGCATAGCTGCCTCGAACTTCCACGAGCTCTTGCTTAACGAGTCCATGTAAATCTATTATCAAACCCTGCCGCTAGGTCAAGAAAAAATGGTAAGGATATATATTTGAATTTACAATTACAAAAAATTATTTGAGATCGACAAACCTCCTGATTCTTCATCTTAGCACTAATGATTTTGCATATGATGGCAAGCGTAGAATGCACATAGCTCATCATTTTTTTCTTTGGCAGACCTTTGCAAAAATAGAATTACATATGTACGTATAGTCAGTTGAAGACACATTTTTATGAAGTATGATATATATAGGATTATTGTGTTGTAGCGCGTACCGGAAATTTCGTCCTGTGTGTTAGTTGGGCGCTGGATCCACTGTATCTTCCTTGTTGGCTAACATAGGAGATGAACGAACTACATAATTGAAAAAAGTTATCCTCGGGCATTTCAAACGAAGGAAGACTACAATAGAGTTATGTATGGAGGAAATGATCATACTTGTCGAGTATTCCTTGCAGAATGCTGAAGTCGTGATCGTTTCTGACTAGGGCATCAAGATATATCACAGTGTTACTCTTGGGTATAATGACTAAAAGGATCCAGTGGTACCTACTCATGTATGTCGCTATAACTATTAAACCAAAGTACAAATAAAATTTGAATAGCAAATAGTGAAGCACTTACCCCTGGTTGTAGGGCACCAGTATGTAGTCCTTGCGATTCTGAAGAAGCAATGCCGTCGTTATATAGTTCTCGACGAAGGTCGCGTCTGCTTGGATGGTTTGCATAGATACCACGTGTGGGTCGAGGAAACCCACGGTCTCGCCCTTCGGGCATTTTCATCATGTATCTATACATAAGCAATGAGTTGCGATATTTATCGGTATTACATGAATGTAGAACTTGATTGTACACACTTACAGTGTCCAACATCGTAGAAGCGAGGCGTCGAGGGCTTCGAGATTGAATAGGTTGAATATGTCGTTGAAGCCCACCACGAAGTTGCCCAGCCCGTTGAAGAAATGCTCATCCTTGTATGCGACGGTGATTCGATGCTCGCACCCTTCTTTGCGGTATTCGCGGTACGAGCATGCAAAGCGACAAGCAAATCAGCGTGGGCTAATTGTGCGTTAGGGCACTGCGATTTTCGATGGAGTACTTCCGTATACGGGACTTGGGAGGCGGCTTAATGTTCGTCGATTTCGATTTGGCCTTAACGATTGGCGGCGTCTTCTGCGAGGCGACTCGGAACCGACACGGTATGCGCTTTTGTTGTTCCTTGGTGTCTTCTCCACGGAACCGATGAGGTGGCCTTACGAGGCGAAATATGAGGTGGAGTCATGGAGGGTCCGTTGGAGAGGAATGGTCTGTCGAGATTGCGGCCTTCTTGGGTCGGGGCGATGTCCGTCTTGGGCCACTGGATAAAACTGTGCACGGCATCCCCTAGTGTTGTGATCTCTTCGTTCGGGCGAATGTCCAGCGGGACGGCTATGAAATGTTGATGTACCATGTCCACCTCCACCCTTGCATAACCATACGCCACCTGGACACCGTGCTGCACTGCTCCTTCCTGGTATGGATGCACCATCCCCCGCCCAGCCTCAATAGGAATGGACCCAACTAACCTCAGTTGGAGCTTGCAGGCCGTCGGCTCCTACAAAACGATACGCAATTAGCTAAGGCGTCCTATAGGTCTATCTTTGGTGCATTCCATAGATGTACATTACCTTGATGCGGTCTATCGGTAATTGGTCGTCGTCATGTTCAAAATTATGTGTGGACGCGACACTACTCCGATGTCGAGGACTTGTTCCCGCAATAACAGGGGCGGCTTGCGACTGGTTGCGGAGTACTTGATTCAGTTGATCCCGCAAACTTGCTATCATCCTTGAAATTACGCCTTAGCGGTTCCAAGCGATTATCGTACTCGGCCTTGGATCTCTTCCTACTTCTATACATGAAGTAGTCGTCATGAATTCATGTACCCAAGGTACGTTAACCCCTTGCCTCGCGTGCGACCGGGTGCTCCTTGTTTCCTAGGGCCGTAGATAGTATATCCTTCTCCCTGTGTTCTTGGAAGGAGCCTTGGAAGTTTGGGCAATCAATTCACGTTGCAAGAGGTCATCATGTTATTATAGTCACTATGAAGTTATGGACTTATAAACAAGTAGGTAGTTCGACATATTTACCACACGTTGGGACACTTCACAGTCCGCGGGTTTGGGAAAGTGCGCGCCATCGAGCGAGACTTTGCCCTCGCTTTTAACCAGTGCACGGAGCGGGTGTGTGATATCGGAAATAGATTCTCCTCCTCCGCCTCCCATTGCGCGGATTTAGCCGCGTACCAGCCGTGTCGAGTGCGTGGGGTGAGTGTTTCGTGCTGGATTGCTTTGTGCGCCGCACTTTGCTCCTTAAATTCATCCGTCGTCTTCATAGCCACAAAGGCGTTCCATGTTTCCAGCGTCAAGAATGGAAACTTCGTGAAGGCGTCTCACTCTTGTTCACGTCTTTGCGTGACAAGAAGCGCTCTTGAAGGTCCTCCACGCGTGACACATGGAGAGCAAGGCATCTTGCCGTTCGCCGCGTTTCATGTCATTTACGGGATAGTGAACCCGCTTGAAAGGTCTTCCACGGCGCGCGTCTCGATCTTTTGTCGAGACTTCCACTTTGGTCCTTGCAAGTATCCGCGGATGGTCAGGAATCTCGCCCGATTGGGGACTCGAGAGGACCCAACGTCAGCGACCTCCGTGATGGTCGATCGGCGGCGAGCAATTTCGATATTCCTCTGCCATCTCGCTTACGTATCTGCGGCGTCGGTGTGGCGCCCTGCCTATGTCGGCGTCGGTGGTGGCGGCGAAGACGGCGCCTCGCCATCTCGCTTACTTGCTATCTAATCGATATATATGGCATCCTAAATTAACGGTCCAAAAGAATATGCGATGAATTGCGGTATATATATGGCATCCTAGTATTAATAAATCCAAAAGCAGACCAATCTTTCTAATGATGTTGTTTAAGAAGCTAGAATACTATTCTCATATACCAAAAAAATGATACGGTGATATATACTACTTCGTCGTTCTCTTTTCTAAAAAGGCGGTGCAAAATATGCTAATGGCAAGAATATCCAGTACAGAAGGAGCTAGCCGTTCTTGTATTAATTATATACTTGTGAAACAACTGCTCAATGGGTCACTTAGTCTTATTTACCAACATGCAATACATTACATTGACTACGGTTTGCATTGGTTACCTAGTTTCTTTCCAGAGGAAGTTCCTTGGAGTAGCATGCCCTTTTTCTGGGAACACACATGATCTTCTACCTAATGGAATTTAAATCCCAATTTCATTAGGACAAACATGCGAAGGCTGTGTTCCCATGCGAATGCAAGTAATTGACCATCAAATGCCTTTATTGATTGTTTTTGCTAGCGGTGTTAATTTCTTCGCGTTTTATGTGTATTGAGCTAAAATGACATCTAATTTAGATTGGATGGGGCATCTCTTTGCTTGAATCATTAAGCTATATATATGGTCTGATCTATCCCTAATAAAAGCATGAGAAAGGTAGACAATTTACTCATATTTCAACAAAAGAAGGAATCAAGCCTAGCTTAGCTGGTGGGAGGTGTGGGTGTACACCCCACCAGCGAGGTCCGAGTTTTCTTTGGCTCGTATTTGGGTGTCTATTTCTTCTTAATCAAATCGATATCTAGTTCCTCTTAAGTATCCCACATTTTTTTTAAAAAAAATATCTCATCATATTTCAACAAAAAGCAGGAATGGAGCCTAACTCAGTTGGTGGGACCTAGGTTCGTCTTCTTCGGCTCATATTTGTGTGCCAATTTCTTCTTAACCAAATCGATATCTAGTTCCTTTTGGTATCCCTCATTTTATATATATATATTTCAACAAAAGCACACCACATTCTTGTTAGGGCTCATTCTGGCCTAGGATTGATATAGCCAGTACTGCAACTATGCAAGTCCATCTAAAATCTGAAGTAGTTTGGAGAGGGTAGATGGTCTACCCGTATTTTCCAAGACATGCATTCATGTAAATTACAAGGGCTTCATTTTAATTTCTAATGATGAGCAATTTCTAATCTGAAGGTGTTGCTTTACTCGTGCATGTGTAGGTCGCCCATCTATACTCAAAGCAAGCTTTCAAGCAAACCAATCAAACATCAAGAAGCTGCCCAAAACCGGGGGGTGGCCGGCTTACCTTCGTGGTGCTTGGGAGGAGCTCGGGGAGGAGGTGGCGCCGGGGTCGGGGGAGGAGGTGGCGCCGGGGCCGGGGTCGTGGAGGAGCTCGAAGAGGAGGCGCGCCGGGGTCGGGGAGGCGGCGCAGAGGTCGGGGATGGCGGCGCCGAGGTCGGGAGGCGCGCCGAGGTCGGGGAGGCGCGCAGAGGTCGGGATGGCGGTGCCGAGGTCGGGCGGCGGTGAAGCGGCGAAAGATCGCGCGAGACCTAAGAGGCGCGGGAGAGGTGGAAACCCTATCGGTTCTTGCCTTTAAAGAACAACATCACGAGCGGTTCTCACGAGGAACCGTGCAGCGATCTACCTGACAGTTCCCTCGAGAGAACAAATCGTGATGTTATCTGGAAACATCACGGACGGTTCTCTGAGGGAACCGTCTGTGATAAGTAATCACAGACGGTTCCCTCAGAGAACCGTCTGTGATGTCCTCGAGAATGGTATAGCCAAAGATTTATGTTCCCTATATATGGAACATGCAAACATGGTATAACCAAAGATTTACTATTCCATACTTCTAATCATACGATTATTGATGATATATAGTGATAAAGAGTTGCTCCGTGCCATCATAATCGTTTTTTGAGTCGGCAAATGCCATCACAATCGGACCTCATGATTTGACTTTGTATTTAACTTTGTGAAATCAAAGCTCCATAAACTCATTTTGTTGATTTGAGCATTACAATGAACATCAACTCCAAATGAAGTGAAACCAATTTAATTTGATACTCCGTACATTACAATGAACATCCACATTGTCATCAATATTAAAGATCATAAGTCCATAACACATTAACACATGACAATGGAATAAATTAGTTAATTACAATGGAGTAAATTCTTAATTTAAATATAGCCCTTCATGATGATCGGCGCATATAGCTAGCTTCCTCACTTTGGTTCTTCCTCGAGCACGATCTTAGTCTCGAAAGGTGGCAACTCGTCAAATTGATTGTATTCTTCCTCGTCCACTACATTCTCAACTCCGACAATCCTCCTTTTTCCATGAAGAACTACGTGGCGCTTCTTATTTGCGGTCGGTTACATAGAAGACTTGAACAACTTGGTTGCTTGATCTGAATGGTTCGTCTTTGTATCCGACACGTTCGAGGTCCACGGTAGTGACGCCGTACTTGTCTACCTTCACTGTGGGAGATGGACCCACGGCACGAAATAGGGGATCTTGAAAAGCACGTAGTCGATCTCCCATATCTCCTCTATTTGCCCATAGTACGAGCTCCTCGACCCATCGATCTTGAATGCATCTATCACGGACACATTGCTACGCCTTTGTGCTCTTCCTATCCCGAGTGCCGTATAAAATGTGTACCCATTTATGTCATTATCCTTGCCATGTGACAATTGTAAAATGTGGCCCTCTTGCCAACCATAGCGTATCATCACTTGATGACCTCCGAGTGATTCGCACCTTTAACCATTCATTGAACCAACGGTTGTGCTCTCTCGTGATCCAAACCTCCGACCGGTCTGGATTCTGTTGGCGTACCATGTCTTTATGCTCGTCGATGTACGGGGACACTTGGGTCATGTGTTGCAAGACCGTGAAATGGGCTTGAGCGCACGTATCGGATCGGGAGTGATTGATTTCCTTCCGATGGTCCGATACCATCCGGTCTCCCCTCATGGCGAGATAGAGGCACACCAATCGGATCCACGAGCCATGTAGTCGACGTAGAACTCAATGACCTCTTCCGTTGCATAACCTTCGATGATGCTGCCCTCCGGTCGAGATCGATTCCGTACGTAGGACCTTGTTCGGCAAGATACTCCTAATTGCAACAGGAAGCATTTGTGTCATCAGCACACGACAATCATGCGACTTCATACCAATTAATTTCAAATCTTGCATAGAAACAAGTTTCTTAATGTTAGCGGAGTAACCAGACGGGACTTTCACACCGTGCAAGCTCTGGCACAGTTCATTTCTCTCGGCCTTGGGCCAGTGTAGCAAGCGGGAAGGTACGTTCGTCCTGTATCGGTCTCTTTCGGTGCTAACTCGGTCCTTATGTTCATATCGACCAAGTCACGCCGTGCGTTAACACCATCCTTTGTTTTGCCACTAATGTTCAGCAAGAGACCAATCAAGCTATCACATACATTCTTCTCTACGTGCATAACGTCGATGCAGTGGCGAACTTCTAAGTACTCCCAATAAGGCAAGTCCCAAAAAATTGACCGCTTCTTCCAGATGTTCTTCTCACGGGTTCTTAATTTACGTCCCTTCCCAAGCACAACATCGATATCCTTAACCATATCATAGACCTCTTTCCCACTAAAAGCCCTTGAAGCTGAACCGTCTTCCTTATTTCCGTCGAATTGTTTCTTCATCTTGCGGTATGGGTGACTCCTCGGAAGGAACCTACGGTGGCCTTATATACACGATTTTCTTGCGAGTTGTTCGACCATACACTCTCCGTAGCATCTAAGCAGTGCGGACAGGCTTTGGCTCCTTTTGTCTTTGAAGCTTGACAGTTACCAAAGGCGGAAAATCATTGATGGTGCAAAACAACATGGCGCGTAAAGTGAAGTTCTCTCGTTTGTACACATCCCATACACTGCACCCCTTCATTCCACAAGTGTCACAAGATCTTCCGGCAATGGTGCTAGGTACACATCAATATCATTCCTGAGTTGCTTGGCCCTTGGATAAGTAGTGACATCAAAATGTACTTCCGCTTCATCTGAGCCAAGGAGGAAGGTTGTACATACATAGATTCACGGGCAGTGCTATGTCGGTTGCTCATGTTACGAAAGGATTCATTCCATCCGTACTCAACCCTAACCTTATGTTCCTCGGTTCCGCACCGAACTCTTCAAGCTCGATCGAAGTTTCTCCACCGCGAGAATCGGCAGGTGTCTTAGCTTTCCATCTCTCTTACGCTCCTCACGAGTGCCAGCGCAGCAATCTTGCCTCCTTTGGGTTCGCAAATAAGCGCTTCAAGCGTGGGATTACAGCGAGATACCACAACATCTTAGCGAGGAGGTCTTTGCTTCACCTTAGCGATATTTTGGCGCTTGTATCGGGATGCTTTGCACAGGACTTACATGCATGTCGCATACTCTTTACTGTAGAGGATACAATCGTTCGGACATGCATGTATTCTTTCTACTTCCATTCCCAATGGGCAAATAACCTTCTTTGCTTGATAGGTGGTCTTTGGGCAACACGTTTCCCTCGGAAGGATGTCCGCTAGGAGACCTAACAACGCCGTGAAACTCTTATCGGACCAACTATTGCTTGCCTTCAATTTCAGCAGTTCAAGCACGGTTGACAACCTTGTGTATTCGGCTTGCGGCCAGGAACAAAGGTCTCACCGAGTCCTCCCTTAAGCCCTCGAATTTACAAAACTCTCTCTCCTTGTAGTTCTCTTACGCATCGCGTAGCATCGATCAGTTGTCATCGTGCCCCTATCCTCATCAAAAGCACAGTCCACATCCGGCAAATCGTTGACTTCCTCGGCGATGTTGTCATTATTAACTTCTGGTATAATCTGCTCTTCACCGTGAGTGGTCCAACATGTATACCCTTTTTGAAACCCTTGAACCAAGTGCGCTTCGATCTGCGCGCGTTGTTAAACATCTTGATTACGCAATCAATGCACTGACGATACATAAAATTTATCCCCTTCTTCAACATATCACCTTTCAGTGGCTCTTCTAAAAGCAACCACGCCATTAATATAATCTTGACTCACACGGTTCACACCGTACATCCAGTTTCGATCCATCTACACTACGCATGTAACAAATTAGTGTCAAATTGATTAGCGATTAATTTATAGCAAACATAAAGGGTTATAGATCGTTACCCTCGGAGCTCACGAAGAAAATATCTAATATCTCTCGATAATCCCTACCTCTACGACACGATATCTATCTCAATTGAACAATCATGCAACCCAAATATAGGCATCATCTCATACAACACTTATTAACCTAAAATACGGAACCAGTAAATGCAATATTGCTTGACCCAAACCCCACCGTCTTGTGAACCGGTGTGTAAATTTTATTTTTAAGCCAATTAATTATCCTAACTTAAATTTTAGTGATTATTAGACCTAATTCAGTTTTATTAAGTTACCACTCCTAAGTCAAATTTTAGTTCATTAGTTATAAGGGAAACCATTATTCAAAACTAAGATTTGCGGGGCTTCTCAATATTAATTCACAGATTAGCATCTACACTATGTTTTCTCCTTTCTTTTAGTCAATGCATTAACACACAATACAATGCCAAGTCCACTGGCAGTTGGAGGAGCTCATACCGGTATTAGAGAGGAGCCGCGAGTTGGAGGAGCTAGGGCGGGAAGTGGCGCCTAGAGCGGTAGACACAAGCGGCGATGCGGTGGCGATGTCTCGGCTCAATTTATATGAAGCACAGAAATCACAGAGCGGTTCTATTTGAGCAAATGCGCGATAATAAATATCACGAGCGGTTACGAAAATAGAACCGTGCGTGTCATATCCTGACGGTTCTATTTGAGCAAATGCGCGATAATTACTATCGCGAGCGGTTGAGAAATAGAACCGTCTGTGATAGGCTCGCTGCGCCAAAATAAAGCCCAGACAGACCCAACACAGACGGTTCCAAAGGAACCGTCTGTGATGGGCCGTCTGCTATAGCCTCTTTTGTAGTAGTGTATTTGGTCTCAATGGATGAAACCAACTGTGTGGGAAGGGAAAGTCGAGGTGATGCTAGATTAATGTCTTAGTGAATATTAATCTTGGAAGTGTCTTTTCTATGGATACTTATAATACCACTGGATTTAGAATTTTATGGGAGGAGTTCTGGATAGCTCTTCTATATAGAACGATGTGATGAATTTGGTTGTAGTAATGCTAAGACTGTTGAATGATGGTAGATTTCAATTCTTGAAGTCTTGTTGTGATTTTGTACCAAATTATGATTACGAGGTGGAACAATTGAATATGTGTTTATAACTGTACACGAGATTTCGAAGCGAAAGTAGGTAGCATCTAGATTTCTTGATGAAGCCTACATGTGATTTCGAAGGGAAAGTAGGTAGCATCTAAATTTCTTGATGAAGCCAGTTGTTAGCAACAATGGTTGGAGTGCAACTGTTGGGTGGTGACGTTTGGTGTTGAGCATCTATAAAAATTGAACTGATGTGATTTAATAGATGGCTTATGCTTATATGATTGTGGAATTGTCGGATGAAAGTATGTCTATGATGAAAGGTTTTGGTATAACCTTTTAAATTGTGTAGTAGATTCCTCTCTAAAAAAAGTAAAGTGGCTATTGTAGTGAGGTTGTAAGATTTTGGTCAACTCTTAATTTGAGAATGAGATGGTACTAGTAGTATGGAACTATTTGGTGAGCTCTTGGGGGCTTTATAATAAAAAAGAGTTGACGATAAAGGTTCTTGTTAAGAGTGTATTATTCTTGATGTTAGTAAGGTAGTCTGCAAAGGATTGTGACTTGTGGGGTGGTGATGATTCTTTTAGAAAGAAAATAATCTGACCGCCTCTCGTAATATCGGTTAAATAAAAAGTTTAGAGTTTTACATTCGTGAACTTTTGGTAGTTCATGATTAATGTGATTGGTTTTAAAGGCACTTCTTCTTTCGGTTGGCAAGTATTGTTGTAATCAAAGAAAATTATTTTCTTTGTTAAAGAAAAAAAGTGTAGTAGAAGTAATTCAGGTTGGGGTTGAGTTTTGTAGCTTGCAACTTATTAAAGTGTGTTTAACATTTTGGTTATTGCCGCTTAAGAGTTTCTTGAGTTTCAATGGCAATATTTTATTTTTATTCGTTGAGGTTTGAAAATTTTCTTCTTGCGGGACGTGTGCCCCCAACTATGGTCTCGTCTTTTGTTTTTTTCGAGATCACTGTTATTTGACTATTTCTTTTTGTCTTGTGTTTACTGCGAAAGGTAAATGATTTTTCTATGTGCTGAAAATTGTTTTATTTGCCTCTACTTTTGAAAAATATATAAAAATAATCAATTTGTTTTACAAAACCTTATAGAGTATATAGTGGCTACTGGTTAATAGAGTTCAAGTATATGATATTGTGAGACCTTGGGTTGCAAGTTATTTGAGGAGCGTTGGAGGATGAATTGATCTCATGAAAGAATTCTTGGAGAGAAATTGATTTAAATGGAATAATTGTCGTTGAAATAAAAATGATTAGTGTCACAACTAGTGGAACCCAAAGCGAATTTGTGGATATCATGGGGATATGCTCCAGATCTTAGGATGATGTGACAATTAGCAATGGCGTTAAAGGTTTGTTGTTTCACATATTTTCGGCAAAGAATTAGAATTTGTCGGGCTATTAGCGGTCGGCCAAGCTACCCACTGGCGGTCGGGCCGGCCGATGTGATCCGACGGCCATAGTGGCGGTCGGACCGGCAATTTCAGAAAGTGGTGTTTTGAGCTGGGCCAAAAATAGAGAGTGTAGGCAAGAGAGGGGATTCTATTGCACTTGGTCCCATAATTTTTGGAGTCTCCAGTCAAAAGTTCTATTCGTTTGAAAATTCCAAAAGGTTTCGGTTTTTCAGAGGATAAATTTGGCTAAGTCCCAACTGGCGGTCTGACCGGCCAATAGGTGGCGTTCAGACCGACCAGGGTTGGCGGTCAGACCGGCCATGGGGCGATCGACGGTTTCACTGGATCGTCGTCGCCGTGGCGACAATGTTCGGTTGTTAGGTCAAAGTCATGAGTTTCAGTGCATATGTGTTGCATGATGCATGTTTTGACTAACATGGGTCAAGTTGTGAAGAACTTGTTCCCGGATTCGGTTTACTTGTCTATTGTTGTGCAGGTTGCTTGGTGGTCAACGACGGTCAATGGCGAGGATGATCGGGACTAGGCTTGGAGAGCGAGGTCGAGCGATCGGCGATCTTCGGGTGAGTCAATGAACTCAAGCGTGGTGCAACATGGACAAGGATGACCTATTTGCTAATCCGCGGCGCAAGATGGCGCAAGGTGTAGCTAATTAGGTCAAGAGGAGATAAAGACAGCGCATTAAAATACGTGCGTGTGTGACCCGTTTGTTTTGGGCCTTAACGGGAGCCCAATTGAGTCAAACTTCTAGAAGGTCTAAGCTTCCACTATAAATAGAGGAGGGTGGTGGCTGCCCCCTCTCTCTCGCCTCTTTTATCGTTTGAAACCCTAATTTGCTTAGGGAGAGGTTTTGTGGAGGTTAGGGTTCTAGAGAGTTTTGATTTAATTTCGTGCTCATAGATTGAGCTTTGTCCTCCATTGATGGAGATACTGTAATCTCAAATCATATCAAATCAATCCAAGGAAAGATTGATCAAAGTTTTATCTCTTTGCTTTCCTTCTCTCTATTTGATGATTTTGAGTCTTTCTTTGTTCCGCGAGTTTTTGATTGAATTCTTCGCGTGATCTAGCTTGCTATGACATGTGGGAACATATCTAGGATCATCTTGATCATCAATCACCCACGAGCAAGATTTTGGATCTAGTTTTCGTTTTGACTCGGTTTTGAACCCTTCTCTTGTCAAACGGAAAAGGATCATAATTCTTCCAAGAATTTTTATAATATTTGATTGGAATAGGTTCCTGACATAATATTGAAGGTGTGTTCCAGGTTTCATCAAGTTTGGAGTTGTAGATCAAAAGTTACATCTATTTGCAACTTCGCTCATCGGGGTGTTCATTCTGTTCTTCAGGCCGGCGTTCAGATCAGACTGCCAAGGCCACCGGTCTGACCGCCAGGGGTCAGCGGTCAGACCACCAATGACCTAGCGGTCCGACCGCCCATTATCTGGTTCTCTTTAGTCTTTATTGATTTTAGTTGTTTTGCCTAGGGGGTTAAATTGGATTCAATATTAGTCTTCCGCTGTACCGATATACTGATCTTCATAGCTTCCATAACTACTGGAGTAAGTGTGCTCCTATTCAACCCCCCCTCTAGTCGCCTTTTCGGTCCAACAGAATTATTATCCAAGAACCTTCGTTCATGCTAGAATGTTGGGATTATCGAAAGTATGATAATCTTGATCGATTTATCAGAGTACCGCGATTGGGTAATTTGCCAAGTTGTGTAGGCAAAAATATGATGGTGTAATTTAATGAGAGTAGGATTAGCAAAGTAATCTAATCATAATGTCAATTAATGGGTTAGTAGGGAGTGTTGAGATGTCGGCAGGTATACTCTGGCTTTAGTGAATGAATCCGAGGATTTCTCAATTTTTTATACGAGAAGTTGTTGTAGAAGCCTTGGAGGTTGAATTTAGGCTCTGTATTTTTATGCTAGAACCATGGTTGCCAATGAATATTTGTAAAAGTAGTAGAATAAGAGTGAATTCCGAATAGTGGGATGATCATTGATAATATCCTTTGGGTGTAGTAAATGGGAGTGGGTGATGTGAATTTCAAATTGATCATCCTTAACGGATTGAGGGATGTGATTGTGGGTGAAACCTATATTGAATTGCTTTGGGAATTATTTGTAAAAGTAATTCATTTGGTATAATTTGCAACTTTCCGTTGTTAGTTGTACCATGTTGATTTGTGGGTGTCAGAATGACCTACTTTTTATGTATTCTTACATAGCGCAAGAGGGTGCTTCCGACAGATGGTTTAATCTAAATTAAGTGAAACTTTAGCAGGCATGACTACTTTAGAATGGCGCATTATAAAGGCGTTGTGTTAATCACTTAATCGCGCACCTATGGAAGTGTGTGAAGCGGACATTATAAGTTGATTATCTTTTGTGGGTAAAGTTGTACAACCTCTGCAAGGTGTTGAACTATTCAAATAGTTGTGTCCATGGTCATGGACATGCTGAGCAAAGCCTTTCACGAATTAGACTTTGTTTTTGTTTTCAAAATGATGTATAAAACAGTTTATGACATGGATGGGTGTCCATGAGAAAATTATGGGTTGAAGCCTTGGGTTGGTGCTAGTGTTTTAGTTAGTGTTAGGTTAGTGCCTACACTAGTTTTATTAATTCGGTTAAAACTCAATTTTAGATATTGTAAAATTTGAGCTTTTGAACTTAGTTATTGTATTTAAAAATGTCAAATATTACTTTTGCACAAATAACCCTATAAGCCTTCCTTTGATAATATCCATGCATGTATTAACTCTGTTATGGGTGTAACTTGCGGAGTACATTTTTGTACTTGCCCTTGCTTAATAAAATATTATTCAGTAGAGAAGGACTTCGCACCTACAGAGGATTTCAACGACTAGGCCACTACCCGCTCGATTGCCTGCGGCAGATTAGCTGGGCTCTACTGCTTCTTCTTCGTTTTCCGCTGTATTTTAATTGTTGGCTCGTAAGCCTTTCTTGTAATAAACTCTGATATTTATTAATAAAGTTGTGTGAATTATAGATGTTACCATATTAGTTTGTTGTGTGCACTAGTTGTTGTTCCAGGGACTAGGTTTAGAATGCACAGAGGATTTGGAGGTGTAACTCCCTAATCCACTGCTAGTCCCACTTGTCCTAGGCTCAATACCTTTTAAGCTCGGTTAATTAGCGATAAACATCTCCTAATCACCTGGGCCCATTGGCAAAGAGAGTAGGAGAAGAGCAATAGAGCTACGTGCGGCCGAGCGCCATGGCGAGCTCGCTAGTGGCAAGGCAGGCATAGAGAGGCTCGGGGAATATGTAAAAATGGGTTCCCCGCTCGATGGTGATCCCACCAGGTGGTGGCGGGGGCTGGAGAGATGGTACAAGGTGGCGCTAGCTGGCGAGAAGTGGCAAGGTGCTTCGGGTCCGACATGGTTTTCATACCTGGAGGAAATCGGCAACGAATGGTGGTATGCATTGTCTTTAGGTGACGACTACGATGCGATAGGTAGAGGCTCGGGGACCAATGGACGGCGATACCCTTTCCTACGGTGGCACCATGGGCGGCCACGGTGAAGTCTATGCTACACTGGCTAATCTTCCGATTTACCACGCATAGAAGCACTAGGGGACTACTAGGAGCTCACCAAGGGTGTAGATGATGTCAGGGAAGGCAGGAGAAGAGTGTCGATGTTGATCAGTGGCGGCGCAGAGGTGGCTCATGATGCTAGCGTGTTATGGTATTGGAGATGCCTCAAGAAGGAGCGCATAAGATCCTAAGGTCCTAAGGATGATGTAGGAGCGAGGAATCGAACAGGGACTCACTAGAGTGACGGCGAACAGAAAAGGAATCGGCGACGACCAGTTTTGGGGAATAGCTTATTTCTGGTGATTCCCTGAGTTTGGGTCCACAGTGAGCAAGGAAGGAGCATTAGTAGAGTATGGAATGCGATATGACGCTGTTAGATAAGGTTCAAGCTCACCAGAGCGTCGAGAACGCGAAGGCCTAAAATAGGGTGTATACAGGAGGTGAAGATGATGGCACAATCACGCTACGGGGCTCCTGGAGCTGCATCAACCAAGAGGGAGTATTAGTGAGGTAAGGGACAGGTGGTGACGCAGGTGGTGAGGGCAAGGAAGCTCACTAGAGGTGGCAACGGTGTAGAGCTTGCTCATTGGCGTCGAGAATGAAGCTCTCGTTCTCGACGAACCAAGGAGCGAGAATCTCTGGTTCTTGGTCATAGGCGAGAATGGAGAGCTAGGGTGTTCGTGATGTGGTCAAAATCTTAAGTACGATTGAGATTGGCGTGATAATGGCAACGAGAAAATGGTTGTTACTCAAGAACTCACGGACGCTCTCTTGCGTCTCCGCCAGCACGGGAAAAAGGAAACATCATGGGCGGTGGGAGGCATGGGTGTGGGGATGTACCACGCAGGTAGACGCACCGAGGCAGGTGGAGTGTGAAACGTTGGTCGGTGATAGTGAGCCGAGGGCAGAGCAGATGCGATACAGGCGTGCTAGCGCACGAGCGTGGCGAGAGGTGGACGAAGACATCTGATGGGTGGGGCCACGACATCAGCGAGAGAGGACCGGGGTTGGTTGCGAAATTGGGCCATGGTAGGTACGGCCCAACGGCGAGAGGGAAATTCAAAATGGCATTTGAGTTTTTCCAAAACTGACTGAATGATTCTAAAAATTTTGTACTTGGCAAACAGTGTTCAAAATTTATGAAAATTATTGTGGGGAATTATGACACCGTGTAGTTTCTTGCATAAAATTTTTAGGTTTTTATTTAATCTATGATTTTTCTCAAAAATTCTTCTAAGTTGTTACATTCATATAAATGCATTGTTGTTTTTTATGAAAATTTTCAAAACATGTTCAAATAATGTTTCCTACATGCAAACATGCCCAAAATTATTCTATCACTTATTTTCATTATATTTTCCCATAATTAGGATTTTGGGGATGTTACAAAATACAAGAATTTAAATCTTAGGTTCAAAACTATCGAAGGGGGTACTTTCCTTGCTAAGGTTGCTCTAAGTGTGGGGGTGCTTGATCGTCATTAAACCCATTCGTGATTCTAACGTCTATTCGAAAGAACCGAAAAAACCAAAAATAAATAAATTCAACAGTAATAACATTCAAATTTTTTTGCATATTTAGGAACATCATTATTTTAGATGAATTTATAAAAATATTCATTCCATTTGGAGTTCATATGCAAAAGTTATAATAATTTGAATTTGGTTCAGTTTGAAAATTCAAGAAAAATAGAAAAGTGATGATGTTGAAGGCGTAATTTTTCAAAATTACGATTTTTAATAGGGAAGACGTATTCCAATTGAACTGAAAGCGGCTTAACTATTTTTAAATTTTTCTAAAAATCAATTTCTTACATGTGAGTCGTAAATGTCAGTCTCTCTTGTTTTAAATCATGCTTTAACTGAGAAAAACAGTAAACGGTTCCACATGTCGGTGACTCATTAGTTACTAACTAAGTAATTAACCTTAACCAAATTTTATCTCGAATTAAGCTTTGACAAGTGGGGTCCACATGTCGTTCTCTCGGGGTTTAATACATTTAAGAGTGAGCAGGTCCCACAGGTCAATGGCGTGGTTTCTAAAACTCATTCAAATTAGATTTCTCATTAATTAATCGATCGGTCCCACATATCATCGACTTAACACTTTTAACTATTTTCATCAGCGCAAATCTAATCCTAATCCGCGAGTGGGGCCCACTAGTCAAGAGGGAGAGCAGGGGAGGAGAGGCGAGGCCGGCCATGGCCGAGCTTGTTCCTGAGTTCACCGATGGTGAGGCAGGCACAGGAGGCATTGGGAGCTCAGGAATGGGATGTGGAGGTCAGGTGATGCTAGGGATAGTAATAACGGCCAGAGAGGTGGATGGAGGCGGCATTACGGTGGCGAGAAGCAGTAGAGGCGCTCGGGCTCGCGACAAACCCCGTGAAGGAGGCAATCTCTCGCCTTGCAACTAAGCGCGCTGGACTCAGGGTAATACCCCGAAGGTGATTCGGCTTATTAGAAGAAGTTTCGGAAGAGGGAGCTAATCGAAAAACCAGAATCATCTTTTCACCGGGGGGTTTTCTGTGATTTCACGGCAACCTGGGCCTGGGCCACAGCCCAGGAGGGGCCCATGTGGTGGCTGGCCATAAGGGGAGGGTTCCCACCCCCAAACCCTAAACTCCACATTTCTCTCCCCCTCCCCCCCTTTGGAGCCGCCGTCACCTTTCCCCATTGCTGTGCGCCGCCTTGTACATCGATTTTGGGTAAGATGCGTTCGTTTTCTGTCCTGTCCATCTCTTAGAAAGTTGTAGGTATTGTTCTTAGCTTTCCATAGCCACCGAGATCACGTGATTCGGCCTTACGGTTTAGGAGATATGATATTTTTAGTGCGTGCTGTTCTGTCTGTCTAACGAGAAGGATCTGTCGGCTTGATCCTAGGTTTTGATTTAGTTAGAGGCATTTCCAGAACCTCCACCCAAATAAGTTATTGTAGCCCTTTAAATTATATTTCAAAGCTGATAAAGATCATCTCCATTGGATCTGTTTAATGAAAGTTATGATATTTTCTTTACCACTGTTCTGAATTCTGGGCAGATAAATGTTAGCGTTTTCATCTATTGTTTCGACTACTGTAGAGGCCGAATCTGGGGTTTTTCCCTTCTAGAGTTTTATTCCTGGGAACGTTAGCTTTCTTTTGGAATCAAGATCAGGAAAATCCGATCTGTAGTTTGGGAGATATGAAGTTTTGATTGCGATCTGTTCAGTCTGACTAAAAACTGGGGTCAGTAGGTTTGTCCCTCGGTTTTGTTCAAATTAGGGGCCGAATTAGAACCTTCACCCAACTAAGTTATTGTAGTTATCGAATTTATCTTTCCAAGTTGATAAGGATCATTCTCATTGGATCAGTAGGCTAAAAGTTACGCCGTTTTCTTTATTACTGATCTGTATTCTGGACAGACGTAGATGGGTTGTGTTTAACTGATAATTAGCCCTCTGTTTTGGCCGAATCAGGGGATTCCATCAACTAATGTTTTGTAGCCTGATCAGTTAAGAATCAGTGAGCACTGGTTTCATGTCTTTTAGAGTTACAGAAAATTAATGGTGAATTTTCTCGTACGACTGCCAGAAGTTAGGTAATCTGGACTTTTTGTGTAGAGGATCAAATTGAACCTTTTGTTTGGTTGGTTTGGTTAGAGATTGTGGGAGGGCACGTGTAGCACTGTCGTGCTCAGTTGTCCTCATATCGATCATTTTATATTGTAGGCGGTGAAGCGGTGAGTGGAGGGGTACCTCAGTTACCTCCCAAACCGTCGCAGTTGTAGCGAACAAGTAACTTGTATACTATGATTGATGCATTATGTGATGTGTGAATGAATGATTATATTTGTCCGTATTTGTAGATGAATGCCATGTGTATCTTTTCATTTATGAGTACTATTCAATCTTGCCATGGGATCACATCATGACATGCATAAATTACCTTTGTAAGACCCATCAATTCCGGTATGGGCTTGAAAATCCCATCAATTCGAGAATGGATGCGTGAGTCCACCATTCCAATGTGGGCCACATTACGTGAGTCCACCATTCCAATGTGGGCCACGTTGAATGGCCGTATGAAACGTTCTTCATACGGTTACTTTAAGTGAACACCGACGGGTGTTTCACTCGCTATAACTTGATATATCTTTGCGATATGTCCAATTCCTTCAATGCATCATTTCACTTCATCCATTCATAAAGTTGTTTCCAATCAATGTTCAAGTTATGATTGTGATAAATTGTTCATGGTATGTTTGATTGTTACATATAAGTACTTGCTGAGTCTTTGACTCATTCTTGCTTTGTTGTTTTATTTAGGTAAATGACAAGGAAGAATGATCTCGTGGAGGGTAGTTCAACACGATGAACTCACTACCATAATCCAAATATTTTGAGAACTTTTATTGTCGTTATTTATGTCTTGTGTTGAATTGTAATAAGCCATTTTGGTCATAACTACCGTATCCCTCTGAATTGTTTATTTCCATTCCGTTGATTAAACTTGATGATGAATCCTTGTTTCCGTATATCCTTATTAACTCCTTCACCTTGTCATGCGTTTTGATGTTATTATTCTAAAGAGTAGTGATTGTAGGTGACATCTTAACTTCCTTATAGTCAGGGTGTTACACTCAGGGGGCTAATGCGACGCTAGCAGGCTGGCCCGATGACATGCAGCCACGGCGGCGCCATGGACGACATCGATGACAATTGCGTAAATGCCTTGCTTGAGCTAAATTGAAGTGTGCTTATGCATCAGTAGCTTACCACGATCACTAGGGTGGTGTTGATGATGTCAGGGATGGCGTGGGGCGACTAGACGATGGTGAACAAAGACAGCGGTGTCAGTCTACACAGTGATGGCATGCTACTGGATGAAGAAGCTACAAGGAGCCATGCATTAGCTCATTGGTATGCTAAGGATGGTTAAGACGCAAGTAACTGACCGAGACTTAACGGTATGCGAGATACGATGAAAATGGCGACAACGATAGAAAATGGAGAAGATGACAAGGATCCAAGGATTTCCTACAGAATGCACAACATTAAGAAGGGGAATGAATCATTAGGGCATGAAACACATGATGACGTGGTTATATGGGACTCAAACTCACTAGAACGGTGAGGACACGATGGCTTGGATCGGTGCACGCATCGGAGATGAAGACGACGACTTAGCCTTGACGCCACAAGGCTCCAGCTGTTAGAACAAGCACGAGAGAGGAATGAGTAAAGCTCTAGGAGCAAAGTGACGTGCGTGTCGTGGGAATAGGTGCTCACCAGAGATGGCGGCGGGGTGGAGCATGCTTACTGGTGTCGAGAACGACGCTTGTGTTCCAGTAGAACCAAGGAGCGAGAAGCTCTAGTTTTCTCAAAAATGGAACATGGGTGTGCTGAGGAAGAAGATGACATGGTCGGTGGTTTAAGTACTAAAGAGAAGTGCATGAGATGAGCGGCGAGAAAAGGACGGGCACAGAGAGAACTCGAGGGCGTGCTCACGTTCTCCGCCCGATCGGGAAAAGGGGCCACCAGCGGGGTCGTTGGCACATGTAGAGACATGATCGGGCCTGGCGGAGTTAGTGGTGCATAGGGTGTGAAAATCGGTGGCGGTTTGTCACATTCAGGCGGACGAGAAGAAGCTGGCGCGACGTTGGTGGCGATGGCGGCGTGGTCGAAGAAGGTACCTCGCGTGCGGGCCCAGCACATCAGCGAGAGAGGGAGCGAGGCGGGCTGAGCTGGGCTGTGTTCGAGTGAAAGCATTTGGTCGCGGCAGGCTCTCGACCCAAAAGGCGAGTGGGAAAAAGAAAAGAGTTCAAAATATGAGGAATTTCTAAATATAGCAAACGAGTTCCAAAAATCATTAAAGTATTCTAGAAACTCCAGACACGGTGTAGTTTTTTTTGTGTAATTTGTACATAAATTTGTCTGTCTTGTACTTTTCTAGAAAATTCTTTTAAGGTCACTATTTGCATGCAATTGAAATAATTAATTTAATAAAAATTCAAAAACATGCTCAAAATAATTAAACAATTATTCTTAGTACAATAAACTTGATTTTGAATTTTTGGGATGTTACACCATTACCTTTTCTTCGCCGCCCACAACCTGGACAACGGTAGTGTAGATTTGAAAAAAAATTCTGAATGAATTTGGGTTCTCAAGCCAATTGACATCTCTTAGCTCGGGTGAGAAAGCCTTGCACCCTGTGTAAAGTCCCAATCATGGACGTACATTTTGACCTTAATCATAATTATTAGGGGAACGAGGTCATCTACGACCACGGTTAGGGCACTCACCTAGGCCCAATCTGTTAAATACGTTATGTCGGGGAAGCATCTTCTTGACAAATATTACCATCATGATGATGACATCTAGAATCAGATTGCCCTGTTCTAGAACTATTTGAGCTCTTGATGGTAGTGAGAGGCTTTCCACTTCGACAATGACCTCATGTAGGTCGGCAGCTAGTGAACGAATGACCAAAAGGTCTTGTTCACTATCATTTCCCTTTGGGTGGTTGACAATTGTACTCGAGAGTATTCTTACTCTATCAATAGGAGTTTCTGCTGGTGAGGGTGATGGTAAAATATTAAGATCCCTTACAGCCATCCTTGGAGTGACCTAGGGTGTGATCGGTGGACAATGTTCACCACTCGTGTTGAAAACAGTTCTTCTAGACCCCCTGGCGTGCTATCTTGGTATTGGCGACAAGCCTCCCCCATTGCCTTTTGCTTGATTGCGTGAATCGATGGTGTTGCTCCTGTGCCAAACATTCGGCTTGTTCCTGGGCCTCACGTTGCTCACGTGTTGCCCATTTTTCGTCGGTCTCGTTGGCATTGATGACTGCCCATTCATGAAATTCAGAGCAGAGAGGGGGTGAAAACGTCCCATCCTCATGAGAGTAGGGGTAGTAGTTGAGACCTTAGAGTTGATGGAGTAGATGCTTTGGAGACAATTCTTACATCGCCTCATCATAGTCTTCATCATCGAGATTGTCATGAAATGTCATGGCACTGGTATCATGGTCAATTGTCTCTCGATTTGAGACAGAAGTTGGAACATAGTCACTCTCGGAATTTCTTGAGAGTGGATTTGACGTTCCGACGACCTTACTCCCAACGGATTGGTTTGAGAGCAGTGAAGATTTCTTCTCTGGAATGTACTCATCGAAGAAGTGCACTTGCACGCCTCCTCAGGGGTGTAGCGTTCCGACCACCTTACTCCCAACGGATTGGTTTGAGAGCAGTGAAGATTTCTTCTCTGGAATGTACTCATCGAAGAAGTGCACTTGCACGCCTCCTCAGGGGTGTAGTCCTCCATCGTGAGGTGGGCTTAGTCGTCGAGATCGAAGGAATTCTCTTCATAGTCCATCGGTGAGGCCATGAGGACATCATAGTGATGAAACCTTCAGATTGAGAGGGTGATCTTCATATTGATGGTGCCCTCCTTCTAGCGCCACTTTGTCGATGATCGAATACAGGGTTCCCTATCAAACTTGCTCGGAAAAGTAATGTGAAAATGCTATCAAATGAAGACCATATATTGTTGTGGACACACTGAGTGTTTGTATGAGAATACAGAAGGTATTACAAAATGATCGTAATGATCGTGACTAAAAGAGTAATGCTATTTCTAATGCTCTATCTGATTATGCTATCAGTTATTAATCTACGTTACAGAGAACGTGGGTTACCCCCTTATAATATTTGAAGCGGTGGTAGTTAATGCCGCTAAAGACGCCTCTAATCTTCACATACGTTCGCCCAGGGAGTCTTGAGCTGTCGCGTCCATTGGTCAACTATTGTAAGTTGCCAAATGCACCAAAAATCGCCTTCCCCAGCCACGTGGGTAACTGTTGGTATCTCCCAACCAGTTTGCTGGTTCGGTATTGTCCAAAGCTGTATAGCTGGTCGTCCATGACCTAAAACTGGTCGTCGACTAGTTTGGTCATAATAAAGGGAATTAAACTTCCTTTATAAACTAGTTGTTGGCTCATAACCGTAATATAGCGGGCCTATATTAAGTGGGCCTTCTTTGATAGGAATTTTGACTTTGACCGAAAAAGGTTGACCTAGTAAAGAACCCATATCAGTGACTTCTACATTTTGTAACTGTAAATTCCTGAGTCTTATGCCTCGTAGTTCCATTAGATATTAAAGTTATTCATATTTTACCTCAGTTATCCCAGTCTACTTACGAGTGAATAACACATGCTAGTTATATAACTATTGTGCTATTATAACTGATTATTAATTTTGAAATGATAACTCTTGCATTTTAGGTAGGTGATAAGAGTTTTTTTTTTCTTTGCCTTTGTTTGGGTTCACAAACCCAAAAGCTTTGTGAGCTTCAGAATGGTGCACTACTACAGAACAGACCTTTGGTCCCGGGCCTAAAGGGCCTCTAGTCCCGGTTATAGAGCCGGGACTAGGAAATCGAGGACTAAATGTCTCACCTTTAGTCCGGGTCCCGAGCAGGGACTAAAAACCGACAACTAGTCGGTTGGTAATACCAACAGCAGGGACTAAAATCCATTGACTGGTGAGCCACGAGGATGGCCCTTTTAATCCGGTTAGTATTACCAAGGGACTAAAGGTTTTTTTTCTTTTTGTTTCCATTTCAATTCATTATTGATTTTGGTTTTAAAATTACATTAGGTTTTCAAATCGTATTCTTATTTGCTAATATATGTATCGCCCACATATAATTTAGTTTGGAACATTATTACACACAAATAAAGTATGAAACTATATATATTATGGAGCTATATATATGTATAATATATATATATATATGCACATAAAATTTACAACATTATTCATGCATCCTTGGTATTTACAACACAAATGTTGTCCTCCACTTAAATGTCATACAAATGTTAGTCTGGTTTGGCTTCAATTGTTCATACAGGTTAAAGTAGAACTCGGTCGGTGCGGGCTTGAGGACATGCTCATTAAGAAATCTGCGATTGTCTCTTGAATTCTGTGAGGCGGTCCATATCCAACACTGTTCCTTCAACCATATCTCCTTCAATTTGCATTAAATGAAAGAAGTATTAATATACATAAGATTTATTTAATAGCAACAAATAAATAAAATGGATTTATTATATATACTTATTACGTACTTTACGCATCTGTAGATGGGTTCTTTTGCATACACCATGAGGAACTTCATAAGCGTAGTATCCACACAAATTGTTGCACGGTGGTGTAGTAGAACCCACTGCATGCGATATAAAAGATTACTCTCGTCATCCGTGCGTGGTGAAGCATGATAAGGTAAAGATGCGGGAGCTAGTACAACTTACATCCGATCGGTGTGGATCGGAAGTGGCGCTTTGGATCCGGACGGTGTATTGAACGAACCAAGCCCAAACCCACCCAATAATTGGATCGTTAATTAACTATTGCGAGTTAAAGAGCGAGAATAAATATTTAAAGATCGAAGTTACCTGGATAATGTCTATCATATCTTGGTAATCTTCTGCGGTTTTCTCAACGAGTCATAGATTAGCAAATGACCGTCGGAGAGATCGAAGACAATCGTTATCGATGAAAATTGCATTTGTTTATAGAGTCAACATATATATCTTTATGTTGGATTGAGTAAGTAAAGTAAAATGTGCACACGATAACAACACTCACCCAAAGTTGTAGGGAAGAGTATAAATCTTTTGTTCTTTTGGTTGATCAAGAACCTCAGGAAATTCCTCTCCGTTTGAGGTCTCCATTGATCGTAGGGAGTGTTTGGGTCCTTGAATACGATATATGGATCAACGAAACCAATGTTCTTGTCGTTTCTCGTGTGAGGTCTCTCATCATGTCTCTGCATATGTATAGACATGCTAGCTAGTGTGAGGATAATTACTTATACATATACATATGCTAGAGTGAGATTATTAAAAGAAAGAATCACGTCTGAGACAAAAGCGGTGATGAGAGATTTGTCTAGAGCGTTCATGTGGCATAGTGGTGTAACTCATTAAAGCGAACCATTATAATGTCATCGCCACGGAAGTAATGATGGTTTCTAATTTTAGCGCAAATATAGTCATCCGCTTTTACTGCGACACGCCGCCATGTACCACTTGTTTAACAAGTACATTTGTGTCTGAAGTTCCATGAGCTTCTCGGGTTGTATAGACTCTTGCCATATACATATTCCTTCTTCCAATGATCAACTTAGGAGCACTTTTGATGTGTGCTCGCCGAGCATTGGGAAATGCTTAGACCGATTTCATGAAAAATTCATCAAGTTGATCCAAATGCACATTTCGTATATCTGTTCTATGCGTTCGTGTTTGAACCATATTCATTCCCAATAACTAGCGGGGGGCGATTGTTGTGATTGTTCCCATTTGTGCAACACCCTTCCGTGCTCTCTTCTCTTTCTTCTTCGCCTCCTCAATTGACTTGGTGAGAGTGCGGTCATAGTCCGATAGTGGCGAATCCTTACGAGCATGGCGTAACTTTTACGGTGGCGTCCACCCTTTGCCTTAGAACTTACGGGCGTCGAAGAAGTGCGGCTTCTCGAGTTTCGCCGCTTCACTTTTAGCCTTGACTTTCGCGAAGAAAGCTGTCCACATCTGTTTTCACGAAGCATCTATTTCCTCGGCGGTCTTCTCATAGGAAAGTTTCGTCGTCTTAGAAATATTTGGTGTTCTCCACGAGGCTTTCTTCTTGGCGGCGGGGGGCGGCGCCGCCGTTGTGGGGTGCGCCTCTTCTTTGGCGAGGCGGCGGTGGCGGCGTTGGAGCCGCCGTGGAAGCGATGGAGCGGCGGTGTCGGCGTTGGAGCCCACCGTGGAAGCGATGGAGCGGCGGTGGCGGCGTTGGAGCCCACCGTGGAGGCGATGGGGCGATGGCGGCGTTGGAGCCCGCCGTGGAGGCGATGGGGCGGCGGTGTCGGCGTTGGAGCCCGCCGTGGAGGCGATGGAGCGGCGGTGGCGGCGTTGGAGCCCACCGTGGAGGCGATGGGGCGATGGCGGCGTTGGAGCCCGCCGTGGAGGCGATGGGCGGCGGTGTCGGCGTTGGAGCCCGCCGTGGAGGCGATGGGGCGGTGGGGATGCGGCCGTGTCTTCCACTTCATTGTCATCGCCGCAACACTTTGTGACCGGTGGTGAATGGATAATTGGACTTAGGTTGGGGAGGTTCTGTTTGTGAAAACAACGTGGTATGAGTAAACCGTTATTTAAGCCAATACATAATTAGTGAAAAAATGGTTCGTTCACTTTCATCCGCACCTAGGGTTAAGTTGTTGAGGAGGAGGAGGTGGCGCCCTAGGAATAATGATATAGCGCTTGCGCCAACATATGAATGTCTTCTCCGCTTCTCCTAAAGTCTTCTCCCATCACCTCCTTCAATGTCAAGAGGCACATTGCTATTACCTTTCACAACTCTATCCACCGAGGGGCTAGCATATCCGGAGGTATTAATGCCCCATGGCATCTTGGTGTCTTCATAGGGTCGTCGAGATACAACACCGATAGCCACCATGGTGTGGCATTCCCCTCGGAATGTGCGGCTCACATGTCGTGAGAGGATCGGTGATGTCATCCACGGGAAGCGCAGACCTGCGTCATCTTGAATCACTTGGCACCTCAGTGGAAGCGCAGCCTTTTCAAGCGATTAGGGGGTGATGTTGACTCCGGCTCGATGCGCGTTTGCCTTTGGATGGAACTTCTCGCTATCTGCACTTGCCTTTTGATTTCCGCATTCATTTTGGCTTCAAGTGTTTTTCTCGCTCTACTGCTTCACGAGCCACTTCCCGTGACTCAAGAACCATTTCCTCCATCCTGCGCATCCGCTCTGCCTCCTCGTACTTCTTTCTCTGGCGGCTTCTATAGGTGGCTTTGTCTTTAGGAAAGCATGCTCCCGACACCTCCCATAGCCTCTTGTTCGCCCAGTGTGTGATACTCTCCAGGCGTATGTCGGCTCATCCTTATCTCTGTTGGTGCCACTGCCACTCTCGGTAAGCCTCGAGCATAAGCAAATCTTTGCTTTGCTCTTTGGAGTTTTGCGCCATACACTATCTTTCCGGTCTCTAGGTCGAGCTTCCCCATGACCGAAAAACCAATACTTGCGCTTTCGGGCAGTTGATTGATTCTGGTTCGATCCCCTTGGCAAGAATCTCCCGTTCCATTCTTTCCCACTTAGGAATGGCACTCCTGTAGCCACCTGATCCCAAGTGATGGTGGTATTGCTTTTGTCGGGCATTCTGTTGGTTCCTTCTCACCCGTGCCTCACCCTCTTAGATGTCTTGGGCGTACAAACTCATCCCAAAAGCGGCCTCAACTTGCGTAGGCCTTAGTGTTGAAATCTGGCGTCAGGTTCTTCATGATAAATGTGTTGTACAATTTCTTCTTCCAACACTGGAATTGTGTGGCCATCTTCTTCATAGCCCGGTTCCTAACTCTCTCCTTCAAAGCTTCATCTTACATATCGGCGAAATGTTGAAGGACATCTTGCCAAACTAGTGCCTTGTCACGATCAGAGACAAAACTAATATGAGGAGCAACTTTCTTTTGCTTCCATTCACGAGCATTGATCGGGATCCTGTCCCTTACAAGGTACCCACGATGGTGACAAATTTACGTGCATGTGGTCCAAGTACTTTGCACTGTATCCTCCTCGAATTCGAGAGAATGAACCGACCCTCAACGGCTTCTTGGGCCTCGTACATTTCTACTCTTCCCGTTGTTGTCGTCGATCCGAGAGGGCTACGAATGTAGAAACACAAAGATTTAAATAAATATATTTACACGACAAATGAAATTATTCGAATTTCATGTATACATAAGAGATTGTAGATAGACCTCGCTTGACATTGTCTTGCTCATCTTCATAATCGGCAAAATCTTGACTCCGTCATCTACTTCTTGATTGTTTTCATCACCTTGAATTGGGCACCTTGTAAGGCGTCATTGTTGATAATTTCCATCATGGCATCGTCCATGTTGTCATTCGGTCGGCCATTTACGCAAATATATGTGTAGGGCGTTAGAGCGGTTCGTGCTTTGTATTATCCGCAATGGACATTGTCAAAACTTCTTGTCCACAGATGTGGCATTACTTGTCGAAGACCTATGGAATGATCCTAACTCGTTAAAGCATCCTTTTTTGAGAATATATGTTTCACCGGTACAATTTGAAGCTACAAAGTGTAAAGTACTCAAGCAGATCATGTGCTAACCAACATGTTCACATAATAAACATGCGACATTGAGATACTTTGATTGAATGAGCGTGAGTCATCAAGCGTTACTCATGCTTTTGTGTCAAAAATTTAGCCATGACAATGATTTCACATTTTAGTTGAAATGTTTGAATCACATGGGCTAGCACGTGAGGAGTATCAGTCAATGACACTTCTCAATATCCACAAACATAACACTTCTAAAAACATGAAAAATGCCAATCATGGTAATTAGAATCGATCTCTTATTTGCGCAATTCTTCTCGTATTTGAGCAATTATGGACTTTAATCGTTGTCAACACATCCTGGTACTGTCCAGGACAACATGGCATGCACATATGTTACTTCCACAAACACAAGAGCACTCAACTTAATTTATACAATAATCTCCAGAATAGTGCATACAAGAATTCCTTGAGAATTCATATATCGTAATGTACACAGAAAGATCCATACATCAGAATGTATAATGTAGCTAGACAAAGCGATAGATTGCTCAATCATGAATTCAACGAAAGATCCATACATCCATTTACGAACTACTACATTTCGAATCAATAATCCGAATCTGAGACATTTATGAATCCATGTACCTACACAAAATCATGCATTGCTCAATCACAAAATTCATACAACACGAAACCGATCCACGGGGCATCGGGGAGGGGGCTCAGTGCAGGGGCGGCTCGGGTGCACGGGGAGAAAGCTAGGGCACGGGGAGAAGGGGGAGGCTCACCGAGCGGTGGAGGAGTGCCGAGGAGGCCGCGATGGAGCCACAGGCGGCGGGAGGAGCTTAGCGGCGTCTTGGAGCGAGGAGGCGGCGCGAGGAGGCGGCGAGGAGGCGGAAGGGGTGGAAGAAGGAAGAAGCCACTGGTGCTTAGAAATATCGAGGGGCCTTTAGTCGGCGGTATTACCAGCGGGACTAAGACCTTTAGTCCCGGTAGTAATGTCTGGACGGGACTAAAGGTGAACCTTTAGTCGGCGGTATTACCAACCAGGGACTAAAGACCTTAGTCCCGGGTGGTAATACGGACCGGGACTAAAGGTGGACCTTTAGTCCCGGGTAGTTCCACGCCGGGACTAAAGGTCTTCTTGTGATTACATATTTTCCGCCACATTTTTCACCTTTAGTCGAGGCGTAATCTGGATGGGACGAAAGGTCCCCACTATTCGATTCCGCCAGTTTTCACAGTTTGGGTTTTGTATTAAGTTTATTTGTATAAATATGCTAATTCTTGTTAAATGCATAGTAAATTAAATACTAGGCATAAATTTTTAAAAATAATAGTTGCATTTCCTTTTATCTTATTGACATTTCAAGCGACTTTTATAGTGACCACAAGTTGGGAAGTGAAGAGCCAACTATAAACAAAATGAAGGGCTCAAACCAATAGTGGGAATTTCATTTGAAGGCATAAATACTTGCTAAAAAATTTCAAGTCATTTTACAGGTGGAGAAGACATGCTTCACAGAGGTACATGTGTCCTTTATCGAATAGGAATTTCATTTGAAGCGATAAAAACAAGAAAAATATGATAGAAACATCTGAAGTTACAATTATTACATAAAATCTCTAATACACACTATTTATTAAACATCACTATATATCAAGCGGGCACGATGGTGAACTTCTTCTTGACGTATGACCCTTGGTTATGATCATGCCGTAACCATGGAGTATCCTCGGCATTTAGCGAGGATGCTTGGGTCTTTGGTCTGCTTGAAGGCGGGATTCGGTCATCCCTTTCATAATCTTGACTTGTCGACTTGTCCTCAATTCCCACGATGTTTCTTTTCCTGAAAGAACTATGTGGCGTTTTGGCTCATTGGTTGATTTGTCGTAGTTTTCCCTCTCTTGGATTTTGTAGACATGTCTTTCACATAGAACACCGATTCACATCAGTGACAAGGACGAATGGTTCGTCTTTGTACCCAATATTGTTGAGGTCCTTTGTTGTCATTCCATACTCCTTGTCATTGTTACCCGCCTCGGTCATCTTCACCCATTGGCTTTGGAACAAAGGGACTTTAAAATTAGGTGCGTAGTCTAGTTCCCAAATCTCCTCTATCGGCCATAATATGTTTGCCTCTTTCCATTTGGGTGCTGTGGCATCTACGCCGACACCACTGTTTTGGTTCGTGCTTCTTTTATCTTGGGCTACGATTGTAAAATGTATTTCCATTTATCTCGTACCCTTTATGCGTGAGGATGTGCCACGATGGTTGCCTAGCCAACAAATACAATTGCTCATCAATATTGTCATCACCACGACATTCTTTTCGCAACCACCATTGAAAGTTTCCATGTGATGACGCCTAATCCAAGCTTCATTCTTCCACAGGCGGGATCGTAGGAACTCCTTGTGTACCTCGACATACGGCTCCACCACGGAGGAGTTTTGAAGAAGCGTGTAGTGCGCTTTATTGAAATAATCGTCCCCGCATCGATATATGTTTTCTTCCCTAGTGTTTCCTTTCCACTAAGTCTCCCCTCGTGTCGCGATTCGGGAACACCAATCGGGTCAAGGTCGGGAATGAAGTCAACACAGAACTCAATGACCTCCTCGTCCCGTAGCCCTTGGCGATGCTTCCTTCGGCCGAGCACGTTGGTGAACATATTTCTTGAGGACTCCATGAACCTCTCAAAGGGAACATGTTGTGTAGGAACACAGGACCGAGAATATTAATCTCCTTGACCGGGTGAACTAGGAGGTGTGTCATGATATTAAAGAAGGATGGAGGAACACCAACTCAAAGTCGACAAGACATTGAACCACATCATTACAGTAGAGTAGCTAGTTCCATTGGATTGATTGCCTTACGAGAAATTGCATTGAGGAATGCACATAGCTTCACGGTGGCGGACGTACATGTGGAGGTAGAATTCCTCTTAAAGCAACCGGAAGCAATTGCGTCATAAGCACGTGGCGATCATGGGACTTTAAGTGTAGGAATTTCTTCTCGGCACATTTATTATCGCTTTATATTGGAGGAGAATCGGATGGGACCTTGATCTTTGTTTAGGCATTCAAACATGCTTTCCTTCTCTTCTTTGCTAAGAGTGAAGCTAGCGGTCTTAAGTAATGGCGTCCATCGTCTCATTTTCTCGGATGCGAGTTGTCTCGTTCTTTCATGCGTTGCAAGTCTGTCGTGCTTCGAGTGAATCCTTAGACTTTCCATACACATCCATGAATCCTAGCGAGTTCACACAAAGATTCTTTGTCGGTGCATCACGTCGATCGCGTTGCGGACCTCTAGGACTTGCCAATAGGGTAGCTCCCAAAATATGGACTTCTTCTTCCACATGGGTGCGTGTCCCTTAGCATCTTCGAACAGGTTATTTGCCTTGTCCCTTTCAAAGACTACTTGCACATCCTTGACCATATCAAGTACATCCTCCCCAGTTCGGTTGCGAGGCTTTGTTCGGTGTTCTGCCTTACCGTTAAAATGCTTGCCTTTCTTTCTTAGTTGGTGATTCATAGGAAGAAAACGACGATGGCCAAGGTACACGACCTTTCGACATTTTTCCAAATATATCTTGTCAATGTCATCAAAACATTGTGTGCATGCATTGTATCCCTTGTTTATGCATCTGAAAGATTACTTAGAGCGGGCCAATCATTGATTATTACGAACAACAATGCTCGCAGTAGAAGTGTTCTGTTTGTACTCATCCCACACACGTACACTGGTTTGCTCCATAAAGAAGGAGTTCCTCAACTAATGGCCTCGGTAGACATCGATGTCGTTGCGGGTTGCCTCGGGCCTTGGATGAGCACCGGCATCATAATGAACTTCTGCTTCATGCATAACCATGGAGGAAGGTTGTAGATACATAGAGTAACAGGCCAAGTGCTATGACTAGTGCTCTGGTCCCCAAAAGGATTCATACCATCCGTACTTAAAGCGAACCTTAGGTTTCTTGCGTCATCTGCAAACTCAGAATTCTCTGTCTATTGCTCTCCTTTGGGACCCATCGGCGAGGTGTCTCAACATGTTGTCTACCTTACGGTCTTCTTTGTGCCATCGCGACAACTTTGCATGGTCCTTGTTTATGAGCAGACGTTTGTGCGTGGTATTATAGGAGCATACCACATAACCTTGGCGAGGATTTTCTTCTGGGGCGTTCTTCGCCCTCAACATCGCGAGGTCATCTCTTTGATCTTATACGCGACGCTTTGCATACGGGCATTCATCCAAATTCTCGTAGTCCTTGCCACGATACAGGATGCAGTCATTAGGACATGCATGTATCTTCTGGATTTCTAATCCCAAAGGGCCGACGACTGTTTTGCTTCGTACGTAGTGGCAGGCAATTCGTTAGGCTTGGAAGCATCTTTTTGGATCTTGATAATTGCCCAAATGCCTTGTCGGATACACCATTCATGCCTTCCATTGTAGCAACTCGATGTTGTACCCAACTTTTTGCCCATCTTGGCGGACGGGTATAGTAATTTCTTGTGATCCTCTAGCATGCGGTCAAACTTAGCCTTCTCCTTTTCACTTTCGCAATCTCTTTGTGCATCACGAATGACATCACCAAGAGCATCATCTTGGCGAGTGTGTCTTACGCTTTGCCTCTTCTTGACTTCGCCCATTGCGGTATCATCGAAGTCACCGTATTGAGCAATAATGTCGTTAGGGTCCAATTGTTCTTCTTCACCTTCTTCCATTATAACCTGGTTTCTCCGTGCTTGGTCCAACAAATATAGTTTGGCATGAAACCCGACTTCAACAAGTGTGAGTGAAGACTCCTTGAGCTAGAATATTCCTTCAAATTCTTACAGGGCACATGGACAAAGACATGAAACCATCCCGCTTGTTTGCCTCGGCCACTCTTAAGAAATAATGCACGCCATCAATGAACTCTTTGGGCGGCGATCGGCATTGTACATCCAATGGCGTGTCATAAATCTGCATTATATGACATATCACATAATTAAATTTCAAGTTTCAAATTTTTCCCGGATATTACACATGATAGAGAGGCTACCCAAAAATTACTTAATAATTAAATATTAAACTTATTTATTAAAACAAAATTAATATTTATTATTTTTACCCAAGAGGTTGGATCTGATAAGATAAGACTTATCTCATCAAACACCCTCAAAGCTTAACCTAACTAACACATGTAAAAGTCATTTTTCATTTATTTAAATAATTATTAAATAAGGTAAAAATAAAAGTCTTGATTGATCCCAAAATATTTGTACAGATAGTTCATAGCCTAATTAGATGGCAAAACAATTTTCAGAATTTTGGATCATTAATTTAGCCTACAAAATTCATGGAATAATAATTAAATAAATAAGCATAAAATAGGTATAAATTCAACTTTGTCCAAATAGTCTTAAAATTTTTATATGGACTGTTCACAGTATAACTTAGTGGAAAAACAAATTTCATGATTTTTGAAATTTATTGTGGCCTACAAAAATCATGAAAGTTCCATTTATGAATTAATTGGCAATTTTATAACATATAAAAATTATTCAAATTTCACATTTCATATTTTTCATAATGGACGGCGGGGTTAGCATCGAGGAGCTTACCGTGAACACGCCGGTGAATACGGTTGAGTGAATGAACAGCTCGGCGGTGGTGACAACGGCGGCGGCGTGTCCGGCGGCGCGACAGCGGCGTTCGGCTCTGTGATTTAACGCCAAGTGTTCTGTGATTTGACGCCAAAGCAGGAGTTTAAATAGAAGGACATTTAGTCGGTTGGTGTTACCACCGGGACTAAATGCCAACCTTAGTCGAGTTGGTACTACAATCGGGACTAAGATTTAGTCCCGGATTGTAGTACCAACCGGGACTAAAGGTTGGCATTTAGTCCCGGTTGGTAACACCAACCGGGACTAAATGTCCCTCCTGTAAAAGCCTGGCACCAGAGCCGTTGGGCAGGGGACTTTTAGTCCCGGTTGGTGTTATCAACCGGGACTAAAGATCTTTTTGGTCCCGGACGTAATTTTCTCCGAGACTATTGCCCATTTGGCAGTCCGACCAAAGGTCTGTTCTGTAGTAGTGGTGGTGTCTGGTGATTTTTAGTAGATTGGACACCTGTTGTGTTGTCTACTTTGTGGGGTTTGGAGATCCTAATTTTTTTGTTTGCTTAGATTCATAATTTTGTACTAATTTAGGTAGACTTGAGAGATATTGTGTTAATGTCTTTAAGTGGTTCACAAATCATATTGCTTTGTCTACGTTTCTATGTCATGGTTTTGTCTAGTTAGATTATATTGTAATTACTGTCATTGTTGTTGTAGGGTTAACCACTAGGATAGTTTTAGTGCTAGTACCTAGGTTTAATTTTCTTGTTAGTCTATGTTATCATTTTTATTGTAGGGTTCACCACTGTAATAGTTTCATTTTCTTTAGTTTAGAATGAAATTATTTCTTTTATTGCACTGTACTCTGTATTATTGGTTCAATTGTAATATATGGGTTCACAAGAAATTCAACATATTGCAATATATGTTTCGTGAAAAATTGCAATATATGGGTTCACTTGGGGACTTGCGTGTTTTTGTGCTTGATTTGTAGGAAAATTTTCGCTTGCGTAGACTTTTCTAGAAACTAATAGCAGAAGGATGAGAAAAAGATATCTGTGTTCGAGCAAGTGTACGTATGTCATGCACCCATGTCATCGCGCGAATCATCGCGCGCGCATTTCTTGGGCGGCAATTATAGTACGCTTGGTCAGCGAAGCGACTGTACATGCATGTACTTCACGAGCAAGCACCGAAATGACATACGTGATGGCGAAGGACTCAACTTTTTTTTTCTTTTATAATTCAGTGGCTGGCCTGACCCAACTTCTTACACGAAAAAAAAATCGTTTAATCCTTACTTTACGAGCACATGAATTGGCGGGTACAAACAGCAGTCACGTCATCGATCGATCCATCTGTTAAAATTTGCTATCTAGCGACTTGATTAACTATTGGGCTTAATTAATATACTTCAGAGACCTGGTGTGTACGTGATTTTGACTAAAATAAAGCCTGTGGTTTTTTTCGTCACAAGGAAGGCCTTTGACCTCATAAAATTTCTATTGAAAAATACTTGTGTTTGTATAATAGTAGGCATAAAGATTTGAATTCTAGTGGGTAAAGTCGTACACCCACAACTCTACCAACTTAATTAACGGTTGATTGCTAGGAGTCAAACTTGGTGGATAGTTCCTACCCGATCCAAAGCCGGGTTCGATCGGGATCGAATCCACTGTAACACCCCGGAGCTTAGCAAAAGTCCAAGATGACACCTACAACTATTATTACTACACTTTTCTATATCAAACGCAAGTATTACTACCTTCTAGGCATCACAATTAAACATTATACAATGAGGAAATCATAAATTTCAACAAGGCTATTAATCATAGTTCAATTATAATTCAATCTAATTAATTATCAAAGGCATAAATATAAATTAAGAGAAAAACAACAACTAGCAATAATATCGACCATGAGGAACTAAGGGAACCACAACCTATTGCATTATTACAATTCCAAAATGATTGAATCATAAAATAGAATGATGTGCTTCTCAAGTGCAACAGTCACATGTTCTACTTTCTTCCCAAAGTATGTCATTATCAAAGTTCACCTAAAACATTAAATAAACAAGCATGAGTCCAAGACTTGGCAAGTACAAATAAGACAAAAACCCAAATCTTATAAACATACTTTGAATATTAGTAAAGCCTATCACATACAATCATCCACAGTATCACCATATTCATCCAACTTTAATTGGCATACAATGCTCATGCTACAAATGCTCTTTTCTTTTCTCTTTTGCATATACCGGTAATGCGGGGTATTCATCCATCGATGCATACCCATGCATGTGCCTTTAGCATAGGAACCTCAAGCCCACACTCCACGAGTGTGGGGACGTCATGCCCGTCTAATACATGATGGGGACCTCAAACTTCTCATTACTTGGCTACAGCGTAGACTAAGCCTCAAGGATCAAATAATGATGCAAATGAATGATGCAATAATTAATTTAAATTTAACAACATTACCATGTCATCCTCATGGTATTTGCATGAATATATCATAATCACATTTAAGCAATAAATATCTCACCATGTCATCCCTGTGGTAGTTGCATCATCAACTCAATCTTACTTTTCTTCATCAATAATACCATGACACTAAAATATCTCACCAAAACATTGTTTTATCTCATGGAAATAAATCAATAAGACAGTAACAAACACCCGTTATCACCTTTATACGTGTACTTGCCTCAACCGTGAAGTTTGACAATGAGAAGCGGGCACTACCCCCAGATTCACACTACCACTTGAACATTTAATAACCACACTAAGGAGACATTCCAGAGCATACAACACTACATAAAAATTACATAACTATATATGCTCCTAAGCGCAACCAAAACATCGTTTCCTCCCGAACATCGTTCTGCCCCAAATAGGGCAGTCATCTTCCAAAAATCATATATTTTCTTATGTTTACCCAAAAATGGTGTTCTTAGATTTTCTGGAAAGCCTACGTAATTACCCACATTAATCTAGTTGGTCGAATTATATAATTTTGCATTTAACTAATGATAACAGACAGAAGAAAAACAATGACAGAACTGTCTGACAATCTGGGCCGTGTCATTAAAATGGCTATAACTTTCACTAGGATGATCCAAAACTTATGTTCTTTATCAATATGGAAATATAAGCGAATTTCCTACAAAACTTGTGTTGGTGGACATCCCTGATTCGGCCATTAGCAGATCCTAATATGCCTGTTTCCATGACTGCTATAATTTGACAGGGTTCCTGCACAGTAATCATTGCGAAATTCATAACGCACAAACCAAAACTCCAAATAATATGATCTCAAAACCTACAGAAACCTAACGAAATAACCTATAATTCTCTAGCAGACCAAAAACCCTAATTTCGCATTAATCTAAACCAACACTACCGAACAACGTAGCTACAGATTCATGAATCACAATCAGCAGGAACACTAATACGCTATTCGACAACAATAATGAATAAAACAACCATGAGTTAAGAATCACCCTTGAAGACAAGAAGGAACCCACTAAAAATTGCAAGGATCTCCTTTCCTCCTTTTTCTCCCTCTCCTCCACCATCCTTTGGCCAGCATCAATGGTGGGAGCACCACCAATGGGGAGAATAGCAAAGGAGCGCAATGGGGAGGTGCTGGACCAGGACGCAAAGGGGTTGGGAGAGTGGCGGCTCTAGGGGAATGAGGCGCAAGGATGGAGGGGTTCTAGGGTTTAGCCACCACCCACCCCCTCCTTTTCCACATGCCGCCCTAGGCCTCTTGGACTAAAGGCCCGAGGCCCAGGTTCTCGTACTTTCTTTATGTGCAGCCAACACATCGGAGGTCGTAACTTTTTCTCCTGAACTCGGAATGGAGTGATTCTTGTCTTCAAATTTAGCTAACTTATATTAATTCAACTTATTATTTGTGGAGTTGTTCTGAAAATACCTTCTTCATTACGAAATTTGTCATGGAAGTTGAGTCAGTTGCGGCCCATGGTTCTCTGTGCAGCCTGCCTTGCGGGCCTCATATCTCAAACCTCGGTAGTCCAAATTAGGTCAATGAGGACTCTAAATAGGACTATAGAAATAGATCTACAACTTTGTAGTTTGAGATTTTCCATTCGAAACCGTTCGGTTGCAAAAATCAAGTTGCAAGATGACTACATATTCTGTTCTATTTCTATGCGAGGCAAATAAGGAATATCTCAATCTCTTTATATTCTCTACAAATAAACGGGATATTACATTCTACCTCCCTTAAACATAATTCGACCCTGAATTCTGCTCGAAAGAACATCAACTGAACTTAATAATCATTAACATGTACCGATGTTAACAATTCTGGTTAAAACTCGTGCGTACGAGTTTCCAAGTCCCAAGTCTCATCACGCTCAGACCATATCGTGCACACATCAACACTCATCTCGACCTTTACAGGTTCTCTCAACACACATGACACATATGTAAGGTCTTACTCGTTGGACAATATACACCAAGCTCCAAAATCAAATCAATGTACCTTGGGCCAACCTTCCCCTCGGTACTAAACCAGACATCCTGCACACATCACACGGGAGTCTTGTTCCAACTCTCCATCGACCACTTCATCTTAACAAGAAGTACCTCCTTTAATCAGATACATAACTCACTTTAAGTAATCATTTTTACAAACAGAACTCAACTGAAAATAAAGGATTCTCATCGCAACTACGCAATGCCAACTCTCCCACCAAAAGAGTCAAATCCAAACTTGAAGATTCATCACGAAAATCTTTCCACTTCCCAATTAGGAAATTTGCAAATGAATACCAAAAAGCCAAAGGAAAAAATCACTCGAATGCCCAAATCAAATATTTCTTTTATTCTTTCTAAACTGGAAAGAACTACCCATGCCAACATAGTGCCAACTCAATTTGCGGAAGACATCAGTCATAAACATATAGCTCAAACAAGAATCAAGGGAGCATTTCATTATCTGATGCAACATTCTTTTCTCAATTTCTCTTTTAGGAATAAAATTTCTCTCAAATTATGGAATTTCAATTCATTGCATGACACACTAACTCATTTCTCTTCAATTGACAACCTCAAAGCGATGCTCAAACCGAATACATCAAACATACTTTTGTAGAGAGTCTCTACTGACCCCACAAAACATCCGCTAGCCAACTCCTCTACCAACGAAATTACTTTGATAAATAATTTCCATTGCACTTCAGTATAGATTTCACCCATAAACACATCACCTTAATCCATTAAGGATAATCAATTCAGAATTCATAGCACACATACACATTCATTTACTACAACCAAAGGATGCTATCCACGATCATCATACTACTTGGAACCCACTTTGTTCCACTATTTCTACACAACATCATTGGGCCTCCATGGTTCTAGCATAACAATGCAAAGTCTAAATTCAACCTCCAAGTCGCCTACAATGAATTTCTGGTATAATTGATAGAAAATCCTCAAATTTGATTACTAAAATTCACACAACTCAAACAATAACCTCAGTTATTAATATCAACATTCCTCACCAATCAAGTAACCGCCCAAAGCGATTAACTTCACCAATCTTGGACCCTCACTAAATCACGCCATTAAATTTCACATACTCGACCTTGTAATTTACCCAATCGTGGTACTTTAATAAATCGAGTGAGCTTCACATACTTTCGGTAATTATAATGTTCCACCAAAATGAACAAAAGATCTTGAACCATAATTTACTGTAAGTTCTACTAGTTGCAGCAACGTAATCAGTTAGCTCCAAAGACAAATATTCTATTCAAATCAAGTCTTCTCCAAGGATTATTCCATGAAATCAATTTATCATTCAATGCGTCTCGAACAACTTAACACCTAAAGTACCACAAAATCACCTACTTGACCAACACTATCCAGTTGCCATTACACATCCTAAAATACATTGCAACACAAATCGGTCAATCCTTTCTTAGAAGAAGAGGCAAATATAGACAAAATTCATCACACAGAAAAACGTTAACACTCGCTGTGAGCATGAGGCCCAGAAAAATAGTTAAATGGCAATGATCTCAGAAAAGGAAAAGACGATTCCACAGTTGAGGGCATAAGTCCCACAAGAATAGAATACCAAATCTCAACCAATAAGAATAGGATATTGCTTTTTGAAACTAGAGTGACTCTTATGCGACGGTTAAGCACACTTCAAATAAACTGCGAGTTACAAAACTTAACTCTGACCTCAATTACTTCTACTACACTCTTTTATTTAAGAAATGAAATAGTTTTCTTCGATTACAATACCATTTTGTTAACTCAGACAATAAGAGCTTTTAAGTCCAATTCACATGAATCACTTAAGAACCAGTAGAACTTTACAACACATCACTTTGCTCAAACAAGTTTTTAGCTACCCCATAAATCATAAAATTCCAAAAGATCACGAATGCAAAACTCCAAACATTTCATTTAACCAATATCTCACATTACTGATAATTTTAATAACCTCAATATCATACATTCTTATCGAGAATCATCAAACCTTATTTACCCCATCCTAAAACTTTCCAAAAAAACACAATATATTACTTCATAATTTTTCTATTATCTCAATAAAACTTCATCAACTACTTAATCTAGGGAAAACCTATTACACAAGCCACAAGGTTGAAACAAATCTCTTTTAACAAAATCATACTATGCAATAGTAATTTTTTGCAAGGCATGCTATCAAAGACCACATATGAAATTCATGCACTCAACTATTAGGGTTGCTCAACACCAAACTTTAGCTATCAAAATAATTGACAATTGTATTAATCATGTAAGCAATTATGGTCCTACTTCTATTTGCATTCCCACAGGCATATATAAGATCAACAAGTAGACAATTAAAGGAAATTTTCAGATTATTATTCACTAAGGCAACAGTCGAACACATCCTTATATTTCCCTCCCACACAATTAGATTAATCCATTGAGACCAAATAATCTAGCAAGTTTGGCAAACTAAACAATTTTAATGATCGGACTAATTCATCAAAATTACTAGAAGACAACATCAATTTAATCAACTACACTTCCAAAGATGTTCGTTGAAACTGATTATGCACCACGCAAAATTCCAAACTTGATAACTATTATCTAATTAATGAACTTCTATGTTAACCACCTCTCGCTTAAACATAATAAGACATCACAAAAGGTTTTTTTACGCTTTATTTTATAAAAGAGAAGCATTAAACTTCAACATTCCAAGTACTCTAAAATAAATGTGTAGAGTCAAAACTTTCCTCAATGAAGTTTGTAAAAGATAACTTCCATCATCCAAAATACCAAATGAATAACCGGGCCACGTTTATCAACAAGAAAGGTAGAACCCCCATGAAAGAGAATAAAATTGCCAATAACAATGCTTAGAAATAGTAAAGATAGCTCAACGATCGAAAGAAGACAATAATTGCTCTATAAAATGAATAGAGACCCATCAACTACCTTGTAACCATGGCCAAAGAAATTCATCAACCGCTAGTGAGTAATCAGAATAACCAAATATAACTCAAGGAAAAAACTTTTTAAAGGAACTCATCCCCAACATTTGTAATTAAATTAACCAAGAAAAACCCCTCACTATTCTCATACCACGAACGATGGTATAACCTAGCTATGCCCATGGCCACAACCACGATATCTACCTCTTGACCTCTACCATCACCACACATAGTAATCATATATTCATATCATAAGCATTCAATAATCAATTCATATTAGCAATCATCAATGCGACAAAACAGAATCGTAAAAGCAATGTGTCGATGATCAAATCGCCGATCTTATGAATATATAAAAATAGAGGAAAATGGAGCATATCTCCTGGAATGGAATGAGGTCACTCTTTATTGCTATGAACTGGCTATTACAAGGAATGTCTATCTTCAAACAAAAGGTTAATCCTAGTTACACTAGAATGCAATACTTGCTATGGGAATCGACTGCTAATCTTCTCCATTGCCTTCAATCTCGCCCTCTTCTCCATCTTCCGCGGCCCTCCTTAAGAGTTAATGAAGCGGTGGCAGTTATCCTCTAGAGAGCTGCCTGTTAGGAAGTGACGCGTCTGGTCGAAGAGAGGTGTCAGTTGACAGGGTATCGACTGTTGTGCGGTTATATGTCTGTAAGACATTCAACCGTAGTCCAGTGTCTTAGAGTTATGTAACGTCACGTGGTATGGAATATACAGCATGTGTTCCATTCATCACACGGTAAGGTTATATCTCGATTCCGATCCAGATGATACCAGTTCGCAGCCTTACGAGCAATCAACTGGTCGGGGACTAGGTACGGGACCTTGTCCGACCAGGGTATTTATTGTGTACCCTCTGGAATCCTTACGACCAGTGAGGTCGTTATCCTTAGGGGTTACGACCACGATGTCGTGTGGTCTTCTCTTATGTATTAGAATAATACATCGAGGTTTTAATCCTCGTCACTTACCAAAACATTATTTTATCTCAAGAAAATAAATCAACAAGACAATGACAAACACCCGTTATCACCCTTATACATGTACTTGCCTCAACTGTGAAGTTTGACGATGAGAAGAGGGCACTACCCCGGATTCACACCACCACCTCAACATTTATTAACCAAACTAAGAAGAAATTCCAGAGCATACAACATTACATAAAAATTACATAACTATCTATGCTCCTAAGCGCAACCCAAAACATCCTTTCCCCCTGAACATCGTTATGCCCCAAATAGGGCAGTCATCTTCCAAAAATAGTATATTTTCTTTTGTTTACCCAAAAATGGTGTTCTTAGATTTTATAGAAAGCCTACAAAATTACCCACATTAATCTAGTTGGTCAGATTCTATAATTTTGCATTTAACTAATGTTAACATACAAAATAAAAACAATGACAGAACTATCTGACAATATGGTCCATGACTTTAAAATGGTTATAACTTTCACTAGGGTAATCCAAAAATTGTGTTGTTTATCAATATAGAAGGCTAAGAGAATTGCCTACAAAACTAGTGTTGGTGGACATCCCTGATTCGGCCATTAGCAGATCCTAATCTGCCAGCTTCCACGACTGTTATAATTTGACAGGGTTTCTGGACAGTAATCATTGCGAAATTCATAACTCACAACTCATAACTCCAAATAATGCGATCTCAGATCCTACAGAAACCTAAAGAAATAACCTGCAATTATCTAGAAGACTGAAAACCCTAATTTCGCATTGATCTATACCAAAACAGTCGAACAACATAGATATAGATTCGTGAATCACAATCAGCAGGAACACTAATACGCTATTCGACAACACTCGCATGGAGAAGAAACGAACAAAACAACCATGAGTTGAGAATCACCCTTAAAGACACGAAGGAACCCACTAAAAACCTCACAAGGATCTCCTCTCCACTTTCTTCTCCCTCTCCTCCACCTTCCTTTGGCCGGCATCAATAGTGGGAGCACCACCAATGGGGAGGATAGCAAAGGAGCGCAATGGGGAGGTGCTGGACCAGGACGCAAAGGGCTAGGGAGAGTGGCAGCTCTAGGGGGGAAGGAGGTGCAAGGATGGAGGTGGTCTAGGCTTCAGCTACCACCCCCTTCCACTTGGCTGGCACCCCTGGGACTCCTGGGCTAAATGCGTGAGGCCGAGGTTCTCGTACTTTCTTTCTGTGCAGCGAACACCTCAGAGGTCGTAACTTTCTCTCCTGAACTTAGAATTGAGTGATTCTTATCTTCAAATTTAGCGAACGTATAGTAATTCAACTTCCTATTTGTGAAGTTTTTTCGAAAATGCCTTCTTCATGCAGCCTGTCTTGCGGGCCCCATATCTCAAACCTCGAAAGTCCAAATTAGGTCAATGAGGACTCTAAATTGGACTATAGAAACAGATCTACAACTTTGTAGTTATGAGAGTCTTCATTCGAAGCCGTTCTTGTTGTGAAAATCAAGTTGCAATATGACTACATATTCTGTCATGTTTCTGTGCGAGAGGCAAATAAGAAATCTCTCAATCTCTTTATATTCTCCACAAATAAACAGGATATTACATCCACAAAGCTATTTTACTCTCCAAACGGATGCAAGGACAGATCCAAATAGTTAAATCTGGATCAAGAGCGATTATTATCCGCTAGATCCATATTATTTTTTCCCATATTACGTCAAAACAGTTTTCCATAATGTAATCCGGATAGCTTTCGTATTGTAGGAAGAAAAAGGAAATTTTCAAAAAAATTAGGCTTTGAAAAATATCAAAAGACACTCAAACATTCCAAAAAAATTCATAGAGGTATTTTAAAATATTTGGAACTCAAATCAAAATATTTCAAACTCTGAAAAGATTTTATTAATTCCATAAGACTGCCTTTTGTCTCGAGGAAATAGTAAAAGGCATCTATAAATTCAAGAAATTTTAGTAAAATGCTCAAAAATTCAATAATGGATATAAATAATTATTTTAAGCAGAAATTTGAGTCTATTAGAACTTATGTCATTATGATCGTGTCAAATTTATGTATGAACATATGTTGAAGCATATTATGTCATTATGTCAATGTGATTGCGTACTCATGTGAGGATTATATATGTACTTGTGCTAAAAAGTTGAAGCTATGATCATATGGTTCAACGTATATTACTTCATGTTTGTGTGCACCTGCGTACTATCATACTATCTTATTCATTTTCGAACCGAATCTGCCATGTATCCACCCCATGTCCGTACCCCGAATACTCTAAATTTGTATTCGTATCAGGCCTACTTGTATCCGGCTCTGAATCTATGAAAAAATATGGGTTAAGTTACAGGATGAGCAATATTTGTCCATATCCAACTTGGTTTCACCCCTATTAATTACCAACCATTGTATATGGCCCACTAGTGTAGCACAGTAACACCTACTCTTTGGCTGATTCTAGAGTTTGATTATGTTGGATGCGCGGGTGATTAATTTGTGTGGATTTTCCATGTAGCATCTAGGAAGATATAGTGAAAATAAATGGGAAAGTAATTTTTAACTTATTCTATATGGAAAATTATTTTATAGGTTTACAAACTATTTTCCATGTAGTTTGGAACATATTTTATAGGTTTACAAACTAGAATCATCCAGTTTTGGAAAAATCAGAAAACGAATTCAAATTTCTCTCTCACCCATTGGGCTGAAACAGAGCAAGCCCAAACTCCCTCACGCTCAACTCCAGCCCATGCTAGCTCCCACACTTCCTGGCGTGTGGGATCCGCCTGTCAGCGCTTGTCTTCCACCGCGCTCCCTCCCTCGCTCACAGCGCTCCCTCTCCCACTCGCCCACGGTTTCGCCTTGCCACCCACCGTTTTGCCACCCCACCAGCCTCCATCACCTCCACCAGACCTCGCCCATGCCATCTACCCCTTAAGGTGCCCAACCCCCGCGCTGGCAGAGAGACCCAGAACCGATCGTGAGTTTCTCGCACTACTGCCTACATCTTGTTGTTTTCTTGCGCGAACGTCCTAACTATTTAAGCCCTAGCGTGCGCATCATCTTCCTCAGCTCGCTCGTGTTCCATTTCGCACAAACACGACGTTGGTGAATGCATCTCGCACCATTCTTGCTCTGGTGAGCTTACTCAACCACGAACATATGTCATTTTGATCATCTTACCTACGAAGGCATGTTAGATTATTTAGCACTTTAGTTATTACATAATTCCGAAAAAAAATCATGACTACAGAAATAACATGAGAACTAGGCAGGTCCAGAATATGAACTATGACGATGCAAGAACAACAGAACATACATGAACAACAGAACGTATATGAACAACAGAACGTATAACAATTAGAAGTAAGTGCAGAGTACTAGATGTTACCACTGCGAAATGAATAGTATCGCAGAGACAAAGGAGAGGACGTCGCTGATGAAGAAGATGCCGATGTAGATGATGCAGGGAACGGCGAGCAGTCGCTTCCCAAAAAAATGATTCGCCCTCTCTCGTATAGGATCGCAAGGACGATGGTTTTGGAGACCGGCTCTACCCACCACCGGTGCACGCCGAGCGCAGGGATGGAGTAGCACTCAGCAACACAGCACTCTCAAGAACAGTTCTCTCGCATGATGTGTTTCGCCAAATCGGAGAGAAGAGTCAAGCAGAGATCCTTGGTTAAAAAGACCGCAGAAGGAAAAAACAACCGTAGATTAGGAAACAGCAATCAGAAACCGCGCTCATTAATTGCAATTAATTCATAGTTAAAGCCGCATAATCAGCACGTTTTTTTCCATCATGACCGGATTGCATGGCAAAACAAAAAAAGTTGTGTCTGAACCCACGGTCGAACCCGGAATGACCGCACCACCATTCACGCGCACGTCGCATGCCCGCGAAGCCCGGCCCGGTCCAGCTAGGGGAGGCGTGGTGTGGTTAGGCGAGGCAAGTGAGTGGGTGCGTGTGCTCCTCATTTCTCTTGCTTTACCAAGGCTAGACATACTCCACCTTATAAGGTGGTGTCTCTCTACCTTGGCTAGCAATATGGGTCTAAAGTATCCCACATATCACCATGCACGAGTAGGCCTTTGGGATTTTTCTAGGAATTATTAATTAATGAATGGGCCAAAGCCCAATTAAATCCGACAATCCCCCACTAGATCCCAGAGGCTCACAAAGTTTGCCTGCTATTCCAAAGCACTGTTAATATACCAGATTTTCAGTGGAGACCTCTTAGGGTTGAACATCCACCTAGAGCTCGAGGCTACATTCATTCACAACTACACAACGGACTAAGCCTTGAATTAGCAGCTTTGCATGAATGAGTTTCACCTAAAGCTTTGACTGATACTAGACTGCTAATAGGCTACCCCTCGGGTGGAGCATATAAGTCATACTCCGGTGTCTCTTCGTGAGCTTCTTAGAGAGTACCCATTTTTCACAGACTGTGACTAGCAGTCGGGCTCATATAGGTGTGTTCTTTCAAGAATACTCTATAGGATAGTATCTTTGCTATTTAAAGCCACATAACACATTAAGACAAAGTCATATTATCATACAGATTTGAGAGTACGGCAACTTCAGTGGAGTGGGTTATAGAATGTACTTTCCTTCAGTTAACCAAACAGTTTATTTTTCCCAGGTCCTACTTCACGGGATCTCCGATCACATAGGTTGGGTTGCCACTGTGGTATAACTCACATAGGTCTCATTGACATCTCCTTCAATGCATTATCTATCACATTCCATGATAAATCCTTTGTAAAGGGATCTGCCATATTCTTAGCTGTTGAGATATAATCCACAACTATTATTCCATACTTTCTCAATTTTCTAACAGATTTTAATCGTCTTTTTACATGCCTGGAGGACTTCATATTATCCTTTGCATTGTTCACTTTAACGAGAACTGTTTGGTTATCACATTACATTAGATGGCCAGGATCAGTTTTCAACCATCGGCAAGTCCATCAGTAGTTCACGCATCCATTCTGCTTCAACAGTGGCTCTATCCAATGCCGTGATTCTGCTTCCATGGTTGACCTCGTTAAAATGGTCTGTTTCCAAGACCTCCATGAAACAGTAACACCACCTAAAGTGTAAACATATCTACTCGTGGCCTTAATCTTATCAACATTAGATATCCAATTGGAATCACTATACCTTTCGAGTACGCCAGGGTACCCGGTATAATGAATGCCATAACTCATCGTACCTTTCAAGTAGCACATAACTCGCTCGAGTGCACGCCAATAATCATCTCCCGGATTAAAGGTAAACCGACTTAATTTGCTTACAGCAAATGAGATGTCAGGCCGGGTAGACTAGCTAAGTACATGAGTGAACCAATAATCTGGGAATATCTCAACTAATCCTTTCCTAGTCTTTTATTCTTTCGAAGTATTAGACTAGGATCATAAGGTGTTGGAGAAGGTTTGCTATCCATATAGCCGAAACGGCTCAAGACCTTTTCCGCATAATGGTATTGCAGAAGTGTAATCCCATCCTCACCCTTGATCAGCTTGCTGTTTAGAATTACATCAGCTTCTCTCAGATCTTTCATGTCAAAACTTTGGAACAAAAAGACTTAACCTCGATAATCACGTTAAGACTTGTTCCAAAGATAAGTATGTCATCAACATACAAACATAGTATAACTCCTTCGCCTCTACCATAGCGGTAGTAAACACATCTATTAGCTTCGTTTACTACAAAGCCCATAGAGGTTAAAATTCTATCGAACTTCTCGTGACATTGCTTACGTGCTTGCTTGAGACCATATAGAGATTTCAATAACTTACAAACCTTGCCCTCTTGACTGGTTACCACAAAACCATCAGGTTGTTCTATGTAGATTTTCTCATTTAACTCTCAATTGAGGAAAGTTGTCTTTGAAGGGATCGTGGGAAGGCTACTATAGCACAAAACAAAATTTTACCGAGCAACCAAGGAACCTCCGCTAGTAATAGATCACGAGATTACCACTAGACGCACCGACTCGTAGCGGAAGTAGAGTCGATGTAGCAAGTTGATGCGGTCGTAGTCGTACTCGCCGCGCGTCTTCTCCTCCAAGTGGTCGTACTCGCCACGCGTCTTCTCCTACGAGTAGTCGTACACGTCGTGCGTCTGCTCCTCTGAGTGGTCGTATTGAGTTGCGGATCATCCTAGTGCTGATGCTTCGCAACAACACCTCCAAGGTATCCACACGTACGGGGCAGGGGCACCACGCGCTGGAGTGCTAGCACTAGTGGCGTGGTTGAGGAAGGCGTGGCTATTAGGATTTTGAAAACTCTTCCAAGATCATCACACCCCTTGCCACCGCCCCTCAATTTATAGGCATCCATAATGGGTCTCGTACTTGAGGCCTATTACGAACTCGTGGTCTACAAGAATTCGGATCACCATCCAAACCAAATCCCAGCCCTTTAAGTGTGCGACCCTATAAATTCATGTGTAATCGGTTGTGACTCAGAAACTCTTTTCCGACCACTAGTCGTTAGCGGTACCTAACAGCACATAACGATTCCCAAAACACACGTAGAATATATTGGACGAACCTTAATGTAATATGATCTATGACCAGGTCCATATCACTAACAATCAGCTCGTATCTCTATATGACCAGTTCATATTTGGTCTCGACCAATTCGTAACTCCTTACGACAAGGTTCCGACCACTTAGTGACCATGTTCGTGCAGCCTACGACCAGCTCGTATCTCCATACGACTAGTCCGTATCTGATCGAACTGAAAGACCTTCTCGTGTATTCTCCCTTTGCCTCACGATGTCTGGTTGAACTCCAGGTGAGATGTTGTATCATCCATGGACTGTTCAATACTTTCTCGATCAAGTGTCGAATAACTTCATGTGGTCGACACTTCGACCACTAGTGGCATGGCCATGCACTTTCTTTATCCGACCACAACGAGGGGCCCAGAGACATCTCTCCTGTTATGTTAGGAGGGGCAAATCTCATATCCGACCAGTCACACCTCTTTGCATATTTCATAGCATACCCGAAAGCTACCTTTATAACTACCCAATTACGAGTAGCGTTTGGCAACCCCTAAGAGTGCTACTACATATGTAGGAAACCATGCTGATCTCAGGTCTAAGGATTATACATCATCATTGCTTCAGACCAACTCATGATACATAGAATCATAACAATCTCAATAGTGTCTCAAGGTGGGTCTTTTCTAACACCATGTTCTCTAACATATGTTCATATTATTGGTGTGATATCTCGATATCAATGACTTGTTAAACATGGTCATCAACCAATACATATGCTAGTCTATTCATATGTGTCCTCATATGTTTCCGACCAGGGAACGTTTAAGAATAATCATCACAGAAATATAGTGTTTCACAATCAAGTCACGTACTTGATAATAAATATTATTGATATTATTTTAGGAACAAGATAACATATTATCCAATGTTATGAACATAATAAAATATAATGATCTTTATGATTACCTCTAGGGCATATTTCCAACAGTCTTAACATCCATTTGATGACAATAAGACCATGTGAGGTTGCCAAGGATAGTAGTACTCGTATAGTGATCAACCTAGCAACGGGTGAGTAAGTATCAAAGAAATCTTCTCCTTTTTAGTATAGCCCTTGGCCACAAGCTTTGCATTATACTTTTTAATAGTACCATCAGACCTAAGTTTTTTCTTGAACACCCACTTACATCCAACTGGCTTGCAGCCATATGGACGATCAATGATTTCCCAAGTCCCATTAGCGAGAATGGAATCCATTTCGCTACGGACCGTATCCTTCCAGTACTCTGCATCAGGAGATGCATATGCCTCTGAAATGGATTTGGGAACATCATCCACAAGGTACACAGTGAAATCATCTCCAAAGGATTTTTCAATCCTCTATATTTTGCTCCTTCTAGGAACAATATTGTCATCCTTCTCAAGGATTTGTTCGTGTGTGTATTCGGAATACTCAATGGGAATTATGGATTCAGGAGTTAAATCATTTGCTTGACTAGTAGAGTTATGCATATCCTTCATAGGGAATATATTCTTAAAAACATAGCATCTCGAGACTCCATTATTGTATCGATATGCATGTCAGATACCGCAGATTTAACTATTAGAAACCTATAGGTAGTACTGCAATGAGCATATCCTAGAAAGACACAATCCACAGTTTTCGGTCTAAGTTTGCGTTTTTAGTTATCAGTACATTGACTTTTGCCAAGCACCCCCAAGTGGGCAAGTAGGATAGCCATGGTTTTCTCACTTTCCATCCTTCTTACAAAGTGATCTCACTATTCTTAGTGAAAACTCTATTCAGGACATGAGTCGAGGTCGGTACAGCCTCCCCCTACCATGCCTTAGATAAACCCGAAGTGTCTAACATGGCATTAACAAAGTCACTCAACGTGCGGTTCTTTCTTTCAGCAATCCCATTGCATTGAGGCAAATAGGGAGGTGTCCTCTCATGGATAATTCCGTGCTCTACACAGAATTGGGAGAACTCGTTTGAGAAATACTCTCCACCACGATCCGACCGAAGTCTTTTGATTTTCCTTTCTAGTTGATTCCCAACTTTAGCCTTATAAGTTTTAAAATAGTCTAGACCTTCATCTTTTGTTTTCAACAGATACACATAACAATATCTGGAAGCATCATCAATTAGAGTCATGAAGTATATTTTCCCTCCTTTTGTAAATACGTCATTCATTTCACAGAGATCTGAATGTATGAGTTCTAAAGGTGCCAAATTTCTTTCCTCCACAACTTTATGAGGTTTGCGGGGTTGCTTTGCTTGCACACAAGTTTGGCATTTAGAACCTTTGACTATAGAGAGTTTTGGAATTAAATTTAGACTGGATATCCGAGACAAACAAACAACCTTATTACAGAAATCTGAAAGGGAGAATGGAACAAGCCTCCGAAATCATAGCCTTTTCAATAAAGAGTTCAAATTTAGAAATGGCTACTTTATTTGACTCAAAAACCAACTTATACCCATCTCTACACAGAAGGGAGCCGCTGACGAGATTCTTATTTATTGAGGGGACATGCTGCACAATCTTTCCCGTAGTAAGCTTAAGATCTACTGTGCCAGCACCAAAAACAAAGGCACGTGAATCGTTTCCCATCAACACGGAGGAAGCCTGAGCAACCTAGTAAGAATAAACAAGGACACATAAGCACATACGTGAATATTAGCCCCTGTGTCAATCCACAAGTCAATGGAATGATAGACCGAAAGAACAGTGGGTAAATTACCATACCTAGATGTCCCTACTCCGGTATCGCCAATAGTCACATTCACAGATTGGTCTCGCTATGCTCATTCTTTCTGCCTTTACGATCAGGACATTTGTTGGCCCAGTGACCGTCCTTACCGCAAACATAGTAGACATCTTTTCCCTTGTTTATCTTCTTATTCTTCTAAAGTTGGTGGTCTGTACGACCTTAGCCTTTCCCTTAAACTTTCTGATACCATGGTGTTGTACGACATTGGCGCTGGAATATCCTTCAGCCACCTTAGTATGCACATCCTTCACCCGAGCTTCTCTTCAAGATCAAGGGACACAATTAGATCCTCAACGGAAATATTTTGTCTCTTGTGTTTCAAAGATGTGACAAAATTCCTCCATGAAGATGGTAGTTTGGCAATGATACCACCAGCCACAAACTTATCAGGTAATGTGCATTTGAGGTGGTTGAGTTCCCTTGTAATGAATTGTATTTCATGAGCCTACTCAACTACAGAATGGTTCTCAACCATCTTGTAGTCATGATATTGCTCAATGGTATACAACTCACTGCCAGCATCCGAGGCAGCGAACTTATGTTTGAGTGCCCCCCACAGCCCCTTTGTGTCTGTCATGTGCATATACACATCGCACAGACGATCAGAAAGAACGCTAAGAACGTATCCCACAAAAATTGTGGTGGCTGCTTTAAACTCTTTTTCCTGTTCTAGAGTGAGTTCTCCCTCAGGTCTCCCGGAAGCAACCCAAAATACGTTCAGAGCCATGAGCCACAAAGTGACTCTTGTCTGCCATCTTTTGAAGTTCACTCCACTGAATTTCTCTAGTTTCATTGCCTCAGCAAACTTAGCAATTTTCATCACAGAGTGCCTATCAAATTCATAATCAGGTTTTTGGATTGTTAGATTATTTAGCACTTTAGTGATTACATAATTCCATAAATAAATAATGACTACAGAAATAACATGAGTACTAAGCAAATCCAGAATATGAACTATGATGATGCAAGAACAATAGAACATATATGAACAACAGAACGTATAACAATTATAAGTAAGTATGGATTACTAGATGTTACCGATACGAAACGAATAGTATCGCAGAGACGAAGGAGAGGACGTTGCCGATGAAGAAGATGCCGATGTAGATGATGCATGGAACGGCGAGCAGTCGCAGAGTCGCTTCCTAAAAACCTGATACGCCCTCTCCCGTACAGGATCTCAAGGACGATGATTCCGAAAACTGCTCTCCCCACTACCGGTGCACGCCGGGCGTAGGGATAGAGTAGCACTCAGCAACACAGCGCTTTTAAGAACAGTTCTCTCTCACATATGTGTTTTGCCAAATCGGAGAGAAGAGTCGGGCAAAGATATTTGGTTAAAAAGACCGTAGAAAGAAAAACACCCGCAGATTAGGAAACGGCAATCAGAAACTAATTCGTAGTTAAAGCCGCGTAATCAACGTGTTTCTTTCCATCATGATCGGATTGCATGGCAAAACAAAATTGTAAAAGAAAGTTGTGTTTGGACCCACAGTCGAACCCGTTCCACCGCACCATTCACACGCAACATCGCATGCTTGTGAAGCCTGGCGAGGCGAGGCAAGCGAGCACGCGCGTTAGTTCTCCTTTCTCCCACTTTCTCTTGCTTTACCTTATAAGGTGGTGTCTCTCCACCTTGATGAGACTAAAGTATCCCACATGTCACCATACATGAGTGAGCTTTTTAAAAAAATAAAAATTATTGATTAATAAATGGTCGAAACCCAATTAAATCAAACAAGGCAGAACCGAGGGCGCGAGCAGGTCGATCCCTGGCACGGGCGCATGACTTGGGTAACTCCTCTAGCTCTTCTGGAAGGTCAACGTTCAGGCGGGCCACGTCAAGATTCCCTGTGCCGCGCTGCGAAAACACCGCACGTCCGCATCTCATTCTGTTCTCAACGTGGCCTGGGTGACGCCTCAATGAACGTTAGGGGAAATGGGGAAAAGAGAAATAGGCTTTCTACTTAAATTATGATGCAATTTAATTAACATTTGATGGTACCGGTGTAAGCATTATTCTAGCTTTCAAACTTTTGTTCAAATAAATGTCGTTCTAGATTTTGAGATAATTTTCGATCTACCATTTATTTTCCTTATACACCGTTCACCTCTGTTATGCCAAAATTTTGCCTTTTCAACAAAATTCATATTATCTATGTCATTTACTTATAGTTTTTTTAAACCGTCATTTACCACTAGGTGCAAATTAAGACAAAACTGCAAATATGTATGTGTTGGGGCAAGTGCATATGCATATGGGAGTCAATAAGGGCATGTACAATAATATAGATAGCGATGTCTATAGCAACTCTCTATGTCAACTGCAGACAACACTATAGACGATTCATGTAATAAGTTGTCTTTTCACTTGTTTTTATAGATGAAACAATATTTTAATGCTTTCATGGATCTAAGTAAGACATTTTCTCCTTTGTTCTGCTGATACAGTTAGCTACATGATTGTAGATAACATATTTTTCTCTCTTTATTCTCTTTCATCCATATCAATTTAAATCCTACGTGACAGAAATTATAAGTATACGATGTAAATCCATTATACATGACCTAAGGGTACTATGGTCTTTTGCGCTCACACCTTGACTCTTGTGCAAGATGCTAAAATGGATTAACGTGTAAGCATACTCATTAATTATCAAGGGGGCGCGCACCAATCAGAATGGTGATTAAATTAATTACTGCCGTCAGGATCTCATCGATATCAGAATGGATCAGGTAAAAAAGATTATGCCTTGCCGCCCAAGCTTGTGACTCGCAAGGTCGTCCTTTTTTATACGCTGCCTCAACGTGATCATATACTCGTATTCGTCTCGATCGTCTCCCACCACATGGCAACTAGCGCTAGCCAGCAATGAGTAGCCAATAATTAACTGAAATCAAGCGAGCTCTCAGGAACCAAGAAGGTGATCATGGTCATGGGAGGGAGGGGGCAAGGCGGGGAGACGACGAACGTCAATGGAGAGGGAGGAGGAGGGGAGAGGCCGGCTGCCGCGGAGGGGGCGGCGGAGCGCGTGCCGCTGCACCGGCTGTTCGCGTTCGCTGACAGGACGGACGTGGCTCTGATGGCGGTGGGCGCGGCGGCGGCGGTGGCCAACGGGTTGGCGCAACCGCTCATGACCTTCTTCTTCGGCGACGTCATCGACGCCTTCGGCTCCGCCTCCTCGCCTGACGTCCTGCGCAAGGTCACCAAGGTGCGTGCGTGTCTGTCTACTGGCTACACCGAGACCTACGTGCGACCGTATTTTTTGTGTGACGGAGGGAGATGTGGCTTGAGATGGAATTTCCGGCCCCCACCAATTTGGCCCATCGTGTTATTTCGGCCTAGTCTAGAAAGCAAGATCCTCCGCCGGACCATGGCTCGCCGGAGCCACGACGGCGAGCCGGCAAATTAGTCCATTGATGGACTGCAGTATTCCAAAACAGTAGCTTCTTTTGTTACTGTAACTAATTTCCGATCTTGGCAAATGTGATATCAAGATTGAAAGGCGAACAGGTAGGCTACGCTAGCTACAACAATTGATTTTCACCGTGTTCAACCAGAAAACATACGTGTAAGAGAGTCATGGATAGTTACCACTAGATGCACTGCGCAGCGGAAGAAGAGTTAGAGCAGTCCGGTCCAACGTAGATACGTGTCGATGAAGAAGAAGGAACAGTCGATCGTTTCACGAACTGAATGTTTCCTCCTCGAGTCCTACGCAATAGCCTTGCGATTTTCGCCAATCAGCATAGCAGCAACAGCAGCGGCGCCTCCACGGAGTCCACACGTTCGGGATGGAACGCCGTGCGCTGGTGTGCTAGCACCGCGCGCCCGGCTAGGGTTTCGGGAAACGGCTAAGGGGATGTGGCGGCCAGGGTTTCGTCCAATTGTGCCTGCAGCCCCGCCTCCATATTTATAGAGCATGCTAATGGGCTTCCACGTTGTAGGCCCAATAGAACCCTAGTCCCATATGGATCAATATATCTCTTAGTCTATAAAACCGAATTGTTTATGATTACCTCTTGGGCACATCACTAACAATCTCTCACTTACACTAGAGATAATCATATAGGCAAGCTCTTCAATTCCAACCCCTTAAGTGTGTGACCCGTTAGGTTTATGTGTAGACAGCCATGACCCGAAAACCCTTTTCAAGCTATAAGTCAATAGTGGCACCTAGCAGGACATATTGACTCCCGAATACACATAAAGATCGTATAGGCAAAACCTTGATATACACATACTTGGATTCCTTTTCCACACGATACCAGTCGAACTTAAGGCGAGATTCGTGCCACCCTTGTGATAGCTCAACTATTTACTCGATCTTGTGGTGGATTACAACTTATGACTAACCATTTAGTCACATTGTGATTAACTCTTTAATCACCTTGGCATGGACATGCACTTCCCTAATCCAACCACGTCGAGGGGCCCAAAGATATCTCTCCTGTTATGTAGGAGGGGCAAATTCCATCTTAATCCGCTCACATCCCATTCCATGTTTCATGATACACCTGAAGACCACTTTTATAGCTACCCAGTTACGGTGTAGTGTTTGGCAGTCCCAAAGCGCACCACTACACACACTGAGAAACAATGGCGATTTCAGGTCGAAGGATCCAGTAGGTATACCACTCGAGATCGCTTGATGGCACATATTAATATAACAATCCCAGCAACGTCTCGGAGTTGGTCAATCCAACACCATGTTCTCTAACATGTGTCCACATTATTGATTTGATATTTCTATATCCATGATCCGTGAAACATGATCATCAATCAATACATGTGCTAATCCATAAATCATAGTTGTCCCACGTAATGACATAAAACTAGGGATCTTTAGAATAACATTAAATAAAACAAAGAATTTCACGAACAAGTCACATACTTGTCAATCAATGCATATAATCATTATTCAAGGAACCAAATAACACCTTATTCAAAATTTTATAAACATAGACTTGATACAATTATCTCCCATTCACACTAGAGTCAATCATGTAAGTATCTAATACCCATTGCACTCGTGTGTGTCTCATGCTTTGGTTGTGGGAGAGGTTTTGTTAACGGATCAGCAACATTCAAATCCGTGTGCACCTTGCAAATCTTCACTTCACCCCTATCAATGATCTCACGGATAAGGTGATAGCGCCGAAGTATATGTTTGGACTTTTAGTGTGACCTAGGCTCCTTTGCTTGCGCAATGGCTCCACTATTATCACAATAGAGATCCACTGGACTAGACACACTAGGGATCACACCCAACTCAAAAAAAAAATTTCTAATCCAAACAGCTTCCTTTGCGGCTTCAGAAGCTGCAATATACTCGGCTTCAGTTGTCAAATCAGCTACCGTCTCTTGCTTGGAACTTTTCCAGCTCACTGCCCCTCCATTGAGGCAGAACACAAAACCAGACTGTGATCTGCTATCATCTTTGTCAGTTTGGAAACTAGCATCAGTGTAACCTTTTACAACGAGCTCTTCTTCACCTCCAAAAATAAGGAACATATCCTTAGTCCTTCTAAAGTACTTAAGAATATTCTTTCTGACCACCCAGTGAGCTAGACCGGGGCTAGATTGATACCTGCTCGTAACACTTAGAGCATATGAAACATCTGAGCGCGTACAAAGCATAGTATACATGATGGATCCGATGGCTGAGGCATATGGAATGGCACTCATCTTCTTTTGCTCATCAAGTGTTGAAGCACACTGATTCTTGATAAGACTAATGCCATGTGACATAGGCAAGAAACCTTTCTTGGAATCTTGCATATTGAACCGTTTCAATACCTTATCAATGTATGTACTTTGGCTTAATCCAATTAGCCTCTTTGATCTATCTCTATAGATCTTTATGCCCAAAATGTAAGCTGCCTCTCCGAGATCTTTCATTGAGAAACTTTTTCTCAATGAAGACTTCACAGCTTCTAGCATTGGAATATCATTTCTGATCAATAATTTGTCATCTACATACAAGACCAGAAAAACAAGTGCGCTCCCACTAGCCTTCTTGTAAACACAAGGCTCTTCTTCATTCTTGATGAAACCAAACCCTTTGACAGCTTCATCAAAACGAAGATTCGAACTCCGAGATGCTTGCTTCAATCCATAAATGGACTTCTGAAGCTTGCATATTCTCCCAGCATTTTTTGGGTCAACAAAACCCTCAGGCTGTGTCATGTACACATCCCCGCTTAGATTTCCATTTAGGAAAGCCGTTTTGACATCCATCTGCCAAATCTCGTAGTCGAAATAGGCATCAATCGCTAGAAGGATCTGAATAGATTTTAGCATAGCGACGGGCGAAAACGTCTTATCATAATCAACACCTTGAATTTGCTTGAAACCTTTCGCCACCAATCGTGCCTTATAGATGTGAACATTTCCATCCATGTTTATCTTTTTCTTAAAAACTCATTTACACTCAATAGGTTTTACACCATCAGGTGGATCCACCAAGTTCCAAACTTGATTATCATGCATGGATTCTATTTCGGACCTCATGGCTCTAAGCCATTTTTCAGAGTTTGGTCCCATCATTGCTTCCGTGTAGCTCTTGGGCTCATCATTGTCCAATAACAATATGTCGCGTTGTCCCGTGGTTAGGAGCGTGAACTTTTCAGTTACGTGATGTGCCCTTGTAGATCTACGTGGGGGCGGTGCCTCCATAATCAGTTGTACAACATCTTGTACATCCTGTTGAGGTTCAATAGGAGCTGAAACATTTTCATATGTTTCCCGAATTTCTTCAAGCTGCACCTTGCTCCAACTAACACCTTTTGAAAGAAACTCTTTTTTCCAAAAAAGACACCATTCCTAGCGACAAACACTTTGCCTTCTTCCCGATTGTAAAAATAATATCCTTTGGTTTCCCTAGGATATCCAACAAAGAAGCATTTATAAGATTTAGGATGGAGCTTATCAGACGTCAAACGTTTCACATAAGTCTCACAACCCCATATCTTAAGGAAAGACAATCCAGGACGTTTCCCGGTCCATTTCTCGTATGGTGTCCTTTCCACTTATTTAGATGGAACTCTGTTTAGTGTAAACGCAGCAGTTTCTAGAGCATATCCCCAGAAGGACAATGGAAGATCGGATTGGCCCATCATTGACCGAACCATGTCTAACAAGGTTCGGTTCCTCCATTCAGATACCTCGTTCCACTGAGGCGTGCCAGGCGGAGTCAGCTGTGGAACAATTCCACACTGTTTTAGATGTTCACCAAATTCATGGCTTAAATATTCACCTCCACGATCAGATCGTAGAATTTTAATTGTCTTGCCTAGCTGATTTTGTACTTCATTCTGAAATTCTTTGAACTTTTCAAACGATTCAGACTTGTGCCTCATTAAGTAGATGTATCCATATCTACTAAAGCTATCGGTAAAAGTAATGAAATACTGAAAAACACCTCTGGCTATTGAGCTCATTGGTCCACATACATCGGTATGTACAAGTCCCAACAAGTCACTTGCCCTCTCACTATGACCGGTGAAAGGCGCCTTTGTCATCTTGCCAAGTAAACAAGACTCGCATGTCTCAAATGATTCAAAATCAAATGAGTTGAGTACACCATCTTTATGGAGCTTCTCTATGCGTTTCTCATTTATATGACCTAAGCGACAATGCCAAATAAAAGCAGGATTCAAATCATTAGGCCGAAGCCTCTTTGCATTAATATTATAGACAGGTTTATCCTCAAGATCAAGAACATATAACCCATTCAACAATGGACAATGTGCATAGAGTATATTATTCAAATAAATAGAACAACGTTTGTTCTTTATTACGAACTCATAACCACCATCTTCCTCCAAACATGAAGAAGAGATGATGTTCTTACTCAATGCTGGAATATAATAACAATTATTTAATTCCAAAACTAATCCTGAAGGTAATGACAAGTGATAAGTGCCGATACCAAGACAAGTTCCACACCTACCAAAACACAACAACCTTTGCTCCATTGCCGACACGCACGTCCAACTTGCCTCTCGCAAAACTTCTAGTCCTTCTTAGACCCTGCAACAATTTGCAAGTATGAATCATCGATCTGGTATCAAATACCCAAGATTCATCAGAAGAAATTGCAAGATTAATTTCTATAACATTTATACCTGAAGCAGAAGCCTCGCTTCCCTTCTTCTTTTTCAGATCCTCCAAGTATTTCTTACAATTCCTAGACCAATGACCCTTGACATGGCAGTGGTAGCATTCATCATCAGGAGAAGGGCCAGATTTGACCTTCCCATTTGGCTTTGGCTTAGAGCTAGGGTGCTCATTAGGAACCTTTCCTTTTCCTTTGCCTTTGCCTTTGGGCGTCCAACGTTTCCTTTTTTTATTCTCCTTCTGAACCATCATCACATGATTGGTTTTTATTAATGCTTTCCTCTGCTGTCTTAAGCATCCCATGCAATTCAGTCAATGGTTTCTCCATGCTATTCGTATGAAAAGTCATAATGAACTGCTCATAGCTCGGAGGGAGAGATTGAAGAACAACATCTGTAGCCAGATCAGGATTAAGGGGAGAACCAAGCTTCTCCAAGCTCTCAATGTAACCAATCATCTTGATCACATGAGGACTGATTGGACTACCTTCCGCCAGCTTGCACGCAAACAAGGACTTTGAGATGTTAAATCTCTCGGTCCTAGCTTGGTTCTCAAACATACCACGCAGTCCTTCAATCATAGTGTGAGCATCTGCATTCTCATAATGTTTCTGAAGCTCAGAGGACATGGTAGCAAGCATGAGACAGCTAACGTCGAGTGAATCATTGCAGTGCTTCTTATAAGCTTTGCGGGTAGCAACGTTTGCACCCTCAGGGAGTTCATCGAGGTAGGGTTGCTCAAGAACGTATTCCTTTTTTTTCTTGTCTGAGAACAATTCTCAGGTTTCATTACCAATCAATAAAATTCGTTCCATTGAGTTTTTCTTTCTCAAGAACAGATCGCAAGTTAAAACCAGAATTATTACTAGAAGCAACCATAATCTATAACAGAAAATAAACAAGCAAAGTTCAGCACTATGTTCATGATTGATCTTCCATTAAACAATTTAACAAAAGACACTCCCACTATATGTTTTGTAATCGTCTTCCCTCTAACGACATATAGTGGTCAAGATCCATGTTCATCTAAGTTCTAGTGAGCTTTGGCATCACCGCTAGAAACCTAGTGACGTAGGTAAGCAACGCTTGCTAATCACATCTTATGTGACTCTTGTTTGTTGGGTGGCACCCAATGCCCCAGCTCCCAACACCATGCCCCAAGGTCCAAATCCAATTTGATAGCCTTGTCAAGTAAACCAACACTATGCATGTGGATGTCCGACATCCACCCTATTAGATCAAGAAAATTGGTGGTACTCTGCTTTGGCAGACCTACCAAACAATGATCGTAATTCTTATAGGCGCAGCAATTGGAAGGGCATCAAATAAATTCTTAATTTTTTTCTGAGAGAAGCTATTCTGTCATGAAAAATACATCATCTACAGGTATGGCATGAAAGAATAGTATGACAGGAAATAAACATCACATGCATATAATCACATTAAACTGTGAATGGTATGGTCTTTTGAATCGTAGTGGTCGCCATCACATGGTTCCACGGTGATGTCCTTCGCCACACTTCTTGTCCTCTTTGTCATCATGTTTGAAGCCTCCATGGTAAAGAATTAAACTATTACAACTAATAGCTAGCAAATGAATTACATGAGGAGCTCAAGCATCACAAGTCGACACGCAGGTCGTTATACAATTAAAGAACAGCCTCAACCCAGCTGTGATTAATACGACACACAGGCCGTAAAAACACACATGCATCACATATACATCTATGCCATACCATTCACATCATTCCCTGCAAAAACAAGTTAAGCGTAGAACGCATTCTACCGCCCTGACAAGAATGTGTTTGTATAACAATCTATGCGTGTACGCATCTATGAAATCGCTATGAAAATCTCATCGGGCCGATCAAATCAACCCAAATCCGAGCCATTCAAAATGTCTCAATTTTCATTAGATCAATCACATTGATCATCGCAATCGGTATTCTTGAGGAGACCGCAACACAAGGCCTCGATCTATTGACTGTGCGCGTAGTTAGCCCCGATGGTGATACCAGCCGGTAGGGGCAAGTCGCGCGTACATCAAAAGAAGGAGCACGAACTAATCTTTTTGGCCATATGATGCTATCAAGTCATACGTATTTCAACCCCTTATGACCGATTGATCTAATCAACCCATGCACCCAAAGATCCATCACATGAAACTAGCATAAGAACGGTAATAGGTCGCATCTACTACAAACAACACATCATCTACAAGCGCATGATCCAGACCACATACTACGTAGTTTCGCTCTGATACCACTGAAAGGCGAACAGGTAGGCTACGCTAGCTACAACAATTGATTTTCTACCGTGTTCAACCAGAAAACATACGTGTAAGGGAGTCATGGATAGTTACCACTAGATGCACTGCGCAGCGAAAGAAGAGTTTGAGTAGCCCGGTCCAACGTAGATACGTGTTGATGAAGAAGGAACAGTCGATCGTTTCACGAACTGAATGTCTCCTCCTCGAGTCCTACGCAATAGCCTTGCGCTTTTCGCCAATCAGCACAGCAGCAACAGCAGCGGCGCCTCCACGGAGTCCACACGTTCAGGATGGAACGCCGTGCGCTGGTGTGCTAGCACCGCGCGCCCGGCTAGGGTTTCGGGAAACGGCTAAGGGGATGTGGTGGCCAGGGTTTCGTCCAATTGTGCCTGCAACCCCGCCTCCATATTTATAGAGCATGCTAATGGGTTTCCACGTTGTAAGCCCAATAGAACCCTAGTCCCATATGGATCAATATCTCTCTTAGCCTATAAAACCGAATTGTTTATGATTGCCTTTTGGGTATATCACTAACAAAGATAAAATTCGGCACCCTCCGTGCATTCAACGTGGAAAGAGTTCGGAAATTTGCTAGCCGATTGGCATTTGGAATGAGTACGAAAATTTGCCCCATTTCTTTTGCATTTGGGTTTTTTGGTATATGCTTTGCTTTTGATGGCGTATAGGCTATAGTTGCGTCTTCTTGTTGAGCAATCAGGATTGCTGGGATATAAATCAGTAGCTCACATGGTATTTCACACAATAATCAGAAGTTTATTTTTCAGGAATCAAGCTGCTGTAGTCACAATGTGGAAGATTATTATAATATTTTGCTTAGCTCTTCTATATGTGGTTGTTATTGCCAGTAGATATCTGATTAGTTTATTTTTCTTCTCTTTGCGGTTTTCTTTTCTATATACTATCACAAACCATTTTTCGTGGCTAAAATTCCGCTTCTTATTTAGTTGTCTGTTATGAATATTGTGTATATGTATTAAAAGGTCCAATGGACAATATATATATGGTATACAAGAGGTGTATGTCATATACATATAAGGCAATACAAAAGATAGATAAGGAAATACAAAAGAGTTCTTATCTCTAACATATCTCTAACACCCCCTCAAATGCAAGGCGTATGCAATTGCATTGCATTTAGAAAGGGTTGACACTAAACTAGAAAAAACCCAAAGTCCGAGTCTTAGTAATATCGTCGTAGCATATGGCTCTTGAAACATATGTCGACAAAAGATCTCCTCCCATCCGGGATCGTGTGTTAGCCTATAAAGCACAAGAAAGTGCAGTGGCTGAGAAAATAGAGGTAAGCGGGAGCAAAATCGACCGCGACAACACGACAGAGAAGATGATGAAACCGACAAAAATAGAGAAAACTATCAAATCAAGTCGAATAGGAATAGATAGAAGCATGGCGGTGCAGATCGAAGCGCAAGACAAGCGTCGCAGTGCACAAGAAGCGCAACGGAGGCGCAGTGCGTTAGAAGCGCGACGGCCTTAGAAGCTTAGGCGGCGGCTAGGAGAGAGCGGCGGCATCATAACGACTTCTACAATCTGCAGCGGCGACAGCCATACAAAAGAGAATTCCTATGCTTCTATGATTGACAATAAATTTGTTGACTCGCATGACTTAGACGAACTCAAAGCTAAAGTGATACGAACTTAGATGGACACAACGAAAGAAACGACATAAATAAAGAAAAATCTAAGGATAACTACCGGCAACGTGTAATCGGATGCCACCACAAACAATCTCGAACCAACTTTACCCTTTCCTCTCCGGTCCTACTCGATCTCTTTTCTCAATATCCACACACAGCCCATACTCCCATCCAAGAATCTTCTTCTTCACCTAGGCCTCGGCCTCCTCCCACTCTCCCATGGCCATGGCCATCGATCTTGACATAGCGCCGGCGACGGCGTCCGAGATGGCGGCCATCTCCACTCTAGTCGGCGTGGCCACGGGCACGCGGCAGCGCAGGGGGTGGCTCCGGCTGATGATGTCGAGGGGTACTACTTGCCCATGGGTGTCGAGCAGGGGATGGCACCGGGAAGGGCACCCGAGATGGCGTCAATATCCCCAGTGGCTGATGTCGACGAGGGCACAGAGAAGCTGCGGTGCAGGTGGTTGCGGCAGCTGACACCGCAGGAGTACGCGCGGCGACGGCGATGGTTGAATCCGGCGGTGGGAGCAAAGGCGAGGTGGCTGAGGATCCAGCGCGGAGGAGGCGCACCTTGCACACGACATGCTCGCATCGGGGCAACCACTGCGTCTTCCTCTAGGCGACGTCCAGGCGATGAGGACGAGGCGGCTCGCGCGGAGGACTCGATACAGATCGGATCTAGACAGGAGGATCCAAGCGGGGACGGCAGCGGTGACGAGGATCACGACGAGGGTGAGGGCGGTGCTGGGGCAGCCATGGAGAAGCATCGTCGCGATGAGGCACACGTGGAGGAAGGACCCGATTCAGATGCGAAGGGGAGCAACCCGATCTGGAGCGGCGGGTAAGAAGACCAGAGACAACGAGTGGTGGCTCTCTCCGCGCGACGACGAATCCGGCCGGGAGATCCGAGCAGGCGACGATGAGAGGCCGCCCCTGGGAGCGGAGATTGCTTCTCTCAGGTGCAACGGGCAACGGAAGCGATGAAGGCTAGGTTGTAGGTTGGGGTTTAGAACCTTTGCTCTAGTATCATGTTATGAATATTGTATGTATGTATTCAGAGGTCCAATGAGCAATATATATAGAGTGTATAAGAGATGTATGTCCTATACAGATAAAGCAATACAAAAGGTAGATAAGGAAATACAAAAGAGCTCCTATCTCTAACAGTACATTTATTTTTTTGGATTCGCCACTAAATTCTAGAAATTCAAAAGGCGTTGCTAAAGGTTGCAAGTAAGTAATTAAAGCAACAACAACACTAATTTTTTCCCCGAGGAAAATGGCAGGAGCATCCCTATAATAACGCTTTATATATAGAGGTTTAAACTTATGAGAGCCCAGAGTTGTATATTAGGTCCTCAGTTAGCTATATCCAATGTACCCTTTGTATAATTGTTCGTAAATAGATCTGTTCACGGGTGACCTAGCCCGCCGACCAGCCCGAGCCTGACCCTATCTGGGCCGTGCTTGGGATTGAAATCCCGGCCTGAAAACCCAGCCTGAAAGCCCGCTGACCCAAAAATATGATTAAAAATGCAAAATATTTTTAAAATTCTAGAAATGATTGTAGTATTATTTTTTATTCTAAAAATAATTAAAATAATGTATTTAAATAATAAAATCAAATTTCGAGCCAGGCTAGACTCGGGCCTACCCGTTTGAGACCGAGTTTTTCATGCCCGGCCGAACCAGCATTTGAACAGCTCTATTCATAAACGATGGGCCGTCAAATAAGAAACAATATGGTAGTGGTTCTTTACAAGAATATATACACGTATAGTAGTAGTATATAGGACAGGTGAAATTATTGGTGCTTGCTTTGGCAGCAAAAGTGTTTTTGTCATTAATCTCTAATCAAGCTCATCTTTCTTATTTTTCAGGTGATCATGAACTTTGTCTATCTTGGCATTGGAGCAGGAATTGTTTCAACACTTGGTAAGTGACTTTCCTATGCATCAAAATTAGGATATCTTAATATCTATTTCTGGACAGAAATTTGCTTTTAATTTAGGAACTCGACAAATAGTACAAATTGGGTACTAATACTGCAGTACCGTTGTCCATAGTTTTTTTGAAGGGTATTACTAGAATCTAGAAACAACTATTCTCTGATTTTCTTTAGTTTCATGTCTTGGTAGAGGTATCGTGTTGGACAATTACCGGAGAAAGACAGGCAGCGCGAATCAGGGCCTTGTACCTCAAGGCAATTCTGAAACAAGACATTGCATTTTTTGACAAGGAAATGAGCACTGGACAGGTGGTTGAGAGGATGTCAGGAGACACATTCCTCATTCAAGATGCCATTGGAGAAAAGGTTGGCTGTTTGACACTACAAGGAGTGAACTTATAATAGATAAAACGAAATTACATTTCTGCGTCATTCAATGCATCGTTAGAAGCTATAGATCTCTCTGACCAAGAAAAAAAACTGTAGTTAATTTTCTCTAGCCTACTGCATACATGGTTTGGGTAATAAATCACTTTATGCATCAAAATTGACTGTCCAGAAGTCGACAGGAGTTCACACTGTCTTGACATGGATCAGTACATTCACCAAAAGGCCAATATATCATATACATGGTAGATCAATATGCAAATAACACTTTAAACCATATACATATGTAACACCTCCTCAAACTCATCGTGGATCAACAACACTGAGTTTGAAAAGGTAGAAACTGTGCTAACTATAGTCTGTGCCTTGGTGAAGAAATCTGCTAATTGAAGCTCATAAGTCACATACTGAAGAGCAATAACTTAGTCTTGCACCTACGATTTTATGTACGAAGCATCTATTCCAATGTACTTGGTGAGCTCATACTCCACTGGATCTCGAGCAATGCTGATCGCACCAGTACTGTCTAACAAAGAGGAGTGTAAGACCCCAGCCCATCCTCTAGGGCTAGAGTGCTACCATTACATCTAACCATTACGAAGTTTGCGCTGTGGATTTAACAACTAAATATATTATTAAAAAAAAGTGATTATTTAGGAAAATCGATTTGTAGTAATGACAGCATGTGATGTGGATGTGCTATTCTACCTTCCCTATGCATGCCATCATCCTCGTTCACCTAAACACCAAAATAACAAGAGTGAGTCCGAAGACTCAGCAAGCACATAATAAAAACGATAAACATTGCCATACAAACATGACCACATCATTATCTCCCTATTAATGCAATGCACCACAATCTACATGCTCATTTGCTCATGCATCTCATCAGCTGATACTGGTGGAGATGAATATACTGCAATTGATGATTGTATTGAGACTCGAGGGCGGTTTATATAGAGTACAAGGTTTGGAGGGCAAGAAGCCTCTCCTAGAGATAAAGCATGTATCACGGGATTACAAATCCTAAACTACCAAATATAGAGATATGTCAATATACTCTAACATCCCCGCAGTCATAGCGGTAGCTTCGCGGACAGCAGGAGTGTCACAGACGGTCAGATTGGAGAGGAAGTCGAAGGTAGGGAACCATTGGACTGACATCCCCCCGCAATCGTAGCGGGAGCATCGGGAACTGCTGTGGCGTCGCGGACGCAGTGACGGTAGAGGGAACCGACGAGTTTGCTCAAGATAATAACAGCCCATTGTTGCCGAGGTAGCCAAGATCGAGGTGACCATGGTCGTAGCCGTGGAGGAGGGATCCATGGCGAGGTAGCTGGTGTCATGGTCGTCGTTGTGGTTGGGGTAGTGGAGTTGATGCAGAGGAGGTTGTGGCTGAGGTCGGTGAAGAGGTCGCCAACGTCGTCCGACCGTGGTCGAAGATGAAACAGAGGTGGCGGATCCGGCGAGGAGGAGGCCGGATCTGGGCGAGGCACCGCCGGATCCAGCGTAGAGGAGACCGGATCCGTAGCGGCGGCACCGGAGAAGGCCAGGGCAAGCTGGAGGCAGTGGCACCGTCAGCCGGGGAGCCCGGATCTAGGGTTGTGGAGAGCCGACTCTAGATCTGGGCGGAGAGAAGCCCGTCAGTGCAACCGACGAGGAGGAGGCCGTATCCGGGCGAGGCACCGCCGGATCTGGCGCGGAGGAGGCTGGATTCGGGAGCGGAGGAACCAGAGAAGGACCTGATCAGCGTTGACGAAGACAGTGGCATCGACGATGGTAATGGTGACCACAGGCAGCGACACTGCAACCCGTGCATGTCGATGGCATGACCACAAGTGCGGGCTCCCGGTGGTGCGATGGCTCGTACTCGCGGACGACGGTCCAGCGATGATGATCCGGCGTGATGAGAACGGTAGATGGGGCGCTCGGAAGGCCGTGGAGGGAGGGCCATGTCGACGAGCGTGCCGTGTCACACCACGACGTCATCGGAGGAGAGGAGGCGCCGGAGAGGTCGAAGCCGAGGCAATGAAGTCCGGAGCCGAGGAATGTCGGCAGGGTGACGCAAACAGATCTATGATCGGAAAAAATAGAGAAAACTCGATCTGAAGATGACCAAGGGAAACTCTAATTGGTATCCGATCGGATGATCGGTGACACGACTTAAACTACGGATTGCGCAGCCCCCGGGAGAGATCATCTCCAAGGGGCGGCGCGGCGGAAGCTGTGGAGACGACGGCTCAGGAGCGGCACCGCTCTGATACCATGTGGGAAGATGAATATACTACAATTGATGATTGTATTGAGACTCGAGGATGGTTTATATAGAGTACAAGGTTTGGAGGGCAAGAAGCCTCTCCTAGAGATAAAGCAGGTATCACGGGATTACAAATCCTAAACTACCAAATATAGAGATATGTCAATATACTCTAACACCGCAGAGTGTTCACCCCTCGATGACACACTTTTCTCCCATCTTCGTTAGGATGGGTTCCTTACATTGTAGGACTTTATCTAGCCCCTACGGATGTAAGACTTCAACTAGAGCACTCCGGATTAGTCATATATCTTTCTCACCGACCTCACCAAAATAGTTATATGACTTTATCACCGACTGCTTGTGCATTCTTACCATGATGCAAAATGCATGTCCATTGTTATCATTAACAGGGTAACCTCATTGCTCATCCCGTCCCATCATCATTGCCATTACCATATAAGCATCATCATTCAAGCATCATCATAATACAAAAACATTGTATATTTTATACCATTTGCATGATACCGCTCTACATGCACTTGCTTGTTAACCAAACAGAGCGGAGCAACATGCGGATGGCGCCGTTCCCGATCCTCCACATGTACAAGTAGTCAACCAGACTCAATATATTACAGACATTACATGCACACATACGAACAACATCATCCCTACGCGCAATCCGACACGAACAAAACCCCTCTCACTGGGCACTATTCTACTGACCCGGTGCCCAAAATAATAATAAAAAATGGGTTAGGGATCACGTCGTGTAGACTCGTGAATAAAATTTATCTGTGCGCCCCTGATTTCTTCTCGTTTTTCTTCTCCTATTTTTTCTTTCCTTTCCTTTCTTTTCTTCCTTTATTCTCTCCTTGGGTGACACCCTTGCGCTCGGCCTTCTCTCTCTCTCTCTCTCTCTCTCTCTCTCTCTCTCTCTTGTGTCCTCAACCCTCCGGCCCCTCTACCTCCCCTCCGGCTGGGCCGTTCCACTGCCACCTCCGGCCGTCCGTGCCTAGCGCGCCGCTTGCGCGCTAACCCAGGCGCCTCGCCTAGTCGCGCCCTGGTGTGCCCCCTCGCCCGGCTGCGCGTCCTCCCTCCGGTTGAGTTGCCTCCCGCCGGCCGAGCCCAGCGTCGCCGCCTCCTACATGTGTGTGGCAGCGCGCTTGGCACCGCCGTGCTACCTACGACTCGCCTGCGCCTGGTTCAGCCTTCGACCGCCGTGCGCCTCCTCTACGTGTCATCGCCTCCTATGAGCTCTACCCTGGGACAGTCTTCTCTACTCCCCCTCCCCTTTACCTTACGCATAATAGTATTGTGCCATGCTTGCTTGCCCAGGAAGGATAAAAATGGGGGAAGAGGGTAACCTACTTGGTTTTATTGGTTTAGCAGGGAGAAGTTGTGACGACGGTGGTTGTGGTGGTGTCTTTGCTCTCTGGTGGGTACTTCCCCTCCTCTGACCCTCTTCTTCACTTCCCCTCCGTGGCTGCTATGGCTCAGCAGCCCTCTTGACTTTGCCTCTTGCCTTGACTGTGACCAAGTGAGGGAACTTGTGTGGCTTTGCTTCTCTGGTGTTTCCTTATAGAGGGAGGAAAGTGTTGGCTTCTTTGGTGGGTTATGTCTCTGGTGGTGTTTACTTAAGGAGAAAGGAAGGAGATAGTCTCTTGGTCATGCAGTGGCTTGGTCTTATCCCCTCCCCTCCTCTGTGGCTCCTGTTGGCTTGGTGAAAAGAAATGAGGCTTTACATCATTGCCAAAAAACTCATGGGTAAAAATGACATTTCTACTGCGGAACGTAGGATGGTAAAATCGTGGGTTTTTGGATTTTTATTGCTGAATGATGATGCCAACATACGTGAGAGGCGTCGACCGACCGTAGACAGTCTGGGAACCTCATTGAGCGACAAATTATTCGGTATTTCTAAAGCCGAATGGTTCTGACGGCAAAACCCCTTGTTATCCTCTATTATTCTCCCTTGGATTGTTCTGCATTTTCGCTTTCCTTTCTACTGGCATTACAAGGAGTTAATGCAAAAACTGAAACACCGAAATTCTTAAGGAGCCATTGGAGCGAGGTGATCCCAAGGAGCCATGGCAGCGATTGTTAAGTGGGATACCTTAACCCTAGCTCTGATACCATGTTGGAATGAATCTTAGGCCCTGTTTGGTACAGCTTCCACTCCCAGCTTCTCAATCGATTCTCGTGGAGCCGTATCAAACATAGGATTACAAGATTAATATACCGGTTTTCAAGGTAAGCTGTCGAGATTAACAGGTTAATCCCAAATAGCCTTCCAAAATATTTTGAGAAAATGCCAGTTTATTTTAAAGCATTTTACATAACGCAAGAAATTTGAATAAATATGTTTTAACTAAAATAGACACGATTGCGGAGACGATTACAAAGGTTATTTGCATAACTTTGATTTCCCGAGATTTTGCAAATTACGCTCTTAATCGATGGCTCTCAACTAAAATCGAAATGGATAATTCTACTAGTACTTGTCAATCGACGAGTTAACCACTAACAACGGTTCATCGGTTCATCGCAAGTCATAGCACAATTACGGAGAACAATTATTTTGGAAATATTTTCGCCAAAATGAAAAGCTATTAGTCGCTCGAGTAATACAAAACGATACATACAAAATCGCCATACAACACTTTCAATACACAACTCAAAATTATCACTCCATGGCTACCCTACACAACATTCACAAAATATACGCAATACAAAAGCAATACACACAACTTCAATACACCGATTTTTAAATGCCAACTCCGCGACGATTCAATTGCATACACAAAACTACACTGCATACATTCCAAATGCAAAACAAAAACAAATGTTGCTGCTCCACTAATGCTGCTCTGCTACTCTACTGAGGAGGGCCCACTGGCCAGAGAGAGACAGAGAGAGAGGGAGAGAGAGGCGGAGAGAGAGGGGGAATCGGCCAGAGCCGGCCGGTTGGACCGGAGAAGGAGGGGGCGGTCGGACCGGGGGGAAGAACAGAGAACGGGGAACGGGGGCGGCGGCGGCTGTTGCCGGCAATGGAGGCGGCCGAGGAGGCTGGGGAGGCGGCGGCGTGGCCGAGAGGCACCGGAGGGGAAAGAGACAGCGGTGGAGCGCAAAGCGGCAACGGCCGAACGGCGCGACGACGCCCGAGGGGAGGAGAGAGGAGGGGAGGGAGGAGGTGCGACGGGAGGCTCATCAAGGTCGGCGGGGGAGTGGTGGAGGCGGCGGCGCGGAGCGAGGCGGTGAAGAGGAGGAGCTCTGGGCGGCGACTGCGGCAGCCAGGGAAGCTCGGCCGACAGGCGGAGCGTCGGGAGAAGGCTCGAGCTCCGGTGGCGGCGATGGGGCGAAGACGCACGGAGGGAGGGGAGAAGGGTGGCGGCGCGACACCGAGAAGGGGGGGCGAAGATGGGAAGAAGAAAGGGCGGCTCGGCCTTTTATGGCCGGGGAGAGAGAGGGAAGGGAAAAGCCGCGGCGGGCGGATGGGGAGGAAGAAAAGCGCCACGGCGCGGAGGGGCAGATGTCGCGGACGGCGCGGGAGGAGAAGAAAGCCACATGGGCTTGGCAAGCTCGGGTCACGGGAACGAGGAGCGAGGCGCGCGCAGGGCGCGGACTGAGACGCCGAGCGAGCGAGAGAGAAGAGGGGAGAAGAGGCGAGTGGCGGCGGTGCGTTCGGGGGAGAGAAGGGAGAAAGAGAGAAGGGAGAGAGGCCGGGTTGGGCTACTGGGATCGCTGGGCTGGGCGGGCCGAGGAGAGGAAAAAATGGGCCGGGAGAAAACCGGCCCAAGAAGAAGGTAAATAAATAAAAATGGGTTTTTGAATTTGAAAAGAGAGAATTCCAAGCAAATTTTTGAATCTGAAATTTGAAAGAATATTTGAAACACAAACTCGAGCTTAACGAAAGCTAGGAGATTTTGAAATTTAAACCAAAATTTGAAAATTCGAATGAAAATCAAAAATCGAGATAATTACTATTTATCAACTGAAAAACGGGATGTTACAGATGATGCCAACATACGTGAGAGGCGCCGACCGACCGTAGACAGTCTGGGAACCTCAGTGAGCGATAAATTATTCAGCATTTCTAAAGCCAAATGGTTCTGACGGCAAAACCCCTTGTTATCCTCTATTATTCTCCCTTGGATTGTTCTGCATTTTCGCTTTCCTTTCTACTGGCATTACAAGGAGTTAATGCAAAAACTGAAACACCGAAATTCTTAAGGAGCCATTGGAGCGAGGTGATCCCAAGGAGCCATGGCAGCGATTGTTAAGTGGGATACCTTAACCCTAGCTCTGATACCATGTTGGAATGAATCTTAGGACCTGTTTGGTACAGCTTCCACTCCCAGCTTCTCAATCGATTCTCGTGGAGCCGTACCAAACACCCTGATTCTCAAAACCACTGATTCTGCTTCTCGCGAGGAGCTGTCTCAAAAATGAACTAGTAACGAGAAGGAGCATCCCAGCAGATTCTCGTGAGAATCCAACCTTCAGAAATGAAAATACCCTTTGAAGTTGAAGGTTTTTACCCGCAAATGCCACTGAGTTACACTAATACAATTGAAGTATTACACTTAGGGGTGACATGGTCTATTTGCCTCTAATCCTCCCTCATATGGTTTTTAGAGCCAACCTACCAGCCAAACGGTTTCAACAGATAGCTCCAGATTCTCAGAGAAGTGAATTATCATAAAATCAGGAGCAGAATCTGTAAAATGAGAATCTGGAGCTTTACCAAACAGGGCCTTAATATAGTCTAATGGGTCAAGATGTCAATATATCATGTACAAGGTAGGTCAATATACAAAGAACATCCTAAGATATATATACATATCTAACAAAATATACCCATTTGATACAGTTGCCAGAACATAAATGGAGATTGGTTCAGTCAATTTGGATATATAACACAATTTTGCTATCTAACGTTGCAAATCTTAGTACACTAACCTTCTTAAAGAAGAAAGACATATGTCCTCTTTTGTGTATAAGCATCTGATAAAATCTAACTAGCACTCCATCTTTCTCTTAGGTTGGCAAGTGCATAGAACTCCTTTCTACTTTCTTTGGCGGCTTCATTGTTGCATTTGTGAGAGGATGGCTCTTGGCACTTGTTATGCTCTCATGTATTCCTCCGATTGCTGTGGCCGGAGCTATTGTGTCAAGGTTGATGACAAGACTTTCCACACGCATGCAAGCAAAATATGGTGATGCTGGAAACATTGTTGAACAAACTATTGGGGCCATCAGAACAGTGAGTGCTACTAGATACTTATTTTTTTCTTATTAATCCTTTCCCGCCACTAGTAAGTTAATCAGGTTCTGCTTAATCTGCTTATGCTCTGAAGGCTGTTTCATTCAATGGAGAGAAGCAAGCTATAACAACATACAATAAGTTCATAAGAAAAGCATACGAATCTACTCTACAAGAAGGTGCTGTTAATGGCCTTGGATTGGGTTCTGTAATGGCAGTCTTATTTTGCAGTTATGGGTTAGCGGTTTGGTATGGATCTAGATTGATAGTCGAGAGAGGATACAATGGTGGCATAGTTATTAATGTTCTAATGGCTGTCATGGTTGGTGCAATGTAAGTTTCATACATCAATCCTGATCGCTGCAATATTCTTGAATGAGTAATATTATATGACTACACATACTTAAAACTTGTTACAAAATTTAAGTGGAGGGTGGAGATCATTGGCAGGTGGGTGCATATGAGAAGGTTGGGAGCAGTGCAGGATGGAGTGTAGTTTTTGTAACGATTTTGTCTGGCTTTTTGGTAGGTGAACAATTTTCCTTCTTTAGTTGTGTTGGTTAAAAATTGAAACGGTAAAATGACAGAACATCTGATATATCTCAATGTATACAAATTTAGGAAAAATTGATGATAAATGAACCATGTTTCTCTATGGATGTGCCTCTCTGTATTTTCAATTTGTTAAAATGCGAAATATATTCTGTCAGCACGTCCCAAGATAATGTTGGGCATGAATTATTGTAGCAGATATGCTTTTCAACAGAATTTTGAAACCGCTAATATAGTAGTATGCAATTAGGATCTTTCCTTCTCTGTTTTTCAGATACTTTGATTTCTAATTTGAGTTGCATCTCTTCTGCAGGTCTTTAGGTCAGGCAGCACCATCAATAACAGCTTTTGCAGAAGGTCAAGGAGCAGCATATAGAATGTTCAAAACAATTGAAAGACAACCGGATATTGATGTATGTGATACCACAGGTATCATATTGGAAGACGTCAAGGGTGATGTTGAACTGAAGGATGTGTACTTCAGCTATCCTACCAGGTCTGAACATTTGATATTTGATGGATTCTCCTTGCGAGTACCAAGTGGCACGACAATGGCCCTAGTTGGAGAGAGTGGCAGCGGGAAGTCGACTGTGATCAGTTTAGTGGAGAGATTCTATGATCCACAGTCTGGGGAAGTCTTGATTGATGGAGTTGACATTAGAAGAATGAAGCTTGGATGGATAAGAGGAAAAATTGGTCTTGTCAGCCAAGAACCAGTGTTGTTCTCAAGTACGATCAGGGAAAATATCGCCTATGGGAAGGAAGATCTAACTCTTGAAGACATCAAGAGAGCAGTCGAGCTTGCGAATGCAACAAAATTCATTGATAAGTTGCCAAATGTACAATTGCAAAATTATGATTTCCGTAATATTAACTCAGTTGCTATCTCACACATTGTTAATCAGTATATCGTGTGAAACATTGCAGGGCCTAGAGACAATGGTTGGGGAACGTGGAATTCAACTGTCTGGAGGGCAGAAGCAAAGAATAGCGATTGCTCGAGCGATTATAAAAAACCCTAGGATCTTACTGCTAGATGAAGCAACCAGTGCGTTGGATATGGAATCTGAGAGGGTAGTTCAAGAAGCTTTGAATAGGGTAATGTTAGAAAGGACTACAATTATTGTTGCACATCGCCTAAGCACAGTAAAGAATGCTGATGTGATATCCGTCCTACAGCATGGGAAGATGGTGGAGCAAGGTATACCATATGAAAACTTCTGAAGAGATTAACTAAAAATCTAATAATCGATATCTTTGGCTATAACCTCTAGAAAGTATATACTCCCTCCGGTCCACAAAAGAAGAGGGACATCCTAGAATACGTGCAGTCAAACACTATTAATTTTGACCAAAGATGTTATTTGAAATATATGGTTTAGATATATGAAAATGGCATCAATGAATATGTCGTAAAAAATACTTCCATAATATTGCACTTTTATAACTTTTTTAAAATATATGATAAGAGAATTTAGTAGTCAAAGGAGCATCTTGTTGACTTTGAAAAGTAAAAAAATGTTACTCTTTTGTAACTAGGAGTATGTGGTATTTGCATATCACTAGTTGCATGTTGTTCCCATACTGTAGTGTTTATGTTACAGACAATGTAAGAATACATAAGTTCCACAATTTTGTAGTCTTGTAAACTCAGCTTAGATAGATAAATTGAAATTGGACATAAGAGACTAAATTGAAGCTGTTTCTGACCACTAAACAACGGATAGGTGACAGAATATAAATTAATTGGTAATAGCTGTAATACACCCTTATGGGCGCTCCCAAAAATGTTACTCCTTTTTTGTTCAACAAGCTGGTGGATGACTCGACGGTTTTTGTGTGAATTCCGAGCAGGTTCACATGTAGAACTGATGAAGAAACCTGAAGGTGCTTACTCTCAGCTGATTCACCTGCAAGAGACTCGGCAGGAAGCAGAAGCACCTAATGTTGACCCTGATATGATAATAGCGAATGATTTTGACTCTGGATCTATCAATAGCAAACCAAGAAGCCAAAGTATCTCATTTAGGAAATCAACCAGTAAAGGCTCCTCTTTTGGGCATAGTAGTAGGCATTCTTTCCCTGCTCCACTTGGTCGACCTGATACCATGGAATTGAACGGTGTTTCGGACAATGATGAGGCTGCAGACAAAATGCCCAGTGGCCGGAAGAAATCTCCAATCAGTCGACTCTTCTATCTGAACAAACCTGAGGCTTTTGTTCTTGCACTTGGTTCTGTAACTGCTGCAATGCATGGAGTCATTTTTCCTGTATTTGGCATATTGATTTCAAGTGCGATAAAGGTTTTTTATGAACCGCCAGCTGAACTACTAAAGGACTCCAGGTTCTGGGCAAGCATGTTTGTTGTGCTGGGCGCTGCCGCATTTGCTCTGATTCCAATAGAGTATTTCTTGTTTGGATTAGCAGGTGGGAAGCTTGTGGAGCGCATAAGGTCATTGACATTCCAAAGTGTCATGCACCAGGAAATCAACTGGTTTGATAAACCTGAGCACTCTAGGTGCGTGTTTAATCTTTTGCTTATCATGATGTTTGTCAAGAATGTTTTCCCCAAAATATTGTCTCATCAATTTTTCACTCTCAAGATATATGAGTTTGCGTAGAATTTAAAAATATCAAATATGTGCCCTGCATATGTTATATGCTCATTAATCTAGCAGTGCAAAAAAATCTTTATAAAATATAAATCACCTTCCAATAGTAAGTTTTTTTAACATTGAAAAATCACAGATGCGTTTTGTAGAACCCTAAAAATACATTATTTGCTCAGTAATCTAGTGGCGCGAAAAACCTTTATGAACCATTGTCTATTTTTTTCGTTCTGAACACCAAAGTAGAAATCCGTTTGGAAGAACATTTATAATTAGCACTATCCATAAAAATCATTATTAAAATTAATAGACTAAAATTCACAACCACATAACCGTACTTTTAAGGATCAGTTTCAGAGAACCAAACTTCCCTTTGCATAGTGTTTCACAAAACCACACGTTTAAGCATTATCGTCGTATCCAACGGGCCTGACATGCCGGATCCACTCGCCACTCTCACAAGACTACCCTGTTTCCGTTAGCCGACATGGAGGTAGTTGCCGCGCTCGATAAGGGTTACCCCCATGTCAGCAAGCGGAAACGGGATAGTGTTGTCAGACTAGCGAGTGGGCCCATCCAATTAGGCATATTGGACATGACGAAAATGCTTAAAAGTGTGTCTTTGTGAAACGTTATGCAAAAGGAAGTGTAGTTGCTTGAAACTATTGTTTAAAAGCATGGCTTTGTGAAGTTTACTCAAATTAATTTAGGTGACTTTTTATGGGAAAAAAAACGAAAGATGTAATACTTATCAACTAGTGCTATATTTCTACATATTTTCTTATACTACAAGTTTCAACTTCTGTTCTAGTGGATCCATTGGTGCAAGGCTATCGACTGATGCTCTGAACGTGAAGCGCCTTGTTGGGGACAATTTAGCACTTAATGCCCAGACTGTATCGACTCTCATAGCAGGTTTCACAATAGCAATGGTGGCAAACTGGAAACTGACATTGATTATCACAGTGGTGGTTCCTTTGGTGGGTTTCCAAGCCTATGTTCAAATGAAGTTCCTGAAAGGTTTCAATAAAAATGCAAAGGTACAAGCCATGAACTAATCATGAGTATTGTTCATAGTAGTATGCATCACTAGTAGTTTTGTCTAATTGTTTGGTGGGATGCAGTTAAAGTACGAAGAAGCAAGTCAAGTAGCAACTGATGCAGTTGGCGGCATCAGAACTGTGGCATCGTTTTGTGCTGAACAGAAGGTGATGGACGCCTATGAGAAGAAATGTGAATCTCCAACAAAGCAAGGAATAAGGGAAGGTGTTGTTGGTGGCTTGGGCTATGGCTTCTCTTTCCTTGTGTTATATTTTACGTTTGCTCTTTGCTTCTACATTGGAGCAAAGTTTGTTCACCAAGGAACAGCAACATTTCCCCAAGTGTTTAGGGTGAGAACACATTTTTATTCATTTTGCATAGTGTTGGTCGTTTCGAACGTTTTGGCTAATTAACTGATTCACTGGCTTTGTCAGGTCTTCTTCGTTTTAGTTTTGGCTGCTAGTGGAATCTCGCGAACAAGTGCATTTGGTGCAGACAGCACCAAGGCAAATGAATCGGCCATCTCTATCTTTGAAATTCTCGACCGTAAATCCAAGATTGATTCCAGCAGCGAGGAGGGTGTGGTCATTACCGGTGTGAGGGGCGACATTGAGTTCCAGAATGTGTGCTTCAAGTACCCCTTACGTCCAAATGTTGAGATATTCCAGGATCTATCCCTGAGCATTCCTTCCGGAAAGGTTGCTTTCTATCTGAAATAAGAAGTACATAAGTTTAGTAGTATTCTCTACACATTGCTAGCTGGTGCATAACGTAATTTGGTGACACTACCCTTGCAGACTGCCGCACTTGTGGGGGAGAGTGGAAGCGGCAAGTCCACGGCGATCGCACTGATCGAGAGGTTCTATGACCCGGATTCAGGCAAGATCCTTTTGGACGGTGTGGAGCTTCAGACCCTCAAAGTTAGCTGGCTTCGGCTACACGTCGGCCTCGTGGCGCAAGAGCCCGTGTTGTTCAACGACACCATCCATGCCAACATAACTTACGGAAAGCAAGGGGAGGCATCCGAGGAAGAGATCATTGCTGCCGCCGAAGCAGCCAATGCGCATCAGTTCATCTCTGGGCTGCCTGACGGGTACAATACCATCGTCGGCGAAAGAGGGATCCAATTGTCGGGCGGGCAGAAGCAGCGTATCGCCATCGCGAGGGCCATCGTGAAGGACCCCAAGGTGCTCCTGCTGGACGAAGCTACAAGTGCGCTGGACGCGGAGTCAGAGCGCGTGGTGCAGGAGGCGCTGGACCGGGTGATGGTCGGGAGGACAACTGTGGTGGTGGCGCACCGCCTGTCAACAATAAAAGGGGCCGATATCATCAGCGTCCTCAAGAGCGGGACAATAGTTGAGAAAGGAAGGCACGAAGAATTGATGCGGATAAAGGATGGAACATATGCTTCACTTGTCGAGCTTAGCTCCACTTCAACATAGCCTGCTGGAAGCCTGAGCATCACCCTTCCATTAATTCGAAACTGACTTCTCCCTGACAAGGATTGGTTGACATGCAGAAGGGTCGTATATGTAATTAAGTTTGTACAAGAAAGTTGAAACGGATCTACATTGTGTTTCTGGTCGTGTATGCGACTAAGATGGCATACAACATTCATATTACTCTACCAAAATTCCATGGAATGTATATCAATAATTCTGTTGATGTGAATGTCTCTACATGCATAGGCTGTGTAACATCCCGTTTTTGGGAAAGTTCAAAGTTTGAATTCAAAGTGAGCATCTCAAATCTTCCCCAAAATTCAAACTTCGGTTCCTTTTTCTCTTGGGCTGGCCCAAGCCAACCCCCCTTGCCGCGCCGTGCACGCTCCAGAGCGCCGCCGCACCTCGCGCCGCGTAGCCTCCCCCTCCTCCCCACGCCCACCGTGAGCGTTGGGCTGCACAATGAAGCCACGCCACCTGGGGACCTCGCTTGGTCATCATGGCCCCCAACGGCCACTCCTTCACCCTCGGCTATTTAAGCCAGGTCAGCTCTCGCCTTGGCTCTCTCCGCCATTCTCCTCCTTTTCCCCTCTCCCACCAAACGCAACAACGCAGCAGGCGCAAGTTTCGTTCTGGCCGCCGTGCTGCCGTCATCATTTTTGTCGTTTCCGGTGAGCTCTCCCCTCGCCACGCGTGTCATCTGGCGTTCCAGAGCCCAAGGAAACTTTTCCCCAACCTAATTTCCCCGTTGGCCAGCAGGAGCTCGCCGAAATCATCTTCTTCCACATCTCCAGCCAAAACCACCCTTTTTGTTGCCGACTTCGCTCCAGTGAGTTTCCCTTCAATTCCCTCCCTCCGAGCACCTCCTTAACCCTCTTGTTCTTCTCCAACCTTTCCCTGCCCCTCTCTTTGCTCAGGTCTTCGCCGCTGCGTGAAGCTCCTTGTGCCACCTCGGGTCGTCACCGCTGACCACTAGGGATGGAAACGAGCCGAGCCGGCTCGAGCCAGGCTCGTTTTGGCTTGGGGGCACAGTAGGCTCGGCTCGTTTCAAGCGCAAGCTGAGAGGGTGGCTCGGGAAGGCTCGAGCCTGTGAAGCATCAGAGGATGCCAAAATCTCAGCTCTGTTCGAGTCTCAGGATCCAGAAACATCAGAGTCGGTTTCTCGCCACTCCATGTAACACAAGGCAAATTAAGCTCTTTGAGTTTGACCATGCAACTCCTTGCCGAATACATCTACTACACAACCGAATTATCGGTGATAATTTATTAATTTCACTAACAAATCATCTAAAGATACAAAATGTTTGAGGAACTGCTCCGACGGTCGACGGATCACAAACCAAGAACCAACAAGCAAGAAAATGAGGAGCTGCTCACACTAGTACGTGGGCTGCAGCGGGACGGGCGTGTACCACCGACCGGCCTCCTCATCGATACTGTCCGCAGGGCGGTGCAGCAGAGCGTGCAGCAGGAGGAGCACGGGGCCGACGAGCAACGAGGTGAGGATGTTGGCAGTGGCGCCTGTGAGCAGGAGCAGGAGCAGGACGAGCGTGACCGCCGAGAGACACACCGTCCCCCGACGATGCGGCCGAAGAGGGAGATCGGCTCGTCGCGGAGGAAGTAGAGGAAGAGCCAGGCGACCATGCAGGCGAGGAAGACGACGAGGGAGACAGGGTGCCAGAGCAGGGAGATGAAGACGACGCCGAGAAGCGGTGGATGGGGTGAGCGGCGCAGCGCAGTGGACGGCGAGAGAGGAAGGGATGGGGAATTGGGGATCTGGATGTGAAATTGGGGATCGGGACGGGGGGATTGTAGGGTTAGGGACGGGTTAGTGGCCTGGGCTGGATTGGGCTGCCCTGGGGCAACTCGGCCTTTGTGCACAAGCCAAATAAGGCACGTGACCGGCAAACGGCCCGAATTTTTTGCGAGTTAGATATGTGGTTCGGTTCGGTTCGTCTCAAAAATTAATGAGGGCTCGTTACGAGCCGAATTAGCTCACAAACCTTGGGTTATTTTTCTAACCCTATCGGCCTCCGTCCTCCCTCTTCGCTTTGGTGAGTTCCCCGTTCCCCTTAGATGCTTGTGTGTGCTTTAGTTGGCCAAGGGGTTGCCAGATTGTACGAGGCGTTGTAGCATCGAGTGTCGTCGTCATGCTGACGTGGTGAGTCATCGTGGGTCTCGCCGTCGATACCCCTAGGATCGCCCTGCAAAGGGGGTTTCGTCTTGGGCCTTGCCAGCCGCCCCCGTGGTCTGGCTCGCTGGCAACAAGTGCGGCCATGAGCACTTTGGAGCTCCCCTGCTTTGTCTGAACCGGGCAGGAATTGTAGCTCCATCATTATGACCAAATCATTGTCATTAGGGCAATGCAACGATTATATTTGATTTAATTACTACTGCGTTAGACTGACATGTGGGTCTGGGAATAGTAATAAAGGGTATTTAAAACTTGGATCTTATGTGAGCCGTTGACAACCGGGCCCCACCACTTAAGTACACAGTGCACCCACCTCGTGGACCATCGATTCATGTACTGTTCACATGGACCAAGACACTAACAGTGAACCCCACCTATCAGTAAATGATTTTCTCTTTAGGAAAAAGGAAATTAATTACTATGTAGTTGTAACATCCCAACTTTTTGGCTTTAAAAATCCTTTAATTAGTTGCTAGTTGAAAATCTCACCATTTGCAATTTGATTGAATTTATATTAAAAGTTTAATACGGACTTTAAGGATAAAATGATTTAATGTGCTTAATTCCAACATCAACAATTGTCAAAACTATTTTATTTTGAATTCTATAGGCTTGGATATATTTTTCAGATTTTTCTGGAATTTTTCCAAGGACATTTGCTATTTTCTAAATTTCAATTGCATTTTCTGGGTTTATTAAAAAGAAAAAATCAAAAGAAAATCCCTCGAAACAGTGATGGGCCAAAGCCCACCACTATTCCATCGCCTCAGCCCACTCCCGCGCATCGCCGCCCTCCTCCGTGCGATGGCCGCCGCGTGTCCCGATCGGACGCTGCACGCTCGCTCGCGCCAGTTTCTTTCGCTCACGCACCGCGCCCGCGTTCGCCCGCTGACCAGTGGCCTCGCCACGTCATCGTCGTCTCCCTCCGGGACTCTTCACCGCACCCGACTCCGCACTAAGCGCTCCGCCGCCGTTTCTTCGTGGACTCCCCCTTCTCCGCCTATAAAAGGCCCCCCAATCCATCCAATCTACTCGCCCCGACCTCCTCCACCAAAGCCCTAACTACTCGCCCGCTCCCTCGTTTTCCCGGCGCCGCCATTGCCGAAGTTCCGCCGTCGACCGAAGTCGCTCCGCCGCCGGATTCCGCCGCCTCCAGACCCTCGGCGTCCGTGCCACCGCCGCCATCGTGAGCGCAATAGCCGTAGCTACTCAGTGCCGCCTTCGTCTTCGCCCGGGAGCGCCTCCATCGCCGTTGCCACGCCGTCCGACAACGCGAGCTCGTCACCGCCGCCGCCTCCTTCACGCTGCCGGTGAACCCTTGCCTCTCAAGCCCCGCTGCCACCTCCCGGAGCTCTGCCGTGACCCCGGCATTTCATTTTTACCCTCCGCCGCCGCCGACTCTTCGCCATCGCCGGTAAGCCCTTGGTCCCCGTGCGTCGTCAGCAGCCACGCTAGCGCCCGTCACCCTCTCGCGCTTGCGTGTCACCTGCGTGGCCCATCAGCGCCGCGTGGCTCAGTCCACCGCACCAGACCTTCCGTGGCTCGGTGAACCCAGTTCACCATGAGCCCAGAGACTGACAGGTGGGGCCCACCTGTCAGTACATCTTTTTATTTATTTTCTTTCCCGCTGACGTCAGCGATTGCGCAATAATTCAATTTCTTTAATATAAATAATTCGGAAAATTCAATAAAATCCAAATTAGGGTTTTATTTGATTTTCCAATCTTCTAAAGCTCATAACTTTTGCATCCGACCTCCGATTGAGCCCATTCAAATTTGTAAATTCACATAAAATCAAGATCTATTTAATGGTGAATTTTATTTGATTTTTGGAGTTTATTTTGCCTCTGTTATTTATTTATTTATGTTTCTTTTGTCTCGTTTACGAGTAGACGTCGATACTTCGGGAAATTTTGGAGAAGAAGGAGCATCTCAAGATCAAGACCAGTAGCTAGACCTATTCCAAGGCAAGTTATACCTTTGATCATATTGAACCCAGTTTTTAAAATACTTTGTTTCAATGTATTGCATTCTATTTCAAGTATTTATTTAAATACTTTTGGTTTAGTTATTAATCCAAATTGTTATATCCACTTTGTCTATTGTTATGTCATATTCTTTTATCACCCTAGGTTGGTTCATTATTAGTTGGTATTATCGTAGCACCAATATGGGTTGGTTAGATACGAGTAGACTGCTTAGTCATGCCACGAGTCATCATTTCATGTGAGTCGCAATTATGAATTTGACTAATGAAATATGGAACTGTGTGATAAAACTGTGTGATGTGTGCTATTACTCGTTGATGGCATGTGTTGCACTTAATCAACAGGGTGGAAAAAGATTTGGACGGAAGCAAGTGGTGGATTCTGTGTGAATGGTGGATTCTGTGTGAATGGTGGAGCTGTGTGTTTATTAAACTTTGTGATTTGGGTTAAAACTGGAAGTCTTGCATTGGTCAATTAAGGACTCCACTTTGTGTGCCATTGAACTGGGCCTTACTGTACGACCACATGCCTAGTATGGGCTGGGCCTAACTTAGTAAGTTACAGAGTCTTGACATTGACAACTCAGGTTGTATTTAAGCTGTGTGATGGGCTGGAGGTGTGATATGTCACAACACGGGACGGTTCGCTGCATCCCTGTCCAACGATGTGTGTCGTAACCAAACGCTGTGTGTATCGGTTGGCCGGCAGGAAAGCACATCGGGAGTGTCATTGCTTGAGATGAAGTCTCTCAAAGGTTTTGTTACGATCAACTCTGATCCGGTTGATTTCATCGTGTGGGTAAAGTGTACAAGCTCTGCAGAGTGTTAAATCAATCTATTCGAATAGCCGCGTCCTCGGATATGCACATGCTCGGAAATTTCACACGAGGGGTAGATTTTCATAAAACAAATGGGAAGGGTCAGCTGTGTGAGGTAACTTGTGCAGCTGTGTGAATAACTTGATTAGATTGTGTGTCCTTTATGAAATCAAATGTTAAATTAATAGCCTTTATTTGTTTTCCATTACGTTTCAATCTATTATCTGTATTCAATTGCAAATGTTGCATTTCTGCAAAATAACCACAGAAACCATTCCTTTGGAATAAGTTATCATGTATAATTGCATTCTGTGGTATGACTTGCGAGTAAGGTGTGTACTCACTCTTGCTAAAACAAATCAACAAAAGTAGAGGAGCCGTCGCCTGCTTTTGAAGAGGAGTTTTCGAAGGTTGATCGTTAAGGTCTTGATCCCAGTCACTTGCCTGTGGTAAATTGATGGGAGTCCATTGGAGTTTACTTCGTTTCCGCTGCAGTTTATTTCTTTATTGTCAGCCTTGCATGGTTTAATAAATGTAAAACTCGACCGTAAGGTCCCAACAGTTATTTGTTATTCAAAGTACTCGTTTATTCTGATATTCGCTGTATAGATGTGATATTTCATCGATGTTGACACTGTGTGCACTAGCGTGATCCTGGACTAGTGCAAAATACACAAAGGGTCCAGATTTGCATATTTGGGTCCCGACAGTAGTGGACCCCACTTGTCAGGGAGAGAATTTCTCTCTCCTCTGTTTATTTCTGGATTTAATTAAATTGCAAACTTCGAAAAGCCCGTTCTCCCTCATTTTAGTTCCAAATTTAATAAAATTTGTTTCTAAAAATTTCTAAATTCAAGATCTTTATGTTGGCAGAGGTTTTTGTAATTTGGAGTTCATTTTAATTTGCTATTGTATTTACTTGCTTTGCTCGTTTATTTATTCATTTTTCGACTTAATCGTCCTAGTAGAGTTCGAAGACGCGGAAGAGCCCCAGATCAAGCAAGCGCAAGAATTCCAAGACCCACTTGCTTTTGACCAAGGCGAATCAATATTTTAATCATATTGAACATACATTTGTGCAAATCTATATATATTTAAATTATCAAAATAACATGCTTAATTCCTTATGCAAATGTATGTCAAATTGTAAGGTAGTTACACATCAACTTGATACTTTAGTATTATTATATCATCTCTTGATACTTAAATCACATGACCCTTATCACTCTAGATAATTAAGTGGTAACATTACTAGCTATAGGTCGTACTTAAGTGGCGTGCTAGTTTTGCTTAAGTATCAGTGCATCAATTGCCCTAATCATCATCTTTTAATATGAAACTTGTTTTGGGCAATCATTGCAGGTAAATGACAGGTATATTTGGGATAATGTAATTTTATGCTTCTCAAAACCCTAATAACTTGTTGTTACCACGTCTGGGTGGATAGTATGATGGTTGGTGCTAATGTAGCACGAGAAATGGTGATACGTGGTATGCACCGCTCAGATAACTTTAAGGACTTAATCATGTGATGAGCTCCCAATATAAAACAGTGCAACCACAAGTTTATAATGGTGCCAACTTGGATAAATAATTTGTATCCACTAGTGCAAGTTGCACCATTGGAGTGACTCACGAGTCGTGCCACTGGTTTTAAGCCGTCGTGAACACGGGTTGTATCACTAGTGTAAGCCACCGTGTGGCATAAGAGGGGGTCTAGGTGTGGTTGACGTAACCCCCTTAGATGAAACCTTAGCGGGTGTAACTTACACTGGGGGTGCTTTGTAAAGGCTTTGTGATGACCTTTTAATTCATATGTATAAGGAAACATGTGAAACACAACAAGCTGATTATCTCATGTGGGTAAAGTGTCTCTATAGAGTATAAACTGTTCGAACAGACGTGTCCATGGTCAAGGGCGGGCATGGGAACTTGCTCGAGTTAGTTTCTATTCCAAAACCTTTGTGGGTGGGATGAAAACTCGTCGGGTGGATGTACCCCTGATTTTGGGATTTTTCTGGATGGATGTACCCCCGCGTTGCTAATAAGGTGGATATAACCCTAATCAAAATTAAGCATAAGGTGGATGTAACCTGCACCGTTATAAATATTGCACCTTTGCTCTCTTTAATAAATATGATTTGGTTAAAATGCTAAGTCATAAAAGATTCTAATTATTGTAGTTCAAAATATTGTTTTTAGCAAACAAAAGAACCAGAGTCATCATTGTTAAACTTTGCATGTATAATTATTGCATTCTGTGTGTTGGCTCGCGGAGCACTGTTGCTTGTGCTCACTCTCGCTCCCCAAACCCCTCAAAGCCTGTGGATCAAGAGCACTACGCATACTACCACGTTCCAGAAGCTGATGGCAGCGAAGACGGTGGAGATTAGATTAGTCTATAGTAGTCTAGTTCTCACCCCAGTCTAGTTGGCTAAGTTGGTACTTGTGCGCACCAATATTATTCAAGTCTTTGGGTAATATCGGTCGCACACAGATTACCCTAGTCGCGTTCTTGTGGCGAGATGTGTCTTTCCCCTTTTGCTTCCGTTACCGCTTCCACTTTTATGTAATGTATCCATTTGGCCTAATCGGTCTTAATGTAAACTTGACCCGATGCGGTCTATATGAACTCTGATGTTTTGTAATTAATGTATGGTACAGTTTACGTTTGTATGAGATGATTCAGTAATGTACCTGTGAGCACTATCTAATGATCCAGAGAATAGTATGAAAAGCTAGGTCAAGAAAACTTGTGTTTCTTGCACATTGAACTAAGGCCCTCCTTGGATGTACTGCCTCGTTTATTTTTTACTTGTTGTTTTAGGATGACATGGTCTTCAATACACACATTTGACCACTACTTTTTTCTAATTATAGATTAGTAAAATTATTAAAATTTTAATGATTAAAATTATTTTTGATAAGATATCCAATGATATTATTTCCACATGACATATCTATTTTTTTGTACAAATTAGTAGTCATAGTTTTAAAAGTTTAATTGTGCGCATTCTAAAACGACATGTAAAAAAGAACCGAGGGTGTATGATTTTAGAGAAATTTTGAATGAATCGCATCATATGGGAAAAGTTTATATGCAGCTCTTTGGAACAAACGAATGAGCTTTAGTATTCCTATGGGATAGCTTAATCTATAGGAATTTTGTAGGAATTGTCTTGCATAGACATCTCTCTTTAAATTTCCGTAGCATGCAAACATTTCCTGTTTTGTATTCCCCTAGGAGCACTATCATTCCTGCACAATTCTTTTTTTTTCATTTCTTATCTTTATCAACAAGCATTGTTGATGTCACACGGAAGTAGGAAAAAATTACAAAAAAAAACCCAAGCATAGATGGTGTCAATCCACGCAAATTAGAAATTCAAAACAGCCAAACCCCCGAAAAACAGGCAAGATGGCAAAATGTTCCTTTGATCGAACACCTCTAAAAAACGGATATGAATTATTTGTATTATTCTATTTTTTTTTATCCGATTAACAATTTCTCTTCTATTTGTATTTGTATTCGTATAAAAAATATGGATGCGAATATGGTATGGCCAGATCGAGTTCGCTACGGTGGGTTGGTTGATGATGGTGCTTTACGGATTTTTTCTCATCCGAATTGTTATTTTATCCAAACTATTTGTATTTGAATTCAATGAAGCAATATAATTATTTTATTGCAGTATGCCTAATTAGTTGGATGATTTTTTTATAATTTAATGTGAATTTGTATTCCTTTAGGTAAAATAAATAGATTAGAATGATTAAGTGTGACTGTACAAGGATAAAGTGTTTCTAATATCTTCACATTATAAAGTTCTGAGGATATCCGGATCCAATCGAATTGAGTAGATATTTGATTCGCAATCGTATTCGTTATTATTCGTTTCAAAAAATACAAATATGAATATAATTTCATCACTATTCGATTCAGTGTTCGATCCGTTTTCACCCCTACTCCTGACTAAGCCTACAAATAGAAAAGGTTAAACCACATTATTATTGAGCTGTGGGCTGATTGTATGTGTGAAATTGGATGAAATTTGGATTGCATATTAGTCCAAACATTCTATATCCATATTTTCAAAACAACTAATCAAATTAGGATGTTCCACGAAATATTTGATTATGGATGTGATGAGTGGGGCTCTAATCGAAGAACTAATTAATACTCTTGATTGATTGTTACAGCTACACATGCTACAATACATATAAGCGACGAATTTTTTGCCGATACGGCCGATTTGCACAGCGTATTAGCAGTTTTAACCACCGTCCGCGTGTATTTGCAAAACTAACCGAGAAATTTGGCGCAGTCGAGCCGGCCGCCATCTTCATGGCGTCTGACGACGCCGCCGCGTCGCGCGTGGCCGGCCGCCACATGGGCCGCGGCGGGAGCAGGGCGCCTTGACCGCCTCACATGTTGGCGTGCTGCAGCGCCACGCTGCTGAAACCACCGGCCAGCGCTCCAGCCCATGGCCCCAAGATTTGGCGGGCGCGGCGCCACCTGGCGGCCGGGTGGCGGGGGCATACCTCTGGCCGTCTTGTTGGCGCATATATTGGAGAGCGACCGCACGATTTCATTTCGCAGTCGCTCCTCATTCTTCTGCTAAGTTCATATTTGAGAGACCATGTGAGAGGTCCTCCACTCTGAGTGATGAGTATTTGACAAGTGTGTTGATTAGATTGAAAGTTGAGGTTTTCGGTTTGGGCGGTTTAAGGTGAGTCGGAAATCGGAACTACGTGTATGGAGCGGAAGTTCCGATTAATCGAACTACGGTGTTGGAAATAGGATCTTCCGCTTTCCGGTTTTGATTTGGTGAAGAAATCGGAACTTCCGCACAAGGTAGCGGAGTGTCCGATAATTCGACATTAAGTGTTCTCCGAGATATCAAATCGGAATTAAATATCGGGAAGTCGGTTGTTAGGATATCGAAGTACCGCAGATGTTGAGCGCGAACTTCCGATATTCTGACGAAATGCGGATGTTCGAAATCGGAACTTCCGCTGTGGTAAGTGCGGAACTACCGATTATGTCCAGAACTGTGCAGAGAAGATTATTTTGTGATTTTGATTTTGTATGAGTTTGAGTCTTATACAAATATTGATGCTATGATGTTGTGCAATGCTATGTGATGTGTTTTTGTGCGTGTTAGCTGCGGGGCATCAAGATGGAGTCGTGGCGAGACACGTGGACGGACTAAGCGCAGGAGGCGTTGAGGTCGAACGGTCGGGATGTGTCGAAGACGGCGTGAATCTTGAAGCGATTGCGTAGTCGTGCACAACAAGGTGTACGGAGGCTTCGGAAAGGTGCGCAAAGGCGAAAGGGTCTTTTCGCATAAGCGGCAAAAGTGGAGGCGGTTCCGTTCGGTGTAGCGGGCTTAATGGGTTGGAGGCCCATTAGCAAAGGCTATAAATAGGGGAGAACCCTGGAGTTAGGGTTAGACCTTTTGATAGAAAATTAGGGTTAGCTCTAGAAAAGGGTGTGTGTTGCCTTTTTGAGAGTTAGTTGGTTTTGAGAGATTGAACTGAAATCTCTTGTAATCTTTCCTCTGCGTTTCCACTTGTAAACATTTGATGTCTATCAATGAAACTCTGAGTCTTTGATTACATGTTTATGCCTCTCTTTATTCCCTCTCTGTTCATGTTGAATATCTAGGGTTTTGGCATATCTTTTGTTTCGTTTTATGAAATAGCATGAAACTTCATATCTAGAATCGTTTTGGTATTGCTATTACTTCCTCAAAGTTTCATGCTCTAAGAATCTGAGAATCTCGCTTATCATTGGTTTTGGTCTTTCTTGCCCTTCTTCAAGAAATCCGCTTTTGGTTCGATTATTGAATCTTTGGTTGCGATTCTTCTCCATAAGGTCAAGATGGTGTTTAGGATGATGTCTGTAAAACTTGACTCGAGAAGAGCATTCAAGATTAAGTAGTTTGGATTTTTGGGCAAAAACCGAGAGCTCGTTCTTGGTCGGGATAATCGAGACTTCGATTTTGTGCGTGAGTACATAAGCGGAACTTCAGCGCTATACATCATGGAACTACATAGCGGAACTTCCGCCCTCTAATGCCGGAACTTCCGATTTCGGAAGAACGACTGAAACTTGTTTTTGATTGTTTGATCTTGCTTCATTTACTTTCTTTAGATCTTCGAGATCTTTGTAGGCTAGTTTTAAATACGGTGAAGGGAGTATTAATTTTAAGGCACCATTCACCCCCTCTGTTGCCATTTCGGTCCTTCAATTGGTATCGAGCGGTTAGCTCTTCTTGATAGATCTTAACCGGTCGGTTGAGCCATGGCAGCGGACAAGTATTCCACCAAGCCTCCGCTTTTTGATGGTCCGGATTACCCTTACGGAAGAGCCGAATGGAAACTTACATCCGTGCTCGGGGTATGCCATCCGGAGAAAGGTGAAGGTTAGATTCTTTGTTCTGCCGATGAGAACATCAATCTTTGGAAACATGGCCGATGTTGAGGCAAATGCTAAGGCAAGGAACATAATCATTCAGGGTTTAAGCAGAAGTGAGTTTGATCGTATTTCTCATTTGATTTCTGCTTATGACATCTGGGTGACCCTCGATGCATACCATGAGGGCACCACTCAGATTAAGACGGTTCGACAAGACCAGTTCAAGCGTGAGTACAGTAAATTTGAAATGCTTGCTGGTGAATCTCTAGACGAGTGCTTTTCGCGTTTTCACAAGATCTTGAGCAACCTCCGAGCGGTCGGTCTTACATACCCGACTCGGATAACGCCGATGATGCTTTCGCACTTGATCTTCGTGTTTGGAGATGAAAGTGACTACCATCAAAGATAGCACGGACCTCTCGACCACGACTCTTGATGCGCTTTACTCGCGCCTCAAGACTCACGAGATTGACATTGTCTCTCGAAGGTCGAAGTCACGATCGATGGCTTTAGTCACGATCCCACTTCGGATCTTCTTCGAGTCGTCGTGGGTTCTCCTAGCCGCTCTCTGTGACATAAGCGATGATCGTTAGAGCGACTTGAGGATGAGCAGACTAGCCCTCCTAGCTCGGAAGTTTTCCCATGCTTACAAGAGGAGGATGGTAAGAGAGGAGGTCCTGTGATTTGTTTCGAGTGTGGTGGCCCCAACCACATCCGAGCAAACTGTCCCAAGCTTGGGAAGGGCAAAGGTGACTATGGCGGTCCAAGCAAGAACGACTACATCGACAAGAACCGCAACACGAAGCCCTCAGCACCTGATCAAGGCAAGAAGAAGTTCCGCAACTTTGGGAAGGCAAAGAAGCTGTTCCATCGCGTCCTCACCGCCCTCGACGAACTGGACACCAGCGAGGTGGAGGGGTGGAGCGACGATGATGGGAAGGACGATCATGATCCCAAGGACGACGGCAACTTCTCCGGCATGTGCTTCATGGCCTCGGGCGAATCGAGCGACAATGAGTGTACTCCGACTCCGATGAGGTTAGTCCCACTTATGACCGACTTAATGATGCTTTTCTTAAGCTAGGTAGATTTCATGCTAAGTCTAGGGCTAAGTGTTACGTGTTGGAGAAGGAAGTAGCTAGACTATCACGGAGCTTACTTTACTTACATCCGCTCCCTCCGTGATGATTGTGACACTTGTCGTGCTTTGCTTGATGACATGGAAAACTAAGAACCTTGCATGATAGTGTGTCCTCTGAACTTGACATGATTAAGGTAGAAAACATTAGCCTTCTTCTTGAATTAGAGATGAGTAGGGTAGCACCTCCTGCATCCACTACTATTGAGGCTCTCGCTTGCACCTCATGTGAGGTTAAGGACAATTCGTTTAGAGGTCTTTATACCATGTTGCTTGATCTGCCTGAAACTTGTGAAAATTGTAATAATCTCAAGATGAACCTAAAGCAGGCGGATCACAAAATTCTTGAATTTCAAGTCTGCGCTACTAGAGCCTATTGTTTCTTGTTTAAACTGCCCTAAGTTAATCTATTTGAATTAGAATCAGATCTAAGCGGTTTCAAGAAATGATTGATCACGAGAATAAATTGGCTCAAGATGCTTCTAAGGACCTTGTTAGCTCACCTTGCAAGCATTGTAATAAACTAAAATGTGATTTGGTTGCATTGGATGAAAAATGTGTGAAGCTAACTAAGGACCTTCTAGAGACACAATCATCCGCTTGTATTGTGTGTCTTTGGGAAGAAGCCTAAGGGTTTGGTAGAGACGCCTAGTAACGTGAACCAATCGCTAGTGAGGACTGTCCCTCAAAGTCGGTGTGCGTGCACAAGCCAATCTTTCCTCTGTTGTTGGTTCTTCTTACGCTCCCTTACCTTCTGCTGTTCCTTCTTCCCCTGCTCTTCTTGCACCTCTCTCTTTCGGAGTGTCAGATCTTATGAACACTCTCGAGAGGTTTGTAGGAGGCAAGAAGAAGCTCAATCTCATTCTAGACAAATCTAAAATTTGCAGATTTAATCGTGGTCTAGGATATGATATCCGAGGAGGATATGAGGAAGCATCCACCGCCGTGCTCAAAACCATAGCACGTGTGTGATCAAAACTAAGCCAGGGTGAGAAAGTCAATTTTAAGTCGTGGGTTTTGTTCAAAGGATTTCGACAACAAGGTGATTCCACTGCAGCGGCCCCTCGTAAGGCGAAGTATCATTGCACCTTCATCGTAAAGATGGACATTTAGTTGATCATTGCTTCAGCGCGCCAAGATCGCGCGTAGAGACCGTGTTGAGTCTCTTAGGCACATTCGAGTGGTCACCCGGATCTTGAGTGCACCTAAGACCAACACGAGGTCTAGGTTTGTTCCATCTCATGATTTTGGGCAGCATCGAGGACTTGGTTTTTCCGAGTTTTACGAGTTTCGTCCTCATGCTCCCTTTGGTAGTAATCTCCGCCGTCCCGAGGGTAGATCTCGTTTTCCTTTCGAGATAGCTACATGGCGAGATCAAGATGTTATCTTGGTACTTGACTCGCTCTTCCATAGCAAATCGGATCTAGCAATGAGCTTAGATCTTTGACTTGTTGAGTGACAGAGAGCGTAGGGTAGATAGAGGTCGGTCTTGCTTGACTACTTCATCGTTTCGTCGTGTTACTCAAGATTGGGTGCCAAAATCATCGTTGATTCACCCCGAGATCGAGACTTTACTCTGCTTGACTTCGAGTGGTCGCCAGCGAGGAAGGGAAAGGTCCGGATTGTAGACTCGGTTGTTCACGTCATATGACCGTGAGTCTCGTTGGTTTTCTTCCTAGCCCGCGCTCTGTGATGAGACGATCACCTTGGAGATGCTTCATTTGGCGCGTCATCGCTAAAGGTCTTGTGAGCATTAATGATTCTTTTATTTTAAAAGATGTTGCCTTAGTAAGTAAGCTGCAGATAATCGCTTTCGGTCTCTCACTTACGATGATGGTTTCGAGGTGAGCTTTAAGAAAACAATTGCAAAATTCTTGATTCTTGGGTAGTCTAGTTTATGGATTTCTCGTTATGGGAGGATTTTTCGTGCTGATTTTTCGGATCTTCCGTGATCCTCTCGATGTTTAATTGCTTCGAATCCCGTGATTTGACTTTCTCGCATAGGAGACTTGGTCATATAGGATTTGATCATCGACCGAGTTAGCGCCACGATCTCATTCGTGGTGCGAAACTCAAAATGGTCAAGGATCTTGTTTGTTCTCCTTGCCAAGCACGGCAAAATGGTTGCCGCTTCATATCCTCCGCCATAAAGTGACTATGACAGATGCACTGTGTCAATCGCTCCATATGGACACGATGGGACCGGCTAGAGTGCGATCATGGGAGGGAAGTGGTACGTACTTGTCGTGGTCGATGACTTCTCGAGGTATTCTTGGGTGTTCTTCTTAGCCTCGAAGGATGAGACGTTTACTCTTTTTCGTGGTCTTTTAGTAGGCTTTCGTTGAGCTCCCGGTGCATTACGAGCAATTCGACCGATAATGGCACCGAGTTCAAGAATTCCTACTTTGAGAGTTTTGTGGTGAGGCAGTGTAGAGCACCGTTCTACGTCTCCATACGCCCCCAACAAAATGGCGTTGTGGAGAGGAAGAACTGCACCTTGGTCGAGATGGCGGGACGATGCTTGATGAGTACTCTACACCTAGGAAGTTTTGGGTGAGGAATTGCTCTTGCTTGTCATGTTTCTAATGAGTTTTCTTGGGCACTCTTGCATCGCACTTCTTATGAGTTGAGATATGGGCGAAAACCCGCCTCGCATTCTCGTGTGTTTGGTTGCAAGTGTTTTATTCAAGTCCGGGAACCTAGATAAGTTCGAGTCACGATCATGTGATGGGATCTTTACGGGTTACTCGACTTCTTCTCGTGCCTATAGAGTCCAGGCTGCGAGTCTAGTAAATTGTTAGAGACTGTGAGGTGACCTTGATGAGGCCACCCGGGACTAGGCCACGATATCTCGAGTTCTTTAGAGCAGTCTGAGTCCATCTTTGTGGACGAAGAGGAAGACGGAGATGAAGGTTGTCTACCTGACCCAGTTCTTCCTCCTCCTCTTGAGGTGCCTTCTTCCACTGCACCTCGAGGAGATCAGCCCTTACCTTCTGCTTCTTCTGAAGCTAGTGGCTCTGTTCCTATCTCATCTGCTAATGAGGTAGAGGCCACTTCTTCATCTCACCCTGGACCTCCAAGACACATTCAAAAGGACCATCCTTGAGTAGATAATTGGAGATCTCTTTGAGCGAGTCACTGCTCAAAAGCGGCATGTCTCTATTCATCTCCATTACGCCTTTGTTGCCTCGTTTGAGCCCAAAGACGTTTGTCATGCTCTTTCTGATGAGTCATGGACTAACGCCATGCACGAGGAATTGGAAAACTTTGAAAGGAACAAGGTCTGGTCCCTTGTTGAGCCCCCTCAAGGTCACAATATCATTGGGACCAAATGGGTGTTCAAGAACAAGCAAAGTGAAGATGGGTTAGTCATTCAAACAAGGCTAAATTTGGTAGCTCGGGGTACTCTCAAGTTGAGGGTCTAGATTTCGAAGAGACTTTTGCCCCTGTAGCTAGACTTGAAGCCATTAGAATCCTGCTTGCCTTTGCAGCTTCTAAGGGTTTCAAGCTTTACCAGATGGATGTCAAGAGTGCCTTTCTCAATGGCCTTATTGAGGAAGAAGTCTATGTCGACTGACCTCACGGTTTCGAGAACCCCAAATACCCTAACCATGTCTGAGCTTTCCAAAGCTTTGTATGGACTCAAGCAGGCTCCCAGAGCTTGGTATGAAAGGCTTAAGTCCTATCTGCTGAGCCATGGTTTTGAGATGGGTAAAATTGACAAGACCTTGTTCATCCGCCGTCTTGGCACTGATCTTCTGCTCGTCCAGATCTATGTGGATGACATTATCTTTGGCGGCTCCTCGCGTGCTCGCTTTCCCAGTTTCCGATGTCATGAGCTCGGAGTTTGAAATGAGCATGATGGGCGAGTTGAGCTTCTTCCTTGGCTTCCAAATCAAAGCAGACTCGGGAGGGTACCTTTCTTCATCAAGGCAAATACACTCGAGACCTCTGAAGCGTTTCGACATGAATGATGGAAAGCCAGTATCAACTCCAATGGCATCTACAGCTGCTCTGGATCCAGATGAAGACGGCGAACCTGTTGACCAAAAGGAGTTCAGGAGCATGATTGGCTCTCTCTTGTACCTCACAGCCTCGAGACCAGACATACACTTCTCTGTGTGTCTTTGTGCTCTGTTTGAGCTTCTCTCGCGTATCTCACCGTCGGCGGTGAAGCGCATCTTCGGTACCTTGAGCTACTATTGACTATGGTATCGGTACTCTTCCTCTTCTTGTCTATCTCTTAGAGCCTTCTCCGATGAGACTTTTGGTGTAGGATAGATAGGAAGAGCACTTCCGCACTTGCCAATTCATTGGCACTTCTCGCCTCTCGGTCGCCGAGGAAGCAATCCGGTGTTGCGCGATCCACCGCAGAGGCCGAGCGTTCTGTCGCAGCCGATTTACGTAGTCAAGTGCTTTGGATGGTCTCGACCTGCGATTTCGGGCTATCTATCGATTGCGTTCCACTCTTCTCGTGATAACACGTCTGCGATTTGCATTGCCAAGAACCCAGTGCAACATTCTCGGACCAAGCATATTGATATCGATATCACTTTCTTGAGACCATGTAGAGAAGGGTGACATTGTGCTCCGGTTTGTGGAGAGTGAGCACCGTTGGCGAGATATCTTCACTAAGCCTCGGGCGGCTCTCGGTTTTCATTTCTGCGGGAGAGCTTGGGGTGGTTTGTCCTTACGGATTGTTGTGAGGGGGGCGTTGTGCTACTCTTGTATTATATTATATTATATTATATTATATTATACGCTTACTCCTTTCTCGTTTCATTTCTTTTAATATTTCGGTCAAGTCCTTCCAAAGATAGGTTAGAGTGTTTCTCTTGCCACATTGTTATATTTGCTACTTCTTGTCTTGTGCTTCTAGGATCTCGCTTATTAGTCGTCTCTTCCCTCTCTAAGTAGAGCTTACTCACTTCTTATAGGTTCTAGCAGGGTCGGGCCACCCTTGGGTAGACAGGATGATGTTTGCTCCTTAGTGTTTGTGTAGATCGGTGATAGTCTTAGAATCATATGGGGTAGATAAGAACCCGTCGAGCGATAGTCTTTCTATATCTTTTCTATGCTCTAAAGGACTGCCTTTTCTGGTTCACTTATCAGATTCTCGTTTTTGTTCCTTTGGTTCAGGGGGAGTTACTCTTGGTTATTCCATACTCTTAATTTTGTCATAACTCAACCTGAATTAAAAGATGCATCTCATTCTGAAGGGAATCTGGATTTTTGTGCAATTCATTCCGCATTGCATTATAATCAAATGGAGCCTTGTTTATTATCCCTTATGATATGTTTTCACTTTGTTTTACATCTTGCCATGATTTATGCTAAAGCGCTAGATCTATCATGACTTTTTATGTGTAGTTTAGTCTTTGCCATGCTAAGGTGTTTAAAAATGCTAAACTTGAATTAAAATCTTGTCATGATAGCTCTTGAGACTAGTCTGGTTGAAACTATCCTTTTATGATCTTCGCCATGTCAAGTAGGCTGAGTTGAGTCTTGAATCTCTTTTGAACTTTTGAGTAAGCTATGTCGCTTGTTAAGAAACATGACTTATCTCTAATCATCGGTCTAAAAACTTCAAAAGCAAAAATGATCTCTTTGTGCGAAAAACCGATCTCACCAAATCTTTCTCATGAGACGGCTTGCCATTGCACTAGGCATGAACTCGGGGAGCCTTGGATGACCTAAGATCACTTCCTTAAGTCATTGCTTGGAGTGGTCGCATAAGGCTTGGGATCTAGCACATGGCTAAGATTTGAAAAATTGGTTGAAGCTTAGGAGGCGGTTGTGGATGGCACCTAGTCCGAGCTTGCTTTACTAAGATAAAACCATAAAAGCTTTTAAAAAATGTGCTAAAATTGCTTATCATTAAAAGGACCAAGTTCTGGATAAAATGAGTCCTTCTTCAACTGGTAGCACTCTAAACTGTTCAGTATGAGTCTTCTTGGTTCAACTTAGATTATTTGACATGGCTTGTATCATCCTTGGATATCTTTAGCTAGACTTCAATCTTGGTTTATTTGACTTGCTAAAGAATTGGATCATTAATCAGAATTATGGACTTTCTGACTTAGCTTTTCTATACATCAATTGTCATGATCTTGATAGCATTCTTCTGTGTTATGGCTTGGTGTAATACTCTAATAGTCATTTTGGATAATCTACATGGCTCCTAATGCTTAAATTGAACATCACATTGTCTTCTCCTCCCTTTTCTACATCTTGATGATTTTATTGCCAAAGGGGGAGAATTTTGGAGAGAAAAAGCCGTCTGGAGAAAAGCCTTGAGTTTTGTGCGAAAATTGCTCTTTTATCTCATCTCAAGTCTTTTTCTTTTGTCAACTTGGTCTTGAGCTTAACTACTCTTGTTTAGACCTTGGTTGACTGTAATCTCAATCTCATCTTATGCTTTTTCGGTAATTGTCAATATACTCATCAAGGGGGAGATTGAGAGACCATGTGAGAGGTCCTCCACTCTGAGTGATGAGTATTTGACAAGTGTGTTGATTAGATTGAAAGTTGAGGTTTTCGGTTTGGACAGTTTCTGGGCTGAGTCAGGGAAATCGGAACTACCGCTGTGTATGGAGCGGAAGTTCCGATTAATCGGAACTACCGGTGTTGGAAATAGGATCTTCCGCTTTTCCTGGGTTTTGATTTCGGCTGAAGGAAATCGGAACTTCCGCACAAGGGGTAGCGGAGTGTCCGATAATTCTGACATTAAGTGTTCTCTGAGATATCAAATCGGAATTAAATATCTGGGAAGTCGGTTGTTAGGATATCGAAGTACCGCAGATGTTGAGCGGAACTTCCGATATTCCTCGAAGTGCGGATGGATGTTCGAAATCGGAACTTCCGCCGTGTGGTAAGCGCGAACTACCGATTATGTCGAGAATCGCGTAGAAGATTATTTTGTGATTTTGATTTTGTATGAGTTTGAGTCTTATACAAATATTGATGCTATGATGTTGTGCAATGCTATGTGATGTGTTTTTGTGCGTGTTAGCTGCGGGGCATCAAGATGGAGTCGTGGCGAGACACGTGGACGGACTAAGCGCAGGAGGCGTTGAGGTCGAACGGTCGGGATGTGTCAAGACGGCGTGAATCTTGAAGCGGTTGCGAGTCGTGCACAACAAGGTGTACGGAGGCTTCGGAAGGTGCGCAAAGGCGAAAGGGTCTTTTCGCAAAGCGGCAAAAGTGGAGGCGGTTCCGTCGGGTGTAGCGGGCTTAATGGGTTGGAGGCCCATTAGCAAAGGCTATAAATAGGGAGAACCACGAGTTAGGGTTAGACCTTTTGATAGAAAATTAGGTTAGCTCTAGAAAAGGTGTGTGTTGCCTTTTTGAGAGTTAGTTGGTTTTGAGAGATTGAATGAAATCTCTTGTAATCTTTCCTCTGCGTTTCCACTTGTAAACATTTGATGTCTATCAATGAAACTCGAGTCTTTGATTACATGTTTATGCCTCTCTTTATTCCTCTCTGCTCATGTTGAATATCTAGGGTTTTGGCATATCTTTTGTTTCGTTTTATGAAATAGCATGAAACTTCATATCTAGAATCGTTTTGGTATTGCTATTACTTCCTCAAAGTTTCATGCTCTAAGAATCTGAGAATCTCGCTTATCATTGGTTTTGGTCTTTCTTGCCCCTTCTTCAAGAAATCCGTTTTGGTTCGATTATTGAATCTTTGGTTGCGATTCTTCTCCATAAGGTCAAGATGGTGTTTAGGATGATGTCTGTAAAACTTGACTGAGAAGAGCATTCAAGATTAAGTAGTTTGAATTTTGGGCAAAACCCGAGAGCTCTGTTCTTGGTCGAGATAATCGAGCTTCCGATTTTGTGCAATGAAGTACATAAGCGGAACTTCGCGCTATACATCGCGGAACTACATAGCGGAACTTCCGCCCTCTAATGCCCGGAACTTCCGATTTCCAGAAGAACAGACTGAAACTTGTTTTTGATTGTTTGATCTTGCTTCATTTACTTTCTTTAGATCTTCAGAGATCTTTGTAGGCTAGTTTTAAATACAGTGAAGGGGAGTATTAATTTTAAGGCACCATTCACCCCCCCCTCTGCTGCCATTTCGGTCCTTCAATATTGCAGCCTACTCGCTCACTCCTCCGCTCATTCTTTTCTTTTCATGCGCTACTCTCTCGATTATATTTCAACGTTATTAACCGCCGCGCTGCGTTCGCAGTAGGTTTATTGTAATTTTTAATTTAGCTACATTCTTCTATGTTTAATTAGCCACATTGTCAGGAATGCTCGCTATGTATGTTTTGCTAGTCATGTCTCTACCGGAGCTAGTAGAACAATTCTACGATGAGGACCACCGTGCAAGTGTGGCTCATCACCGGCGTGGATGGCCCTCCGCTCGGGCGCCGGGCGGGAGGGATCGTGGGCGATGTAGACGATCGTTACGCCCCGATCCTCCGGAGACGGGCTTGTTGCCCTTTGCGAGGATGGTGTCCTTCCAACGTGGGTTCACCCTAGACGGCAGCCTGTTGTCCGCACTTGTGGACCGGTGGAGGCCTGAGACGCACACCTTCCATTTTCGGTGGGGTGAGATTACGATCACCCTAGAGGACGCCTCGTTTTGACTGGTCTCCCGATCCGGTGTGCCGCTTGTTCCGGCCTCCGAGAGCGGATCGAAGGTCAGCCGAGCGGCGGTTTGGCCAACCTCTGCCGGAGGGTGCACGTGGCGCCCTCGGGCTTGGCCGAGGCGATTCAATAATGCCCGCAGGTGCACCGAGGACGCCGTTAGGACGATCTCGCTTACCTTCTCCGGCTCTTTGGTTGGGTCCTGCTTCCAACCACAAAGGGTGATTTTTGAACCCACTTCATCCGCCGCCGGAGTCTTTGGTTGACGCGGGCCGAGCCGATGCCGCAAGATACCGGGATCACCGCCTTTGCGCTACATACCGAGGGTTGTGTGACGCCATGTGGCGGCAGCCTCGTAGCAACTCGTCGTGTGCTACGTGCTCTCGCACCGTGGAGTTGGGAGCACTTCCTGCTGGGCGGCCGACCATTGAGACAATGGCGCACCTGCTCCCTCTCCCACATGACCACATACCACATGACCCCATAGACGCGCCACCATGGGCTTACGGTGGATCGCGCGGTCGTCTGCTACCGGGCCAACAGAAGACCGTCGAGGTGCTACTCGTTGTACCACAACGAGTTCGAAGTTATTACACGAGTGACATCATCCGTGTCCATGGCATGCTGATTTTCGCGCCGCGGTTGCGCAAGACGGGCCGCTCGCGCAATGCGTCGTGGATCAATTTTGTGGACGACGACCGCCACCGGTGTTCTCACATATGGTGGAGCCTTACGCGCGCAGCCGCGTAATGCGACGATTTTGTTTGCATCACTCGCACTTCGAACGGCAGCCCTCGAGCGAGCCAGTACACTGTGAGTTAAATTTCATCCAAGTAATTTTTGCATCCTTACGCCTTCTTTTGTAACATTAATCTTTCCAAAATGCAGCAATCGAGGTCGGTGGGCATATTTTGGATCGCAAATGCACCAAAGACCGGTGGATTGCGACATGGATTCACAGGATGCACGTGGATGTATGGCATGAGCAAGCGCCCATATGACCTCGAGTCGACGCGTACATGGAGTGGTACATGCCACGAACGCGCGAAGACTCACCATTCCTCCTCCGAGCGCCAGAGGAGGTGACATTTCGACGACGAAGAGAGCCTCCGCCGCACGCATTTAATCACACAATAGCCGAGACATGACGACACCGCACGACACTTACAACCTACGGTTCGCAGCTTTGTTAACGATATTCGTATTTTTGTTAATGAACTCATTACATATGTCACTACTGCTTGAGCGGGCGGTGCGGCGTCGAGCGCAATGGACGAGGCCCAACTCACCCAGATAGAACCCCGTGGCATATAAAAAGTTTTGAAGCACATCTCGGCGGAGATGAAGAAGATAATAAAGAACTTGAGCCGTGGTCGCTCGAGGGACGACGCCTTGCGACGGCACGGCAGTGGGGCCGTGCTCACCCGCTAGGTCACCACGACCTAGCGAGTCCGCAGCGCCGAGCGTTCCCGTCGGTCATCTGCGGGCCGTCGCCGCGCGTAAGTCGCTATGTACAAATTTACATCAAGTTTTGTAATTATGCCTTACGCCCGCTAACATCATGCCGCTCTCTCGCCGTAGGTCCGTCGGGATGAATCACTTCGCCGTCCGACCCAGACATACCGCCGCTTCTGGTTATCTCGTGACCGCACATCCGGAGGTACGAGGTTCTTAGTTTACATCCGAGTGTTCATTTGTACTAACATCGCTTCGCCTTGCAACCTTTCACCGGGGTGACGGCGACCACATCGATCGATGACGGCGATACGGGCCTCCCAACTCCTACCGTGGAGCAAGACACGACGCCTTGTGGCAAGGATAATGGCAGCCGGGGTTTTTAGCGCACGCAGGCGTAGCTCCTCCGGGTTCGCCGCCCTGCACGCTCAAGAGCGATGTCCTCGGGTTCGGTGCCCCACGGTATACTCCAGCGAGTTCATCCGCGCAACCGAGTTGCAGGAATCGTACCCCAGTGGTTTTCTAGCCTCCGTCGTGGATGAATTCCTCGGAAGTGTCCCCTGTGTCAAGACGCCTCATCAAGACGACATGTACGCCTACCGACTGCCCGCACTCGACCATCGTCCACCTCCGCCTCAACGGTCTCCGCATTCTCCGAACCGACACGCGTTCTCGGAGCGGTGGACGATTCCACGGGTCATGCTCGGCGCAAAACAAGGCGCGCACGCGACGCGGCCGTGAGCGAGGAGAGAGTAGTGGCTCAGACGAGTGAGCCGTATAGTATCACGTGTTATGCGATTTTCATTGTACTACATGCTTGTTATCGCTATTTCGTATGAGTGTCTTGTTCGTATTAATCAATAAACGTACAAACTTTTTGTATAATGATTCCACTCCATTAAACCTTCGAGACCTCTCGTGGCCTCCTGAGACCTCCTTTGTATGAAGTACATTAATTGATCTGCATTTAAAGCAAAGTTATATCAAAAGATTCTTAACAAATAAAATAATACAAAAATTACATAATCAAATACACTTTGTCAAACACAAAAATTTTCATTTTTTTTTGACCTCATTTGCTATAATTTAAAATTCCGGGAGACGGGCTTGTTGCGATTATGAAGATGACGTACAACATGTGGGTAGCTACTACTTAACGATGTGTGCTACTTGTCTCCGCTGGCGCCATAGCAAGGAGCCTTGTCTCGACGTCGGTGGGTCTTGGCCGAAGGAGCCTTCCTTATCGCCGCACTCTCCACGTCGGCCGGTATGTCAAGTCGTCTGCACCTCGCGATTGTATGATGTAAGTACATCGATAAAGACAAAACGTAACAAGAATGTCAATTGTTCATAACTCACGCCGTCCATGTAGATTGCTCCGACGATCGGATACGTTTGTGGCGACGGGCTCACCGCATGAGCCTTTCCTTGCCCTTGTCACGGACCGCCCACGCCGGTCGGTGTCTCAAGTCGCCCATGTCTCGCGCTTGCATGATGTAAGTGCACCGTATAGTGAAAATCATAAGAAGGATGTAATTTCTTCATAATCGACGTCGTGGATACGGATGACGCCGGCGGCCGGATACGTTGTGGCGGCGGGCTCACCTCATGAGCCTTTCCTTGCTCTTGTTACGGAATGTCCACGTCGGTGGTGTGTCGAAGTCGCCCATGTCCTGCGCTTGCATGATGTAAGTACACCGATAGTGAAAATCATAAGAAGGATGTAATTTCTTCATAAGCGACGCTTGCATGAGCCTTTCCTTGTCGCCGATATGGATTACGCCGAGTTTATCGGGTCCTTGGTGCCTCCTCATCCGTACGTAAGGTTTCCACCGTGAGAAGTTCTCGCCCGCACCGAGTAGTTTAGCATGTACTCTATTTGGATGAATGCCCGTCGCACATCTCGGGCCGCCAATCCACTCGGAAGAAGTGGCGCGCATCTCGGCCGCATTACGTGGGGATGAAGTTAAAATTGAAGGAATTAAACATTGGGAGGAAAATCGATGCGCGCGAAAGAAACGCTTACCATGTAGTGGCCGCACTGTAGTACGCCCGGCGGCCGTGGTTCGGGTGTGGATGAATGATCTGCGCGGCTCACACACATACTTCGGACCGCAAACGTGGTGGCACTGGAGCATCTTTCATTGAAAAATCCGGGTATTTTAGCTGTTTCCTCTTCTCGCAAGAAGCGCTTGTGCTTCGCAACATCCTCTTGTAGAAGTTTGCCAAGAGTCCATAGCGGGTCTCGATAATTTTGCGCTGTACATAACAAGCAAGACAAAAAACTTTAAATTACGACATCGAATGATGACCGGACGAACTAGGTGCATTGGGACAATCCTTCATTGAGTGCCTGTGGTTTTGCATATCCCGCACTTCTTCATGCGGCTAATACTGTACGTTGACTAGCATCCATGTCATTCCGGAAGCGCGTCGCCGTCGCCCTTCCCTATTCTCTTCAAGTCCTGTTGGGACCCGATTGCACCATGTCGGGCCAAAGATCCTTGTAGTTCATTTCCAAACCATACGAGTGAAACTCTCCGCTCCATGTACCGAATAGGTGCCGCATGTCGTAGTACTCAGAGATGTATGGTGTAGCCATCTGCGTGATTTGCGCACATGCCTTGTACACGCGCGAGCATGGTTTGTGGAAGAGCTTTGGCTTGTTGCGGTGCATGTCGCCACATCACCCGTGGTGCATGCCTGCTTTCTTTCCCCTAGCATGACTATTGACGATTTCGCCGGCTTGATCTCGTACTTTACCGAGGTCGTCGATCACCCGAATGTCGTGCATTGGGCCTTCTCCATCTTCCGATCCATGTGTCTCGCATGTTCTCGGACCACCGCTTGCCTTCGCCCATCTGCCGCTTGGTCGCGGTGGCTCTATTCACGAATAACCAACGGTGCGAGTCCATGTCTCCGGACAACCGCAGTGATAGGGAGCCGCGCACACCTTTCAGACGCTATTGTAGACCTCGGACATGTTGGTCGCCATAACGCCGCACTCGCACCGCCTCAGGTCATAGAGGAGGGACCATTTGTCCAATTCAGAGCGTGGTCATTAATCCACCGGGAGAAGGTTATGGCGCTACTAGGTTGCTCCTCTCCGGAGTGGACTCCTTGTATGTCTCGTAGTCCTGTTCAAGGTCTCTCCAAATAGACTCAAACTTCCGTCGCCGGTTCTCGCATACACAATGCCTTGAACGCCTTCATGAGTTCCCGATCGGAACCGCGTGAACAAGTTAGATGCAAGATGCCTCATGCACCACTGGATTGCACGTCGCTCCATCGGTGAGATGGATCCATCCCACGCCGCATGATGTTGATGGCCGCCAACAACCCAAAGATTGCGGTCTCGTGACTAGGCGACGCGTCTGGCGGTCTCCCACCACGGCCCTCTTCACGTTCTCCAAGAACCACGGCCGGTGGATGTGTTCTCGCCTCGACAATGGCAAATGCAACCGGAGAAGTTGGTCATTCGCGATCGCCGCCACCGCGGTGAGGATGGTGCCCTTGTACTTCCCAATGAGAAAAGTGCCATCCATCGTTAGCACGGGACGGCAGAACTTGAAGCCCCTGATGGCCTGAGCGAAAGCCCAGAACACCCTATCCAGTATGAAGTGGTTGGGCCCTTTTTCAGCATCTTCACGGTCCAGCTTGTTTATGTACGCGTCGGGTTTGATCCGCAATCGTGAAGCAATATCGGCACAAGGTTGTACGCCTCTTCGTATGTCCCGCATATAGTCTCGATGACTTTTCGCTTGGCTCGTCGAACCTTGTCAGTAGCTAATCGGATAGCCAACCCGATTAACGACTTCCGACATCATCACTTGGGGAGATGACACGCCCGCCTCAACTAGGTGCGTGATGAGGTTTGCAACATATCCGAAGTCACGCCCGATGTCGCCGCAGGCTCGCCGAGCTCGCAGTGTGGTCGATCGGCTCCTTGACCGTGAAGACCGAGCCAAAGATCTTTGCTCGGAGAGCGCTGACCTTGCCAGGCGCCTTCTACTATGCACTTCATCGTACAGACTGGTTGGACCGGTGCACTCGGACACTACCGATGGACAAAGCGCATCGTGCTATAGCTTGTTGCACGCCACCTTGTTCGGAAGCGCGCCCAACTAAGAGGGTGTCGGCTTCAAACCCCATCGGGAGCCTTCTTCTTGCGGCAAGACGAGCGAACGCACCGCGATATCATCAAGTCTCGATGCCACGTAAGGACCACCGGCCGTGTGCGCCCTCGCTTGCACCATCCGAGCTTGGGTCGGTGTCCTCGCTTGACTCCAACCCGAGAGTCTCGTCCCGTAGATACCGTGGCGGTCGATGCGGCCGACCACCATGTTTCCGCCTCATTTGGCTCAAAATTAGGCACGGACTTCTCCGAGGCAAAGACATTCCGGCCGCCATCTTCAGTTCGGCCGCGCTTGCCCGCTTGTATAGGCCTCGGCATCATCGTGGTTTCCCAACGCCCTATGTACGAAATTGACGTACACCATAGGCTTCCGTGAATGGCCGCCTCGGGCCGAGACAATCTCCATGTCTCGCCTCCATGCTATGCTTCCATCCACCTTACGAGCTCCCACACATAATTGGTGCGGTGATCGCCTCAATCATAACTTTCTTCGCCCTGGCTCCGTGAGGAACTCCTCCGGATGCACCTTGACTCGTGAATATTCATCGCGTGGAGCCCTCCGCCGACCACCTTGTACGGCATCTCGACAGTCCAACCCATCGTGTCCGGCCGTACAAGCCCATCGCCAGTAAAACACAATCAAGTCTTGCATGTTCAAAATACCTAAACCCACAACAACCACTAAATAATTACGACTAATTAATTAGCACTAAACTAATTCATTACTCTTGAACTAACTAATTACGACTAATTAACTATCTCTAAACTAACTAATTACGGTTGATTAATTACCGCTACAAAATACCAAGACTTTATTTCCACTTACTTGATATGTCAGAACGATGAGTACTAAACTAATTACGACTAATTAATTAGCACTAAACTAATTTATTACTAGTGAACTAACTAATTACGACTAATTAGCTATCTATAAACTAACTAATTACGGTTCATTAATTACCACTAAAAATACCAGTACTTTATTTCCACTTACTTCATATGCTGTAACGATGACTACTAAACTAATTACGACTAATTAATTAGCACTAAACTAATTCATTACTAGTCGACTAACTAATTACTACTAATTAATTACCCCTAAACTATCTAATTACGACTAGCTAACAAAGACTAACTAATTACGACTACGGCAATAACGGCAAAAGCATAACACAAATTACCTGCTCTTCTGATGAAGTAATAAATCACCCTTCGGAGGAAGTAATAAATCACCCTTCGGAGGAAGTCATAAATCAAGGCCGAGTGACGAGAAGCGAGAAAACAGTTACCTCCCAATAAAATTAATTATGTTACATTCTCTGAGTTCTCAGCGACGAGCGCAAGAACGAGAATCGAAACGCAATTGATATGACCGAAGAGCGAGTGCCAGAGTCCGGTATTTATAGCCGAGTGGAGGAGGAGTCGCGCCTTGGCGCCGGAATTCGTAAGCATTGGCGCCGAATTCTGGATGGGGGCGACAGATGTGCGGAGGAGGAGGATGGACGGTGGGAAATATGGCCACCCTAACGTTTTTAATTCTCTCAGACAACAGATTCGGATGCGTGGCGGTGTAGCGGTGAGAGAGAGTCTGCTTCTATTCTTTCGGTGGAAAGTTTTGACAAATGCAGGAGGACGGACGTGGTGCGGGCGCGTGCATATGAAGTACATTAATTGATCTGTACGAAATCAATTTATATGAGATCAGATTTTATGGGATTTTATCGAATTTTGGAATTTGAGTCGATAATTTGGCTCGAATATGAGATCAGATTCGAGAGAGAAAGATATCCGCTGAATTCAAAGCTATCCATCCGTAAATTTTACCAGAACTAACTAATAAACTCTATCTCGAATATCCAGTAATTTTGAGTAGCTGCCCACGGCCACACGAATAGCGTGCGTCGTGAGGCCCATGGTCCGTGGCCCAGTAGGGTGCGTGGGTGGGACATAACCCCCTGTTCATTGACCTCCAGCGGCTGGTCCCCGACAGCCGCCGCCGCCGCCGCCGCCGCCATCTGGTGTCGAGTTCCGTTGGCGCAACGTCGTGACGCTTCTGGTATGACAATGAGGCTTGTGATGCGTAGGCTCGGGACGAGAGGGGTAGTGAATCGAGAGCTCGGTTACGCTGGTTAGCGGCCGTGGCAGCCGACCCTTGTCGCGCCTCCTTTCTCCGTTTGGTGGATGTTGCAGAAGAAGAAGTAAAATGGTGAGTAGTTAGGACTGCGGGTAGAGACAAGAAAAGGAAGAACCATAGAGATGGAAGACCTGTGGGCCGCGGCTGTGAAGGGATAGGACGGGGTGATAAAAAAAATTGAGGGGTTGTTTGATTTGGTGCCAAAAGTTATTACACTTAATTTTAATAGGGTTGCAGTTTCTTAAGTAGTTGTTTGCTTTATTGTCAAAACTATGGGTTGCCATACTTTTTTTTTAGCCCTATGACTCATGTGTCATAAACTTATATATTTTTTACTAATTTTGCCTAACTTGTGACCACATTTTTTTTGTGTGGCAAATCACACTTTTTTAGCACTATGACTCACCTGTTATAGACTTAATTTTTTGATTAACTTTGACTAAGATTTAATTTCTAGACTAACTTCGACTAACTTGGGACCACTATTTTGTGGCAAGTCAAACTTTACCAAAAACTGGTTTCTTTTAACTCGAGCTAACTCTGCTCAGTACACATGTATAAGTGTACACGATAGTTGCACACACATGCATGCTCTCAAGGACCAACTAATAGTGGGGATTATAGGTTTAAGTTTAAAAATACTCTCTCTCTCTCTCTCTCTCTCTCTCTCTCTCTCTATATATATATATATATATATATATATATATATATATATATATATATATATATATGCGTGTGTGTGTGTGATTTGTATAAATAATGAAAGGGTCGGAGTTGCATTTTGGACATATTTTGTACTGCTATCACTATACTATCGTGTGATGTAGTTAAATTTGTTTGTTGAACTGCTAACGTAGTTGCATTTCAAACATGTAGTACAGTTGATTGATCTTTATACATTCGATATATATGGTTTCTGCTTTCCCACAACATCTTACTAAATATTCGTAACCGAGACTATTCGTATTTAATTTGATATGTATCCGTTCTATATTCGTGACCGAGACTATTCGCATTCATATTCGTATCCAGAGATGTCTAGTCTGGAGTGCGATTGCACTACTCTGAAGGCCTAAGCATGGAACCATTGCTCCTCTGGCCTCTGGGCTCGTAGTCCCTGCTTATATAGAATCGGTGGAACACCACGCTAAAATCAAAATCAAAACCCAAACACCCTCCCCAAATTATTCTTTTTCGAACAATGCTTCGGCTCGTGTGTCCCATAGAAGCCCATGTATCGGGCGCACCTCCCGTCGCCGATACGAAATAGACCAAAGCCGACCCGCTTTTGCTTCGCTAGGAAAAGCGGCTCGAGGCGAAGCAAAAAGCACTCAGCTCCTGCAAGGCGCAGAGGAGAGCAGCTGCTATGCCACTTGACGCCATCACACACATCGGCCCGCCGCTTCGCTCCCCCAAAATGGAATGGAAAGGTCTACCCTGCCCACCTCAGTGGACCAGAGCCGATGATAAACAAACACTTTGTGTCCCTCCCGTCCTCTCCCCCATTGCTCCTCCCTCTCGCCTTTCCTCATTTCACATCTTCCTCGTCAGACCCACCTCCTCCTCGCGTGTCCAAAGAAAAGAAGAGGAAGAGACTTGGAGAAGGATCATGTGCTTCGATTTGGCCTTCTTGTCCTCCGAGTAGAGGCAGAGCAGGATCCAAATCGGGGACTCGTGCTCGTGCTAATGTGAGTTTTCTCAGGGAGTTTTGGTTCGATTTGGAGCTCTTAGGCCTTTGATTTGGCTGCTGGTTTGGTTTGGTGAGTAGGAGCACGAAGGGGAAAGGCGTGATTTTTTGTGGTGTTGTAGGTGATCACTTGATTTGTTGCACAAGTCCATTCGAATGTTGCAGGCATTCACTTGATTTGTTGCACGAGTTCATTCGAAGTGTTGTATGATATATTTTTTATTTTGTTGCAATGTTTGTTGATGAGTATGTTGAGCGGGATTTTGTTGCACGGGTAGTCACTCGTTTTGACCGTGAAATTTGCATTTATTGGTTAGATTTGTTGCAGGCGTCTACTTGATTTGTTGCACAAGTTCACTCGAAGTGTTGCAAGATTTTTTAAAAATTTTGTTGCAATGTTTGTTGCTGGATTTTGTAGCCACTCGTTTTTGTGTGTGAAATTTGCAGGGATGGTTTCGTTGATTGGTTAGATTTGTTGTAGGCATTAGCTAGATTTGTTGCATAAAGTCATTCGAAGTGTTGCAAGATATTTTTTAATTTTGTTGTAATGTTGCATCCTTTAATTGCAACAATCAGTATGTTACAGTTAGAGGATGATTTTATTGCATAAGTAGCCACTCGTTGTTGTGCTTATGTTAAACTTTGTAGGCATTCACTTCTTCACGAGCATGTCGAATCCGGCGTTGTTATTGCTTGCGCCCCAAGGAAGTGGGATCGAACTAGTGATTTTACTTTGGACGAAGATCTTATGTCCAACGCGGCGCACGGAGCGGACGTCGGGCGCGCTTTTCCCCCTACAATAGAGAGGAGGAAGAGTCTGTCACTGACCGTCCGGGCCCGCGGTAATCCCGTGGCCGCGCGCCCGCAGTTACGTTAACTCCTCCGCTCCGCACGCGGTCTCCAGAAGCTTCCTCCCCCTCCGGCCGCCACCGACGCGACGCCTCCATATAACTATTCTTCTCCCTCCGCCGTCGCGACTCTTCGTGAGGGAACGCAAAGGAAGGCGAGAGGCGTTCTACTTGGGGGGCGGATCGGATCGACGGGATCGGAGGAGATGGCGGCGGTCTCCAGAAGCTTCCTCCCCCTCCGGCCGCCACCGACGCGACGCCTCCATATAACTATTCTTCTCCCTCCGCCGTCGCGACTCTTCGTGAGGGAACGCAAAGGAAGGCGAGAGGCGTTCTACTTGGGGGGCGGATCGGATCGACGGGATCGGAGGAGATGGACTTCGAGCTGCGCCAGGCCCGGGAGAAGCGGGAGCGGGAGCGGGTGCAGCGCGCCAAGTCCAAGGCCGACCAAGAGCTCCGCGCCAGGGCCGAGGCCGCGCGCCGCCGCGACGCGCTCGAGGCCTCACACCGCGAGCGCCGCCTCGACGCCGCCCGCGCGCAGGAAGAGGTAAGAACCGACCCACCAGGGCCGAAACCTAACCCGCGTATGATGATTGCTGTATTCTTCAGTGACCTATCTCGATTGGTAATTCCTATGGTCTGTAGGAGAAAACCTTGGTGCTGAAGGAATTCGTTGGTACTAGGACGATCGATCACCTGAGAGACCTGAGGATTTGGGGAAGATTGGGACGGTCCTTGATCTATTTTGCAACGCTTGGTCCTTGATATTCTTTTCCCCCTCCTCTTTGATCGGCAAATTAATTGATTGGCTTCTCCCAAATTTGATCACATGAACAAAGCAAACACATGGGGATAGTTTGCACGCTCATACAATCGCATATTTCCCCTGTTTTTAGATTTTTGACTTTCATTGTCCAATTCGACTACTTGCTGCTCATGATAAGTTTATGAAATGTTTATATTTGTCTTCTTTAGCGTCTAGTCTTACCTTGTGATACGCCACTGGGTGCTGCTGACAATCTATTTCTGTGTTTCTAATAGGCTGAGCAGAAAATGGAAAAGGTGATGCAACCAGTGGCGAATCCAGGATGAAAATAGAGGGGGAGCTCTACTACTGAGACTATAGCACAACATAAGTATATGAAAACTACATGTACTGATCTTTTACCACTGGAATATCAAATTCATACATAAATAGGAAAAGAACAAATAGAAAATATACAACACAATAAATTTAGTACCTCGCTAATGGATATGCACCCCCAAATGTTCATAAATATGTGAGTACTAATCTGTAGATAAGAAATATCAAATTTAGTGATACAATATTAAATTGTTAATATTCATAAATATTAAAAATAAAATGAAAACATACCACTAAGTTACCAAATCTGATTACGACGCAATTTCACTCTACGAGTTTTCATGTCTTGAAAGCGTTGAACGATTCTTTTATTATCAAGGCTTCTAAATATCTCTCGCTCAGTGTAACACACCATCAAGTCATTAAGCCATTCATCTGATACCTTATTGCGCAAATCTGTTTTAATAATCTTCATTGCTGAGAAAACTCTTTCAACTGACGCCGTTGCCACTGGAAGGATCAATGTGAGCTCGATGAGGCGATACACCAATGCGAAAGTTATATTTTTTCCGGTTTCAACCATCTTTTGAGCAACCTTTGAAAGATCACGGCATTCACGAAATTCAACATTTCTTCTAACACTGAGAATGAATGTTTGAAGCTGATTTCTTAACAATAAACAGTCAGCTATGGTGAAATCTGCAGTATAAATCTCCGCAAGGCGAACTAACTTTTGCACATTAAACTTAGAGAAGGAGCTGCTTGGATCAAGACAAGACATGCATACCAATAACTCTGAAGAAACTTCATTGAAGCGATGATCCATCTCTGTCATAATGGCATCAAGAGCAACATTGAAAATATCAATACGATAATAGTGAAGGAGAGTAACCTTATACTTCCGACGTGCAGATTTACCCTTTACTCCTATGTGATCATCCATACTTGGCACATCAATCTCATTTGACTCACAAAAGATTTTTACTGTGTTGAACAATGGCTCCCACCCATTGTCCCTCATGTTTTGCAAGCGCGTTTTCACATCCACAATCAAACCCATAGCTTCAATAATATCTTGATCCCTTCTTTGCAAAGAAAGTGATAACTCATGTGTAATGCTCAACAAGTCTATCAAGAAATGCATAATGAACACAAATTCAAAGTTCTCCATCTTTTGTATCAAACCTACTGCTCCACCATGACCTGAAGGATATGCTGCATCTTTACATATAATCTCCAACACCGCAAGCACTGACTCCCACATTTGGTATATACGAAGCAATGTTTTAAGATGTGAGCCCCATCTAGTATCTCCAGGTCTAGCTAGGCTAGTTGCCTGATTCAAGCCTGTTCCTGTTGAAATCACACCATTTTCCAATTTGACTCCAATAAGACTTCCTGATGCTAACTTCACAATCTAGCATTGCAATGTTGTGGACACTAGTTGGTCCACCAACATGTTGATTGAAAGATTCCATAGCACTTCTCCAATTCACATACCCAACTTTTGTGAAGACATCCCTCCCAAAGTGAGTCGGGTGTGACGGTTTCTTAAAAGAAAGCAATAGAAACAAAAGACAGCATCCTTTTCCACACTATATTCCAACCAATCGAACTTCTTATATCATGATTCTTGAAAGGATCTTGAAATTGAACCTTGCATTTTTTTTGGAAAATCATGACCGATTGGTTGAGTTGGACCCTTCAACAAATATGTTCTCCTAACTTGATCTCTAATCTCATTAGGATAATCTTCAATTGATTTGCGACATGCTGGATCAGCAATAATATCATCTGGATTAAATTCATGCTGAGCTTTTTTTGCTTCAGTTCTCCTTTCTATGGTTGGAGGGTTACTGCTCGTTGCATTATTTGAGAAATATTTGTGCAAAGTTCGCTTCTCCATTTTTGTAAATCTAAGAATAATTAAACAACAATCAGTTACCAATCAATCACTGATTAAACAAATTGGCTAATCGACTAATACCTACTGTCAATTAAATAACAATTTGCATCAATACAACAATCAGTAATTATTGTTTAATTTACATCAGTAGCTCAGCAGCTCAGGCCTCAGCCCTCAGGCGTTCACGGCAGACGGGAGACGGCGGTCACGGGCTCACGGCTAAGTGCTAACGGGCTCAGTGCCAGTGCGCCACGGCGTCCCGGCGTGCGTCCGTGACCGACCGACAGACCGTCTCACTCCGTCTCCGTCAGTCCGTCAATAAACACAGCTGTGACTCTGTGAGCGACTGAGCGGTGAGCGGAGATGGCGAGATGCCGAGATCGACTGAGTACTGACCGTGAGTCCGTGACCGAGTGACCGTCAAGCGGTCAAGGCATCAATAAAGCAGGCAGGCCGCAGGCGACAGGCCGCAAGGCGCAAGGGCGAAGCCAAGCCAGTGAAATAAAATGGGGATTAGGGCATTAGGGGATTAGGCGATTAGCTGTTCTTCAGAATCTTCACCTCAGTCCTCACCTCGTTCGGCGTCGGCGATGGCGTTCTGTGTTCCTCTCCGTGACTCCGTCCGATGCAGCGATGCCTCCACCTCCGCGGCCCCGCGCGGCCTCGCGCCCTCGCCGAGTCGCCGACCGCTCATCTTTGGAGATGCGCGATCTTGCGCCGCCGCCAGCGCCACCTCCACGGCCTCGCGAGGCCTCGCCGACCGTCTTCCCCTCCGGTTCGCCCTGAGTCGCCGAGACGCCGACGGTGAGTCTCTCTCCGACTCGGTCCCTCCTTTGCTTCGTCGATTGTGGATTGTTCCGGCCGGTGGCGAATCGCCTGCACCTGTAGTCCTGTTCGCCTGTGGCCGTTCCTCTTCCAGTCTTCCTCATGTTTTAGTTCTGATTTGGGCAAGGATTTGCCACTGATTTGGGCCGGCTGGGGCGCAGGGCCTTAAGCCACCGAGGCACCGACTAGGCCTTAGCCCTTAGGCGGCTTTCTTCAACCTTTGGCACTTTGGCAGCTCCTCTTCAACGTCGGCCGACGCCCGACGGCCGGGCCGGGTCTTCTTCAACATCCGTAGGCTTCGTCGGTCCGTCCTCCCGGAGTAGGGGGTTACCGTGGTGGGAGGAGGGGGTGCTTGAGCACCCACAAGCACCTACGGTGGATTCGCCCCTGGATGCAACTGGGGAAGGGGGTCTCATTTTCACGCATGTTTGAAGCACTGCGCTATGACGGTCCAGGGGATAAGATCAAGCTGCCGCCATCTTCCTAATTGTCTGATGAAGGAGCGCTGGACAAGGGCCCCATGTACTTCAGGTTGTCCAAGGTTACGGACAGAGTTCCAGGTGCATCTCAGGATCGAGACGCTGAGGAGGCAACCTGCTGTGGCGTTCTTGAATTCACTGCAAGGGAAGGCTCTGCGGAACTCCCACCACATGTTTGGAATAATCTGTTTCAGAGTGACAACCCAGATGTTCCTCTGATTGAGGTGAGGTATGTCAGTTTGCCCAAAGGAACATATGCGAAGCTGAAGCCAGAAGGAGTGGGATTTTCAGATCTCCTTAACCATAGAGCTGTCCTTGAAACAGCACTCCGCAATCATGCAACACTATCTGAAAACGATGTTGTCATGGTGAACTATGGGCAACTGCAATATAAATTAAAGGTTCGTGAATTGTTGAAGCCTGCGTCTAGTGTGTCTGTCCTGGAGACAGATGTTGAAGTTGACATTGAAGGACCGGATTCGGTTTTGGACAATGAAGATAATCAACATGTGTTTGTGCCGCTTGAGACTGGGAAGGTTGAATCTGGAGTTGTGGAAGAAGGAAAGTTTAGGTACTACAAATTTTCTGTTGAAGGTATGCGTTCGAAATTAGCTTCTGGGCAAGCAAATATTGAGGTTAAGATAGAGGCTGATACAAGTGGTGGCGACACTGATATTTATGTATCAAGGCACCCTTTAGTATTCCCAACTCAGCACCGTCATGAGTGGTCTTCTCATGAAATGGGATCTCTAAGGTTCTTATACTCAAACCAAGGGATGTTAGTTTTGTCAGTGGTACTTGTAGTATTTGTGTTTATGGTTTCAAGGGAACAGTGAAGTGCCAACTTTCTGTAGCTATTAAGGATGTTATTAATAGCCAAAGGATTGGTGAGCAGTCTAGTACCTCGTCTAGTGTCAATGTTGATTCAGTGGTGTGTAAGAACTGTAAACGCCATGTATCTAGCCGAACTTCACTACTTCATGAGGCGTTCTGCGTGAGACACAATGTTGTTTGCATGCATGATGGGTGTGGAGTTGTACTTCGAAAGAAAGAATCAGCAGATCATGTGCATTGCAATAAGTGTGGGCAAGCTTTCCAGCAGAGAGAAATGGAGAAGCACATGAAAGTTTTCCATGAGCCACGGCACTGCCCCTGTGGGGTGGCTCTAGAAAAGGAAGATATGGTACCGTCTTGCCTTCCCGTATTCATAATCTTTACAACACTTTTTATGTGTCCGTGCGTTACAACGAAAAATTAATTTTTACATAGAATATGTTATTGTAGTTTACCAATCTTCCAATTGTCATTTATAAATTAAAACTTATATATCTTACAGTAGAGTTAAGAAAGTTTTCTTGCTGCGGGTTTAATAAACAATAATGCAAAATAAATTTAGCACGTCAAACATATCTAAATGAGATATTTAAAAATATTGTGTTTATAAACATATCTATAGAGACGTCCATCCAGGACGGACAGGTGTCTAGTTAAGTGCATGCTAAATTGCTGTTACGTAGCATATCTAAATGGCTTCTGTAGCCTCTCAACAAGGCAAGGGCTACGTAATTAGTTTCGGCCCTTTTTTTTGGGAAATAGTTGATTTGGAGTTTTTTTTAACAGAGGGTTTGAACCCCCAAATTCTTTTATTAGAAACCAGATAGTACCAGTACAGAGGTTTCCTACTAAATTGAAACAGAAAGTAAGCTAGTGGCTGACATCTTCAACAGAGGCTAAGTCTAGCTAACGTTTCTCATACAACAAAATATAAGCGGTTCACCGGAAGAAGATAACAAAACAACAGGACTTCAGGCTTCCAGCAAAACCATAACCAATTCCTGCAGAAAGCAAACTTGCCGTCTTTCATCTTGCGGTCGTCATCTTCTTTTATCTTGTAATCCTTCGCACTCCAGCCTGGTCTTGCTTGGAGCACTTCTACTTGCTTCTTTTGCCTGTAGCAATGCCCAGAAGTTCAATAGCAGATCAGATAGAGTAGGCAATCTATTCAGAAAACAGGCAGTATTCCTACTTTTCCAGATTACCCAAAGGATAGCCGAGGCACCAACTGTGAAAGGCTTCCTTGTTTTTGCTATCAAACTCTGTTAGCCAATCAGAGACCAGAAGTTCAATGCATGCTTCCAAGTTTGTTTGTGAAACCAAAAACACATTTCACAACATTCCAAATGAATTTAGCTACTGGGCACAACAAGAATAGATTATCTATGTTTTCTTCAGCACCACAAAACTGGCATTGGGTAGGACCTTTCCACCCACTTGTCTTTAGTTTTTTGTTCTTTTGTCATAGTGCTTCTTTTGATTATTAGCCAAAGAAACACCTTAATTTTCGAAGGTATCTTTGTCTTCCACAAGAATTTATTAATGGAAGACCAACACAATGTGAAATACAGGTAGGCTATTAACAACTTGTTTTTGGACCAACATGCCTATTAACAAGGATCAGCAATTTTGACTAGTATTTTGAACATTTATTCAACTTGCATTTGCTGAATTGATTGTTGCTATTCCATTGCTACCATACTTGAGCCTTCCCAGCTACACCTTTTCTATAACCGTACAGACTGCACTTCACCTGGCAATCGCTCCATCCAATCTTCGGAGATACGTTGACACGCTGGTTGCCGATCACCCCTGTTGCTTAGTAAGAATTGGTAAGAATTCGATAGAAGGCTTGAGTGTAAGCGACTTTTGAATCACCACATCCTAGTAGTTGTTAGGGACATATTATTGTGTTTTGCTAACAATGGCAGGTTCTGCGGAGCTTTCGGATGAGGATACATCTCATACTCCTCGTACGAAGGGCATCATACAACACTTCCGGCGCGAAATGAACCTTCGTACGGAGGGTCTTGAGGAAGATGTTAGGGTCACGAATGAGTGACTTGCTCAACTTGAGAGCACCCAGATTGAGACAAACGCCACGCTTGCTGCGATGGAGAGAGCGCAAGGCGTCACTAACACTTCTTTGGCAGGTATTATGGCGCGCCTTGACGAAATTGCCCGGGCATCCACTACTGTTCCCCCTGCTGCCCCAGTGGTAAAGGGATAAGATGAATTTGACTACGTAACTGATACTGAGGCCAATAACATGGGTAACAACAACAACGATCGAGTTCATCGACAGTTGCATCTTAATCGACAAGGTATGCGACGAGGCCCCCTCCGACATGAGGTACGTGACCACGATGATTCTTTTGCTAAGGTTAAATTCATTACACCCTCTTTTAATGGTAAATATGATCCTGATGGATATCTTAATTGGGAACTAGCTGTTGATCAAAAATTTACTTTTGCTTCTGTTTGGTGGAGAGAACATTGCCGTCAACATCCCAATAACATACCAAACACTTGGGAGTCTTTAAAATTTCTTATGCGGCATCGATTTGTTCCCTCATATTATGCTCGTGATTTGTTAAATAAAATACAACGCTTACAACAAGGTACAAAGTATGTGAAAGACTATTATCAAGAATTGCAAATTGGTATGTTGTGTTGTGGTTTAGATGAGAATGAGGAGGCATTAATGGCTAGATTTTTGGGAGGGTTGAATAGAGAAATTCAAGACATCATTGGTTATAAAGAGTACAACTCCATTACTAGATTGTTTCATCTTGCTTGCAAAGCTGAACGTGAATTGCAGGGACGCCAGACGAGGACACGTTCTAACTTTTCTGCAGTCGCACAAACTCATGGACACCACGCACCTCTACTGCTCTGGCCACCAGTGCACCTCCACTGCCACCCTCCAACAACAAGCAGCGTCTCTCTGAAGCAACCAAATCAGCACCACCAGCTTCGACAAAAACCTCTTCTTCGGTTGCTTCGACAGGACAAACAAATGATGTTCAATGCTATCGTTACAAAAGGCTATGGACACATAATGCGAAACTGTCCAAACAAGCGCGTACTGATTATACGCGATGATGGTGGGCATTCCTCTGCTTGTGATTTTGATGATGAAACATATGCTATGCTTGCAACTGACTCCGCAGGACATGATGATGAATCTGATCATGAGTAGGAACATTTTGACGCCGAAGATGCCAACAAGTATTTGAGCATTATAGTGCAATGCGTACTAAGTGCTCAAGTTTCTCGTATTGAGCAACATCAACGCCATAATTTGTTCCAAATCAAGGGCGTTGTTAAGGAACGCTCGATTCACATAATTATTGATGGAGGAAGTTGCAACAATTTGGCAAGTATGGATATGGTGGAGAAGCTTGCTTTGCCAACCAACCCTCATCCCCACCCATACCATATTCAATGGTTCAACAACAGTGGCAAGTTGAAGGTAACACGAAGGGTGAGAGTATACTTTTCTATAGGTTCATACCATGATTATATTGATTGTGATGTTGTTCCGATGCAAACTTGTTCATTGTTATTAGAAAAACCTTGGCAATACGATACTGATTGTGTGCATCATGGTAGGAATAATCAATACTCTCTCATGTTCAAAGGTAAGAAAATTATGATGCATCCTATGACTCCTGAACAAATTGTTAATGATGAACTTGCTAGAGCCAGTAGAGAGAAGAATCAGGAGAATGCTAAGAGCGAAAATCAGATTGTAGCAAAAGAGCTTGAGCAACATAAGAAGAAAGAACCTAAATACGCTCATGTGAAGAATAAAGAAATTAAATTGAAAGGTGCTAGTTTTCTTGCTATCAAATCTGATATGACTGAATTGGATGCTAATAATTCTATTTGCTATGCGTTAGTTTGCAAAGAAGCTTTGTTTTTTATTTGAGGATATGCCTTCTACTTTGCCTCTTGCTGTCACTAACATTTTGCAGGAGTACACAGACGTCTTTCCGAAGGACATACCGCCGGGGCTGCCACCGCTTCGAGGGATTGAGTATCAAATTGATTTAATTCCCGGCACATCATTGCCCAACCGCGCACCATACAGGACCAATCCGGAAGAAACTAAAGAAATTCAGCGCTAAGTTCAAGAATTGCTTGATAAAAGGTATGTGCGCGAATCTCTTAGTCCTTGTGCGGTTCGGTCATTTTAGTACCTAAGAAAGATGGATCATGGCGCATGTGTGTGGATTGTAGAGCAATCAATAATATCACTAATAGGTATCGTCATCCTATACCTAGGTTAGATGATATGCTAGATGAATTGAGTGGCTCTGTTGTCTTCTCTAAGGTTGATTTGCGTAGTGGATATCATCAAATTCGCATGAAATTAGGTGATGAATGAAAAAATAGCATTTAAAACTAAATTCGGCTTATATGAGTGGTTAGTAATGCCTTTTGGTTTAACGAATTCACCTAGCACCTTCATACGACTAATGAACGAGTCTTGCGTGCTTTCATTGGTAGATTTGTGGTGGTTTATTTTGATAATATATTGGTATATAGAAAATCATTAGAGCAACATCTTGACCATTTACGTGTTGTTTTTAATGCTTTACGTGATGCACGTTTATTTGGTAACCTTGAGAAGTGCACCTTTTGCACCGATCGTGTCGCGTTTCTTGGCTATGTTGTTACTCCATAGGGAATTGAGGTTGATCAAGCCAAGGTTGAAGTAATACAGAGTTGACCGACTCCTAACACGGTCACACAAGTGCGAAGGTTTTTAGGACTTGCTGGATTTTATCGCCGCTTCGTGAAGGATTTCAGCACGATCACTGCACCATTGAATGAGCTCACCAAGAAGGGTGTGCCATTTGTTTGGAGCGTCACACAGGAGAACACATTCACCACGCTGAAAGATAAGTTAACACATGCACCCCTACTTCAACTCCCCGATTTTAATAAGACTTTTGAACTAGAATGTGATGCCAGTGGAATTGGTTTAGGTGGCGTGTTGTTACAAGAAGGTAAAACTATATCATATTTCAGTGAGAAATTGAGTGAGCCTAGTTTGAACTATTCTACTTATAATAAGGAATTATATGCACTATTTCGAACTTTAGAAACTTGGCAATATTACTTATGGCCCAAAGAATTTGTTATACATTATGATCATGAATCTTTAAAGTATATTCGAAGTCAAAGTAAACTTAATCATAGACATGCAAAGTGGGTAGAATTTATTGAGTCTTTTCCTTATGCCATAAAACACAAAAAGAGAAAGGATAATGTTATTGCTGATGCTTTGTCTAGGAGGTATACCATGCTTTCACAACATGACTTCAATTTTTTTGAATTAGAGACTATTAAAGAGCAATATGTGCATGATGCTGATTTTACAGATGTATTGTTGAATCGTAAAGAAGGGAAAATATGGAACAAATTTTTCATTAATGATGGGTTTGTGTTTAGAGCTAACAAGCTATGCATTCCAGCTAGCTCCGTTCGTTTGTTATTGTTACAGGAAGCACATGGAGGCGGGCTGATGGGACACTTTAGTGTGAAAAAAACAGAGGATATACTTGCTGATCATTTCTTTTGGCCAAAGATGAGACGGGACGTCGAGCGCTATGTTGCTCGCTGCACTACATGTCAAAGAGCTAAGTCACGACTTAATCCTCATGGTTTGTACATGCCTCTACCTGTTCCTAGCGTTCCGTGGGAAGATATTTCGATGGACTTTGTTTTAGGATTGCCTAGAACACAGAAGGGGAGGGATAGTATATTCGTGGTTGTTGATCGATTTTCTAAGATGGCTCATTTTATACCATGTCATAAGAGCAATGATGCTGCCCATATTGCTGTTTTATTCTTTCGTGAAGTTGTTCGCTTACATAGTGTGCCTAATACTATAGTTTCAGATCGTGATGCTAAATTTCTTAGCCACTTTTGGCGAGCTTTATGGGCTAAATTGAGGACTAAGCTGTTATTTTCTACTACTTATCATCCCCAAACTGATGGACAAGCTGAAGTCGTGAATAGAACTTTATCTACAATGCTTAGGGCTGTGTTGAAAAAGAATTTAAAAATGTGGGAAGAATGCTTGCCTCATATTGAGTTTGCTTATAATCGTGCCTTGCATTCTACTACCAAGGTGTGCCAATTTGAGGTTGATTATGGTTTTATGCCTCATGCTCCTATTGATTTAATGCTTCTCCCACCTTTGGAGAAATTGAACATTGATGCTAAACAACGTGCTGATCTGATTTTAAAGATACACGAGACAACCAAGGAGAATATAGAGCATATGAATGCTAAATACAAAGTTGCTGGTAGTCAAGGGAGAAAACATCTAACTTCCGAACTAGGAGATCTTGTTTGGTTGCACTTGAGAAAAGATAGGTTCCCTGAATTGAGAAAGTTAAAATTGATGCCTAGAGCTGATGGTCCTTTCAAAGTTTTAAAAAAGATTAATGATAATGCATACAAGTTTGAACTACCTGCAGATTTTGGGGTTAGTCCCTGTTGGACCGTAAAGGCGACTAGAGGGGGTGAATAGGAGCACGCTCACTTTTTCACAAATTATGAACTCAATACAATTTAACTCCAGTAGCTATTAGAAAGCTATGAAGATCAATATACCAGTACAGCGGAAGACTAGTATTGAATCCAATTAAATCCCTAAGCAATATAACAAAATCAACTAAGATTACCAAGACTCACAGCACGGACGGTCTGACCGTTATACTCAACCGTCGGACCGATTGCGCAGCGGTCCGACCGGCGTTGTCTTTGGCGGTCGGACCGCTCCAAAATCGGTCCGACCGGTGATGATGGCGATCCGACGCCGACTCGAACCGACCGCAATAAAGAAAATCACCGATGACGGTTGCAATTAGGTGAAACTTTTGATTCTCAACTCCAATCTTTATGAAACTTTGCACACACCTTCTATATGCTATTGAGGACCTATTCCAATCGAATATTATGATAATTCTTGGAACGATCTTGAGCAATTGCCAATTGATTAACAGAAGGTCTAAAACCGGGCAAGAACGAAAACTTGATCCTAACGCTTGTTCGTGAGAGATTGATGATCAAGATGATGCTAGATAGATTCACACATATCACAGCAAGCTAATTCACGTGAAAGAATCAATCACAAACTCGCGGATCAAAGAAAGCCCTAAAATCACCAAATTGAAAGCAAGAACGAAAAGAGACTTATCTCAAGCAAACCTTGCATAGATTGATTTCGTGATTGAAGCTGGATTACATCCACACCATCATGGATCAGTAGACAATCAAGGATCACGAAATTCACCACAAACCATCAAGAGCCCTTGCCTCCATCTCAACTCCCCTAAAGACAATTAGGGTTTTGAAACATAAAAAGGCGAGAGAGGGAGAGGTGCAGCCACCATCTCCTCCTATTTATAGTGGAGGCCTAGACTCCTAGGGTTTGACTCAATTGGGCTCCCGTTAAGGCCCACTAACAAACGGGTCACACACGCACGCTTCGCGAAGCGCCGTCTTTAACCTTTTGACCTAAACCGCTTCACCATGCGTCATGGATTCGCCAATAGGTCACCCTTGTCCATCTTGTGTCACGCTTGAGTCGTTGACCTCACCCGCATCGTCGATCGCTCGACCTCAACTCTTCAAGTCTAGTCCCGATTCTCCTCGCCGCTGACCTTCGTTGACCACCAAGCTACCCGCACAACCACGCACAAGAAAACACGATTCGGGAACAAGTTCTTCACAACTTGACCCATGTTAGTCAAAACATGCATCATGCAAATCATATGCCATGAAACCAATGACTTTGACCTAACAAAACAACATCGCCACGGTTGGCCGACGTTCAAGTCGACACGGTCCGACCGCCCAGTGAGCTTGTCGGACCGCCATGGCGGTCGGACCGCTCCTCGTGAGCGGTCGGACCGCCTTAAGACTTAGCCAAATTCAAGCTCCCAAATTCAAACCTTCCGAAACTTTAAACCAATAGAACTTTTACTAGAGACTCCAAAAATCATGAGACCAAGTGCATTGGGATCCCCTCACTTGCCTACAACACCTATTTTTGGCCCAGCTCATTTTAAACACTTTTGGTCATAGCCGGTCCGACCGCCCCACCTGGCCGGTCCGACCGATTTGGGACCGGTCGGACCGCCGTGCAAGGACCGGTCGGACCGCCGAGCAAGAAGCTCAGAACTTTGTCGAAAACGCGTGAAACGACAAACCATAAACGCCATTGCCAATTATCACATCATCCTAAGATCTGGAACATATCCCCATGAAATCCACAATCTCCCCCTTGATGAACACATTGGCAATTATCCAGAAAATGTAAGTAAGAGGTTTGAAAACGAGTTTACTCGCAGTTTTCGCACAAAGGCACAACTTGATCCATAAGCAAGAAAAAGCAATGAAAATGACCAAGCTGGCATCAGAATAGTATAGGCATGTGAGACAAGGCTAAAGAAAGCATAAAAACTTTGATTTCCAGAAAAGGGTCAAAATTCTCACATGAGGTCCATATGAAAGAACAATTGTTCAATAGACCTATGATCATTGTGAGTATAAAATAATGCAATTCAAGTTCAGAATATTCAATAAGACAATAAGAATGCAACTCAAGAACTCCCCCTCACTATGATCATCAAATTTCAAATTTTCAGTTTCTCCCCTTTGTATAAACTTCTCCCCCAATCTTCTCATTAACACATCTTCTCCAAATAAGAGTAGCAAAGAAATATTACACATCTTCTCCCAAAGAAATATCTTTTCATTTAACACATCTTCTCCCAAAGAAATATCTTTTCATTTAACACATCTTCTCCCCCTTTGACAATGGATTCATCAAGGAATCACGCCTTCCTCTCATCCAGAGATAACAAATATAGAATAAAAGAAGAAGCAGAAACAAAAAGAAGTAAAAAGAGGAGTATGCATGAAGTGCAATGGAGTGGCTTCATTTTTATATTTTTTAATTTTTGATTACAAGAAGCTTTGGAGATTACCCAAAAGAACAATCTAGTATCTCTAATATTCCACAAACAAAGATATCAAGCCGATAAAGCTTAGCAAGATCATGGAAAGACATATATATCAAAGCTAAGCACAAAGGCTCAAAAGTAAAGCAGTAGATTTGATCAATTTAAGCAACGCTTCAAATTCAGCAAGTTCATCAACAGGGATCCTAAAGTGAAATTGGCCATGTCAAAATGTCAAAGTGAGATCAAAAATCTAACAAAGACCACATTAAGAGTCAATCAAGTCCCGTATTGAATCATTTTGCTCAATCTTTTGTAAACGCCCATTTGTCAACATTTTTTTTTGCATTGAATATTGAAGTTGACTAATGATCTAACTTAGTGACAAGATCCTGGACTAGGAGCCATCCACAAACTCATCCTAAGCTTCGACCAAAAGTTGATTAAAGGTATATCTTAGTAAAGAAGATCCTGGACTAGGAGCCATCCACAAACTCTTTCTAAGCTTCTACAAGGCGACAAATCTTGAGGTTCATGTCATTTCGACAAGCGGTCCCCATGAGATCGTCTCGGATCATCAAACTATCTCCAAGTTCATGTCATTTGACAAGGCCTCGTAAGAATAGTTTGGCACAATTTAAGCATAAGACAATCTTGAATTTCATTTTTCACATGAGTACTTTTAGAATCTCAAGAACACAAAAGCTCAAGTAATGGTCAATTCTAGATCAAAGAGCTAACAAAGCAATTCTGACAGGGCCAATGTTACAAGAGGAGCACTAATTACGCAACTCGCTAAAACATCCACAAATTGCAATTTCTTAGTTTGAGTTGTTTAAAAGGTTCTAGCTCATATAGCAAAGACTTAGCTACACATGTAAAAGCATGATAATTCTAGCAAGTCAAAGAACTAGACATGACATTGAGCAAGAATTGAAATACAAAAGCTCTAAAGGGTAATAGGCAAAGCTTCATCAAATTTAAAAGATAAGCTGAAAATCTTATATTACAATGCATCTTTTTGGATTTTTCATACCACTTGTTGTAACCACTTGTTGTATTTTTCGTATGAATGCAATATGATACAATGAGATGCAATTAAAAAGCCTAAAAACCTAAAAAGTTCGAAAAGATCACTAAGTTCAGAAAAAGAACAATAAAAAATCAAAAGAACAAGGAAAGATAAGAAAAAGATCAAACTCCCCCTCAAACCAACCCATAAGGATAAATTACCCCTAACTCGCTTCTTAAGGAGGAAAATCTGGTTTGATCTAAAGGCTTGGTAAGAATATCTGCCAATTGAGCTTCGGACTCTACGAAGTGCATCACAATATCACCTTTTTCAACATGATCTTTAAGAAAGTGAAAGCGAATGTCTATGTGCTTAGTCCTAGAATGTTGCATCGGGTTTTAGCAATATTAATAGCGTAGTGTTATCACGTAAAAGAGGAACACTAGCAAAGTTTAACCCATAATCTTTCAAAGTGGACGTCATCCACAAAATCAGCTACAAGACAACTAGCAAAGACTACATACTCGCCTCAAAGGTGGATTGTGCAATGTAAGACCGCTTCCTAGAAGACCAAGATACAAGAGAAGTGCCTAGGAAGTGACAGTGCTCGAGGTACTCTTCCTATCTAACCGATGACCGCAAAATCGAATCAAAACCTCTAATGGACAAAGTCAAGAGCAGAATACCAAATGCCATATAAGAGGGTAGAGTGTAAATACCGAATATGCGCTTAACGGCTGGCGATGGGAAGTTCTCGAGACGCTCAAATCTTGCACAAAGGCATACCGTGAAGTGAATGTCCGGTCTCGAGGTCAAACACGTAAGAGAGCCGATCATCTGCGATACTCGCGTTGATCCACGACTTCTCCTTCCTCATCTGGATCCAAAAATCGAAGTTGCCATGGGAGTGGAAATTGGCTTGCAATCACCCATGTTGAAGCGTTTGAGTAGATCTTTAGTGTACTTCGTCGATGGATGAAAGTTCCTTCCTTGCATTGCTTGATTTGAAGTCCCAAAAGTAATTAAGCTCTCCCATCATACTCATCTCAAATTCCCGGACATAGTGTCGTAAAAGCCGAAACAAGAGCATTAGAGGAACCACCAAAGATAATATCATCCACATAAATTTGAGCAAGCAGGAAATCATTGTGACGTCTAAGAATGAATAGAGTTTTATCCACTTTACCCATTTCAAAATCATTTTTAAGCAAGAAGGTCTTAAGTCTATCATACCAGGCTCTAGGGGCTTGTTTAAGACCATACAATGCTTTAGATAGCTTGAAAACACGATTTGGATATTTAGGATCCTCAAAACCAGGGGGTTGCTTAACATACACTTCCTCATCTATGAAACCATTTAAAAAGGCACTTTTAACACCCATCTGATATAATTTAAAACCTTTTGATGTAGCAAATGCAAGCAGAATGCGAATGGCTTCTAGTCTAGCAACAGGAGCAAATGTCTCATCAAAATCTAACCCCTCAACTTGGCTGAAACCCTGAGCTACTAATCGGCCTTATTTCTAACCACGTAACCATCCTCACCTTGTTTATTCTTAAACACCCAACGGGTTCCTATAACATTATGACCACTAGGAGGTTCTACTAGGTTCCAAACTTTGTTTCTTTCAAAATTCTCTAACTCCTCATGCATGGCATTTACCCAGCTAGAATCAGATAAAGCATGTGATATATCGCGGGGTTCAAAAGAAGCAACAAAAGCCGAATGAGAGTAGAGATTTGGATCATTATACCTGGAGCGAGTGACTCGCTCATGTAGATTACCTATTATACATTCGGAGGATCTTTGTCTCTTAATGCGAAGTGGGCGCCGGGTGAGATGTCGTTTCTTCGACCTCCGCAGTCTGCGATGATGATGATGCAGCAGAGCCTCAGCGAAGGTGAAGTAGACGTAGCGTGTTCTTGTATCAATATGGGCGCCTCGCAGCAGATGAGGAATGACATTAGCCGTCCTCATCTTCCTCCACAAAAATGCTCTCACACTGTAAATCATCTCAGAGCAATTGATCTAGCTCCAGGGCTAGTCTCATCAAAAGTGACATTACAAGTCTCCTGAATAATGTTAGTCTCAGTATTAAAAACTCGAAAACCCCTCGAATGAGCAGGATAACCCAGAAATACCCCATCAAAAGTTCTTGATTCAAATTTATCTAAGTTGCCTGTCTTAAGAATAAAACATTTTGATCCAAAAACTCGAAAATGCGAAACAGAGGGTTTTCTACCAAAACGAAGCTCATAAGGAGTCTTGCCTAAAGAAGGTCTCAAGAAGACACGATTTGCAATATGGCAAGCAGTAGCAATAGCTTCGGCCCAAAATCTCCTCGGTGTGTTATACTTGTCTAGCATCGTCCTAGCCATTTCGACCAAGGTCCTATTCTTCCTTTCCACCACGCCATTTTGTTGAGGGACGTGTGGAGAGGAGAAGCGATGCTCAATACCACGCCAAAGGCAAAAAGAAGCAAAAGAAGCATTTTTGAACTCCGTGCCATTATCACTGCGAATCGCTCTCAAGGCACCAGGAAGCTCAGAAGCCAAACGAAGTACAAGGTCATGAAAATAACCAAAAGCTTCATCTTTTGAAGTAAGAAAGAACACCCAAGTATATCTAGAAAGATCATCGACTATGACAAGAATATACCATTTTCCACCGACTGACCGGACTCTAGCAGGACCAACAGTATCCATATGAAGTAAGCGTCTGGTCCGTACCATAACCATAGTCACAGAAGGGTGTGAGGCGGCAACTTGTTTGCCATGCCTACAGGGCGCACATACAGCATCTTTGATAGCTTTGAGTTTGGGCAAACCTCTCATAAGATCAAGGTTGCTAAATCGCGTCAGATGATCAAAACCAATGTGCCCCAAACGTCGATGCCAAAGCCAGAAATCAGAAGAAGATGTAAGCAAACATTTAAGAGATCCAAGAAGAGATTCGAAAAATCGGCCCAAAAATTCTACCAACTCTAGAGATTCCAAACACAAGCTCACCAGTAGAATCAAGCACACGACAAGCATTTTTCTTAAAAACCGTCTCATAGCCATCATCAAGAAGCTGAGAAACAGAAAGGAGATTATACCTAAGCTTGTCCACAAGAGCGACATCCTTTAGAATGAATTTGTTGTTCACCCTAATTGATCCTGTTCCTTCAATTCGCCCTTGTGTATCATCTCCAAAGGTGATGAAGTCATCACCTGTTGCTCGCGTGAAAGAGGTGAACCATTTTGAGTTCCGGTCATGTGGCGTGAACATCCGAGTCAACGAACCACGTGTTCTTCCCTTCCGCGATAATCCACGAAAATCAAGGAACAAAGAACGATGTGTCTCAACATCGGGATTAGATAAACAAGATTTAGGAATCCGAAGATTGAGACACACGCCCGCAAGGAGTATACAAACCGAAGTACTATCCTTGATTTCATTTAACATTCGGTTATGAGCAATGTTTAAATTAAAATGAGACTTGAACTGTCCATGGGGCGGCCGACTGGCTTTGTTCTCGCGGTCGATCGGTGACCAAAACGGTCGGACCGGTGACCACCGGTGATCGACGCTTGATCGATACACATTAGAATTAGGATGTCTAGAAACATAATGATTTGCATGAGATAAAAATCCTAATCCAGTTTATTCTTTTCGGTGTTACCATGTCTCATAGAAGCTCTAGGTTGCATGAATGAAATTCTATCAAAATTTTTCCTATCATTTTTCAACCTACGCCAACAAAGATTCAATCAAATGTCCACCTTTTTGCAATAAGTGCAATGGTACTTGGTACCACTAGAAGAAGCACCATTTGAATTAATACAAGGTTGGGCAAAACCTGCAGATTTAAAAGATGTTTTTGCAGGTTGGGTATTGAATTCAATTAAACCTTTTTTCAAGACTTGAATGACTTTTGGGTTTGAATTGTCTTGAAAAGAATTGAATCCTAAACCTTGCTTCTTATAAGGAGTTTTAGACTTGTCAAGAATCATGTTTAATTGTTTCTTACCTTTAGAAAATTTCTCTAATGTATCATGAAGGTAAGCATTTTCTTTTCTCAAGTTACCACAAGAATCACAAGTTTTATCTATAGATTTTTCCTTATACAAAGCAATTTCAAGCTTAAGAGTGGAACATGAAGCACAAGTAGTATTTTCAATATTGTCCTTAAGCTTAGCATATTTGACTCTAGCGACTTCTAAGATATCTTTGATTTCACGTTCTTTTCTAAGCATGAAGTGCAAGGGCTAGAATCAAAAACATCAAAAGCAATCAATTTACTAGATTCTAAACATTTTTCACAAGGAGCACTTTTAATTTCATTTAGTTCAGATTTAGCATTCTCAAGTTGTTGTACACAAATATTATGAGCAGATTGTAACTTGGTAATTTTGAATGCATAGCATGACAAGATAAACATTCATCGAGTTCAAGAGTCTTAGCAGTTTTAAGCTCTACTTTCAGTTTGCTAATTTTGACTCTAATTTCTTATTTTTGTCATAACAAATTCAAGCGCTTCATCTTGACTAAGCAATTGCTCAACTATAGAATCATATTTAGCGTAAAGCTCATCATGAGAAAAAGATACCTCATTATCATCAATGTCGTCCATGTCACCATGAAGCACATGCCGGTGAAGTCTTTGGCCTTCCCTTTCTTTTTACCTTGAGGATCTCCTCCTCCTTGTCCTCCTCACTCCCGGTATCCACATCGCTCAAGGATTGATCCTCAAAAGCGGCAAGGACCGGTGAGCGGCCTTCACAAGCTTATTTGCCTCATACCTTGATTTGTTGAAAGGAGGCTTCTTCCAAGTCGACTTTCCTTCCTTATGATTGCTCTTACCTTTGACTTGGGGCAATTTGCGGATATGATTGAGCTCACCACATTCATAGCATGTTCTGGGACCACCTCTCTTTTTGTTTCTCACATTATTGTAGGCCTGTGAATTTTTTAGCTAGAAGAGCTAACTCTGTTTGAGTATACTTTCAAGCTCCTCTTCATGAATAGCAGATAAACAAGCAAATGAAAATCCGTAAGAAGATTCACAAGAGTCATCAAAAGCCTTTTGAGACGATCGCTACCAAATCTAAATTATCTTTCTTAGGATGATCAACTCTTTTAATTTCATGAGTCTTGAGTTTACTATAAAGCAATTCTAAAGTAAGACTTGAAAGATCAACATTTTCTTCTATAGCAAGTAGCTTTCATCTCCCACTCCTTGGTGTTGATTGCACCAAGAGATGGGTGGCATTTTCAGATTGAGAATATTCAATATCAACGACTTTCATTTGATTAATTACTTTATTAAAGCGACTGAAAATGTCATCGATGCTCTCTCCAGGACGCATCTCGAATTTATTGTACTCACGCTTGTAAACAGTTTGGCGCACCTTTTTGATTTGGGACGAACCCTCATGATATGTTTCGAGAGTGTTCCAAATTTCATGCGCAGTTGAAAGATTGCAAATTCTATCATATTCTTGTCTACCAAGTGCACCATATAAAAGATTCTTAGCCTTATTGTTGTTAGCCAAAATAATTGCAGAAGCAGGTGTAGCAATTTCAGGAATAATCAAAGGATCTCTAACAACATCCCAAATAGCTTGTCCCTCGCTCTCAAGAAAGACTCGCATACGATTCTTCCAATAGGCATAGTCGTGCCCATCAAAGATATGCGGTTTAGTAGAAAACTTATCCATCGCCAAAGTTCAGTGACCGGTTAAGATCAAGAGTGAACTAACCAGGCTCTGATACCACTTGTTGGACCGTAAAGGCGACTAGAGGGGGTGAATAGGAGCACGCTCACTTTTTCACAAATTATGAACTCAATACAATTTAACTCCAGTAGCTATTAGAAAGCTATGAAGATCAATATACCAGTACAGCGGAAGACTAGTATTAAATCCAATTAAACCCCTAAGCAATATAACAAAATCAACTAAGATTACCAAGACTCACAAAGACGGACGGTCGATCGTTATACTCAACCGGTCGGACCGATTGCGGGCGATCGGCCGGCGTTGTCTTGGCGGTCGGACCGCTCAAAATCGATCGACCGGTGATGACGGGCGGTCCGACCGGCCGACTCGAACCGATCTGCAGCGAGAAAATCAGCCGATGGCGAAGTTGCAATTAGGTGAAACTTTGATTCTCAACTCCAATCTTTATGAAACTTTGCACACACCTTCTATATGCTATTGAGGACCTATTCCAATCGAATATTATGATAATTCTTGGAGCGATCTTGAGCAATTGTCAATTGATTAACGAAGGTCTAAAGCAGGGCAAGAACGAAAACTTGATCCTAACGCTTGTTCGTGAGAGATTGATGATCAAGATGATGCTAGATAGATTCACACATATCACAGCAAGCTAATTCACGTGAAAGAATCAATCACAAACTCGCGGATCAAAGAAAGCCCTAAAATCACCAAATTGAAAGCAAGAGCGAAAAGAGACTTATCTCAAGCAAACCTTGCATAGATTGATTTCGTGATTGAAGTGGATTACATCCACACCATCATGGATCGAGAGACAATCAAGGATCACGAAATTCACCACAAACCATCAAGAGCCCTTGCCTCCTTCTCAACTCCCTAAAGACAATTAGGGTTTTGAAACATAAAAGGCGAGAGAGGAGAGGTGCAACCACCATCTCCTCCTATTTATAGTGGAGGCCTAGACTCCTAGGGTTTGACTCAATTGGGCTCCGTTAAGGCCCACTAACAAGCGGGTCACACACGCACGCCATGGCGCCGTCTTTAACCTTTTGACCTAAACCGCTTCACCATGCGTCATGGATTCGCCAATAGGTCACCCTTGTCCATCTTGTGTCACGCTTGAGTCGTTGACCTCACCCGCATCGTCGATCGTTACGGACCTCAACTCTTCAAGTCTAGTCCCGATTCTCCTCGCCGTTGACCGTCGTTGACCACCAAGCTACTGCACAACCACGAGACAAGAAAACACGATTCGGGAACAAGTTCTTCACAACTTGACCCATGTTAGTCAAAACATGCATCATGCAAATCATATGCCATGAAACCAATGACTTTGACCTAACAAAACAACATCGCCACGAAGTTGGCCGACGTTCAAGTCGATACCGGTCTGACCGCTCGGGTGAGCGGTCGGACCGCCCATGGCGGTCGGACCGCTCCTCGTGAGCGGTCGCATCTGCCTTAGGACTTAGCCGAAATTCAAGCTCCCAAATTCCGAAACCTTCTGGAAACTTTAAACCAATAGAACTTTTTACTGGAGACTCCAAAAATCATGAGACCAAGTGCATTGGGATCCCCTCACTTGCCTACAACACCTATTTTTGGCCCAGCTCATTTTGAACACTTTTGGTCATAGCCGGTCCGACCGCCCCACCTGGCCGGTCCGACCGATTTGGGACCGGTCGGACCGCCGTGCCAGGACCGGTCGGACCGCCCCTGAGCAGTAAGCCTGTAACTTTGTCGAAAACGCGTGAAACGACAAACCATAAACGCCATTGCCAATTGTCACATCATCCTAAGATCTGGAACATATCCCCATGAAATCCACAGTCCCACATTTAACATTGTAGATTTGAAGCCATACTTGGGGGAAGAGGATGAGCTTGAGTCGAGGACGACTCAAATGCAAGAAGGGGAGGATGATGAGGACATCCCTACCATAAATACAACCGTGCCTACAAACACAACCCATTCACAACCAGTACAAGGACCTCTTACCCGAGCTCGTGCTCGCCAACTTAATTACCAGGTGAATTCGTTCCTATGTTTATATGTTACTGAGAATAGACAACTACCTAATGCAAGTGATTTAATTGTGCTTAGGAACATGGGAAAGGACCAAGGAGAGGCATGTGGAGTCATGGGCATGCATGGAAGGCATAATGGAGATCACCACGTCACTTTGGGTCAAATACAAGCAAGAGTTCGAGTTGGGCTCGTTTTGGAGTCGGATTCGAACTACGACGTCAGTACTAACTTTAAACGGTCGTAACTTCTTCATACGGACTCCGTTTGGGGTGTTTCTGTACTTCATGGAAAGCTTATCGAGTCTACTTTCCAACGGATCTAACCTCATAATCAAATTACATCCGAGCCAGCCACAATCAGCAAAAGAGTCTGCATCTATTTCTGAGTTCAAGTGGGAAGGTGTTGCGCCACCTTCACTTGGGCCCACGGGCCTTGTAACCCTAGGGGTGTGCGTCCATATCGCTGGCCACCACCCCTGGTCATCTCCCTATATAGGAGCCACCGTCTCCCTCGCTTGAACTTGGATTTTGTTAAGTTTAGGTTTAGCCATTGTGCAAACTTTCTGTTCTTCAGTTGTGTCGAACGACCACCTGTCAAGACAGCCTTTGGGATCCCACCTTTGTTTTCAATACACTATAATTTTATTTGCAATATCAGATTGCCTACATCTTATTCTTACTAGTTCTTCGATTGCTCGCAGGAATTGAACTTCGTATTCAGGTTGATCGCGCTTCCAGCAAGGTCAATAACATCTCGGAGTTGGTTCAACGATCGCTGAGGCGCAAGCTTCGTCATATGGTTGTAGTCGGACCGCGAGATTCACCTCCACCAAATCGATAGTTATCAATCTCATTGAAAGATCGGGCACCCGCCTTCATCACAGATTAATATTGAATAAAATACAACATGCGAAACAATAAAGTTACCTAACTTTCTACCCAGATTACTGTTTCTGGTTCACAAGCTCCGTGAAGTCTGTTGATTGTGTAACCTTTCAATATGCAAGTTACAAAATTAGTCAAACTAATATTGTCAAACATCAAATAACAAGGTTCTATGTCAAATCTGAACTATTATTAAGATTGAAATCACCTTGAGTAAAATCTATATCATTCAAACTGGTCTATTTGGGCTATGCCTACCCTTGATGATTCCAAAAGTAACAAAAGAAATGATTTTTTTATTCCTAGCCCAAGTACTATTATTTATTTCAGATGAACTCACACTGCATCAGGACAAGATTCTACCTTTGGGTTACTTAATTACTCCAATCCCCATGAAACAATAAGCTTAGTGTCACTGTCATCACCCTTGATCAGTGCCACAAAACTTTAGATCTAACTAAGCAAGAAACAATTTTTCAAGATTTGTATCTAATACAACTGCTAGTATCGAATTGCAACAACCATTACAAGTTACTCCTAAAATGCGAACCAGTAACATTTCCATTCGTATACCTAGCACTCGATAGATTGAATCTTCGCACGGTCTCTAGCCAGATCCCCATTCTCATACTAACAACAAAAACAAGAAACTATTTGGTACTAAAATTTACACTGCCAGTGCATCATTGGCAAGCCGCTCATAAAAATAAGACCTTTACGCTCTTTCAGGCTGAACCACACGCGCCCAGAACAAGCGCGGCCGCCAAAAATGTAATGATCCACCCAAAAAAATGTTTGAGAAGAAGAACTGACCTGGGCGGAGAGGATCTGGAGATCGATGTTGTCGAACCACTTGAGGTGCTCCATGAGGGGGCGCTTGGAGTCGTACTCCCAGATCTTCTTGCGCGCCATGGAGGCGGCTAGTCGGGAAGGCGTAAAGGATGTGAGGGATGGACAGGGAGACAGCTACATGACCTAGGGGCAGGCGGCACGGCAACGAGCGAGGGCGACACGTCGGCGGGACAGGGTGAGCTACGGATTCGATGGAGGGACGAGCACCTTATTCTTAGGCCTGGCCTTGAGGCGGCGGAAGACAATGTTCTTGTCGGTGAAGGTATCGAACGCCATGGCTGCCCCGCCCGCGGGATGGATGGATGAAATGGACGAGTTCAGAGAGGAGTGGCGGAGGAGGGAAAGGTAGGGGCACCGAGAGGAGAGAGAGGGAGCAGCAGCGCGACGGAGAGGGCGAGAGGGTTGGAAGGCATGGTAGCGTGGTTGTGGGGGTGGAAGATGGCGCGGGGCGGATGGGGGAGGGTCAGGCAATGGTTTGGACTTTGGAGGTGCGGGTGGGTGGCGAACCGTGCACATGGGACCGAGAAAAGCACGTCTGCGTCGGATCCAACGGTTCACATCACACGAAGAAAGACAAATTCAATGGCTCATGTTGTACAAAGTACGAACGACCACCAATTCCTTTTTTTAAGTAGTAAACCACATCAGATAGTTGTTAAAGGAATGCGTAAATCATAGCCCGTCGAAACAAAATTAGCAGAAATGATCAAATAATAGTTGATACTATAGTGTAAGCCATTGAAATTGATATTTTAGACGCGCAGAGAACTCCTAACCCAAGTTCACAGCATGGTAATGTCTATCTGATGGAAGAACGAAACATGAATGTTGTCCCACCATTGCAAAAACGAGCAGGACAAAACAATGTGTTCCCTAGATAAAAACTAACCAAGTGTAAAGATACGAGAACTAAAAAAGTGGAGAAGTAAACAGTTTAAAGGTGTAATGGGGCACCAGAGATACATAGGAAGAAACTCACAAAGTAGCAACAAGATGAGGTCGGTTTCAGACCTGACCGCTACCGGTGGTACAATATTGATTGCTCACGAAGAAATAGCATGAAAGCTCAGAGCTTGAGGTTGTTCGCTCCAATTCACGCCCAAATGCAAAGCAAGGCTCGTAACCACATCAAGATTCAGGTAAAACAGGCCACATTGCAGACTCGAATTGGTCTAAAATATCACTCTATTCCTCGAGAACTCAAAAGGTGATTAAGAGGGACAAAACAAATAGGGGAAAGTGGAAACGCTTATCTGCACTGTATAGGATGCCGAGGATGAGGTCGCAGACCACCGCGGATGCGACGACCCACATAAGGGCGGTCCTGAGCAGGGATGGCAATTGTGCCCGATTACCCGCGTGCTCACGGGCAAATACCCTAATGGAGACGGGTATGGGCGTCTTTCTTTGCCCACGGGCATGAAAACGGGCACAATTCCTTGCCCATCGGGTAAATAGGTGTGGGCATGGGTAAGCTCCATCCGTACCCGCTTCGCCCAATTACCCGAAACTTACCCGCATGTGTAAGGAACTATGTCAGTTTGTATTTTTATTTTATTTGTTGAACTTGATTAGTTGTCTTGTCGAACATGATATGTGAATTGTGATGAACTTTATTAGTTGTTGAATGTGTGATGCACCATTGATGTGTGAATTATGATGAACTTGATGTATGCATTGCTCGCGGGTAACGAGCATGCCCGCAGGTGATGGGTACCCACGGGCGGCGATGCATTATTTGCGGGTAAACAAGCATGCCCGTGGGCGACGGGCATGGGTGAGGTTTTTCGCCCATCATCCTTCACGGGTATACCCGAGAGGTGAATTTAGGATCGCGGACATGGGTATGGGCGAGCACTACTCGTACCCACCGCGCCCGATTACCATCCCTAGTCCCGAGCCTCTTCCCCATGGACCTGCAGGTAGCGCAGACGGATCCAATCAGCGGGAAAATCCCACATTTTTAACAGGACACAACAAAGGGATGAGAGGACAAGAGCTAGGGGTTTTCGTACTTGTCCTGGTCACCCTCGTAGTATGATATCCACAGCAACCAACGCTCGGGTGAGCTTCTACGGGTTACGACGAAGCTATTCGCGGTGGTGGCGTGCAACAAGGTGCACGGGAGTGGCGCAGCAGTGGCGGCCGACAGTGAAGAAGACGACCGACACGATGACGGTGCTACAGAGGCTTAACGACTATGATGAATAGCCTAGAAGGTTTGCAGTGGCTAAGCACAAGATATTACGCGAAGAAAAGAGGAAGGGAGGAAGAAGGGGCTCAACAGCGGCGCTACTCCGACGATGAGGTGAAGGGCACTCCAGCATTTCGGTGCTCCAACTGGAAAAACAAGGAGAGCATCAGTAAGAGGAAGGTGAGGCGATGTCGAGGGGCATGACCTTCAAGGTCGGAGCTCACCGAGGTGGCGAGGAATGGGCGGCGACGGTGATGTCCGCGGTGGATCGGGCGCTTGGTCTTTGAGTTGTCCCCGACGATTGAGAGAGAGAGAGAGAGAGGGAAAATGGCAGAGGAGAGTGAGGCGAAGATGGTGATGTGCTCGGGGGGCTTTATAGACGATGGCAATGTTGCAGCCATCTCGACGTTTCTCGCGATTACGTGTGAATTAAGGGCTGGCGACTGGTGGTTTGATGTGACAAGATCGTGGCAGAGAGATGGTTAGCACTTGAGGTCTACTAGTGCTAAAAGCACTCAAGTGCTTTGGTGTTTAATAGAGAGAGAGAGAGGCACTGGCGCGAGGGAGGAAGATAGTAAATATGGCCAGTTGATGGGTGGGGCCAGGGGTCACTATTAGCGGCACGGGCGTGAGGTGAGCTGGCAAGCGGGTTGAGGCATGTGTGGAGGCAGGCCGAGCCAACTGGGCAGTGCGCAAGGGAAAGAAGAGATAAGGGAAGGGAGGCGCAACACGAGGCGCGAAAACGGGCTATGCATGGGGAAGGTAAGAAAGAAGAGGAGGGAGGAGCATAGGTCGTGGAAATGGACGGGCCGTGCGGGAGAGATGGGGAGAAGTGGGCCGGCCGTGTTTGTTTCAGCCCGGGGGAAAAAGAAGGGAAGAAAAGGCTTTGCCTTTTGTTCGAATTAATTCAAGGATGAATTTGAATCTTCAATTCATATCAAGAGATATTTTTGGACTTGAATTTTCTTGTAAATTTTTATTAATTCCAATTGAGGGTAGATTTTTTTTAGTTTTGAAATGCACCCAAATTTTTATAAGTTCACACAATGCAACAAAAGTTTTTGAAAATCCACAAAATTCAATAAAATTTCAAATGCAACCAAAATTGAGCTGTTATACCAACCCACTACATGCACGCTGCACCGATTCCATACCAACCACTCACCCATGTCTTAGTCATTTATAAATACATTTTTCTGTTTTCAGTGGTAACCCATGTTACCACACTACGATTCAAATGTATCCATGTTCTTGTTATGGCAATGTTTTTGTCCTATTCTATTAAATTACTAACCAGTGTCTAAGCACAACCAACATGTACTCCTCTATGCCGGTGTGCTCCTCGTCCTTGACGGCGGGGACAATCGTGTGTTGCATTTGAGTGTGATACAAATTTTGTTTTCTACTCTAACTCATAGTTCTACTTCTATACGGAATCTTTCATGTACCACTATAAACATATCCCTGTAGTGATATTATCTTTGTGATATCACTATAGGGATATATCCCAGTAGTGATATTGCTTTTATTGTAAATATCTCCTCATATTGTGATATTGTCTTCGTGCGCTCGTGGTTTTTCTTGAAAAGTTTTCACGTAAAATTCGTGTCTTCTGTTCCTATTTTTTGTACATTATTTACAACAAGTGGTATCATAGCATAGAAGATTCAATGAATGGTCCTTCTCGTGTCTCGCAAGTTGTAATCCGAATCATCGTCAAATTCCAGGCTGTCTCTGTGTCGAAGACAAAGAGCAGCAGTTTCTCTGCGCGAAATAAAGAAGGAAGTGCAGCAGACAGGTCACATGGTGAGCAAAGCAACAATAGCATTGATTGCTAGAAAGAGAAAGGGCAGCATATCGTCATTGATTGCAAAGAACAAATATTCAACCCGAAAAGGAGCAGACAAAGATTCCATTGGCTAGCTTTAGTTCTTGAATTCATCCCAGCAGAAATTGTTATGTACACGCACCAAGCGATTTGCTAAGCGATTGATTGCAAAGAAAAAACATTCAACCCGAAAAGGAGCAGACAAAGATTCCATCGGCTAGCTTTAGTTCTTGAATTCATCCCGACGGAAATTGTTATGTACACGCACCAAGTGATTTGCTAAGCACACACGAACAAACATACCAGGAACTTCGGTCTTCATTGCTTCGCGTACACATGTGTACCCAAGATTTCGGGAATTCTTTGCTAGGTACACACAGATTTGCATTAGCGAATTTTGGATTTCTTCTGCTGCTAGATAGACACGTGGTTTTCTCTATGGCAAGTCAAGATACGAGCTATTCTTGCATAGCTCGATTTGGATGACACTTTATTGGGGATCGACAAGATGCCCATTGTATGATCTCTTGAGGAGAAGCAAAGAAAAGATCGTAAGATCCTATCTCATATTCATCTATCAAATAATATTATGCGAGACGTTTTGAAGGAGAGGACCACTGTTGCATTATGGTTGAAACTAGAGCAGATTTGCATGACAAAAGATCTGACTAGTAAGATGCATTTGAAGTAGAAACTTTATTTACACAAGATGGCGGAAGGTAGGCCATTATTGCACCACCTGATAGTGTTCAAAGAAGTAGTCTCGGATCTCGAGTCTATGGAGGTAAAATATGATGATGAAGATTTGAGTCTTATTCTTTTATACCCGCTACCTAGTTCATATTCTATGTTCAAAGATACTATTCTATAAAGCAGAGATATTCTTACACTTAATGAAGTCTATGAAACACTGCATGCGAAGGAAAAGATGAAACTCATGGTTTCAAATGAAAGTTCAAATTCGCATGTAGAAGACCTAGTTGTCTGTGGAAGACAAGAAGAGAGGAGTTCAAATGGCGATTCAAGAGGCAAAAGCTCAAACATAAATACAAAGGCAGATCAAAATATAGAGGCAGGTACAAATCATGCAAATATTACAAGAAATATGAACATGACATATCTGAGTGATGGTGGTAAAGGAAAAAAAGGAGAAACAAAATAATAATTTCAAGAAGGATCAACAAGAGGATGATGCTAAACCCACCATTTGCTACTAAGCAAGATTCCGATGGAGATGTTCTCGTTGCTTTTGCAAGTAATTCTAATACCTTGATGAGTGGATTCTTGACACGGCTGACATATTCTGCATGAGTCCGAACTGAGATTGGTTCGTGAATTATGAAGCCACGCCAAGTAGTTATGTATTGATGAGTGATAATTTACTATGCAAGACTGCAAGCATTGGTTATATCCAAATCAAGATGTTTGATTGCACCATCAGAACTTTGTCGGATGTTCGACACATTCTAGATTTGAAGAGAGGTCTTATCTCGCTGAGTACTCTTGATACTAAAGGGTAGAAGTATTCAGGGGAGGTAGAGTTCTAAATATCTCCTAAGGCTCTCTTGTTGTGATAAAACATGATATGAAAGTTGTCGACTTATATCATCTGTATGGTACTACAATTTTAGGTAATGCTATTATTACCTCAAAATGACATTGTGAACTCCTTGATGGCCAAAGCATTGACAGGTTAAATTTTTATGAACATTGTGTCTTTAGCAAGCAAAAAGAGGGTGAAGTTTAGTACAACAATTTACTCTACAAAAAGCATATTGAATTATGTTCACTCTGATTTGTGAGGAGAATCTCATGTTCCGTCCCTTGGAGGTTTTGGCTACATGTTCACCATCAATGATGATTATTTAAGAAGAGTTTGGCCTTATTTTGTGAAGCAAAAACCGGATGTGTTCAAAACATTCAAGGAGTGAAAAATTATGATTGAAAAATAAACTCGCAAGCATGTCAAGAAACTACGTGCTGATAATGGCTCGAAGTTCTGTTCTAAAGAATTTGAAGCTTTAGGCATATCAGTTGGCATTGTGAGACATTACATTGTCCTAGATACTCCTCAACAAAATAGTGTGACTGAACGCATGAATAGAGCTATTATGGAGAAGGTACATTGCATGTTATCTAACTCCGGCTTATCTCGGAGTTATTAGGTTGGAGCCATATCCACTGCTTATTATTTGATCAATCGTTCACCCAACCTGGCAATTGATAAGAAGACTCAAATTGAGGTATAGTCTGGTTCTCCGGCAGATTATTCAAATTTGAGAATATTTGGTTATCCTTCTTATGCTCATGTTAACAATAGTAAATTGGAGCCTAGAGCCGTTAAATGCATTTTCCATGGTTATAAACCTAGCGTGAAAGTATATAAATTGTGAAATCCTGAAACTAGAAAGACGGTTATTAGCAGAAGTGTTACTTTTGACGAATCTGATATGTTACATGATAAACCATCTATTGATGTTCCCGTTAAGGAGCCGCGGAAATCAAGCTTGCAGGTGGAGCATGTTAATGATTCAGGATGTACACCAGAAGCCGAAAAGGAAAATATACAAGAAGTTCCTATTGTCTTTCAACCACCACAATGTTCCATTGTAGTCGATAGACCTAAAAGGAATATTCAAGCTTCCAAGATATTGATTGTAGAAACTGATGTTGTTACTTATGCTTTGAATGTGGTAGAAGAAATTGAAGATGTTGCAGAACCTTCTACTTATTGAGAGGATATCTCTTCTGGTGATTCAGAGAGATGGGTGACTGCAATGCATGATGAGGTGCAATCTCTTGAGAAGAATGACACTTGGGAGCTGGTCAAGTTGTCAATTCATAAGAAGGCTATTCACTGCGAATGGATCTTCAAGAAAAAAGAAGGCATTTCACCAACCGAAGGGGTTAGGTGCAAGGAAAGGCTCGTTGCTAAAGGCTACTACTAAATTCTAGGTATTGATTTCACATGTCTTTTCCCAAATTCTATTCGTACTTTACTCAGCATACTGACTATGTATGATTCCGAGCTTAAACAATTGGGCGTGAAAACTGTATTTTTATATGGGTAATTGGAGGAAGACATTTATATAGAGCAATCAGAAGGTTTTGTCTTTCTGGGAAAGGAGAATTATGCTTGCAAGTTGGCGAAATCTCTTTATGGTCTGAAGCAATCACCAAGATAATGGTACAAGAGATTTGAGTCCTTTACGATCTATCATAATTTCAAAAGATCTGATTATGATAGCAGTGTTTATTTGAAGACTGCTACGACTCAGCTATTTATTTGCTCCTATATGTTGATAATATGCTGGTTGCTGCAAAAGACAAGACATAAATTTCAAAGTTGAAGTCTAATTGAGCCGTGAATTTGAGAGAAAGGATACAATGCATCAAAAAATATTATTGGTATAGAAATTACCATAGATAGACAGTTTAAAAAATTATACTAAGTCATAAAGGGTGTATTGATACAGTTCTTCGTCGTTTCAACATGTGTAAGGCCAAACCAGTGAATACAGTGGCGGAGCTAGAAATTAGAAGACGGGGGTGCACTGCACACTTCACACTCATAATTTTATAGTTTATACAATGATTTCATAATATCACAATTCCAACACATAGATTCTAAATTTGTCAAAAGCACAATACAAATAGTTCAAATAAAATCTTACATAAATAGAAAATTATAAAATATGCAACTATATAAAGAAAATTATAATACCACTTTACGCGTTTTCATGCCTTGAAAACGTTTCATTACATCATCTTCATTAACCTTCAATAAAATTTCCCTCTCGATAAATGTGACTAAACAATTATTCAAGAATTGATCATCCATACTATCTCTCAACTTGTTCTTCATAAGACTCGTAGCAGAAAATACTCTTTCAACGCTCGCCGTCGCCACCGGTAGGAGCAATACCAATTTGAGAAGCAAGTATACCAACTTGTAAACTTCATATTTTTTTTGTTTCAACAAGCTTAATAGAAAGGCCACCAAGATTGTTGAGGTCCTTAAACCTATCATCACTTCGCATGTCATCAATGAAGTTATCAAGTTGGAAAGAGAGTCTCATCAAATCTGTACTTGAAAACTCATTGGGATAAAAATTTGCAAGGCTAAGTACTTTGTCCTTTTCAAATGCTTCAAATGAGTTGCGAGGATTCAAGGTAAACATGCGCACAAGCAACTCCATATTAACTTTGTCAAACCGATTATCAAGCTCTTGATGAACACTATCAATGATGCCAAGATATACTTCTCTTCTGAAATGATCATCATTTGTTTGTTCAGGGAAAAAACGCTTTGATCTTCCAAAAGACATATATTTCTTATTTGGCTCAGGAACTTTAATACGATGTTTCATACAAAATGATGTAACTTTTTCCTGAAGAAAATCTTCCCATCCATAACTTCTCATGTGTTGCAATCTGTCCTTAGCCAAATTAACAAGTGTCATAGCACTAATAATATCTTGGTCCCTCTTTTGCAAAGACTGACATAAATCATCTGTGTACCCAAGTATGAGTAGCATCAAGTTTGCCATGAAAACAAAATTAAATGACTCAAAGGCTACCACCATAGCATGGACTTTTCCCCATTCATTCTTTAGGGAGGGATCTTTTCCAATCTTTATGAGTACTTTGCGGATTGTAGAATACAAACCAATAATGTGCAAAACAGTTTTGTAATAAGAACCCCAACGTGTGTCACCGGGCCTAGCCAAACCCATCTCTTGATTCAACCCTCGTCCACTTTCAATTTCACCAGAATCTAGTGCTTCCAAAACTTCCTGAGCTCTAGTATTTCGAAGCATTTCGTGGCGCTTACAAGAAACTCCAATAACATTTAGCAAATTTGATAGTTGGTCAAAAAACCAAACACAATCTGCATTGCCCTTAGCAACAGCCACAATAACTAATTGGAGTTGATGTGCAAAACAATGGATGTAATAAGCAGAAGGAGACTCGTTCATAATCAAAGTTTTCAGCCCTTTAATCTCGCCTTTCACGTTACTAGCCCCATCATATCCTTTCCCACGGATTTGAGTAAGACTCAAAGAGTGATCAATAAGTAAAGACTCAATTGCATCCTTAAGTGACAAAGAAGTGGTATCAGCTACATGAACTACTCCAAGGAACCACTCACATACTCTTCCTAGTTTATCAACATAACGCAAGCAAAGGGCTAGTTGTTCTTTTTGGGATACATCACTTGACTCATCAGCTAGAATTGCAAAGTGATCATCACCAATATCTTCAATTATTTGTCTAGTAGTTTCCTTGGCACAACATTTAATAATTTCCTTTTGTATGGGATGGGAAGTCAAGATGCAATTTCCAGGAGCATTTTTCAAAACAACCTTATTAACTTCTTCATTACTTTCTGCAAGCTATTTCAAAAGCTCAAGGAAGTTTCCCTTGTTACTAGATTGTTCACTTTCATCATGTCCACGGAATGCCAATCCTTGACGCAAAATAAACCTCAAGCATCTAAGTGAATAACCGAACCTTGCCTTGTAAAGACGCTTGTCTTCTTTAGTTCGCTTCACAATGACACGAGCAACTGATGTTTTTGGTTTCACAAAGAAGTTAAATTTCTCTTGAGCTTGATTATGGATACTTCTTATACCACCCACATGTTTGTCAAGTGCATCATATTTATTCCAATTTCTCCAACCACCTTTAACAAAGCTATCACCCCTACAGTTTTCTCTTTGAACAAATAACATACAAAGCAAAATGCAGCATCCTTTTCGACACTATACTCAATCCAATAGTACTTATCAAACCAATTAAGACTGAAGTGACGTTTTTACCTGATATTTCTCTGACAGGAAAATCATGTGTAAGGTTGGCATGACCCTTTCATAATATATCCTCTCCGAACTGCATCTTGATCATTAACATCATAACTCGTGATGGGTTTCCTTTTCTCTGGATCATGTGGAAGAAGCTCAACATCATAAATGCTTTCCTCACTGCCAATAAGTGTATTTGAAGCTCCTGCGCTTCTCGGTTGCGGTTGGGGTTGGTCATTGACAGCAACCACAACATCAATCATAGCATCAATATTCTCCGTCTGAGAAGTCAATTGATTCCCACTTGCTTGAGTTCCCCCTCTACCTTCTTGAGTCTCCTCTACCTCCTGGACCCCTTCAGCCGGTGATGAATATGGAATAATCTTTGCCTTCACTTCGCGATCCCAAAAAAAAAAGAATATCTCTATTCCTCTTCATGTCTTTACAATCTGCATTGACATATCATAACAAGATTTTCAAATTAGTATATTACTAATTTACTACATTAGCATACGACATACCATATGGTCTAATGGTCTATCAAGTATCAACTAATGTTACTAATCAACTATCAAGACAACTAGACAAACATACCAATAAAAAAAAAATCAAAAGAGGCTCCAACAGTCCAAGTGTCCAGCTATCCCAGTTTCCCACCCAGTCAAGTACTCAAGTCAGTACTTAAATAGTCACGAGTGATGAGTGACTCCGTACTCATGAACACAAACACAGGCAGACAACACACAACCACACACTCAGTTGAGTCAAGCTGTCAAGGTCAAGCAACTAAAGTCGGCTAAAGCCTAAAGGCTCCACGCCTGCACTGCCTCCCTCCAGGCCCTCCTCCACTGATCCACTCCAGTCTCCACTTTCCAAATTTCCAGTTCCAGCCTCCAGGGCTCGGCACCTCGGCCTCGCGGCTCGGCTCGGCGGCGCATCAGCGGAGCGGCGCAGGGCGCAGGCACAGTGATCGAGTAGACGCGGTTGCCGGCCGAACTACTCCAGCCTCGAGCTCCACCGCTCCAGTGACCGCCGCCGGGCTCCAGCCTCAAAGATCCAGCGCGAGCCGAGGCACCGAGCGGCGAGCGAGCCGCCGGCCTCGGGCGGCGGCCGGCCTAAGATGGCGCAAGCGAGCAAGCGCCGCCGACACCGACGGCAGCAGCGGGCAAGCGGCGCTGCTCGGCGGTGCTCCGGCGACCGGCGGTCCCGGCCTCCGGCTCTTGCCGTCTTGCGCAGGGCGGTGGCGGCTGGCGGCGGCAAGCGGGCAAGCGGCGCCGCCTAACGGCCGACCGGCAGCGGGCAGGTCACTGCGCTGCTCGGCGGTGCTCCCGGCGACCCGGAGGTCCCGACCTCCCGGCTCTCGCCGTCTTGCGTAGGGGCGGCGGCGGCCTGCTTGCCTGCTTCCCTTCCGGTTCCCAAATCAGGGTGAGTCCAGCGCGGATGAGAGATTTTAGATTAGAGTTGGGGATTGAGGATTGGGGATTGGGGAGATCAGGAGACTAGGAGAGCTAGAGAGTATTTGGACCGGTTGGGCCTGGTGATTTAACTATTGGGCTGGGCTGAAATATGAATTACTAAAGATATAATCTTTGATGTTTTTTAAAATCTTGGGGGCGTCGGTGCATACCCGGCACCCCTACTGGCTCCGCCCCTGAGTGAATACCCTGTTAGATCTACATTTCAAACTTTCTTTAGTGTTATGTCCATAGATGATGAAGTTTAGTATATCTCTAGAGTTTCATATGCTAGTGCAATTGGTTCGGTTATGTATATCATGGTATGTTCTCTCCTTGATTTATTTCAATCATTGAGTGTTGTTAGTAGATACAAGACTAATCCATGCAAAGAGCATTGAAAAACAATTCAATGAATTTTCGTTTGTGAAGACTAAAGATACTTGTAGTTTGCTAGAGATTTGGATAAGAGTAGATGTTTTACTAGTTGTGAGTTCACTATTGGAGGGTATGTCGTTAGTTGTAAAGTAAGTCTGTGTGGATTTCATGGGGATATGTTCCAGATCTTAGGATGATGTGACAATTGGCAATGGCATTTACGGTTTGTCGTTTCACGTGTTTTCGACAAAATCTAATGCTTGTTTCAAAGCAGTGGGCCAAAAATAGGTGTTGTAGGCAAGTGAGGATCCCAATGCACTTGTCTCATGAAGACTAAAGATAGAATCGTTGGTTATGTGAAATCATAGTTTGCTAGAGATTTGGATAAGAGTAGATGTTTTACTAGTTGTGTGTTCACTATTGGAGGGTATGTCGTTAGTTGTAGCGAAAAGTAAGGTCAAAAGGTTAAAGACGGCGCTGCGAAGCGTGCGTGTGTGACCCGCTTGTTAGTGGGCCTTAACGGAGCCCAATGGAGTCAAACCCTAGGAGTCTAGGCCTTGTGCACCATCTAGCTCTTTTTCTCTCGCCTCTTTTTGTTGCGAAACCCTAATTGGCTTAGGTGAGTTGAGGTGGAGGCTAGGGCTCCACTACAAAACCGAGTATATAACTATTTCTAAAGCTTGCAAATGAGTCGTTTGGCTAAGAAGTTTATTTGTTGAGCTTTGTGGAAGTTCATTTTGCACTGTAATATTTTGCGATAGTGAAAACGTTATTTATCTTACGACTGATCATATATTTTATGAGAATAAAGCACATTAGCATCAGATATCATTGCATTTGAGATATCATTACTCGTGGAGGGCAGATGGGCAGCGACATAAGGGATAGCGGATCCGATGCCAACAACCTCGTGGAGGAACGGATTCGCGGGCAGCAACCTCAGGGACAACCGATCCAGCGTCGCCGACCTCGTGGACGATGGATGCGCCGCCGACCTCGTGGGCAATGGATCGTGAGCTGCAACGTTGGAGATGCCAGATCCGGCGGCGGTGGCAATAATGTGGACAAATAGTTCTTACAAGCAGTAAAAACATTGTGAAATGCAGCCAGTCTTGGTAAAAAAAAATCACATTAACTCCATAAACGAGATAAGCGGTATTTTAATTAGACCTTGACTAGTTGAATGTTGCCGCCTTCCCACTTTCCAACAATAAGCCCAACCACAGATATTCATAAATCATAACTGGAGAAACAATAGTCCAGCAAAATGAGGGGATAACAGGAACTATCACCCTGCAAATGCAGCGTACTTTTCAGAAACACCGGGCAAAAAGAACCATGCATGTATATTATATTGCCCATTACTCCCTCATTATTGTAAACAAGCGATACTCAAAAGCATTATTGTGCTCTTAATGTACATTGGAGAACTGCAGACCTAGACACCACTCTATAGTCGTTGGTCATTTACAATTTCTGGCAGAGAAAGTGATTCTGAACCATTGTATTTACTCGGGACAGGCGTGTTCCGTCTGGATTGCCGCTTGGTTGCCACAAGAACTTGCTCTGCCTCCAGTTCATCAGCGATGGAGGATTTCTCGTCATCGTCGTCACCTTTGAACACTGGGTGGATGTAGGCATTCATCAGGTACGCTTTAAGATCAAACCCTGGCTCTCTTGCACGCTCTAGGGTATCCTTCCTCATTGCCTCCTGAAAAAGAAAATGAAACCAGTTAGCAGTTATGTTCATTCAAAAATTGACCCACAATCTGGATAATATGAATAAAACTATCATTTTCTTTTCGATAAAGAACTGTATTTCCATCCACTTATACATTTGATAGCAACTAGGTGAAGTCCAAATCCACATTAGAATATCACACTATCCATTACTTCTTTTGCAGGTGGAAGCATCAACTACGGTGGCCTTCCCAAAACATTAATGTCACATTGGAAACAATTCAATCGGATAGCAAATATGTTATACTATTGATAGGTTTTTTAAACAAAGATCCATCATCCCATCTGAAAAGGAACTTAAAAGACAATCTTGTTAAACCTGCAGACTTGTGCTTAAAGCACAGCGTATTTTTCGAAAGCAAAGCACAGTGAGAATAGCTGCTTCCATCTCACTATTCTTCTTACTATGGAAACTATGTGAATAACCATCTGCTTTACGAAGTACTAGTGTACAACGACAACAGTAGCTCATTACATGTAACATTCCAATTTTTGGTCTTTGTAAAAAAATAATTCAAATTAATTATTTCAAAGTGTTGCATTTCATTTGGAGTTTTTGCAATTATTTAAAATCCAAATCCGAAATTCAAATCCAAATTCCATCGTCTCAATTGAAATCTCATCTCAAAATCAATTTCTCCAGCCCACTTCCTTTTTCCTTTTTCCTTTTTCTTCTTTCTTTCTTTCCCCCTTCCCCTTGCTCTGTTCCTGCCGAAGATTCGCTAGAGCGCCCCGCGACCGCGACGCTTGCGCCTGTCCGCGCCCGAGCCGCGCCGCCCGTGCACCCTACACACACCGCCCACGTGCGTCCCACCCATGTCGACCGCATCGTGCCCCTCGCTGCTTGCACCATTAAGTCCCGCCATCCGTGCACGTTCAATCCCTCTAATGCAGCAAGCATTCAATGCGTTGCCGTTTCCAAAACAGAGCCTTCAACGTTGCCGGCAATCCCGGCGAGGCCGCGTCCGTTCAAACCCCAGCCAAGTCTATACAGTGAAGCCACAATATAGGCGAGGAAAGTAACGCTATCTTTTATTGTTGGAACCAGAGTACATGAGTTACACATATATAGATTACATCTATCATGTGAACGCGTGATCCATCAGAAGAGAAGGTGTCACGCATGTAGAAAGCCGAGGCACCATCCTGTCTAACACACCCCAGCAGTCGGAACGTCGCCAAGGCGGACATTCAGACTGGACCTAAATTCGGTGAAGACGGAAGTCTCGCGGACGACGGTCCGGCGATGATGATCCAACGTGATGACAACGGTAGACGGGGCGCTCGGAAGGCCGTGGAGGGAGGGCGATGTCGACGAGCGCATCGCGTCACGCCACAACGTCATCGGAAGAGAGGAGGCGCCGGAGAGGTCGAAGTCGAGGCGGTGAAGTCCGGAGCCGAGGAACGTCGACAGTCGGCAGGGCGATGCAAACCGATCTATGATCGGAAAAAGTAGAGAAAACCCGATTTGAAGATAACCGGAGAAAACTCTAATTGGTAGCCGATCGGATGATCGGTGACATGACTTAAACTATGGGTTGCGCAGGCCGGGAGAGATCATGGAGATGAGATCATCTCCCAAAGGTGACAAGCGAGCAAAGTGACACTATCTTTGATTGTTGAAATCAGAGTACATGAGTTACACATATATAGACTACAACTATCATGTGAACGCGTACAACTATCATGTAAACGCGTGATCATCATGTAAACGCATGATTCCTCGAAAGAGAAGGCGTCATGCATGTAGGAAGCCGAGCCACCATCCTGTCTAACACGCCACCGAAGTCGGAACATCGCCAAAGCGGACATTCAGACTGGACCTAAATTCGGTGAAGACGGAAGTCTCGTGGACGACGGTCCGGTGATGATGATCCGGCGTGATGACGACGGTAGACGGGGCACTCGAAAGGTCGTAGAGGGAGGGCCGTGTCGACAAGCGCGCCGCGTCACGCCACGATGTCATTGGAAGAGAGGAGGCGCCGGAGAGCTCGAAGCCGAGGCGGTGAAGTCCAGAGCCGAGAAACGTCGACGGGTCGGCAGGGCGACACAGATCGATCTATGATCGGAAAAAATTGAGAAAACCCGATTTGAAGATGACCGGGGAAACTCTAATTGGTAGCCGATCGGATGATCGGTGACACGACATAAACTATGGGTTGCGCAGCCCCCAGGAGAGATTATGAAGATGAGATCATCTCCCAGGGGCAGCGCGGCGAAAGCTATGGAGGCGGCGGCTCAGGAGTGGCACCGCTCTGATACCATGTAAGCGAGGAAAGTGATGCTATCTTTGATTGTTGAAATCAGAGTACATGAGTTACACATATATAGACTACAGCTATCATGTGAACGCATGATCCATCGAAAGAGAAGGTGTCACGCATGTAGGAAGCTGAGGCACCATCCTGTCTAACACACAACACCTCCACCCCCTTCACACCCCCTCAAATCCCATAATCCCCAGAGCACCATCACAACCGAGAGCTTCTTCCCCGTCGCCGGCCGCACCAACCCACGTCATGTTCCTATCACTCCGATGAGATTTTTGCTACCCTTACCACGTCACATCATGTTCCCAAGCTCCATGAACATTTCCCCTAAATCAATTTCACTTTTGGTTGCAGTTTATCGCCAGATTTTGTTTTTTCATCCTGGTGGAAATACCCCCGTCGCCCGATCTTCTTCTCTGGTGAACTCCTCGTTGTTTGGATCATGTCACGACGTGTTCCCACCTCCCTCAATCCACCCCACCTCAATTTGGTGTCTCCGCCATAGCGGCACACCACCACCGTTGCCACCATCTTCACCGCCTTCGGCGCCGTCACCCTGCTGCCGCCCAGCCTCCCCGACCCCCGACACATTCCCCATGCCCGTACCTTGCTCATGCGCGCGCTACTTCCCCCGAAGTGTCGCCAAGCCACCGGCGACGCCGCACGCTGAGCCGTCGCTACCGCCACCTAAAGGTTGGGAACCCGGTTGGGGTTCCATTTTGGCTGTTGGCCAGCCGCCCTGCACCACCGCTCGCCCAAGCCGCCGCCCCTGCTCTATTTTCCTGTCTTGTGCTCTGTTGTTTCTAACATTCTTAATGACAATAGGACCTACATTTCATTCTCTCTAATCCACTCTCACTAACCAAAGGGCACCATGTGTCAGCCTCTGTAGTTTTGTAATATAAAACCAAAGGGAATATCTGGAATATTCCTCCCTCTCAATTTTCAGGCTTTTCCTTTCCAGCAAATCTTCCGAGTTTGTTATCTTCCATACAAACTCCAAATCAGTCGATTCTTGTTCCTAAATTCATAATCTCTAATGGTACTAATTTTATAATTTTTAGATTTTATTTGTTTTTCTATTATTTATTTTGTCTCATTTCGGGCTTGGAGTCCGACACCACCCAAGTCAATTTGGACCAACTGGACACAGTAACCTCAACCTTCGATGAAGGCAAGTCTCCTTTGATCATGTTGTACCTATGTTTTCGGAATCTTGTTTTAAATTTCAAAACTATTATGCATTGTTATTTACATAGTAAGTGATTGTTGGAGAATTAATATTGTGAAATTAATCCAATAAAGTTGATGATTAAAAGAAGAAAAAGATGGATTTTTATAACAATTTCTGATGATAATTTTTGGTGAATTGGTTGAATCATGTAGAATGCGTAAACTTTGTGGAATTAATTGGATTATAGAAATACATCATTGTTGGATCAAAGGAATACATCATTGTTGGATCATAGAAATATATCATTGTTGGATTATTGGAATACGTCATTATCATATTATATCATTGTTGGGCAATAGGAATATATCATTGTTAGATCATAGGAATATATCTTTATTGGATCATAGGAATATATCATTGTTAGATCATAGGAATATATCATTGTTAGATTATAAGAATATATCATTGTTGGATTAAAGGCATATATTATTATTGGATTATAGAGATACATTATTGTTGAGTTATAGAAATACATTATTAATGGATTAGTATAAAATGGTAGAACAACTTAGACAAGCTATATCGATCACTATCACCTTATGGGTGGGAATTATTAATACCATTTATGCAAATTAGTTTGAGAAATGTATGGCAACAGGTATTACCGTTGGTTTTCAAAATAAAATAAAATAGTGAAAATCTGTTTAGACTTGGACGGATAGTAAGTTCAAGCGGGTGCAGCTAGAGCACGAGAACTTTTATTGTGTTAAGTTCTGTCAAGTCATATTAAGGACCGATGCTTATCACTATCGAAACTGAGCAGACCGTACAACCACATGTCCAGAATGGGGAGGACCAGGCCAACTAATTTACCATGTTTAGCATTACGCCAGTAGGCTGTAGTTGTTCGGTATTCCTTTTTGGGATTGTGCATACGATGGTAGTTGGAGTCCATGTCCGTCAGGGCTTGCTCCGGGCGATGGTAATGGGTGGGAATTATTAATACCATTTATGCAAATTAGTTTGAGAAATGTATGGCAACAGGTATTGCCGTTGGTTTTCAAAATAAAATAAAATAGTGAAAATATGTTTAGACTTGGACGGATAATAAGTTCAGGCGGGTGCAGTTAGAGCACGAGAACTTTTATTGTGTTAAGTTCTGTCCAAGTCATATTAAGGACCGAGCGCTTATCACTATCGAAACTGAGCACTACCGTACAACCACATGTCCAGAATGGGGAGGACTAGGCCAACTAATTTACCATGTTTTAGCATTACGCCGATAGGCTGTAGTTGTTCGGTGTTCCTTTTGGGATTGTGCAGACGATGGTAGTTGGAGTCCATGTTTGTCAGGGCTTGCTCTGGGCGATGGTAACAGATGTTCATGTTCGGGCAGGTTATCCCACACAACGGTGAGCTCCGGGTAGATGGTAAATGACGTTCATGACTTGAGGTCAATGATCGAAAAACCGTTTCTGGTGGAGATCCCGCCGGGGAGCCGGAAAAAAACCGGCCGATTACCGGTTTTCTTAGAAAAAAAACCCGGTTGAATTTCGCATGAATTCGCTTAAAAACCATCCGAAAATCGAAATTGAAAATTTGAATTTGCAAACTCGGAAAAACCGGCCGGTATTTAGATTCCCGCTACCCACCGGGAAATCCGGTTACCGCCGGTCGGGATTTCTATCCCTGCTTGGGGTTAAGCTCATCGGGCGGGTTGGTGTTAGAGCGTGATATTATAAAGGTCTTGTGATAATCATTTAGTCGCAGCCCAAGGAAGCACATCATAGCCGACATTATAAGTGTATTATCTCATATGGGTCAAGCTATACAATCTCTGTAGTGTAAAACTATTCGAATAGCCGTACACACGGTCAAAGGCGAGCAATGTGTATTTTCACATGGTAGATTTTGATTTTGCTTTCAAAGAAATAAGTTTTGAGAACCCGAGAGTCCATTTTGGGAACCCAAGAGCAGTTGTGACTCTCGGGTAGATATTCTAACAACTAGAGCAAGTTGGGTAGGTAGAACCCTATCCTTTAAATATTGGCGGTAGAGCCTTGATACTAGTGGTTAGTAACTAGAACCCTCACTAGTAATATAATTAGTTTAATTAATTAAGCTATTTTTGTCAAATGTGCTTTATGAAAACTGTTGAAACATAAAATATTCTTTGTGCAAAACAACCATATAAGCCTTATTTGTTAAAGCTGTGCATATGCATTTTTTACAAGACTTGCACGTCTTACACTCAAAACAAATACCAGAAGCCTTCAACGATGCTAAGGAGGACTACGACTTCTATGCAAGAGGTTTTAATGAAAATGACACTCGGAGTACTAGATTGCGCTCCCCAGTCGAATGCTGGCGGGCAATTTGATGGGCCACCACTCAGAGTTTATCATTTGTTGTTTCCACTGTTGTAAGACTTGAGGTCATGTGACATTGTAATAAGTGGCCTTAAGGCCAATACTTTGTTATTACTTTTATAGTTTTATATTGAATCGTGATTCAAACTTGTTATCAATGTTGTATCCACTATGTACACTAAAACTACTGAACAAAGACTGGTGCAAAAATACACTAAGGGCTTGGATTCAAAAATCCGGTTCCCACATTACAAACCCTAATATTACTGCATGTGACTAGTATGCCAATCCTCTAAAGATTGGAAAACTTTTTAACTCCATAGAACTCGAGTTCCCTCATCTGGTTACTTGGTGGTGGCCAGTACCAGGTTATTAGCTCCCTACTTGGCCCAAAATTGGCAGAAAACACACTCAAAACAAGTCACTCTAGGCCAATTATGGTGTTGCTCAATGAAATCTACAATGTTTGGTTATTTGCAGTTCATTTCAAATAACATCATTGGAAAATTGGTAACAATAAGCTAGCATAATTCAGTGTTTAACATGTAAAGAACCCTAGCTTCTATCCCCTAAAGCGCTTTTAAAAATTGGATGGTCATGGCCTCAGGTTAAGAAAATCTGAGCAGAATTCTATGGAACTTGTAATTTCAGTATTCATGTTTATTTGAAGAGCCCTCAAGGGACTTATCAAGGCTAAAAGTTAAAAAGAAACATGATCAGCATCTGAGATACAGTGATTTGAACTGACAAATTTGAAGAGCCCTCAAGGGACTTATCAAGGATAAAAGTTAAAAAGAAACATTATCAGCATCAGAGATACAGTGATTTGAACTAACAAATTTAAAAATAACATTACCTGTAATGGATATTTCACAAAAGCAGGCCCATAGCGGTTCTTGCAGTATTTGTGGAAATAAAAGGTTACTACAGGAAGAACAAGGAGCACTGGTGTTGACTGGCCAGCGCCTTTTGTGCTTAGCAATCCAAGGAAAAGCAGCTGTGATACAATCAATGCTGTGATTATACGTCCATGAACACTTGGCCAAAATGCAGCCCCGCTCTCATATTCCTGATTGTACACATTTATTATCTGAAACAGTGTGAACTCTAAGTTACCAAACCCATAATCGTGTAACTAAGAAATCGTGTAACTAAGAGACTATGTCAAACAAGTGATTACTTTTTTTATTGCGCTTAAGACCAAATTTGGTATCACTTTTGAATAGAATTATTCCTTTATTACACTGAAGACCAAAAAGTGATAACTTCTTACATAGAAATATACAATAACTGGGCTGAAGCATCAGGACATGGAATCAAAAGAACAATATAATTATGGACTCAAAGAAACAAATGCATTTTTGAAAGGAATAAGTCTATTTTACACCCCTCAACTATAGCCCGAGTCCAGAAAACACCCTCCAACTCCAAAACCGTCCACTTTTCACCCTCCAACTATCAACATGTTCAAGTTTCTCTGACATGGAGCATCCATGTGGACCAGCGAAGCACATTTATTCCTTCACTACTTCTAATCCCATCCATCCATCTAAAGATTCAATCTGAGACGTCCAGATCTAGTTATACTCTTCCTATGTAAGGATGCCACATCAATGTAGACTTGCCTACTGGGATGCCACCTAAGCCAAAAACTAGTGACATGGCTGCCAACGTGACGAAAACCACTGATGAGACTAGCCCGGGATGAAAAATGAACGGTTTTCATAGTTGGAGGGTTAAAAGCGAACGGTTTTGGAGTTGCAAGTTGTTTTCTGGACTCATGCAATGGTTGAGGGGTGTAAAATGTATTTATTCCTTTTTGAAAAGATCCCACCAAACACACAAAGATAGAAGAGGCTGTAGTTGGAATATTTGTAAGTCATGGTCCCCTCTCCGGTGGTTGAGGGCAAGGCTTTATCTAATTGGATTGCTGAAAGTAAATTGTTCAAAGAATCTTACCTGGTGGCGGTATACCACGTATGCGAACCCAAAGAATATCAATATGAAAGGAAGCAAGAATGGTGTCACCACAGCATAGACAAGACCAAGTAAGAAATAGAGCTGTATTTGAGGTTCATTTGAGTCAAAACCAATACTTCCAGGGTCCATTGCCTCTTCTCTATCTTTCTCAGTCTTGACCAAGAAAAAGTTTTTCAAGTGGAAGATTACCAATGGCTTCAATCTTAATATTTCACCAGCTACCCCAGCCCAACCATCGACCATTATATATGTTATAAAAAAGGTTGCCTTCATTGGAATTGCTACACCGATTGTCCTTGGTATTCTGCAAAAGAAGCAAAAGGAGAACAAGGAGTTATTAGTATAAACTGTCAAATATGTCAGGTCAATAGTAAGGCCTTAAAATCTGAGAGATAGCGAACGCAGGACAGTACACTGTAAGTAACAAACCAAAAGAACAATTTTGGTGTTAATGATATGATGCCTGCGTGCCTTTGTGCCACCTTTTTTTTCAGTTCGTAAAATGTATATTGTTGGATACACTGTAAAATACTTGATGGTACTATGTTTAGCCCTTGTTCCAAAAAGAAATGATATGGTCATGGATGTCATGGCGTTGCCTAGGCGTCCTGGCGGTGCAGAGGGAACACCGCGGAGGCTCGCCTCGCCTTGGCCATCTAGCCGTCGGCGCCCCTCTCTGCGCCGGCCGCCGGCGATTTGCCCTCCCTTCCCTCCCTCATCCACTCCCTCTACTTCTTTATTTCTTGAGTTCTTCCAAAGTCCTGAACTCCGATTTGTCATCTCCTTGTTTTTCTTGAATTTTTCTTCCTTTTACTCCCGATTTTTCTTCCTATTGCTCCCGATTTGTCTTCCTCTTCCTTCTACTTCTTTTTTTCCTCTCCCGATTTGCTCCCGATGTGCTCTAGCCTACTGCTCATCCTTCTTTCTTCTTTGCTCGCCTTGCCTCACCTTGAGGACGACTAGGCATCATGGCGCCTCTTAGGCACCGTGGTCACCAAGCCCGCCATGACAACCATGGATATGGTACAATTCAAGGGATATTCTGTCTGTCTAAAATAGGACTTACTATAGGAAGTTATAGGGTAGCACTAAAACTACATGTATTTTATGTCAATCATATTACCCCCCTCTTCCAGAGCCCATTAAGACCGGCTTCTTCGATTGGTTAAACACCAAAACTTAAAATGGCGATATTGTGTGTTGATCTCTTACACATCAAATCACCTTTTAGTTCTGAAATGCAAGTTCTCATGCTTAATCAATGCAACAAGACAAAAAAAAATTGTGTTCTATGTTACGAATATTGTGTGCATTCATGAGGCACATGAGCAATATATATAGCAAGTACAAAAGGGATATTACAAGGAATATTTCATACACATATAAGAAAATACAAAAAATTCCTATTCTAAAACCCCCTAAACTCATGGTGGATCACACACACGGAGTTTGGAGAGAAAATACAAATGTTGTACCTAGTTTATGGCTTCGTGAAGAAGTTAGCAATCTGTAACTCTGAAGGCACAAACTGTAAAGCAAGTACTCCCACCTGTACATCTGAGTGAGTATATGAAGCATCCACACCAATGTGTTTGGTGAGCTCATACTTCACTGTGTTACAGGCAATATTGATAGCACATGTGCTGTCAGACAAAAGAGTCATATGTCCCATACAGACACTCCAAAATCTGCAAGTAATCATCTCAACCAAGTAACATCTGCTGTCACTGCTGCCATAGCTCTCAACTCAGCCTCTACACTCGAATGGGAAACTGCAGTCTGCTTCTTTGTCTTCCAGGCAATCAGGGAGGAGCCAAGAAAAACACAGTAAGCAGAAAGAGAATGACGATCAGAAGGATCACTAGCCCAGGTCGCATCGGAGTACGCCTGAAACTGTAGTGAGGTAGAGCTAGGAAAAAACAAACGATAAGAGATAGTTCCACGCAGGAAGCGAAGAACACGAAGAAGGTGACTGTAGTGAAGATGAGTAGAATGAGCCATGAACTGACTCAAGATATGAACAACATAAGCAATATCAGGATGGGTGCTCACAAGATACACCAAACTCCCAACAAGATAGCGATATCGAGCAGGATCCTCAAGAATATCACCATCAGTGGCACGAAGCTGTAGGGATAGCCCCATTAGAGTCTCAGCAGTGTGAGTGTCAGTCAGACCAGACCGATCAAGAAGATTATGGATATACTTCTGCTGGGAGAGGTAGTAGCCCTCAGGCATGGAAGAGACCTCAATCCCAAGGAAGTACGTAAGAGAACCAAGATCAATCATCAAAAACTGCTCACTGAGATGCTTCTTCACATACGTGGTGAATGAGGAATCATCACCAGTGATGAGCATATCATCAACATACAGAAGAAGAAGTGCCCTACCTCGAGATGAGACATGGACAAAAAGAGCAGGATCATGGGAACTGACAGCAGTAATCACTGAGGTAAAATACGAAAACCAGGCACGAGGAGCCTGTTTGAGGCCATAAAGAGCACGATGAAGACGACAACGTGCCCATCGGGAACAAAATACTCAGGTGGTGGCTACATGTAGACCTCATGTAAAACACCATTAAAAAAAGGCATTCTTAGCATCCAGTTGAGAGATAGATCACCGGCGAACAGAAGCAACCACAACAAGAGTGCAAACATGATCATATGGGCAACAGGGGCAAAAATCTCATCGTAGCCACGACCGTACTCCTGCTGAAAGCCGCGAGCCACAAGACGAGCCTTGTAGCACTCGATAGTACCATCAGACCGGGTCTTAATCTTGTACACCATGACGAGCATACATAGGTGTCAGTACAATATCACACGTCTCCGTACATCAAAGAGCATCAAGCTCCTCTGCCATAGCGCTACCACTCAGAATGAGGAGCAGGCTCACGATAAGAACTAGGCTCAGTGACAGAGCATGAGCTATCGGAGAAAATCCAAGACGATCAAGAGGTCGACGGGATGCCCTGTCACGAAGGACGTAATGGGGAGCATCATTAGGAGGTCGGATGTGGATGTTGGCAAGATACCAGGAGAGGAGACCTATGAAGGGCTAGGAAGCCTGGAGTAGTAAATACCAGAGAAACGAGATGGTGGTGCTGCAGGACGCAACAGTGGAGGCGGAGGTACAGAAAGAACTACTGGAGACAGACCAGGGGAAGACTGTGATAGTGAAGAAATGGGTGAAGAGTTATAAAGAGAACTATGAAATTGACTCAATGGTGGAAACAGGACAAGGAGCCGAAACATGATAGAAGAAAGGTCAAGATTTGTGAAAGACAACATCTCGTGAAATCCTGATCCGTCGAGCAGAAGGATCATAGCAACGATAACCCTTATGCTCAGAACTATAACCAAGAAACACACTCAACTAAATATGCCGATAGTTTGGTGCGCTCACGAGGCTGCAGCAGAACAAAACAAATGCAGCCAAAAACACGAAGGTGAGTGTACTGGGGGCTCGAGAATATGCTCTATAGGATTGACACCCTTAACAGCAGTGGAAGGCTGCATATTGATGAGATATACAATCGAAGAAATAGCCTCAGCCTAAAACTGTGGTGGAATGTGAGAGGCAAGGAGAAGAGTACGGGCAGTCTCAATTAGATGACGATGTTTGCGCTCAGCAACCCCATTATGAGCATGGGCACCAGGACAAGAAGACTAGTAAAGAGCGCGCTGCTCAGAATCAAACTGAGTATGAACCATCGTTGCAAAGCTACGATAGATAGCAAGAAACCGACCACGATTAGACATAGAGAAAATCCATGTAAAATGAGAATAATCATCAATAAAGATCATATAAAATTTATGTCCGCCTTTAGAGATAATAGACGCAGGTCTCCATACATCTGAATGAACTAAATCAAAAGTACGAGAAGACAAGGACTCACTAGAATGATAAGTTGTAGCTGTTTGCCTAACTTACAACCCTAACAAAATATGGCCGTGTCAATAGTAACACATCCAAGAAAACCTTGACGAACAAACGAAGAAAGGCGAAACCTATACAAGTGACCTAGACGATGATGCCACTGCGCAAAAACTCCAGAGATGGTGGTAGCAGTGGCGGTGGAGGTAGACGTAGATGTTATAGGAGCAACTGAAGTGGACAGAAGGTGGAGGTGGTAAAGGATGTAGAGACCCTAATGATCCCTACGGCGCCGGCTAGTCCCAAGTACTGTCTCTGTCTGTCGGCCCTGGACAAAACAGGAGTGAGAGTCAAAACCAACCCTATAGCCAAGATCAGTAAGCTGACACACCGAGAGAAGCTGCATGGTAAGCTAAGGAGCATGGGAAACAACTAGAACAGAACAATCAGTGGACAAAAGAGTGCTCTGACAGCTGACAGACAAGGAGTACCATAAGCTGTCTGAACAGAGATAAAAAACAGGAGGTCCTACTAAAGTGAGAGATGTGTAGTCCGGTGTCACGTGGAAAGAGGCAACAGAATTCAGAACCCAAGAAGTACGGAGGAACCCAAGAAGTACCGGAGGAGATGTAGAGCTGAGTTAGACTAGCGAGAAGGTCCTAACCATGGATTGAAATATCGGTGACTGTTAAGAGAGAACCGCTTGAAGTAGATTTGAAATCGGTCGGTTTTTCCGAGTTTGCAAATTCAAATTTCGAATTTGATTGAATCTTAAGCAAAATTTAACGAAATTTGAGAAGGTCCTAACATACTGGTCTGTCCTCCCATAAAGGAAGGGCCTCCCTGCCTTCCTCTTTGATCGTCCACCCCCACATGCCTTGTTCCGCTTTTTTCGCACTGCACAACTCTGGTAGTCGTACCCAAAGTTCTTGCAATAATTGCGTTAAACCCCAGTTGGTGCAAAAACAGGAGCAGAAATGGACACCTGAGAAGGGACTGTAGTCGAAGCAGAAGCCATCGGTGTAGTCGAAGAAGGGGTAGCAAGCACAGCAGGAACAAACTGTACTACTAACCCGCAGTAAAGCTCCTCAACAAGCGTCGAAAGAGCATCAGTGACTGTTAGTCATGGTGAGCGACTCAGCAGTTGAACCATGGCAGGCTCGAACTCTGGGCAAAGATGATAGACGAAGTCATAAAGGCCGGTCACGATCCGCCTTCTGCACCTTACGACACTCCTAGTAGAGCGGAGAAGCCAACTCGTCCAGTTGGCGCAGAGGCTGGCCAGAGCTCAGAAGAAGTTGTCGACAGAGGAGTCCTGGAGAAGCATCTCCAACTCACGCTGAAGCAAAAAAAGCGAGCAAGTTGCGCAAATCGAGCGGTGGGACGCAAACCAACAATGTCTAGCTGGATGGAGTCAATGCGACAACCAAGATGGCTCGAACACGGACTCAGCGTATATGAAATCCGAAGGCCTCATTAGCGAAAAAGCGGCGCGAGCATCGCCGCTCGAGGCTCGAAGAAGTTGTATCGGAGAAGCATCTCCAACTGCGCAAATACATCCCGATCTGGTATCGGTGGCAAATACTCCCAGATCTGGCGGTGGGACGCAAACCAACAATGTCTAGCTGGATGGAGTCATTGACGCTGACAACCAAGATGGCTCGAACACGGACCTCATCAGCACACCAGCGCTCAAAAGCGTATATGAAATACTGAAAGGCCTCATTAGCAGCAACAGCAGCGGCGAACTCTGCCTCCTTGGCGGTCTCATCTTCTGCAGGAGGTGCAGAAGTAGGCTGTCTGGGAGGAGGCTGAACCGGCGACGGTGAACAAGGTCGAGCACCAGTGACATGTCCCAGAGGCGGAGACCATCGAGCGTAATCTCCATGAGTGAATACCACACCCTATAGTTCGTCCCATGAAGCTTTGTTCTCGAGAATGGGATCGCAGCTGATGGAACGAAGCCATCGATAGGCGACGCGTGATGGCGCGGCGACCAAGGCAACGAAGTATAACAGGCGGTGCTGGACGGAGCGGCGGTTAGATCGACGTGCTGTGTTTTTTTCTCCGTTTTTATAGAAACCGTCGGTTTCTATGCACAGAGGATGCCTCCGCTCGATCCAATCGCGAGTGGGGACGGAGACGACAACGGCGGCGGCGACCGGGGAGGCAGCTCCGGTGAGCATGGGCGGTGGCTGGCGTAGGCGGCGCAAGCTTCTATCTGCGAGAGGCGGCGAGGATGCCTCGCTGATCCAATCGCGGCGGGTTGGGGCGGCAACGGCCGAGGCGGCTTTGGCAAGCGCGCGGCGGTGGCGTAAACGGCGGCCGGGCGGGCGCAGACGGTGTCGAGGTGGACGGCGGGACTCGGCATTCTGGCGGCGACAGCGGCGACGACGGCGAGCAAGCGGTGGCGTCAAGCGGCCAGCGACGGCGGCGTTAAGCGTGGCGTTGAGCGGCCCGCGATCGACGGCAGATGTCGGACAGCAGGCGTCGGGAGCAGCGAAAGGGGCTAGGTTAGTGCCCGTTATGGATATTGTATGTGTATTCATGAGGCCCAATGGGCAATATATATAGAGAGTACAAAGGGAATATGTTATGCACATATAAGAAAATACAAAAGAATTTCTATTCTAACATTCTATTAGAGAGGTTATAATGCATCCATGCCCTCCAGAGCTTATATTCAAAGAGGCAACCACAGGTACCGCATGTTAAAAGTTTCAAATGCCATTTACAGAATAGGTGAATACATAAAGGAAATTGGAAATAATATTCCAATTGATCCGCCATCTCACATAGTGCTATGCTTCTAGGCTTGAAATGCAGCTATATTGTAACAATCAAAAGAAAATAAAAACAGATTGGTTTGGTGGTAGTAGTCACCCAAAACTATTGTTCGAAGTACCCACATAACCATTATGCACAAAACTGAGAAAAGAAAGAGCTAACATATTTGACTGCATTTAATATCCACTTCTTGCCATGGTTGGCCACTATTTCACATGTTAAGGTCTATGATTACATCAGTCTTTGTTTGAGTGCAATCATTTTATTGAACTGAACAAGAGATACTGGATAATTTGTCAACTTGTATTTATATCATGACATAATGTTATGTATATGATAAGATAACGAATTAATGGTGCACCGTATGGGAGAACCAAATAGAAGGACATACTGATTTGCTGACTGATGAAGATAGCTTTGTAGCTGCTCTAAAGCAGATCCTGCAATAATGCTTCCCAAAAATACATTAAAGAATAAGAAGATATAGTACTTCAATGCAGATCTTCTCTCCAGTGAAGACACTGATGTCAATCCTTCAACCTTGGACATAAACATTAATATGCTTGGGAGCAATATAAGGAAGATCTTCAGAGCAATTCCAGGAAGAAACCCTTGGATGAATGATTTAATAACATGCCTGAGCAATAGTTGAACAACAAACTTTCAGAGACCATGAAAATGCCAACAGAACAATATACAAGAAAAAAAGAGTAAATTATATCAAAGGTCCTTAAACTTGCTTGCTTCCTGTCAAGTCATCAGTGAAGTGTCAAGTAACAGAATGTATGATGTTACAGGGACCTAGATGGCACAATTAAGCAAGTTTAGATAACCCTTCAATGTCTATCAATTTGAAAGTGGCATAATTAGGTTCAGAGCCTTCAAACTAAAGTGAATGTTGATTGTACCCATCACGTATTTTACTACAAAAAACCACCCCACCAACCAAATAATAGCTGATCAACATTGCTGATGGAATAATTAGAAAATTGGCAAATTACTGAAACATGCTGAGATAAAAAGCAAAATGAGATGCAACAAATTATATTGCTCAGAATCAGTTATTTATGGACAAGTTTCGGGACAGCAAAAGAACATTGTCTTGTCAAGAACTTTGTACTAGCACTGAACACAGCATGTTATGGCTCATCAAGGACAATAACGCACATGCAAAGGCATAAGCGACATAATGGTACTGGATTTCATTCTATCAATAGTGTGAGCAACAAATTTTCTCAACAAAGCAACAACGAAAGGCGAATACATAGTTACAAAAATTTCCTCTAGCACATTTCAGTTAATACATAGTTACATACTAAGTTGCAACAATTAGGAATTCACTCATTATGAACAGAAGTACTAAACATCAGAGCAAAGTCAACACCAGAACAGTGTCCCTCAACATAGCAATAGCATCCAATCTATTCTTCCTCATGCTTCTCGATTTCCAGAGGTCAATGTAGCTAACCTCAGTTTTTATTTCTTAACAGTAACTTGGAGGTTTAGTTGGATCTGTCTGTCTAATTTTTACATGTACAGTTCCTCGGATGCTTTGGCAATAAATAAATAAAAACATACACACAGCTCGCGACAGTTTCTACTTCAGATTGAAGCCTCAATTAAAAGGACAATGGACCTGTTTAAACCTCGAATGGATTTTGTCAACAAAAGTTAACACTCCTATTTCACCATTTTTACAATAGATATTATCCTCAAACACCAATATGCAATTATATTCTTTATTATCCATATTAGGCATCGTTAACTTTTCGAGTCTAGTCCAATTTAGTATCACAGAAGCACCTTTTCCTTTTTAACAAAAAAGTGGCATAATATTGGATAGTGTTAAAGAACACAGACATATGAAATGATGATCCAATACCAGAAATGCAATACATCAATATCATACTACAAGAACTGAAAATAAAACTTTTTTTTTGGAAGACATGCTTAAGTACACTTACATTTCAATCAGAGGCTTCAGAAATGGAACTGCCTTCTCAATCCCTTCAATATTTGCAAGGGACTGAACAAATGTTATTGGGATCACATAAAAGAAGTTCAGGAAGAAGAATGCCACTGCGATTATCAGCCTCCTAACTGTAAGGTAAACAAATGGAATAGACAAATTATCCCAGTACACGTCACGGGGTTCTGGAGCCCACTCAGTCAGCCAAACTGTTGGATTACTGGTTTGTTGTGTCTGAGCACACACTGCTGCACCCCACCGTGATCGAAAGGAAACAAAGGCTGCTGGAACAACTGACTTGGGATCCTTCACTATCTTTTCACGCTCTTCAGCTTCCTAAATATCATTTGTAACTGGTAGTAAATCTGACAGTTCATGGTATGGCAAACATCCTTTCTTCAAAAAAGATACTGAAAGACAATTCTTAAATTTTACAGTCCTATCAAAAGTTGACTCATTTACCACTACTGTCACATGCAACAAGTAAGAAAATCTCCTGGATTTAAGACAACCACTTGCTTCAGTAAAATAACAAAGAACAATTACTTCAGTTGAAACAACATAAAAAGCCAACTATACTACTACCTCCGTTCTCTTTTGCCTTTTGTTTTGGACTATTTCTAATTTTATTTTAGCAAAAGAAATATTAAAATAGATGATATAGAAGCACTTTTGCTGATAAATCTACTAGTATAATTTCCATGCAAAAAATCTAAATACTTGTGTATATTTGTGGTCAAAGTTTTAAAAGTTTGACTACACATGTTCTAGGACAAGTAAAAGAAAATGGAGGGAGTATACTATTTTCAAAATAACACTAGAACCGAAGCTGAATAATACATTAAAGGAACCACAACATGAAGATGCTATGACTTACTTCCTTTTCTATCCTCTCGATTTCCGATGTGTAGTATTCAATAGCATCCTCTTTGGAACCAAAACAACCAAGAAAACCAGTCTGGAACAGGAGTATAGAAGAATGAAAAAGAATTATAACGAGAACATTGAAATAAAGGTTCCTATTTTTATCGAAATATAGATAATTGTCTGTAAGAAAAGTAGACAGCTAAACATGATCTCTTTTTGCAGAACAACCTTAGTAGTAGGCCTTTTAGATGTATCCCTTTCATACTTCAACTGATAGTAGTCGAGCCAATTCTGCATCGTCTTCTTCTCTTTGACCAGCTTAGCGAGCTTATTTGCATTGTAAACAACCTTTAAAGAAACAATGCATGTAATGAATTAATGAGAACATGGCTGAGAACAGTGTAAAGCCAAATTCAAAGCATATAATCATCATTTGTATTTTAAATTAGGCAGGTTAATTATACTTTATAAAGAATCAAATAGAAATCCATCTGAATTGGAGAAAAGAAAATAAATGCACATACATTAAGGAAGAAATGAATGGCATATAGCTAGAGCATGCTTTCAGTAAGCATACAAATCAGATAGATGGTCCGCGGGGAACAATGAGCATATATAAAATTTATAGAGCAATATAAAGATCAGAATATGGCTAGTCATGAAAAAATTAAATAATACCTGGTGTGTTACATAGTAATCAGGATGGTTCACAAGGAAGAAATGCTCCACAAGCTCACCAATTGATTCATCTGGATCAGGTGGTATATTCCGCACAAGGACCTAAAAATCATCATTTGTCAAATATATGCAAAGTCAAAATCACAATTCACAACAAAAAATCCTCTTGATCAGCAACTTTTTAAATTTTAAGAGATGAGTTCTCACATCAATGTATCTTGGTAAAAAGTACAAATAACAAAAATGCCAGGTTCAACTTAGTTAACCTCTGCTATCACTGCTGCTATAGCTCGAGAAACTACAGTCCTCTTCTTAGTCTTCCAGGCAATCAGGGAGGAGTCAAGAAAAACACAGTAAGCAGAAAGAGAACGACGATCAGAAGAATCATTAGCCTAGGTCGCATCGAAGTACGCCTGAAGCTGTAGTGAGGTCGAGCACCAGTGACATGTCCCCAGAGGCGGAGACCATCGAGCGTGATATCCATGAGTGAAGACCACAACCTGTAGTTTGTCCCATAGAGCTTTGTTCAAGAGGATGAGATCACAGCTGATGGAACGGAAGCCATCGGTAGGCGACGCTGGACGGCGCGGCGACCAAGGCAACGAAGTCTAACAGGCGGCACTAGACGGCGCAGCGATTAGATTGATGTTCTTCTTTCTTTCTTTTTTTGACTTGGGCTAGCTAAAACGGTCTGCTGGCCGGCTAAAACGGCCCGCACAACACGCTAGCCTGCTCAACTCAGCCGAAACACACACGGGGAACTAGGGTTCCCCCAGTGGCGGCGGCGGCCGGGGTGGCGGCGACAGCAGATCCGGCAGTAGCTCCGACGAGTGTGGCGGCGACTTCAATGCGTCACGGAGGCTTCAAAGAATCGGCGTCGGAGGCGGTTGTCGGCGGTCGTCGTCAAAGTGAGGTCGAGTCAGCGGAGAGTTGGGAGGAGGCCGACGTCGGGCGGAGCATTGGGCTTGGCAGCGCAGCTTCGGGAACGAAGACTCGGACTGCCTCGTGGCTGAGTGGCGGTGGCAAACAAGACAGCAGAGCGGCGACGACCCAAGGAGGGCGGCGGTGGCTCGGCCGTGGACTGGCGGCGGCGGCAACGAGGCAGGTGCGGAAAAACTAGGGTTAGTGCCCTTACTCTGATACCATATTATGAATATTGTGTGTTTCTATTCAAGAGGCTCAATAGACAATATATAGAGAGAGTACAAAGGGGTTACCATATACAGATAAGGAATATAAAAGGAGTCCTATTCTAACAATTTTTAGGTTTGACCATCAATATATAAACATATATCAGGATTGGCCATATCAAATTGGCACCACTAGATTCATTGTGAAAGGTACTTTCATAATATATAAATTCTGTCATTTGTAACAACATTTTACAATAGAAATTAGTGACCAAAGTCGTAGCTTGGAGACCGTATCAATGTCTAAATAGAATTATATTTAGAATCGGAAGGAGTATTACACAAAATATCCAAATATTGATATAGTAATTACAAACTGAAACACCAAATATACAGAGTTCAGATGATCATACTGTAAACTGGTCTGGGCGGCGTTTCTCTGATGCAAGAAAGCGCAGTCTCATTGTTGCCACTATTTCATACTCCCGCAACAGTACATAGCATGTCCAAAATGTGAAAACATAAGCCATAGTCAAGTGAGCTATGAACCTGCATTGAAAAAAGTTTTTGAGTTGTTAGCATTCACTTGGACATAAACAACAATTCCAAAGTTGACAAAAGGAACCTACGTGGTCCTATCCTGCTGCCACATGCTTGTCACCCAAAGTAATGGTCCTTGCATAGCTTAACAGGATATGAAAGTTGACCATGTCACTCAAGCTGGTGCTGACTTATCAGGACAATGCATGATGCTCATAGAAACATAGGCTTTGAAGACAATGCATAGCATACCACTTAGCATCTTCAGCCTAATACCCTCTTATCTGTTTGCAATTTTTCTTATTTACTTTTACATCTTGAACTTTGAACCCTACATTTCCACACATGCAAATGCAGTTGGATAGACTATGTTGTGATTTTGTGGCCATTACTCCCTTGCACCTTCTATCTGAACCAACCTCAATATTCACTATCTTGTAATTTTGTGGTTGTAGATGTGTTTTGTTTTAAATACTTTCTCAGGCATCGTACATAATTAGCCTTTGGTTATAAAAACAAAACAAAAAAACTTGCGGTGTCTTCACAAAAGCAACCTTAAAAAACAGTAACATGCAAATACATTTGAAGACAAATGAAATCATCTGGTTCTAACCTCTTCGACCCAACAGGTATGTTGGATATTGAAAGTTTGTCAATATCACTGTGCTGTACCTTCATGCTTTCAAGGGTGTTATTGGTCCAATTAACAGGGACAAGAATAAGAAATGCTAGAACTGTGATTGGAACAAATATTTTAAGCCTGCAACCGTTAAAATAAAGTAGATCAGTGTATAATTACTGCTAAAGCAAAAACATGGGAGTTGGACATCAATCAGTGGATAAAACAGAAGTATTCATCCCAACATTTTGAATACTTGCATTGCACTCATACATACAGAAAGCAAGCAGGAATAGCAAAGGTTTAGAATCCATAGAACTATAAAATTTCTCGCAAAAAATAGAAATAAATAATAAGTAGGTCAAACTGGTCAAACACTAAGATGAACCCATTGAAGCAAGTGAACTTCCGAATTTCCTTTGTCTTGAGATAAAACAAATAAAGCTAGATGTTTTAATTAAAAATTAGTAGTCTCTAATATTTGTAGAACTATAAAAAAGGAAGTAGTGCAACAATTGCAAACCTGTAGAACAATTTGAAGAAATATAATCGAACAGAGCTAAAAAGCTAGTATTGAATTAATTCTATACAGTTATCAGCAAAGTTCAGCACCAGTTCATTGCCCTTGCCTAGTATCTCAAAGTGTTGAGTTGGAGTGCAATCCATTAACTAGTCCACACGCTCTACTGTTAATTGAACAATCATAACCCAACCAGGGATTTTTTTATCGGCCGATTATCGGTTCTATCCCCCTCGAAATTCAAATCAGTTCGAAATTTGAGATTTGAATGAATTTTGTTCAAAAAAAATCAAATTTACTTGAATTTTGTTTAGTTGATGAATGTGTGAAGTAATACAAGCCCATCCTAATCTTGCTACCATGCTAACTAGCCCAGTTGATAATTTTTGTTCGAATTTGATTTTAAAAAAAAATTCAAAAAAAATTGAAATTTTCAGCCGAAATTGGCCGAAAATTTCCGATTATCGGTAATTTCAGCCGTATCGGAGGTGCCCGGTAAAATTTTTTTCCCCGATACGAAAATCCCTAAACCCAACAAAAGGCATCTTTAAAGACAAGGTTGTCACGTTGCTCCGGCCAGTCGCAGCGACCCCAAGGTGCCAGGACATCCAGGTGCCAAGGCGCACGTGCCTAGACGGTGATTAGTAGATAACATTTATTAGCCAAATCAGCACATTTAACACACATATAACTGAGAAAAAAAATGAAAAATAGATGAGAGATGGGCCACTAGCCACTTAGCCCACAAACCCACTAGGGACAAAAGCCCATCTAAGTCATTCACTACCTCCTCCCGTGCCCTAATACCACCAGGCCGCCACCTCATGCTCTCCTCGCAGATGGGAGATCTGCAGCAGCCAGCATCGCAAGCAGCAAAGCAGAAACATGGGCATCAAAGCAGAGAGCATCGGAGCAGAGGAATGCAATGAGCGACAAGCAGCGGAGAAAATCAGGGGAGAGGGAGGAGCACAGAAGAAAGGAGAGGAAGGGAAGAGTACTTGCGAGGCGTCGGCGGAAGGCATGGAGGGCGATGGGTGACGAGCATAAGAGCAGATCAGGGGAGAGGGAGGAGTAATGGGTGGTGACAGTGGTGGTCCGTGAGAGCTGGAGACGACTGGCGACGTCGACGGCTATGAGAGCGGCGGCGGCTAGGGTTCCCCCAAGCCTGAGCCTTCTCTCCCCCTCTCGGGTCACCCAGAGGCCAGATCTGAGCCACTCTCTCTCCCATACCGCTGCGAGTTGAGGCGAGCAGTCGTGTCGTCCGCTGTTGGCCGACTGAACGACATGTCGTTGACTTGGCAACGCCGTGACAACTATGTGAAACCAATGGATACTATTTATGAAATAGTAGTAATGTCCTATCTAAACTAAAATTAGGGAGAGGAAAAATGATACGACAAACAAAAACATTTAAAAAAATGACCAGCATATATGAAATGTAAGTTACATACCCTATTAAGTAAATCCGCAGATAGACAGCTGAATCGAGCCCTGCATGACTAATCAACTCATCCTCTGGCATTTTGAGAGCAGCAGGCATCCAACTTACGAACTTCAAGTATGATCGCATGTTCAAATTGACAAACTTCCGCACAAATGCACCCCCATGACTTGGGCTCTCTCTCGCACCTTTGAGATACCACTTTGGAAAGTAAACCCTATCATTGATGGGCTGGAGCCGTAGGAAAGCAAATGCTAGCAGGAACGTGATGGCACTTAGTATGTTGATAGCTGCAGAGACACCTATATCTAGAATTGTAGCCATAGTTGTCCTTCAAATAACTTCTGGAAATTTACCACAGAAGTTACCTGTAAGATGTAAGGAAGAACACAATAATGTAATGTCAAGACAGTTTGATGTCATGAGAACAAACTTCTAAACCAAACCAAATTTAAGAGTTAGTGAAGGAAATGGTGCTAAAAAGGTTGACACGTTGAGGGAGAAAACACTTAATATTGGCTCACTCAATGTGAAGAGAGACAACCACGAAAAAATATTGGATGTTTGCACATGATAAAATAAATTCACCATGGTATTCCTACCTACTACAAGTTGAATGGAGCTTTGTTCGCCATGGTATTCAACTCTGTTACACCAAGAAGAATGCCGGCTTACCTAACAAAAAAGCATGTAATTCCCAGATGTATGTTTTGCTTGAATCCCATATCACTAATGACTGATCCAATATTGACTTTCCAGCACAAAGATGAGTCAACAAGAAGTTTAGAACAGTACTAAGAAGTAACAGATAAAAATGTAAAAATGCTGATTCATAGGCTAATATTGCGAGGAGGATCACAGAACAACTATAAAATCACTTCTAAGTTTCACATGATAAACCTGAGTTATAACTTTGGAATTTGGACAGCACTCCTATCTTACAGCTACAGAAATGAAGCTAAGGATTCCTATCGGACAGCCATAGAAATGAAGCTAGCAAAGATTTTGATTCTAGTGTTGACAAACCCAACTCCTGTTCCTATCTTGTCAGCTATGAGATGCTCAGTGGTCGGTAGTAGCAAACTTTGGGCCATCAACATCAGGCCAGAAATTACAAACTGAGCAGCGAACGCATTAGAATACTACACGTGGAGGGTTGAATAGAATCCAAGAATTCTTCTACTTTGAACTACCTATTAGATATTGGTCACTTGGGAAGTTGAGAGCATCAGAGATTCAGAGTAGACATCCTGGCTCCAACAATGAAAACTAAACTCTACTACGATGCTTGGATTATATCCCTACTAGGATCATTGGCCCATGTGCTAGTTGTAACCCACTAACAATACTAATAAACCCCTGGTTTCAAGCGCGGAATATAAACTGTGAGCCCGTGACAGCTTAAAAGCTCATAACTTGCATAAATTCATTCCATCTCATAACTTTGCATAAATTCATTCCATCAGGAAACGTCCGTGTGAAGTGAAAACCCATATTGGAAATCTTGAAACGGCACCCAGGGAAAGTAAAATCGGCAAGCCTTTAAAGGTAGCATTAGTCGGGTCAAGTTGTTGCTAACTTTAATATATGTCAGATCAGGAGAGAAAAAAAGAGCACAAGAAAAGAAACCGATGGAAGCCAAAATTGCTTCTTCTACTACTTTGCTCAACACCTGATAGTACAGTGAAAAAAAACGAGTGCTAAAGTTTCCGTAGTAGTATTAGTACTCGGTAGTGGCGTGAAAATAACTCGCCGGTTTGGAGCGGTGTCTCTGAATAAACGAGTCATTTTCATTGGCACAGAGCACGATTATCATAAAGAAATACCGCTGCACATTTTCCCCTATTTTTTTTTGGCAAAACAAATGCTTGTTTTTTCTTATTCCTCCGTAAGAGTCGGAATGAAAAAAGGGAAATAACCCATCAACAGGGCTAACCCCTGTATGTCTCCATCGCCACCCAGAGATGAAACACGCAGCAAAGCAGCCAAATGCACCGGGAATGATAGGAAAAACAGAAGAAGAAAAAAATTGAAGCGGCCGAAGCACTTGGAGAGCCAGATCTGAGTAACTCGAAGCAAGAACAATCAGTACCTTCAAGAACAGCGGGGAGAAAGAAAAGCAGAGCAACCACTCCAAGCACAGGACTCCTCCCCCGCCTCTTATCCCTACTACACTGCCACTGCCACTGCCACTGCCGCCCCTAGTTCCTCTACTTCTCCCACTGCCACTGCTCCCTGTACAGTGGGAGGATTGTTGGGATTTATATTATCTCCGTCCCTCCCGGATCCCAGTTCCGCTGGGCGTGCGGTTACCAGTGCCGCGCTGTATGTGGGATGGAATAGATGGAGTTACGCACGCTCATCCGGTATTTTATTCAGTACTCGGTTCCATTTCTCTGTCCCGTCCCGCTAGCATTTAATCGCACGGACGAATATTATCTATTTTTTTATACTCCTGTACAAAACATTAGAAGGTAAATATATAATCAGAGCTAACATGAAAAGACTAGTAGCTAAGATATTAAAGAAAAAAAATACTCAATCAGTATTATCTGTCTTCTCAGATGCAACAACTCACATATCTATTATATTCTTAAGTGAAGTCACAGTAATTTTTTCATGTAACACGTACTAACGTATATCGCTCATTCTGTATCTTACTTCGTATTTTTTCTTCTTCTCAAAGTCAAAATCAAATATAAATAATACCAAATAACTATTTATCTTTTCATATCCGCTCCACGAATTTTCCATCGGTCCGTCGAGAATTGTTATCCGTTTGCACCTAGTTACACCTTCCCCTGTACGCCGCTCCCTACTACGTCACACTTCCCCGCCACACCACCTGTAGATGCAGATGTAGGTGTGGGTCTGGATGTGGGTGGGTCTGGATGCACCTAGTTATCGCACCGCTTTTGGTCTGGACTCTGGATGCACCGGCCGTCGCAGTACCATGTTAGTAGTGTCAATGTGCAGGTGTCCGTCCGTGTATGATGATGCAGTACCATGTTAGTAGTAGCGTATATCCTTCAATGGTGGGGTTACTATTTTGTATTCTAGTAGTGAGTTTTTTGCGTCAGCAATGGCCAGCTGAGACGCCATGTGTGGAGGATGATGATGTTCCTGTCTTAAGCGAGGAGCCACGTAGGCAACGAGGACGATCTTCTTTTCTTTCTGAGTGATGTCCATGCACATCCTCGTTCGTTGGATCTGATTTATCGACAGTTACGCCCCTCTCTCTCTCTCTACCCCGCCGTCTCTCTCACTCCCGGCCGGCTCCCCGCACCGCGCTGTCGTCCGCCGCGAGAGAAGGGGGAGAGAGAAGGGGGCTAGGCTAGCATGCACAAAGTGGTCTCGATTTTTCGTTTCTTTTTTTCCTGGTATTTTCATTTTTCTGAGAACAAGGGTGATCTTCTGCTGGGTTGGAAAGAAATTAAGAGATGTTTATGCTCATGGTCTCCTACTCGAATCCAGCCCGTCAAACGTCAGTTAAATTTCGAAACAATTAAATACATAGTATATGGAGCAGTAACGCTTGGCAGCTAAGCAACTGATATTAGCATTTAGCATAAATAGTGACACTAGTTAAAGTATAATTTAATTACGATTTGTCAGGAGCAAGCCTCGCGGTGTTACACGAAATTAATGTTGTGACAACTAGGGGTGTCAATAGGATATAAATGATCTCTTTTATTCGACTACTGCATTCTATAGGGTATGAGTATAATATAAATTTTTTCATCCAATTAACAATTTTTTATCTATTCTGTATTCGTATTTGTATTCGTATTCGTATTCTCATTAAAAAAAATATGGATACAAATATGGTATGAACTTTTATCATCCGAAATGTTATTTTATCCACATTATTCATATTCGTATTCAAATTCAATAAAACAATATACATATTTTTTTGCAGTATGGCTAATTAGTAGAACGAGTATTTTTAATTATATACGAGGATAGAGTATCTTAAATATATTGTCATTACGTAACTTATGAATATATCCGAATTTAACCGAATTAAGTAGGTATTCGATTCATATTCATATTAGTTTTAAAAAATATGAATACAAATACATAAATATTATTATTCTATTCGTATTCAATCCGTTTACAGCCTTGTACTAATATCACCGATGCTTCTTTGTTACTGAAATGTTTCGTAAGTAATATGCTCACGTGTGTACGGTAAATGAAGGATAAAGTAGAATACATCAAAATTTATTCTTCTTGCGGCTGATTAATTCAGCAAAATTTGTAACTTTTTAAGTACTTCATGCTTCAACGGCCTATCTAGTGCCACATCTGTGCTCCTGAACTTTTGCTTCCGCGCGCGCGGTTCATTTTCCTCTGATAGGAGGTAGTATACATATATCAATTGTGGATATATACATATGAATTCAACGATCTACTGTCGTTCTCGCACCCACCTCCCACTTAACACTATATTTAAAGTAGAATCCATTCATCTCAACCCCCACTCTCCTCCTCCTGCACCTACCCACCATGAACCGCGTCGATAGGGTTCGGGCACTGAGCCCCTCATGTCGCCCCCTACGCTCGCCGCTCCGCCAGCCGGTGCCGAACCCCTACGCCGCCTCCTGCGCCTCGCCCCTTGCACCGAGCCCTACGCCTCCCCCTGCGCCGCCCGCCCAAGCCCCTGCGCCTCCGCCCCCACACCAATCCATGTGCCTGCGCCTCCGCCACTGCAACGCCCGCTTGTGCCGAGTCGAGCCCCGCGCCGAGTCCCTCCCCCTTGCGCTGCTCCTCTTTGCCAACTAGAACACATCGCCTCCCTCTCTTCGATCCCCTCCTGCATCAACTTTCCCCATTTAGGTACATTGGATTTCAATTGTCTATTTTCGTTGGTGATGAACGAGGCATGTTGATTGATTTTGGACAGGCTTATCTTGAATGTTGTAGCGCCGTGGATTTGGTGGGCGATGTGAATAGTGCCATATGTCATTTACCTCTACTAAGTGTCCGTGCGCTCCTGCCTGTGCGAACCCCCCTCCCCAGCGCAGCGTCGCCTCCTTGTTCACTGCACTGCGCCGTGCTCGATAGGTCGAGAGTTCTTTCAGGGGCAAGAGTGCAGTCTTGACAGTTGGCAGTTGATGGAGAAGAAGAAAGTGTCGCAGTCCGAGTCGTCCGTGTCGGGGCATTGTGGGGGGCTACAGCTTGTGTCATGCCCAAAGTGCGGTGAGAGATGATTTGGGCAGTGTCTAGGGGCTCGAAGAATCGAGGAAAAGAGTATTACAAATGCCCTAACAACAACGACGTAAGATTGTTTGAATACAAATCCAAGCATCTTTTCTTATTTATGGATTCAGGTCATTATGCCTAGCTCTGTTTAGAAGATAGATGTTTGAGGAGACACTTCTATTTTATCACCTTGCTTTGTTTTTGTGCAGAAGTATTCTAGCGGTTGCGACAATTTCGTGTGAAAAGATCAATATGAGACACATGTGACTGGGTTGCATTTCATGGAATAGGACAAAAAGAGGAACATTGTGTGAAGTTCAGCAATGCACACCAAACATATCCAATGGTTTCCCGTGTTGACGACCATATGTTGGCACATTTAGATTAAATGAAGAAGTCGTTGGACCAGATTAACAAGTCAATCCTTAAATCGGCGGCTGTAGATGAGAAGTTTAAAATGGTTCTTGTTGCATGTTTAATGTTCTTTCTAGGAATTTTCATTGCGAAGAATGTCAATTAAATATGTTTGTGAATTGTAATGTGTCATGTATCCGTGAACTGTAATGCGCCATGTAGTATTGACTGACAAATAATGTATGATTTCAATTCGTGTATGAGTGAATGAGATGCATGTTTTGTGTTGTATGAACGATCCTAATGTATGTGCTAAGTTTTTTATGTTTATTTTTTGGAATGGAAGCATGGATTTGAATGTGTAAGCTTATTCTTGAAAATGTCTAGTCAATGGAGGCAATGGAAGCAATGGAAGCAACATTGTGATTTCGTTGTCTGAATTTGAAATGTTTCATGGCAGTGTGTGTGGATCACTTTTGTGTCCAAGCAGCTCATGCTTACAAGACAAAACTGATCTAAGGGGACATTGTATTGTTCTCTCAGCTGTGCTAAATAGAAAGATACTGCAAGAGAAAGACTGTAGGACTGCAAATTTGTAACTGAATTTATTGTTGTTTTCTTTCTTACTTCTGAAAGAAAAAATGATCTTGACAAAACAAGGTTATCAGAAACCTAAAGAAAATTAATATGAAGAAGTTTACGTGCAAATAATGTTGGAACTGCAAACCAAGGTTCTGAATCCTGACAGTGAACGATTGATTGCTGCTGGAAATTGGAACAAAAATTTAGACATGGCCTTTAACACTGTTGTATTTAAAGGTATGGTGGATCTATCCTTTGCCTAAGGTTCAGATCCGGTTGGGTGAACAAGTATTTCAAACTTTTGTGATCCGAATACACTTCGCAGCGATTACCGATGAGGTAATGTCGCCAAATCTTCAGTGCATGAACCACTGCACCTAATTCCAAGTCATGGGTCGGATAATTGAGTTCATGGGGCCTCAATTGTCTTGATGCATAAGCCACTACTTTTCCATCTTGCATAAGAACGCAACCGAGTCCTTGACGAGAAGCATCGCAATAGATATCGAAGTTTCGGTGGACGTCAGAAAGAACAAGAACTAGAGTTGTGGTCAATCTCCTCTTGAGCTCTTGAAAACGATTCTCACAATCAGCGGACCACACATATTTCCTGTCCTTCTGGAGCAATTCAGTCATTGGCTTTGCAATTTTGGAGAAGTTCTCAATAAAGCGACGATAGTATACTGCCAAACCGAGAAAACTCCTCACGTCAATCACTGATTTGGGCTGACCCCAAGAGAGCACATCGCTGACCTTGCTAGGATCCACGGCTATACCTCCTGCTAACAGAACATGGCCCAAGAACGCCACTTCATCCAACCAAAACTCGCACTTGTTGAACTTTGCATAAAGCTGGTGCTCACGCAGCTTTCCCAACACTAGCTTCAGGTGTTCAGCATGCTCTTCATCATTCTTCGAGTAGACGAGGATATCACCAATAAAGACCACGACAAACTTTTCCAAATACTCTATGAATACCATATTCATAAGATTCATGAAAAGAGCAGGAGCATTGGTCAAGCCAGAAGACATGACTGTGCACTCGTACAATCCGTAACGAGTAGAGAAAGCCGTCTTCGGAATGTCTTCAGGCCTGATTCGGACTTGATGGTAGCCCAACCTCAAATCAATCTTGGAGAATACCCGAGCGCCGGTTGAAAGATCTAGACCCGCCATTATGAATTAATGGAGTATTTTGGTGATTAATGACAAATCCAAATATGAGACTAATTCTCTTGTCAAGTATTATCTTTGTGTAGTCTAATTTGGATATAAAGGTGAAACACAACGAGGTATGCAATCGACATCTCAATCGTATATATTGTTGCATTTCTCGGATCCAAAATATAGGATTGAACTCAACCATAAGTTAAACTTGAATATGTGCATATGACCTTATTACACATTTGTGTATACACACATTTAGGGGGAGTTTTATCCTATACTTTGTGGTTTCATTAGTATTGATCCATATTCCATTCTCCACACATATTTGGGATCTTTACGTTGAAACAAAACCTTTGAGTATACAAAACTTGTGTAGTTCGTATATACTCATGTTATGAGTATATAGAACTTGTGTAGTTCTTGTATACTCATGTTAGAGTATATATATAACTTGTGTAGTTTATATATACTCATTTGTTCTCTCATTTATCATCATTAAATTTATGAGAATTTAAGTGGTTATCATCAATTACTAAAGAGGAAAAGATTGAGGTATCTTGTCCCACCATTATGAGTTAATGGTATGGTGTGGTAATTAATGATGATCACATTGTGGAACTAACATTTTCCATGAGTTGGATATATAGGTCATGTTCCAAGATAATGAAGACTTGGGATGATCATGAGTTGATCATCAAGTCAAGAGCTTGGTGTAAATGATGCATCATGAGTTGATGCTTATCAAGAAGAGATGATCATGAGTTGATCATCAAGACAAGAGAAGACCAATCATCATGTGTTGATGGAGGCCAAGTGAAGGAATGCATCATGCGTTGATGCATGTGAAGAATCGGGATGGAGAAATCATCATGTGTTGATAATGTTCAAGACAAGATCCCGAAGTGGAGAAATCATCATGTGTTGATGATTGTCAAAGTCAAAGACCCGGACTTGAAGTGTTGATGTGCGTCATCAAGCTTCAAGAAGATGCAAGGCAAAGGTATGACTAGCTAGGGCTAAGGATTTGTTCCTAGTCTTTTACCGGTCTTGGTGTTTGGTTGGAAGACCGGATTGCTAGTATAGGTTGCCGTACTATTAAGAGGGGTCTTAACTAGTAGCATGAGTTAGTCATGTGTTGATAGCTCATTATGTTTGCTCTAGCTCATCTATGCATGGAGCTATTATTTGTGAATGTGTTTTGCAAATAGCCGATGCTCATGCATTCAATCTGTAATACTCTGAAAATCATATTAATAGCAATAAAAATAATAAGTTAAGTAATTAAAGAAATTAGGGTTTTTGCGTAATTAAATAAAAGGGATTTATGAAAATAGTATTTTCGGATTTTTGTGAGCTTTATAAATAGGTTGTGGTTTTTTTTTTAGAAACCCTAAATCTTTTCTTTCCCATGCTTGACAAAATTTTCTCTGTGCTTCTGGTAGCCTCTTAGCGCGTCTTTGTTTTTCTTAGCGTCTTCTTGCCGAGCTTTCCTGCGCCTTCTTTGGCGGATTTCTTTGCTTTGCTGCATTCTGCCGTTTCTTTCTTTGTCGAGCAGCTCTGCGGCTTCTTTGTGCCATTTGTCTTAAGCGATCCGAGCGGTAAAGCTGCGGCGCTGTCTTGAGCCGCTCTGCGCCGCTTCTTTGTGGCGGTTCTTTGCCGACATTTGTCTTGCTTCTTGCCGTCGTGGACCCGCCATTGCCGATCTGTTGCGCCGCGTGAAGCCGGCTCAAGACTTGCGGTGCCGCGTGGGCGTAGCTGATCTATGCTGCGTGCTTTCTTGCCATTTGCAACACCCGGCGTGGAGTTAGTTCTCGATTCTTTTTCTTGTTTTAGTTGCTAGCGCTAGTAGTTAATTAGTAAATTTGAGATTTGTAGTTGATTATTTATAGGTGCTTTATTAGGATTACCTTATTAAGATTTGCATGGCTCGGTTGGCACTAGTGGTTTGTTTTTCTTGTACGTAGCTAAGTATCGTGCAGCAATTAGAGTTTATCATCAAGATTAATTAGAAGTCGGTTAATAGATCCGTTAGCTTTCTTTGTTCGGTTGTATGATTTATTTGGATACCTTAAGGCGAATCCTGGAAATATCGTCTACTAGTTAATTGTAGATAATATCGATAGCTTTCTTTAGCATATTTTATCTCGTCAATCGGACAATTAGATTTCGAGTTATGATTTTCGGAAGACCGCTGTTTTTAGGGTTGTCGTCTTTGGCGCTGTTTTGGTAGACTGTAGATTAAAAATAGTAAATAGCCTAATTAGAGTTTTTGATCTACATGAAAGTTGTAGATAACTGTCCAATGGTTCTGTAGGATCTGAGAACGCGCATTTTGGTTGAGTAAAACAAAAGTTATGAATTTATTAAGTCTGCTGTTCGAAGCGGACAGATCGGCTTCTGGGCCAAATACGGAGGGTTAGATGATTTAATTAGAAGTCTTTGTAATCTAAGAAAATGTAGATAATTTTATAAAGAATCCAGAATGGGGTGGTTTGTGGTGATCGGACTTTCGAGTCAAAAGTTACGTTCGTTCTAGTACTAAGACCGCAATGGGTAGCTTTTCGATCTGGCGTAACGTGGTATATTTGGGGACGTGTAGGAGCGATGTATATTGATTGTTATTCGTATGATGCTGTAGCTTGTATTGAGATGTGTGTATTTAATGTAGGAGAAGCGTCGTACTTGTTGCCATCTTCGAGTCAAATCGTGCGTCGCAACTAGTAAAGGCAAGTGCATGGTAGAGCGGCGATCAATGATCGATCATCATTTTCTTTATCTTCTATTACCATTATTGTTGTGCTTTTATTCTGTTTAATTGCAAACAAATACTTGGTATGTTATATCTTTGTTGACAAGCATGATGAAAAGTTGGATATGATGTTTATGATGGAGTTTGCATGTTTGCATTCATAAGCATCTTTACATAGAGAAGGTGATCATGATTGATCACAACTCCCACGGAGTGGAGGAGGTCCCGATCCTTATGGAGGAGCGGGCTTGAGAGTGAATGTTGTCGTGAGCATTCACTCACGCTATACCGATATCTGTGAAAGAAGTGCATGTGGACATGTAGGATAGAGTTGCATTCATAAATGAGATTAATGACTGAGAATATTAATGAAAGTGCCTGTGATGATAATGAAGTTATTGAATGCTGTTGATGTATTATTGTTCGTTGTTTATGGATGTGTTTGCTGAGTCGTGGACTCACCCTTGCTCTATTGTTGTCTTTAGGTGATCTTGAGGATCACGTGGCGAGAGCGAGTAGAGCACATGGACATCACATGATCATTCGCCATGATAATCTTTTCATTCAATATTGGTTTACACTTGGACATGTTAGTTATTGAATAATGTTTAGGATATCGTTTGGACTAGACTATTTGCTTTATTAATTTGGATTCATTGGTTGATGCTGCTTTAGATTATTTACCTGGTTTTATTCCCCTTGCTTATTGATTATCGTTTGATCCTTATTTATACATGTTCGTTTGTGATCCTTGGATATGATTATTGTTGTTCTCTTGTTGAAATTTTATAGTGTGTCAATGATTATTAGTTTGGAAGGGTAGTTTAGTGGCATTCCAGGCTCAGTGTTGGGTGGGTGTTTCTGATTGGTATCGAGGCGGGCTTTAGGTCCGTGGTGAATAGATTAACAACATAGGCAAACTAAAATTGTTAAAATTTGCTTTAGTTTAGTAAATCAACTAAAATATGCTAATGGTTAAACAATCTAAAATTTGACACACTAGTGCCTGATGAGGTTAGAGAGAATACGAATATAGTTTTACGCTTAGTTATGTTGTTTATTGATGAAGGAGTTTATTTTGATCTTTGAACTCATTGTGAATTGTTGATTGTGGTTGATAGCTATCTTAGGGGTAGAGGGCGTGGTCGTGGTGGCGCGATCGTGGAGGTCGGGGCATGGCGAGGTTCCGTGGAGCCACCTCATGTGATTAGTCGATGGCGAGGGGTTCTTTGTTGACCCGCCTCGGTTGTGGTCGAGATGAGACGCCCGCTTTCTTTGAGAGAGTTGGTGGGAGAGATCCGTGCTCTTCGTCAACAGCGTCGCGGCCCACATTCTTCTGCGGCATCTGTTGTTGCTCTGTCGTTCATCCACCGGTTTAGGCGCGGATGTCACTTAGAGAGTGGATGGGGTTGAGGTTTGATTCGTTTGTGGGTCGGGCACACCGGTCGAGCGTGAATTTGGTTGCGCTACATGGAGAGCGGTTTGGAGCTTTGGAGATGTCTTCACATCGGAGGTCCGTTTGTAGCCTTTCGGTGAAAGGCAGCGAGATATTTGGTGGGGGCGTGTTGTCTTGAGGACCGCCACTCAAGGGCGATCACTTGGGAGGACTTTGTTGATCGGTTCAAGGAAGTTCTACCCCTATTCATTTGTTGAGAAGATGGAGGTTGCCTTGGCGACCTTTGCTCGGGGAAGAGGTCTATTCTTGAGTATGAGGTGAGTTCAACAACTTGGTTAACCGTTCCTTGATGGCGAGCGATGATCTGCTGAAAGCCAAGAGGTTAGTCGGGGTCTCAGTTGAGTACCGACATGTGTTGGGAGCTACTCCACTCCGTGACTCTGATTACGTGGTGGAGCAAGCTAGGGGCATGGAGTTGGAGATGCGACTCACAAAGGCGACAAGCCTCTGGTGGACTAGTTGTTTACGGTGGTGACGGAAGAGGAGCTCAGTGAGGAAGTGGGTGCATTCGACACCGCTTTCAAGAAATTCAAGGAGGACCGCGATCCTTGAGTCTAGCGATCGAGGCCGTTCTCTTCTTGGCGCCTCGTCCTTTTGCAGTACTCGGCTCTTCGTCTGTTCGAGGCGGGGCATGCTTTGCTTTAAGTGCGGTGATGGACAAAGCGCTGCTGAGTGCACTTGGGCGGGTGATTGCCGTCGGTGTGGCCGAGCGGTCACAAGGAGCGGGTGTGTCGCCGAACCCGCTAAGCGTGATCAAGTGGGAGCTGTGCCATCTTCTTCTTGATGGGTCTGCTCGAGGATCTTTCGGATGATATTTGCTCCTCCGGCGATGCCATTTCCTTGACTTAGGCGCCTCGGCGAGTACTCTGGCGGCGCCACCACCGGCACCGCCGAGGTTGCACGACCGGCTTTACCGCACCGCCACGCAGATTGTTGGGGCTCGCCGCCCGGCATCGTCTTCTTCGCCATGGCGCCACGGAGTGTCGCCATGCCTCTGCGAAGTCATGGTCGTCTGGCGTGGTGGCAGTACTTTGCTTGTGGATTCGTTTGATGCTTTAGTCCTTTTGATTAAGGGCTACCTTTTCGTTTGTCTCGTCGGCGTTTGCTAGGAAGCGAGCTTGAGTATCTGATGGATTTCTCGATCGGTGTTGGTTAGTTCTCACGGGGTATTATTGCTAGTTCTCTTGTTTGTCTGGGTGCTCTATTGTCATTGATGGAGAGAAGTTCACGGCGAATTTGATAGTTATTCAAATGGAGCCGTTCGGCGTTATCTTGGGTATGGATTGGTTGCACTCTTATCGAGCCGTGATATCCTGTTTACGTAGAGCGGTCTCATGCGAACCCGTGCGAGAGGCGTTGACCTTTCAGAGTGCGCCTCGCGCTCTCTTTCGATGTTGGTTGGGTGTTTAGGGTCGTGCGTGAAAATGGCGGACTTCTTTTAGCTCTTCTTTGAAACCGAGTGTGACTTCGCAGATTGAGGAGATCGGTGGTTAGTGATTATCCGGATGTATTCGGTGAGCTTAGGGTTTGCCACCTGCGAGATGTGGAGTTTCGCATTGATCTTGTTCCGTACTCGTCCCATCTCGATGTCTCCATATCGATTAGCACGTCCGTTTCGGGACGAGTTGAAGAAGCGATTGGATGATTTATTGGCTAAAGGTTTGATCGGCGTAGTGTATCGCCGTGGGGAGCTCTGATACATTTACGAGAAGAAGGATGGGAGTTGGCGTATGTGTATTGACTATCGTGCGCTTAATGCGGTCACAATCAAGAACAAATATCCATTGCCCGCATTGAGGACTTGTTTGATCGGTTGAATGGAGCTCAAGTGTTCTCAAGATCGATCTCGATCGGGTATAATCAAATCCGTGTGCGTGAGCGAGATGTAGAGAAGACCGCTTTCTCCACGGTATGGGCATTATGAGTATAAAGTTATGTCTTTTGGATTGACTAATGCACTGCCATTCTTATGGAGACCATGAACAACATGTTGCAGTATCTAGATGACTTCGTGGTGGTGTTCATTGATGATATTCTTATCTATTCCAAGACCTATGAGGATCATGGCGTCATTTGAGGTGGTTTTAGATACCTTGAGAGAGCACAAATTCTATGCTAAGTTGAAGAAGTGTGAATTCTGGATTTCAGAAGTGGGTTTTCTGGGTCATGTGATTAACCCTCAAGGTATTCTTTGTTGATCCTAGCAAGGTATCCACAGTGGTGGATTGGAAGAGGCCGACTAGTGTGAAGGAGGTGAGGAGTTTCTGGTTTGGTGGTTATTATCGGCGTTTTGTGCAGGATTTCTCTATCATTGCCAAACCGATGTCTCGGCTTACTCGAGAAAGGTGTGAGATTCAGTGGGCCGATGAGTGTGAGCGATTTACGCATTTTGAAGGACAGTTGGTGACCTCTCCTATTCTCACTCTTCCGAGCCAGAAGCGGTTCACGATCTTTTCGGATCGTCTCGAGTGGGTCTTGGCTGTGTTCTTATGCAAGGCGGTAAGGTGATTGCTTATGCGTCGAGGCGATTAAAGAAGCACGAGCGAATTATCCACTCATGATTTGGAGTTGGCTGCGGTTGTTTTTGCTCTCAAGATTTGGAGGCATTATCTATCGGTGAGCCTTGTGATATTTTCACCGATCACAAGAGTCTCAAGTATATCTTCACTCAGAAGGATTTGAATTTGAGGCAAAGGAGGTGGTTGGAGTTGATCAAGGATTATGACCTTACTATTGGTATCATCCGAGCAAGGCCAATGTTGTTGCGGATGCTCTTAGTCGCAAGGCGACTCTGCTACTAGATTGCCTCATTGCTGATTTTGATCGCATGGGTATATCCTATTGTTATGCGGGCACGACACATGTTGAGACTCGATTGATCCTTGAGTCGGCTATTCGCACCGTGTCGTGCAAGCCAGTGAGTGACCGGTTATTACGGGAGGTTAGAAGCGTCTGGATGAAGGTAAAGAAAGTGATTTTAGTATGGATGATTTGGTACTTTGAGGTTTAAAGGCCGTCTTTGTGTGCCACAAAGGCGGAGGTCAAGAATGATATTTTGAGGAGGCACATCGCACTCAGTATCTTATTCACCTGGTGAGACTAAGATGTATCGAGATCTAAAATGAAATTTTTGGTGGAAAAGAATGAAGGTGGATATTGCTAATTATGTGGCTTCTTGCGGTGTTTGTCGACAAGTGAAAAGTGAGCACAAGCGTCCTGCAGGTTATTCTGACCTTTGGAGGTACCCGGTGGCCTTGGGATGATATCTCTATGGACTTTGTGGTGGCGTTGCCTCGTTCGCCGCGAGGGAAGGATGCAGTTTGGGTAGTGGTGGATCGATTCAGCAAGTCTGCGCATTTCATTCCTATTCGCACGACAAATTCAATGAGAGACCTAGCTCCTATTTATGTGCGTGAGATAGTAAGCGCATGGTGTGCCAAGACCATCGTTTACGACGAGAGCCAAGTTTGTCTCAAGTTACGGGAAAGTCTGCGAGTGCATTGGGCACACAGCTCGCCTTAATCTGACGTTTCACCCACAGCAGATGGGCGATCAGGCGTACTATTCGGACTTTGGAGGACATGTTGCGATCTTGCGTTCTATCTTGGAAGGGTAGTTGGGAGGACCGATTGCCACTTGCGAGTTTGCTTATAATAATAGTTACCATTCGAGTATTAGAGCGCGCCGTTTGAGGTTCTCTATGGCGGAAGTGCAGATCGCCGCTTTGTTGGGATGCGATTGGAGAGAAAGCGATTTGGGTCGGGTGGATTGAAGACCGTTGAGCGTGTGGCCATGGTGAGCGAATCATTAGCGACTCGAGTAAACGAGAAAAGTTATCTTGATTTGAGGAGGCGTGACTTGGAGTTTGCGATGGGTGACGAGTGCTCTTGAGTGTCTCCACTAAAGGTATTGTTCGGTTCGGTACGAGAGGAAGCTTAGCCGAGTACGTTGGACCGTTCTCGATTATTGCAAGAATTGGGAAATTAGCCTATCGCTGGACTGCACGAGTCCATGCGTGGAGTTCATAATGTGTTTCACGTCTCGATCTTGAGGAAGTTTTGAGAGATCGAGCATAAGATTTCATTAGAGCTACGACTATTGAGCAAGACCTCACGGTTGAGTCGCGTCCGCGCGCGATACGGAAGGTCGGAGGCGAGTCTTTGAGGCACAAGGCGTTGGTATCGTCAAGGTCTTTGTGGGCCTTGTCGATCGAGAGAGGCGACTTGGGAGTTGGAGTCTCGCATGCGCGAGCAATACCCGGAGTTGTTCACGTCGGGTACGTGTTGTTTTGTTGTTTAATTTCAGCAGTGTAGTTTTTATTTGAGTAGAGCGGCGAGTAGAATTCGGGGTCGAATTCCGTTAAGGGGGGTAGAATGTAATACTCTGAAAATCATATTAATAGCAATAAAAATAATAAGTTAAGTAATTAAAGAAATTAGGGTTTTTGCGTAATTAAATAAAAGGGATTTATGAAAATAGTATTTTCGGATTTTTGTGAGCTTTATAAATAGGTTGTGGTTTTTTTTTTAGAAACCCTAAATCTTTTCTTTCCCACCGCCAACAAAATTTTCTCTGTGCTGCTTGCAGCCTCTTAGCCGCGTCTTTGTTTTTTTCTTGGCGTCTTTTGCGAGCTTTCCTAACGCCTTCTTTGCCGGATTCTTTGCTTTGCCGCTGCTGCCGTTTCTTTCTTTGTCTTGAGCCGCTCTGGCTCTTGTGCACATTGTCGCCGAGCGATCCGAGCGGCGAAGCCTGCGGCCGCTGTCTTGAGCCGCCTCTGCGCCGCTTCTTTGTGGCGATTCTTTGCCGAGCAGCTGTCTTGCCGCTGCCGTCGTGGACCGCCATTTGCCGTCTGATGCTGCGCGCGTGAAGCGGTTCAAGACTTGCGGTGCAGCGTGGGCGTAGCTGCATCGCACTGCGTGCTTTGCCGCCATTGCAACACCGGCGTGGAGTTAGTTCTCGATTCTTTTTCTTGTTTTAGCTGCTAGCGCTAGTAGTTAATTAGTAGGGCTGAGATTTGTAGTTGATTATTTATAGGTGCACTGTTAGGATTACCTTATTAAGATTTGCATGGCTCGGTTGGCACTAGTGGTTTGTTTTTCTTGGCACGTAGCTAAGTATACGTGCAGCAATTAGAGTTTATCATCAAGATTAATTAGAGAAGTCGGTTAATAGATCCGTTAGCCTGCTGTTCGGTTGTATGATTTATTTGGATACCTTAAGGGCGAATCCTGGAAATATCGTCTACTAGTTAATTGTAGATAATATCGATAGCTTTCTTTAGCATATTTTATCTCGTCAATCGGACAATTAGATTTCGAGTTATGATTTTCGGAAGACCGCTGTTTTTAGGGTTGTCGTCTTTCGGCGCTGTTTTGGTAGACTGTAGATTAAAAATAGTAAATAGCCTAATTAGAGTTTTTGATCTACATGAAAGTTGTAGATAACTGTCCAATGGTTCTGTAGGATCTGAGAACGCGCATTTTGGTTGAGTAAAACAAAAGTTATGAATTTATTAAGTCTGCTGTTCCGAAGCGGACAGATCGGCTTTCTGGGCCAAATACGGAGGGTTAGATGATTTAATTAGAAGTCTTTGTAATCTAAGAAAATGTAGATAATTTTATAAAGAATCCAGAATGGGGTGGTTTGTGGTGATCGGACTTTCGAGTCAAAAGTTACGTTCGTTCTAGTACTAAGACCGCAATGGGTAGCTTTTCGATACCGGCGTAACGTGGTATATTTGGGGACGTGTAGGAGCGATGTATATTGATTGTTATTCGTATGATGCTGTAGCTTGTATTGAGATGTGTGTATTTAATGTAGGAGAAGCGTCGTACTTGTTGCCATCTTCGAGTCAAATCGTGCGTCGCAACTAGTAAAGGCAAGTGCATGGTAGACAGCGATCAATGATCGATCACTGTTTTCTTTATCTTCTATTACCATTATTGTTGTGCTTTTATTCTGTTTAATTGCAAACAAATACTTGGTATGTTATATCTTTGTTGACAAGCATGATGAAAAGTTGGATATGATGTTTATGATGGAGTTTGCATGTTTGCATTCATAAGCATCTTTGCATAAGAGAAGGTGATCATGATTGATCACAACTCCACGGGAGTGGAGGAGGTCCCCGATCCTTATGGAGGAACGGGCTTGAGAGTGAATGTTGTCACGAGCATTCACTCACGCTATACCGGTATACGCGAAAGAAGTGCATGTGGACATGTAGGATAGAGTTGCATTCATAAATGAGATTAATGACTGAGAATATTAATGAAAGTGCCTGTGATGATAATGAAGTTATTGAATGCTGTTGATGTATTATTGTTCGTTGTTTATGGATGTGTTTCTTTGAGTCGTGGACTCACCCTTGCTCTATTGTTGTCTTTAGGTGATCTTCGAGGATGCCGTGAATGGCGAGGCGAGTAGAGCACATGGACATCACATGATCATTCGCCATGATAATCTTTTCATTCAATATTGGTTTACACTTGGACATGTTAGTTATTGAATAATGTTTAGGATATCGTTTGGACTAGACTATTTGCTTTATTAATTTGGATTCATTGGTTGATGCTGCTTTAGATTATTTACCTGGTTTTATTCCCCTTGCTTATTGATTATCGTTTGATCCTTATTTATACATGTTCGTTTGTGATCCTTGGATATGATTATTGTTGTTCTCTTGTTGAAATTTTATAGTGTGTCAATGATTATTAGTTTGGAAGGGTAGTTTAGTGGCATTCCAGGCTCAGTGTTGGGCTGGGGTGTTACACAATCCTTGTAGCATGTGACTTGAGTTTGCAAATGTGTTTTGCAAATGGTGTAAGTCCATGTACCTTTTTCCTTGTGGTATGATTCTAAAAGTTGGCAAATGTGTTTTGCAACTTGTTGGGAATCTTGCTTGTGATCCTTGTTGGCATGGCTTATCAATTAGCAAATATGTTTTGCAATTGAAGTCGTTGAAAAAGCCGTTGCTGTTTTCAATCAGGATAATCGGAAGTTCCGGTGGCTTAACGGCGGAAGTTCCGCAGGCCGGATGGTCCGATTTTCAGCAGCTCGTTTTTTCCAAAGAGCGGCCGGTTTAGGGACTTAGCCGATTTTCGAAGTGCGGAAGTTCCGGCGTGTTACGAGCGGAACTTCCGATTATCGGTTGCTCCGAAATTCCGGCGGTTTGTTTTTTTCCAGAGAAGCACCATTTTGGGGACTTAGCCAAAATTTGATGTGCGGTAGTTCCGCTATGTGTTGAGCGGAACTTTCGAAGATCGGAACTTCCGCAGTTTGGTTGGCGGTAGTTCCGTACTAAAAATCAAACGGCTAGTTTCTCGTCTGACATAGCCGTTGAGGTGCTTTTCTCTCTAATGCGGTAGTTCCGGCCTTTGTACGGCGGAACTTCCGATTTCCCTGATTTTTCAGGGGTTTGTCTCCCAACGGCTATTTTTTGTGTGTGGGCTATATATAGCCACCTTGGCCGGTTGGGAGAGGTTGCTGGTGCTATTGTTAAGTGATATACTCATTCTTTGAGCTAAGAGCAAGCCTCTATTCTCTTTTGTGCATGTGTTGCACTTGGTAAGATTAGAGAGTAAACCCTAAGTGCATGTGTTGCATTAGGTAGTGGATTGTGTATCCACGTGAGCGTTGACACTTGATTAGTTCAAGTGAAAGTTCGGATTTGTTACTCTTGGTGTTTGCCGACACCTAGACGGCGTGGAGGCGTCGTGCGCGGTGATCTTCTCAAGAAGCTTGTGAGAAGACCCGGCGGTTTGTGAGTGGTTTGGTGCTCACCATCTCCGGAGTGGAGGAAGAGCAACCATAGTTGAGCGAGGTGTTGGTTCGGTTTGGAACCGGTCCAAGTGTTGGACTTACCTCGGAGGTATTGGCTTAATTAGTGGAGTCGGTCCAATTTGTTTGGGTTAACCTCAACGTGGATTAGGGGAGACCGGCAAGTCTCCGAACACCACGGTAAAACATAATCGTGTCATCTTGTTTTTACTTGTGCTTTACTTTGAGCAATTCACATTCTTGCTTTAATTGCTTATATATCTTGTATGATTGCTCATATTGTACTGTGTTCATATTGTCGGTGCACTTAGTTGAGCCTAGTTGATTTAGGTTTTTATTGAGCAAAACCAATTCGCTATTAGCTTCCACATTTATATATTGGTTTAGCGTGAAAGAATTTTAAACCGCCTATTCACCCCCTTCTAGTCGGCCACCTCGATCTTACAAGTGGTATCAGAGCTTGGTCTCTTATTTATTAGACTTAATCGTCTAGAGAGTAAAGGATGTCAACTAGAGATTTAGTGCACCTAGGTGAAGCACCTCTTTTTGATGGCACAAATTATGCTCAATGGAAAATCCGCATGTCTTGTTATTTTAGGGCCATGAGTCCGAAAATATGGCGGATTGTAGATGTAGGCTTTTCTCCTCCATTGGATCATTTTGCTCCAACCATTGAGGAAGAGAAATGCTTACATCTCGACGCTCAAGCTACTAACGCCTTATTTAGTGCTTTGAGCGTAGATATATTTGATAAGATATGCAATCTCAAGAGAGCTCATGAGATGTGGACATATATTCAAGATCAATATGAATTGTCCACTTCAACTAGTGACGATTGCATACAAGAATGGATGTCGGAAGAAGAATGCTCAACTTCAAGCTCCGACAACGAAAATGAGGACTCCTCAACTCCATCCTCATCAACTCAATGTTTTATGGCCAAAGGTAATAATGAGGTAAATGATAACGATGAGCCTTCATATGAAGAGTTGATGGATATGCTAGAAGAGCTCAATGAATATTTAGGAAAGGAGAAATTAAAATTCAAAGTTTTGAAGAAAGAGTATGTCTCGCTTCAAAATGATTATGATGTTCTAAAAGATGAACATGAAGCTCTCCTCCTAAATAATCTAAAGAGCTCTAAGGTGGATATAGGCATTGAATGTAATTTAATAGATGATTTGCCATGTATAGCTTCTACCTCATGCATTTCATCTAAGGTTAGTGTGTCCACCTCATGTGAGGATTTAATTGATATGCCTTGTTGCTCAAAAGTATATGCTCATATTTCCTCTATGCTTGTCAATACTAACATTGTAGAGGAAACCAAAGAGCTCAAGGCCCAAGTCAAAAATTTGAAGAATGACTTGGAAAGAAGCCTAAAAGGGAAGGCCACTCTTGACGAAATATTGAGCAAGCAAAAACGCTTGCAAGATAAGAGTGGAATTGACTTCACTCCCAAGAAAAGGGAGAATAGCAAGACGAGGCACAACGCAAGGCACACGAAGAATATCAAGTGCCATGGATGCAATGGAAAGGGCCATTTCGCCTCGGTGCGCCCTAACAAGGTGAATGACAAGCAATTGTCATCAAAGAAGAGGCGAACCGGCAAGGAGCAAGTAAAGAAGGTAAAAGATGAATACAAACTTCGAACTTGCTACAATTGCCGGGAAAAGGGACATATGAGTAAGGATTGTCCCAAAGGTATCTCTCCTAAGCCATTTATATATAATGATCATTATTCGCTTAGGAAAGATAAAAATGGCAATGTGTTTGCTAGAATAGTTAGCTCACATAAAACTAATGCTAGGACCATTTGGGTGCCCAAATCTATTGTGACTAACATTCGTGGACCCAACCTAGTTTGGGGTACCAAAATGCGCTTAAATGCTTAATAGGTACTTGGAGAGGCATTGGAGGCTTGGCTTATTCATATAAAGATGGATTTCATCATATATCAAATTGGAGCCAAGCTTGAGGATTATCACTTCAAATCAAGAACCAATGCCTTTACGGTAACAAGTACTTATATTGAAGTATCTAGCCCCTTATGCCTCGTGTAGGTTGCATTCTATGAAAATCATTTTAAAAAGGGGTGTTCTTGCTCTATGTTTATAATGTTCATTATTAATATCTTGAGCAAGTTGGGTGTGGCACATTAAGGGGGAGTGCTAAACCATTATCATGTATTTCACATCGCTAAGTGTGCCCAAATAAATTGAGTGCTAGTATTGTTTTTCCAAAAAATAAGCCTTTTAGCCAAAAGTCAAAAATTTCATAATTATTAGTAATTCTCTGAAAAACTAGTTGCAAAAGGTATACAAATGCTTTTCAAAGATTTACCAAAGGTTTTGGCTTTAGAAAAACCTATTTTAAATGAAAATGAGTTGCTAGCCAAAATCCTACATTATAGTATCTTGTTTTTGACCTAAACTAGATTTGTGTGTAAAATCTATTCTAAAAGGAATTTGAAACTCTTGACAAAAGAAAAAAATCCTAGAGTTGGTTATTCTAAACATTTTTGGTATTCAAAAGATTTACAAAAGACCAGCCTAGAAAATGATATTTGATTTTGAAATTCGTCCAAAATCCTACTTTGACCTAAGTGGTCACTTTCTAGCACTTAAGTGAGTTTTTTCATATGAACCAAAATTATTCATATGAAAAGGTTCAAAATGGTATTTATAACTCATACATAAAATTGAATGCTTTAAAATCAACCAAATGTTTTTTTTTTGGTTTGTTTTGAATAATTTCGTGAAAATCAAGTTTCATTCGCAAAATCAAAACTTAATTCATAAAAATTATTTTCTTGGATAGACATTAGTCTTTTTAATGTATAATGATCCTGAATGATATTTACTTGAGTGCAAAACTAGGGATCATTTGCATAAATATCAAATTCCAAGATCTTTCCTGAAGTGTCAGGATAATCGGAACTTCCTGGTTTGTGAGTGGTTTGGTGCTCACCATCTCCGGAGTGGAGGAAGAGCAACCATAGTTGAGCGAGGTGTTGGTTCGGTTTGGAACCGGTCCAAGTGTTGGACTTACCTCGGAGGTATTGGCTTAATTAGTGGAGCCGGTCCAATTTGTTTGGGCTAACCTCAACGTGGATTAGGGGAGACCGGCAAGTCTCCGAACACCACAGTAAAACATAATCGTGTCATCTTGTTTTTACTTGTGCTTTACTTTGAGCAATTCACATTCTTGCTTTAATTGCTTATATATCTTGTATGATTGCTCATATTGTACTGTGTTCATATTGTCGGTGCACTTAGTTGAGCCTAGTTGATTTAGGTTTTAATTGAGCAAAACCAATTCGCTATTAGCTTCCGCATTTATATATTGGTTTAGCGTGAAAGAATTTTAAAACCGCCTATTCACCCCCCTCTAGTCGGCCACCTCGATCTTACACCGGTCAGTTGATCGAAGAGGTCATCAATCTGAGGCAGCGGGTACTTGTTCTTCACCGTCACAGCATTTAATGGGCGGTAATCAACACACATACGCAGAGTCTTGTCTTTCTTCTTTACAAAGATTACAGGACAACCCCACGGTGATGACCTCGGGCGAATGAAACCCTTCTCTTGAAGCTCACCAAGTTGCTTCTTCAACTCCTCCAATTCATTTGGAGGCGTCCGATATGGTGTTTTTGAAATCGGGGCGGTACCGGGCAGCAACTCGATGACGAATTCAATGTCTCGAACTGGAGGCATCCCAGGCAATTCTTCGGGAAAAACATCCACAAAATCACACACCACTGGGACTTCATGAATCTCCATAGCCGGCTTCGCTTCAAGTGCATAAAGATGTGGTTCTTGCAGCTTCAGAGAAATTCCAACTTGCTCGTCGGATGGACTCGTGAGGGAGATGAATTTCCTGGCACAATCGATTTGCCCCAAGTGTTGGGACAGCCAATCCATGCCAAGTATTACATCCAAACTTGCTGAATTGAGAAGAATAAGATTTGCCAAAAATCCCACTCCTCCAATCTCAATAGAGACATCCCGACATTCATCTTCAGCTCTCATTATCGATCTCGGAGAATGAATAATCAAAGGAACATTCATAGGAACAATTTGAAGATCACTAAGTGCAGCAAAAGACTTTGATATAAATAAATGAGAAGCTCCAGAGTCGAATAAAACGGCAGCTGGTTGAGAGTTGAGAAGAAGCGTACGCAACACGACGTCGGGTGCCTCCTAAGCCTCCTCGGCTGAGATATGGTTGACTCGACCGCTGCCCACATTCTGGGCCATCTGATTGACCTTCTGATCATGGTCATTTCCTTGCCTGCATCCTCCATTAGGACGAGGGGCCGCTCTAGTCTTCTTAGAGCAATGATTAGCATAATGCCCCTTATTGTTGCAGAAGAAGCAGGTGACATCAGCAGCTGGTTTGCGGGGACCTCCTTCCTGTCCTGCAGGTGCATGTGGTTGAGACACGGCCTGCGGTGGGCGAGGTACAAATGCCGGTGCCCTCGGTGGTTCTGAAGTATGAGAATGATGCACCGGGGCTTGCCCGCCATAAGGACGAGGAGCATTGGCCCTTGCTGATTTTTGGGCCTCCCACTTGCGCTTTGTGACGACCCGCATCATTTGCATATTTGTTAACATAAAACATTTCCATTTTATTGCATCAAAAAGATTTTACAATATTTGTATTACAAGCATTTGCAGTATTTTTGGCAGCAAGTAATTAAAACCCTAGTTTTCTTCTCTTCTTGCCTTCAGTAGTAGCAGCCTTCCTCGTTGCTTTGTTCTTGAGCGCCTGTCCGTAGAGCCACCTCACGATCCGTTTCCTCGCTCGTAAAGAAACCAGCAATCGGTTAGTAATCGTAGTGAGAGTATTCTTGTGAGCAGTAGTGAATAGAAGTTTGAGTTTAGAAAGTGGCCGTCAGATTTCCCGAAGTGCAGTAGAGTATCCGGAGTACCCTGAGTAGTCGGTCCCTTGGCAATCAAGATCCCCAGACCAACCGGAGTTAGTCGGCCCCTTGATCGTCCAGGTATCCAGACCACCCAAGATCCTACGGCATCTGTCACTTCTGTGGGTCTCCTCATCCAGCATTATTAGAACCCAACACCCACTGTTTGCATTTGCCAAACCCCAAATACAAACCCTCAGTGCATACCCCCGGTAACCACACCCTCAGTCAAGCTTCACCGGGTGCAGCAACCAATTCCAGAGCAACATTACGGTCACGGCTCCTGCGCCGAGCCCACACAGAGCAGCAAGACCAGCAATGCATCTCCCCCAAAGCGACCACGGTATGACCGGCGGCCCAAATACATCCCTCCCAAAGGCAATGCATTCCCCTTCGAAGCGGCACAAATACATCCCCTCCAAAGGACAATGCACCCCCAAACAAAATAGCGACCAAGCCCAAGCAAATGCACCCCCCTTGCAAAGCCAGAGCACAGGCAGGTCCATCTCCCCTGCAAAGCCAACAGCCCAAGTTCATCCCTCCAGCAGAGCCAGCAAACCAGCAAAGCAATGCCAAGCCATCCATTCCATTCCACAGCCAGCAGAGGCAAGAACCGAAGGAGGGTTCAACCACCATCCCCTCCGAGAGCCCGGTAGAAAGCGGCGGCGGCGGCGGGGGAGCAGAGGAGGAGCCACGGGCCAGCCATCGGCAACGAGGCGACCGGGGAGCGAGAGAAGGAGAGCACCAGCCCAAGCCAGCACTGCCATCCCCTCTCCCAGCCTAGATCCATCAAGAGGTAACCCCGGCACACATCAGTTTGCATTGCACACCATTCACATCACCAGATCTCAATAGCATCAGTATAGCTCTCAGTCTTTTCCATCTCAGAGCAGTGGGGTTAAGGGAGTAGAGAAGGGTTAAGGGAGTAGTGTTACCATGGTTTACCCGATGAAGCCCGAGGTGGCAGGGCGGGCGAATCTGAAAGCCAAAATGGCCGGGGAGGCCGAGCCGGCCGGCGAACTGGCAGAAGCTTGAGAGCGCGCCGAAGCTGACCGGAGGAGGCGAGTAGAGAAGCGCGCGGGTCGAGCCGCGTAGGGCCGGGCGACCAGGCACCGGAGTAAAGTGCGCTAAGGCCGGGCCGCGCCGAGTTAGGTCGGAGCGAGGAGGCGCGAGAGCAAGCCGGGAGCGGAGCGACCGGCCATTGAGTAGCCGAGGCGACGCAGCGACGCAGGGCGGCGCCGGCCTTGGCCGCCGCCGAACCTTGAGCCGAGTCAGCTAGGGGAGGAGGCGCAGAACCGAGGCAGGCTGAGGCGCAGGAGCGCGCGCCGGCCGGGCGTCCCGGTGGAGGTGAGGGCGGCAGAGGTTCCCGAGGGAGAGCGGGGGAAGGCGAGAGAGAGGGGAGTGTCGGCAGAGGGGGAGTCGGGCGCGAGAGAGTGAGAGGGTGAGGGTGAGAGGCGTCGGCGCCGAGGGTGAGAAGAGAGAGAGAGGGGGGAAGGGGTTAGATTAGGGGAGGGTTAGGGTTAGGATTAGAGGGGGGTTTTAGCCGGTTTGGTTAGATTAGCCGGTAGGTTAGTTGGTTAATTAGTGATTAGGGTTTAGTAGTTAAGTGATTAGAGGGATTAGGTAAATAGGTGACTAGAGATTAGGGTTAGAGATTAGTTGTTTGGTTTTTGAGTATAGAAAATTAAGAAACCGGTTTAGCCTAAGCGGTAGTGTTTGTCGAGTGTTAGGGCGTGAGCTAGGCCGTCGCGGCTGTTAAGCGAGTTAGCCGTAGAACGACTTTTGGCGGGAGAGTGCTAAACAGGGTTAGTTTCGAAAAGTTTTATTAAATTAAAATTTGGCTAACATAGGAGTCGTATTAGCATTTTATGCGTCTACTATCACTCAAACTCAACTAAGTATTTATTTATATATTATTCGTGCTACCGCTTTGCTACAAAGGGCAAACCAGTGCCGGCAGGAGAAGCTGATCAGAGATTCGTCACCGCCGACCTTTCCTACAACTCTAAAGGCAAGCTATCCTTTTGAGCATAAATATAGTTATGTTAAATGTAAACCGTATATTGCTCTATCATATATGTATTGCATCAAAACTATTTCTCAAAATCAAATTGGTTTGAGATGATGAGAAAGATAAGAAAGCTGAGAATGAGAATGAGAATTACTAGGTGGGTAAAGGGGGCCCTGGCAGGGGAAACGAAATGATAATGATGATGATGATGATGGTAAGAGGTGGGACCCCTTTACATATGGTTATAATATAAGGACTAACAAAACTCTTACTCGGTCGGGAGCCGTAATTCAGTGCCAACCATTTTCCCATTTCGGCGGGCAGAAAATGCTACCTTGTTACGTAATTAAGTTCTCCACAATGGGTCACATTGGAATTTTGGGCACGGAAGAGAGGCACCCCAAGGTGGAGTGTTGGGCACGGACGAGAGCCGCCCCAACCAACATTACTAGAACTCGGTGTGTGACGAGGTCAGCACCATGACTAAATCAACACCGACGAAAAGTAATGGGTGGAGACATAATCACGTAACCTGGAAAACGTTCTGTATTCTGAACTTGAAGTCGCATCAAAGGAAATGAGATGGACCTAGCTCAGAGAGAGTTCAGAGTAGCTATAGGTAAAGTGGTGTAAGCCTGCGCAGTGCTATATCAAATCATGAATTCATGCCAGTCTCCTGGATTGGAGTCTACGGGAACCACTGGGGTCTTTCTTCTTTCCGAGTGACTAGTAGTATTTTCAGAATTTAAAATTGCCACTTAGTGTTTTAATGAGTATTTTCAGAAAGAGATGATTTTAGAATATGTGATAAAGACCGGAGATCAGTCATGCAGTGCACCTTTTGCTATTAATGCTTGCTGAGTACTTTTGTACTCAACCTTGTTAGTATTCTCCTTTGTTAGATCCTAGTCCGGCCGGGAGCCATCCCGAGTGGGACGAAGGACTTCTGATGCCGATCGTGATGGGAGGAGAAGGCACCGGCGGCGAGGACCTGAGCGAGATGGGAGCCATCTTTGACTCGTGGGACGAGTAGGAGGGCGGTAGTCCAGAGCAGACTCCAGAGGCGGAGAAGCTCCCTTTTGTGTTTGTGTAATAGCTTTATTAAGAACCCTAGCCTTGTGTGGCTACTACTGTAATAAAGATGTACAGTTTCTATCTTATTGTTCTGTTGCGCAACTCTGATAAAATGGCTTGCTATTCGTCGGAGCGGTGTTCTACCGAGTAGACGAATAGTAATCCGTGTGCCTAAGTGTGATTACCCTAGGGGTAATGACACGGGGCGTCACACGCTTGCGAGAATCACCAAGTGCCCTTGCCTTATGCTTGGCGACAATAGCTTTGTCGACTAGCGTCTGGAAGTCAGGGAAGTCAACAATAGACAGCCTGTCCTGAAGCTCCTCAGACAAGCCATCCATGAACTTCTCTTGTTTTGCCTCATCAGTGGGCACATCCTCAGGGGCGTACCGAGATAGATGGCTGAATTCATGCAAGTACTCAGTCACTGATTTGCACCCTTGCTTGAGCGTCGAGAATTCCTTCTTCTTAAGCTTCATCAATCTGGCGGGAGCATGAGCCCGACGGAAAGCAGTGCGAAATTCTGCCCAAGTGATAGTCTGGCCCTCGGGCTGCATGGCGAGAAAGTTCTCCCACCATGAGAGTGCTGCCCCTCCAGCTGATGGGAGGCAAAGAGTGCCTTCTCGCTCCGGCATTGGCGACATTGAGCTTCCGCTCGACAAGACACAACCAATCATCCGCGTCAAGTGGGTCCTCGGACCGCGAGAAGGTAGGTGGCTGCGTGCGAAGGAACTCTGAGAGTCCCCCCCTCTGATGGTGGCCACCTCCCCCTCCTGATCCGGAGGCACCGGAAACGCTGTAGGTGTTCCGTGCAATCGCCTCTAGGATCCTCGTCTGATCCATGCGATTTCGCTCAATCTGAGCGAGGACCTCAGCCATGGTCGGAGGAAGTGGAAGCTCCTCATCCGAACCAGCTGGCTGACCCTTGCTGCCGCGTGTTCATCTAGCCATCCTGTTTCATCGAGGCGGGTTAGCAACATAAACCCGAAAACTAGAGACGAAAGGTAGCAAAAGACAAGCTATCAACTAGGGAAATGATATATTACCCAAACCCAATTATAAACATATAACCAACAAGGAAACGAACTCCAAACATTTGTAAAAAGGCATAAGACCCAATGCAAGCTCATAAGACCAAAGGTTAACCTTCTCGGTACGACTAACTTGTATTGAATGAACAAGCAATCGTTTTGAGAAGAAAATTTCAGAACGTAACTCAAGTCTTATTGCATCCAAAGATCGTGATAAAAACCATCTTAGGGTGTGTTAGACACTAGCTATCTAATATAATATCTTACCCTTTTAAACCTTACAAGTTTTAGTTGAATTATCCTCTCTTTTTAAGCCCTATCGAAGAACTAGGTGCTTGCTGTCCAGATTTTGCATCTAAGCCCCCAGCCGAATTTTCCAACTCCAAATGCTTCTAACCTTCATCAAAGGACAGCCAACACTTCAAATTTAGAACTCTCATAAGTTTTCCAAAACCAATTTAACCGATAACAACTATCTTTCAGAAAAGAAAAGAGGGAAAGCAACTTTTTAAACACAAATTAGAGCAAGATGAGAGAAGAAAGCTAAGATAGGTAAGGAATAAAATCTGAGAATCTACTTAAGCTTTCATAAATCATTTGATACTTTGAAATTAAGTTTTCCAAAATATCTTAAAGACGACCAAGCTTGGGTTACTACGGTCAGGATGGCTCTGATACCAACTTTTGTGAGGACCCCGGTTTATTAAGCTTGTAATGCTTAGTCACCATTTGACCCTAGCATCACAAATAAAATAACCCGTGTCTTCGAGATATGTATACTTCCCAGAAATGCAGTATACACACCCCTTTACAAAATTCATTCATCAATTCCATTCAAGACATAGAACCAAAGCAACACTTACAATTCAAAAGACATACATAGTAGGGTTATTACAAAAGGGGCCGCCGGCCAAATACAACTAAAGAGTTAAATAAGTAGTGGAAGCGAACAGCCATAAGATGGTGATGACAAAAGAGCCAATCTGTGTGCCTTTTACCCGCAAGGCAACCAACCGGACCGCCAAGCTAGTCGTCAAACCCGCAGCACATCTAACAAAAGTGAGGCCCTAGGGGCTCACCTTCCTCCTCTGCAACAAATAGTTAAGCAAAGCAAATGAGTACAAAAATTGTACTCATAAGACTTACGTATAGAGAAATGTGAGCCTATACATAGCTACATGCAAGCTTATTTAAGTGGAGGCTGTATGTTTCATTTTGAGCATCAAAGCAGTCTTTATTTGCAATAAAGTAGTACATTTAAAAGCAAGTTTACAATCTATTTTTATTGTTCAAATAACAGTAAATAACAACAATATAACAATAAATAGATGACAACAACATCCTGGAAATGACTAACCCAATAGTCACCACAACAATAACATGAATTACCCATTCACACCACCCATGTCAAGTTTTAATTAAAAGTTGTAGTCTAGTTCTTGCACGACCTTACCAAGCATGTCCATAACCTAGGACTAGGCTATTCGAATAGTTTTAACCCTGCAGGGGTGTACCAATGTACCCACACGCTAGACCGCCTTTTTGCCAAGCTATGAAGCACACTTCCTTAGGTATGCCGGCACAACTAAGTCCTACGAGACATTTCCAATATTATGTATTAACTGCGAGTCGCCCGTATGGATAGAAACCCATACGTTGTGTCGGAGTCATCGAAAGCCTCGGTCAACTACCCCTCACGGGCAAAGCTTTGGACAACTGCGATGCCCCTCGAGGTGGAGAACCTACCCGGAACTCCACCACCGCACACCCAACACAATAACACATATCCTTTTTCACACAACACACACAACCCACCTCCTACGACTCGGAGCTAACACACGGCAAAGTACTAAGTCAAGAGAGGTCACATATCCCTCTCGTGTGGTTAGCACACAAAAGCGCTTGGCTTAGTGACACAAGTAACTCGGTCCTTGGGGGACTTAGGCACCATTCCATTCACACCCAACAGATCACACCAACATCCATTGTGCCCAAGCCGAAACAGTTTTATTTCCAGTTTTTGACTTTACAAAATTAACAAAGCACAAAGTGCTGGACATATTGGAGTACAAATAAAATTTGTGTGATCAAGATCATCGACTAAGTCGACGATCGCCCATACTACCGATAGCTAAGCATGTCTAAGCATATTAAATCGTAATCTACTAAGTGACAAGAGCTCATCCAACGAACTCTAATCACAGCAAATAACCTAGGCTCAGGTAGTAGAGGAATAATAATTTACCTACAGAGTATGCAACTATAGGATCAACTAATCAAACCATAATTTAACAACAAAATAGCGATGCATACATACAAGTTGAAATCAATATATTAGACTTGAAAAATACTGGAATTAACATGATCAAACTGCTTGCCTTGTTTTGGATTACCCTCTTTCTGCAGAGAAGCGCTCTCGTAATCAATAATATCGTCTGAACCTACCGAAAGAAATCGAAAGCACAATAAGAACGAATAACACTGAAAAGACCCCAAAATAAAAAATCATCCAAAAATTATGAAAAATTCACAGAATGAAAATCATGATTTTAGATGAATTTAGCAATAAGAATAAATTCATTTGGATGCTCTATACAGAAGTTATAGCCATTTGAAAATCAGTTTTCAGAAAAAAAAAACATTTTAATTATAATCTGCCACTGTTCACCTCATCTAAAACTTTCGTAAAATTTTCTGGAGTAGTGGTGGATATAAGGATTACAAAAATGGATAGAGAATATTATTACATGACCAAAATAATTTGGTTCACCACATTTGGAGTTTTTAAGATTTAGTTATGAATTTTTGAAGTTAAAATCAATTTATAATGTATTAATAATTCCCTTTTTAACCACTTTCCATAAACTATGTTTTCTGTGACAGTGACAAGGTTAAAACCTATTTTATAATAAAGTTAATTAAATATGAAAAATAACAAAAGTGGTTTCACTGATTTTGGAGTTAAGATGAATTAGTTATGCATTTTTAAAGTTAATTCTATTTTTCAGTTCATAAATAAACAAATTCAGATTTTCTTCATTCGCTGAAAACTTTTCCTACCGAGGCGTTGCCTAGCCACTGCCACTGACCAGTGGGGCCAGCCACAGTGCCATTTCTTATTTACCCCCAGGGATTTATTTTTTTCCCGGCTGACAAGTGAGGCCCGCCTGACAGCGACTAGGTTCATAGCACAGAGCGTAGACCACTAGTTCACGCCCGGCTCACAGCACAGTGGAGGTCAACCTGACAACCTCAACCTAAACCTCCCGGTTGCTGTGCATGGTCCCATGAGTAATAGACTCATTTATTCTAAAGACCGACCATTATACGCAGTATCTACCGATTAAATTCTAATTACGCGCTTAACGACTAACCACGTGGCTACAGTGTGCCAGGGCGTCCGACAACGCGACTGCGTCCTTGCTCGGCGGCTCGCCGGCGCCATGCACCGCGGCGGAGCCGGCCAAGGCCAACAGCGGTGGGGTAACGGCGTGGACGGAGCGAAGCAGAGCAGAGACGCCGCGTGGAGCTCGGCTCTGCGTGGACGCGACGGAGGTGGGCGAAGGAGGCGGCGGCCGGGCCCAGTGCGGCGAGACGACAAAACGGTAAGATGGCGGCTGCTCGGGAGCGTTCGATCGGGATCGGATGGCTCAAGAGAATGGGGCGATCTGGCGGTCCGATCGACCACTTCAATCCAGGCCGTTCTCTCCAAATCGGACGGTTCACGTGAGTGGGGCGATCGGCCACTTCAATCTAGGCCGTTGTCTCCAAATCGGATGGATCCAAGTGAAGGGCTAAGGGGTGGTGCGGCTGAGCTGGTTGGGTGCAGACAAGTGGCGAGCCGGACTCGAGCGAGGAAAGATGAAGGGCTCGGTCGAGTGAGCGATCTTGAGCAGAAGTTTGACTGGGGCTTAAGTTTTGCTCCTCTACTATGACCAGGGATTTTAAATAGAAATAAAATTTCTAAAATTCTTAAATAATTCAGGGGTGTTCCTGGGATGACCAAGTACTCCTATAAAATTTGAAAACCCACTGTTCATGAGTTATTTGCTTAATTCAAATCAAATTTAAAATAGGTTATTTATGGTGTTCGAATTTTCTATGGTTTGAATTCAAGCCCAAAAATTTGGTAAAAATTATATTAATTCAAGATAATCAATCTAGTATTTGAATAAATTATTTCCAGAAGGTGTTCATAAGTTTTGATTACTAATTTCTTTTGGGAGTTCATATTTGAGTTGTAGGTTCAATGTGTTTTGCGATTTCCCAAGTGAAATAGATTATGCAAAAGATTCAAAAACCAGATTAATGTAAATGAGATGCACACTAACCATCATTAATTGATTTGGGGATGTTACAGAGGGCCCATTGCAGTTCGCTACGGTGGTGGTATAGGTACATAACCTTGCAACCAAGCCTTCGTAGATGAGAGATTTTCGATGCCGGCCCTTGCGCTAGTTGCATAGATGAATGGATGTTATATGTTGATGGTCGAAAAGTGATGAGAGTTGTTGTGTGTAGGACCGCGTGTCTCCAATATGCCGTTGGTAAATTACAATTCTGCAAGAGCGGTAGAGCAATAAATTTAATTCTTTTAATTAATACATCTGCTAGTCCATTCTGGGGGTGGACATGTGGTACGAAATGCTCAACGATAATTCCCATTTGTATACAATAATTATATAATGCCTTTGAAGTAAATTCTCCGGTGTTGTCCATACTGATGGACTTCACATGATGATCATAGAAATTATTCTTAATTTTGATTATCTGTGAGATTTGCTTTGCAAAAGCATGGTTTCTCGTAAATAATAAGCAATAAACATACATGCGACCATTTCGAGGATGCATCGATGAGCACCATAAAGTACCTAAATGGCCTTGATAGGGGTTGTATTGGATCGCAAATGTCTCCTAGGATATGGTCCAAGAATGCGAGATTTCATCCTTTACTTTCAAGGTAGATGGTCTAGTAATTAGTTTTCCGGTGGCACATGCGGGGTACATAAAATCTTCCTCATTCGGAAAATTATTTACATTAACATTGTGTTCCCGAGAATTAGTAATTATATTTCTCATCATTCTAAGACTGGGGTGGCCTAATCTATCATGCCAGAGACATAAAAGTTCAAAGCTTCTAAAAGTGGTTTTCAGACAGTATAGGCTGCAGGTGCCTTAATGTGATTGTAGTATATCCCAGATTCATATGAAGGAAGTCGTTCTAATACCCTTTTTTCATTTTCTTTGCGCTTTGTGATGAGTAGGTATTCTTTACCATACTCTTTTTCAGTCTCTACGTGGAGACCGTTAGCATGAATATCTTTAAAGCTTAAGAGAGTCCTAGTCGATTCTGGGTACAATAAGGCTTCTTCAATGACCAATATTGTACCCATTGTGAGTATAATTGTGGCTCTTCCTGGGCCTATTATACAAGTGTCGTTGCCTGCGATTGTCGTAAGACCTGCATTCTTGCTGATCGATTGGAATTTTTTTGTCTCTCTCAATATGGTATTTATTGTGCCGCTATCTACTAAGCACACTTCCCCCGTAGGGCGCCACACGCGTTCTGATATATATATATATAAAGTATTTATTAATATGGGGGTAGGAAGCAATCGACACAAATAAGTAAAATACTTCAAAACAGAACACAACTTTCTATTATTAATACGGGAAAAAATCTTGCAGAATTTATCATAAGAATTTATTGCTTTGCTCTCCTAGAGGTTACAACTATTATTCAAAATTCAATGTTCTATCATAACCATAAACCACAATTGACTATAAAATCTAAGTGCAATGCGTGCACTAGATTGAATCGGCGAAGTGTGTATAAACTTCTTCCTGAATCTGCTCAATATCCAGCTTCTATTCTTCAGCAACAACAGCTGCTGCCACTATGATGTCCAAAGAAAGTGTGATGGGGGCAACTTTGGTCCTGCTGACCATAGGGCTTCTCATTACACTTTTTTTGTTCGCCCTTCTTGGCTTGAGCATTCTTCTTGGTTTCGTGACCTATGGCCTTGCCCTTCTTGGTTTCTCTGCAGGGCTCCAGGCTGTGCGTTGGCCCAACAGGTTCCGACCGGCCAACATGGACAAATTCAATGGGACACATAACCAATCATGGTTGCTCAACCAACCGGTCGGATCAATCTACAGTTGGGAGCAACTCTGTGTAACATCCCAATTCTAAGTCTTGGTTTCAAATGTAAGAAAATGAGAAGAAATTAAAACTTTTCTTGCATCTTGAAGTCTTTGGACATTTCTGTAATTCTTGTAAAGGAATTATGGAAATCAAAAATCAAAATCCTCAATTGACTCCAATCAAAAACTTCCATGGCAAAGATCTTATGCCAAACCTCTGTGAATATTTTTGCTGAGTTCTAGGGAGGCTTGGTAACACCTCTGAATTATTTCATGATTTTTAGAAATTATTTGATAATTTTTGGAGGCAAGTCAAACCAAGTCAAAGCTTGGTCAAACCCTAATTCACACCTTCTGGAATTTCTTGAGAAAAATGCAGTACATAAAAATCTCTAGAAATTTTATGTAAGGTTTATCCTGAACTCAGCAATATCCAGTTAAAATTTCATGATTTTTGGAGCTTGTTTGCTACCTTAAGAAAATCCTCCAAAAATCAGCTGTTCAATTCAAACCCTAGTTAGTTTTCACTGTTCCTTGGGCGCGAGTCAGACTTGGGCTCGAGCCAAGTGACTTGGTTCAATCAACTAACTGCACTACCGCGGTCGATCGAGCGCAAGCGTTGTGGATCGTCAGATCGGCATCGTGCGACCCATGCTTGCGTGAACGTTCGGATCGTCCGAACGTCTCGCGCAGTGTGAACCGTCCGATTTGGAAATAACGGCCTAGATCGAGTGAACGTTCGGACCGGCCGATTGTCCCTTTCATTGGAACCGTTCGATTTAGATCCAACGGTGGCCGCGTGCGATTGAGTCAAAGCCATGGCGTGCGCAGAACTGGAGCAGCATAGGGTCACCTCGGTGACCACCTTTAAATGGCTCCTTCTGCTCGCATTAAATGCCCGTCGTGCACCGCCCTCAAGCGTCCATTGCTCAACCGCTCCCATCACTCTCAGAGCTCCCATGGCAGTGTTGACCCGAGGAGAAATTTTGTCGTTGCTCTCTGCCATCTCGGCTATTTAAGCTCCATTGCTTCCCTTTTGGCTTCCTTTAGCATTTCCGCAACTCTAGCTAGCATCTCGGTATTTGTTTGAGCTGCATTCACCCGAAAGCAATTCGGCCGCCATTGCCGAGCTTCAAGCTCACGGTGAAGGCGGTACCACAGTGGCTTTTCCTCTCCATTTCTTGTTCCCTCTGCTCCCTCTTGTTTCTCTTGAGCTTAACCCTCGCTCAATTTCACTTATTTTCCTCAGGGCTTAGCTGAATTGGAGATTCCCCATTTTCGGCCGAAAGCACCTCTTTTCGTCGTCGGAGCAGCTCCAACCTCCTCTGTGCCTCTCCAGTGCTCAGGTAGCTCCACTTTAGTCCTTAGATGCTTGGCACTGCTTACTCGGACCGCAGCGGATCTTCTTTGCATTTTTTGTTTTTGACCGTTTTTGGTCACCACTGTCAACTCCGGCTTGCCGGCGTTCTAGACCGCCGCAGCCGTAGCAAATAGTCCCATTGTGTGCGCAAAACTATTGCGAACCCATTTTGGGCCTTAGCTCGCGCCGCCGTGACTAGAGTCGCCGGCGGTGAGCCTCCTTTCATCGTCGAGTTTTGTCGGTTGAACTGTGCGCGAGCGTTTGAACGTAGTTCTCTGTGGACCGTCGATCTCTAAATCAACGGCTCAGGTTCGAGTGAACGTTCGGACCGTCCGAACGTATCGATCAACGTGGATCATTGGATCCAAGATCAACGACTCATGTGCATGTGAACGTTCGAATGATCGTTGGATCCAAGATCAACGACTTATATGCGTGTGAACGTTCAGACCATCCGAACGTCCCGATCCACATGGGCCGTTGGATCTAAATCCAACGGTGGGGTTTGTAAGCCGCGTAAGCCGCGCGCGCGCGCCTTATCCTGTGGATTTGGGCCATTGGATCCAAGATCAATGATCCAAGTTCGTCCACGTCGTTTTAATTTCGGATTTTCCCTAGAAGGATTATTTGTTAACTAAAAAATGCAATTAACTTGTAAAATACATAACTATTTCATTTTAATTCCTTTTCTATTGATTCAAATTTTTTTAGTTATATTTTTAACTAAACTTTAATCTAAAAATGGTTCTAACCTCATTATAGGTACAGAAATTTTTGCTAAGATTTTAGTTGCAATAAATAGTAGCATTTGTGATTTATAATGCTGAGTAGAATTGTTTCGCTCATATCTTTTGCATTAAGAATCCAAATCAATTGGTTCTTGTTGATAAATTCCTTATAAATCATGCTCTTGCTGGTGTAAAATTTTCAAGGTATTCGGAAAAAGTTTGATGTTGAGTCTTTTTGTTTTTCTTGTTCTTATCGATTCTTTTTCGCTCTTTCGTTAGGTTCCAACGATTGTGCTAACCACGAGAGTGACCCTCAGCAACATCTTGAACAGCAGCAACAAGGCAAGCAGTTTGATCATGTTAATCCCAGTATTTTTCAAAGTCTAATATATTATTTGCAATTTATATGTATGCATTGCTATGTTGTGTTAAATTATGATTAGTGGATCCTATAGTTGCATAATATGTAGGAATTGATTATTCTCTACTACCATGAGCCTAGGTTATTTGCTATGATTTGAGTTCGTTGGATGAGCTCTTGTAACTTAGTAGATTGCGAATTGAAATTGCTTAGAAATGCTTAGTTTCGGTAGTAATGGACGATCATCGATTTAGTCGATGATCTTGATCACACATCTATATATTATTTCTTTATGTCCAGCACTTGTGCTTTGTTATTTTATAAAGTAAAACTCTGAAAATGAAAAATTGATTTAGACTTGGGCATATTGGTTGGATGGTGTGGTTGTTTGGATTGTGGTGGTATGCCTAAGTCAACAAGGACCGAATTACTTGCGCCACCGTACTGAGCAATTTGCGTGCTAACCACACGAGAGGTATATGTGACCTCTCTTGACTGAGTACTTTGGCGTGTGTTAGCTCCGAGTCGCAGGAGGGGTTTGTGTGTGTTGTGTGAAAAAGAATTTGTGTTATTGTGTTGGGTGTGCGGTGGTGGAGATTCCGGGTAGGTTCTCCACCTCGAGGGGTATCGTAGTTGTCTAAGGCTTTACTCGCGATGGGTAGTTGACCGAGACTTTACGATGACTTTGACACAACGTATGGGTTTCTATCCATACGGGCGGCTTGTAGTTAATACATAATATTGAAAATATCTCGTAGGACTTAGCCGTGCCGGCATGCCTAAGGAAGTGTGCTTAATAGCTTGGCAAAAAGGCGGTCTGGCGTGTGGGTACATTGGTGCACCCCTGCAGGGATAAAACTATTCGAATAGCCTCGTCCTAGGTTATGGACACGCTCGGATACGCCCCGTGAGAATTAGACTACAACCTTTTTATTAAAATTTGACATAGTTGGTATGAATGGGTAATTCATGCTATTGTTGTGGTGACTATGAGTTTAGTCACTTCCAGGACTGTTGTTGTCTTCTATCTATTGTTATTACTGTTGTCAAATTGTTATTTGAACATTAAAAACAGATTTACCAACTTGCTTTCAAATGTACTACATGATTGCAAATAAAGATTGCTTTATACCGAAAATGAAACATACAACCTCCACTTAAATAAGCTGGCATGTAGCATATGTATAGATCTGTTATTCTACATGTAAGTCTTGCGGAGTACAATTTTTGTACTCATTTGCTTTGCTTAACTATTTGTTGCAGAGGAGGAAGGTGAGCCCTAAGGGTCTCACTTTTGTGAGATGTGCTGCGGGTTTGACGACTAGCTTGGCGGTCCGGTCGGTTGCCTTGTGGGTAAAGGCACACTGATTGGCTCTTTTGTTATCACCATCTTATGTCATTTCGCTTCCGCTGTCTAATTAGTTAATTGTATGATTTTGGCCGGTCGGCATCTCTTTTGTAATAACTCTACTATGTATGTCTTTGGATTTGTTTAGTGTTGCTTCGGTTCTATGTCTTGAATGGAATTGATGCGTGATTTTTGTAAAAGGGGTGTGTATACTGCATTTCTAGGAAGTATACATATTTCGAGTCTCGGTTTATTTGATTTGTGATGCTAGGACCGAGTGGATGGTTAAGCATTACAAGCCTGATAAACCGGGGTCTCACACTCTGCGACCTTTTAATTGTAAACTTCCTTACGATCGCCCTGGAAAGGAGGATGACCTCTATCGGATCCGGCAAGAACCAAAAGAGACTCTTCGTCAATACATTAAATGGTTCAGCCAGGTTCGTAATTCAATACCAGTGATTACAGAGACTTGTGTGATTCAAACTTTCAAAGCAGGTTTAAGGAATCGACGGTTTACGGAGGATATCGTTATGAATCCCGATCATTTTCGTTATGATTCTTGGTGAAATGGTGAACCCCGATCATTTTCGTTATGATTACTGCCTTGATCATAACTGTGCGCCGCTGCTGGTAATGGACAAGCTGCCCTTGGATGATGGGTCTGCAACGCAGGGGCTCTGCACATGTCCGTCGGATCATTTAATCGATGGCTTGGATTATTTAAAACTAGGCGGCAAAACGATTATAGGTTGTTATAAGGGGAATCTGGAGAGAGGAGGTGAGGAGAAGAAAAAAAAACTGTGCGACTAATGGGAAGGGAGGAAGTCGCGAGCACAAAGCAGCGGAAGCGCACGGGGAGGAAGGAGGTAGCACGGGAGATCGACGAACGGATCGACGACCGGGATCATCACCTCCGTCTTGGATTCAATGGTTCGCACGGCATATAATATCCTTTGAATAAAGGTCCGGCAGACATACGTAAATTAGTGTTTTTGATGGTCAGACCTCTCATCTTCGCATTAGAAGAATATTAGATTGAGGTGGTGATAAAAAAAAATGAAACTGAATAACAAGGTTGGATACCGTACCTAGGGCAGGACCTTCCAAGAGCACGAGTAAGGCGTGCTGTTAGGTAGGGCATGGGCTACTTAACGTTCCAATATTCCTAAAAGTTATATAATTAATTTTAAAATAATTATTTCTGTATTTTTCTTGCATTTTCAAAAAAACAAATTCATGCATTAAAGACAAGTTATTTCCTAAATTCCAGCTGTTGAAAAAGGATTTCCAAAACTAATTAAAACCTGAGCAGAACCTGCTAATAATTTATTTGAGTTCCTAATAACCTAAATAGCCTAAAAAATCATTATTTTTGGAGTTGGTTTGCTAATGTTAAAATTCGAAACTTCATTTCCGGGTTAAAAATTAATCTGAAAACCAATTAAAATTCGAAATCCTTCTCGGGCCGTATCTTTCCGCCTCAGCCCAGCCCGCTGCCGTTCCGGCCCAGCAAAGGCACGCGTGCCATGCCCCCTCCAGGCCACCTCTCTCCTTCTTTCTTTCCGCCTCCCCGTGCGGCAAGCGTCTTTCTGCGATTATGTTTCCTCTCCGCCGCATTGCTTCGCTGCCGCTGACCACTAGGCCTGGGACCCATCCGCCAAACCCCTTCGCCCATCTCTCCTCACCCCGTCGCTGCCCAGTGGACCTGGAGGTCACACCTCGGTCAATCCACACCCGTCGTTCGCCCCAACCAAATCCGCTGTTCGGAGCAAGTTAGTCGCTCGCGTGAGCTCTCTGGCCGCCTCTACCCCGTCGGCAACGCTCCTCTTTACTCCCTTTTGTCTCCCTCCGCTTGTCACGCACGAACGAGAGAGGAAGAGAGAGCGCACGCTCCCATGCCCGACCGCACTCCTGTTTTTCCCTCCGCTCACCACTTATTCCCTTCCCTCTTGAATCATGGTCTCTCGTCCTCTGGTTCAATGGGAATGCGCTCGTCTTTGACGGCACCTGCAAGCACACTACCGTGCCCGTAGCCACCCACGTGAGATTTCCTAGCTCGAAATTCGCATCCATGCTCGCCTCTGGCGTCCCTAATGCTTTCCCACCGGTTGTTGTTGCAGTTGGGGCCATGGGGAAACGGGAACAGGTTGTCTCTCTCAAGTTCGGCAGATTCGCTGGTCATCGCCGCCGTGGTGAGTTTCTTGCACCATTTTTGCACAGCATGGTGCCTTTCCTTCTAACGATCAAAACCCCTCAAACTATTACACATTTGCTGCAGTAGGACCTCGGGTTCTAGTAGTCGTCTTCACTTCTTGCCTCTGCCGCCCGCCATTCTCGTCAATACTCGCCATATGGTAAATCACAGTTTAATCCCTTGGTTATACATCATCTCTGGCTCATCTAGATGCTTATGCCTCGCTTCTTGTGGCATAGCTTCCCTCAAAGCTGGCTATCACCATGAAGCCGCCGTCGCCGCCCCTATTCACTGCCATCCGACCACCATAGTGCTCCTTCGTCATCATCGACCGCGTCGTTGTACTCGTGGTGACCTCCCGATCCTTGCGTGTTGCTCACTTTGGCTCACCTAGGCGGTTTTCACTAACTTCGCCATGGTCGTTCGTGGTGCTGCCGCACTTGCATGTTGCTGGTGCAGCTCCGGTGACCATAGGACTCCATGCTGTCGCCATTAGCATTGCCGTTGCCTCCTTGAGCCATTGTGCATGTGCTTTCATGTTGTTTTTGCCTCGTTTGCCTTTGTCGTTGCAACTGTGCCCGCCACCACCGCTTATCGTCACCGCCGGCGAAGCTCCGCCCATCTCCTTGCCTCCCAATCGCATCCAGTGGTCTCTCCTCGTTCTCCCCTACCTCGGTGTGTTGTTCGAGTTGTCGTTTGCCGACGGCGTGCTCACCGGGGCCGCTCGGCCAGTCGGCCTCCTCTTTTGAGTCACTGATAGACCGGGCCCACCGATCATGGTGCCAGAACCTCTGTTTAAAAAGCTAATAACATGATCAATTTTAAATTAAACCTAATGTATGAAATGACATGTGGACCCAACTTGCTAAATCTATAATTAAAATGTGTTTTAAGATATGAGAGACTGACATGCAGTATCAAAATGGAGAAACCTGATGTGTGGGGCACATGGGTCAACACAGTCAACACCATATTTTCTTTTTTCATATTTTCTTCACCGAACCAACTTTAAATGCTTACAACGTTTGCATATGAACTCCAAATTGAGTGAAATTTATTTCTAATTTTTTTTTTCTAAAATCATGAACTTTCATAATCTTCCAAGAATATTTGAATTTTCTCTCTATTTGAATTTATTTGGCTCTTATTTGTGTTTTTTGGCTTTTACCAAATAGGTACCGACGCTTCGGAAGTCCCCAAAGTTGACCCAGAGCAAGACCAGGTGTTCGATGAGCAATACAAGCATGCGCCGCCTTTGACCATATTTGATCCTATAGTTTCATTGTTATGTATGTTGTATTTGAAAACTATATGCACACATGTATTTCGATTAGGTTGGTAGATGTCACCAATTGTTGCATGGAACCTGCCTTGATAAACTTGATGTCATCATTGTTGACACTATAGGAATATCATCCACTGTTGGTATGGATATTTATGGAATATTTGTTGTGGTTCGAGTAGATGATGCTTAGCCATGTAGATAAATTGATACTAAAATTGATAGGTGGGAACAACTTGATAAATTGATCATTTATGGGAAACACTTGTTTTACATCTCCAGATGAGGTATCTCTGTTATTTTTATTAACAAACGAAAATTAAAACTTGTTTTTCACTTAGGTAAGTGTATGTTAAGACTGGTGCAGGTGAACGAGACATTGATTTGTGGTTGACTCGCCCGAATCGTTAAGGACCGAGTCTATGGTATAGTTAGACCCAAGATATCAATGCAAACCACATGCCTTTCATGGAAATGCACTAACATAATAAGTTATCATGTTCTAGCAATCAAACCGTATGTGGTAGATTGTAGGTTGAAAAATTAGGCTAGTGAGGGCATGGAGGGCATCCATGTTCGTAGGGCCTTGCGAGGACCGCAAAGTCTTCCAACACAACGTATGAGTTCTTACGACTATAGAGGGCCCTTCCATGTCTTAAGAATAGCACATAGTGCGGTTGTTGTTAGAACTGGTAATGTAAAGGCTTTGTGATAATCTCTCAAATCGGGTATTTTGTACTACATGACATGGTGAGACGATTATCTCGTGTTGGCAAAATTGTACGACCTCTGCAGATTATAAATCTATTCAAATATACGTGTCCCGATTGTGGACAACTTAGGGAATCCTCCACCTTAGTAATTTTATATTTTGCAAACTGGTCCGAGGAATGTATGGATAGGCAATCCATGCATAGCTTGTTCGACAAAAATGATTTTGTCTATGTTTTGATATTAGGGCAGCAAGCCACATGTTTATTTATGCTATTTTTTTTATTAATGTCAAATGCTTTTACACTTGTCGATTGCAATCTATTACTATCTATTGCAAATGGAAACTCATTTTGGGCAAATTAAAGTAGATATATAGGACATTGACCATTTTCTCAGCTTGCATACTACATAATATTTGCTTTAAAATCATGTGGAGTATAATTTTATACTCATGATTGCCTGTTGATAAATTCAGAGGATGTGGCCGACGACGCGTCGATCGGATACTTTTATGTTGCGAGTTTCGGCGACAACGGCGCCGATTACTAGGGTATAATCCAGTCAGTCGCATATGGGAGGGTTGAGGCATGCTCGCTGGTTTTTGGTGCCTTTTTTTTATCGTTTATTCCACTGCAAACTTTATGCTAAGTGAACCATTTGGTCGGTCGGCCCATGTGATGTAAAACTTAGTCATGTATGACTTAATTTCGATTGTTTATCTATATTTTGTTACTATATTTTAATTATTCGTGTATGGATGCGATATGAATGTTGTTGAATGTTTGTGCTACCTACTAATCATGAGACTAGCATGATAAACATATGTTGATTTGGAATTTAAATTCTGGGACCCCAACAATATCCAAAATTAACCACATTCATTTGACATCATATTACCCATACAGCCATACCCAATGACAATTGGGCATACCCATGTGTACAGGATGAGAGAGAGAGAGCACAAGAGCGTAGAGGGATTGACCCTCGACGACGACCACGGTGGTTGGTGATTCCGCAATGAGCAATGACATGAGGCAGCGAGGAGTGGTTGCGTGGTGGTTCGGGGAGGCTCAAAGCAACACAAAGAGGGAGGTGGCTCAAGGAGGCGAGCAGCACCGCGATAGCCCTAGGAGGTGAGCGGCGATGAAGGTCGTGTTGGTGATATGCCCTAGAGGCAATTATAGACATGATTGTATCACATCTATATTTATGAGTTATTGAATAAGTGTTATTCTGTTCCTTGAATGAATCATCAGTTATAAAGATTAACAAGTATGTGACTTGTTGGTGAACCTCTTTTAACTTATATAATGTCGTCTTAAATGTATCTCTGGTCGGAACACCAGTGATCCTATCGTCCAGTACATGTATTGATTGATGACCATGTTTCATCGGTTATGGATATAGGGATATCGAATCAATAATGTGAACACATGTTGGAGAACATAGTGTTGGATTGACCCACCTTGAGACATTGCTGAGATTATTATAATTTTATGTGTCATCTGTTGGTCGTAAGTAATGATGATGTATACTCCTTAGACCTAAGATCAGCATGGTTTTCTACATGTGTAAGAGTACACTCTGGGGTTGCCAAATGCTACTCCGTAACTGGGTAGTTATGAAGGTAGTTTTCGGGTATGCTATGAAATATGCGGAGGAATGTGACTGGTCAGATATGAGATTTGCCCCTCCTAACATAATAGGAGAGATATCTTTGGGCACCTCGATGTGGTCGGATAAAGAAAGTTCATGTCCATGCCACTGGTGGTCGAAGTGTCCGACCACATGAAGTTATCCGACACTCGATCGATAAAGTATTGAACAGTCTATGGATGACACAACATCTCACCTGGAGTTCAACCAGATATCGTGAGGTAAAGGGAGAATACACAAGCTGATCATTCAGTTGGATCAGATACAGACTAGTCGTATGGAGATACGAGTTGGTCGTAGGTTCGTCGAATATGATCACTATGTGATTGAAACCTGGTCGTAAGGAGTTATGAACTGGTCGAGACCGAATCTGAACTGGTCATATAGAGATACGAGCTGGTCGTTAGTGATAAGAACTTTATCGTAAATCATATTACATTAACGTTCGTTCGATATAATTTAGGAGCTGTTGACGACTCGTGATCGGAAAGGAGTTTCTGAGTCATAACCGATTACGCATGAACCTACAGGGCCACACACGTAATGGGTTGGACCAAACCAGTATGGATACGATTCGTCAAACGTGTTCGGATAGGATCCGTCACGGACACTATATAAAGAGATGCTTGAGGCTATGGGGAGACACGGGTAACTGAGGAGACATATGACAAGAGTTGACGTGAGTTGCTCCAAACCATAGTCGCCATCTTCTTGAGAGAGCCTTCCCATGCGACTTGGTGCTAGCGCACCGGCGTACAGTTGTTCCTTTCTTGGACATGTGGATACCACATAGGCGCTACTGCGGTTGTTGTTGTACTTGAGGATGATCCATGACCTTGGCGAGGAACTCGATTGGTTGCTCGAGGGGACGATCGACTACGAGGATGATTGACTGCGAGGACGATCAACTACGATCACTATATCGACACGCTCTTCGTTGGACTAGATTGCTCCAACTCTTTTTCCGATGCACTGTGTATCTGGTGGTAACGATCTATGATTTCTTTCTTACATTGCATTCTGGTTTATGTGGTAGATTTTTTGAATTATCAGCTAGTGTAGCCTACCCGTATCTCAACAGGTGGCGCGTCGACTCGTAGAGGCGCCAGCAGTGTTGGTGGCGTGATCATTCAGTGGCTGATAGCTCACGAGAGAGAGAGAGAGAGAGAGAGAGAGAGATACAGATTGGGACCAACCAACACTCTCACTGACAAATCCACAGGTGGCGGAGTGAGCATCTAGGGGTTTGCGTCGAGCGCCGATGGTGATCGCCACGGCGGTTGGCTCCCACGAGATGGAGAAGATCTTGCGGCATGTCGGCGACATGAGAAAGAGGGGGAGGACTCAGTGTCGGTGCGATTTGAGAGGGGAGAGGAAGAAAGATTAGGAGGGGAGAGAGAAGGAAAATAGAGAAAAAAATTAATTTTAATTGTTTTCCAATGGGTGTGGGTAATGATGGGTTGATAGGTATTACCCTCCCCATACTCAAATTCTATTTGGCGCCATGGTTTTACCCATACCTTATCCAAAAATTGAGACGAGACTGTCAGCAAGATGCAAAGCCAACAAAGTGATCCAATGCATACACACCAACCTGCGGAGCTGATAGCTCTGTCTGTGAGCCTGTCCATTTTAGCATGGGAATATCCGATCAATGGAGGGCACGGTGGTCGTCATCTAGGCGTTGTGACACGCACAAAATTAATTTTCATTGTTGTTCCATTTGTCTGCTACAGTCAAAGTCAAGAGTGCCCGCAATTCTCGTCGTGATCGAATGGGGGTAAAAAAGATCAAAAGCAGGGGGTCCTCTCACTAACACTCTTGGCTTAGAGGAATCCAGGCCTAACTACATAAGATACCCTCTCATTTCTATTTCTTTAGAAATATCCTCTGGTTTAAGTTATTCACACAAGATACTCTAAAATATATGAGTACCTAATGTTAGATTGAATATATACTTGATGCACAATGTTAATATTTGTGCATTGGACCGATGAATGTGTTGAACTTCTTTATGTGTCTGGCAAGAGACTCCGGCCGTAGCTTCTATGGCATTAGGGCTGCTATTGGGAAGAGTATGGGAGAGCCATATCCAAACCCACAGTTTACCAATACCCATTTGGAGGAAGAATACCCGTAGCCAAGAAAATCTGATAGTACCCAATGGGTTTGGTACCCTTTGGGTAAAAGATGGAGGGTGCGAGAGCCTAAGGAGGAGATACGAGGAGGTCATATGACGCATTGATGGCCGTGTCCGTGTTGAGACCTAAATATGTAAATCTAGACCTTCTGTATATACTACACTAGTACAAGATCACGCTGTCACGGTAGCGATGCGCTACGGCGACGCTCGGGCGAAGTGGAGGAGAGAACCGAGTAGAACGTGGAGCGGCGAAGGAGATGGTGGGGTTGATGAGCGGTGGAGCTCACCGAAGGCGGCGCAATTGGCCAACAAAGGAGCGGTGGCCGGAAGTGAGAGAGGTGGCTTGATCTTGAGGTACAGTAGAGGAAACTCCAATTAAACTGAGGGAAAGGATAGATTGGGGACTAGAACACATGGTGACGTGGTTAGAAACCCGAGAAACTCACTAGGGCGGCGAGGAACACGGAGAGATAATTTTGGGCATCGCGGGTGCGACAAGAGGTAGAGAAGACGAAGTGGGCGACGGCGAATGGAGGTTCGGGAGCTTCGGTGTGTGGTGGCACGCTGAGGAGGAGGACGGGGCAATCACCATGACGCGGGTCCAGCGGCTCGTTGTGGTCCAAGGGTGGAGAACGTCGACGATGGCGCGGCGCCAGCTTTGGAGAAGACGAACGTGAATGGCGGCGCTAGGGGAACCTCCGGCAAAGGCAGCTAGGGCACGGGAGGTGGCGGATTGCGAGGCGCATGATATGCACAGGGGCGGTGCATTAAATAGTGTGGGGAGGCATGTGGGGCACGGATGATTGTAGCGGTGCGGGCGTGCGCGTATGGTCTGGCAGCGGGGAAAGGGAAATGGGCCGGGGTTTAGGTGGGTTGGACGGTGGAAAAAGGAAATGGGCCGAAGGAATTCGGCAAACGAAGGAAAAAGAGAAAAGAATATGATTTCATAATTAAGAAAAAGGCTAAAATTCAAATAAGTCAAAATAAAATAGCAAAAAAATCAAAAAAAATCAAATAAAATACAGGAACATTCCTTAGAGCACAAGGAACCCAACTAACAAAAGATTTATTAATTCATTTAATTGATGTTTAGATTATTCGAATTAAATAGTTTAAATTTTGGGGATTCCTAGTTAAATTTTATTAATTCAAGAAAAATTGGTGAAACTTTTTAGAGATCTAAACTATACAAAAGATTTTTTTAACCCAAATTTTGGGACGTTATAGTCTGGCCGTGGCAGGGCGGACTCGGTGCAGTGGACCAGAAGGAGAAGGGGGAAGTAGATCGGTGATGTGGCGATATCAGCCGAGGACGGTGATGACGATGGATAAGCAAATCAGCGTGGTGCCTGGGGGCGACGATGGCGACGCAGATGCGAACAGGGGGGAGTGGTGGAGCGCTCGCCGCCAATGGTGATGGCAAAAGGAGGTGGTGACATCGATGGTGGAGGGAGGCGGCGTTGCACCAAGTGGTGCAGCTATGACGACGTCTTGCTACTATGATGTTAGAGTGCACCAGTGGCGCAGCAAGCTAGGCAGTGGTGTCATGCGGATGGTGATGAGAGAGACAAGAGAGGAAGGTAGAGTAAGGTGATGGTTTTATTCATTTGACTGGTATGGGTAAGTAATGGGTAAACAGGTATTACCCTATCCATACCCGAATGTAAATGGGTACTACATCTTTAACCCATGCGCTACCAATAGTGCATGTATGGGTTTAGGTAATAGGTACAGATACCCAGTGGCACCCCTATGTGTTATGGTTCAGAACTCTAATGTAATACCCCGACCCAACATTGTGCCCAGAATGCCACTAAAATCATTCTCACTAACAATTTAAACCATATTTATCAATAATTTCAGCAACCAATGCATGGAATAAAACCCCACAGCGGGTCACCTATCAACAATCATAACAATATAAATGCATAAGTATTTAACTTTCACAACATGGAACCATGCGTCCAAGAACTTAGGTCACACGCGCCTGAGAACGCTCGGGTCACTCATGCCCGAGAAACGCTTGGGAACATTGGTTAGCAACAATTAATATAATCAAACCATAATCAAATAACCAAGGTTCCAATTATTAAGGTAATGTTAACCAAGTCCACTAATAAATTCTAAATTAAAGTATCATGTCTTTAGATTTAGTGAAAGCAAACTAAGTAAAGATGCAAGTGTAATTGATTTCATGTGATGCACGTGTACTACTCCATCCCATGCTTGTCACCTTCAGTAATCATCTAAAAGCAACAACAAAGCAAGAGTTAATCTAAGAATCATCAAGTACATAATAGAACAATAAATAACAATTTATCAATCAATAAGAACAATATCATCATTATTCATGTGTTTAAGTTATATCATCATCTTTCTATTAATGCAATGCATCTCTACTTTACATGCTCATTTGGTCATCTCATTGCTCATACCAGTATAGCATGAGTGAACATCATCGATAGTGTTCACCCTTTCAATTGCCAGTCCTACAAGGAACATGGGATCTCTATACCCCCGTGTAGTTCTACTACCGTGGTAGATATCATATAACCATCGGAAGTGGTCTCCATCATTCAAAACATGATTGTATACATGATGCAAGAATGCAGTTTGTTCCATTATCCATTAACACGTTCCATTATCATCATTACCATATTATCATCAATATCATGTCATCATCTTTGTCATATCATCATCAATTTTTTCGGCATTTCAATAGGCATAAATAAAGCATAAATACATATCATGGCAATATAACTGTAAAGATAAATATCAAACAAACAGATGTCTATCGCTCTACAATGCAATTGCCTTCTAGCCACGAAAACTAGAACGATGCAAAGGCAACACCAAACTTGAAGCAATACACCCTGGACAAAACCAATATCTACCTCAAAAATATGCAACAACAATACATTCACATAACACAACTCAACATCGCTCCTATGCGCAAACCTGACACAATTAACCCCTCTTCATTGGACCAGCCACCACTGTCCCGGTGATCAAACATCTATAACTTTTACTCATTGAATCTAAATATAGTCAAATCTATATTTTATGAAATATATACAAAATTTTATACATTTTTCTAGTTATGCAAATGCTCTGATTAAGTCATCTAAATCCCCATTTTTAACCCCGAAGGTCAATCCTGAACATTATAGAACAACAGACTTAAAAATTTTATATGTATTTTTATATCACATGGAAAAATAGCAAACCATACCACTTATGGAAAATATAGAGAAGTACCTAACTAAACCTAGCTATGACCATAATTTAATTCGACCATATACTGCACGAATTAAAGCAATCTACACGACTACTGTTAGCGGTGACAGAATTTTGGACAACAGCTCTCTAGAAACCACAACTTTTAGACCGCTTAAGTAAATCTAGTGATATTGCACTCTATGGAAATCTTAGACAATAATATATAACTTTCCTAACATGGAAAAGTCATGAAATAGGACGTAAATACCTCAAAACTCCCTCGTAAGGTTCTACAGCACAACAAACCAAAGCAGGGCATCACCAACCGAAATAGGGCATCACCAAACTACCAATTCCTGCGGTCAATCTATTCTAACCTTCGATTAAACATCAATCTAATATCACGACAAGGATTTCCAGATCTACCCCTCGAAATCGAAAGACAATTGGGGTTGGATCACAAAAATGCTAGTTCTTCATTCTTCTTCTCATTCCTTCTTCCTTTGCTCCCTTCTCCTTCCCGGCCTTCTTCCTTGCTTCCATCTTTAGCCGGCAGTAGCAACAAGCAGCATGGCATGACACAGTAGGGGTGTGGCAGAAAGGCGACAAGGAGGCTGAAGAATCTAGACTAACCATTATGAGTTAATGAAGTATTTTGGTAATTAATGACAATCGTCATGTGAGCTAACATTTTTTTATTAGTTGGTGAAACAAGTTGAGTCCCATGATGATGAAGATTTTGCATAACAACATGAGTTGATTATCATCAGGTCAAGGTTCAGGATGAAGGATGCCATCATGTATTGATGAGCATCAAGACAAAATCCATAAGTAAAGAAAATCATCATGTGTTGATGATATTCAAGACAAGATACCAAAGTGAAGAAGATCATCATGTGTTGATGATATTCAAATCAAGAACTTGGAGTAAAGGAAATCATCATGTGTTGATGATTATCAAGTCAAGAACCTGGACTTGGAGTGGAGATGTTCATCATCAAGTGATTTCTCCAGGATAGATGCTCAAGATAAATGTATGACTAGCATAGGCTAAGGATGTATTCTAAGTCTTTTACCGATCTCGGTGTTTGGTTGGAAGACAATATTACTAGTATATGTTGCCGTACTATTAAGAGGCATCTTGACCAGTAGCTTAAGTGTGTCATGTGTTGATATCTCTTAGTGCTTGCTCTAGCTTTCTTTGGCATATTGCCGATATTTGCGAATGTGTTTTATAAATAGTTGGGGCTCATGCATAATCCTTGTACCATGTGACTTTAGTTTACGAATATGTTTTGTAAATAGTTTAAGTCCATGTTCCTAATTCCTATTAGCGTGATTCTAAATGTAGGCAAATGTGTATTGCAACTTATTGAGAATCATGCTTTCATCTCTTGTTTGCATCGTGCATAAATTAGCAAATGTGTTGTGCAAAATTGAGTTTAAGCGAAATACAAAGTTATTTTTTTGGCTGTCTAACCGCACCCATTTGGGTGGTTTGACCGGCCTACCTTCGATTTGACTCGGATTAGTCTTTGATGCAAGTGTCGGCGATCTTCTCGCCCTTGTTGATGGCTTTGACGGTGGATTGGTGTGATCTTTACCCTTGTTGATTACCCTTGTTGATTGGTCTAGCCGCCATGTGTTGGCCGGCACTACTACAAAACAGGCTATAGAAGATGCCTATCACAGACGGTTCTCTTGGAACCATCTGTGATAAAATAATCACAGACGGTTGTCTTGGAACTGTCTGTAATATGGACCTATCACAGGCGGTTCTGAAGAATAACCGTCTGTGATAAGCATCTCATCACATACGGTTCTTAATACGAACCGTCTGTGATAAGTATCACATCACAGACGGTTTGTTTTAAGAACCGTCTTTGATTTTACCATGGCAGTCAATCCTCTGCTGTGGTAGGATTTGGGCAGCCAATGTTTTGTCGCGGCACACAATCCTGTGCCGCAGCACACAATCCTTTGCCGTGGTAGCCAATCCTCTGCCGCGATAGACAGTTGATGGGCAGAGGATTGGCTAGCACGGCAGAGAATTGTGTGTCGCGGTAGAGAATTGTGAGCCATGGCCGAGGATTGTGTGCCATGCCCAAATCCTACCGCGGTAGAGGATTGGCCGCGCAAATCCTACCGCGGCAGAGTATTGGCCGCGCAAATCCTACCATGGCAGAGGATTGGCTTCCATGGTAAAATCTAAAATCTCATCACAGACGGTTTGTATTAAGAACCGTCTATGATATGATTCTTATCACAGACGGTTCATGATACGATCCGTTTGTGATATACATCACAGACGATTTTTGTATAAAACTGTCTATGATACTTTTCTTTTGTTGGGCGAGAAAACAAAAATTTGCACTTAATGGGCGAGCTGCTGAAAATCTCTTTATATTAACAGAGTCCTCCATCTCCTCCTCTACCATTTCTCCTCTGTCATCTCCGTCTCGCCCTGACCTTGCGCTCCGGCCTCCACCGAGCTCATCGCCCGCGGCCTCCTCCACCTCGCCCCAGCCTCGTCGTTGTCGGCCTCCCACGACCTCGTCGCCCCTGTCCTCCTCCACTCCATCGCCACATCCTCTCCTGAGCTCGTCGCCCGCGGTCTCCTCCACCTTGCCCCGGTCTCGTCGTCGCCGACCTCCCACGACCTCGTCGCCCCAGCCTCCCACGATCTCACTCTCTCTACTCCCCCCTTTTTGCTCTGTGATGTGGATTACTACTGTGATGTGTTAGTACTCTGTGAATGGATTGAGTTGATGCTACTGTGATGTAGGTGATCCTGTGTTGTTTTTAGTGTTCTGTGAATAGATTGAGTTGATGCTACTGTGATGCTGTGGCTATTGTGGGAAAGCTAACGAAAAGTTCAATCCAAAAATCCATATCAGATTCATTCGTGAGGCTCGGGAGGCTCCAGACGAAGTGAAAACCCGTTTTCCTTGTTTTGCAATAGACAAAGCTATCACAGACGGTTCGTGAATAGAACCATCTGTGATAGACTTTTTCACAGACGGTTCAAAAACCGTCTGTGATCACAGACACATAAAGTCAGACGGTTCATAAAACCATCTGTGATGACGATTTTGAACCGTCTGTGATGTTATTTTCTGTAGTAGTGCGGTTTGAATGGCCCCACGGTCAATCTGTCCAAGTTAGCTTTTTGCAGAGAGGGGTGTTTTTGCTATTAGCTTGGCTCCTCTATGGAGCGGTCTGACTGCCTCCCTGGTGGTCTGACCGGTCTTGGTCCGGTCTGACCGGCCCTTGTGAGGGAGGTCAGTACGACTGATTGTCTAACGACTAGTTCTTATATCCATTAGAGCTAAGACGATCTGACCGACCATTGATTGGCGGTCAAGACAGATTTCCCTATTTTTTGTAGCATCGTAATTTTCATAGTTTTTGAAAATTTTCAAAATAAATAAATAAAAATAACCATTTGCTTTTATTGCTGAAAGCTTAATTGGGAATTTCAGAAAGCAAAAATAGTATAATATGAATTAATCAAACTCCAATTAATTTAAACTTGGTTTAGTTTATTTTTCTGGTATTTAAAGTCAAAATTATTATTTTAAGTATTTTCTTGAATTTTCTGGAATTTAAAATGATCTTTCCTTTTTTCCCCGAAAAACAAAAAATATTTTATTTGCAAAATTTAAAGATAAATTAAAGTTGGAAATATTTTTATTAAGTTCCAAATAATTCAAGGAATTTTTGTGTATTTTTCTAGAAATTTTGGGCTTTATTTGCTATTTTCTAAAAAAAACTTTTGATTTGTTGTATTATCTGAAAACAAAAATATTTTAAAACTCTCTGCATTGTTCGCGGGCCAAATTAATCTGGCCCGTTACTGTGCGCCTCTTTCAGCCCAGCCACGCTGGTCCGCTCCCGCTCCCCTCTCCTCCGCACGTCCCGGGCCCGCTTGTCAGTTGCTCCACTTCCTCGCCGCCCGCAGCCGTCCGACCAAGATCCTCCGGTTTCGCTGCCGCTCCCACGCACGCACCCTACCCTCTATCTGCCCGGGGTCCCACCTGCTAGTCACCCGCTCGCGCGCCGCTTTTTTTCTGTCCTCCTATTTTTCTTCCCCGGCTCGCACGCACGCCCGCGCCCGCTCGTCTGCGTTGCCGCCGCCGCCTTTCCCGCTGAAGCCACCCCACTTCTCTGCCTCGAGCCCGCCGCCGCGTCCTGTCGCGTCGCCGCCTCCGCCCCGGTCCTCTGCCTCTCCTCCCCGTTTTCCCGCCGACGCCGACGCCGATGTCCTGTCGCTGCCCCGATTTCCCTCATCCCCGCCTGGTGCCCCCCTCCTCACTTTAAAGCCCGGTCAGCTCCATCTTCTCCTTCCTTTCTCCCATATCCCCCCTCTCACCAGAGCAAGCCCGAGCCGAAGCAACCACCGCAGCAAGCTCTCCATCTTGTTCTCCAATTCAAACGTGAGTTCCAACCGAAGCTCCTGGTGTTTTGTCCTCCGTCGGTACTACCGTTTCTCCTTCGCCGGTACTACCGTTATCTTTTCCCGGTACTACCGCTCTTCCTACGCCAGTACTACCATTTCCCTCCTCCGGTACTACCGCCCGTACCCCGCCAGTACTACCGCCCGCACCTCTCCCAGTACTTCCTCCCTCCTTCCCCTGGTACTACCGTGTTCCCCGGTACTACCGCTCTTCCTTCGTCGGTACTACCGTTTCCCTTCTCCGGTACTACCGCTCGTCTCCGCCGGTACCACCGCTCGTGCTTGCGTGGCAGTCCATGTAGCGGACGCGTGGCATTTCTGTTTTCCTTTTTAAAAACAAATTCGGTCGAAATCTTATTCCCTAGGGCCGACGTCATCCGATGCAATGAAATGAATTTCCTTTACAAAAATTAATCTAAAAATCAGGAAAAACCCATTTTTTTTATATCATTTTATGTGATTTCAAACTTCCAGAGGTCATAACTTCTTCATCCGAACTCTGTTTTGGGTGATCCAAATTTCTATATTCATATAAAAGTAGTATATTTCATTTGGTTATAGTTTTATAATTTTTGGATTTTATTTGGTATTGTTTTATTTATTTCGTTCTTTTCGCACGTATAGATTCCGGCGTTTCGGAAGAATTCTTCGACTTGGCAACTGACGCATCGCAACTCTTCAACGAAGGCAAGTCATAGATCTTTGACCATGTTGTACCCATTTTGCAAAAGCATATTATTTTATATCAACATGCATGGCTAGTTGTATAAAAATGGTTTCAGGAATAGTTAATTACCAAATTGCCTTTATGCCTTCTTGATAAATTGAGAATGGCATGTACCCTTGAATGACATAAATCCTTGGACACTGTAGGATGGTTAATTATTAGTTGGATATTTGTATTACCAACGTGGGCACGTATTATGCTTAGTCATACTTTAGTTACCAGATGGGATTCACGATCACATACTCAAAGAATGATTGAACTTGACTAAAGGAACTATGTAATTGTGGTATGGCCACTGTTGTTAAAAGAATGATTGAACTTGACTAAAGGAACTATAGAATTGTGGTATGGCCACTGTTGTTAAAAGATGTTGTACCATGGCAAGGGTTGCTATTTGTTAAAATAATTTATACTTGGGCGAGTGATTGTGCAGTAAAGAGGGTGCGGGAAGCACATTGGGATCTGGTAGCCTCGCCTGAGTAACCACCTAAGGACTTAACTTTGTACTCCATTGATCTGGGCCACACTGTGCAACCACAAGTCCATTATGTGGTGGACCTGGCCAACTAATTAGCAAAATTTTGAGTTGGTTATATTTTGGTTGATGAGCGGCGCAAGAGGGGGCCGGGAAGGCGAATCCTTAGCGAGCAGAACCGAGTCCAAATGAAACTTTGTAAAGGCCCTATTATGTGCTCTAAACTGCTTACCTAAGGTAGTGAGCGGTGGTATCGATGGATGCCAAATAAACTATAGAAGTCGTGTCTTGTGGGGAAAGCTGTACAACCTCTACAGGGTGTCAAAAACCATTTGAATAGCCGTGTCCCCGGTTATGGATATGCCCGGAGATTTCACGCAAAGGGTAGAGTTTTCATAAAAATGTTGGAATGGATCGATTGAATGGTTTGGTTGGAATGGTTGTGCAGTGAACGGGAAGTTCACTATTTGTTTCAAAAAAACTTGATTACTTATGTATTAATCTTTCAAATAATGCTTTGCAATATATTTACTGTCAATATTGCTTTCTGCAAAATAACTATAAAGATATCCTTGTTCAAGCCTTGCATAAATACTATTTGCATACATTTCCCTACGACTTGCTGAGTACTTTATGTACTCACGGCTATACGTCACTTGTTGATCAGTCCCCGCAGAAGAACCAGGGAACACTGAGTTCTACGAGGAGGAATTTTTTGAAGACTACGCGAACTAGGATGCGTCCTCCACTCGATTGCCTGTGGGCATGTCGATTGGCCTCCACGAGATGTTTTGGATTTTCGCGGCAAGTTACTCTTTTTGCTGTCAAGCCCTGCGTGGCGAACTTTGTAAGACTTAATCATATGGTCCTTTTGCTGCTAATTAATATTACTCTGTCTGCATTATTAGCTTCGTTGTTGTATAGATATGATAACATCATTGGTGCAACTGTGCGAGCTAGCTACTAATCATGGGACTAGTTCGGAACGCACAGAGGGTCTCGGGGTTGCATACCTCAGGGCACCCACATTTTTCTGCAGATTCTTCTCCAACGGCTAGTTTTCTTTTGTAGGTATATAAATACCCCTTGTGGCCAGTTGTGGGAGAATCCTGGTGCCATTTTCGTTCTCCTTGAGCAAAGAGAAAGATCTCTCCTCTCTTTTGTGCATGTGTTGCACTTAGTGAGTTTAGAGAGTAAAATTCTAGTGCATGTGTTGTATTAGGTATTGCATTTAGTAACCATCGAGCTTAGACACTTGATCCGTTCAAGTGAGCGTCTCCTATTTGTTACTCTTGGTGTTTGCCGACACCTAGATGACTTGGAGGAGTTGCGCTGATGATATTCTCAAAGAAGGTTGTGAGAAGACCTGAGCGGTTGTGAGTGGCTTGGTGCTCGCTATCTCCGGAGTGGAGAAAAAGCAATCCTGAGTGGATTCGAGGTGTAGACTTAATTTGTGGAGCCGATCCAATTTGTTTGGACTTATCTCAATGTGGACTAGGGAAAACCGACAAGTTTGCAATCACCACGAGAAAAAGTTCAAGTGTTCTTGTGATTTGCTTTCTTGAGCTTTACTTTCTTATAATTTACATTTATAGAATTAAATTGCTTACTTGTCTCCTTAGAATTATAATTCTTGTCTTAATCTTAGTTTGTTGGTGCACTTAGTCAAGACTACTAGATTTCGGTTTAAAATTATTCAAAACCGAATTGATTTACAATTCCACATAGAATTCGGTTTTAGCAAAAAAAAAACTTTTAAACCTGCCTATTCACCTCCTCTAGTCAGCCTCCTCGACCTTACAGAGGTGGCTTGGCAATAGCTGGCGCTAGGGTGCCAGTGGATGGAGATGGTGGTGTTGCAGTAGGGGGCAACGGCGCTGGCGTGTCTAGGGTAGCGGCGTGCTAGGGCATGCGGCTATGGCGACAGCAAGGGCAGGGGTGGCTAGGGCTTGGCTTTGGCCCCCCTCCCTTCCTTTTATTGCGCAGCCCCCCTCCTCTACTGAGTACAAGGTGGACTCGGTTTGGGCTTGAGCTGGCAACCCAATTCCCTCCTTTCCCTATCTCCTCTAATTTATTTTCTAATACCTTTGCTATTTAGTTTTATTAAACGTGTGTATTACATCTAACTTGTGCGGACATCTTTACGTGTAACCGTGTAGGTTGAACTGTTACTGAACAAGTATTGACGTACTATGCATTATGACTGCATTGTTTGATCTTCCCTATGGTTAAGTACCGACTAGAGTATTGGGCCGAGCTTTAGGCCATGTGGCCTAAAAAAGTTGAGTGGCGTCGACTCCTAGATATTATCGATATCGGGAATCGAGAAATGTCGCGCCCTTCACCATTTCACAATTAATCCATGCACCCAATGAACACACCTTTAAGGCACGTCATCACCTAACAGCAGCTTATATAATTACCCTGCATGCTTGGTTACATGCATCGCATGGATCCACACTACATGGTACAGCACAATTCACAATCACTTCCATCACACCTAAAAGTAGAACAAAAGATAGCCATTCACTTCGATGCATGCAAGATTGCAAGATTGCAAGCTAACAACAGTGCAACATCACTAGGCCTCCAATGGCTGCACCTTGACCTGATCGAGCACAGGGCCGCACAGAGAGATGCCGTCGCTCGCGCTGGTGTGGTAGTACGAGCTGTAGAAGGTGACCCTGGTCCGGTACCCGCTCGCCACGAACCTCAGGCTGGCCTGCTTGGACCCGCCGCCGCCGCTCGACTCGAAGGGAACCACCGCTGTCGCGTTGCCGTCGAGGGCGTGGACGAGCATGGCGTCGTGGCAGCCGTCCCTGGCGTCGCCGATGGTGAATGAGAGGTTGTAGGTGTGGCTGGGGGCGGTGCGGATGACCTGCGCGATCGCGCCCTTGCGGCCGGCGACCAGCTCCACGGCGCGGCCGTGGGGGCACGAAGTGGGAACGCGTCGATGAGACGGACAGACGGAGGGACTCGATGATCCACCACAGTAGCGGCGGCGTTGCATCCTTACATCTTTGGTGTTAAGTTGAATCACCGTCAATTCACCCAAAAGCAGGCGATGAGGAAAGGCGTACAATTCACTTATCTTCAACTCTCACCTCACGTGTAGGCTCCTTTAGACCTAAGACGTGGAATAGAAGTGGGTTGTAATTATTATTTTTAATTGCACCAACCGGGTCTTGAACTCAAGACCTCTTGGCTCTGATACCATGTTAAGTTGAATGCACCAACCAATTCACCCAAAAGCTTAAGCTGATGAGGAAAGGCGTACAATTCACTTATACTTCAACACTGGCGGGAGGAGCACGCCGGCGGTCGAGTTCTTGATCGCTGGCGGGCCGGCTTCAAAGTCGCCGTTCCGGATTAGGTTGTCTGCGTCAATGGCAACGCAAGCAGAGGAGTTCAGTTTCGTTCATGGCGCGGCTAGTTCGCATGGTTGGGTTCTTGGGTTAGTTACCTATGGATGGCAATGGCGAGGGGAGCTCTTTGATGGCGACGGCGGCGAGGAGGGGGCCACAGGCGGGGTCGTCCTGGGCGGCGGGTTGCTGAACACGATCTGGGCGTCGCGCTCGGCGGCACGGAACCCCCAGGCCCGGCGTCGGCGCCGTACAGCGTGCGCACGGGCACGTCGGCCGGCGGGGAGACCGACGGCGACACGGCCCAGGCGGAGCGCGTGCACTCCCGGCGGCACCGGGAAGTACATGCCGCCCGGCTGCGGCCCACCGGAGACGTACTCGACATGGCCCCGTAGCGCCCACCCCGGCAGCGAGTCCCGGCCCACGATCACCGTGCAGTTCAGCTTCCGGGGGCTCATGGCGAAGTTGCCATTGATGAGCACACCTGCTCCAATAAACAGAGACATCAAGTTACAAACCATTTCCGCAAACGCGCCATTGATTCTTGCAAAAAACGAAGACCAGAATGAAGAGCAATGTTTACTAGTACCATTACCGTCAGGGATTTGAGCGTGAGCTCGAGGAGCCGGAGCTGGGGGAACGGCGGCGACGACAGTGGCGGACGAGGAGAGGGTTAGGAGCAGAAGCAGACACACTCCATACACGAGCTCCATTATAGCTTTCTTGCTCCGCAGTTGGGTGACTTGGAGATCAAGAGGTGGCCTATATATACACACACATGAACTCGGCACTAGGCACTGCATTTACAGATGACAGATGAGACGCCAAAGCGTACACATGTACTCAAGTCCGGCTAAAGCCGCTTTTGAGCAAGTAACTTGCTCAAACTAATCAGTAACAATCCAGCTTATGTCAGATTAAAGTAAGATAAGAGTACGAAATGTAGCAATAGAAATAGCACTGCCTCCGTTCTATTTTACCGTAGTAAGATACCACAGTACGGAAATACTTTTGATGACAAATGTACCAATATCATTTCCACGTTATAAATATTGCTTTTGCGCATCTTCAAGATGAGATCCTGTCCGAGAGCCAAGAGAGTAGGGAAGCGGATCCTCTGTATTAGCATGGCCTAATGTAGAGGAGCACAATAATATGTGTTAGGTTATTCTCTTCACTGTCCGATCCAAAACAAACGTCCGAGATCAAACGCTACAACAGCCCCCACAAAAAAGCAAATAGCTACAGTGGATATATCACTCTTTCTGTAGTCTTTGTCACCGTGCTACTGCCAGATACTATTCATGTAGTCTGGAATCACTGTGATTCTTGGTAGTACATGAGAGGATCCGGATGTAGAGAGTAGCGGTATGCAATTTTAAACGCGCGCAGCGTTCGCGCGTTTGGCGGAAATCGACCGGATCGGCTGCGTGCAGCAGGTAAAAGGTCCGAGCATCGATTGAAAGGTTTCGTTGACAAAAACGGATCACCCAGCCTGGAAATACGGGAGGAACATGGAAACGCTTCATGGGAAGTGGGAAGTACACCATCTTTTAGGTGCATTTGCGTAGCGTACTGACACCCCGCCGGGCAAGCGACCGGCGATGCATGGGCTCACGGTGCGAGGGTGCGAGTGCTGGCATCGTGCGATCTCACTGTGAGTGATCGCCCAGCATCTTTCAAGTGTTTGATTACTTGCTTACTCCTTCCTTTCCTGACCCTCTGACATGTTGCATGTATAGTGGATGGCACAGCGGCGCTTACCGTAAGTGATCAATCTAAGCACGTAGTTTTGTTTGCGTGGACCGTCTACATTACGATTAACTTATCGCGATCTAAGAACGTAGTTTTGTTTGCGTGGACCGTCTATGTTACGATTAACTTATCGTTTTTTCTTTCTCTCAAATTGGTCAAAATTTGGACCGTTGGATCTTGCTATCCCGCTATAACACCTCTCCCCTCCTCTCACCCCAACAAAACCATGGCCGCTGCCACCGCACTCACTGCCAACGCCAATGATAGAGGGGCTACCGCGTCTGCGACCAGAATCAACTCAAAATGAGTAAATCTATGGAGAGAGAGAAGAAGGGGGCATTTGTTGTCGCTAGAGATGGAACGGTGGAGGCGAGCGCGTGAGTTGCCTGCTTCACTGGATACAGGTCTAGTCCAGAGTAACTAGGTACTGATGTTGTCTGCGCACAGATTTCGGGCTTGTTTGGTTGGTACAGGGCTCTATGCTGTGCAAAAAGTTGTGTCCGGAGATAGCCTAAAAATCATATGATTTTTGGCTGATCAGACAAAAATGAAGATGTGGTGTTTGGTTGGAGACCTAGGCTTGAGCAAAGTGTAAAAATTAAAAAAAAACTACATTTTAAGGAGAAAACTTAAAAGGCATAGAATACGCTCTTATAAGCACCCCTTAAAACCAATCACATCCCCAAACCTTCCTTCCTCATCCACCTACGTGGGTATTGTGGTTAGGGCTAGAAACGAGCCGAGCCGAGCCGGCTCGAGCCAAGCTCGCCCAGGCTCGGTCTGAGCTTTGGCTCGGCTCGGGTCGAAAAAAAGCTCGAGCTGGCTCGAAAAGCTCGTTCCAGCCAGGGCTCGCCAAACCCAAAAACAAAGACAGAAAAATATAATTATCATCAATTCAAAATCCAATCATCATAAACAAAGAGAGAAATATAACAATCTATAATCCATACAAGCATTCATCATAGATTTATAGGGACTCCCCAAGCCCAGAAACAAAGGCATAATGTGATTATATGGGGTTGCACCTAGCTCGTTTGGCTCGTGAGTCGGCTCGAGCTCAGCTCGAATCTTCACCGAGCTGAAAGTCTAGCTCGGCTTGGCTCGAAAATTCACGAGCTCGAGCCGAGCCGCTCGGCTCGTAACGAGCTCGAGCAGGCTCGCGAGCCTCGAGCTTTTTTTCGTAGCTCGTAGTGGCAGCGGCGATGGAATCCGTAGCTCGCAGTGGCAGCGGTGGGATATGGAGCTCACGGGTGTGGTGGCGGCAGCGGTGGGATTTGGAGCTCGCGGCGGCGGTGAAACACCGACGTGGTGAGGTCGTGATGGAGCTTCATCGGTGTGGTAGCCGTCACGATGGACGCTTGCACTCGCCGCCTGATATGCAGGGGTTCGATTTTGCACGTCTAGACCGACGAAGGTTGCTTTGACCAGGATTCTACCCAGGGTGGCAACCAAACACACCCCTGGAAGCATCCTGGGCAGGCACCCGTGGGCCAGGACACGAACCAAGGAAGTCCTTGCCGGAGCAACCCACCATCAAGTGCACGAATCTCAGCGCGGTCCAACGGTGTGAAATTCAACTGATTATTACAAAATATATTAGCCAACTGGAGTATAGTAGTTCCGTCATTTCTGATCTAGTTTGACGTTCGACGACGCATATGCTACTGTGGCACCTCGAATTTCTCTACTCCGTCGTATGTTCTCCCGCTCGCTCAAGAAAATGGAGAAGACGTGGCAGCTGAAACCACATCGCCGGCGCCCGACGGTCGGATCGAGTTTATTCCAAAGCAATCGTTTCGCCTCATTTCACTCGGTACTTTCGCGCCAGAACGCTCCCGGGGAAGAAGCCGCGGGACCAGGCGTCAACATGTACTCAAGATTAGTATACAAGTAAAAGCACAGACCTGCCAGTCACAACAAAGGAGATCAACAAATTCTGCCGTGGCAAGTGTAAAATTACAATGATGTATAATATTTGAGCTTCCCGGCAAAGATACAAAACCTGGTGGTATATACAGAGCGATCGGCTGAAATGACACTATTGCACGACGAAATAACAAAACTAGTTCTTCGCAAGTGAATTAGCAAAAATAATACCACGGACACACTGGCAGACGACACGTGCCCCCACCGCCCAGATCCACACGTGGCAAGCTCCTGTTCACCTGGTTCACCCTGCTGCGGCCCCTTCGCGCGGCAGGTGCATGTCCGTCCAAGTTTTAGTTTTGCTAAGGCATAGCTGAGGTGAGTTAGCATGGGCGGGGTCATGAATGAAAAATCCCCCCGATGCAGCTGTATGTAAGAAAATACAATTCTAAAAGTCTTTTGGTTGTTAGTATTGGATCGAAACGGCGATTAGAGGGGGTTGTTATAGAAGCACTATCTCTTTTTCACCTTAATCGGATTCAACTCAACTTTCACTCCAATAGCTATGAGAGCTATGAAGATCAATGTATGAATGTAGCGGAAGACAAGTATGAATCCAATCAAAACACCGAAGCAAAACAACCAAAATCACCAAAAATTCAAATCAACAAGAGTTGGACAGTTAGACCTCTCAACATGGACAGTCTGACATTTGACCTAGTGGTTTGACCTCTCACCAGGGGTGGTCTGACCTCCAGCTCGATGAACAGTAAAATCAGTCCGAACTCGAGATCACAAATAGGCTCAACTTTTGATTCGGTGATCCAAATCCCCTCAAATTTCAACCATAGATCATCAGGAAGGTCAGGAACCTATTACAATCGACGATCGGGAAGATCAAAGCCAAGGTTTCATGAATTCTATAGATGAGGGAAGGAGGGCACAAGAACCGAAGAAAAGAAAACTTTGATTTCAAAACTTGCTCGTGGGTAGAAGATGATCCTAGATGCATTCCCACATGTTACAGCAAGCTGGATCACAGCAAGAAACCAAAGGAAAACCAAAGAATTACAAAAAACCCAAAAGTCACCAAAGAGAGAGTAAGAACAAGAAGAGACCCAACTTGAAGAATCTTGCTTGGATCGATTCGAGATTGAGATTGGTGTACAACCACTCCACCATGGAGAATAAAAACTCAACACTTGAGCAAACTCAATACTTGAGCACACAATTAATCCATCTCTCACAAACGCTAGCCTCAATTAGTCCAAATCATCAAAACATAAATTAAGGTTTTCCTATATGGAAGGACTCGGGGACTCCACACTTGGACATCCCCTTATATTGTAATACCCCGGCCTGCTCGTAGCGTGGCCCATGTGGCCCATGAGGAGTTGTGTGGTGGGATTAGTCCCACATTGCTTGTCTCAAGTGAGTTGTAGTGGTATATAATGCTTGTTGGATCCAAACGTAGCACCTCCGGGTTAGCCCTTTTACACGAAGCGAGGACGAAAGTGTAAGTGGGGTGCTATATGTGGGCGGGTCCGCCCCACGGTGGTGGGCATTGAGCGATTTTGGGTCGTGGTGTTACAGATGGTATCGAGCATCAACCTTGTTGACGGGCGCGTGCGGGAGCGAAGCGCGGGCATATGGCGCATGGCGCATGTGGGCGGAGTGGACACATGGCATGGCATATGTGCGGCCTTTGGGCCGACGGGCGTGTCTACCGAGGTGGTTACAGGTATTTGCAGCGTATGCGGTATCTTTGCCGGCGTCGGCCCTTAAGGGGTGAGTGTAATACCGGCTTTGCTCGTAGCGTGGCCCATGTGGCCCATGAGGAGTTGTGTGGTGGGATTAGTCCCACATTGCTTGTCTCAAGTGAGTTGTAGTGGTATATAATGCCTGTTGGATCCAAACGTAGCACCTCCGGGTTAGCCCTTTTACACGAAGCGAGGACGAAAGTGTAAGTGGGGTGCTATATGTGGGCGGGTCCCCCCCACGGTGGGCTGGGCATTGAGCCGATTTTGGGTCAGGGTGTTACATATATAGTGGAGGCTAGGCTATGAGAGCAAACCCTAATTGGCACCCATTAAGCCCACATACAAATGGGTCTACACTCACGCACGCTTCTCAAAACGGATGACGAACCGAGCTTCCTAAATCCATTTCTTCGTGATATTTAACCTCATTTGACCTAAACCACTTCTTCTTGCACCATCTTACGCTGCGGTTTAGGCAAAGGTCATCAAGGTGCTATTTTGGTGAAATTACCAAAATACACCTTTTCGATCCTTCTCCGAAGACCGAGTCCAATCTTCATGGAGCAATCCCATGCCTCGCCACGTGTAGGTTGATCAATGGCTCTCTTCATGTCGGCAAGTCTCTCCCATCCGGCTCCCACCGAAAACACCATAGCACATGTACCGATCCCTGCGCCGCTTGATGCAACCTGTCGCACCGAACTTCCCGTTCAGTCGTCCTTGTCCATTTTGCATCATGCTTGAGTCCACTGACTTCAACTAGCATCCACGATCATTCTGGACCTTAGCTCTCCAAGCCTAGTCCCGATTATCCTCGCCGTTGACCGTCGTTGACCTTTAAGCCACCTGCACAACAATAAACCAAGAAATCGATTCCGGGAACAAGTTCTTCGCAACTTGACCTACGTTAGTCAAAACATGCATCATGCAACACATATGCATTAAAACCCATGAAATTGACCTAACTACAAACATCGCCACCAAGCTGACTAGTGAACAGGGCAAAACCGGTCAGACAGCCACCCATGGCCGGTCTAACTGCGCCTTGGCCTGTCTGACCGCCTAGTAAGGGGATTTAGACAAAATTCTTCCGTGGAAATCTGAAACATCTTTGAAAATTTAAAACGAATAGAACTTTTGGCTCAAAACTCCAAAAAATATGAGACCAAGTATAGAAGGATCGCCTCTCTTTACTACACCCTCTATTTTTGGCCAGGCTCCAAAATCAAAAATCACATGGCCAGTATGACCATGACAAATGTCGGTGCGACTGCCGCTCTGGCCGGTCTGACCGCCTACTACCTGACAGAACCTGAATTTTGTCGAAAATGAGTGTTTCGATAAACCCTCAACACCATTGCCAATTGTATATCATCCTAAGATCATGAGCATATCCCCATGATATCCCCAATCTCTCCTTGATGAACACATTGGCTATTTCCAAAAAATAAAAGTTTGAGGTTTGAAAATAAATAAAAAACCCCAACATTTTTATGCAAAGGCACAACTTGGTCCAAAAGCAAGAGAACACAATGGAAATGATCAAATTGACTTCAGATTAGTATAGGCAAGTGAGGTAAGGAAAAAGAAAGTAAGAAAGCTTCAATTTTCAGAGAAGAGTAAAAAATCTCACTTAAGGTCCATATGAAAGAGTAATTGTTCAATTTGACCTTTGACCATTGTGAGGTTCCAAGAATTACAATTCATGTTCAGAAATAGCAATAAGATAATAAGAATGCAAATTAGATGCTCCCCTCACTATCATCATCATTTTTTTAAAAAATATTTTATCCCTTTATCTCAAAATAGCTCATCTCTTTAACATTTTTGTTATATCTTCTCGCCCTTTGACAATGTAGTCATTAAAGAATCACGTCTTCCTCTCATCTAGAGATGAAAAATGAAGAAATAAGGAAAAAGTATAAGAAAGAGCATGCATGAAATGCATTGGAGTGGCTTCTTTTTTGTATTTTTAATTTTTAGTACAAGAAGCTTTAGGGATTATCCAAAAGAACCACCTAGAATTTCTACTATTACTCAATACACATCAAGCATGAAAGTGCTAGCAAGATCATGTTAAGATATATGTATCAAAGCTAAGCTAGATAGCTCAAGATAAAGCGATGAATTTTAACAATTTAAGCAAAGCTTCAAAATCAGCAAGTTCATCAAAATAGATCCTAAAGTGATAATGGCCATGTCAGAATGTCAATGTGAGGTCAGGAAGCTAACAAAGACCATTCTATAAAAGGTCCTAAAGTGAATCATTTTGCTCAAGATACCTCAATCACCCAATTTTTAATAATAATTTTCATTTGCAATGAATGTTGACATTGATTAAATATTTATCTTAGTGAAGAAGATCTTGGACTAGGAGCCATCCACAAACTCTTCTTAAGCTTCAACCGGCGCGACAAATCTTGAGGTTCATGTCAATTTTGACAAGCGGTCCTCATGAGATCCTCTGGATCATCAAACTATCTCCAAGTTCATATCTTTGACATGCAGTCTCGTGAGAATAGTTTGGCACAATTTAACCACATTACAACCATAAAACTTGATTGATTTTTTATTTGGCACAAGAGGAATTTTAGATTCACAATGGCACAAGAAGCTTAAGGAATGTTCAATCCTAGATTCGAGAGCTAACAAAGCAATTTTTACATGGCTAGTGTCATAAAAAGATCACTAATTATGCAACTAGCTTAAAGATCCATAAATTACAATTTTTAGTTGAAGTTGTCTTAAAGTTCTAGCTCATTAAGTAAAGACTAAGCTATACATGTGAATGCATGATAATTCTAGTAAGTCAATGAACTAGATATGGAATTGAGTAAGAATTGAAATACTAAACCTCAAAGGGTAATAAGTAAAGCTTCATCAATTTAAAACACAAGCAGTAAAGCTTATATTACAATGCATCTTTTTGTGATTTTCATATGAATACAATATAATACAATGAGATGCTAGAAAAACTCAAAAGCCTAAAAAGATGAGAGACCATGTGAGAGGTGTCCCCATGCGAGTGATGAGTATTTGACACTTTTGTTGAAAAGTTTGTGATTTGATTCACTGCCGTTGTGCTGCTGTTGTTCTGATTCTGTACTATGCGGAACTTTCGCCATGGGAATGCGAAAGTACCGATCATCGAACTTCCATACAGGAAAGCGGAACTTAGATTGACTGGCGATGTGTTTTGATTTGGTAATGTTGAGCTTCCATACAGGAATGCGGAAGTACCGATCTTCGGAACTTCCGCCTTGGAGAAACCGGAACTTCCGTTTGTCGCAGAGCGAAGCGATGGCGTATAGTTTTTGATTTTGAGTTGTGTGGTTCATGAATGGTTTTGAGTCTAATGCAAATTTTGATTCTAGTATCTAGAGCAATGCTATGTTATGTGTTTCTTGTCTGTGCTGGTTGCAGGACGTCAAGGCAGAGTCGTGGCGAGACACGTGGAGACCGGACTAGACGCAGGTGGCGTTGAGGTCAGAACGGTCAAGGTGTGTCGAAGACGGCGTGCACTCGAGGTGGTTGCGAGTCGTGGACAACAAGGAATGCGGGACCTTCCAGAAGGTGCACGAGGGGCGATAGGGTAATTTCGCAAGGCGTCACAAGTGGAAGCGGGATCCGTTCGGGTTTAGCCGGCGTAACTGGTTGGAGACCCGTTAGCCAAGGGCTATAAATAGAGGTGAAGGCCTGGTTGAAAAGTGACCCTTTTGAGAGATTATTAGGGTTTGCTAGAGTCAAAAGTGGTTTTGAGAGTTTGTTTTGGCTTTAGGCTTTAGTTGTTGGGAGAGAACAGAGATATCTTCTGTGTGACTTCCTCTCTTATTTTTGTCTTTGTGTGTTCTTGAGATGGAGAGGGAGAGGATGGATTGAGTCTCTTGTGATCATTTCTCTGTAATTGCCTCTCTGTAATCCATTGGTTCAAGGAATGAAAAATCTCATGTTTACTTTTCTGTTCATGCATCTGTTCTTATTCTCTCGTAAGGCTTGATTTTTGAGATTTTGTTTTTTGGCTTGATTCTTGTTGGGAAGTGCCAAAATGAGTTGCTCTTTGTTGGGATGATGCCACAAGATCATTTGTTCGACTTTTCCCAAGAGCAAATCAACTGTAATCTCAGTTCTTGATTTTTGGTTTTCTCTGTTCTTCCTTCCCGTGCCTAGGTTTTGGATGAAAATCTTGTTTCCCTTCTTGAGATGGCATGAAACTTGGCATGTTAAATCTGTAGGCTATTAAGTAGCTACCCTCAAAGTTTCATCACTCAAGAATCCAAGAATCATGCGAATTTCAGTTTTTTGCTCTTTTTGCCAAATATTCAAGAAATCCGATTTTGCTTTGATTAATGGATCTTTGTCTGCGATTTCTTCTCAATGAGGTCAAGATGTTGTTTAGGATGATGTCCTGTGAGAATTGACCCAAGAAGAGCAGCAATTTGTGAGCATTTTGGATTTTTGAAAATTTCCAGTACGTTCTGTTCTTCTGTCTGGGACAATCAGAACTTCCGCATTTTACACGGCGGAACTACCGCGTGCGGAACTTCCGCACTGGAAGACCGGAACTTCCGATTGTTGACAGAGCAGCCCAGAAATTTGGGAACTTCCGCGTGGGTGATCGGAACTACCGCAGTGCGGAACTACCGCAGGGATAATCGAAACTTCAGATTTCTGACAGAACCGCCCAGATTTTGTTTCTCTTTTCTGATTTTGGCTCGTTTCTTTTCTCTTGATTATCAGAGGGTATTATTTGTCAGTATGGATACTTAGAAGGGGAAGATCTTAATTTTAAAAGGCACCATTCACCCCCTTGTGTTGCCATTTCGGTCCTTCAAAAGATCAAAATGATCAAAAAGAGCAACAAGTTCAGAAGAAGATCAGATGAACAAGGGAATCACACAAGAGAAACAACTCCCCCTCAAACCAACCCATAGGGGTAAATTAGCCCTAACTCACTCCTCAAGGTGGCAAACCTAGTTGAGTCTAAAGGCTTGGTAAGGGTATCAACTAACCGAGCCTTGGACTCCATAAATTCGAGCACAATATCATCCTTCTCTACATGGTCTCTAAGGAAGTGATAACGAATGTCAATATACTTGGTTCTAGAATGTTGCATAGGGTTTTTAGCAATATTAATGGCAGAAGTGTTATCACAAAGAAGAAGAACACCATCAAAAGCTAGCCCATAGTCCTTAAGGGTGGACACCATCCATAGAATCTGACTACAGCAACTAGCTTCTATAGTGGATTATGTAACGGATGACTGCTTCCTAAAAGACCAAGAGACGAGAGAAGTGCATAAGAAGTGAGAAGTACCTGAGGTACTCTTCCTATCTAACCGACAAACAGCAAAATCAGGATCAGAAAACCTCCAAATAGACAAGAAAGATGAGCAGGAATACAAAATGCCACACTGGAGGGTAGAGTGAAGGTACCTGAAGATGCACTTGACGGCTTGGCGATGGAAAGTCCTCGGAGATATCTGAAATCTCGCACAGAGGTAGACAGCGAAGTGGATGTTTGGTCTTGAGGCCATCAGGTAAAGGAGGGAGCCAATCATGCTGCGGGACTCGCGTTGATCCACGGCTTCTCCTTCCTCATCAGGATCCAAGGCAGTCGAAGTCGCCATGGGAGTGGTGATCAGGTTGCAGTCACTCATCTCAAAAAGCTTGAGAAGATCCTTGGTGTACTTCGTCTGATGGATGAAGATCTCTTCCTTGTATTGCTTGATTTGAAGCTCAAGAAAGTAGTTCAGTTCTCCCATCATACTCATCTCAAATTCCTGGACATAGTCTCAGGAAAACTAGAAACAAGAGTATGAGAAGAACCACTGAAGATAATATCATCTACATAAATATGAACAAGCAAGAAGTCATTACCATGCCTAAGAATGAACAAGGTCTTTTCTACTTTACCCATCTCGAAGTTATTCTTAAGTAAGAAGGTCTTAAGTCTATCATACCAGGCTCTAGGGGCTTGCTTACGACTATATAAAGCTTTGGATAACTTGAAGACATGATGTGGATGCTTGGGATCCTCAAAGCCGGGGGTTCCCTAACATACACATCCTCTTCTATCTAACCATTCAGAAATGCACTCTTGACATCCATCTGATACAGTCTAAAGCCCTTAGATACAACAAATACAAACAGAATGTGAATGCCTTCTAATCTAGCAATGGGATCAAACTTATCTTCAAAGTCTAACCCCTCAACTTGGCTAAAACCCTGAGCTACCAATATAGCCATGTTTCTAACCACAGAACCACCCACACTTTATTTGTTTTTGAACACCCAACGGGTTCCTATCACATTATGACCACTAGGAGGCTCTACTAGGATCCAGATCTTATTTCTCTCGAAGTTCACTAACTCCTCATGCATAGCATTGACCCAACTGGAATAAGATAAAGCATGTGATATATCGTGGGGTTTGAAAGAAGCAATAAATGTAGAATAGGAGTAGAGACTTGGATCATGATACATGGAGTGAGTGACTCCCTCATGGAGATGACTAATCATCTGATCCGGAGGATGACGCCTCTGAATGTGAAGTAGAGTGCCCGGGGGAGATAGCACCTCTTCGACCTCCACTGGTACTGCTGATGATAAAGACGTAGCAGAAGCCTCAACTAAAGGTGAAGTAGTGAAAGCAGGTTCTTCAATTTGATCAGGAGCAGGCAGGAGACAATCACCAGCTTCATCTCCATCACTACTACACAAAAGTACATTACAGACGGTTCGGAACCGTCGTCATAGACGGTTTCTGAACCATCTGAATTTTTATGTCTGTGATAACAGTTGGTTATCTCAGATAGTTTTTGAACCGCCTGTGATAAGGCTCAACACATACGGTTTTTAGTTAAAACCGTCTATGTGAAGGGCCACTATCACATACGGTTTCAACCAAGAACCGTCTGTGAAGGGCCACTATCGCAGACGGTTTGTAAATAAAACCATCTGTGATATACTACGTATGACAGATGGTTCTTGGTTGAAACCGTCTGTGATAGTGGCCCTTCATAGATGTTGTTTGTTGAAACTGTCTGTGATAGTACCGTTCCCAGACAGTTCCAACCAAATACTGTCTGTGATAGTACTTTATACCTAATTAATTTTTAGCCTCAGGAATTGCTAGCCATGCCCTCTGAAAACTAGCAAGTAGAAAAAAGATACATCACAGATGAATCAATTGTTGACAACTCAAAGTGATCATTTAAAACTCAAAATCAATTACAAAAGATTATGTTCAAGTATTGTCGCTATAATTACAATTCAATTACAACTACTCAAAGTGATAACTTACAATTGAATCAATAGTTTCAAGGTCGTTCAGCGGTGTCGACGGAGTGAAACTCTCCGTCGGCGTTAATGATCTCGATCTTGATGAAGGCGCAGAGCGCCCCTCGAACCTCCGAGACCTCTTTCATAATGAGTGCATCTAAATCTATGTTCAAGCCCTGTCGCTTGTAGGAGTAAAGTAGTAAGCATATATATATATTTAAATTTATAATTAGAAAATAATTATCGCGAGATTGACAAACCTCGGGATCCTTTATCTTAGCACTTATCATTTGCTGCATATGATGGCAAACGTAGAATGCACATAGGTGAACTTGTTTTTGCTGGTGGCACTGCAAAAATAGAATTACATATATAGGTGCAGTCAGTTCGAGACACATTATTACGAAGTATCATATAGGATTATTGTGTTGTAGCATGTACCGGAAATCGCATCCCGTGTTGTAGTCTGGTGCTCGATCCGTTGTATGGCCCTCCCTCGGCAACATAGGTGATGAATAACCTGCATGACTCCAAAAAGTTATCCTCGGCCATTTGAAAAGAAGGAAGACTACAATAGAGTTATGTAGGGAGGAAATGAGTATACCTATCGAGTATTCCTTTCACAAGGGTGAAGTCGTGGTTTTTGTTGAGTAGGGAATCAAGATATATTACCTTGTTCCTATTTGGTAAAATGACTAAAAGGATCCAGTGGAACCTACTCATGTATGTTGCTATAGTCATAAACCTTAGTTCGTGCTGCGTATAAAGTACAAATGAAATTTGTATAGCAAGTAGTGAAGCACTTACTTCTGGTTGTAGGGCACCATTATGTAGTCCTTGTAATCCTGAGCAACCAATCTCGTCGTTATGTATTTCACGACGTAGGACGCGTCTTGGTTGATGGTTTGCTCAGAGATCACGTGTGGGTCGAGGAAACCCACCTGTTCTTTCCATCGGCGTACATTTTTCATCATGTATCTATACATAAGTAATGAGTTGTGATATTTATCGGTATTACGTGAGTGTAGAACTTGATTGTACACACTTACAGTGTCTACCATCGTAAAAATAGGGCGTCGAGGGTAGTGAGGTTGAATAGGTCGAATAAATCGTCGAAGCCCGCGACGAAGTGGGCGGTTTGTGGAAGAAATGCTCATTCATGTATCGACAGTGTTTATAAGGGTTTATTCACAGATAGCCAGGTATAAGAAAGAATAGATGTGTGATAGGTATAATAAAGCTCAGAGGCAAGTATACAGCACAAGATAAAGTAGTAGCGTGAAGTAAAGAATAGGCATCTATTTTTTAGACATACATCAGGGCTACCAGAGCTAGCTACTAAGTAATGCAATAAATAGGTTTACCAGTATATGTGTTTGAATAGGAATAAGCATACAGTTGTGTGATAAGTCAGTCAAAATAGGGTTTACCGGTTTGAGGAGCGGAGACGTGCCTAGGAGGTGGCTTTGGATGGCGGAGACGTACCTTGGGAGGTGGCTTCGGGGGAGGAGGAGGCCGCACGACGTCGAGGCCGAGTGGTGTTGAGATCGGGGAGAAGGGGCGTCGGGGAGCAGCAGGGGCATCAGGGTCGGGGAGAGAGGGGGTCACCGACTCGTCGTCGATCGGTTAGCAGGTCGGCGTTGGGAAGGAGGCTTCGGGCGTCAGGGAGTAGGTCGGAGCCGAACGAGTGGGCTAAGGCGCCGGGGAGGTGAAGGGGCGAGAGTAAGGCAGAGTGACGAGTAAGGGTGCACAACCCTATCGATTCCCTCCTAAATAAAGGGATATCACAGATGATTCTATTATGGAACCGTTTATGATATGACTATATCACAGACGATTCTGTTCATATCACAGACGGTTGCATAACAGAACCGTCTGTGATATGCTCAGTATTTATCCACATGATCCTAGTGAACCTGGTGACAAGTCCATGTCCATAACACAACTCCAAATCATTTGACTTAAAAAAATCCATATCTAATTCAACTCAACTCCAAATCAAGTGAAACTAATTTTGATAGTCCACATTATAATGAAGTCCACATTGACATCAATATCAGAGATGACAAGTCCATAACACATGACAATTCCACGTTGACATCAAATTACAATGGAATAAATTCTTAATTAAAATAGAGCCCTTTGTGATGATCGGCGCGCATATAGCTAGCTTTTTCACTGGGTTCTTCCTCGAGCCTGATGTCGTCTCTATTAAGCCATCGAATTTACAAAACTCTCTCTCATTGTAGTTCCCTTCTGAATCGCGTAGCATCTGATCCAGGTTGTCATCATGTGACCTATCCTCATCAAAAGTACAGTCCACATCCGACATATCATTGACTTCCTCGGTGATGTCATCATTATTAACTTCCTGTATAATCTGCTCTTCACCGTGACTGGTCCAACATGTATACCCTTTTTTGAAACCCCTTCGAATCAAGTGAGTTTCGATCTACGCTGGGTTGTTAAATATTTTCAGATTACCACAATCAATGCATGGACAGTACATAAATTTTATCCCCTTCTTCAACATATCCTACTCGGTTGCTCTTCTAAAAGCAAGCACGCCATTAATGTACTCTTCACTCACACAGTTCTCAATATACATCCAGTTTCGGTCCATCTACACTACTCACGTAACAAATTAGTATTAAATTATATTAATAAACCGCAAGTACTCTCCCATTAACCAAACATACTAAAATTTATTACTGATTAACCTAGGGAAAATATAAAGGGTTATAGATCGTTACCCTCAGAGCTCATGACGAATATCTGTAGGATCGTAACGGCAATCAGAAGGGGGGGTTGAATGATTGCAGCGAATATACCCCCAAATTCGAAATCTTCTTCCACACAAGAATACCAATATCAACCTCTCTGTTGAAAGCTTGAAGAGCTTCTCACCCGAGAGCACAATTGCACAGTAAAGACTCAAACAGAGGCGCACCACCAAGACCAAACCAAGAATCAAAGTTGAACGAAATCAAACTTGATAACTTATAGATGATTTGTGTCTACAAGATGCTCAGCATAGCACCCCTCAAAACTCAACTCGATGGATCTACCAAAAACAGCCGCAAGACCAAAACTACGGCCAGTCTAAAACCCGCGGTTCTTGTATCGCGCGGGCGCAGCCCTTTGCCCCTTTTATAGCAAAGGATCAATTCGTATCTAACACCAATACGAATCCTAACCTCTCCAAAAATCAGGGACCCGAAACCCTTCTAACACGGGTTTTACCAAAACCGATTCAAACTTTCCAATTTCATCTCCTCTTTCACGTCGTGAGCCTCCAGGTGACCTCCCCGTAGCTCCAACGCAATCCACCCTTGCCTTCCAAGTGCTCTAGCGCGATCCAAACAACCTCTTGACATCCTTGACTACCAAGACCTCAGATTAACCAATCCTAGTCCGAGTCCAACCATCATCCCGAGCCTTGTTCGTCCTCACGCTCTCCTGCACATGCAAAGACAATAAAATCCAATTCCATGGCACAAGTTCTCCAACTTGACCATCCATTAGTTCACACACACACTCAGACACTATCATGCATCAAGCAATTAGATAGAGCAAACGAAATCAACAAACCCGCAGTCAATTTCCAACAACGACAATTTTCCAGAGTACAATCGGTACTACCGCCATTGTACATCCGGTACTACCGCTCAGTGCGGTCGTACCGCTCCAAACACTGCGGAACTACCGTTCCTCGGGAAATCTCAAAACACCCAAAAACATGCTCTCTGGAATTTCCATACCGCTCAACCGCGGTTGTTCCTCCATGCGGTACTACCGCCAACCAAAATGCGGTACTACCGCACCGCGGTAGTTCCTTTCCTCAGCTCCAGATCATCCGAATTTCATTTAACTGTTCATACTGTTCATGTCAGAAACTCTCTTTCTCAAAACTCCAAGCGCGGTACTACCTCTGGCTAAAGCACAGTACTACCGCTCAACATAATTTCGCAAAGTCCTCAGAACAACGTCCTTTGACACGTGGACGCATCAGATGATGTGTGCCGTTCGGACCAAGCTTCACAACCGTTCGATTTTGAGAGTACTGTAGAAAGTCCGAACAGCCCACTTGATTGCATCCGTTGGATCACGATCTAACGATTCAAACAAACCACCGTTCAAACTCGGTGACATGCGGTACTACGGAATGTACACGCAGCGGTACTCGCTTGATGCGGTAGTTCGCACAAGTAAAGCGGTACTACCGATTATCCCGACAAAAGCGATTTTCAACAGAACTAAGCGAGCTCGAATCAAGTCACCAATTGAGATCAAAAACGTGTTCCAGAGACAAAAGATTCATCATTAAGTACTGAGACTACGTCTAGCCTATTGGCAATGTATTCATCATCAAATATCATGACTAAAAACCTCTTGGTCTTACAATCTCCCCCTTGATGACTACATTGACAATACTTTCAATATTCAGAGATGAGAGAGTGAAAGGAAATGACAAAAAGGTCAAGGCTGCCAGGCAAAGTGAGCCACAGCTGACAGACTTCCTTTAACACTTGGAAATCAAATTTGTGCAGAAATTTTGTCAATTTTTCAGATTAGTCAGTTTTCTCCCCCTTTGGCAATGTGATCATCAAGAGCATAATAAGAAGAAGCAGGAACAGTGAAAGTCCAGAAGCTTTATGAAAATTGATTTAATGGATTAACAAAGCCAATTTGGTGAGTGGAGCTAATCAAGATCATATAAATGCATATACCATGAAGCCATATCGCATTTAGTATTTCCAAATAATGAGTCAATTTAGATTCATGACAAGCTTTTTCACACAATGACTAAAAAGATTATATGACCACAAAGAGAAGTCACCAAAAAGTGAAAAGCCAAACAGTGAGACAGATTTTAAAACTGGATGAGCTACAGTCTCAAGTGTGATCCTTTTGCTTCACTTTCAATTCTTATTTGCATGTCGCATGCTTGTAGCATACTTCTTTTCAGGTTGGCATGCTTGAAGCATACTTCTTTTGATTTTGAGCACTTTTTATGCCCCTTTTTTTATTATTTCTTTTATTTCAAAAAACACATAGCTGTACATGGCATGCTTGAAGCACACTTCTTTTCATTTGAGCACTGAGTTGTACCCCTTTTTCATTGTTGTACACAGCTATGCATGGTATACTTGAAGTACACATCTTTTCAAATGCTTTTTCTCAATTCTTTATCTTTTATAACATGCCAAATTGAGTGAGCAACGAGGATCAAAGTGAGAGACATTTTGCTACAAATCCAAGACTTAAAATAAGACTCACAAATCAGCTTATCCTTTTCAGTAATCAACATAAAGTGATACTAATAATCAAACTAGTCAAAGATTTTAGCCAAGTCATGCTTTAGTTCTTTATGTAGCATGTGTAATAAACCAGTCCAGATTAAGGCTACATAGCACATGAACAAATATGATAAAGATAGCTCTACTACTCTTTTAATTTCAATGGCTTGGACTTTAATGAATAATTAAGCTTCTGAAAATTCACACAGCTCCCCCTCAAAATAAGCCCAAAGGATGAACAACACCCAACTCACTTCTCAAATGAACAAATCGAGAAGTATCAAGCGGCTTAGTAAAAATATCAGCCCACTGAAAATCAGTCTCAACAAAGTGGAGAACAATATCACCTTTTTCCACATGATCTCTGAGAAAGTGAAATCTGATATCAATGTGTTTGGTTCTAGAATGTTGCTTTGGATTTTTAGCAATGTGAATAGCACTAGTGTTGTCACGAAGAAAGTGGAGCAAGATACCCAATTCTAAACCAAAATCTCTAAGAGTAGAAGTGATCCAAAGAACCTGTGAGCAGCTAGCAGCAGCAGCAACATACTCAGCTTCAGCAGTTGATTGAGCAACAGAAGATTGTTTTCGTGAAGACCAAGACACTAAGGAAGTGCCTAAAAGTGATATGTGCGGATGTGCTTTTTCTATCAATTCTACACCCATAAAATCACTATCCGAATATGCACGCAAGGTAAGACAGGATGAAGATGAATAGAAAAGCCCAAATTCTAAAGTGGATTGGAGATACGAGAATTCTTTTCTGACTGTCGATGAGATGCACGAGGTGAAGCTTGAAATCGGCGCATAAGCATACTGATAAAGTGTATATCCGGCCTTGAAGCGATCAAGTAGAGTAGAGAACCAATCATACTCTGTATTCTTTTGATCCTTTGCTTCACCTTCTTCATACGGGTCAAGAGGTTGAAGACCCCATTGGTGTGGAGATGGGTTTGCAAGTTGCCATGTCGAAACGCCTAAGCAAGTCTTTCGTATACTTGGTTTGATGAATGAAATTGCCTTGCTTTGTCTGTTTTACTTGCAGCCCCAAAAAGTAAGTTAACTCACCCATCATACTCATCTCAAACTCCCTGCTCATAGTATCTGAAAACTTGGAAACCAAAGCATGAGAGGAGCCCCCAAAGATGATATCATCCACATAAATCTGAACAAGTAATAGATCATTGCCAAGTCTAAAAGTGAATAGAGTTTTGTCTACCTTGCCCATTTGAAAATCATTTTTCAACAGAAAAAGCTTGAGCCTCTCATACCATGCTCTAGGAGCTTGTTTCAATCCATATAAAGCTTTTGTGGTTTGTAGACATGATTAGGAAACTTAGGATTTTCAAAGCCAGGTGGTTGCTTAACATAAACCTCTTCCTCAATGTAGCCATTTAGAAAAGCACTTTTAACTTCCATTTGAAACAATTTGAATCCTTTCGATGCAGCAAAGGCCAAAAGAATTCGAATTGCTTCAAGTCAGCTCTGAGGAGCAAAAGTTTCACCAAAATCAAGACCCTCCACCTGTGAAAATCCTTGAGCAACAAGTCTAGCCTTATTTCTTACAACAACACCATCCTCACTTTGTTTATTTTTAAATACCCATTTAGTTCCAATTATATTATGTCCATGAGGTGGTTCAACTAAGGTCCAGACTTTATTACGCTCAAAGTTTTCTAATTCTTCATGCATGGCATTGATCCAAGACTCATCAGATAAAGCGTGACTTACATCATTAGGCTCAAAGGAGGCAACAAAAACAGAATGAGCATATGAGTCAGGAGAGGTGAACTTAGAACGTGTTACTCTTTCATGTATGTCACCAATCATCTGTTCTGGAGGATGAACTCGCTGAATCCTCAGAGGTGCAGAAGGTTCTGAACCAATTTCAATATTCTGAGCACCTTCGGCTATCTGTTCATCATTAGCAAGAGGCACCACACTTGGGTTTTGATCAGCACTTGACGGTATAAGAGAAGCATCATTTCCAAAATCAAAATCAGTTTCTTCATCAAGAAAAATACTCTCGGACTCCCCCTGAGCTTGTGTACCTGAAATGTCAGTTCTAGAACAAGGACTGACCTCATCGAAAGTAACCTCACAAGTCTCAATGATTTTGTTAGTTTCAAGATTAAGCACTCGATAGCCACGAGAATGAAGGGGATATCCAAGAAATATGCCATCAGATGATCTAGATTCAAATTTATCCAAATTACCATGTTTAAGAATAAAACATTTGCAACCAAAAACTCTGAAGTGAGAGACACTGGGCCTTTTGCCAAATCTCAGCTCATAAGAAGTCTTGTGCAAAGAGGCTCTCAAAAACACTCTGTTTGAAACATGACAAGTAGTTGAGATCGCCTCTGCCCAATACTTCCTAGGAGTGGCATGTTCATCAAGCATAGTCCTTGCCATCTCAACCAAGGTTCTATTCTTCCTCTCAACAACACCATTCTGTTGGGAAACACGTGGAGAGGAAAATTGATGTTCCAAACCTTGTTCAGAGCAAAAGGTAGCAAATAATGAATTCTTAAACTCAGTACCATTATCACTCCTTATTACCTTTATAGCTCCATCCAATTCATTATTTAATCTGAGACATAAATCCTTGAAGTGACCAAAAGCCTCATCTTTAGACACCATGAAGAACACCCAAGAGAACCTAGAATAGTCATCAACAATCACAAGAATATACCACTTACCTCCAACAGATTGTACTCTTGAGGGACCTACAGTGTCCATGTGTAATAATTGACCAGGGCCATCTGTAACAATTACAGAAATAGGAGTATGTGGTGCAAAGCAACCATCTTACCATGTCGACGCAGGGGAACAAACCAAGTCTTTCTCTTTTTTAATTTTGACCCCTAATAAGGTCATTCCACTAATTCGAACAAGATGATCAAAACCAATATGTCCTAATCTATGATGCCAAAAGTAAAGATCTCTAGATTCAGAAGCTACCAAACATCTAACATTAGGAGACAATGAATGATTAAAATCCGCTTTAAAAACTCTCCCTAACCTAGAGATATTAAAAACAAGATCACCAGAAGCATCTAAAACTCTGCAAGCATGTTTCTTAAAGCTTACCTCAAGATTTTCTTCCAACAATTGTGACACAGAAAGCAGGTTGTACTTCAATTTGCTTACCAAGGCAACATCTTTAAGAACAAACTTGTCATTAACACGCACAGTACCTTTTGCCATCACAATTCCAGTTGAAGCATCCCCAAAAGTAATCAATTCATCATTGGATGCCTTAGTGAGGGAGGAGAACCACTTAGAATCACCTGTCATATGCCTAGAACATCCTGAATCAACTAGCCAAAAGTTCCCCTTCCTCAACAGTTGTACCTACACATCAAGAGAATGTCGGTCTCACAGTACTGGGGTTAGTAAGACATGATTTAGGAACCCAATACTGTGACACATGACGTGTAGGAGCAACAAGCACATTTCTGTTATCTAAAACCTTGCGGTCAGTCCATTGATTTGGTGCAATTCTATCAACATGTGCAGCAGGTTGTTTGGCAACAACAAAAGGAACATGAAAAGTCCTTCTCAGCCTATCTCTCTTTTCTTTCTTAGCCTTTCGAAAACAAAACTGAACCAAATGACCCTCTTTACCACAGTAAGTGCACTGGTATTTATCTTGATATGAAATTTCAGTTTTTCTCTTAACAGTGCTTACTTTGGTAATTGGATCCTTTGCAAAACCGTGATTTGAACATGATATGCTTAGGTTCAGATTTAATTTCGAATTTTCCAGGCTCTAAAACCTTAAGAACTTTGGGAGGATGATTCTGAGCATGAACAGTAGAATTAAAGCCTAGACCTTGATGTTTAGAACTTACTTTAGATCTGTCCAAAATCATATTGATTTTTCTTACCAGAGGAAAACCTCTCCAAAGTGTCTTTAAGATAATTATTCTCTCTAGCCAATTCAGGACAAGTTGTGCACTTAACAACATCATTTAAAATCTTCTTAGAAGCAACAGATTGAGCCATCTTTTCCTTTTTAGCAAACTCACTCAATTGTTTAGATAAAGCATCAATTTCAATTGTGAGTTTGGGGCAATTAGAACAAGAAGCTATCTCATGATAAAGCATTTGTTGAATTGAGTCCTGAGATGACTTAAGTCTAGCTTCTAACAATTCACATTTAGAGCAAGCTTTAGTTTCAGCATTCTCATTACTTGACTCTAAGCAAATAAAACTAGACTTTAGTTTTTCAATCTCAATGTGAGCAAATTTCAGCTTATCATCACAAGAATCATGAATCAGTTTTAGGTCTTCAAATTCAGCATATATAGACCTAGCAACCTTCAATTCAGAATGTAAAACTTGACATGATTCACAAGACTCATCATCAGGAATAGCATCTTTTAGTCTATCAATTTCAGATTTCAAGCTATCAACAATTAACTCATGTTTCTTTGCTTTCTTTTTGTATTTTTTAAGCTCATTAGTCAATTTTAAAACAGCACGTGACAAATCAGCATAAGATGGCTTTACCTCATCAGGGTCGCTGTAGAGATCATCATCATCAATAATTTCTTCACTACTTGCCATAAAGCACATCCCTGTGAAATCAGCCTCTTTAGCCTTCTTGTGATCATCTTCATTGTCACTATCTGAATCAATATCACTGAGCCCAATCTCCTCAAGAGCTGAAAGCACTTTGTTGACAGCCTTTCTATAATTTTGCTTCTTGCTTGAATCAAACTTGAATTTTGAACGCCGGGCTGGTGCTTTGTCCTCTTTAGCTTCCTTACCTCTTAGCTTGGGACAATTAATCTTAATGTGGTTAGGCTCACCACATTCAAAGCACCTAATTGGACCTCCTCTTCTCCTTGCTCTGACATTATTAATTGCTTTCGTCACCCTATTTGAGAAGAGTACCAACTGTTCTTCTGATATTTCCTCCAACTGTTCATCTGAAATATCACTCAAGGAGAAACTAGAAGAACTTGATGAAATGTCAGTTTGGTTAGTCACTAAACCCAAAGTGTTTGATTTATTTAATCTGGCCAAAATATCAATCTCATGAGTTTTCATCTTGGAATACAAATCATTTAAAGTGAGAGTTTCCATATTAACAGAATGATTGATAGTAGTGACTAAAACCTCCCAAACAGTCATATCCAAAGCATTCAAAATTTGACGAGCATTGTCAGAATCTGAATATATAACATCAACTGATTGCAAATCACTAACAATTTTATTAAAGCGATCAAAAAGAGCATCTACGGATTCACCCGGTTTCATATCAAATTTAGAATACTCCTTTTTGAATTGGTTCTGACGAACACCTTTAACAGATTTTGATCCCTCATGATAATCAGCGAGTGTCGTCCAAATCTTGTTAGCGGATTTGATATTAGCAATTCTAACAAACTCGTTTCTACTCAGTCCTTGCAACAAAATATTTCTAGCCTTCGCATTAGCCTCAATATCAGCAGTGTTATTATTAGTAATCACAGCAGGGACCTCATAGGGACTTTCTACCTTTTGCCAAATCACATTACCTTGAGCTTGTAGAAAGACCTCCATGCGTGTCTTCCAGTAGATATAATCAGATCCATCAAAATATGGTGGCTTGCCAGAAAACCGATCTCGATCTGACGCCATTGCAACCTCGCTCTGATACCACTTGTAGGATCGTAACGCAATCAGAAGGGGGTTGAATGATTGCAGCGAATATACCCCCAAATTCGAAATCTTCTTCCACACAAGAATACCAATATCAACCTCTCTGTTGAAAGCTTGAAGAGCTTCTCACGAGAAGCACAATTACCTGATAAAGACTCAAGCAGGCGCACCACCAAGACCAAACCAAGAATCAAAGTTGAACGAAATCAAACTTGATAACTTATAGATGATTTGTGTCTACAAGATGCTCAGCATAGCACCCCTCAAAACTCAACTCGATGGATCTACCAAAAACAGCCGCAAGACCAAAACTACGGCCAGTCTAAAACCCGCGGTTCTTGTATCGCGCGGGCGCAGCCCTTTGCCCCTTTTATAGCAAAGGATCAATTCGTATCTAACACCAATACGAATCCTAACCTCTCCGAAAATCAGGGACCCGAAACCCTTCTAACATGGGTTTTACCAAAACCGATTCAAACTTTCCAATTTCATCTCCTCTTTCACGTCGTGAGCCTCCAGGTGACCTCCCCGTAGCTCGAACGCAATCCACCCTTGCCTTCCAAGTGCTCTAGCGCGATCCAAACAACCTCTTGACATCCTTGACTACCAAGACCTCAGATTAACCAATCCTAGTCCGAGTCCAACCATCATCCCGAGCCTTGTTCGTCCTCACGCTCTCCTGCACATGCAGAGACAAGAAAATCCAATTCCATGGCACAAGTTCTCCAACTTGACCATCCATTAGTTCACACACACACTCAGACACTATCATGCATCAAGCAATTAGATAGAGCAAACGAAATCAACAAACCCGCAGTCAATTTCCAACAACGACAATTTTCCATAGTACAATCGGTACTACCGCCATTGTACATCCGGTACTACCGCTCAGTGCGGTCGTACCGCTCCAAACACTGCGGAACTACCGTTCCTCGGGAAATCTCAAAACACCCAAAAACATGCTCTCTGGAATTTCCATACCGCTCAACCGCGGTTGTTCCTCCATGCGGTACTACCGCCAACCAAAATGCGGTACTACCGCACCGCGGTAGTTCCTTTCCTCAGCTCCAGATCATCTGAATTTCATTTAACTGTTCATAATGTTCATGTCAGAAACTCTCTTTCTCAAAACTCCAAGCGCGGTACTACCTCTGGCTAAAGCACAGTACTACCGCTCAACATAATTTCGCAAAGTCCTCAGAACAACGTCCTTTGACACGTGGACGCATCAGATGATGTGTGCCGTTCGGACCAAGCTTCACAACCGTTCGATTTTGAGAGTACTGTAGAAAGTCCGAACAGCCCACTTGATTGCATCCGTTGGATCACGATCTAACGATTCAGCAAACCACCGTTCAAACTCAGTGACATGCGGTACTACCGAAATGTACACGCGGTACTACCGCAGTGCGGTAGTTCCGCACAAGTAAAGCCGGTACTACCGATTATCCTGACAAAAGCTGATTTTCAACAGAACTAAACAGAGCTCTGAATCAAGTCACCAATTGAGATCAAAAACGTGTTCCAGAGACAAAAGATTCATCATTAAGTACTGAGACTACGTCTAGCATATTGGCAATGTATTCATCATCAAATATCATGACTAAAAACCTCTTGGTCTTACAATATCCCAAATTAATATCCCGCGAGATCCTGCTCCCTTTCTTCCTCCTCTCCTCCCTTCCTCATCTCTTTATCTTCCTACTTTCCTTTTCCTCCCTGCCTACTTCATTCCCTTCTCTCTAAGGTGGCGCAATGGGGGAGGAGGCGGCAGGGGGGTGCAATGGGGGAGGAGGCGGCAGGGGTGGCGGATCAAATGGGAATGGGCAGGGGGTCTGTCGGGACCAGGTATTTATATTGCCTGCATATCACAGACGGTTCTTATTACGAACCGTCTGTGATATGGACCTATTGAAGGGTAACACGGCAAGGCTATGATAGCACAAACAAAAAAATTTACCGTGCAACCAAGAAACCACCGCAAGTAATAGATCACAAGATTACCGCTAGACGCGCCGACTCGAAGCGGAAGTAGAGTCGTTGTAGCGAGTTGATGCAGTCGTAGTCGTACTCACGACGCGTCTCCTCCTTCGAGTGGTTGTACTCGAAGCGCGTCTGCTCTTCCGAGTGGTCGTACTCGTCGCGAGACTTCTCCTCCGACTCCGGTGAACGTCACAAGTTGCGGATCGTTCCAGTGCTGATGCTTTGCAACAATACCTCCGAGGTATCCACATGTACAGGGCAGGATCACCACGCACTGGAGTGCTAGCACCGGCAGCGTGGTTGAGAAGGCGTGGCTATTAGGGCTTCGGGAGTTCTTCCAAAGATCATCCTGTCTCTCACCTCATGCCACCGCCCCTCTTTATATAGGCATCCATGATGGGTCTCGACCTGGAGGCCCATTAGGAAATCGTGGCCTATACGAATTTGGATCAACATCCAAAACAGATACTTGCCCTTTAAGTGTGCGACCCCACAGGTTCATGTGTAATCGGTTATAACTCGGAAACTCTTTTCCGATCACTAGTCGTTAGAGGTACCTAGCAGTACATAACGATTCCCAAATACACATAGAATATATCAGACGAACCTTGATGTAATATGATCTATGATCAGGTCCTCATCACTTACGACCAGTTCGTATCTCCATACGACCAGATCGTATTAGGTTTCGACCAGTTCGTAACTCCCTACGACCAGGTCCTTACCATTCTATGATTATGTTTGACCAATCTACAACCATCTCGTATCTCCATACGACTAGTCTGTAACTGGTCGAACTAAGCGACCTACTCGTGCATTCTCCCTTTGCCTCACGATGTCTGGTTGAACTCCAGGTGAGATGATGTGTCATCCATAGACTGTTCAATACTTTCTCGATCGAGTGTCGGATAACATCATGTGGTCGACACTTCGACCACTAGTGGCATGGCCATGCACTTTCTTTATCCGATCACCACGAGGGGCCCAGAGACATCTCTCCTGTTATGTTAGGAGGGGCAAATCCCATCTCGACCAGTCACATCCCTCTGCATGTTTCATAGCATACCCGAAAGCTACCTTTATAACTACCCAGTTACGAGTAGCGTTTGGCAACCCCTAAGAGTGCTATTACACATGTAGGGAACCATGCTGATCTCAGGTCTAAGGATTATACATCATCATTACTTGAGACCAACTAATGACATAAAGATTCATAACAATCTCAATAATGTCTCAATGATGGGTCTATCAAGCCCTATGTTCTCTAACATGTGCTCACATTATTGATTCGATATCCTTATATCCATGACCAGTGAAACCAGGTCATCAATCAATACATGTGCTAGTCATAGAGTCACTGGTGTTCCGACCAGGGATACTTTTAGAATGACATCATATAAGTTAAAGAGTTCCACCAACAAGTCACATACTTATTGATCTATAACAAATGATTCATTCAAGGAACATGATAACATATTATCAAAAATATGAATATAATGAAATATCATCATCTCTGTGATTGCCTCTAGGGCATATTTCCAACACCTATCACAAATGGTTTCTAAATACAACCGTCTGTGATTCTTCACAAACGGTTCTGAACAAGAACCGTTTGTGATAATCTAAGTTATGTGATTGTGTTATCACAGACGGTTCCAAAGAGGCGTCTTCTATAGTCTATTTTGTAGTAGTGCATCTTCCTCCACAAAGATGCTCTCTGTCGCCTGTGTATCACTTGAAATGTCTGATCTAGCTCTAGGGGTAGTCTCATTAAAGGTCACATTGCATGTCTCCTAAATAACGTTAGTCTCAGTATTAAGAACCTGAAAACCCCTCGAATGTGCAGATAACCTAGAAATAAACCATCAAAAGTCCTTGACATAAATTTATCTAAATTTCATGTCTTAAGAATGAAACACTTGGCTCTAAAAACTCAAAAATGAGAAACAGAGGGTTCTCAACCAAACCGATGCTCATGTGATGTCTTGCCTAAAGATGGTCTCAAGAAGACACGATTGCCAATATGGCAAGCTATAGCAATAGCTTCAGCCCAGAACCTTCTCAGAGTGCTATACTAATCTAGCATCGTCCTAGCCATCTCGACTAAGGTTCTATTATTCATTTCCACCACACTATTTTGTTAAGGGACGTGTGGAGAAGAGAACTGATGCTCAATACCACACTCAATGTAAAAAGAGGCAAATGAGATATTCTTGAACTCCATGCCATTGCCATTGTCAATCGCTGTCAAGGCACTGTGGAATTCAGAAGCCAAGCGAAGAACAAGATCATGAAAATGATCAAAATCTTCATCCTTCGAAGCAAGAAAGAAAAATCAAGAATATCTCGAGAAATCGTCGACTATAACAAGAATGTAACATTTGCCACGAGCTGACCAAACCCTAGCAGGACCAACAGTATCCATATGAAGAAACTATCCCAGTCGGTCAGTCATGACCATAGTCATTGAAAGGTGTGAGGTGACAACTTGCTTGCTATGCCTATAGGGCGCACATACAGCATCCTTGACGGCTTTGAGTTTGGGCAAACCTCTCATGAGATCAAGGCTGCTAACTCGCGTCAGATGATCAAAACCAATGTGCCCCCAAACGACGGTGCCAAAGCTAGAACTCAGAAGAATATGCAATCAAACACTTGAGAGATCCAACAAGAGATTCAGAAAAATCAGCTCCAAAGATCCTACTAACTCTAGAAATCCCAAAGACAAGCTCACCAGCTGAATCAACTACACGACAAGTATTTTTCTTAAACCTAGTCTCATAGCCATCATCAAGAAGCTACAAGACAGAAAGCAAGTTGTACCTTAACTTGTCTACAAGGGCGGCGTCCTATCGTTCACCCTGATCAATCTCGTTCCTTCATCCCGCCCTTGTGTATCATCTCCAAAGGTGATGAAGTCATCACCCGTCGACTGCGTGATGGAGGTGAACCATCTTGAATCTTCGGTCATGTGGCGTGAACAACCGGAGTCGACGGACCACGTATTCTTCTCCCTTCCGCGACTATCCTCAAAATCAAGGCACAGAAGATCGATGTGTCTCAATACTAGGGTTAGTTAACCATGACTTAGGAATACAGTACTTAGACTCATGTCTATGAGTAGTATGAAAAACAGAATTGCTAGCCTTGATCCTACTTAAGGTTCTATCTGTAATACTTTGAAAAAAATAAATGAATAAATAATAATAACGTCTTTAAGGGCTTGTGCGAAATTAAATAAAAAGAATGCGTGAAAAAAATGGGTTATTTCAGAGTTTTTAAAGAGCTATATAAATAGATTGTGGGAATTCTAGAAAACCCTAGTCCCATTTTCTTTCTTTTGTTTTTTTCCGCCGCCGCCGCCCACATTTTTGTTGCGCCGCCCGTCGCTGCGCGTGTTCGCCCGTGTACTCGTTTGCTGTGCGTGAGTGCCGTGATGCCCTTCTGCGTGGAGTCTTGCACCCGTTCGCCATGCGCGTGAGGATGCCTGCTGCTGCCCATGCGTCCGAAAGCAAGCGGCGCTAGCTCGGCCACGTCCCAGATTGGTCTGCTGCTGCATGTGCGTGTAGCTGGATTGTCTGGTGTTGAATGCATGTGGTTGTGAAGGCTCCAAGTATCTCCCGAGAAGGTAACATCAATCAACAAGCAAGCCATGCGTGAGGTTTGGTAGTTATCAATGCATGATTTCCATTTGTCTACCGTGACTAGAAATTGAGCTCGTTAGTTACACTAGTTCATGAGCAGACATCAACGGAGATATCAATTAGGAAATACTAATTAGTGGTTAATTGGTTTGGCCGTAGCATTTTTGTGCATGCATGATTAAATAAGTAGAGATCCGATTTCTTGAGGGAAACGATCTGTAAGTTTGTTTCCTCTCTGTTTCACTAATTTAATTACAGATTAGAATTGAGATTAATTAGAGAGGTTTAGAATTTCTAATCGAGGAGACGATTAATAGATCTATTTAGCCTGCTGTTCTGTTGAACGATTTATTCGGGTACCTTAATGGCGAATTTTGGAAATGTCATCTACTAGTTAATTGTAGATAATTTCGATATCTTTCTATAGCATATTTTATCATGTCGATCGGACAAGTAGAATTCGAGTTATGATTTTCGGAAGGCTGCTGTCATTGTGGTTGTCGTATTTCGGCGCTGTTTTGGTAGACTGCGGATTAAAAATAGTAAATAGACTAATTAGAGTTTTTGATCTACATGAAAGATGTAGATAATTGTCCAATGGTTCTGTAGAATCTAAGAACACGCATTTTGGTTGAGTAAAACAAAAGTTATGAATTTAGTAAGACTGCTGTTCCGAAGCGGGCAGACCGACTTTCTGGGCTAGAAACGGAGGGTTAGATGATTTAATTAGAAGTCTTTGTAATGTAAGAAAATGTGGATAATTTTATGAAGAATCCAGAATGGGGTGGTTTGTGGTGATCGGACTTTCGAGTCAAAAGTTACGTTCGTTTTAGTACTAAGACAGCTATGGGTAACTATTCGGTACCGGCGTAACGTGGTATATTTGGGGACGGGTAGGAGCGATGTCGATTGATTGTTGTTCTTATGATGCTGTAGCTTGTATTGAAATTTGTGTATTTAATGTAGGAGAGGCGTCGTACTTGTTGCCATCTGCTAGCCAAATTGTGCGTCGCAACTAGTAAAGGCAAGTGCATGGTAGGCGGCGATCAATGATCGATCCTCGTTTTCTTTATCTTCTATTACCATTATTGTTGTGCTTTTATCTTGTTTAATTGCAAACAATGGAATGACATGGTTATATCTTTGTTGATAAACATGATGAAAAGTTGGATATGATGTTTATGATGGAGTTTGCATGTTTGCATTCATAAGCATCTTTGCATATGAGCAGGTGATCATGAATGATCACAACTCCACGGGAGTGGAGGAGGTCCCCGATCCTTATGGAGGAACGGGCTTGAGAGTGAATGTTGTCGCGAGCAATCACTCATGCTATACCGGTATACGCGAAAGAAGTGCATGTGGACATGTAGATTAGAGTTGCATTCATAAATGAGATCAATGTGTGTTAAACAAAGGGAAGGTAATAGCATGAGAATATTAATAGAAGTGCCTGTGATGATAATGAAGTTATTGAATGCTGTTGATTTATTATTGTTCGTTGTATATGGATGTGTTTGCTGAGTCGTGGACTCACCCTTGCTCTTTTGTTGTCTTTAGGTGATCTTCGAGGGCGCCGTAGCTGAGAGCGAGTAGAGCACATGGACAACATATGATCATTTACCTTAATAATCTTTTCATTCAGAATTGGATTACTCTTGGACATGTTAGAGGTTGAACAAAGTTTAGGACAACGTTTGGACTGGACTATTTGCTTTATTCATTTGGATTCATTGATTGATGCTATTTTGGACTGTTTACCTGGTTTTATTCCACTTGATTATTTATTATCGTTTGAACCATAATTATGCATGTTCTTTTGTGATATATAGATATGTTTATTGTTGTTTTCTTGCTGTAATTCTATAGTGTGTCGATAATTATTAGTTTAGAGAGTAGTGTGGTGGCATTCTAGGCTCAGTGTTGGGCTGGGGTGTTACACTATCATGAGTAATGGTTACATGAACATGGGATGCATTCCGTGTAGGAACATGATGATGATAAACATGTGAAATAGATCCTAGTCCAGGTTTCTTCTTTTCTTGATAACCATGTCTCATGAAAGCTCCAGGTCGATGAGATGAAAGTCTAGCAAGGTTTTTCTTAATATTTTTCAATCTACGCCAACAAAACTCAAGTAAATACCCATCCTTCTTGCAATAGGTGCAATGGTACTTGAAACCACTCGGAGAAGCACCTTTTGACTCAACAGATGGTTGGAAAAAACCTATAGATTTAAAAATGGTTTTTGCAGGTTGGATTTTGAACTTAACTAAGCCATTTTCTAAGACTTGAATGATATTTGCTTGGACGTGTCTTGGGCAATGTTGTATCCTAACCGTTGCTTCTTATAAAGAGTTTTGGACTTGTCAAGAATCATGTTTAACCGTTTCTTACCCTTAGAGAATTTTTATAATGTATCCTTGATGTAAGTATTTTCTTTTTCATGGTTAGGACATGATTCATAAGTTTTAGCTTTAATGGCTCTAGCATGCTTCTCCTTATGAATAGCAACTTTGAGCTTAAGGGATTCACATGAAGAACAAGGAGCAGAATTAATTTTATCCTTAAGCTTGACATACTTAGTTCTAACTGCTTCTAATATGTCTTTTACTTCATGTTCACATTCAGAGCAAAAAGAGCAAGTGCTAGACCCAGTCTTATCAGAAGCGACCAACTTGCTAGATTCTAAGCATTTTTCATATAGAGTAGATTTAACCTCAATTAACTCAGTCCTAGCATTTTCTAGTTGGTGCAAGGTAACATCATGAGTATTTTTAATTTAGCAAGTTCAGAGTGTAAAACATGGCAGAATAAACATTCACCAGCATCAAGGTTCTAAGCATTCACAAGTTCTAACATCAGATTATCAACTTGTAATTCTAAGTCCTTATTTCTAGCCATAATGAACTCTAACGTCTTATCCTGGCTAATCAGTTGCTCATAGATGGTATCACATCTAGCAGAGAGAACTTCATAGGATGGAGGTACTTCATTGATGTCATCGACGTCGACGGAGTCCGCCATGAAGCACATGCCGGTGAAATCCTTTACCTTCCCTTTCTTCTTCTCTTGAGGGAGTTCCTCCTTATCCTCTCCACTCCCGGAGTCCACATTGCCCATCGATTACTCTCCAAAAGCGGCAAAAACCAGGTGAGCGGCCTTCATGAGCTTGGCAGCATCAAACTTGGAGTGTTTCAAATCTTTTGTGCGGTCTTAAGGTGATAAATCCTGTCATACTCCTGTTTACCAAACCTAATATATAGGAGGTTCTTTACCTTTTGGTTGTTAGCCAAGAGGGTGCTGAAGCCAGTGTAGCAACCTCGAGCAAGACGAGCGGGGCTCAAATAACCTCCCATATAGCTTGACCTTCGCTCTGAAGGTAGACACGTATGCGATTCTTCCAATAGGCATGGTCGAGCCCATCGAAGACATGCGGCTTGGTGGAGTACTTCTTCGTCGCCAAGTTCAGTGATCGGCTAAGATCAAGAGTGAACTAACGGACTTTGATACCACTTGTTGGACCAAAAAGACGACTATAGATTGAGATTAGTTTACAACCACTCAACCATGGAGGACAAAAACTCAACACTTGAGCACACAATCAATCCATCTCCCACAAACCCTAGCCTCAACCACTCCAAATCCTCAAAACACAAATTAGGGTTTTTCTATATGGAAGGACTTGGGGACTCCACACCTGGACACCCCCTTATATAGTGGAGGCTAGGCTGTGAGAGCAAACCCTAATGGGCACCTATTAAACCTACACACAAACGGGTCTACCCTGATGCACGCTTCTCAAAGCGGATGACGAACATGGCTTCCTGAACCCGTTTATTCGTGATCTTTAACCTCACTTGACCTAAACCACTTCTAATTGTAGCATCAAGGTAGTATTTTGGTGAAATTACCAAAATACCCCTTTTTGATTCTTCACTAAAGACCGAGTCCAATATTCATGGAGCAATCCCATGCTTCGCCACGTGTAGGTTGATCAACGACTCTCTTAATGTCGGCAAGCCTCTCCCATTCTGCTCCCACCGAAACCACTGTGGCACTTGCACCGACCCTCTCGCCGCTTGATGCAACCCGTCGCACCGAACTTCATGTTCGGTCTTCCTTGTCCATTTTGCACCATGTTTGAGTCCATTGACTTCAATCGGCATCCACGATCGTTCTGGACCGTAGCACTCCAACTCTAGTCCCGATCATCCTCGCCGTTGACCTTCAAGCCATCTGCACAACAATAAACCAAGAAATCTATTCCGGGAACAAGTTCTTCGCAAGTTGACCCACGTTAGTCCAAACATGCATCATGCAATATATATACTATGAAACCCATCAAATTGACTTAACTTGCAAACATCGCCGCCAAGCTGGCTAGCGAACAGGGTAAAACCGGTCTGACCGCCACCCTTGGCCGGTCTGACTGCCCAGCAAGGGGACTAAACCAAAATTCCTCCCTACAAATACAAAACCTCTCTAAAAATTTAAAATGAATAAAACTTTTGACTCGAGATAAAGTGTAGAAGGATCCCCTCTCTTGCCTACACCATCTATATTTGGTCCACCTCCAAACTCAAAAATCACCGGACCGGTCTGACCACCACCCAAGCCGGTTTGACCACTTACTGCCTAACAGAACCTGAATTTCATTGAAAATGAGTGTTTCGATAAACTCTCAACACTATTACCAATTGTATCATCATTCTAAGACCATGAGTATATCCTTATGATATCCACAATTAGTAAAATGGTATAAAAGCCTGTGGATATCGTGAGGATATGTGCACGATCTTAGAATGATGAGTCAATTGGCAATGGCTTTGTTGGTTTGCAAAATCTCGCGTTTTCGGGGTTTGCTTCAGTCTGTCAGACCACAGCCGGTCTGACCGGTTGTGTGGGGCGGTCAAACCGCCCGTGGAGAGGTCGGACCGGCCGTGGTTGCCAGTCGGACCGGCCTGACCGAAAAGTGGTTTTTGGGGCAGATCCAAAAATAGGATGTGTAGGCAGGTGAGGGGAGTCTCCTGGATGTGGTCGCATCATTTTTGGAGCTCCCAGTCAAAAGTTCTATTGAGTTGAAAATTCCAGAAGGTTTCGGATTTTCACGATGGAATTTTGGCTAAGTCTTTTCGGGCGGTCCGACCGCCGTTGTGGGATCGGTCCGACCGGCCTGGAATCGGTCAGACCGGCCTTGTGGGGCGGTCAGACCGCCGATGACTTGGAGGATAGCCAAGTTTGCATTGATGTGTTTTGATTGTGGTCAATGTATGGAGTTAAATGCTTTATTGTTGCATATTGCATTGTGGAACTAACGTGGGTCAAGTTGTGAAGAACTTGTTCCCGGAAACGGTTTGTTTGTCTATTGCTGTGCAGGTGGCTTGCAGGTCAACGACGTCAACGGTGAGGTGGATCGGGACTACGCTTGGAGAGCTAAGGTCCAGAACGATCATGGATACCGGGTGAGGTCGTGTGATTCAAGCATGGTGCAGGATGGGCAAGATGGATCGAACGGGTAGTTCGGTACAGCTGGTTGGATCAGGCGGTGCGGAAGTCGGTGCGAGTCTCTAGGAGATTCCGATGGGATTCGGACAAGAGAGACTTGACGACGTGATGAGAACCGCTGATCAACCTACACGTGGTGAAGCAGGCGATTGCTTCAACAGATGTATGTGTGTGGGTCCCATGTGTGTGTGGGTCCCAAAAGTGAAACCCTATGCTTCTCCTATAAATAGAAAGGGGGAGATGTAAAACCCATTGAAGCATTCATTTGAGCCACTCTTGCTTTTTCTAGGGTTTGGAGAGGAGAGGAGAGGTTAGGGTTTGGAGATTGTGAGTGTGCTCTTGTGTGAGCTCTTGTCCTCCTTGTTGGAGTGGCTTTGTAAGCATCTTGTGAGATCAATCAATCTTGTGATGCTTGCTTGAGAGATCATTTGTCTCCCTTTGTGTTCTTCTCTCTTTTGGATGAATTTGGTGCTTCATTGATTCAAGTGTTTAAGCTTGGTCTCTTGACCCATTTTGTCTTGCTTTGATGTGTGGGAATACTCCTAGAATCATCTAGACCATCAACCCCCGCAAGCAAGTCTTGAATCAAAGTTTTTCATATTTCTAGGGTTTGTGCACTTCTTTGGTAAAACCTTGAGAGATCGATTCTGCGAAGTGGATCTGAAGGATCATCGCTAGAAATAGGTCTCTAATATCATTAGAGAGGTGTGCTCGAAATTTGGTCAAGTTTCATTGGTTGAATCAAAAGTTGGATCAAATTTCATTTTGGATTTGGGCTTGTTTTTTAGTCTTCGAGTGAACCGGTCGGCCAGGTTTATAACGGCGGTCCGACCGCCGCGCTTTGAACCGATTAGTAGCTTGATCCGACCGCTCGTTGACCGCCGGTCCGACCGCTAGTCTCCAGCCAGTCTGACCGCCAGTGCTCAGATCAGCCCTTTGAGATTAAGTCTCCACTTTTGTGTCGTGTGGTTGTCAGGGTATCGAATTCTGCACAAGGCTTCCACTGTGCGCTTACTGATCTTCTTAGCTTTCATAGCTAAAGGAGTAAAGTTCGTGTTGAATTTGATTTAGGCGAGAAAGTTGTGAAAGCGCCTATTCACCCCCTAGTCGCCTTTACGGTCCTACAAGTGGTATCAGAGCCGGTTAGCTCTTCTCATAGATCTTAACCGGTCTTTGGAGCCATGGTGACTGACAGATATTCAATGAAGCCACATGTTTTTTCTGGAGTTGATTTTGCTTATTGGAAGGCCCGAATGCAGGCCTACATCGAGGCTCAAGGGCACGCAATTTGGCTTAAGGTGAAAAACCCTTATGTCGTGCGGTAGATGATAATTTGATCACTCGGATGTGGAGAACAACGCGAAGTGCTCGTAATTTTTGATTTAAGGTCTTAGTCGATCCGAGTTTGAGCGTGTTGCTCATTTCTGTCTGCTCATGAGATCCGCGGACTCTTTGTGATTATCACGAGGGTCCACTGCGATTAAGGAAGTGAGACAGAACCAGCTGAAGAAAGCATACTCTAAGATCGAGCAAAGGCCTGGTGAGTCTTTAGACGAGCTGTGGGGGAGATTTTCTAAAATTCTTCATGATCTCCGTGCTGTTGATCTTGTCTTTTCTGAGTCTGAAAATGCACGCCAGCTTTTGGGTGGTCTAGATGTGAAGGTATGGGGGATGAAGATCACTGCCATAAATGACAACACTGTCATGAGTGAGCTTACCATGGATAAGCTTTACTCCAGGTTGAAGACGCATGAGATTGATTTTATCTCGCGTCTCCCCATGACAGATTCGATGGCTTTAGTGGTCGACCAATCTAAGGGTAGATATTCTGATTCTTTTGATGTTAGCTCATCTAGTTTTTCTTTGTCTGCTTTGCATTCTTTGAGCGATGAGCAACTTGAGAGACTACCTGAAGATGATTTAGCCCTCCTATCCACAAAATTCACGAGAGCTTACAACAATGGGAGGAGTAGGAGGAGAGGTGGATCTATCACTTGTTTCGAGTGTGGTGAGCCCAACCACATTCGCTCTAGATGCCCCAAGCTGAAGGGCAAGGAGGAGAAGGAGTCACAAAGGCATCCTCAAGCGAGGGATGCTAAGTCCAAGAAGACAAACTATCGCAAGTTTGTCAGCCGGCTCCTTGAAGCTCTAGAGGATGTAAGCATGAACGATGTGGACTCGGAGGTGGAGGACGACAAGAGTGACTCCCATGGCAAGAAGAAGGCTCGTGATTTCACGGGCATGTGCTTCATGGCTAAGAACAGCCACGACAGCGACTCCTCCAACAACGAGGATCCTTTTATTGATCCCGATGAGGTATGCCCTTCACTTCCTGATATGAAAAGGGCTTTAGTGCTTGCTGAACAAAAACTGCATAAGCAAGCTAAATTGATTAAGAAACAGGATACTATGATTGATAATTTGAACCTAGAAGTGGTTAGACTCAAATCCATTAATCCTGATGATTTCTGTGATTCATGCTCTAGCTTGCTTAATGAATTGTCAAGCTTAAATAATGCTCATTCCTCTGTTGAAAAACAATTGAAAAATGCTCTTTCTGAACTAGAATCTCTCAAGTCTAGTTCTGTTTGCATGAATGTCATTCCGCTTGATGTGACTGTTTTAGACGCTATTCCGTTAACTTGCTCAAATTGTGCTTTGCTAGAATTAAAACTGGATAGCTCTTTAAAAGAATTACAAAAATTTGATGCTAGTCACACTTGCTCTCATTGTAAGAACAATAGGATTAAAATGCAAGAGATGACCGAAATGGTCGTTTACTCTAGAGCTGCATCGTGTGAAAATTGTCCTAAGCTTACAATTGAGATTGAAGCTTTAAACAAGACTCTTGAAGAGAAAGCTAAAATTGAAAAATCCATGTCTCTTACTGCTTCCAAGAAAGTCGTTAATTCTTCCTCTTGTATGTTGCATGCAGAAGTTGAAACTATTGTTGGCAAGATACAAGAGGCTTTTAGAGTCAAATTTAAGGAGCAGTTGAATAGGATTGGAGAGTCCTATTGTGTGTCTTGTGAGGCTCTAAAAGTGGAAGTGGACCTTCTTAAGAGCAAACATGTTGAGGCAATCAATTCTAAAAAGTGCTCTAATTGTGGAGTTTTGGCAAAAGAGAATGATTACCTCAAAATGACTCTTAAGAAGTTTTCTAGTGGGAAAAAGAAACTCAACTTGATTCTAGACCAATCCAAGGTGAGTGTGAAAAACAGTGGCCTAGGTTTTAAGTCCCTAGAGCTTTCCAAGAATCACCCACCAAAGATTGCTAGAGTTGTGAAAGGTGGTCTGGTTGAGCAAGAACCTCCTAAGACTTCAAAGGTTGCTTTTAAATTTGCAGGTTCTGCTCAAACTCCTTCTAGCAAGAAAGGTGCTTCTGTTTCACCAATACGGACCCCTCAAAAGGTCAAGTACCATTGCACCTTCTGCAAGAAAGAGGGCCACACTGTTGAGTTTTGCTTCCGGAGAGCAAAGATTGAGAGGAAAGAGAGAGTGAGCACTTTGAGATCCATCAGAGGAGTCTTTTCACCAGCTGTAGTATCTAGAGCCAGGCAGCCTATTCATCGTATCACTTATAGGCCTAGGTTTATAGAGAACTTTGTTGACTCTTTTGGTGGGTCCAGGCAGCAGTTTGGTTTAGGATATCGTGAGGAGAAACCATGGGTAGCACCTAGACAGGGGGAGTATCGGTCTTTTGGTAGATCGTTTTGGAGAGGTCCAGGTAGTGCTCGTGGGCATTCTTATGATTTTGTGCCTGATCATTTTTCTGCTGCTTCTTTTGCTATTCCGGGCATCGTGCATCTCAAGATCTTGGACACCTAGATCTTTTATCTCAAATCCCAGTACTGAGGCATGGATGTTTTGAGGGAATTTGCTCTTTTTGCATTCATTGTATCATAATGCATTTTCATTTCAAATGTCTTGCATTGCATAATAAAACTTGTGGAGTTTTGATTATTATCCTTGTATGGCTTGATTTCATACTCTATACCTTGTCATATCAAGTGATAGTCTGCTAGACTTCTTTTATGGCTCTTCTTGTTTAGCTCAGCTTTTGCCTTGCTAGCTTTATATCTGTGAGCAAATTGAATCAAATCATGTCTTGTTGGATCTTGAGACTAGCTTTGCTCTAGTGATCCTCTTATGATTCTTGCCATGTCATATAGGTTGAATTGAGTCTTGAACTTATTTTGAGATGAAAATGAGTTTTTTATCTTCTTAAGTCAAGCAAATGAAAAATGAGATTTTTACGTGCGAAAAAGCGATCTCACCAATCCTTTCTCATGAGACGGCTTGCCATTGCAATAGGCATGAACTCAAGGGAGTTTTGGATGACCTAGACCACTCTTTTAAGCTTATCGCTTGAGATGGTCGCGCAAGGCTTGAGATCTAGCACGATGAAAAAATCCTTTTAGGAAAATGCTCAAAATGCTAAGTGCTTGAGTTTTGCTTCAAAAGTATCTCTTAATGCTCAAAATGCCTCAGTTCTTGTTTTGAGTCTCTTTTTACTTATAGACATGGCTTGACTCATTTTTGGTTGCTTTTAGTGAAACTATGATATTGAGCAACCTTTCATGGTTTTAATTCTTTTAATCTCAGATTACTGCTATTTTGGTTTTAGCTTTATAAGTACATGTTTTGCCATGATTGAATATAGCTTCTACACCTTATATGGCTTGGTATAATTCTTGTACTGTCTACTTCGATAATGGTCATGGCTCCTTTTGCTAAATTTCAAATAAAGTCATTTCATCTTCTTTATCTTTTCCCATGCATCTTGATGAATTCATTGTCAAAGGGGGAGAAGGATTGTGAAGAAAAATGTTGGTTTCTTGAGTTGGAGCTTTTGGTCTCATACAGAAGGTTGCATATAAAAGAACACATATAAAAAAATGAACCTTTTGAAAATTTATGATCATAGTGAGTTGAGTATATGGGTTTTATTGCCTTTTTCTGATTTTAATTGCAATTGAAGAAGACTCACAATGATCAAAGGTCAAATAGAACATTGTGTCTTTCTTATGGACCTAAGTGAGATTTTTGGCTACTTTCTGGAATTTGAATCCTTTTGTGCTTTCATTGCCTTATCTCACTTGCCTATACTATTCTAAAGCCAGCTTGGTCGGTTCCTAGGCTTTTTCTTGCTTATGGACCAAGTTGTGCCTTTATGCGAAAACGGCGAAGTTTTTACTTTTCATTTTGAAAAACCACATTTTCTTGGGTATTGCCAATGTGTTCATCAAGGGGGAGATTGTGGATATCGTGAGGATATGCGCACGATCTTAGAATGATGAGTCAATTGGCAATGGCTTTGTTGGTTTGCAAAATCTCGCGTTTTCGGGGTTTGCTTCAGTCTGTTAGACCACAGCCGGTCTGACCGATTGTGTGGGGCGGTCAGACCGCCCGTGGAGAGGTCGGACCGGCCGTGGTTGCTTGGTCGGACCTACTGACCAAAAGTGGTTTTGGGCGATCCAAAATAGGATGTGTAGGCGGTGAGGAGTCTCTGGATGTGGTCGCATCATTTTGGAGCTCGGTCAAAAGTTCTATTGAGTTGAAAATTCGGAAGGTTTGGATTTTCACGATGGAATTTGGCTAAGTCTTTTCGAGCGATCCGACCCGCGTTGTAGGATCGGTCCGACCGCCTGGAATCGGTCGAGCCGCCTTGTGGGGCGGTCGGACCCGATGACTTGAAGGATAGCCAAGTTTGCATTGATGTGTTTTGATTGTGGTTAATGTATGGAGTTCAATGCTTTATTGTTTCATATTGCATTGTGGAACTAACGTGGGTCAAGTTGTGAAGAACTTGTTCCCGAAAACGGTTTGTTTGTCTATTGCTGTGCAGGTGGCTTGCAGTCAACGGCGTCAGCGGTGAGGTGGATGGGGACTACGCTTGAGAGCCGAGGTCGAGCGATCATGGATCGGGTGAGGTCGTGTGACTCAAGCATGGTGCAGGATGGGCAAGATGGATCGAACGGGTAGTTCGGTACAGCTGGTTGGATCAGGCGGTGCGAAAGTCGGTGCAAGTCTCTGGAAGATTCCGATGGGATTCGGACAAGAGAGACTTGACGACGTGATGAGAACCGCTGATCAACCTACACGTGGTGAAGCAGGCGATTGCTTCAACAGATGTATGTGTGTGGGTCCCATGTGTGTGTGGGTCCCAAAAGTGAAACCCTAGGCTTCTCCTATAAATAGAAAGGGGGAGATGTAAAACCCCTTGAAGCATTCATTTGAGCCCCTCTTGCTTTTTCTAGGGTTTGGAGAGGAGAGGAGAGGAGAGGTTAGGGTTTGGAGATTGTGAGTGTGCTCTTGTGTGAGCTCTTGTCCTCCTTATTGGAGTGGCTTTGTAAGGATCTTGTGAGATCAATCAATCTTGTGATGCTTGCTTGAGAGATCATTTGTCTCCCTTTGTGTTCTTCTCTCTTTTGGATGAATTTGGTGCTTCCTTGATTCAAGTGTTTAAGCTTGGTCTCTTGACCCATTTTGTCTTGCTTTAATGTGTGGGAATACTCCTAGAATCATCTAGACCATCAACCCCCGCAAGCAAGTCTTGAATCAAAGTTTTTCATATTTCTAGGGTTTGTGCACTTCTTTGGTAAAACCTTGAGAGATCGATTCTGCGAAGTGGATCTGAAGGATCGTCGCTAGAAATAGGTCTCTAATATCATTAGAGAGGTGTGCTCGAAATTTGGTCAAGTTTCATTGGTTGAATCAAAAGTTGGATCAAATTTCGTTTTGGATTTGGGCTTGTTTTTTGATCTTCGGTGAACCGGCCCGACCGGTTTATAACGCGGTCCGACCGCCCGCTTCAGAACCGCTTCGAGATCGCGGGTCGAACCGATATCCCACGGTCTGACCGCCAGTTAGTAGCCGGTCCGACCGCTCGTTGACCGCCGGTCCGACCGCCAGTCTCCAACCGGTCTGACCACCAGTGCTCAGATCAACCCTTTGAGATTAAGTCTCCATTTTTGTGTCGTGTGGTTGTCAGGGTATCGAATTCAGCACAAGGCTTCCACTGTGCGCTTACTGATCTTCTTAGCTTTCATAGCTAAAGGAGTAAAATTCGTGTTGAATTTGATTTAGGCGAGAAAGTTGCGAAAGCGCCTATTCACCCCCTCTAGTCGCCTTTACGGTCCTACAAAGCCCTTTTCGTGAAAAGGTTGCCAAATCATGTCTAAGGATTCGAAAGCTACAGGAGCATGCACCTGAGAGGGACATTACTATTCGCGCTTCTGAGGGAAACATGACTTTTCATGTCCAGAACATGTTTAGTACGTTTAGGGAACATTTATGAAGAATTTTGTGAGAGGCTTTCAAATCGAGTGCGGTAATATGTAAATTCACTAGAAGTGGTTCTAGACAACGTACTGACTGTATGGTTAGCGGCAAAGGCATATAATAATTGATGTTTTTTAGAAATTTGATCCACTTCAAGGGAAAAAATGTGGTAAAAATCATGCCATACCTTTGAGAACAAAGAACAGTTTAATGTTAAAATAAGTTTTAAGACATTTACGATGCACCTACACGGCACAATAACTGCAACTTATGAAAAGGAAATGATTTGTACAAAATTAGAACGATAGAAGAAAGAAAATTTTGGAGTAATCAAACATCAAAATATATTACGATCCAATACTGAAACCTGCACCAATTTTTTTTTAGTGGTCAGGATCTCGAGCGTGCTCGAGCGCGGGCGGGCAGGGGCCCGATGTTCCCTCGTGCCAAGCTACGCTCAGTTCTCCACACCAAAATTTCTGGAAGTGTGGAAAGTTTTTACATTTCCCCACCACTAAGTAAATAAATAAACAAAAAAACATCACATTACCACACAATAAGATCAATATGGACAGATAGTGCATGAGCTAGTAGACCACAAGTAACAAGAACTGATGTGCCAACGTAACATGTCATCTAGACATTTAGTTTAATCTAAAACATTTTGATCACAGAATACCTCAAAAAACATAAGCACACATGCATTGTGCACACAACCACACATGTACACCCATGCACAGTATAATTGTTAATAAGTTCACTAGATTATTACTCATCCTGATACGTGATGATACCTGCTTAGAGCTTACACATTTCATGGAGCATCTTCAGGCCCAAAGTTCCCACCATTACCTGTCAAAGAAGGAGGCCATGCCATGACGTACAGATGGATACAGCAGTCATATTTCCTCTGCAAGAGCTTCTCCAGCTTCATGGTGTCAAGACGGAGGGACAGGAACCAACAAGGAAGCCGTTCATCTCGAGATGTCTCCATTGTTAAGTACGCGAAACCATAACTAGCTCCTAGTGATTCGACCAACCTCTGCGTCTGTCACGTCCCGTTGTGTTCCGGCAACGTGTAGTCGTGGAAGACGGGCGGCTTTGGCCTAGTGTAACAGCTCTAAAATCTAGGGCCGTCAAACTCTTCACAACCGTTCAGGATATGCAGTTGTGAAGTAAGCAGTGTCTCAAGTAAGCTTTCGATAACAACAAAACCAAACTTTTATTACATAAGATTAAGGTTTAACAACCAGTTTTGACGCAGACACGGGCTTTCAAGCCCAAAGCTAATATAATACAAAACAAAAGAACTTCACACCACAAGCACACTTGAGCACGATTGAGACCTAATAACAATAGGCGCTGTCTTATGGGGTCCACCAAAATCCTGCTCCTTGGGGTTCTCAGCATTTGTTGGACCGTAAAGGCGACTAGAGGGGGTGAATAGGAGCACGCTCACTTTTTCACAAATTATGAACTCAATACAATTTTACTCCAGTAGCTATTAGAAAGCTATGAAGATCAATATACCAGTACAGCGGAAGACTAGTATTGAATCCAATTAAATCCCCTAAGCAAAATAACAAAATCAACTAAGATTGCAAAGACTCACAAAGACGCAGGCGGTCGATCATTGTACCCAACCGGTCGGACCGATTGCGGGCGGTCGACCGGCGTTGTCTTGGCGGTCGGACCGCTCAAAATCGGTCCGACCGGTGATGACGGCGATCGACCGGCCGACTCGAACCGATCCGCCTGTGATAAAATCGGCCGATAACGGTTGCAATTAGGTGAAACTTTTGATTCTCAACTCCAATCTTTATGAAACTTTGCACACACCTTCTATATGCTATTGAGAACCTATTCCAATCGAATACTATGATAATTCTTGGAGCGATCTTGAGCAATTGCCAATTGATTAATGAGAAGGTCTAAAACCGGGCAAGAACGAAAACTTGATCCTAATGCTTGTTCGTGAGAGATTGATGATCAAGATGATGCTAGATAGATTCACACATATCACAGCAAGCTAATCCACGTGAAAGAATCAATCACAAACTCGCGGATCAAAGGAAGCCCTAAAACACGAAATTGAAAGCAAGAACGAAGGAGACTTATCTCAAGCAAACCTTGCATAGATTGATTTCGTGATTGATCTTTGGATTACATCCACACCATCATGGATCGAGAGACAATCAAAGATCACGAAATTCTCCACAAACCATCAAGAGCCCTAGCCTCCACCTCAACTCCCTAAAGACAATTAGGGTTTTGAAACATAAAAGGCGAGAGAGAGAGAGAGGTGCAGCCACCATCTCCTCCTATTTATAGTGGAGGCCTAAAACTCTTAGGGTTTGACTCTCTTGGGCTCCGTTAAGGCCCACTAACAAGCGGGTCACACACGCACGCCGCGGCGCCGTCTTTAACTTTTTGACCTAAACCGCTTCACCATGCGCCATGGATTTGCCAATAGGTCACCCTTGTCCATCTTGTGTCACGCTTGAGTCGTTGACCTCACCCGCATCGCCAATCGCTCGGACCTCAACTCTTGAGTCTAGTCCCGATCCTCCTCGCCGTTGACCGTCGTTGACCACCAAGCAACCTCGCACAACCACGCACAAGCAAACACGAATTCGGGAACAAGTTCTTCACAACTTGACCCATGTTAGTCAAAACATGCATCATGCAAAACATATGCCATGAAACCAATGACTTTGACCTAACAAATCAACATCGCCACGAAGTTGGCCGGCGTTCAAGAAACCGGTCCGACCGCTCGGGTGAGCGGTCGGACCGCCATGGCGGTCGGACCGCTCCTCGTGAGCTGGTCGGACCGCCACTGTGGACTTAGCCGAATTTCATACTCCCAAATTTCGAAACCTTCTGGAAACTTTAAACCAATAGAACTTCTTACTGGAGACTCCAAAAATTATGAGACCAAGTGCATTGGGATCCCCTCACTTGCCTACAACACCTATTTTTGGCCCAGCCCATTCTGAGAACTTTTAGGTCATTGCCGGTCCGATCGCTTCACATGGCGGTCCGACCGATTTGGGACCGATCGGATCGATGTAAGGACCGGTCGGACCGCCCGTCCGAATACTGTAGCTTTGTCGAAAACACGTGAAACTACAAACCGTAAACGCCATTGCCAATTGTCACATCATCCTAAGATCTAGAGCATATCCCCATGAAATCCACAGCATTTTTCCAATCTTTTCTTGTGGAGGGGTTGCAAATTTTGCAAGAATGAGTACTACTACCGTACTCAACAAGCCACATGGAAAAGCTAAATAATTATATGCAAGAAGTTCAATGGATGGTTAGAGTTTACCGTAACAGGCATATGTGGATGCATTTTGCAGGTTAAAGCAGTTTAACTTTAAAACAGTAAAGCAATAATAAATAATAACAACAGGGGTTTCTCAACAAATGCACAAACCAGATTCTCGTCTCAAAAACTCCTTGGAATCACCCATGAACACAGGTTCATTAACCGGAAGCACAGCATATCCGAATACCATTTGATATACTCTGCAGAGTTGCTCGGCTTTACCCACAAGATACCTCATGCTCGTACTGTCAGATCATAGACATGCAACATGTTAGCGTGCGACTGAGCTGAGATAACAAAGCTTTTCACTACTCAACCTTTCTAGCCTCTACCTGGTAGGTTCTTACTCCATACAGCCCTCGGGAGACTCCACCGGCCGCTGCTATGGATCTTTCACCCCGATGCTGACGGAACCATACCGTTGTTTAGACTACTGAGTGTACCTACAGGCCCACTCCTATCCATCCCCAGTTCCGCGCTGCTCTACCACACAAGAGCACATGCCTTTCCCTGTAGATATTCGATTGGAAGAGCAGTGTACCTAGGGAGTAATGACCACACCTGTGGTTGAGCGGTTTTCTGTGTCTGTTACTTTGGCACAAGGTTCTTGTAATTACTTGTCTCCAGTGAGGAAGTGGACCAACACAAACTCGTGGTTGTCCACCTGCTTGATCTCACCTTTGACCCACTTTTAACACAAGTCTATTGGGTTTCCTAACTTGCTGGACACAACCCTCAACTTCACACTAAAACCATTGGCGAACCGCCAACACTTTCTTTTGAATGATAACCACATTTTTGGTGACAAAGCTATTTGCATAGATAATATTTTATGTGGACTTATCAAGGTGAATATGGCTTACAAGAAATCTTAACCTTGTCAATGTGAATATGGCCTACAAGTGCTAGGTGGGTTTGTATGTGGGGTAATAGGAATTATCTAAACATCATGGTATTCTAAAGTTGTAGGACCGTAAAGGCGACTAGGGGGGGTGAATAGGCGCTTTCTAAACTTTCTCGCCTAAATCAAATTCAACACGAACTTCACTCCTTTAGCTATGAAAGCTAAGAAGATCAGTAGGTGCACAGCGGAAGCCTTGTGCTAAATTCGATAACCCCGACAACCACACGACACAAAAGTGGAGACTTAAACTCAAAGGGCAGATCTGGGCACAGGCAGTCTGACCGGCTACCAAGGGCGGTCTCGACCGACGTTCAACCAATGATCGGCCAAGCAACTAATGGCGGTCGGACGGTGGACAACGGTTCGACCCGGCGATAAATGATCTGAATACAGCGGTCGGACCGCCGTTGTAACACCGGATCGACCGGTTCGATCGAAGCGAAAAACTCAACCCCAATCCAAAACGAAATTTGATCCAACTTTTGATTCAACCAATGAAACTTGACCAAATTTCGAGCACACCTCCCTAATGATATTAGAGACCTATTTCTAGCGATGATCCTTCAGATCCACTTCGCAGAATCGATCTCTCAAGGATTCAACAAACAAGTGCACAAACCCTAGAAATATAAAAATCTTGATTCAAGACTTGCTTGTGGGGGGTTGATGATCTAGATGACTCTAGGAGTATTCCCACGCAACAAAGCAAGATATAGTAGGCCAAGAGACCAAGCATAAACCTTTGAATCAAGGAAGCATCAAAATCATCCAAAAGGGAGAAGAACACAAAGGGAACAAATGACCTTTCAATTAAGCATCACAAGATTGTTTGATCACACAAGATGCTTACAAAGCCTCTCCAACAAGGAGGGCAAGAGCTCACACAAGGAGCACACTCACAATCTCTCCAAACCCTAGTTCTCCTCTCCTCTCCTCCAAACCCTAGAAAAAGGAAGAAGGGGCCAAATGAATGCTTAAGAGGGTTTTCCATCTCCCCCCTTTCTATTTATACTAGAGAGCTAGGGTTTCACTTTTGGGACCACTTACACATGGGGCCCACACACACAACTATTGAAGCAATCGCCTGCTTCACCACGTGTAGGTTGATCAGCGGTTCTCATCGCGTCGCCAAGCCTCTCTTGTCCGAATTCCATCGGAACCTCCCAGAGACTCGCACCGATATCTGCACCGCCTGATCCATCCAGCTGCACCGAACCACCCGTTCGATCCATCTTGCCCATCCTGCACCATGCTTGCGTCACACGACCTCACCCGGTATCCATGATCGTTCTGGACCTCAGCTCTCCAAGCGTAGTCCCGATCCATTCACCGTTGACGTCGTTGACCTGCAAGCCACCTGCACAGCAATAGACAAACAAACCGTTTCCGGGAACAAGTTCTTCACAACTTGACCCACGTTAGCGCCGCAATGCAATATACAACAATAAAGCATTGAACACCATACATAAAACACATTCAAATCAACTCAATGCAAACTTGGCTAACCTCCAAGTCAATGCGGTCCGACCGCCCCACAAGGCGGTCCGGCCGGTTCAGTTTGGTCGGACCGCTCGCACTGGCGGTCGGACGGTCAAAAGGACTTACCAAATTTCAGCGTGAAAATCCAAACCTTACGGAATTTTCAACTCAATAGAACTTTGTTGGAAGCTCCAAAATGATGGGACCACATCCGGAGACTCCTCACTTGCCTACACAACCTATTTTGGCTCAGCTCCAAAACCAAATTTTAATATGGCGGTCGGACCGCCACCATGGCGGTCGGACTCCTACACGGGCGGATCGACCGCGTGATACAACCGGTCGATCACCGTGGTCCGACAAATTTTGAAGCAAACTTAACAAACGCGAGATTTTGCAAACCAACAACGCCATTGCCAATTGACTCATCATCCTGAGATCGTGCACATATCCTCACGATATCCACAATCTCCCCCTTGATGAACACATTGGCAATTATCAAGAAAATATGGTTTTTCGAAATGAAAAGTAAAAACTTCGCCGTTTTCGCATAAAGGCACAACTTGGTCCATAAGCATGAAAAAGCCTAGGAACCGACCAAGCTGGCTTCAGAATAGTATAAGCAAGTGAGATAAGGCAATGAAGGCACAAGAGGATTCAAATTCCAGAAAGTAGCCAAAAATCTCACTTAGGTCCAAATGAAGGACAATTGTTCTATTTGACCTTTGATCATTGTGAGTCTTCTTCAATTGCAAATGAAATCAGGAAAAGGCAATAAAACCAAAAGACTTAACTCACTATGATCACAAATTTTCAAAAGGTTCAAATTTTTATTTTATGAAGTTCTTTTATATTAAACCTTAAGTATGAAAGTATGAAACCAAAAGCATTTTCTTCACAATCTTTCTCCCCTTTTGACAATGAATTCATCAAGATGCATGGGAAAAGAAAGAGCATGCAGGAATGACTTTATTTTTTAACTTTAGTAGAAAGGAGCCATAACCATTATACATGTAGATAGTACAAGTATTATACCAAGCCATAAAAAGAGTAGACGCTATATTCAATCATGGCAAATCATGTACTGCAAAGCTAAAACCAAGATAGCAGTTGTCTGAGATTAACGGAATTAAAACCATGAAAGGTTGCTCAATATCATAGTTTCACAACCAGCAACTACAAATGAGTCAAGCCATGTCTATAAGTAAAAAGAGACTCAAGACAAGAACTGAGGTATTTTGAGCATTAAGATTACATTTTTGAAGCAAAACTCAAGCACTTAGCCTTTTTGAGCATTTTCTTAAAAGGATTTTTTTTTACTATGCTAGATCTCAAGCCTTGCAGCGACCATCTCAAGCGATAAGCTTAAAAGAATGATCTAGGTCATCCAAAACTCCTCCTGAGTTCATGCCTAGTGCAATGGCAAGCCGTCTCATGAGAAATGATTGGTGACATTTTTTATTTGCTTGACTTAAGAAGATAAAAAGCTCATTTTTCATCTCAAAATAAGTTCAAGACTCAATTCAACCTATTTGACATGGCAATAATCATAAGAGGATCACTAGAGCAAAACTAGTCACAAGATCCAACGAGACATGATTTGATTCGAATTTCTCACAGATACAAAGCTAGCAAGGCAAAAGCTAAGCTGAACAAGAAAAGCCATAAGAGAAGTCTAGCAGACTAACACTTGATATGACAAGGTATAGAATATGAAATCAAGTCATACAAGGATAAAGATCAAAGCTCCTTAACTTTTATCATACAATGCAAGACTAATGAAATGAAACATGCATTATGATACAATGAATGCAAAAAGAACAACTTCCCCCTCAAAACAGCCCAATAGGACTAATAATCCCTAACTCTCCCCGCAAGGCAGCAAAACGAGAAGAATCAAGAGCTTTAGTGAAAATATCGCAAGTCGTTGCTCGACTCTACAAAGTGAAGCACAACATCACCTTTCTCAACATGGTCTCTCAGAAAATAAAATCGAATATCAATGTGTTTAGTCCTGGAATGTTGCACTGGGTTTTTGGTAATATTAATTGCAGAAGTGTTGTCACAGAAAAGAGGAACACTTCCCAAAGATAACCCATAGACCCAGCGTGGATAAAATCCAGAGAACACGAGAGCGACCAGCGGCGACTACATACTCGGCCTCGGTATGAGGCGTGCAATGAAGACTATTTTCTAGAAGACCAAGAAACAAGAGATGTGCCCAAGAAATGACAAGTGCCAGAAGTACTCTTCCTATCCACTCTACACCCCGCAAAGTCAGCATCAGAAAATGCTCGAATTGAGAGAGCAGAAGAAGAAGAATACGAGTCCAAAGTCAAGCGTATCTTGAAGGTACACGAATATCGACGATCGCTTGACGATGAGAAGCACGAGGAAGCTCAAAGCGGAGCGCACGGACATACGGCGAATTGTATGTCCGACCTCGTATTTGTAAGATAGAGGAGGAGCCAATCATCTGCGGTAATCCTTCCGTCCACGGACTCTCCATCCTCATCGTGGTCCAAAGACGGTGGTTGTAGCAATGGGAGTAGACATTGGCCTCGCTTCCCATATTGAAGCGCTAGAAGAAGGTCCTTTGTATACTTACTCGGTGAACGAAGGTGCCTTCTTTCGCTTGCTTGATTTGTAGGCCAAGGAAGAATGTCACTCTCCCATCATGCTCATCTCAAACTCACCTTTGCTCATCGAATCAAAATCTGGACACCAAAGCATGAGAAGAACCACAGAAAATAATATCATCCACATAAATCAACCAACAAAAATCAACGCCATGCACGAGAGTGAACAAGATTTTATCAACTATTCCCATTTTGAAATCATTTTCAAGCAAGAAACTCTTAAGCCTGTCATACAAGCTCTAGGAGCTTGTTTCAATCCATTACAGGGCTTTAGAGAGTTTAAAAATATGGTTTGGGAATTTTTTATTTTCAAAACCAGGAGGTTGCTTGACAAAGACCTCTTCTTCTATGCAGCCATTCAAGAAAACACTTTTAACATCCATTTGAAAAAGCTTAAAATCCTTGGATGTTGCAAATGCTAAAAGAATGCGAATGGCCTCCAATCTAGCTACTGGGGCAAAGGTCTCTTCAAAGTCTAAGCCCTCTACCTGGGAATAACCTTGAGCTACAAGTCTAGCCTTATTGCGAACAACCAATCCATCCTCACTTTGCTTATTTTTAAAAACCCATTTTGTTCCAATAACATGAGAATCAGAAGGTCACTCAACTAAAATCCAGACTTTGTTTCTTTCAAAGTTCTCAAGCTCTTCATGCATGGCATTGACCCAAGAGGCATCAGATAAAGCATGGGTGATATCTCGGGGTTCAAAAGAAGCGACAAAAGCAGAGTGTGCATGAGAATCGGGAGAAATAAACACGAGCGAGTGACTCGCTCTTGAAGATCCCCAATCATCCTTTCGGTGGATGTTGTCATCGAATACGAAGAGGTGCTCTGGTGCGTATGGCCTCTACCCCATGAGTTGTCGAGGTAGGAACAGAGCCACTCAGATCGTCAGTGGGGATAGGAGGAGGCTGCTCAGCTGAAACTGAAGTAGTAGTAGCAGGCTCTCCACCCCTCTCAGAGGTAACTTGAGGATGGTTTGGTTCGTCATACTCAGAGTCATCATCGACGAAGATGCTTCCTTGAATTTCAGAACTTTGTGTACACAAGCATCGGGTCTAGTACTGTGACTAGCCTCATCAAAAGTGACTTCGCAAGTCTCAACAATTTTGTTAGTATCAACATTAAAAACACGATAGCCACGAGAATGAGCAGGATATCCAAGAAATATGCCATCAAAGCATCTAGACTCAAATTTATCCAGGTTGCCATGTTTAAGAATGAAGCACTTGCAACCAAAAATCTTGAAATGAGAGACTTTGGGAGAATGACCAAATCTAAGTTCATAGGAGGTCTTCCCAACCACAGATCTCAAGAAAACCCTATTGGAGATATAACAAGCAGTAGAGATCGCCTCAGCCCAAAATCTCCTAGGAGTAGAATGCTCATCTAGCATGGTCCGAGCCATCTCTACAAGGGTTCTGTTCTTCCTTTCTACCACACTATTCTGCTGGGGAACTCTAGGAGAAGAAAGCGATGCTCAATTCCCTATCAAGAGAAGGTAGAAAAGAAGAATTCTTGAATTCTGTCCCATTGTCACTCCTAATGGCTCTCAAAGCTCTAGGTATATCAACAAAAAATTCTAAGGACCAAATCTCTAAAGAATCCAAATGCTTCGTCCTTAGAAGCAAGAAAATAAACCCATGAATACCTGGAGTAATCATCCACAACCACCAGCACATACCATTTCCCACCAGCTGACTGAACTCTAGAAGGACCAACTGTGTCTAAGTGAAGAAGCTGTCCTGGTCCATCAGTCATTACCAAAGTAAGAGGTGGGTGGGAAGTAGACACCATCTTACCATGTCTACAAGGCGAGCACACAAGATCTCTAACAGCCTTCAACCTAGGCAAACCTCTAATCAAGTCCTTGCAACTGACTCTAGACAAATGATCAAAACCTATATGCCCAAGTCTACGATGCCACAAAATAAGATCATGAGAATCAGAGGCTACAAGACACCTAGGACTGGAAGCTGAAGAAATACTGAAATTTGCACAGAAGATCTTCTCAAATCTCGAGATCTCAAAAACAAGCTCACCCGAGGAATCTAGAACTCTACACTCACCACACTTAAACCTCACTTCTAGACCCTCATCAAGCAGCTGAGAAACAGATAGAAGATTATACCTCAGCTTACTTACCAAAGCGCCGTCTTTAAGCATGAACTTGTCGTTGACGCGCACAGTGCCCTTTGCAGTCACGGTCCCGGTAGAAGCATCCCCAAAGGTAATCAATTCGTTGCCGGATGCACGTGTGAGGGAGGAGAACCATCTAGAATCTCCGGTCATATGTCGAGAACACCTGGAGTCCACAAGCCATATGTCCTCCTTCCTCGCACGACGGACCTAAAAGCACAATCGAAAACATCCGTGCCTCGAAGATGGGGTTAGTGATAAATGATCTAGGAATCCAAAGATCGAGAAGCACGATGTCTGGGAGCAGCAGTAGAAATAGCAGAAACATGATCAGGAATAAAATCATAAGGATGCACATGAGAACCACCTAGACCTCTCCGAAACGATCTACCAAAAGATCGATACTCTCCCTGTCTAGGTGCTACCCGGTGTCTCTCCTCACGATGTCCTAATCCAACATGCTGCCTAGACCCACCAAAAGAGTCTACAAAATTCTCTACAAATCTAGGCCTATATGTGTTGCGATAAACAGGCTGCCTAGCTCTAGAGACTATAGCTAGAGAAGGGACTCCTCTAATGGATTTTAGGACGCTCATCCTCTCTTTTCTCTCAAGTTTTGCTCTCCGAAAGCAGAACTCAACAGTATGGCCTTCTTTCTTGCAGAAGGTGCAATGGTACTGGACCTTTTGAGAAGTCTGTATAGAATGAGTGAAAGCACCTTTCTTGCCAGAAAGAGTTTGAGCAAAACCAGCGGATTTGAAAACAACCCCGGATGGCTTAGGAGGTTCTAGCTCAAACATACCATTCTTCACAACTCTAGCAATCCTAGGTGGGTTTTTCTTGGAATGCTCTAGGGGATTGAAACCTAGACCACTATTTTTCACGCTCACTTTGGATTGATCAAGAATCATGTTGAGTTTCTTTTTCCCACTTGAAAACTTTTCAAGAGTCACCTTGAGGTAATCATTCTCTTTCATTAAACCCTCACATCTAGTGCACTTGCTAGACTTGATTACCTCATTGCTCTTACTCTTAAGAAGGGCCACTTCCACTTTGAAGGCCTCACAAGACACACAACAGGATTCTGAATCCTATTCAAGCTGCTCCTTAAACTTGACTCTAAATGTCTCTTGAATCGATTAATCATGGTTTCAACTTGAGATTCAAAACACAAGAGTTAGAATCAATAACTTTCTTAGAAGCGAGAAAAGACATGGATCTTTCAATTTTAGCCTTTTCTTCAAGAGTCTTGTTTAAGGCTTCAATCTCAATTGTAAGCTTGGGACAATTTTCACAAGATGCAACTCTAGAGTAAATCAGCATTTCTGTCATCTCTTGCATCTTAATCCTATTATTCTTACAGTGAGAGCATGTGTGACTAGCATCAAACTTTTGCAATTCTTTTAAGGTGCTATCCGGTTTAATTCTAGCAAAGCACAATTTGAGCAAGTTAAAGGGATAGCTTCCATGGCGGTCACATCAAGTGAAATAGCATCTAAGCAAGCGTAACTAGACTTGAGAGATTCTAGTTCATCGAGAGCATCTTTTAGTTGATTTGTAGCAGAGGAATGAGCAGATTTCAAGCTTGTCAAATCTTTAAGCAAGCTAGTGCAGAATCACAAATATCATCGAGATTAATAGATTTAAGCCTAACAACTTCTAGGTTCAAATTATCAATCATAATGTCACCTTCTTAATCATTTTTACTTGCTTATGCAATTTACATTCAACAAGCACCAAAGCCCTTTTCATGTCAAGACTAGAAGGGCATACTTCATCGAGGATCACTAAAGGGATCCTCATCGTTGGAGAGTCAGTTGTCGTGGTCGTTCTTGGCCATGAAACACATGCTGTGAAGTCATGTGCCTTCTTCTTGCCACGAGAGTCACTCTCGTCGTCCTCTGTTTCCGAGTCCACATCGCTCATATTGACATTCTCTAGAGCGGCAAGAACCCGGCTGACAAACTTGCGATAGTTTGTCTTCTTGGGTTTAGCATCCCTCTCCTGGGGATGTCTTCATGTCTCCTTCTCCTCCTTGCCCTTTAGCTTGGGGCACCTAGAGCAAATGTGGTTGGGCTCACCACATTCGAAGCACGTGATAGGTCATCTTCTCCTCCTATTCCTCACCTTGTTGTACGCTCTTGTGAATTTGGTGGGTAGGAGGGCTAAGTCATCCTCGGGCAATTTCTCAAGTTGCTCATCGCTTAAAGAATGTAAAGCAGATAATGAAAAACCAGATGAGCTACAATCAAGAGAATCAGAAGAACAACCCTTGGATTTGTCGACCACTAATGCCATCGACTCTGTCTTGGGGAGACGCGAGATAAAATCAATCTCATGTGTCTTCAACCTCGAGTAAAGCTTATCCATGGTAAGCTCACTCATGATGTTGTTGTCATTGATGGAAGTGATCTTCATTCCCAGCACCTTCACATCAAGAGCACTTTAAGTCGGCATGCATTTCGGACTCGAAATACCAAGTCAACGGTAGCGGAGATCATGAAGAATCTTAGAGAATCTTCCCAGCTCATCCAAAGACTCACGGGCCTTTGCTCGATCTTAGAGTAAACCTTTTGAGTGGTTCTGTCTCACTTCGTTGATCGCAGTGGACCCTTCGTGATAGTCACAAAGAGTCCTCCAGATCTCATGAGCAGACCGCAAGTGAGCAACACGCTCAAACTCAGATCGACTAAGGCCTTGGATCAAGTAATTCCGATCCTTGCTGTTGGCCTCCACATCTGGAGTGATCATATCGTCATCGGCTAGCACGACATAAGGGTTTTCCACCTTAAGCCAAATAGCGTGCCCTTGAGCCTCGATATATGCTTGCATACGAGCCTTCCAGTATGCAAAGTCAACTCCTTCAAAAATGTGTGGCTTGGTTGAGTACTTGTCAGTCGCCATGGCTCCAAAGAACGGTTAAGATCTATGAGAAGAGCTAACCGGCCCTGATACCACTTGTAGGACCGTAAAGGCGACTAGGGGGGTGAATAGGCGCTTTCTAAACTTTCTCGCCTAAATCAAATTCAACACGAACTTCACTCCTTTAGCTATGAAAGCTAAGAAGATCAGTAGGTGCACAGCGGAAGCCTTGTGCTGAATTCGATAACCCCGACAACCACACGACACAAAAGTGGAGACTTAAACTCAAAGGCGCATCTGAGGCACAGCGGTCCGACCCGGCTACCAAGGGCGGATCGACCGACGTTCAACCAATGGCTCGACGGCAACTAAGCTGGCGGTCGGACCGGTGGACAACGGTTCGACCCAAGAATCAATGATATGAATACAGGCGGTCGGACCGCCGTTGCAACACCGGTCTGACCGGTTCAGTCCAGAACTGAAAAACTCAACCCAAATCCAAAACGAAATTTGATCCAACTTTTGATTCAACCAATGAAACTTGACCAAATTTCGAGCACACCTCCCTAATGATATTAGAGACCTATTTCTAGCGATGATCCTTCAGATCCACTTCGCAGAATCGATCTCTCAAGGATTTAACAAAGAAGTGCACAAACCCTAGAAATATGAAAATCTTGATTCAAGACTTGCTTGTGGGGGGTTGATGATCTAGATGACTCTAGGAGTATTCCCACGCAACAAAGCAAGATATAGTAGGCCAAGAGACCAAGCATAAACCTTTGAATCAAGGAAGCATCAAAATCATCCAAAAGGGAGAAGAACACAAAGGGAACAAATGACCTTTCAATTAAGCATCACAAGATTGTTTGATCACACAAGATGCTTACAAAGCCTCTCCAACAAGGAGGGCAAGAGCTCACACAAGGAGCACACTCACAATCTCTCCAAACCCTAGTTCTCCTCTCCTCTCCTCCAAACCCTAGAAAAAGGAAGAAGGGGACAAATGAATGCTTAAGAGGGTTTTCCATCTCCCCCCTTTCTATTTATACTAGAGAGCTAGGGTTTCACTTTTGGGACCACTTACACATGGGGCCCACACACACAACTATTGAAGCAATCGCCTGCTTCACCACGTGTAGGTTGATCAGCGGTTCTCATCGCGTCGCCAAGCCTCTCTTGTCCGAATCCCATCGGAACCTCCCAGAGACTCAGACCGATATCCGCACCACTTTGATCCATCCAAACCGCACCGAACCACCCGTTCGATCCATCTTGCCCATCCTGCACCATGCTTGCGTCACACGACCTCACCCGGTATCCATGATCGTTCTGGACCTCAGCTCTCCAAGCGTAGTCCCGATCCATTCACCGTTGACGTCGTTGACCTGCAAGCCACCTGCACAGCAATAGACAAACAAATCGTTTTCGGGAACAAGTTCTTCACAACTTGACCCACGTTAGCTCCGCAATGCAATATACAACAATAAAGCATTGAACACCATACATAAAACACATTCAAATCAACTCAATGCAAACTTGGCTAACCTCCAGTCAATCGCGGTCCGGCCGCCCCAAGGCGGTCCGACCGATTCAGCCGATCGGACCGCCGACAACTGCGGTCGGACCGGTCAAAAGGACTTACCAAATTTCGCGTGAAAATCCAAACCTTTCGAATTTTCAACTCAATAGAACTTTTGACTGGAAGCTCCAAAAATGATGGGACCACATCCAGGAGACTCCCCTCACTTGCCTACACAACCTATTTTTGGCTCAGCTCCAAAAACTAAATTTTAATATGGCGGTCGGACCGGCCACCATGGCCGGTCGGACTCCTACACGGGCGGTCTGACCGCCCGATACAACCGGTCAGACCGCCTGTGGTCTGACAGCCTTGAAGCAAACCCGAAAACACGAGATTTTGCAAACCAACAACGCCATTGCCAATTGACTCATCATCCTGAGATCGTGTACATATCCTCACGATATCCACAAAAGTATTATTTTAATATTTGAAGTAATTGGCACAAATAATAATGAAAGTAATATTAAATATATGAATTCTAGGTTCAAAATGATCAAAGAATGTGGCTTACCTTCTTGCATAAAATCCTATAGATCATGTTCTGGTCTGATATCTTATGCAGCTTGGTCTCCAAGATTGTGACCTAACGAGAAGCAAAATTGTAAAATAAACCAAGTAAAATCTGGCTTGACAAGGAATGAGTTGGGAATAACATGCAAGTAAAAATAAATGGAAAAGAAATACAAAGAAGGTGGTGCGGGAGGGTGAGAATTTATCTTGGGTTTAATTGGACTGAACAGAGTGGAGAAATGGATTTCTCGACTCGAAACGGATGAAATGGATATATAATGTCGAATTAGGGTTTTATAGATGAATAGTCCCAGATAATAAATAGTGACTTTTTACTATTCATAGATGAAAAATTGGTGGTGAACAGTAACTAACATTACTGTTCATGACAGTGAACAGTAAAAACAATTTTCAGACGATAAACAGTGTTTTTGGTAGATGAACAGTAAATAAAATTACTGTGTAGTGAATAGTAAAAGGCTAAAATGGAGTAAACAGTAAAAGGCCACCCTTTTTACTGTGCGGCCAGAGGCCTGATTCGGCCGGGCCGAACCGGCCTGCTTGGCTAGGCCTGTTAAGGCCCACCCGTTCGTGCTCAGGCTTGAGCCGCGCGGCCGAAAGGCCTACGCGCTCGCCTGAGTCGGCGGCGACGGCAATTGCAACGGCGGTGGTTGCCGGCGGCGGCGGGGAAGGGCACCGGAAGCACCATTGAAGGAGAAGAACCCATTTTGGGGAGTTGCAGGGGCAGAGGTGGGGCGGCGACGGCGGAGGCGCACGGCCGGAGCAGGGGAAGAAGGTGGTGGCGATACGGTGGCGCTCCGACGAGGGGGAAGGGCGGAGGAGCATCAGTGAGTGGGGGGGTTCTCAATGGAGGTGGTGGGGTGGCTTGAGGCGTACCAAGGCGGCATGGCGACGGTGGCCGTGGAGATTGCGGCGGCGGAGCTCGGTGCCGGCGAGCTCCGATACGGGAGGAGGTGGGGCGAGTTGGGAAAACGATTGGCGGCGGCGATGGGCTGCTACCGCCGGAGGTGGGGGGAGGGGAGGAGGGAGGGCGGCGAATTTACTGAAGACTCGCTTCGGCCGGATAAAAGAGGCGGTGGTGGTTTCTTCGAATTCGCTGGCGCCGGGAAAGGAGGGGGGCAAGAGAGGTGCTGGTGGTAGGGGTGAAGAGAAGAGCTTGCCGCGGGGCAGCTTTTATAACCCAGGGAGAGGCGGTGGCGCCAGTGCGAGCTATGGCAATGGAGCTGAGGTGGCGGCGGGGGAAGCTTCGGGCGGCGCCGAGAGAGGAGAGGTGGCGGTCGGGGCGGGGCCAGGTGGAGGCGGCGAAGGTGGAGGAAGGCTCTGGAGGGGAGATGATGAGGACATGACCCCTATGGATACAACCACATTTGCTATACTTGCTAGTCCAATTACAAGAGCTCGTACACTTCACTTAAATTATCAGGTCAGCTCGTTTTTATGAGTATATTTATATTATATGAACAATATGATGCTACCTAATGATGAAAATGTATATTTGTGCAGCATCACATCACTTTTTGTCTAAGCTAAGCAAGAGTTCGAGCTGGACACGTTTTGGAATCCAATTCGGCTTCCGTAGACAGCACCAACTTTAAACGCACAAAACTTTTACAAACGGAGTCCGATTCTGGTGTTCTTGGGCTTGTTGGAAAGCTTATTCTAAGATCTTTCCAACTAATCTAGCCTCACCTCCAAATTATTTCTGAGGACTTCAGAATTATCAAAAGAAGGTGATATATCACCTATTTGAGCCAATTTGGGCCTTGTAATTGTTGGGCCCATCTTCCTAGCCGCCTCCCCCTCCTTGGGTCGCACAATTCATGGTGGTACTGTTTACATGAACAGTACCATGTGAATAGTACCACCCCTTAGTTGTTTGTTATATGAGGCTTCCCCTCTCCTATTTAAGGAGGCCGCACCCCTTTAGTTTTCCTCGGGTTTTTCTTAAGAGATTATTCTGCTTAGCAGTCTCACCGCACGTTCGGTTAAGAAACCCCAACTTGTGAACTTAATCTTTATTCGCAATACAATTTCAGATTGCATCTTCTACTCTCTTGCTTGTGTTCTCGATTCGCTTGCAGGAGATAGCCTTCTTGGCGAGGTCAATCGCGTTGCCACGGTTGATAACCATCAGACCAGTGGTGTAGTGATTGCGAGGGGTTTGATCTGTTTTGGTCGGAGCCTTTGGATCATGAATGTCGAGTTCTCCACAATCGACTTATCAGTACCTTTCGGAAGATCGGGCCACCGTCACATCAGGAGAGGTGGCGCGGGAGGTGGCGATGACTCTAGCGCGGGAAGGTAGCGATGGCGTCGGCAGCTGACGCAGGGGAAAGAAGTAAGGGGGAGGAAGAAGGAAGAAGGCACCGGGAGAAGAAGGCGCTAGAGAGAGGAGAAGGCGGATTTCCAGAAAGGGAAAGAGGGTTTTCGCGAAAATTCCCGAAAATATAAAGAATTCAAATTTAAACCAAAGGATTCAAAAAATTTCAAATTTTCAGGGCTATTTCAATCTACCCCCCTTAAAGGAATCTCGACTCCGAGATTCACACAAAGCCAGGGGCTAGATTGGAAAATCACGCTGCATTTTCTATTCATTTTTCCATGTTGCTCTTTCTGTTGCACATATCTGAAAAGAAGGGTTACTCCCAGAGTGACCAAATTCAATGCTGATACTGCATGAAGTAGAAACATACCGACAGTGATATTGGTGGCTTCTGCAGCTTCACTGGTAGCGACATAATTGATCTTGCTTTGAACTTGTCTCGGTTGCTAAAATCTTGGCTGTTCTATAGGTCTTAGCATACCTCCTTTGTTAGCTTGTGGTGTCTTGTTGATTTGTAGTTAACTTTTCACCTGAACTTGGGATGCTTCTGGTGACATATTTTTCATTGGACATTGAGATTTAAAATGACCTGGTTGCCCACAGTGATATCAGTTTATTGATTTTGTGGACAAACCCTTTGATGGTGATTTCACCCACAGATGTAACACTGAATTGTGGCTAACTGATTCATACTGTACTGAGGTATTGGAGTTGGATTGGTACTTGGTCTCTGTTGAGATTGTACTGGTGGTGCAGTCATCATTCTTCTCCTGGGTGCACTTGGTTGAGGTGTCATCTGCATTACTCTTCTTTTTCTGATCTCCTGCAATTCTGTTCTGGCTTCTTCTGATATTAACAGTTTATTTATCATAGCTGACATGTCTTTGAAATCCAGGGCTGAAATGTGAAATTTCATAGACTTCTGTAATCATTCTGCAAATTTCTCCATCTTTTTCTCTTCAGTATTGACATCATTTGGAGCATAACGTGCCAGGTAGTTGAATTGATGTAGATATTCTGTCACAGTATTTTCAACTGAAATTTGACATTTGGGCAATTGAAATTTGAAATTTGGGCTGTTACAACTAGGGCTAGGGAAAACAGGGGAATGGGCTGAGCCCAAGGGAGGAAGGGTTGGGCTGAGCCCAAGAGAGGGTTTTGGGGTTGGAAACTGAATTTGAAACTGGGAGCTGAATCTTTGAGAGATTTTGATGTTTGAACTTTGAATTCAAAACAAGTTTGAAAACCTCTTTAGAAACCGAAAAAGGGTATGCTACAAAACCTACCCACCTTAAAAAGAATCTCGACCCCGAGATTCCAGCTATTCTGAAAAAAGATAGGGACAGTCTAACTCTAGCTGATCTTCGTGCTCACAACTGGCTTCTCATTCCGAGTGGTTGCTCCACTAAACTTTGCAGAGACGAAAGATCTAGTGTCTTATTTGCTTCTCCACGACATCCGGGATCTTGATCGGATGCTCTGGATAAGACAGGTCTTTCTGGAGTGTGATGGCTTCAACTGGAGCTTGCTCTTCAGGTACTCTGAGACATTTATTGAGCTGGGAGACGTGGAACACACTGTGGACGTCTGTCAAACTTGGTGGTAACTCCAGCTGGTAGGCAACTTCTCCACGCTTGGCGGTGATTGGCAACATGCCTATGTATCTTGGCGCAAGCTTACTTTTCACTTTAAATCTCTGCATTCCACACAGAGGTGATATTTTAAGATACACATGATCTCCAACTTCGAATGTTAATTCACTGCAACGATTGTCGGCATAACTCTTCTGCCTGGACTGGGCAACTTGTAGACGATCCCTGATCAGTCGGATTTTCTCTTCTGTCTGCTTGAGGGTATCCAGTCCAAAGATATAACATTCTCCTTATTTTTAACCAATGCAGAGGGGTTCTGCATTTTCTTCCATAGGGTGCTTCAAACAGGGACATTTTCAGACTAGATAGGTAACCGTTGTCGTGGGAGAATTCTACATATAGTAGGCATCTTTCCTAGTCTATGGTAAATTCCAAAGCACAAGCCCAAAGTATGTTTTCTAGAATCTGATTTACTCTTTCTTTATGTCCATCGGTCTGGAGATGATATGATGTGCTAAAGTTTAGGTGAGTTCCAAGTGTATCATGCAGACTAGCCCAGAAAAGTGAGGTGAATTGAGAACCTCGATTCGAGACTATCCTCTTGGGTACTCCATGTAGACACACGATACGAGCCATATACAACCCACCCAATTTGTCTCCTTTGTAGGTGGTCTTCACATGGATGACATGGACGACTTTTGTCAATCTATCAATTATGACCCATATTGAATCATATGTGAATTTAGTTCGTGGCAGCCCAGTAATGAAATCCATTCCAATTTATTCCCATTTCCACTGAGGGATTTGTAGTGGTTGAAGCAATCCTGCAAGTCTTTGGTGTTCGGCTTTGATCTATTGGCACACATCACAACAAGCTACAAACTTGGTAACATATTTTTCATTCGTGTCCACCAATATAAAATTTTCATGTCTTGATACATCTTGGTGCTGCCTAGGTGCAGGGTGTACGCTGAGCTATGGGCTTATTTCAGTATCAAATCCTTGAGCTCCTTCTGGTGGGGAACAAAGAGACGTTTCCCATACCATAGGATTCCATATTGGTCTTCGATCATTTTAGAGGCTTTTCCTTTGGCCATGAGGCGTTTAAATCTCTGGACTCCAGGGTGTCCTTCTTGAGCGACCTTGAACTGCTCTTCTAAGGTCGGTTGAACTTCCATAGCTACTATGGTGCCTTGTTCAACTAGCTCGAGGTTAAGTGCCTCTAATTCCTTATAGAGCTCAGGTTGAGGTTCTTGAATCATGACATTGTTGCAATAGGATTTATAGCTTAATGCATCAGCTACCACATTAGCCTTTCTAGGATAATAGTGAACATCCAAATTGTTATCTTTAATCAGCTCTAGCCATCTTCTTTGTGAGAGGTTGAGATCCATCTGGATAAAAATGTACTTAAGACTCTTGTGGTATGTATAGATATTACAATGATTTCCAATCAGGTAATGCCGCCAAATCTTTAGGGCATGCACTATTGCTGCTAACTCCAAATCATGAGTTGGATAGTTGTTTTCGTGGGGACGGAGTTGTCTGGATGCACACGCCACAACTTTTCCTCCTTGCATGACTACGCAGCCAAGACCTTGGCACGAAGCATCACAATAAACTTCAAGATCCTTGTGTATGTCTGGCAAGACTAACACTAGTCTAGTGGTTAATTTCTTCTTTAACTCTTGAAAACTCTTTTCATAGGCTTTTTGCATTCATACTTCTTTCTTTCTTGAGCAGGTGAGTCATTGGTCTGGACAGCTTGGAGAATCCTTCTATGAAGCGTCTGTAGTATCCGGCTAATCTGAGAAAACTACACACTTCCGTTACTATGGTTGGTTGTTTCCATTCCAACACAGCTTCTACTTTGGATGGTACTCCTCCAGCGGATACAATATGTCTGAGGAAACTAATATCTTCAAGCCAAAACTCACACTTGCGGTACTTGGCATAAAGCTGGTTTTTTTAGTTTCTCTAGAACCAAATGCAGATATTCAGCGTGTTCTTTATTGGTCTTGGTGTAGATTAAGATGTCGTCTGTGAACACGACTACAAACTTGTCCAAGTATTATATAAATACTTTGTTAATGAGGTTTATGAAGTAGGCTGGCGCATTGGTCAAGCCAAATGACATGACTGTGAATTCATACAGGCCATATCGAGTAGTAAAAGCCATTTTAGGGATATCCTCGGCCCTAATCTTGGTATCCTGACCTTAGGCCTAACTTGGAGAACATTACTGCTCCTGACAACTGATCGAATAGATCATCAATGCGGGGCAAGGGGTACATGTTCTTGATAGTCACCTCATTGAGGATTTTGTAATCCACACACAATCTGGTGGTGTCGTCCTTTTTCTTTACGAAAAGTACTGGTAAACCCCAGGGGGTGAGCTAGGTCTGATGAATCATTTTTCTTGTAAGTACTCAATATGTGTCTTAAGCTCTTCAAGCTCGTCGATGGCCATTCTATATGGTCTCTTGGCAATTGGGGTTGTCCCTAGTCTTAAGTTGATCATGAACTCAACATCTCTGTCTAGTGGCAAACCAGGCAATGCTTCTAGGAAGACTTCTGGGTAAGCTTGGGCTACAGGCATTGTCTTTAGGAACAACTCTTCAAAGTGGTGGATCGCACGATCCAAAGGAAAGGAACGATCCACACTAACCCTTATTGTGGTTCATAGGTTCTTGGTGAGTAGCACTTTTCTGTTGGCACGATCTATTAATCATTGGTATCCAGCCAACCAATCCATCCCTAGGATGATGTCCAGGGTTTGGAATTCTAGCTCTAGGAGTTTTGCGAGGAATCCAAAATTTTTTATAGCTATCTCTTCTCTAGGACTTACTGAGATAGCAAATAAGGGTCTCTCGGGTGAGCCAAGTACCACGGGTTTCTTTAACTTAAGTGGTTGGCAAATTCAGCCTTACAACAAGCTTCTTTGACACAAAAGAGTGTGAAGCTCCAGCATAACATGCGATGGTCCTGATTTAACAGGAAAAAAACTCAGTAGTACTCTTAACACTTTTGTGTAGTCTAGCTACCCCTCTTAAAATGAAGAGTGCTCAATACTAGTTGCTTTTGCCAGCTCCATTCATGACCAGTCTCACAAGGCTTGGAAACTTGTCCTTTGCAACTCGGCTGCCTTGGTCAGCAGCAGCCTCAGGGAGCATTCTTTGGGTTATTGGCATTGTCCTTTGCAGAGAAAGCACGTAACTTTACTTATCGGGCATTCACCTGGTTGTAGGTCCTCGTCACAGTTGGGGTAGTTTTGTCTGCCTGATGTCCTTTTTCTCCAAAACGTGTGCACGCTACTTGGTTCATAGGGCAGTCTTCTGATCGATGGTGTTCCTCATAGCAGGGATAGTAGGGGACTGGGTATACATAGCAATAGTGCCTACATGTGAAGCATGCCCTCTTGCAAATTGACGTATTGGAGAACATAATTGGGCGATATGTCCTATCTTGCCGTATTCAGAGCATAAAGCATTTGGTGAAGCTTACGGGTCTGGTAGTAGAACTTCGGTTGGCATAGCTTGCTCTTTGCTTGGGCTCTTGAATAGTTCTTCTTTGCTGAGCCTGAGGTTGGTGGCAATGGCATTCCTTGTTGGTTCTTCAAGATTCTGTTGGAAGCATCTGTTCATATAGTGTCCCATGTTACCGCAATGGGAACATTTGATTTCTTGGGACTGCTTCGTCTATGGGCATCATTTGGCGAAGTGCTCTTTTTCTTTATAGATATAGCAGTAAAGGTGAGCTACTGGATTGATTGCTGCAGGCTGTCCAGCGGGGCAGGGAGTGTGGGAAATATTCCCACTGGGACACGGGGTTGAAGTTGGAGCTCTTGGGGGTTGGGCTGCTAACTGTCTGATTGACGAGCTGTCAAGAAATGCTGACTGCTAGGGGTAGTTGTCTTATGGCCTCTGCACTGCCATCTTCTTTTTGCAACCGCCACCACCTCCTTGGGTTGTTGCTCTCTTTGGTGCCATCTGAGGGAACAACTTAGCTTAGAACTAGAGAAGATATATGAGGGTTTACTAGCCCTCTATGGCACACAGAAGAACTTAAACCAAACGAGGAAAACAAATCAAGTACAATACAAAGCCTAGAATGGCTGTTTTACATTAATAATAAGGGGCTTAAGTGTTTACATGACTTCTAGAACATAGCATATAGACTATGCTAAGCCACAACACAGGATACAAACACAATGCCTACAAAAGGAGATAGAAAGTGCTTGCAACTAAAATACTGCCTAGCAAGCATTGCTAGCTAAACTATACTAGGCCCGACTACTCCAACATGACGATGAAGACCTCGTGGTCGAACTCTCCCTCCTGAAGAGGGTAGTAGTAGAAGGGTGATCTCAGCAGAAGATTCTCGTGCATCTGGCTCAGGCGGGTGGAGGTAAAGCGTGATGTGTCTTGGAATGCATCAGCACAGCTGCTCTTGGGATGCTCGGCTCTGAGGGTGTGAGAGATGAACTCACCCCTCCTAGCATAGAGCTAAACTTCCATCGTCCAAGACTCTTGCTCCATGATCTGAGTCTTCCAGCCCATGATGATGGGCGGGCGGCGGTAACCCAGGTGCTGCATGAGCTGGCGGAGGATATCCATGAAACTGCGTTCGCTCTCTCCATGAGACAAAAGGTCCCACGGGCCATTGGACGACGGTATGGCCATCTACAATTTTGAAACAAGAGAAGGATTCAGCCAAATAGTAAAAACTCGAGTGAAGTAGAGATAAGTAAAGAACTAAGAGAGATGAGTAAGAGCAGTAAGTACGCTATATTTTGCCAAAGCTTTTCATAGGTTTTGAAAATAGGACACGTGTCCTAAGGCAACGACCAGCCTAACTAAGGATCCTACAATCGTATGCTCTGATACCAGCTCTGTTTGACCCAGATTTCATAATCCAGAACCCTCTGTGAAAACACTGTGCTACTACCTAGATCAGTAGATAGTGCTCACATGATACATCACTAAATCAATTCATACATAACGTAGACCGCAAGCATTCACAATATTACAGACATCAGAGTTCAAATAGACTGCATCGGGTCGAGTTTTACAATAAGGGCCGGACATGCCAAATGAGTACATTTGCGAAAACGGTAGCGGAAGCAAAAGGGGTAGAGCACATCTCTCCACAGGCAAGCGAGTGGGGTATCCTATGTATGGCCGATATTAACCAAGAGCTTGGATAATATAGGTTGTACGCAAGTACTGGCTGAGCCAGCTAGACTGAGGCGAGACCTAAACTAAGGAACTAAACTACTCTTCATCATCTCCCGGGGCTACTCTTCATCATCTCCCGGGGCTCCAACTTCTAGATCCTTGTAGTAAGCGTAATATCCATGATCCACGGGTTCCGAGGTTTTGGGGAAAAGAGTGAGGATGAGCACAACTTCCGTCCTCGTGAGCCAACACACAAGATGCAATAATATACATGCAAGACTTAATAAGGATGGCTCAGGTCCTTTTTATTTACTCAAAGCAACATTTTTAATTACAATAGTTAGAAAGTCCTATCACTTAGCATTTTAACTAAATCACATTTTTAAAGAGAATAATTGTGCAATATTTATAACGACGAAGGTTACCTCCACCTATGCTTAAATTTTGATTGGAGTCACCTCCACTTATTAACATCACTGGGTACGATGAAATAGGAAAAATCCAAATCACGAGCTAGATGAGCCCGACACATTATTCATCCCACCCACAAAGTTTTATAAATAGAACTAACTCTAGTAAGTTCCAATGCCTACCCTTGACTGTGGGCATGACTGTTCGAATAGTTTATACTCTACAGAGACTGTACACTTTACCCACAAGAGATAATCGTCATCACACGGCTTTTACAATGCATCCCTTGGTATTTGTTACACCCGCTAAGGTTTCGCCGGAAAAGGGTTACGCTCCCACATCTGGGTCAATCCTTGCCCAGACCCCCTCTGGTGCCCCTTAACGACTTTCGTCATGCACCCTGACCCATCGCCGCAAAGGCTTACGGCGTTGTGAGTCATCTACCTAGTGCAACTCGTACTAACGGATACAAATTATTTAGCGGTCGACACCATTATAGACTTGTGGTTGTATTATTTTACATTAGGAGGTCATCACAGGATTAAATCCTTAGGATTATTTGGGTGGTTCAAACCATATTCCCACACTCCAACATTCCACGGGCTACATCAGCACCCATCATCATACCATCCACCATACCAGCCGCCCAGATGTGGTATTAGCAAGTTTTTATATTTTTGAGAAGTATAAACCAAATTATCTCAACCATTTCTGTTATTTTCCCCAATGACTGCCCAAAACCAGTTTCATGATTAAAAGATGATGATTGGGGTAATTAATACCCCGGTACTTAAATAAGACTAGTGTGGCGCTTATGTACAAATTATGACTAGTAGGTTACCACATAGTTACTAGGGTGATAAGGATTAGGGAATTCAATTGTCAAGGGATGGTATATAATTATTTAATCATCAAGGTGGCATTTAATTACCTTAGGATCATTTGATATACATTTGCATAAGGAACTAAAGCATGCAATTTGATATTTTAAAAGAGAATAATTTGCATAAAATGTAGGTTCAACATGATCAAAGTATTGACTCATCTTGGTCTCAGGCTAGAGGGTCTTGACAGTCTTGAGCTTGATCAAATTGGAAATCTCCCACTTCTTCGAACTCGATTTAGACGAACGTGCCGAAAAAGAACAAACAAGCATAGAAAGAAAATAAATAGCAATAAATAATAAATAAAGCCCAAACTACACAAAACTAGTACCAACGAGTTTTTCTTGAATTTACAAATTTTTGGAAACAAGTTTCATAATTTTTGGAGTTATAATTAAGGAGAATGGGATTTTTAAGGAGTAGCTTTTGAAAACAAAACAAAAAAGACAAAGTCTAGAAAGAGATTCGGCCACTGGTTGGTTGGGCCCGCAGTCTAGAGACGCACGCACACGGTCAAAGCCATGTGGAGTACAGCACCGAAGGCCCACCGGTCAGTGGGTCAAGGCAGTAATTAATCAAGTCATTAACTCCAGTTAATGAAGGATTCAATTAAGCAGCCGATGGTGATTGAGGTACATAAAGGACAATGCACAGTGTTTGCCTCCATGGAGACAAACAGAGGAGGTGCTAGCGCTCACGAGGGTAGCGGCGGAGCCGATGAGGATGGTGGTGGGGCGACCGGCGGACCATCAAAATGGGTCCCCACTGGGGTGGTGATGTTATGGGCGGCGGCGGCTGCACCGGAAGTGGTCCAGGGCGGTAGTGGTGGGACATACGGTAGCGGCGACGCATTGGGTGCAGCAACCTGGTGATAAAAGGGCATGAGGCTCAAATGAAAACTCAAGAGAGCATCTAGGGGCTATGGGGATCTCAACCGAGGCAACGGTGAGGAGCGGGCAGGCTTAAAGTGGCCTGCCGACGTGTCAGGACCCCGGGCCACTGGACCCGAGACCCTCCGTGTATTCTGAACTAATCCTATGATCAGTAGCTAGTGCACACAGTTTGCAACATCGACAAAATCATATCCATACAGCAAGCTAGCTTAGAAGCAAACAAAATAATATTACTTAGTAGCAAAAAGACCTTATGGTCAAGTCTTACAGAGTTTGCCACGCTGGGCTTAAGACAACTGTGGATATCGTGAGGATATGTGCACGATCTCAGGATGATGAGTCAATTGGCAATGGCGCTATTGGTTTGCAAATTCTCGCGTTTTCGGGTTTGCTCCAAGGTTTGTCAAAGCATCAAGCGGTCTGATCGGTTGTCGGGCGGTCGATCGCCTGTGGAAGCGATCCGGACGGCCATGGTGGCGGTCCGACCGCCACTTTGAGATTTGGGTTTTTGAGTGGGCCAAAAATAGGTTGTGTAGGCAAGTGAGGGAGTCTCTGAATGTGGTCCCATAATTTTGGAGCTCCGGTCAAAAGTTCTATTCGATTGAAATTTCCGAAGGTTTGAATTTCTCGCTTGAATTTTGGCTAAGTCATTTGGACGGTCCGACCGCCGTTGTGGGAGCGGTCCGGCCAAGCATGAATCGGTCGGACCGTACCTGTGGGGCGATCGGCCGCGATACTGGAGGTGAGCCAAGTGTTGCATTGAGTTTGTTCTGAGTGTGTTATTCTATGAACTTCAATGCTTTATTGATGTATATCGCATTGCGGAACTGACGTGGGTCAAGTTGTGAAGAACTTGTTCCCGGAAACGGTTTGTTTGTCTATTGCTGTGCAGGTGGCTTGCAGGTCAGCGACGTCAACGGTGAGTGGATCGGGACTACGCTTGGAGAGCCGAGGTCCAGAACGATCAGGGATACCGTGAGGTCGTGTGACTCAAGCATGGTGCAGAATGGACAAGATGGATCGAACGGGTGGTTCGGTACAGCTGGTTGGATCAGGCGGTGCGGATATCGATGCGAGTCTCTGGGAGGTTCCGATGGGATTCGGACAAGAGAGGTTTGGCGTCGATGAGAACCGCTGATCAACCTACACGTGGTGAAGCAGGCGATTGCTTCAAGAGTTATTTGTATGTGGGTCCCATGTGTAAGAGACCCAAAAAGGGAAACCCTAGCCTTCTAGTATGAATAGGAAGGGGAGAGGTGGAAAACCTAAGCAAGCATTCATTTAGCCCCCTTCTTCCTTTTCTAGGGTTTGGAGGAGAGGAGAGGAAAACTAGGGTTTGGAGTGTGCTCCTTGTTGAGCTCTTGCCCTCCTTGGTGGAGAGGCTTTGTAAGCATCTATTGTGGATGAACAATCTTGTGATGCTTAATTGAAAGATCAATTGCTCCCTTGTGTTCTTCTCTCTTTGAATGTTTTGGTGCTTCCTTGATTCAAAGGTTCATGCTTGGTCTCTTGGCCTACTTTACCTTGCTTTGATGTGTGGGATTACTCCTAGAGTCATCTAGATCATCAAACCCCCACAAGCAAGTCTTGAATCAAGTTTTTTTCTCATTTCTAGGGTTTGAGCACCTCTTTGTTAAAATCTCGAGAGATCGATTTTGCGAAGTGGATCTGACGGATCGTCGCTAGAAATAGGTCTCTAATATCATTAGGGAGGTGTGCTAGAAATTTGGTCAAGTTTTATTGGTTGAATCAAAAGTTGGATCAAATTTCGTTTTGGATTTGGGTGGAGTTTTTCAGTACTGGACTCTACCGGTCCGACCGGTCTTACAACGGCGGTTCGACCGCCCGTGTATTCGCATCATTGGTTGGCGGGTCGAACAACGTCCACCGGTCCGACCGCCGTTAGTTGCCGGTCGATCGCTCCTTGACCGTCGGTCCGACCGCTTTGTGGTAGCCGGTCCGACCGCTTGCGTGTCGATGAAGAACTTTGAGTTCTTTTCTCCTTTTGTGTCGTGTGCTTGAGGGGCTTATCAAATTCAACACAAGGCTTCCGTTGTGTGCTCACTGAACTTCTTAGCTCTCATAGCTAAAGGAGTAAAGTACGTGTTGGTTTTGATTTAGGCGAGAAAGTTTTGAAAGCGCCTATTCACCCCCCCCTAGTCGCCTTTCCGGTCCTACAACAACATAGTAAACTTGCAGCTGAATGAAACAACTCGTGGTAGCCATCCAACATACCCAAGGCAATTGAGTGGAGAACGCGACCTAGTTCGCATAGTCTTTATAATATTCCTTCTCGTAGAACTCTGTGTTCCGTGGTTCATCTGCAGGGACTGATCAACAAATGACGTATAGCCGTGAGTACATAAAGTACTCAGCAAGTCGTAGGGAAATGTATGTAAATAGTATTTATACAAGGCTTGACAAGGATAGCTTTATGGTTATTTTGTAGAAAGCAATATTGATCGTAAATACAGTAAGTAGATTGAAGAGCATAATTCAAAATATTAAGTACATAAGTAAACAAGTTCTTTGAAGCAACTAGTGAACACCCCGTTCACTTTCCAACCAACAACCAGATCGCTTCCTGACCAAACCATTCCAATATTTTTATGAAAATCTACCACTCGTATGAAATCACCTGGAATTGTCCATAACAAGGGACACGACCATTCGAATAGTTTTACAATCTGTAGAGCTTGTACAGCTTGACCCAAAAGAGATAATCATCTTGATAAAAACACACGTTTCTTTAGACATGTGAATCAAGGAGAGACTATCACAAGGCTTTTACAAAGCTCTGTTTTGACTCGGTTCTGCTCGCTAAGGTTTTGCCATTCTGGACCCCCTCTTGCGACGTTTCGTCAACCAAAACAGAACCGAACCAAAACCTTGCTAATTAGATGGTCAGGTCTACCCCATCCTGGACATGTGGTTGTACGATATGGCCAAGATCAGTGATGCACAAAGTTAAGTCCTTAGTGATTGCTCAAGCGAGACTACCTCAACCCATGTACTTCGTGCATTCCTCCTTTACTACCCAACTACTCGCTCGAGCATAAATCATTTTCATTCAACCTGGCCTAATGGCAACCCTTGTCATGGCACAACAATTTTAATAATAGTGGCTTCTGCCATAATTCCATATATCATTAAGTCAAGATTGAAGATATATGAATATGTGATCATGAACCCCATCGGATAGCTAAAGCATGGCTAAGCATAATACGCCCCCTGTTGGTAGTATAATAATGTCAAACTAATAACAACCCCTCCTATGGTGTCCAAGGGTTTATGTCATTCAGGGGTACATGTCAAAAGCAATTATTCAAGGTGGCATAATATCGAATAGGACTTTAACTATTCCCGAAATTAGTTATTATAAAACTAGCAATGCATGTTGATATAAAATAATATAATATAATAAAATGAGTTCAACATGATCAAATGTCTATGATTTGCCTTGATTGAAGAGTTGAGACGCTTCGACCATCGGGTCCAAGAACTCTTCGAAAATGCCGGAATCTATACGTATGAAAAGAGCAAAATAAATAAAACAATTCCAAATAAAATATAAAAAAACTACCAAACTAGAACCAAATGAACACACTGAATTTAGATAAATTTACAATTTGAATCACTCAAATCGGTGCTCAAATGAAGGAGAACGGGCTCTCGGAAGGAGGTTCAACCACGGCCTGTAGCGGGAGGAGGTTCGACTATAGGTGGTCGGAAGGAGGTTTTGACCACAGCCTGGTCGGGAGGAGGTTTCAACTACATGTGGTCGAAAGGAGGTTTCAACTACTTTGTCGGAAGGAGGCTTTGACTACAGGTGGCCGGAAGGACGTTCGACTGCAGTGGAGTGAGCGTACGATGGTGATCCATCGGCGAGGAGAGACGCAGGCGAGGGCGCGTCCGATCGGCGGACGGGGCACACGGCGTGCATCGGGAGGGCTAGGCGGGCGAGCGGTGGGAGGCGGGCTGGGCTGGCTTGGGAATAGTGATGGGCTTCGGCCCATCACTGTTCCGGAGGGATTTTAATTAGTTTTTCTTTTAAGCAAATCCAGAAAATGCAATTTAGCAAATAGATAATAGCAAATGACTTTAGAAAAATTCCAGAAATTTCTAGAAAATATATCCAAGCATATAGAATCCAATTAAAATAAGTTTGGCCATTGTTGATGTTGGAATTAAGCACATTAAATCATTTTGTCCTTAAAGTCCATATTAAGCTTTTAATATAAATTCAAACAAATTGCAAATGGTGAGATTTTCAACTAGCAACTAAATAAAAGATTGTTAAAGCCAAAAGTTGGGATGTTACAAACCTCCCCCCCCCTTAAATGAATCTCGACCCCGAGATTCAGGCTAGCTAGAGAAAAGGCTAGGAAATTCGGCTTTCAACTCTGCTTCGCGTTCCCACGTTGCTTCTCCTTCTGAGTGGTTGCTCCACTGGACTTTGCAGAAACGAACGGTCTTGCTTCTGGTGCGGCGCTCTGCGACATCCAAAATCTTGACAGGCTTGCTCTTTGTAGGTAAGATCTTCTTTTCGTTCAATTGATTCCAACGGGGCTTGCTTTTCCGGCACACAGAGACACTTCTTCAACTGAGAGACATGAAAGACATCATGTACTCCTGCCAACGACTGCGGTAGCTCCAACTGGTAAGCAACTTGTCCACGGCGTTCCAGAATCTTGAACGGACCCACATACCTAGGGGCAAGCTTCCCTTTGGCATGGAATCTCCTGACACCTCTGAGCGGGGTAACTCGAAGATACACAAAATCCTCTGGTTCAAAACTGATATCACGGCGATGATTATCAGCATAACTCTTCTGTCTGGACTGGGCTATCTTTAATCTTTCTCTGATCATAGTAACTTGTTCTTCTGCTTCCTGAATGATATCTGGCCCGAACACTACACGTTCAGCTGTTTCTGACCAATTCAAAGGAGTTCTACAAGCACGACCATACAAAGCTTCAAACGGTGACATTTGCAAACTGGCTTGATAACTTTTGTTGTACGAGAATTATGCATACGGCAAACTCTTATCCCAACTGGTAGCATTTGCTAGAGCACGGGCTCTCAGCATGTCTTCCAATATCTGGTTGACTCTTTTAGTCTGTCTATCTGTTTGAGGATGATAAGCGGTACTGAAATTCAAATGAGTTCCCAGGGCTTCATGTAGACTCTGCCAAAAACGAGAGGTGAACTGAGATCCTCGATCTGACACTATCTTCTTAGGCACACCATGCAGACTAATGATCCTCGACATATACAACTCTGCAAGGCGATCTCCTGAGTAAGTGGTTTTGACTAGCAAGAAATGGGCAACCTTAGTCAAACAGTCCACGATTACCCAAATCGAATCATAACCCGATTGAGTCCTGGGTAAACCGGTAATGAAATCCATACCGATTTCTTCCCACTTCCATTCTGGGATCTTCATTGGTTGTAGCAAACCTGCTGGTCTCTGATGCACTTCTTTTACTTTCTGACACACGTCGCACAATGCAACGAATTCTCGACGTCTCGCTTTAAGTTTGGCCACCAAAACTTATTCTTAACATCCTGATACATCTTAGTACTTCCAAGGTGAATCGAATACTTTGAGTCATGGGCTTCCTTCAGAATCAGCTATCTCAATCCATCAATATCTGGTACACAGATACGTCCATTGATCCACAGTATATCCTGATCATCCACGGTGAAGTCTTTAAATTTTCCTTTTGTCGTCTTCTTCTTGAGGTCGGCAAACTCAAAATCCTTCGGTTGGGCTTCCGAATCTGTTTCTCCAAAGTAGACTGCACTTCTAGACTGGCCACAATTCCTTCAGATACAACTTCTAGCTTCAGCTTCTGGAATTCCTCCTGAAGTTCCGAGCAAATCTCTTTTGCTTCCAGAGCATTGCAGTAGCTCTTACGACTCAGTGCATCTGCCACTACATTGGCCTTACCAGGATGGTAATGGATTCTAAGATTATAATCCTTTATTAATTCTAGCCATCTTCTCTGTCTCATGTTCAGATCAGATTGAGTAAAAATGTACTTCAGACTCTTATGATCCGTATAAACTTCACAGCGATTACCGATGAGGTAATGGCGCCAAATCTTCAAGGCATGCACTACGATAGCTAATTCCAAATCATGGGTAGGATAATTCTCCCGTGAGGCCTTAATTGCCTAGACGCATAAGTGACAGCTCTTCCTTCCTGCATAAGAACACATCCTAATCCTTGGAGTGAGGCATCACAATAGATATTAAAATCCTTGTGAATATCTGGCAGAATTAGCACTGGGGTTGTAGTCAATCACTTCTTTAATTCTTGAAAACTCTGTTCACAAGCTAGGGTCCAAGTAAACTTCTTCTCCTTCTTCAACAATTGCGTAAGGGGCTTAGCAATCGTTGAGAATCCTTCAATGAAACGGCGATAATATCCTGCCAATCCCAAGAAACACCGAATCTGTGTTACAGTCTGGGTTGCTCCCAATGCAATACTGCTTTCACTTTACTGGGATCAACGACTACTCCTGCAGCTGTCATCACATGACCAAGAAAGTCCACTTCCTTTTTCCAGAAATCACACTTGCTAAACTTAGCATACAACTGATGCTCTCTAAGCTTCTCTAGGATTAATCTCAAATGTTCTGCATGCTCTTCTTCTGACTTTGAGTATACCAAAATATCATCAATGAACACTACAACAAACTTGTCCAAATATTCCATGAATACTTTGTTCATCATGTTCATAAAATAGGCGGGGCATTAGTCAGACCAAACGACATGACTAGAAAGTCATAATGTCCATACCGGGTTGAGAAAGCGGTCTTAGGTACATCCTTAGGACAAATCTTCAACTGATGGTAACCTGATCGCAGATTGATCTTGGAGAATACTCCGGCTCCTTTCATCTGGTCGAACAAATCATCAATTCTGGGCAATGGGTATTTGTTCTTGATGGTGACTTCGTTGAGAGAACGATAATCTATGCACATTCTCATGCTTCCATCTTTCTTCTTGACGAACAAAACTGGTGCTCCCCATGGCGACGAACTAGGTCTAACAAAACCTTTCTCCAGTAGTTCTTCTATCTGCTTCTTCATTTCCACAAGTTCATCGGCTGGCATCCGATAAGGTCTCTTAGAAATTGGCGCGGTTCCTGGCACTAGATCGATGACAAACTCAATGTCACGGTCCGGTGGCATTCCTGGTAATTCTTCTAGAAAATACATCTAGATAATCTCTGACTACAGGTACATCTTCCAAGGAAACTGTCTTCAGACTGTTGACTACCAAATGTTCATCACGTACTGAGGTGGCTAGAAATTCCACTTTCTTTCCAGTGGTATCCTCTATTGTTACTGCTCTTCGGCCACAATCTAGCACTGCTTTGTGTTTCGATAACCAATCCATACCAAGGATGACATCTATGGTCTAAGTGTCTAGAACTATTAGGTTGGTGAGAAACTCAACTCCAGCTATGAGTAACTTAGCTCCTAAACATCCCACTTTAGAACTTAGATCTGATCCAAGCGACTAGACTAACAGAGTATGCTTAAGATGCATAACTTCCAATTTCTTCTTAGTAGTAAAAATTTTAGAAACAAACGAATGCGAAGCTCCAGAATCAAACAGAACTAATGCAGGTATTGAATTTACCAGAAACTTACCCAATACAACGTCGGGTGCTTCTTGGGCTCCTTCCAGAGTGACGTGGTTGACACGCCCTCTGACCACAGATTGCGGTGCTCCTACGGATTGACCGGCAGCCTGAGAAGTTCATTGATGGTTGTTCTGTACTAGTATCATGGCTGGTGTGTTTCCAAGGTTGAAACGTACTGGAGTGATTGTTCCCTTCTGAGGGCACTGATTGGAGAAATGTCCTGGTTGACGGCAGGTATAACAAACTCTGGGTACATTCTGCTGATTGTTTCCCGGGGTGGGGTTGACAGGTGTAGGGTTGCAAAAATTCTGAACAGTTGGGCGGGGTGCTGAAGGTGGTGCAGGTATTCTGAAAGAACTCTGTGGCGAAAAACGACTAAACTGTGGTGGCATAACTCTCTCCCTCTGCTGTTGTGACTGGTGTCTTCCCTGCTGAACCATCCTACGCTTGCGGTAATCCTCCTATTCCTTGCACTTGTCCTCTAGGACAAAAGCTTTATTGACCAGCTCTTGAAAATCAGGGAAGGTATGGGCAATCAGGCTGACTTGCAGTCCAGTATTTAGCCCCTTCAGGAAGCGACTCTGACGAGCCTTATCTGAGGCGACGTCCTATACGGCATACCGGGCAAGCTGAGAGAATTTGTTGAGATAGTCGGACACTGACATGACTCCTTGCTTGAGAGCACGGAATTCATCCTTCTTTAGATCAATAATACCTTCCGGCACATGATATTGGCAAAATGCGGCAGAAAATTCCTCCCAGGTGATATTCTGCGGTGTCTCATGGGCGGCACAGAAGTTCCCCCACCATTCGGCAGCAATGCCTTCCAACTGGTGAGTGGCATACAAAACTTTCTCATAGTCATTTCATTGAGTGATCAGCGGCTTCCTCTCGATGACACGAAGCCAATCATTAGTTTCCACTAGAGAGATATGCCCATAAAAGGTGGGTGGACGGGTTCTCATGAATTCACCAACTTGGATGATCCATTGTGACCATGAGCAACTGGGGCTCCATTGCGATGTTGGTTGGCGTTGTTCTGATTGTTCATAGCTTGTATCTGGTTAATCATGGTGTTCATCAACTGAGTTTGAGCTGTCATGAATGCTCCGAAATTCTGTAGATCAACTAAATGTGGTTGAGGTGGAAGTGTCTCTGCGGGGATTTGTTCCTAACATTCTGGTACTAGGGTATCGGATCCACTGGCAGCACCTTGACGAGTCTGAACCATCTGATGAAGCTTCATGGGTCAGATAAGGTAGCAAGCAAGAGATAAGTTTAGAACTAAGCGGGGTAGATAGAACCCAACAACACACTTCAAGAAAATCCGACTGAAACTCTTATATTAAATAAGATAAAAGTATGGCTTGCAACAAAAGCCTAAGGGCCTCTACAACTCATACTTGCACACAAAAATAAGGACGAAGCTAAGCACACAAAACTACCGCCTAAAGGGCGACTCTCAAACTTAAGACTGGCTAAACGTGAAACAAACTCGAACGGACTACTCGATTAGATAGCCTCAGAGCTCGGGCGGTGCTCCCTTTCTTGTGAGACTCGAAGTGAGCCGGCATCTGGCGGCGAATCGCATCGATGCCCCGGATCGGTGCAACAGAGCAGCGTCTTGAATCTGTGCGGTGGCACTTCCAGAATTTCCTCTGGATCTTCCTCCGGATCCTCTTCAGGGTCTTCCTCTGGTTCTTCTTCTTGATCATCTTCGGACTCATGCTGACCGTAGAGAGCTTGCTCTAGGACGGCGATCCTTTCCTTGGCTCTTTCCCAAGCCTCGTAGGCACATTCCAGCTCTGTGGCAATCAAACCCAGCGACTCCTCCTGAGCAGCTGCGAACTGAGCTAGGTGTACTACTGTGGCATTGCGTTCCCCATTCGTAGATGGAATGTGAGCTGATAGATCCACTATTGGAGCTCTCGGATGGTAACAGAAGACGGTATCCTGCAGCTCATGCGCGTAGATGTGGCAAATCCTGAGGCTAGCAAGGCGTGATGACTCCTGGATTCCTTGTGCGAAGGTGATCCTCCTGACTGAGATGTCCAACGGCTGGCTGGCTCTAGTGTTCCTCCTGGCATAGACTGTTAGACGACAGATCACACCATGATCTCGCCCGTTGATCAGGTACTCACTGCCATGGTACATTGGGCAGTCGAAGCCTCCAAGCATCTGCGGCAGCTTCCAAAGCTCTGCGGCAAGTCCTCCATTGTGATCTCCGAAGATCTGAAGGTAAGGCATCTGTCAAGACGGCAAGAGGGTAAGAACAACTTTAAAACAGGGGGGAGAGAGAGCTTTAGCAATAGTTGAGTCGAGAGAGATATGAGATGAGTTAAGAAGTTCAATTAATCTTGCAAGTAAATTTTGCTTTAGAAAATAGTTTGGACTCACTAAGAACGGCCAATCTAACTAAGGTCAAGACCTGCAGTCAGTATGGCTCTGATACCACCTCTGTCGGGACCCAAATATGCTAACTGACCCTCGTGTATTCTCGTGACTAGTCTAGGATCACGCTAGTGCACACAGTGTCAACATCGATGAAATATCACATCCATACAATGAATATAAGAATAAACGAGTACTTTGAATAACAAATAACTGTTGGGACCTTACGATCGAGTTTTACATTTATTAAGCCATGCAAAGCTGACAATAAAGAAATAAACTATAGCGGAAACGAAGTAAACTCCAGTGGGCTCCCATCAATTTACCACAGGCAACTGACTGGGATCAAGACCCTAACGATCAACCTTCATAGAACTCCTCTTCAAAAGCAAGCGACGGCTCCTCTACTTTTGTTGATTTGTTTAGCAAGAGTGAGTACACACCGTACTCGCAAGTCATACCACAGAATGCATTTACACATGATGGCTTATTCCAAAGGAATGACTTCTGTGGTTATTTTGCGAAAATACAACATTTGTAATTGAATACAAATAATAGATTGAAAACATAATTGAAAACAATTAAAGAATATTAATTTAACAATTGGTTTCACAAAGGACACACAGTCTAAACAAGTTATTCACACGGCTGTACAAGTTATCTCACACAGCTGACCCTTCCCATTTGTTTTATGAAAATCCACCCCTTGTGTGAAATTCCCGAGCATGTCCATATCCGAGGACGCGGCTATTCGAATAGATTGGTTTAACACTCTGCAGAGGTTGTACACTTTACCCACACGATACAATCAGTGTTGCAAGCACTAATCATAACAAAACCTTTCAGAGACTTCATCTCAAACAATGACACTCTCGATGTGCTTTCCTGCCGGCCAACCGATACACACAGCGTTTGGTTATGACACACATCGTTGGACAGGGATGCAGTGAAACGTCTCGCGATGTGACATATCACACCTCCAGCCCATCACACAGCTTAAAATACAACCTGAGTTGTCAATGTCAAGACTCCATAACTTACCAAGTTAGGCCCAGCCCATACTAGGCATGTGGTTGTACAATAAGGTCCAGTTCAATGGCGCACAAAGTTAAGTCCTTAATTGACCAAGGCAAGACTTCCAGTTTTACCAAAATCACAAAGTTTAATAAACACATAGCTCCACCATTCACACAGATTCACCACTTGCCTCAGTCTAAATCTTTTCCCACCCTGTTGATTAAGTGCAACACATGCCATCAACGAGTAATAGCACACAGCACACACAGTTTTATCACACAGTTCCATATTCCATTAGTCAAATTCATAATTGCGACTCACGTGAAATGATGACTCGTGGCATGGCTAAGCAGTCTACTCGTATCTAACCAACCCACGTTGGTGCTACGATAATACCAACTAATAATGAACCAACCTAGGGTGACAAAAGATCATGGCATACAATAGACAACATAGATATAACAAATTGGATTAATAACTATCCTAAAAGCATTTAAATAATTACTTGAAATAGAATGCAATACATTAAAACAAAGTATTTTGAAAACTGGGTGCAAGATGATCAAAGGTATAACTTGCCTTAGAATAGATCTAGGTATTGGTCTTGGTCTTGAGGTGCTCCTTCTTTTGCAAAACTTCCCGAAGTATCGATGTCTACGCGCAAACGAGGCAAAAGAAAACAAATAAAATAAATAACAGAATAAAAACCAACTCTAAAAATCAAATAAAATTCACCATTAAATAGATCTTGATTTTATATGAATTTACAAATTTGAATGGGCTCAATCGGAGTTCGGATGCAAAAGATATGGGCTTTGGAAGTTTGAAAATCAAATAAAACCCTAATTTAGGATTTTATTGAATTTCCCGAATTATTTTTATGAAAGAAATTGAATTATTGCTCAATGCTTGCGTCAGCCGGGGAAAACAAAATAAATAAATAATCAGATCGACAAAGTGGGCCCCACTGTCGATCTCTTACCACGGTGGACCAAGTCCACCGAGCCGAGGTCTTGGGAAGAGTCCGTGATTTAAGACGAAGGTGACGTGGCGGCGGGTCCACCGGTCACGAAGGAGCGAGGCGGGCGCGCGGGAGGAGTGAGCGTGCGATGGTGATCCAACGGTGAGGAGAGACGCGGGTGAGGGCGCGTCCGATCGGCGGACGGGACACGCGGCGTGCATCGGAGGGGCTAGGCGGGCGAGCGGTGGGAGGCAGGCTAGGCTGGCTTGGGAATAGTGATGGGCTTCGGCCCATCACTGTTCCGAAGGGATTTTAATTAGTTTTTCTTTTAAGTAAATCCATAAAATGCAATTTAGCAAATAGAAAATAGCAAATGACTTTAGAAAAATTCAGAAATTTCTAGAAAATATATCCAAGCATATAGAATCCAATTAAAATAAGTTTGGCCATTGTTGATGTTGGAATTAAGCACATTAAATTATTTTATCCTTAAAGTCCATATTAAGATTTTAATATAAATTCAAACAAATTGCAAATGGTGATATTTTCAACTAGCAACTAAATAAAAGATTTTTAAAGCCAAAAGTTGGGATGTTACACCAATGCAACTCCTTCAAGCCGTCTAGGAGGCGGCAACCTCCAAGAGTAACAAATCGACGACACTTTCGCTTGGTGATGCTCAAGTGTCATAAGGATCAAACATAAATGCAATGCACTTGAAAGCAATCAACAACCTCTAGATGATGGAATTTTAGCTCACAGGGTGTAGGAGATGAAGCAATGGCTAAAGAGTATTCAATGAGGCATCAACAACCTCCCCTTGCTGGTGGTGGTGGAGTATTTATAACCCCCACTGACTCCATTAGCCGTTGGACACAAAATCCTAAAAATGGCAGGGCACCTGGTCAGACCGTAGGTATACCGCCGGTCAGCCCAACCTACAGTCCCAGTGTCTAAATTATGTAGCATTTAATGCACAGAATCTAACCATTAAAACAGGGGGCGATCAAACTAGGATCCTGGTCAGACCGCAAGTGCACTGTCGGTCAGACCGCAAGCAGAAATGTCCACAAACGACTAATGGCAAATGCTACTAGGAAAGGTTGACCGCAGCATTCATATTGGGCAAAGGATTGTGGTCAATCCGACGAGCAAAATACCAGAAGCGACATCCAGGCAAAAAGGTTATGGGTATGTTTGACTGATGCGGTCAAACCAGGGTCCGGTCAGATTGCTCAAGCAATAACAATTAATCCGCGGAGCAAAGTTTAAAAAACCCTTTTCTCCGAAAAAGGGTTCTGGAAAATGTTGACCGCTCGGTTAGACAGCGGCCGGTCAGACCGGCAGCACAATTGCAGTTAGATCGCAGCACACTAAGGCATCAAGAAATCTTACTGGGGAAACGATGATAGGTGCAGTTAGACCGCGCACCTAGTCAGACCGGCTTCTTGAGTACTGTCAGTCCGGCCAGAAACACAATTCAAGGAAAACATGGATCAATACTTCAAGAATTGATATAACTCGAGCATGCATACGAGTTTGAGCAATGTGCCATGATATGCTATCAAGTTACTAGCAGAGGATCCCTCTTAATAGCACAGCTACATATACTAGCAATCTGATATTTAATCTACCAAACACTGAGACCGACAAAAAAATATGAAAAGGTTCTTAGCCAACTATTTACCTTTGCCTTGAGCTAGATGATCTGCATGTCCATTCTTCGAGTGCCTTTTATGCTTCTTTTTTCAAATTTCTCCGATAAAACAATCTAAACATTTCTCAAAATGCTAAAATGAGAACCTAGAAACTTCACTTCTCCCTCCCAAAGCGCCACCGACCTATGTAGATCTAGTTTTTTTTTTCATTTCCCTTTTTTTGTAATCATGGAATTGATTACTTTTGTAATCATGTTATCTGATGATTATCGTCAAGATTTACTTGTGTGTAAATTTGATTATTGTTTGAAATAAATATTGGTAGATTCCATAGGAGTGCATATGTGAAAGTTCAAAGCAAGGATCCCATATAGGTAATGTGTTGTATTTCATACTTAGAAATTGAAAATGCAGTACATTTAATGCTTAAATTTACATTTCTATACAAACATGCAAAAAAAACCAAATCAAAGCATTTCAAATAGCACCAAACAAACCATCATTTGTCTCAAGAGTAGACATTTTCTTACTCAAAAAAAAAAATAGCTAGCCAACCTACCTAAGAGAGAAGCTATTTTTCAAAAAAGCTACCGCCATCATCAAACACCCCCTTATCTGCACGTTGCTCAGCTTGTACGCATGGAACTACTTTGTTCTGTTACACCGGCAGTTAGATTAGAGCACACATACAGCCTGACTTGTTCAAGGGTCAAGACTCAGGAGAGTTGTGGCAACGGACAGGATTACGACATTGCCATCCATCCATCCCCAAGAGAGACCCCAGCTCTGCTATGCTACCAGTTAAAAATAGCCAAGCACCGCTACTAATGTCATATCAAACAATCCATCACCGCAAGGAAAATAACACGGAACCTTAATGGCTTGGCTAGTCCTGTCTCGGCACCAGAACTGTACCACTCCGTCTAGTGCATTGTCTTCATGGAGAAGAGATCATCTTTGTTATCATCCACATTGAAGCTTCTTCTGGCACAGCTTCTACATTATCATTTCGCAGTGAAGCTTCTTTTGGCAGTGGCAAACACCATTACACTTAGTCAGGTGGCTAAAAGCTACAAGCCCAATACTCACTGCTCAACCCAGCAGCAGCTACTACCATGGAAGCGGATCCCCCTATTTATATGCTGTGAGAAACTCAACAGGAAGTGGTCAAATTGCACATCATTTGCACAGGGCATGAATAGCAAGCCACAGCCAGCCAACACACACAAAGCAAAGCAAAGCAATACCAACGAAATTGAAATGCATATAACGATACCATTGTCCCTTACACACTACACCCAACATATTTCTTGTCTAGCAAAAAGCATGATACGCTAAATTAAAGGTAATAACAAACATTCATGTCCAACAGCAAGGCAAAACGCAAGTCAGCAGCTTAGTCGAACAGACTAAGGCCCATGTCATCGTCAGACTCCTCCGCGGGTTCATCCTTCTTCTCTTCCTCCTTGGGAGCAGCCGCAGCAGGAGCACCAGACTCAGCAGCAGCAACCGGGGCAGCAACTGCAAACTTGCTGGGGTCCTGCAAAGCAACGCCAACCACAATATGCAAGAAATTGAGATGAACATCCACAAAATTAGATTCAGGTTGTAGTGCCATCAAAACATCATCAGTTTACTTCACATAGTTAAAGAGAAAAGTAAACAATCTTTTGAGGATAATGATACAGCATTAAAGGATTATCTCTCTCAAGTACGATAGAATGACCACTGCCAAAAGCAGCCAGACACAAACACTTAGACTGAGAACCTATCACCAATAGATGTAACATTCGATAGATATTAAGTTCAGAAGAAATGACATGCTGCAGTCCATACTATGAACTTGCCAACTCTTACAAACAAGAAAGCATATCGCTGTTAAAAACATGAAGTAGAAACAAGAGGTTCACAGATTTAAACTATTGGTTTGATTGATAACCTGCCACTAATTATTGTAAAGCTCAGTTCAGAATAAACAACAAGATGTGCCAACCATAGATGACATGCTGCAGTTCAGTAACACAATTTTCGTTTCTACTATTAACTAAGCTAACAATTGGAGAGCAGTAAGCATATTACTGATACATCCTCACGCATTTCAACTAAAGACTACAAATAGGGCAAACATGAAATAAAAGAGAATTGATTACCTTGAGATACTCCTTGATCTTGTCTGCCAGTGGATACGAGTAATCAGTCTCCACAGCAACAGCAAGCACATTCTTGTACCCGTTGATGAACATGTGCGGAGCAGCAGCAATAGTTGGGTATGAGATTGCCAGGGACAGCGAGGCAACCATAGATACACCAGATGCAAACTTCTCCATCAGGTCTTCCTCAGTGAGGTCAAGAACCTCAGGGCTGAACACCGACCCACTGTCATAGACATTGGTGATCACAAGGCCATATGAGAATGGGCGGATTCCCAGCTTGGCAAGCAGGGCAGCCTCAGATGAGCCAACCTTGTCACCCTTCTTGATGAGCTCCACAGGAGTGATGATCTCTACAGTACCCTTGTTAATCTTGGTGGGGATGTTAAGCACCTGAAGCAGGACAGCAGGGGTGAGAACTTGCGTAACTGTAAGTACACACAGATGTGTTATCATCAAATGCTGACCTGGAAGAAAGAAGTCTGGGAAGGATCCAGGCCAGTGTTTCCAGGGGGTACCACCACATCAATGGGAGCAACCAGCCCAACACGAGCAGGAGCTCCAACCTGTTATAACAGAAAAAAATCAGGGTCATTGGACATCACAGAAATAGTAAGCTAAAAATGTTCTAAACATCAGCTGAAAAATAGCAATATGTAGCGGTTCACATAAAATGACTGTATAGTATTAGGAAAAATTTGCATTTCATAAGCGAACAATATGTCTAAACTAGAATCGTTCACATCATACCCCAAAACTAGTTGACATCATGTCATTTCCAATTACTATCCCACAATTCCCATACATGTATACTTCTATGGCCTAACATTCATGTATAACAAATGCAAGTATGCGGCATTTAGTACACAAATTGCATAGGACAAACAAGTTACAGGTCTCGAGCAACAACAGTTTTTACAGCTAAAAACATCTAAATAACACCATCACAAGATCCATGTTCTTCCCAATGGCACCAGAAACATATCATTAGCTCACAACAAGAAGAACAGTGGTTCAATTTCATCAAATAATCATAATTTAATACCGACAAGTTCCCTTACGCGACCCAGTACATAATAACGCAATACCGCACGACAATCTTACAAGATAGCAAATATAAATAAGAACTCGCGCATAAACACATGTAGTAATTCACCTTGTACTTAGCGACCTCCTCGCGGACCTCCTTGAGGTCACCCTTGGTGAAGATGAGACCAACATTTCCCTACATTCAACACGACCACACAAAAATACACTTCAGCGCACAAATCGGAATGGCGCATACATAAACAAAGAAGACGAGAGGATCCGGCGGCTTACAACGAGGAGGGACATGAGCTCGAGGAAGTCCTTGTTGCCCGTCTTCTCGGCGTGCACCTTGATGCAGCGGCGGATGAGGGTGTTCTTTCCCATGAGCACGATCGAGTCGCCGCGAAGGCCCCTGCGGATCTCCTGGAGCTGGTTGGAGCCGACGTTGTCAGCGACCGCGATGAGCACCTTGGTGTACTCATCCAGCAGCTGGCAGAGCTTCTTGTCGTACGCCACCTTCTTCTCGGCCTTGGTCCTCTTGATCGCCATCGCTGCGGTAAGAGCTAGCAACAACAGAAGATCTGTGTGAGATAGCGGTTGGAGACGAGCATGAGGACCAAGGCCCTGAGGAAGGAGAAGAGAAAGGAAGCTTGCGGCGGCGGGCTCTCTAACCTGGGGTTTCTCCTGGTGTGCGGCTTGCGGCGGCTGGATCGCTAACCTAGGGTTTCCCCTGGTGTGGGCGGGTGCAAATTTATATAGAGCGCGTGCGGGCGGTGTGTTCTGGGAAGAGATGGGCCTATTGGACTGATTTGGGCTTCTTCAGGGAGTTATCCATTAGAACAAGCTGACAGGTGGGCTCCTTCAGAGTCTACTTGATGCAAATGTTTCTCTCCTGTCGAATGTGTGACTGACAAGTAGGACTCGCCATCTGCACACCTGCCTCTGGATTTTGGAGTTCATCGTGGTGCCCTTCCCCTTGTCGTTGTGAGCATTCCTCGAGGACAGAGGCCTTCTCCGCGGCATGTGCAGCTGCTTGCCTTTCTCCTTTGCTTGTTCGGTTGTCTAGCGAGTCCTCGTCGTCAGGATCCTCCGATGAATCATCGTCTTAGGGAAGCATCTTCCCTTCTCCTTCAAGTGACTTCTTACCATCTCTATTGCTACTGGAGGAAGGGTTTTTCAATTTGTTCTCTCCAGTGAAACTTTTGTTCTTGCTCCATGCTGCACGGTAAAGCAATGTAAGTAACATTCATCGAAAGTTTGTGTAGCCGCACAAAAGTCTGAAGAATATATTACTAACCTCTTCGGAAGAAGAATATATTACTAACCTCTTCGGAAAAACTTCCAGGTCCGTCTAGATCCCTCAAGGCAAGATTACAATCAGGTTCATCAGCCGGATCGTGAGTTTAAGCGAGGAAAGTAACGCTATCTTTAATTGTTGAAATCAGAGTATATGAGTTGTACATATATATATTACAACTATCATATAAATACGTACAGCTATCATATATGTAAGAAGTCGAGAAACCATACTGTCTAACAATGAGAAACACCCCAAGATATATTTCAAAAACTGTCAACTTGAGAAAACTGCGACTGCTAACTAGATTAGCTGTTGGCACAATTGGCAGCAAATTCAAGTCAACAAATTCTTTGTTAAGCAGATTGATAGCTGGTCCGCTATTATCAAGGAATCAATTTCAACAGGCACAACATCACCAATCTGATTTTAATCTTGTTCTGATATCGAATCATCATCATATCTGAGCTGGAATTATGTTCTTCAGCATCTTCCTCAATGAACTGTAAGCAATTAGAAATAAGAGAATATCACCAAGGTTATCACCATATGAATTTTAGCTTCGGCGATATTTTTGGAGAATGTGCCCAGTATGGATTACTGAGGCAAACAAAAAATTCAAATGAAAACAGGTTTCACAATCTTGGTGTTGGATTAATTTCCTACTACTACGTAAATCTACATGAGTTTAAATAAATATAAGCTATCTATTTTGGTTGGCTAAAATATATAAAGTGATCAAATAATATTATTAAGAGCCAAAGTATTCATTAAAGATGATATGAACTTAGATTTAAATATGTGTAGAGATTTGTTTAAAATATATCTCTAATTATGGGACTGTGGATATCATGGGAATATACTCCAGATCTTAGGATGATGTGACAATTGGCAATGGTGTTTACGGTTTGTCGTTTCACGGGTTTTCGACAAAGCTACTGAGCATTACGACAGGCGGTCCGACCAGGTCCTTTGCAATGATCTCGGCCGGTCCCAAATCGGTCGGACCGGCCATGTGGGGCGGTTAGACCGACGGTGACCTAAAAGTGGTCAAAACGAGCTGGGCCAAAAATAGGTGTTGTAGGCAAGTGAGGGGATCCCAATGCACTTGGTCTCATAATTTTTAGAGTCTCCAGTAAGAAGTTCTATTCGTTTTTAATTTCCAGAAGGTTTCGGAATTTCAGGGCTTGACTTTCGGCTAAGTCCCAAGGGGCGGTCCGACCGGCTCACAGGGAGCGGTCCGACCGGCTCATATGGAGCGGTCAGACCGGTATTGACTTGAACGTCCGCCAACTTCGTGGCGATGTTGTTTTGTTAGGTCAAAGTCATTGGTTTCATGGCATATGATTTGCATGATGCATGTTTTGACTAACATGGGTCAAGTTGTGAAGAACTTGTTCCCGAATTCGTGTTTGCTTGTCTATGGTTGTGCAGGTAGCTTGGTGGTCAACGACGGTCAACGGCGAGGAGGATCGGGACTAGACTTGGAGAGTTGAGGTCCAGAACGATCGACGATGCGGGTGAGGTCAACGACTCAAGCGTGGCTTAAGATGGACAAGGGTGACCTATTGGCAAATCCATGACGCATGGTGAAGCGATTTAGGTCAAAAGGTTAAAGACGGCGCTTTGAAGCGTGCGTGTGTGACCCGCTTGTTAGTGGGCCTTAACGGAGCCCAATTGAATCAAACCCTAGAGAGTTCTAGGCCTCCACTATAAATAGGAGGAGGTGGTGGTGCACCCTCTCTCTCATTTTTTCACCTCTTTGTCGCTTTCAAACCCTAATTGGCTTAGGGAGTTGAGGTGGAGGCTAGGGCTTTTCATGGTTTGAGGAGAATTTCGTGATCTTGGATTGACCAGCGATCCATGATGGTGTGGGTGTAATCCAAAGAACGATCGCGTTTTTAATCTATGCAAGGTTTGCTTGAGATAAGTCTCTTTTCGTTCTTGCTTTCAATTTCGTGATTTTAGGGCTTTCTTTGATCCGCAAGTTTGTGATTGATTCTTTCACGTGAATTAGCTTGCTGTGATATGTGTGAATCTATCTAGCATCATCTTGATCATCAATCTCTCACGAACTAGCATTAGGATCAAGTTTTCGTTCTTGCGGTTTTAGACCCTCTCGTTATTCAATTGGCAATTGCTCGGGATCTATCCAAGAATTATCATAATATTCATTTGGAATAGGTCCTCAATAGCATATAGAAGGTGTGTGCAAAGTTTCATAAAGATTGGAGTTGAGAATCAAAAGTTTCACCTAATTGCAACTTCGTCATCGGCCGATTTTCTGCTTTCAGATCATTCGAGTCGGCGGTCCGATCGCCGTCATCACCGGTCGATCGATTTTGAGCGGTCCGACCGCCAAGATAACAATGGTCGACCGCCCGACAATCGGTCCAACCGGTTGGGTCCAGAGGTCGACCGCCTGCTCGATCTTTTGCAATCTTAGTTGATTTTGTTATTTTGTTTAGTGGATTTAATTGGATTCAATACTAGTCTTCCGCTGTACTGGTATATTGATCTTGATAGCTTCCTAATAGCTATTGGAGTGAAATTGTGTTGAATTCATTATTTGAGAAAAAGTGAGCGTGCTCTATTCAAACCCCTCTAGTCGCCTTTTCGGTCCAACAAGTGGTATCGAGCTGCTAGTTCAATCTTGATCTTAATCGGTCACTGAACTTTGGCGATGGATAAGTTTTCTACTAAACCGCATATCTTCGATGGGCACGACTATGCCTATTGGAAGAATCGTATGCGAGTCTTTCTTGATAGCGAGGGACAAGCTATTTGGGATGTTGTTAGAGCCCCGCTGGTTATTCCTGAAATTGCAACACCTACTTCAGCGATTCTTGTGGCAAACAACAACAAAGCTAAAAATCTTTTATATGGTGCGCTTGGTAGACAAGAATATGATCGCATTTGCAATCTTGCCATCACAAGCATGAAATTTGGAACACTCTCGAAACATATCATGAGGGTTCGTCCCAAATCAAAAAGGTGCGCCAAACAGTTTACAAGCGTGAATACAATAAATTCGAGATGCGTCCAGGAGAGAGCATCGATGACATTTTCAGTCGTTTTAATAAAGTAATTAATCAAATGAAAGCGGTTGATCTTGAATATTCTCAATCTGAAAATGCCACCCATCTCTTGGCTGCAATCAACACCAAGGAGTGGGAGATGAAGGCTACTGCTATAGAGGAGAATGTTGATCTTTCAAGTCTTACTTTAGAATTGCTTTATAGTAAACTCAAGACTCATGAAATTAAAAGAGTTGATCATCCTAAGAAAGAGAACATGGCATTGATAGCTAATCCTCTCAAAAGGTCTTCTGATGGTACTCTTGAATCTTTTTCTGATTTTTCATTTACTTGCTTATCTGCGATTTCTGAGGAGGAGCTTGAAAGTATTCCTGAGACAGAGTTAGCTCTCCTAGCTAAAAAATTCACACGGGCCTACAATAATGTGAGAAACAAAAAGAGAGGTGGTCCGGTGACATGCTATGAATGTGGTGAGCTCAATCATATCCGGGCAAATTGCCCCAAGCTGAAAGGTAAGAGCAATCATAAGGAAGGAAAGCCAACTTGGAAGAAGCCCTCTTTCAACAAATCAAGGTATGAGGCTAATAAACTTGTGAAGGCCGCTCACCGGGTCCTTGCCGCTTTTGAGGATCAATCCTTAAGCGATGTGGACTCCGGGAGTGAGGAGGACAAGGAGGAGGAGATCCTCAAGGCAAAAAGAAAGGAAGGCCAAAGACTTCAGCGGCATGTGCTTCATGGTGACAAGCGACATTGATGATGATGAGGTATCTTTTTCTTATGATGAGCTTTCTGCTAAATATGATTCTATAGTTGAGCAATTGCTTAGTCAAGATGAAGTACTAGAATTTGTCATGACAAAAAATAAGAAATTAGAGTCAAAGATTAACAAACTGAAAGTAGAGCTTAAAAATGCTAAGACTCTTGAACCTGATGAATGTTTATCTTGTCATGCTATGCATTCAGAAATTACCAAGTTACAATCTGCTCATAATATTTCTGAACTAAATGAAATTAAAAGTGCTCCTTGTGAAAAATGTTTAGAGTCTAGTAAATTGATTGCTTTTCATGTGTTTGATTCTAGCCCTTGCACTTCATGTTTAGAAAAAGAACGTGAAATCAAAGATATCTTAGAAGCTGCTAGAGTCAAATATGCTAAGCTTAAGGACAATATTGAAAACACTACTTGTGCTTCTTGTTCTACTCTTAAGCTTGAAATTGCTTTGTATAAGGAGAAATCTATGAATAAAACTTGTGATGCTTGTGTTAACTTGAGAAAAGAAAATGCTTACCTTCATGATACATTAGAGAAATTTTCTAAAGGTAAGAAACAATTAAACATGATTCTTGACAAGTCTAAAACTCCTTATTAGAAGCAAGGTTTAGTATTCAATTCTTTTCAAGACAATTCAAACCCAAAAGTCATTCAAGTCTTGGAAAAAGGTTTAATTGAATTCAAAACCCAACCTGCACAAACATCTTTTAAATCTGCAGGTTTTGCCCAACCTTGTATTAATTCAAATGGTGCTTCTTCTAGTGGTACCAAGTACCATTGCACTTATTGCAAGAAAGGTGGGTATTTGATTGAATTCTGTTGGCGTAGGTTGAAAAATGATAGGAAAAATCTTGATAGAAATTCATTCAGGCAACCTAGAGCTGTTATGAGACATGGTAACACTGAAAAGAATAAACCTGGATTAGGATTTTTCTCACATACAAATCATTATGTTTCTAAATATCCTAATTCTAATGTCTATCAGTCAAGGTCGACCTCTGGTGGTCACCGGTCCCGAATGATTGGTCGCCGATCGATCACAAGACAACGCCGGTCAGACCGCCCCTAGACATTTTAATTCTCATGTTAATTTAAACATTGCTCATAACCGAATCTTAAATGAAGTCAAGGATAGTACTTTTGGTTTGTATACTCCTTTCAGGACGTGTCTCAAGATCTTGGATTCCTAAATCGTGTTTATCTAACCCGATGTTGAGACACATCGTTCTTCTGTTCCTTGATTTTCGTGGATTATCGCGAAAGGGAAGAACACGTGGTTCGTTGACTCGGATGTTCACGCCACATGACCGGAAACTCAAAATGGTTCACCTCTTTCACGCGGGCAACAGGTGATGACTTCATCACCTTTGGAGATGATACACAAGGGCGAATTGAAGGAACATGATCAATTAGGGTAAACAATAAATTTATTCTAAAGGATGTCGCTCTTGTGGACAAGCTTAGGTATAATCTCCTTTACGTATCTCACTTCTTGATGATGGCTATGAGACTTTTTTAAGAAAAATGCTTGTCGTGTGCTTGATTCTCTTGGTGAGCTTGTGTTTGGAATATCTAGAGTTGGTAGAATTTTTGAGTGATTTTTCGTAATCCCTTGCCGGATCTCTTAAATGTTTGCTTACATCTTCTTGATTTACGGCTTTGCACCGACGTTTGGGGCACATTGGTTTTGATCATCGACGCGAGTTAGCAACCTTGATCTCATGAGAGGTTTGCCCAAACTCAAAGTCATCAAGGATGTCAGATGTGCGCCTCGTAGGCATGGCAAACAAGTTACCGCCTCACACCCTTCTCGTGACTATGGTTATGGTGACGGACCAGACGCTTGTTTCATATGGATCTTGTTGGTCCGCTAGAGTCCGGTCAGTCGGTGGAAAATGGTATATTCTTGTCATTGTCGATGATCTTTCTAGATATACTTGGGTGTTCTTTCTTTCTTCAAAAGATGAAGCTTTTGGTTATTTTCATGACCTTGTTCTTCGCTTGGCTTCTGAGCTTCCTGGTGCTTTGAGAGCGATTCGCAGTGATAATGGCACGGAGTTCAAAAATGCTTCTTTTGCTTCTTTTTGTGCTTTGGCGTGGTATTGAGCATCGTTCTCCTCTCCACACGCCCTCAACAAAATGGCGTGGTGGAAAGGAAGAATAGGACCTTGGTCGAAATGGCTAGGACGATGCTAGATGAGTATAGCACAATGAGGAGATTTTGGGCGAAGCTATTGCTACTGACTTGCCATATTGCAAATCGTGTCTTTTTGAGACCTTCTTTAGGCAAGACTCCTTATGAGCTTCGTTTTGGTAGAAAACCCTCTGTTTCGCATTTTCGAGTTTTTGGATCAAAATGTTTTATTCTTAAGACAGGCAACTTAGATAAATTTGAATCAAGAACTTTTGATGGGTTATTTCTGGGTTATCCTGCTCATTCGAGGGGTTTTCGGGTTTTTAATACTGAGACTAACCTTATTCAGGAGACTTATAATGTCACTTTTGATGAGACTAGCCCTCGAGCTAGATCAATTGTTGAGATGATTCACAGTGACAGAGAGCATTTTGTGGAGGAAGATGAGAACGGTCGATATCATTCCTTCATCTCATCACGAGGCGCCCATATTGATACAAGAACACGCTACGCCTACTTCACCTTGGCTGAGGCTCTGCCGCAACTTCATCATCGCAGACTGCGGAGGTCGAAGAAACGGTATCTCACCCGGGCGCTCCACTTCGCATTCAGAGAGAGCATCCTCCGGATCAGATAATAGGTAATCTGCATGAGCGTGTAACTCGCTCCAGGTATAATGATCCAAATCTCTACTCTCATTCGGCTTTTGTTGCTTCTTTTGAACCCCACGATATATCACATGCATTATCTGATTCTAGCTGGGTAAATGCCATGCATGAGGAGTTAGAGAATTTTGAAAGAAACAAAGTTTGGAACCTAGTAGAACCTCCTAATGGTCATAATGTTATAGGAACCCGTTGGGTGTTCAAGAATAAACAAGGTGAGGATGGTTCTGTGGTTAGAAACAAGGCCAGATTGGTAGCTCAGGGTTTCAGCCAAGTTGAGGGGTTAGATTTTGATGAGACATTTGCTCCTGTTGCTAAACTAGAAGCCATTCGCATTTTGCTTGCATTTCCTGCATCAAAAGGTTTTAAATTATATCAAATGGATGCAAAAAGTGCATTTTTAAATGGTTTCATAGAAGAGGAAGTGTATGTTAAGCAACCCCCTGGTTTTGAGGATCCCAAGTATCCAAATCGTGTTTTCAAGTTATCTAAAGCATTGTATGGTCTTAAACAAGCCCCTAGAGCCTGGTATGTGAGAGACCATGTGAGAGGTCCTCCACTCTGAGTGATGAGTATTTGACATCGTGGTTGAATAGGTTGAGAGTTGAGTTTTTCGGTATGGACTGCTTCGTTTGAATCAGGAAATCGAACTACCGTGTATGGAGCGGAAGTTCCGATAATCGAACTACTGGCGTTGGAAATAGGAACTTCCGATTAACTCGGGTTTTGAGTTAATTGAAGAAAATCGGAACTTCCGCACATGAGGTAGCGGAGTGTCCGATAATACCGTGTTAAGTTTCCTCCGAGATGAAAATCGGTTTTGACAACTGGTTTACGGATGTTAGAAGATCGGAAGTTCCGCAATGGTAAGAGCGGAACTTCCGATAATCCCGACAAGTGCGGATGTTAGAAATCGGAACTTCCGCTGTGGTAAGCGCGAACTTCCGATTGTGTCGAGTAATCGCAGTAGAAGGTTAATTTGTGATTTTGATTTTGTATGAGTTTGAGTATTATACAAATGTTGATGCTATGATATTGTGCAATGCTATGTGATGTGTTTTTGTGCTGTGTTGATCGCAGAACATCGAGACGAAGTCGTGGCGAGACACTAGGTGATCGGACTAGGCGCAGCGGCGTTGAGGTCGAAACGGTCGGGATGTGTCGACGGCGTGAATCTTGAGGTGGTTGCGTGTCAAGGACAGCAAGGCGCACGGAGGCTTCGGAAGGTGTGCAAGGGGCGAACGGGAATTTCGCAATGCGGCACAAGTGGAGGCGGTTCCGTTCGGTGTAGCGGGCTTAATGGGTTGGAGGCCCATTAAGCAAAGGCTATAAATAGAGCTCAACCCCAGTGTTAGGGTTAGACCTTGAGAGAGGAAATTAGGTTAGCTCCACCAAAAGGGTTTGTTTTGCTTTTGAGAGTTTGTTGGTTTTGAGAGAATGAAATGAAAATACTTGTAATCATTCCTCCGTGTTTCCTCCGTGATTTCTTGACTTCTATCAATGAAACTCGAGTCTTTGATTACATGTTTATGCCTCTCTTTATTCCCTCTCTGCTCATGTTGAATATCTAGGGTTTTGGCATATCTTTTGATTCGTCTTATGAAATAGCATGAAACTTGATATCTAGAGTCGTTTTGATATTGCTATTACATCCTCAAAGTTTCATGAGCTAAGAATCGAGAATCGAGTCTATTTCGGTTTTGGTCTTTCTTGCCCTTCTTCAAGAAATCCGATTTTGGCTTGATTGTTGAATCTTTGTTTGCGATTCTTCTCAATATGGTCAAGATGTTGTTTAGGATGATGTCCTGTGAAACTTGACCAGAGAAGAACCACATATCAAAAGTAGTTTGGATTTTTGGGCAAAAACCCGAGCGCTCGTTCTTCGATCAGATAATCGAGCTTCCGATTTACAGTGAAGTACCGCAAGCGGAACTTCGCGCCATACTGTGGAACTACCGCAAGCGGAACTTCCGCACCTTACTGGCCGGAGCTTCCGATTTCCAGAAGAACCGCCCAAGGCTTGTTTTTGTTATTTGATCTTTGTCGAACCCGGGAACGAAGGATCCCGAATTCTCTGTGTTCATACACTAGTCCAGATTTCCAGTGTACACAATACAAAAATGTTATCACAAACATATCCAACGTGTATATTTAATAAGCATAGAGTTTATTACAATCGGGCCGAGGCCAAATAAAACATTGCGGAGGCAAATAATAATGGTAAGCCACACGATACGCCACAGTAATCGTGCGGAGGTCGCCGCCTAATCGCCCCGCTCCTCACATACTCGATAGCAGTCTTCTCCGAATAATAATATTCAAGAAGAGTGAGCACTACAACCGTGCTCGCAAATTACACCCAATACTGTAATTTAGAATGCATGCATAAGTTATTCAAAGGAAGGTTGTAGGGTTTATTTGCATAAATCGACCTTTTGGTTTAAATAGTTATACTAAGTTTCGAGGCACATTTTCATTACATAACTAAAATCAGATTTAAAATTGATCATTTTATAGTGGATAATCTCCATATGAAACATGGTGAAGGATACCCTCCTATCACAAGGCTACCCGCCCAAATTTATCACAAGGATTAACCATCCTCAAATCATGTCCAAAGTTATTTTAAATCCAAAACAAATCTAACTTAGAGTGGCTTTGCTCAGCATGTCCATAACCGTGGACACGGCTATTCGAATAGATTTACACTCTGCAGAGGTGGTACAACTTTACCCACACGAGATAATTTGCCCGTTATGTCGGCCAATACACGCTTCCTTAGGCTTGTTTTTGTTATTTGATCTTGCTTCATTTACTTTCTGTAGATCTCCAGAGATCTTTGTAGGCTTGTTTAAATACAGTAAAGGGGAGTATTAATTTTTAGGCACCATTCACCCCCCCCTCTGTTGCCATTTCGGTCCTTTAGTTGGTATCAGAGCCGGTTAGCTCTTCTTGATAGATCTTAACCGGTCGGTTGAGCCATGGCAACGGACAAGTATTCCACCAAGACTCCAGTCTTTGATGGCCTGGATTACCCCTTCTGGAAGAGCCGAATGGAAACTTACATCCAGGCTCAGGGGTATGCCATCTGGAGAAAGGTGAAGGTTAGATTTGCTGTTCCTGCCGATGAAAACATCAATGTGGGAAACATGCCCGATGTTGAGGCAAATGCTAAGGCAAGGAACATTATCATTCAGGGTTTGAGCAGAAGTGAGTTTGATCGCATTTCTCATTTGATTTCTGCTTACGACATCTGGGTGACTCTTGATGCATACCATGAGGGCACCACCCAGATTAAAACGGTTCGACAAGACCAGTTCAAGCGAGAATACAGTAAATTTGAAATGCTTGCTGGTGAATCTCTTGACGAGTGCTTTTCGCGTTTTCACAAGATTTTGAGCAACCTCCGAGCGGTCGGTCTTACATACCCGACTCGGATAACGCCGACAGATGCTTTCTCGCACTTGATCTTCGTGTTTGAGAGATGAAAGTGACTACCATCAAGGATAGCACGGACCTCTCGACCCTGACTCTTGATGCGCTTTACTCGCGTCTCAAGACTCACGAGATTGACATTGTCTCTCGAAGGTCGAAGTCACAATCGATGGCTTTAGTCACTGATCCTACCTCTGGATCTTCTTCTGAGTCGATACGTGGGTTCTCCTAGGCGCTCTCGTGACATAAGCGATGATCGTTAGAGCGACTTGAGGATGAACAACTAGCCCTCCTAGCTGGAAGTTTTCCCATGCTTACAAGAGGAGGAGGGATGGAAAAGAGGAGGTCCTGTGATTTGTTTGAGTGTGGTGGCCCCAACCACATCCGAGCAACCGTCCCAAGCTTGGGAAGGGCAAAGGTGACTATGGCGGTCCGAGCAAGAACGACTACATCGACAAGAACCGCAACACGAAGCCCTCAGCACCTGACCAAGGCAAGAAGAAGTTCCGCAACTTTGGGAAGGCAAAGAAGCTGTTTCATCGCGTCCTCACCGCCCTCGACGAACTGGACACCAGCGAGGTGGAGGGGTGGAGTGACGATGATGGGAAGGACGATCATGATCCCAAGGACGACGGCAACTTCTCCGGCATGTGCTTCATGGCCCTCGGGGGCGAACTGAGCGACAGCGAGCTGTACTCCGACTCCGATGAGGTTAGTCCCACTTATGACCAGCTTAATGATGCTTTTCTTAAGCTAGGTAGATTTCATGCTAAGTCTAGGACTAAGTGTGCTGAGTTGGAGAAGGAAGTAGCTAGACTATCACGGGAGCTTTCTTTACTTACATCTGCTCCCTCCCGTGATGATTGTGACACATGCTGTGCTTTGCTTGATGACATGGAAAAACTAAGGACCTTGCATGATAGGTTGTCCTCTGAACTTGACATGATTAAAGTAGAGAACATTAGCCTTCTTGCTGAATTAGAGATGAGTAGAGTAGCACCTCCTTCATCTACTACTGTTGACGCTACTGCTTGCACCTCATGTGAGGTTAAGGACAATTCATTTAGAGGTCTTTATACCATGTTGCTCGATCCGCTCGAGACTTGTGAAAATTGTAATAAATCAAGATGAACCTAAAGCAGGCGGATCACAAACTTGTTGAATTTCAAGTCGCGCTTACTAGAGCCTATTGTTTCTTGCTTAAATCGTCCTAAGTTAATCAATGAACTAGAATCAGATCTCAAGCGGTTCAAGAAATGATTGATCACAATAACAAACCGCTCAAGATGCTTCTAAGGATCTTGTTAGCTCACCATGCAATCAATGTAATAAACTAAAATGTGATTTGGTTACCTTGGATGAAAAATGTATGAAGCTAACTAAGGACTTTCTAGAAACACAATCTTACGCTTGTATTGTGTGTCTTTGGGAAGAAGTCTAAGGGTTTGGTAGAGACGCCTAGCAACGTGAACCAATCTGCTAGCAATAGGATCGCCCCCAAAAGTCGGTGTGTATGCACAAGCCAATCTTTCCTATCTTCGTTGGTTCTTCTTCCTCTACTCCCTTACCTTCTGCCTTCCTTCTTCCTCCCGCTCTTCTTGCACCTCTCTTTTCAGGAGTGTCAGATCTTATGAACACTCTTGAGAAATTTGTAGGAGGCAAGAAGAAGCTAAATTCATTCTAGACAAATCCAAGATTTGTAAATTTAATCAAGGTCTAGGATATGATTTTCATGAGGATATAGGAAGCATCCACTGTCGTGCTCGTAACCATAGCACGTGTGTGATCAAAACTAAGCCCGTGGATCGAGAAAGTCAATTTCAAATCGCGGGTTTTGTTCAAAGGATCTCTCGACGACAAGGTGATTCCACCTGCAGCTTCGCTCTCAAGGCGGTATCATTGCACCTTCGTCGGAAGGATGGACATTTGGTTGATCATTGCTTCAGCGCCAAGATCGCGTAGAGACCATGTTGATTCTTTTAGGCGCATTCATGGTCGGCCCGCACCATGAGTGCACCTAAGACCAACATGAGGTCTAGGTTTGATCTGGTTGGTGATTTAGGGCGAGATCGAGGACTTGGTTTTTCCGAAGTTTTCGATTTTCGTCCTAATGCTCCCTTTGATCATGACTTCCGTCGCTTTGAGGGTAGATCTCGCTTCCTTTCGAGATGGCTACATGGCGTGATCAAGATGTTGCGCAATTTCGACTCGCTCTTCCATAGCGATCGGATTGAAGAGCGACTTCAGTCTGCCGCAGCACCTTCCGCCTTGTTGAGTGACGAGAGCGAGGGTAGATAGAGGTCGGTCTTGCTTGACTACTTCATCTGCTCGACGTGTTACTCAAGATTGGGTGCCCAAATCACCGTTGATTCACCCTAGTAATCGAGACTTTACTGCTTGACTCTGTGGTCCAATTTGGGAAGGCAAAGGTTTGGATTGTAGACTCGGGTGTTCTCGCCATATGACCGAGACTCTCGTTGGTTTTCTTCCCTAGCCCGTGCTCGAGGTGATGAGACGATCACCTTCGAGATGCTTCTTTTGGGCGCGTCATCGCTAAAGGTACAAAGTGAGCATTAATGATTCTTTTATTTTAAAAGATGTTGCCTTAGTAAGTAAGTCGCAGATAATCGCTTTGAGTCTCTCGACCACCGATGACGGTTTCGAGGTGAGCTTTAAGAAAAACAATTGCAAAATTCTTGATTCTTCTGTAGCCTAGTTTATGGATTTCTCGATATGGGAGGATCTTTCGTGCTGATTTTTCCGAGTCTTCCGTGATCCTCTCGGTGTTTAATTGCTTCAATCCGTGATTTGACCTTCTAGGTCATATAGGCTTTGATCATCCGACACGAGTCCGCCACGATCTCATTCGTGGTTTGCCAAAACTCAAGATGGTCAAGGATCGGTTTGCTCTCCATGCCGACACGGCAAGATGGTTGCCGCTTCTCACTCTCCAATCCAAAGGATAATGATCGATGCACGTGACAATCGCTCCATATGGATACGCTTGGTCCAAAATCTTGATCGGCCACAGGAGGGAAGTGGTATATTCTTGTAGTGGTCGATGACTTCTCGAGGTACTCTTGGGTGTTTTTCTTAGCCTCAAGGATGAGACGTTTACTCTTTTCGTGGTCTTTTAGTAGGCTTTCTGTTGAGCTCCTGTGCATTACGAGCAATTCATGACCGATAATGGCAACCGAGTTCAAGAATTCCTACTTTGAGAGTTTTTGTGGTGAGACAGGTGTAGAGCACCAGTTCTCGTCTCCATACGTCCCCCAACAAAATGGCGTGGTGGAGAGGAAGAACCGTACCTTGGTCGAGATGGCCAGGACGATGCTTGATGAGTACTCTACACCTAGGAAGTTTTGGTGAGGCAATTGCTACCGCTTGTCATGTTTCTAACAAAGTTTTTCTTGGGCACTCTTGCATCGCACTTCTTATGAGTTGAGATATGGGCGAAAACCAGTCTCGCATTTTCGTGTGTTTGGTTGCAAGTGTTTTATTCTGAAGTCTGGGAACCTAGATAAGTTCGAGTCACGATCTTGTGATGGGATCTTTCTGGGTTACTCGACTTCTTCTCGTGCCTATAGAGTCTGGAACTGCGAGTCTAGTAAAATGATAGAAACCTGTGAAGTGACCTTCGATGAGGCTAGTCCGGGGACTAGGCCTGATATCTCAGGTTCTCTAGAGCAGTCTGAGTCCATCTTTGTGGACGAAGAGGAAGACGGAGATGAGGTTGTCTACGATCCAGTTCTTCCTCCTCCTCTTGAGGTGCCTTCTTCCATTGCACCTCGAGGAGATCGCCTTACCTTCTCGCTTCTTCTGAAGCTAGTAGCTCTGTTCCTATCTCATCTGCTCATGAGGTAGAGGCCACCTCTTCATCTCACCCTGGACCTCCTAGACACATTCAAAAGGACCATCCTTCAGAGCAGATCATTGGAGATCTCTTTGAGTGTGTCACACGTTCCAAAGCTGGTTTGTCTCTCTTCTGTCTCCATTCTGCCTTCGTCGCATCATTTGAGCCCAAAGACATTTGTCATGCTCTATCTGACGAGTCTTGGACAAACGCCATGCATGAGGAGTTGGAAAACTTTGAAAGAAACAAGGTCTGGTCCCTTGTTGAGCCCCCTCAAGGTCACAATATCATTGGGACCAAATGGGTGTTCAAGAACAAGCAAAGTGAAGATGGGTTAGTTATTCGAAACAAGGCTAGGCTGGTAGCTCAGGGGTACTCTCAAGTTGAGGGTCTAGATTTCGAAGAGACTTTTGCCCTCAGAGCTAGACTTGAAGCCATTAGAATCCGCTTGCCTTTGCACTTCTAAGGGTTTCAAGCTTTACCAGATGGATGTCAAGAGTGCCTTCCTCAATGGCCTTATTGAGGAAGAAGTCTATGTCGACACCTCAGTTTCGAGAACCCCAAATACCCTAACCATGTCTACAGGCTTTCCAAAGCCTTGTATGGGCTCAAGCAGGCTCCCAGAGCTTGGTATGAGAGGCTTAAGTCCTATCTGCTGAGTCATGGTTTTGAAATGGGTAAAATAGACAAGACCTTGTTCGTCCGCCGTCTTGGCACTGATCTTTTGCTCGTTCAAATCTATGTGGACGACATCATCTTTGGCGGCTCCTCACATACTCGTATCTCGCTTTTTCGATGTTATGAGCTCGAATTTGAGATGAGCATGATGGGCGAGTTGAGCTTCTTCCTTGGCTTCCAAATCAAATGCAGACTGGAGGGTACCTTTCTTCATCAAGGAAAATACACTCGAGACCTCCCAAGCGCTTCGACATGAATGATGGAAAGCCAAGATCAACTCCGATGGCATCTACACCGCCCGATCCGGATGAAGACGGCGAACACGCTGACCAAAAGGAGTTCAGAGCATGATTGGCTCTCTCTTGTACCTCACACCTCGAGACCGACATACATTTCTCTGTGTGTCTTTGTGCTCTGTTTGAGCTTCTCCTCGCGATCTCACCGTCAAAGCGGTGAAGCGCATCTTCGGTACCTTCGAGCTACCATTGACTATGGTATCCGGTACTCTTCCTCTTCTTGTCTATCTCTTAGAGCCTTCTCCGATGCGATTTATTTGGTCAGAGGATAGATAGGAAGAGCACTTCCGCACTTGCCAATTCATTGGCACTTCTCTTGTCTCCGGTCGTCAAGGAAGCAATCCGGTGTTGCCGACCCACCGCAGAGGCCGAGCACGTTGTCGCCGATTGTTTGTAGCCAAGTGCTTTGGATGGTCTCGACCCGCAGATTTTGGGTTATCTATCGATCGTGTTCCACTCTTTTGTGATAACACGTCTGCGATTTGCATTGCCAAGAACCCAAAGGCAACATTCACGAACCAAGCATATTGACATCGATATCACTTTCTTCGAGACCATGTAGAGAAGGGTGACATTGTGCTCCGCCAGGAGAGTGAGCACCGCTATCGATATCTTCACTAAGCCTCCGGACAGCTCTCGGTTGCCACCTCTTGGGAGAGCTTAGTGGTTTGTCCTTACTGATTGTTGTGAGGGGGAGCTATGTGCTACTCTGTATAATATAATATTATATTTATACTATTACTCCTTTCTCGTTGCATTTCTTTTAATATTTTGGGTCAAGTCCTTTCAAAGATAGGTTAGAGTGGTTCTCTTGCCAAATTGCTTTGATTGCTATTTCTTATCTTGTGCTTCTAGGATGTCGCTTATTAGTCGTCTCTTCCTTCTCTAAGTAGAGCTTACTCACTTCTTATAGGTTCTAGCAGGGTCGGGCCACCCTTGGGTAGACAGGATGTGTTTGCTCCTTAGTGTATGAGTTGTTCAAATTGATAGTCCTAGAATCATATGGGGTAGATAAGAACCCGTCTGAGCGATAATTTTCTATATCTTTTCTATGCTCTAAAGGATCGCCTTTTGCATTCTTCTTATCGATTCTCGTTTTATTCCTTTGGTCTGTGGGGAGTTCTTCTTGGTTATTCCAGTTCTTAACTTATCATAACTCAACTCGAATTAAAAGATGCATCTCATTCAAGGGAATCGATTTTCGTGCATTTCATCATGCATTGCATTATAATCAAATGGAGCCTTGTTTATTATCCCTTATGATCTGCTTTCATCGTTGTACATCTTGCCATAATTTATGCTAAACCGCTAGATCTATCATGACTTTTATGTGTAGCTTAGTCTTTGTCATGCTAAGGTGATTAAAAATGCTCAACTTGAATTAAAATCTTGTCATGATAGCTCTTGAGACTAGTCCGTTGAAGCTATCCTTTATGATTTTCGCCATGTCAAGTAGGTCGAGTTGAGTCTTGTATCTCCTTTGAACTTTTGAGTAAGCTATGTCGTTTGTTAAGAAACTTGACTTATCCTTAAATCATTGGTCGAAGAACTTCAAAAGCAAAATGATCTCTTTTGTGCGAAAAACCGATCTCACCAAATCTTTCTCATGAGATCGCTTGCCATTGCACTAGGCATGAACTCGTGGGGAGCCTTGGATGACCTAAGATCACCTCCTTAAGTCTCGTTGCTTGGAGTGGTCGATAAGGCTTGGGATCTAGCACATGGCTAAGATTTGAAAAATTAGTTGAAGCTTAGGAGGCGTTGTGGATGGCACCTAGTCCAGAGCTTGCTTTACTAAGATAAAACCATAAAGAGCTTTCGAAAAAGAAAATGTGCTAAAATTGCTTATCATTAAAAGGACCAAGTTCGGATAAAATGAGTCTTTCTTCAATGGTAGCACTCTAAACTGCTCGATATGAGTCTTCTTGGTTCAACTTAGATTATTTGACATGGCTTGTATCATCCTTGGATATCTTTAGCTAGACTTCAATCTTGGTTTATTTGACTTGCTAAAGAATTGGATCATTAATCGTAATTATGGACTTTTCGACTTAGCTTTTCTATACATCAATTGTCATGATCTTGATAGCATTCTTACGTGTTATGGCTTGGTGTAATACTTAAATAGTTATTTTGGATAATCTACATGGCTCCTAATGCTTAAAATGAACCTCATATAGTCTTTTCCTCCTTTTCAACATCTTGATGATTTTATTGCCAAAGGGGAGAATTTTGGAGAGAAAAAGCCTTCGGAGAAAAGCCTTGAGTTTTGTGCGAAAATTGCTCTTTCATCTCATCTCAAGTCTTTCTCTTTGTCAACATGATCTTGAGCTTAACTTCTCTTGTTTAGACCGTGGTTGACTTTAAACTCAAACTCATCTTATGCTTTTTGGTGATTGTCAATATACTCATCAAGGGGAGATTGAGAGACCATGTGAGAGGTCCTCCACTGAGTGATGAGTATTTGACATCGTGGTTGAATAGGTTGAGAGTTGAGTTTTTCGGTATGGACTGCTTTCTGTCTTTGAATCAGTGGAAATCGGAACTACCGTGTGTATGGAGCGGAAGTTCGATAATCTAACTACCGCGCTGGAAATAGGAACTTCCGATTAACCCGGTTTTGAGTTCGGTTTGAAGAAAATCGGAACTTCCGCACATGAGGTAGCGAGTGTCCGATAATATCGGTGTTAAGTTTCCTCCGAGATGAAAATCGGTTTTGACAACTGGGTTTACGGATGTTCGAAGATCGGAAGTTCCGCAATGGTAAGAGCGGAACTTCCGATAATCCCGACAGTGCGGATAGCCGGAAATCGGAACTTCGCCGTGGTAAGTGCGAACTTCCGATTGTGTCCGTAATCGCGCGTAGAAGGTTAATTTGTGATTTTGATTTTGTATGAGTTTGAGTATTATACAAATGTTGATGCTATGATATTGTGCAATGCTATGTGATGTGTTTTTGTCTGCGTGTTTACTGCAGAACATCGAGACGAAGTCGTGGCGAGACACTAGGTGATCGGACTAGGCGCAGGCGGCGTTGAGGTCAGAACGGTCGGGATGTGTCGAAGACGGCGTGAATCTTGAGGTGGTTGCGTGTCAAGGACTGACAAGGCGCACGGAGGCTTCCGAAAGGTGTGCAAGGGGCGAACGGGAATTTCGCAAAGCGCACAAGTGGAGGCGGTTCCGCTCGGTGTAGCGGGCTTAATGGGTTGGAGGCCCATTAGCAAAGGCTATAAATAGAGCTCAACCCCTAGTGTTATGGTTAGACCTTGAGAGAGGAAATTAGGGTTAGCTCCACCAAAAGGGTTTGTTTTGCTTTTTGAGAGTTTGTTGGTTTTGAGAGAATGAACTGAAAATACTTGTAATCATTCATCTGTGTTTCCTTTGTGATTTCATGATTTCTATCAATGAAACTCTGAGTCTTTGATTACATGTTTATGCCTCTCTTTATTCCCTCTCTGTTCATGTTGAATATCTAGGGTTTTGGCATATCATTTGATTCGTCTTATGAAATAGCATGAAACTTGATATCTAGAGTCGTTTTGATATTGCTATTACATCCTCAAAGTTTCATGAGCTAAGAATCTGAGAATCGAGTCTATTTCGGTTTTTGGTCTTTCTTGCCCCTTCTTCAAGAAATCCGATTTTGGCTTGATTGTTGAATCTTTGTTTGCGATTCTTCTCAATATGGTCAAGATGTTGTTTAGGATGATGTCCTGTGAAACTTGACCAGAGAAGAACCACATATCAAAAGTAGTTTGATTTTTGGGCAAAACCCGAGCGCTCGTTCTTCGATCGGGATAATCTGAGCTTCCGATTTTACACAAATGGAAGTATCATAGCGGAACTTCCGCGCCATACACAAATGGAACTATCGCAAAGCGGAACTTCCGCACCTTACTGGCCGGAGCTTCCGATTTCCAGAAGAAACGGCCCAAGGCTTGTTTTTGTTATTTGATCTTTGTCGAACCCGGGAACGAAGGATCCCGAATTCTCTGTGTTCATACACTAGTCCAGGATTTCCAGTGTACACAGTCACAAAAATGTTATCACAAACATATCCAACGTGTATATTTAATAAGCATAGAGTTTATTACAACCGGGCCGGAGGCCAAATAAAACATTAGCGGAGGCAAATAATAATGGTAAGCCACACGATACGCCACAGTGCAATCGTGCGAGGTCATTGCCTAATCGCCCCTGCTCCTCACCTTACGGATAGCGCAGTCTTCTCCGAATAATAATATTCAGCAAGAGTGAGCACTACAAGCGTGCTCGCAAATTACACCCAATCTGTAATTTAGAATGCATGCATAAGTTATTCAAAGGAAGGTTGTAGGGTTTATTTGCATAAATCAGCCTTTTTGGTTTAAATAGTTATACTAAGTTTCGAGGCACATTTTCATTACATAACTAAAATCAGATTTAAAATTGATCATTTTATAGTGGATAATCTCCATATGAAACATGGTGAAGGATACCCTCCTATCACAAGGCTACCCGCCCAAATTTATCACAAGGATTAACCATCCTCAAATCATGTCCAAAGTTATTTTAAATCCAAAACAAATCTAACTTAGAGTGGCTTTGCTCAAGATGTCCATAACAGTGACACGGCTATTCGAATAGATTTACACTCTGCAGAGGTGGTACAACTTTACCCACACGAGATAATTTGCCCGTTATGTCGGCCAATACACGCTTCCTTAGGCGTGTGACTAGGCAATTATCACAAGGCGTTTCCAATGCATTACCTCAATACCAATATGCCCGCTAAGGTTTCACTTCCATTAGGCTAACCACCTGCCGGAAACCACCTCTTGCGCCAAGTGGGAATAAAGTCTAACCGACACCCACACAACAAAAATGGCATAAACAATACCGAGGTAATACAAATTATTAAGCTGGGTTCGCCCATACTGAACATGTGGTAGTACGGTGGAGCTTTTGCAAGATGCGCTCAAGGCCGGTCCTTAATCTACTTAGGCAACTTTCAATAAAAACCACGGTCTCATCCTAACTGCATGCACTGCATAAACTGCACCCACCAACGGTCCATGTTTGCCCAAGTATAAACCATTTTCTTTTATTTTTAATTTTCAAAGACATTTGCAAAAGTCCACCATGACAAAGCAATGTCATAGGCTTTTATCAATTTATGAAATTTTGGCTAAATTCTCCCAAAGTCAAATATTTCATGGTCTAAGCATTTGCTATGCATATATTTATTTTAAATTCATTTGACTAAGGTTACAAGGAATTGATAATACAACAATCAAATTTGGCTATACAAAGGAATTGGAATAATTAAATATTTAAAACAGGAATTTAAAATAATTAAATACAATTATGCATGCAATAATAATTTAAAACAGAAATTAAATAATTTTAAATATTGGGGGCAAAATGGTCAATGGTGTAACTTGCCTTGCTCAAATTCCTGGTATTCTACTTCTTCAATAGGGTCAAGCTCTCCGGAGTCGTCAAAATCTATACGCGAAAATATTCCAAATTCAAATAGAATTCAAATGAACACTAATAAATTCAAATGAAAATTCAAATTAACTCCAAATTAAATAATTTTGGTTTAGTTAGCTAGATCTTGATTTTATACAAATTTAGAAATTTGAATCACCTAAATCGGAGTTTGTATGAAGAAATACGAGCTCCTGGAAGTTTAAAACCTAAATTAAATCCTAAAATCAGAATTTCCAAATTTTCCGAATTAAATTTCTAAAGGAAAATCCAATTATTGCGCAAGCATGCGTCAGCGGCACTGTTCACAGAGACTGACATGTGGGCCCAAACAGTCATGGACTGAGTCCACGGCGCTTTCCGAGTCCACGGTGGACTCGGCGACGCAATGCTGAGGCGATGGGGAGGTGTCTTTGGCGCGGCGTCTCAGGTCGGGCGCGCCACGTGGTCGCCACGCACACAGCAGGGATGAGGTGGCGCTGGTGTGGCGCTGAGGTGGCGATCCACTTCGGCACCGGAGAGGGGAGGAGCACGGGAGCCGAGGGCACCGGCGACAGCGGCGCGGCGGCTCCGGTGAGGTGCGCAAAGGTTCAGGGGATACACGAGGCGAGTGCGCCACCGCGGCGGCGGAGAGTGGCGGAAGGTCGCCGGCGACGAGAGAGGCGGTGTGGTTCGGTTGTTGGCGCGAAGGTGCTCCGGAGGTCTTCAGCGGCCGAGTGCGCACAAGGATCGCCGAGGACGCCGGCCGGTGGTGCGGTCGATGTGGTCGGGAGAGCTTCTGTCGCGGAATCGAAGAAGATGGAGCTTCGCCACGACGGGAAACTTCAAATGCCGGCGATTGAGGGCGGCGAAGCGGTTACGGAGGTGGGGAATGAGTTATGAAAGAATGCGCAATGGGGCGGCTTTTATAGGCGAGGGGGAGGCCGGGAGATGGAGATCGTGGGCGGCAGTAATGGCGGCGGCGAGAGAGGTGGGGCGCACGGGCGAAATAACGGGGTAAAGCGGGGATGAACGCGCGGTGAATCGGTGACTTGAACGCGCAAATGCGGGAGTAATGGGGGAAGGAATCACGGAATTGAAGAAATCCCGAGGTGCGGTAATGGCGGCGAGAGCGACGGGCGCGCGGGGAAGAAGAAGGGGGCGGGGAAGACGACACTGTGCAGCGGGCCCCACCTGACAGCGAGACAGAGAGAGGGAGAGAGAGCGCGGGCGGATTGATTGTCGGCCGTCCGATTTTGATCGGACGGCCCGTTACTCAGCCGCTGAGAGAGTGGGTCGAGAAGCAAGATCAAAGGCCGGGCTTCGCCCAAGATCAGAAAGTGAAGATTTTTAAACCTTTTTCAATTGATTTAATTCCAGAAATTCAAATAGGCTTTAGAAAATAGTAAATGAAGTCCAAAAATTTTGAGAAAATTCACAGAAATTCTATGAGGCATTCTGGACTTAAATAAAATAATTCCAACTTTTAGTTAGTAATAGATTTTGCACATAAATTCTTTTAGCCTTAATATACTTTAGGGAAAAGCTTTTAAAAATTCCAGAAAATCCACAAAAATTAATAGTCTTATTTTTAATGAAATTGAAATTTTGGGTGTTATAAACCTACCCTTAAAGGGAATCTCGACTTTTAGATTCGGACTTGGTCAAAAAAGGTAGGGGTACTCGGCTCTCAAAACTTCTTCTCGCTCCCAGGTAGCTTCTTCTTCTGAATGATTGATCCACTGAACCTTACAAGAACGAATGACTTTGCTTCTGGTGACGCGTTCTACCACATCGAGAATCTTGATTGGTTGTTCCACATAGGTGAGATCTTCCCAAGATCGATGCTCTCGAGCTGTGTTTCTTGTTGGTACTCGAGACATTTCTTTAATCGGGATACATGGAAGACATTGTGAACAGCTGACAGAGATGCTGGTAGTTCCAACTGATAAGCAACTTCACCTCTTTTTGCCAAAATCTTATAGGGTCCGACAAATCTGGGTGCGAGTTTTCCTTTAGTCTGAAATCTCTTCACTCCTGAGTGGAGTTACCCCGAGATAGACAAAATCTCCCATCTCGAAGGATAGTTCTCTCCGACGATTATCGGCATAACTCTTTTGTCGGGTTTGAGCTACTTTCGACGTTCTCTTATTGCTTTTACCTTACTTTCAGCTTCTTTTATCAATTCTGGTCCAAAGAATTGGTGTTCTCCTACTTGATCCCAAAGGAGAGGGGTTCTACACTTTCTACCATACAATGCTTCGAATGGCGACATCTCGTAGGCTAGCTTGAAAGTCGTTGTTGTAGGAAAATTCTCGCATAGGGCAAATTCTTATCCCGACTTCTTCCATAATCTATAGCACAAGCTCAAGCATGTCTTCTAGGACCTGATTTACACGCTCGGTCCGCCATCTGCTTGGGGATGATATGTTGTCTTTGAAGTTGAGTCCGTTCCTAAAGCTTCATGTAGACTCGCCAAAATTTTGAAGTGAATCATGAACCTCGCTGACACAATTTTCTTGGGTATACCATGTAGACAGACGATCCTCGCCATGTACAATTTTGCTAACTTATTGCTTCGTAAGTGGTCTTGACCGAATAAAATGAGCCACTTTTGTTAATCGGTCAATTATTACCCAAATGGAATCACAACTGATTGGGTCCTAGGTAGTCCGGTGATAAAATCCATACCAATCTCCTCCCATTTCCACTCGGGAATTGGTAATGGTTGTAACAATCCCGCGCGGTCTCGATGTTACGCTTAACACGCCGACATACATCACAACGCAACAAACTCAACGATCTCTCGCTTCATACTAACCCACCAATACTTTTCCTTGAGATCCTGGTACATCTTGGTACTCCCGGATGGATAGAGTAAGGTGATTCATGAGCTTCTTTCGTAATCGCTTGTCCGGTTTCATGATGTTTAGGTACACGATGCGTTGCCAAACCATCTGTGCCTGCTCGCCTTCGTAAAATCTCGGGCTTTGCCTCTTCTCATGTTCTTCATGATTTCTTTGATGTCTTCGTCTTCTAGTTGCTTTTTCTCGATCCGACTTTGTATGGTTGGTTGGACTTCCACCGTGTTGATCTTGACCGACAATTTCAGCATTCAGATGCTTTAGTTCTTCATACAACTCGTTGATTTTCTTGAACTAACACCGTGTTGCAAGATGCTTTCCTACTCGAGCATCCGCTACCACGTTGGCTTTACCGGGTGATAATGAATTCCAAGGTCATAATCCTTTATCGGCTCTAACCATCTTCTTTGCTCGAGATTAAGATCGATCGGGTGAAGATATATTTCAAACTCTTATGATCTGTGAAAATCTCACAGTGTTACCAATGAGATAATGCCGCTTGATTTTCAAAGCATGCACAATTGTCGCTAACTCTAAATCATGAGTTGGATAATTTCCTTCATGTGGCCTTAATCGACGAGATGCATAAGCCACAACCTTTCCTTCTGCATCAAGACATCCTAGCCCTCGCGGATGCGTCCTGTAAAACTTCAAAATCCTTACGATATCCGTAAAACTAGCATCGTGCAGAGACTAGTCTTTTCTTGACTCTTGAAAACTATGTTCACAAGCACTTGTCCATTCAAATTTCTTTTCCTTCTTCGAAGTTGAGTCATGGGTTTGGCGATCTTGGAGAAATTTTCAATGAATCATGTAGTACCCACTAATCCGAGAAAACTTCTCACTACAGGACAGACTTGGGTTGCTTCCAATCCATTACTGACTTCAACCTTTGAGGGTCTATGCGACTCCTCCTCACGACACAATGTGTCCAAGAAAAGCCACTTGACCGAGCCAAAATTCACTTTTGCTTGAGTTTGGCATAAAGTTGGTGTTCTCAAGTTTGTCCAAAATAATTCGAGATGTTTTCATGCTCTTCCATATCTCTTGAATAGATGAGAATATCATCTATGAATACCACCACAAACTTATCCAAGAATTCCATGAACACTTTGTTCATCATATTCATGAAATAAGTAGGGGCATTTGTTAGTCCAAATGACATCACCGTGAACTCGCATATCCATATCCGTGGTGAAGGTCGTCTTGAATATCTTCTCGTCCGATTTTTAAGCGATGGTAGCGACGACTCAAATCAATCTTGGAGAAAACACTGCTCCTTTAAGTTGATCAAGCAGATCATCTATCCTAGGTAACGTGTACTTGTTTTTGATTGTTACCTCGTTGAGTGATCTATAGTCCACACACATTCTCATACTATTGTCTTTCTTTTTGACAAATAGTACCGAGCTCCCAAGGCGATGAACTCGGCTGAATGTAACCTTTACTTTGTAGTTCTTCGACCGCTTCTTCAACTCTACTAGATCATTTGCAAGCATTCTCGTAGGGTCGCTTGAAATTGGAGATCCACTCGACTAAGTCAATTAAGAACATTATGTCCCGGCCGGTGGCATACTGTAAGTCCTCGGAAAAACATCGGATATTCTTGTACCACGGTATATCTTCCGATTTCACTTCCTTTAAATCGGTCAAGATAGGACTTCTTTCCGTAGAAGTCTTGGGTTGGAACTCTATCAAATCCCTTGTTCATTGGTGAGGTTGATAGATCTACTAGCACAATCTATCCTCGCCTCGATTTTTGGCAAGCCACCCATTCCAAGAATTACGCCCAATCCTTGCGAACGCAAGACTATTAAGTTGGCCGAGAAAGTTACTCGAGAGATTTCAAAGGTAAGATTTGGATGAATAAACTAGCCCTCATTTCGAGCCCGGGAATGGATTAACATGGGTTTAACTAAGGGGAGGTAGATAACCCATTTTTTCCACAAACTTATTTGACACAAAAGAATGCGAAGCTCTAATCAAATAAAATTGATCTTTATCTTGAGTTGACAAGGAACGTACCAAGAACAACATCCGTGTTGCATAGGCTTCCTCTGCGGTGACGTGATTCACACGCCCTTCATGAACCTGACCATTTGGTCTTGAGGGACCACGAGACGGAAACTCCGGAGTTGGCTTGACGGGGTGGCGATCACGCTTCTTGGGACACTTATTGGCATAGTGACCCAACTCGTTGCAGTGAAAGCAAGTGATTCCTGCTGTGGAAATAGCTGGCTTCTGCTGGAACTGACCTCCAGATGAACTACTACGGAATCCGGAAGTATTTGGGCGCAGAATCGAGCCGAACTCGGTGTAGTAGTCGGAATCTCCCACGCCGAGGTGGTCGAGATCGAGAAAGCGAGGCTTGGGCGAGTCCTCCGAGTTAAACTTACGAGCGCCATCCTCCGCTTGCGATTCTCCATTTCCTGATGTTTGCCTTCCTGGCGTATGGCCTTATTTACCAACTGCTGAAAGTCGGTAAAATCCTGAGAAATCAAACGAACAGAGAGTTCGTCGTTTAACCCTTCCAGAAATCGCTCTTGCCCGTCTTCATCTCTGGCTACATCCTCAGGGGCATAGCGAGCAAGTTGGTTAAACTTATGCAGATACTCGCCGACCGAACGGTTTCCTTGGCGAAGCGAGCGAAACTCCTTCTTTTTCAAAGTAATCATGCCAGATGGAATGTGAGATCGATGGAAAGCTTGCATGAACTCATCCCAAGTGATTTCTTGGGCATTAGCATGAGACATGCTGAAATTATCCCACCATTCTGATGCGGGACCCATCAATTGATGAGAGGCAAACAAAACTCTCTCACGATCTGTGCATTGAGCAATATCCAGCTTCTTTCCAATGACCCTGAGCCAATCATCTGCGTCCATGGGTTCCGTGCTACTAGAAAACGTTGGCGGACGCATCCTCATGAACTCTGACAAAGTTACTCTTGCGGGAGGTGGAGGAGCATGATAGGTCACGACACTTGGGTATTCTCGATTCTTTGTGAAGGGATGGGCTAGCAACTCAATCGATGAGTCGATTGGCCATCATTTGGCGCCAGTCAGGAGCTTCATTGGAGGAGGTGGTGGCTGTTGAACTGGGTTTTCTTGATATTCGGCATTCTCATTTCCTTGCCCTCTAGCACTGACACTTCCGGTGCGGGTGGTCACCATCTGATGAACTCTTCATAGATTAGACAAGAGAGACAGGAATTATAAGAGTATAGATCTAAAATAGCCCAAATTCAACAAACACAAGACAAGAACATTTCAAAGAAAATAATTTATTTTATTTTATTAATTCATTATGGCTACTACAAAGGTTTGGTAGCTCATAATTCGCAACTAAAGGAAAAATTTAAGGTCAAATCTATGGTGTTATTGGGGTATAATCTGGCTCACTAGAACTAGCCTCGCCTTCCTTGTAGGAGGCCAGTTCCTTTTCTGCAGTCTTCAACTTTTCTTCGGCGAAGGTGTCTCGTCGCATTGGGGCATCGAAGACGTGGAAGTCTGTGTTCGGCGATAGATTGGAGTAGAGGATCACCTCTACTCTCCACCGTTCCTGATTTCCCACCTTATACTTGTATCCTTGATACGTCGGTCTTTCTTCAAAGTCCAAGTGCTGCATCATCTTCCAGAGAATGGCGGCCCAATGACCAGCAAAGACTCCATGGGAAATGGCATTCGGAACTTCAGCCATCTACAATTTTTGAAAAGGAGATGAGTTAGTAAATAATTTTTCAAGAGAAAAGTTGAGGAATGACTCCAGAAGACCAAGTTATTTTTAATTTTCAAAATAAATCCTTATGGGTTTGATTTCCTTCTAGGTCACGACCTACAGTCGAACCTGGCTCTGATACCACTTTTGTCGAACCCGGGAACGAAGGATCCCGAATTCTCTGTGTTCATACACTAGTCCAGGATTTCCAGTGTACACAGTCACAAAAATGTTATCACAAACATATCCAACGTGTATATTTAATAAGCATAGAGTTTATTACAAGCTGGGCCGGAGGCCAAATAAAATATTAGCGGAAGCAAATAATAATGGTAAGCCACACGATCGCCACAGCAATCGTGCGGAGGTCATTGCCTAATCGCCCCGCTCCTCACCTTACGGATAGCAGTCTTCTCTCGAATAATAATATTCAAAGAAGAGTGAGCACTACAACTCGTGCTCGCAAATTACACCCAATACAAAATTTAGAATGCATGCATAAGTTATTCAAAGGAAGGTTGTAGGGTTTATTTGCATAAATCACCTTTTGGTTTAAATAGTTATACTAAGTTTCAAGGCACATTTTCATTACATAACTAAAATCAGATTTAAAATTGATCATTTTATAGTGGATAACCTCCATATGAAACATGGTGAAGGATACCCTCCTATCACAAGGCTACCACCAAATTTACCACAAGGATTAACCATCCTCAAATCATGTCCAAAGTTATTTTAAAACCAAAACAAATCTAACTTAGAGTGGCTTTGCTCAAGATGTCCATAACCGTGGACACGGCTATTCGAATAGATTTACACTCTGCGGAGGTGGTACAACTTTACCCACACGAGATAATTTGCAGTTATGTCTGGCCAATACACGCTTCCTTAGGCGTGTGACTAGGCAATTATCACAAGGCGTTTCAATGCATTACCTCAATACCAATATGCCCGCTAAGGTTTCACTTCCATTAGGCTAACCACCTGGAAACCCCTCTTGCGCCAAGTGGGAATAAAGTCTAACCGACACCCACACAACAAAATGGCATAAACAATACCGAGGTAATACAAATTATTAAGCACGGTTACGCCATACGAACATGTGGTAGTACGGTGGAGCTTTTGCAAGATGCGGCTCAAGGTCGGTCCTTAATCTACTTGGGCAACTTTCAATAAAAACCCTGGGTCTCAGTCCTAACCAGACAGGCCCGTGCATAAACTTGCACCCACCAACGGTCCATGTTTGCCCAAGTATAAACCATTTTCTTTTATTTTTAATTTTCAAAGACATTTGCAAAAGTCCACCATGACAAAGCAATGTCATAGGCTTTTATCAATTTATGAAATTTTGGCTAAATTCTCCCAAAGTCAAATATTTCATGGTCTAAGCATTTGCTATGCATATATTTATTTTTAAATTCATTTGACTAAGGTTACAAGGAATTGATAATACAACAATCAAATTTGGCTATACAAAGGAATTGGAATAATTAAATATTTAAAACAGGAATTTAAAATAATTAAATACAATTATGCATGCAATAATAATTTAAAACAGAAATTAAATAATTTTAAATATTGGGGCAAAATGGTAAATGGTGTAACTTGCCTTGCTCAAATTCACAGTATTCTACTTCTTCAATAGGGTCAAGCTCCTGAGTCGTCAAAATCTATCTGTGAAAATATTCCAAATTCAAATAGAATTCAAATGAACACAAATAAATTCAAATGAAAATTCAAATTAACTCCAAATTAAATAATTTTGGTTTAGTTAGCTAGATCTTGATTTTATACAAATTTAGAAATTTGAATCACCTAAATCGGAGTTTGTATGAAGAAATACGAGCTCCTGGAAGTTTAAAACCTAAATTAAATCCTAAAATCAGAATTTCCAAATTTTCGAATTAAATTTCTAAAGGAAAATCCAATTATTGCGCAAGCATGCGTCGCAGACCTTTATTCACTGAGGCGACATGTGGGCCAAACAATCATGGGTCGAGTCCACAGCGCTTCCGAGTCCACGGTGGACTCGGCGCACGCAATGAGGCGAGGGAGGCGTGGTCTTTGGCGCGGCGTCTTTGTCTTTGGCGCCCACATGGCGCCACGCACACAAAGCAGGATGAGGTGGCGCCCGTGGCGCCGAGGTGGCGATCCGCCGGCACCGGAGAGGGAGGAGCACGGAGCCGAGGAGCACCGCGACAGCGGCTTGGCGAGCTCCGGTGGTGCGCAAAGGTTGGGGATACACGAGGCGAGTGCGCTACCTGGCGGCGCGAGAGTGGCGGAAGGTCGTCGGCGACGAGAGAGGCGGCGGTGTGGTTCGGTTGTTGCGGCGAAGGTGCTCGGAGGTCTTGAGCGGCCGAGGCGCGCACAAGGATCGCGGAGGACGCCGGGGCTGGTGGTGCGGTCGATGTGGCGGGAGAGCTTCTGTCGCGGAATCGAAGAAGATGGAGCTTGGCGGCCGACGGGAAACTTCAAATGCCGGCGATTGAGGGCGAGCGGCTACGGAGGTGGGGAATGAGTTGCGGGAAAGAATGCGCGGCCGGGCGGCTTTATAGGCGAGGGGAGGCGGAGATGGAGATCGTGGCGGCGATGAATGGCGGCGAGAGAGGTGGGGGCGCAAGGCGAAATAGCGGGGTAAAGCGGGGATGAAGCAGCGGTAACGGGTGACTTGAGCGCGCAAATGCGGGAGTAATGGGGAGGAATCACGAATTGAAGAAATCCCGAGGTGCGGTAATGGCGGCGAGAGCGACGGGCGTGCGAGGAAGAAGAAGGGGCGGGAAGGCGATCATGCGCGTGGGCCCCACGACAAGCGAGAGAGAGAGGGAGAGAGCGCGGCGGATTGATTGTCGGCCGTCCGATTTTGATCGGACGGCCAGCGTTACAGCGCGGGGAGAGAGTGGGCCGAGAAGCGCCTGATCTTTGAGCTTCGCCCGATCTTTATGAAGAATTTTAAACCTTTTTCAATTGATTTAATTCCAAAAATTCAAATAGGCTTTAGAAAATAGTAAATGAAGTCCAAAAATTTTGAGAAAATTCACAAAAATTCTATGAGGTATTCTGGACTTAAATAAAATAATTCCAACTTTTAGTTAGTAATAGATTTTGCACATAAATTCTTTTAGCCTTAATATACTTTAGGGAAAAGCTTTTAAAAATTCCAGAAAATCCACAAAAATTAATAAAGTCTTATTTTTAACTGAAGTTGAAATTTTGGGCTGTTACAATCTTGCTTCATTTACTTTCTGTAGATCTCCAGAGATCTTTGTAGGCTTGTTTAAATACAGTAATGGGGAGTATTAATTTTTAGGCACCATTCACCCCCCCTCTGTTGCCATTTCGGTCCTTCAGTATGATAGACTTAAGACCTTCCTGCTTAAAAATAATTTTGAGATGGGTAAAGTGGATAAAACTCTATTCATTCTTAGGCGTGGCAATGACTTCCTGCTTGTTCAAATTTATGTGGATGATATTATTTTTGGTGGTTCTTCTAATGCTCTTGTTTCCAGCTTTTCTGAGACTATGTCCAGGGAATTTGAGATGAGTACGATGGGAGAGCTTAATTACTTTTTGGGACTTCAAATCAAGCAATGCAAGGAAGGAACTTTCATCCATCAGACAAAGTACACTAAGGATATACTCAAACGCTTCAACATGGGTGACTGCAAGCCAATTTCCACTCCCATGGCAACCTCATTATTTTGGATCCGGATGAGGAAGGAGAAGTCGTGGATCAGCGCGATACCTGCATGACATGATCGGCTCCCTTCGTGTTTTTGGCCTCGAGACCGGACATTCACTTCACGGTATGCCTTTGTGCAAGATTTCAGCGTCTCGAGAACTTCCCATCGCCAAGCCGTTAAGCGCATATTCGGTATTTACACTCTACCTCTTATATGGCATTTGGTATTCATGCTCTTGACTTTGTCCATTAGGGGTTTTGATTCGATTTTGCGAGTGTCGGTTAGATAGGAAGAGTACCTCGCACTGTCACTTCTAGGCACTTCTCTTGTATCTTGGTCTTCTAGGAAGCGGTCTTCTAATGCACAATCCCTTCTTTCAAGCGAGTATGTAGGCTCTTTGCTGAATTCTTTGTGCTGATTTTGTGGATGACGTCCACTTTGAAAGATTATGGGTTAAACTTTGCTAGTGTTCCTCTTTTCTGTGATAACACTTTTGCTATTAATATTGCTAAAAACCCAGTGCAACATTCTAGGACTAAGCACATAGACATTCGCTTTCACTTCCTTAAAGATCATGTTGAAAAAGGAGATATTGTGATGCACTTCGTAGAGTCTGAAGCTCAATTGGCAGATATTCTCACCAAGCCTTTAGATCAAACTAGGTTTGCCACCTTGAGAAGTGAGTTAGGGGTAATTTATCCCTATGGGTTGGTTTGAGGGGGAGTTTGATCTTTTCTGATCTTTCCTTGTTCTTTTGATCTTTGATTGTTCTTTTTCTGAACTTAGTGATCTCTTTGAACTTTTTAGGTTTTTAGGCTTTTTATTGCATCTCATTGTATCATATTGCATTCATATGAAAAATACAACAAGTGGTATGAAAAATCCAAAAAGATGCATTGTAATATAAGATTTTCTGCTTATCTTTTAAAATTGATGAAGCTTTGCCTATTACCCTGTGGAGCTTTAGTACTTCAATTCGTGCTCAATGTCATGTCCAGTCCTTTGACTTGCTAGAATTATCATGCTTTTACATGTGTAGCTAAGTCTTTGGTATATGAGCTAGAACTCTAAAACAACCCGAACTAAGAAATTGCAATTTGTGGATGTTTTAGCGAGTTGCGCAATTAGTGCTCCTTTTGTGACATTGGCCCTGTCAGAATTGCTTTGTTAGCTCTTTGATCTAAAATTGTCCATTACTTGAGCTTTTGTGTTCTTGAGATTCTAAAACTGCTTATGAGAAAAATGAAAATCAAGATTGTCTTATGCTTAAATTGTGCCAAACTATTCTTACGAGACTGCTTGTCAAATGACATGAACTTGGAGATAGTTTGATGAATCGACGATCTCATGGGGATTGCTTGTCGAAATGACATGAACCTCAAGATTTGTCATACAGTAGAAGCTTAGAAAGAGTTTGTGGATGGCTCCTAGTCCAGGATCTTCTTTACTAAGATATACCTTTAATCAACCAGTGAAGCTTAGGATGAGTTTGTGGATGGCTCTAGTCCAAGATCTTGTCACTAAGTTAGATCATTAGTCAACTTCAATATTCAATGCATATGAGAAAAATGTTGACAAATGGGCGTTTACAAAATATTGAGCAAAATGATTCAATACAGGACCTGATTGACTCTTCATGTGGTCTTTGTTAGATTTTTGATCTCACTTTGACATTTTGACATGGCCAACTTCACTTTAGGATCTCTGTTGATGAACTTGCTGAATTTGAAGCGTTGCTTAAATTGATCAGATCTACTGCTTTACCTTTGAGCCTTTGTGCTTAGCTTTGATATACATGTCTTACCATGATCTTGCTAGCTATCGGGCTTGATATCTTTGTTTGTGCAATATTAGAAATACTGGCTAGCTCTTTTGGGTAATCTCCAAAGCTTCTTATAATCAAAAATTGAAAAATACAAAAATGAAGCCACTCCATTGCACTTCATGCATACTCCTCCTTATGTGTCTTCTTTTATGCTTCTTTCTTTATTCTATATTTGTTATCTCTGGATGAGAGGAAGGCGTGATTCCTTGATGAATCCATTGTCAAAGGGGGAGAAGATGTGTTAATGAGAAGATATTACATTGTTGGGGGAGAAGATTATACAAAGGGGAGGCGAAAATTTGAAATTTTTTGAAATTTAAGGATCATAGTGAGGGGGAGTTCTTGAGTTGCATTCTTATTGTCTTATTGAATATTCTGAACTTGAATTGCATTCTTTTATCCTCACAATGATCATAGGTCAATTGAACAATTGTTCTTTCGTATGGACCTCATGTGAGAATTTTGAACCTTTTCGAAATCAAAGTTTTATGCTTTCTTTTGCCTTGTCTCACATGCCTATACTATTACGATGCCGGCTTGGTCATTTACATTGCTTTTTCTTGCTTATGGACCAAGTTGTGCCTTTGTCTGCTGCGAGTAAACTTCGTTTTCAAACCTCTTACTTACATTTTACGAATAATTGCCAATGTGTTCATCAAGGGGAGATTGTGGATATCATGAGAATATGCTCGGATCTTAGGATGATGTGACAATTGGCAATGGTGTTTCTGATTTGTCGTTTCATGGGTTTCGACAAAGCTACGAGCATTTCAGACGAGGCGGTCCGGCAGGTCCCAAATCGGTCGGGACCGGCCATGTGGGGCGATCGGACCGACGGTGACCTAAAAGTGGTCAAAATGAAAGTGGGCCAAAAATAGGTGTTGTAGGCAAGTGGGGATCCCAATGCACTTGGTCTCATAATTTTGGAGTCTCGATAAGAAATTCTATTCGTTTTAATTTCGGAAGGTTTGAATTTGAGGGCTTGAATTTGGCTAAGTCCCATAGGCGGTCCGGCCGCTCACGAGGCGAGTCCGAAGCCGGCCAAGCGGCGGTCCGACCGCTCATATGGAGCGGTCGACCGGTATTGACTTGAACGTCCGCCAACCATTGGCGATGTTGTTTTTGTGGATATCGTGAGGATATGTGCACGATCTCGGGATGATGAGTCAATTGGCAATGGCGTTGTTGGTTTGCAAAATCTCGCGTTTTGGGTTTGCTCCAAAATTTGTCGGACCACACAGTGGTCCGGCCGGTGGTGTCAGGCGGTCGGACCGCCGTGGAGAAGTCCGACCGGCCATGTTGGCGGTCCGACCGCCATAAAACAAAAATAGGTTTTGAGCTGAGCCAAAAATAGGTGGTGTAGGCGGTGAGGAGTCTCTGGATGTGGTTTCATCATTTTGGAGCTCGGTCAAAGTTCTATTGAGTTGAAAATTCGGAAGGTTTGGATTTTCAAGCTAGAATTTTGGCTAAGTCTTTTGACCGATCGACCGCCGTTGTGGGAGCGGTCAAGCCGGCACGATATCGGTCGGGCCGCCTGTGAAGTGATCGACCGGCAATGGCTTGAAGGTTAGCCAAGTGTTGCATTGAGTTGGTTTTGATTGTGTTATTATATGAACTTCAATGCTTTATTGTTGTATATTGCATTGCGGAACTAACGTGGGTCAAGTTGTGAAGAACTTGTTCCGGAAGCGGTTTGTTTGTCTATTCTTTGTGCGGTGGCTTGCGAGTCAGCGATGTCAGCGGTGAGTGGATCGGGACTACGCTTGGAGAGGCGAGGTCGAGCGATCGGGGATACGGGTGGTCGTGTGACACAAGCACGGTCTGAGAATGGGCAAGATGGATCGAGCAGGTGGTTGATGCAATTTGGTTGGATCGGCGGTGCGGATATCGGTGCGAGTCTGCAGGAGGTTCAGATGGGATTCGGACAAGAGAGGCTTGGCGGCGATGAGAACGATCAACCTACACGGTGAAGCAGGCGATTGCTTCAAGAGTTATTTGTGTGTGGGTCCCATGTGTAAGTGACCCCAAAAAGGAAACCCTAGCTCACTAGTATAAATAGGAAAGGGGGAGATGGAAAACCCTTGAGGCATTCATTTGGTTTCCCCCCCTTGCTTTTCTAGGGTTAGGGTTTGGAGAGGAAGAAAGGGAGAGATTGTATGCTCCTTGGGTGAGCTCTTGTCCTCCTTGTTGGAGTGGCTTTGTAAGCATCTTGTGAGATCAATCAATCTTGTGATGCTTGCTTGAGAGATCATTTGTCTCCTCTTTGTGTTCTTCTCTCATTTGGATGAATTTGGTGCTTCCTTGATTCAAGTGTTTAAACTTGGTCTTTTGACCCTTTGTGTCTTGCTTTGATGTGTGGGAGTACTCCTAGAATCATCTAGACCATCAACCCCCACAAGCAAGTCTTGAATCAAAGTTTTTTATATTTCTAGGGTTTGTGCACTTCTTTGTTAAATCCTTGAGAGATCGATTCTGCGATGTGGATCTGAAGGATCGTCGCTAGAAATAGGTCTCCAATATCATTAGGAAGGTGTGCTCGAAATTTGGTCAAGTTTCATTGGTTGAATCAAAAGTTGGATCAAATTTCGTTTTGGATTTGGGTTCATTTTGATCTTTGGGTATGCACTTGGTCGGCCGGTTTTATAACGGCGGTCCGGCGCCTTAGTATATTCGAGCCATTGCTCACGGGTCGAAACCGTTGTCCACCGGTCCGACCGCCTTGATTAGTTCTCGGACGGCCTGGTTGAGCGTCGGTCCGAGCCGCTGCGTGGTAGCCGGTCGACCGCTTTGTGCGTGATCAACCCTTTGAGTTTAAGTCTCCACATTTGTGTCGTGTGGTTGTCGGGGTTATCGAATTGACACAAGACTTCATTTGTGTGCTTACCGATCTTCTTAGCTTTCATAGCTCAAGGAGTAAGGTTCGTGTTGAATTTGATTTAGGCGAGAAAGTTGTGAAAGCGCCTATTCACCCCCTCGATCGCCTTCCGGTCCTCTGATTTTGTTAGGTCAAAGTCATTGGTTTCATGGCCTATGATTTGCATGATGCATGTTTTGACTAACATGGGTCAAGTTGTGAAGAACTTGTTCCCGAATTCGTGTTTGCTTGTCTATGGTTGTGCGGGTAGCTTGGTGGTCAACGACGGTCAGCGGCGAGGAGGATCGGGACTAGACTTGGAGAGTTGAGGTCGAGCGATCGGCGATGCGGGTGAGTCAACGACTCAAGCGTGACGCAAGATGGACAAGGGTGACCTATTGGCAAATCCATGATGCATGGTGAAGCGGTTTAGGTCAAAAGGTTAAAGGCGGCGCTGCGAAGCGTGCGTGTGTGACCCGTTTGTTAGTGGGCCTTAACGGGAGCCCAATTGAGTCAAACCTAGAGAGTTCTAGGCCTCCACTATAAATAGGAGGAGGTGGTGGTGCACACCCTCTCTCTCATTGTTTTTCACCTCTTTTGTCGCTTTCAAACCCTAATTGGCTTAGGGGAGTTGAGGTGGAGGCTAGGGCTTTTCATGGTTTGAGGAGAATTTCGTGATCTTGGATTGACCAGCGATCCATGATGGTGTGGGTGTAATCCGAGAACGATCGCGTTTTTAATCTATGCAAGGTTTGCTTGAGATAAGTCTCTTTTCGTTCTTACTTTCAATTTCGTGATTTTAGGGCTTTCTTTGATCCGCAAGTTTGTGATTGATTCTTTCACGTGAATTAGCTTCTTGTGATATGTGTGAATCTATCTAGCATCATCTTGATCATCAATCTCTCACGAACTAGCATTAGGATCAAGTTTTCGTTCTTGCGGTTTTAGACCCTCTGTTATTCAATTGGCAATTGATCGGGATCTATCCAAAATTATCATAATATTCGTTTGGAATAGGTCCTCAATAGCATATATAAGGTGTGTGCAAAGTTTCATAAAGATTGGAGTTGAGAATCAAAGTTTCACCTAATTGCAACCGTCATCGGTGATTTCTTGTTTGGATCATTGCAGAGTCGGCGGTCCGACCGCCATCATCACCGGTCGGACCGATTTTGGAAGCGATCCGGCCAAGATACAACAATGATCGAACCGCTGCAATCGGTCCAACCAAGTGGGTCCAGAGGTCGGACCGCCGAGTGCTCGATCTTTTGCAATCTTAGTTGATTTTGTTATTTTGTTTAGGGGATTTAATTGGATTCAATACTAGTCTTCCATTTGTCTTGGTATATTGATCTTCATAGCTTCTTAATAGCTATTGGAGTGAAATTGTGTTGAATTCATTATTTGGGAAAAAGTGAGCGTGCTCCTATTCACCCCCCCCCTCTAGTCGCCTTTTCGGTCCAACAGGGACGAGATAGGATTCCATACCAAAAGCTATAAATATGAGTCAGTTCCCCTTAGCAAAGTAACTCATGCTATACCATCTATCTTTATCTATAGTTGGAGTTTGTGACTTACCTCTTGCTGAAAAAGATTAAATCCTCTAGTATAGATCAATATTTATATTTAAGAGCGTGTATATATATATATATATATGACGTCCGTTTCGTACTGCCGGGAGTACATACTCTCGCTTCTTATGTACTATTTAAATCGTATGATGATACCTCTTTATCTATTTGAGCGTACTTCAATAATGATTATAAGATACCCAAAGTGAGTTCTATGAAAAAAATAATTAAAGTCGACCTTTTATAGCTAAATTTGTGTATATATTTCTTTTATATATGAAAAGGGTATATAGCAAAAATAAAGGATTTCAATAAAAATTTTTCAATCAAGTCGTATTTGAGTATCTTATAATTGGTATTTAAGTATACTAAAAATGATAAAGAAGTAGAATATATTTATTTAAATGATATATTCAAAATAGGAGTATGTACTTTTTTTTCCCCCCGATCTGAGCCTTCTCGCAGCATCGCAATAGGTCGGATCGATCTTTTGCCTTCGCTGCCGCGCGTCAATTGGTGCTTTCGTTGTAGTCGCTCGCCATCATCTCTGTTCGGCGCGTTTCGCATCTGGCGAATTTGGTTCCCTCTGGTCTTTTCCCCATCTGATTGCTTCCGCTGCCTTGGCTTCTTGTTTTCGCCGACCTCCGCGTGCGGCCAAGTGCCGTCGAGGCCGCCACCTCTGCGAGCGCCGAGCCCCTCAAGCGCCGGCCTCCGCGTCATCGGGCACCCTCCGGCTTCTCGCGCCGCCTCCACCGAGCGCCATCTGGATCCCGCCCGCTTCCGCGTCCGGCAAGCGCGCCCTCGGGCTCCCACCGCTTCCGCATGCGGTCGACCGACTCGGGCTCCCGCCGGCCGTTAGGCTTTTGCCCATCTGCTGCTGCGAGCCGCCTTCGCGCATCTGCTTGTGCGCCACCGCCGCATCAGTACGCGCCCGCCGCTGGGGCTGCCGCCCTCCATGCGGTACGGACCCCTCCTAGATTCCGCCGGCCTTCTGGTTCGCTGAGACCTTCTTCGGCTTCCGCCGCCTCGGCATGCGCCTCTGCACTGACAACAGATCCTTCAGATTAGCTCTTGTGTTTTTGAGTAAATCTGAGGCTCAAAGTTTATGCATAAGGATGAGTTGCGGTTAAGTTTTTGATCCACAGATTAATTTGAGTTCATCTCTGTTCTTCGGTTAATCTCAAGTTCTAGGTTAATCTGTTTCCTGCGGTTCATGGTATAATCAAGATGTGGTTAAGGACATTATTGTTACTACATAAGGTCAATGAAGAATTTAGCAGATGCATCTTAAGATTATTCATGCATCTTCAGATATCAAGTTCTAGGTTATTTTTGATTATATGCTGTTTCTGTATGCTTTTCGGTTGCATCATCTGATGGTGCCTATCCGGGGAATCGATCTTCTGTTAGTACCGTGGGAGGGTACTGGGATGATATTATCAATTACATGCAAATTGATTGTGTTCTGTGTTGTGGAAATTGGTAATTGTGCTAGATCGGTTATGTTAATATGATAGTTCATGCATCTTGAGTTTTCTGGTATCCTCTAGAGAATACTTACGATCAGACATCAAATTAGCCCAATTGATGTTTCTGGTACTGAGAGAGGTTATATTCCCGATGTGCAAAATTTGGTATGATCTGTCAAATGCAATATGATTAACTCCTTGCCGCTTGATCTTCGTTGCCGTGGCAGCCCATGTCCTCTGATCGCTGTCACCGCGACAACCATGCGTTAAGCCACCGTTGCTACTCCTTGCTGTGGCAGCAACTGATCGCTGTCACCGCGACAACCATGCGTTAAGCCACCGTTGCCACGCCTGCCGTGACAACCATTTTATCTACCGCGGCAAACGTTTTCTCTGCCGCGGCATACTCCAATATCAGTCGTCGTTTTGAAGTTTCAGAAAGGAGCAAGAATCAAAAGAGAAAACCCTAATTAGTTGGTTTCGGTTGTTCAAGAAGAAAAAAGGAAAAAGAGAGGAAAAGAAAAGAGAAAGGAAAAAAAAGTGTCCACCTTTCTGAAAATGGAAAAGCGGATCAAAGTTTTGCCAAAACTAGTGAAAACTGGTGGAGTCCTTCTACATATACCTACAAGCTTCCACAAAAAATTTCATCAAGTTTGTTTCCACGGGTTTGAAAGATATAGCGGTTTCAAATTTGAACCGAGTCGGTTTCGAATCCGAGTACGATTCCGTTTATGAGACACCTTCAGTAAAACGGGCATAACTTTTGCATACGGTGTTCGTTTTGGACGTTCGTATACTCATTGGAAAGCTAACGACGAGGTGCATCCTTTCCTCCTAAGACACTTGTTGCCCTCTACGGGCCCCAAAATCGGCCATCTTCGGTCCTGAATTCGCGTCGTAAGTTTTCGGTTTCTGTTGTTGCCTTTTCTTTCAGTCTTCCCATAGGAATTTGGGGATCGCCTCAGCTGCAAAGTTGTAGATCTCGTCGAAAACTTTCAAACGAGCATATATAATCTATATAAAACTTTACCTTTTCATCTTTTGAGACTAGCTGTTGTTTACTGTTTCAACTAGAGGGCCGTTTACATTGCACGTTATTTTTAATTTTGTGATCTACATCGTGTTAACAATTTTGTGCCCCTACAAAGAAGTTAGAGTAGTTGGCTAGCGTCTCTCCTAGCATTTGGTGTGAGAATTTCCTTTCCTTACATCAACTCACATTGATCTTTGTGTGTTCGTTCATACACTTCTCTTGGTAGGCTTTGATTAGTCAGCTCTTTCTAGGCTAGGATCAACAACATTGACTAGTACTTTGAATAATTTTTTAACTACATTGACTAGTAATTTGAATATTTTTTAACTTACATTTACTGATTTGATTATTGCTAATCCTTGCTACCATATTGAAGCCTATCCTAGCTCCACCTCTACTATTGCACAGGTACTAGTTGCTTGCAATCGCTTTGTCAATCTTCGAAGATTGTTGACACCGACACTAGTTGTCTGTCACCGCCTATTTGCTTGGTAAGAATTAGTAAGAGATTGGTATGAGCTTGAATGTGAGTGACTGTTGAGCCTCTAGAACCTAGTAGTTGTTAGGGACATATACTTGTAATTTGTTTCCTTGTTTTCTACTAACAATGATAGGTGGGTTGAAGTTGGTAGATTACGATGACATCGCGAGCAGATTTGAACTCAAAGGAAAATAATTGCCAACATATATCTTGCCACTCACCGCTGAGAGTACATTGTTGGACTACTTCCTGTGTATTACTATGTTGGATAGCTACTTTGAAAGATAGAACATTGATCCTTATGAGAAGATGAGCATGGCAAGGACGACGCTGATCAGTGATGTTCAACATTGGTGGTCGAATCTCAAGTACCACTACATGTACACATGAGAGTAGATGAAGAAGAAATTGTAACATCGTTTTGTACCTCAACCACCCACGGTCACGAGCGAGGTGCAAGTTAAGGTAACTGAAAATGCTGACATTGTTTTGGCTCCTACTAAATCTACAGATACCGCCAAGAGACTTGAAGAGATGAAGGATGATCTGGTGCATCTTATGTCATTAGAGGAGAAATTTGAGGTACCTATAGTATCTGATGAGGACGATAATGACAAAGGTACTAATTTGGTGCTACGGCAAGACATAGAGCAACCTTGTGAGTATATACCTGCTGTAGTGCAATCTTTTGATATTCCTTATGTTGACTTTAACGAACCATGTGCTGATCTGAATTCTTATAATTTTGCACATGTCGAATTAATTACACATAAGAAAGTTTTTGATAGAATATCTCTTGCTGTAGTACTGTGCTATATCATGCTTAATGAGCCTGTTAGTTTAGAATGTGCTATGGAGAAAGTTTCTAAAATTTTATCTCTAAATTCTCTTTCTAGCATCTACACCTACTATTTAAAATTAATTGGAGATTGTGGTGCATATAATCAATTTGGTATGTCGAATATGCATAACTTGTGATTACATGGATGAATTGAAGCTTGCTATTTTGAACAACAATTCTTGTGTGCTGAATGTTGTTCAATATGAGAGAGATAAATTTTAGTGCTCATCCAATGCTTATGTGTTCATTTCTTATTGCACCATCTAGTATTGACAATCTGCATGATGATGTTGAAGTATGGAAGAACTTACATATCTTTTCACCATTGCTAGATGAATTAGCTATTGCTCGATTGAAATCTGATTATATGGATGAACTTTGTTTGATTCCAAAAGTTGTAGATTTGCTCATATGTGCTACCACTGCAAGTTTACAACTTTAGGTATTTGAATTGTATAAATGCTTCACTTACATTTGCAAAACTAGTTGCAATAATTGTTGTGTGAGAAATTTTGTTTTGCTCATTAACTTATATGATTATTCTTGGGCTAATAATACAATGAGCTTTTATGATCGCTGCTGTTTTTATAACATTAATTGTGCAACAACGAAGAACCGTTAAAACAGATGATATATACATATATCATGCATACACTTTGGCTTCTTTGTTACCCTATTTTCAGCTTATCAAAAGCCAAGAACGGCTTTGTTTTCAAGAAGGGGAGGATGACAAGGACATGACTTCGATGGATACAACCATATTTACTATACTTACTGTTCCAATTACCAGAGCTCGTACACTTCACTTAAATTATCAGGTGAGCTCGTTTTTAGGAGTGCCTTTTATTATATGAACTATATGATGCTACCTAATGATGAAAGTACATATTTGTGCAGCACTAGCTCTCTTTTTGTACAAGCTAAGCAAGAGATCAAGTTGGATATCTTCTGGAATCCAATTCGGCCTCCGGAGACTGCACTAATTTCAAACGTGCATAACTTTCATATACGGAGTCCGTTTGAGCTCCACGAGTACTTGTTGGAAAGCTTATCTCGTCCTCTTTTCAACGGATCTAGACTTGCCTTCAAATTCCTTTTGTGGGTGCTGCAATCACCAAAAGAAGGTGATGTGTCACCTATTTGAGCCAAATTGGGCCTTGTAATGCTCGGCCCAAGGGAAGGTGCCAACCTAGGCGGCCCGTACTGTTCATGAGATACTATTTATGCATGAACAGTGTCATAAATAGTACTATCCTCTATTTTGTTAGCTATGTGTGGCTTCCCTTCCCTATATAAGGAGGTCGTGCCCCTCTAGTTTCCTAGGATTTTGTTTAGTTAAAAGTTAGCTTCATTGCAACTTCGTGTATTGGCTTGTGTCGATTAGACCAACCATAATACCGCCACAGAATCACAACTTTATCAAATATTTTAATCTTATTTGCTATTTCAGATTGTTTATTATCTTGTTCTTGTGTGTTCTTCGATTGCATGCTAGAATAGACCTTCGTGGTCAGGTCGATCGTGCTTCTAGCAAGGTCAATAACGATCTCAAAGTTGGTTCAACGATTGCTGGGCATATTGGTCATGTGTGATTGGTAGCCGTATCGTGAGACTCATCTCCACCAAAATCGAGTTATCCTTCTCACCGAAAGATCAGGACACCCATTGTCGCATCATTCTTGTTCTATCTCGGACTACTGCTCCGTCGTGGCTTCATATTCTAACTACGCGGAATATGGTCGAACCCAAGAATGTCTGAAAACAATCATACAAAATCCAAAAGCATTTAAGATGAAGGAAACACTTCGAACGAAACTAAACATATCTAACGGTATCTTGAAAGAAAGAAGTATTCTAAATGAAACTAAATATACTCAGTGAAGTTGATGAAGGAAATACTTCATTCCCTTCAGAGTACCTTATCGCTACTCACGCGGGCCCAGCTAGTTTAATGATTTTCTTTTGTTATTACTTCCTATTTATGAAGGAAGTTCCATGAGAGACAGGTGAGACCTATGCATAGGTTCACGGTTCGCATAAGGTAGACATAAGTCTCACTGACACATGGGGTCTAGTTCACTTAATAATTTTATTTTATAATTTTACATTTATCAAGGAAGTTCCATGGGCCTTAGCTGGAACTTGTGTATAGTTTTGATGGGCCACTTATGATAAATTTGCTTCTAACTAATAAATAAGACCAAGTTTACTTAATGATTTCTCTTATCCATTTACATTTTATCACGGAAGTTCAGGGAGTCAGGTGGAACCCTCAAGCATTGGTTAGACATCAATCTCACATCTTATTTTGTGGTGTCTACGGGTGTGAGTTTCATCTTTGAGGTGCTCTTTACTTAATCTTATTACTTACACGGCTCGATACATACTAAAGTAAACCTATTACACTAGGTTGGTCCTTAGTTATAGCATATGCTAACAACTACTTCTAGTTAAGTAGATAACTACTATACAAGGCCTATGAGCTCTTACCTACTAGTCCACCCTACCATCTTGATTGCTATTACTAGCATGAAGCTAGATCGTAGCTGTCGCTAACCTTCATGATTACCTAATAGTACTAATAAACTTATATGCTATGAATTTTATATTCTAACTTCTAGTTCTAAGTAAAACCTAGTTATGTGTGAGGCATACTCATCATATCATGTTTTAATTGAACCTTTGAATGAGCTACCTGTCAACTCGGTTATTGTTAATAACCTAGGGTTAATAGCCACCTAAATATTTCTTATGTTTGTATGACTAACTCTCTTATCAAGGTGCACATTTGTTGGTTTTGACACCATCTTAATCAAAGGTCCTAGTTTACTTTACATATTCATGTTATATTAACTAGTTTCAATTAAGGTCTATTACTATTACACTTTACTTAGCATCGTAAAATAGTTAACCCTTATGTTAGGGGATCTTAGGGCTATCGCCTAGTGACACATTGGCCCCATGTTTATCTTATAGCACTAATAGGTTTTTGGGTTAACCTTCCCAACTAAGTGAGCCCTAGTTGTATTTGAGCTATTTAGCCGAATGATGTCTACTTAATCACCGTCGTAGCGTTTAGCTAATCATTAACACCACTGATTAACATCTGAGTCCTATGGGCTGATGATATGCCAACCAATCCTAGTTATCATATAATCACCTAAGCTATCCACTATTTAACTTAGTGCAATTCTTAGTTAAATGTGTGGCCTACTGTTATTTTAACTGAACCAATTATTTTGTTAAACACTAACCACTTCTTCTAACTCCTAATTAAGTTTGCAAATTACACCCAATCCTTTCGACGTAGGATCGAATACTCACGTGCCTCTCTTGAATCGTAGTGATCTTTCATTGCCCATGCAAGGATTAACACTCTATAATTCACAAGAACACACGCGTTGATTTCACCGACCACCAAGTGAAATCATCGTGCTCCCAATTCCTAGTGGAAAGTTTCAACGATCTGAATTTGGAACTCCCAATTCCCCCTCAAGTTGGTTCGACCAACATAGAAGAACAAAAGCAAAACTTTCAACCTGTTATTTCTCAAATAAAGTGGTCTCACCGAATATAAGGGAAAGGAAAGGGTACGTATGGTACCCTCCACGCCTCATGCATGTCCTAGGGCTAGTGGGTTGTGTTTCGGCCAAACAAACCGAAACCTCTCCCATCATAGCCAAATAATCTAATTCAAATACCTAGTACGGTTCAGACTTAAAGACACAAGTTTGACTCGGACTAAATAACCAAAGCGAGATACAAGCCGATCCATGAACTAGTTTCGGTCAAATAAATAGGCACGCGGACCCTAGAACTCCTCACAGTGCATGGGCTTCGGTTTTAGAGAGTTCCTCAAGAAAACTAGCCAGTTTTTTAAGATAGCTCAAGAAAACCAAAACTCTTTCTTGTTTTGCACGGCAAAGTTGACTTGGACATGGCCTCCCTCACGCCTTGGGCTGTCTTCATGCGATTGGGCCTTTTGAGGTCTCGGCCATGTGGAGGCCTTTGCTCCTTGCGCCATTGCATGGGCCAGCCCCTTGGATGGTGGCCGTATGGCCTTGATCTCCTTGGGCCAGCGGCATACCATCTCCTTCTTGACCATGGAAACAATAGTGACTGTCTTCTTCATGGTGCTTCTCTAATGCTCCGGTTCCAAAGTTTGCACAATACTCAAATCTGAGAATACAGAATGTATTTGCATGAGGTAGAATCCCCTTCTCATCCAAGTTAATAGGAAATTCTTTAAGAAACAAAAGCACATGTTGGTTTAGAAGCTCGACTCTTGCTTTAGTCATTGGACCCTTCGGCGCTCCATGATCAACCTCATGCACACTTTGAGTGCAAGATGTAGTAGTAGTAGTAGTAGAGATGTCCTCATCATCCTCCTCTCTTGAAAAGGAGTCGTCCTCGAGTCTATATCATCCTGCCCAAAGAATGGTGACAAATAAATAACATTAAAGGTAGTACTTAACGGATAGTCGTCTCCTAGAAGCTCAATCTTATAGGCGTTATCGTTGATCTTGCAAGTACTTTATGTTGGGATACGGGTAGACTACGCTAGCTAACAATTAAAAATACTACCACGTAAATCAGGATGCCATTGTAAGCAAGAGATCACAGATCGTTACCACCAGACGCGCAATGCAACGGAAGAAGAGTTAGAGCAGTCTGGTCCAACGAAGAGCGCATCGATGTAGTGGTCGTAGTCAATTGTCCATGCTGTTGATCATCCAACATAGTCGATGGTCCAACGTAGTCATTGCCGATCGTCACCTCCAGTATCGATCGCTTTCCTTGCAAAGTCGCGGATCGTCCTCAAGCGCAATAGCAACCGCAGAGCGCGTCTACAACATCCACATGTCCAGGGCAGGAACGCCGTACACCAGTGTACTAGCACCAAGTCGTACGTGAAGGCTCTCTCAAGAAGATGGTGGCTATGGTTTGGTGGAACAACTCACGTATGCTCGTCTCCACTTCCCTATCCCCAATAGCCTCAAGCATCTCCTTATATAGTGCCCATGACAGATCTTATCCGAGCACGTTTGATGAATTGTATCCGTACTGGTTTGTTCTAACCCATTAAGTGTGTGACCCTATATGTTCATGTGTAGTTCGATTGTGACTCGGAAACCTTTTCTGACCACGAGTCGTTAGTGGTACCTAGCAGGACATAATTATTACCGAATACACACAAATTATATCGGGACGAACCTTAATACAATATGTTCTATGATCAGGTCCTATTTGGTCTTGACCAGTTCGTAACTTCTTACGATCAGGTTTCGACCAGCCTACGACCAGCTCATTTTGGTCTCAACTAGTTCCTAACTTCTTACGAGCAGGTTTCGACCACTTAATGATCATGTTCGACCAGCTTGTATCTCCATACGACTAGTCCGTATCTGATCGAACTGATTGACCAGCTCGTGTATTCTCTCTTTGCCTCGCGATATCTGGTTGAACTCCAGGTGAGATATTATATCATCCATGGATTGCTCAATACTTTTTCGATCGAGTGTCAGATAACTTCATGTAGTCGAACTCTTCGACCACTAGTGGCATGGCCATGCACTTTCTTTATCCCACCACATCGAGGGCTCGAGACATCTCTCTTGTTATGTTAGTAGGGGCAAATCCCATATCCGACTAGTCATATTCCTCTGCATATTTTATAGCATCCTCGAAAGCTACCTTTATGACTGGGTAGTTACGGAGTAGCCTTTGGCAACCCCAAAGTGTACTCTTACACGTGTAGAAAACCATGATGATCTCAGGTCTAAGGATTATACATCATCATTGCTTGAGACCAACTGATGACACATGAAATCATAACAATATCAACAATGTCCCAAGGTGGGTCAATCCAAGACCATATTCTCTAACATGTGTTCACATCATTGATTCGATATCCCTATATCCATGACCGATGAAATATGGTCATCAATCAATACATGTACTGGTCGATAGGATCACTAGTGTTCCGACCAAGGATACATTTAGAACGACGTCATCATAAGTTAAAAGAGCTTCACCAATGAGTCACATACTCCTTAATCTTTATAACTGATGATTCATTCAAGGAACATAATAACAGTTATTCAATAACTCATAAACATAGACATGATATAATCTTCTCTATGATTGCCTATAGGGTATATTACCAACAGTCCCCCGTTTGCACTAGAGTCAATCATATAGGTATCTTATACCCATAGCTCTTGTGTGCACCTCATGCTTAGGTTGCGGGAGAGACTTTGTCAACGGATCAAATCCGTGTACACTTTGTGTATGTTACACAAACCCTGATCTAAGAGTTCGACCACACTAGTCTAAGATTTCTTGTCTATGACTTCGACCACCCTAGTCTAAGACTTCGACTACACTGGTCTAAGACTTCGACCACCCTGATTGCGATCTAAAATCATCATTGTCGGTTTGGAAGCTAGCATCGGTGTAACCATTTACGACCAGCTCTTCCTCACCACCATACACAAGGAATGCATCCTTAGTCCTTCTCAAGTACTTAAGGATATTCTTGACTGCTATCCGATGACCTTCACCTGGATACAACTGATGTCTGCTCGTAACACTTGGGCATATGGCACATTTGGTCGTATACATAGCATAGCGTACATGATAGATCCATTTGCCGAAGCATATGGAATTATACTCATCTTATGTCGCTCATCAGTGGTCGTAGAACACTGACTCTTCCTAAGATTAATGCCATGAGCCATGGGCAATAGCCCACGACCAGCTCGTATCTCCATACGACTGGTCTGGACTTGGTTGTATCACCATACGAGCCATGGGCACCAGTCTGGATCTGGTTGTATCACTACACTACTAGTCTAGATCTAGTCGTATCACCATACGACTATGTACATATCCTGGCTTAATCCAATTAGCCTTTTAGATCTATCTCTATAGATCCTTATACCAAGAGTATATGCTGAATATCCTAAATCTTTTATTGAGAAACTATTTCTTAATCAAGTTTTAATACATTCAAGCATTGGAATATTATTTCCGACCAGTAGTATGTCATCCACATACAAGATCAGAAAACACAAGCTTGCTCCCACTAACCTTCGTGTAAACACACAGTTCTTCTTCGTTCTTGATGAAGTCAAATCATTTGATTATTTCATTAAAACGAATGTTCCAACTCTGAGATCTCAGAGTCTGGGTCCACCACCACTTCTGCATAAGTTTTAGGCTCGTCATTATTTAATATAAAAAACGTCATGCCCATACATTATAGGCAATTGACGTGGCCTTTTTGATCTACGTGGGGCTGATGCCTCATCTACAGGTTCAACAACACTTTGTTCATCCTGTGAAGGTTCAGAAGGAGTTGAAACATTTTCAGATGGTTCTCGAATTTTTTCGAGTTGCACCTTGCTCCCACTGATTCCTTTGGAAAGAATCTCTTTCTCCAAGAAGACACCATTGCGGCCAACAAATACTTTGTTATCAACGCTATTATAAAAATAATATCCTTCAGTTTCCTTAGGATACCCCACAAAGAAGCACTTATCAGAGTTGGGTGTGAGTTTATCAGACGTCAAACATTTGACATATACCTCACAACCCCATACCCTGAGAAGAGACAATCCAGGACTCTTCCTGGTCCATATCTTATATGTTGTCTTCTCTATAGTTTTCGATGGAACCATATTTAAAGTGAAAGCTGTTGTTTCTAGAGCGTATCCACAAAATTTCAATGGAAGATCATATTGGCTCATCATTAACTGAACCATGTCCAATAATGTTCAATTTCATCATTCAGACACCCCATTAAATTGAGGTGTCCCCGGCGGAGTAAGTTGTAGAACAATTCCACAATTCTTTAGATGACCACCAAACTCATGGCTCAAATATTCACCTCCACGATCAGATCGTAGATATTTGATTATCTTGCCAAGTTGATTCTGCACTTCATCTTGAATTTTTTGAACTTTTCAAAGGATTTCGACTTATGTCTCATCAAGTAGACATAACCATATCTACTGATTATAAGTAAATGTTATGAACTTTTGAAAACCACCTGTGGTCGAAATGCTCATTGGTCCACATACTATGTTCGACCAGTCTACGACCAGCTCGTATCTCCATACGACTAGTCTGAACCCAATCAAATTATCATACGACTAGTCTGGATCTGGTCGTATCACTATATGACTAGTCTAGACCTGGTCGTATCACCATATGACTTGTCTGAACCTAGTCATATCACTATACGACTAGTCTGGATCTGGTCGTATTACCATACGACTAGTCTGTATGTACAAGAGCCAATAAGTCACTTACAATCTCACCTCTAGTCGTGAAAGGTGCTCTTGGCATCTTGCCAAGTAAACAAGATTCATATATTTCAAATGATTGAAAATCAAATGAGTTTTAGAAGACCAACTTTATGGAGCTTCATCATGCGCTTCTCATTTATATGAGCTAGTCAGCAATGCCAAATAAAAGTGAGATTCAAATCATTAAGTTGAAGTTTCTTTGCAGATAGGTATATCCTCAAAATTCAAAACATATAATCGATTTACCAATGGAGCATGACCATAAAGTATATCTTCAAAATAAATTGAACAACAATTGTTCTTTATTCTGAACTTATAACCTTCTGCTCCTAAACATGAAGCAGAAATAATGTTTTGCTTAAGGCTGGAACATAATAACAATTATTTAGTTCCATAACTAATCCTTATAATAAAGCTTGTGGTAAAGGGCTAATAGCTAATGTAGCAACTCTTGATCTATTGCCCATACGAAGATCAATATCTCCTCTTTCCAAGCTTCTACTCTTTAGCAGTACCTGCATCGAATTGCAAATACGAGCAACCGATTCGGTCTCAAATACCCAAAAACTGGTCAGAGAAGTGGCAAGATTAACCTGAACTGCAAGTCTTACTTCTCTTGTTGTTTTTCATCTCTGCTAAGTACTTCTTGCAGTTTCTCTTCCAATGCTCAGTCCCATGACAATGGTAACATTCTTATTTAGTCTTAAGACTCAGCTTGAGCTTCTTAAGCTTAGCCTTGAGACTCTTGATCTCATCTTGAGTATTTTATTTGCCCTTTCCCTTTTCCCGACTTACACCTCTTGAAATTAATAGCTTTTGAACCATCATCACATGATTGGAACTTTTCTTGATGCTGTCCTTAGCACTTTTAAGCATGCTATACAACTCGGTCATTGACTTCTCCACATCATTCAGAAGAAAATTCAATATGATAGGCTCAAACCTCGCAGGGAGCAATTGCAGAATCACATCAGTAGCCAACTCTTGGCTAAGAGGAAAATCATGCTTTTCAAGCTCTCATTGTGACCAATCATTTTGATCACATAAGGACTAACCGGGTTACCTTCTAACAATCTACAAGAAAACAATGCCTTAGATGTGTTAAACCTCTCTGCCCTTGCTTGATTCTGAAACATACCCTTTAGAGCTGCGATCATATTGTAAGCGTCTGTGGTCTCATATTGCTTCTAAAGCTCAGAGTTCATGGTCGCAAGCATTAGCCAGTGCATATCGACCGCGTCCTTGCAATGCTTCTCATAAGCATTCTTATCAGCACGAGGAGCATCGGCACTCGGTTCCTCGGGATGTGGACCCTCTAGAATATATTCCTCCTTTTCTTGTTTGAGAACAATTCTCAAATTACGAAACCAGTCAATGAAGTTTGTAACATTCAATTTTTCTTTCTCAAGAATAGATCGCAAGTTAAAGGTAGGTGTAGAAGAAGCGGTAGGTGCCATGATCAACACCAGAAATATATGCAAAGATTCAACACTATATTTATGTAAGATCTTCTATTAGACACTCATGTTGGTGGTCATATTTGACCAGTCTATAACCAGTTCGTATCTTCATACGACTAGTCTGGGCCCGGTTGTATCATCATACGATTAGTCTGGACCTGGTCGTTTTATCATACGACTAGTCCGGACCTGATCGTATCACTGTACGACTAGTCTGGATCTGGTCGTATCACTATACAACTAGTCCATACCTGGTCGAACTAGATCATCAACAGTCAATAAAAGATAATTCCACTATATGTTCTAAACCATGTTTCCCTCAAACATCATATAGTGAGTTCAAGATCAAAAAATCATTAAGTCCTAGTGGGTTATGGCATCACTGCTAGAAACCTAGTGATTTTAGGTAAGCAACCTCTTGCCAATCATATCACATATACATATGGGTGTCCAAACAACCAACAGTACCATGCCCTAAGGCCCAAAACTGTTTTGATAGTCTTGTTAAGTTAAACCAATACTACACATATGGGTGTCCGACACCCACCTCATGTTATTAATATAGTTAATGGCACACTACTATGGTAGACCCACCAATTAACGATCAAAATCGTGATGGTCTCAGCAATTGGAAAGGCATCAAATTAACTTAATTTTTTCTTGAGGGATACTATTCTACCATGTTAAAACATCTATTGATAAAACAAGATCAAATAGCAAGACAGTAATAAACATTAACAGATAATCATATTAAACTATGAAATAGTATGACCCATATCATGACGATCTCCATCACCATATTTCTTGTCCTCCGACCACCATGCTTGAATTCTCCGATCGCATTCATTTACTAAGCAATTACTCCTAAGAGCTAGTAATGAATTATAGACGATAATATCAAGCATCTCATGTTGGTAGCAGACCGTTATACAATAATACGTAGCTCAATGGCTATCTCATAGCATGACACACAGGCCATGAGAAATCCATATATGTATCACATACACAATGGGCCATACTATTCACATCAATCCCTACAAAAATGAGTTATGCATAGAATCCAATTCTATTGGGTGACATAAACACATAATACCATATAACACGGCTACGACCACAGCGGTCCCGCTAGCCGGTTAGCGGGCGGGGTTTGAAGTGGTAGCACCCCTTGCTGGTCTAGGGCAGCGCTCTCGGAAACCTTTTCCAAGATATGAATCTTATTCACATAATCGAGCCATGGAAATTATCGAATTAATCATATTAACCCTATTCCGAACCAATCTGATCACTACCTTGATACGACCACGCACTACGGCATACTCCGATGAAGGAATTACGACCGGTAGGAGTATCATGCAAGGCAGTCGTAAACAAGTCGAGTAAATCATCTGGTGCTTTTAACTTGTACCTCTTCTCAAACCCATCTACTACCACCAAAACCTGATCGATCTTATCGACTAGTGCCTATATCGTTCCATCCAAATGAACTGATCTAGGTTACCGGACAAAACCACTAATAGATCCAATCTACCACTGTCACATATCCATCATATGCAACCGATATAGATAAAAGAACTATGTAGGATGGCTCTGATACCACTTTGGGATACGTGTAGGCTACGCTAGCTGATAATTAAAAATTCTACCACGTAAACCAGGATACCACTGCAAGCAAGAGATCACAGATCGTTACCACCAGACGCGCAATGTAGCGGAAGAAGAGTTGGAGTAGCCTAGTCCAACGAAAAGCGCGTTGATGTAGTGGTCATAGTCGATCGTCCGACGTAGTCGATTGTCCTCGCAGTCGATCGTCCAACGTAGTCGATCCTCCAACATAGTCGTTGCCGATCATCTCCACTAGTAACCAATCGCTTTCCTTGTAAAGTCGCAGATCATCCTCGAGCGCAATAGCAACCATAGTAGCGCCTCTACGGTATCCACACGTCCAGGGTAGGAATGCCGTACGACAGTGTGTTAGCACCAAGTCGCACGAGAAGGCTATCTCAAGAAGATAGCGGCTAGGGTTTGGTGGAACAACTCATGTATCCTCGTCTCCACTTCCCTATCCCTAATAGCCTCAAACATCTCCTTATATGTGCCCGTAACGGATCCTATCCGAGCACATTTGACAAATCATATTCGTACTAGTTTGATCCAACTGTTAAGTGTGTGACCCTGTAGTTTCATGTGTAGCTCGGCTGTGACTTGAAACCTTTTCCGACCATGAGTCGTTAGTAGTACCTAGCAAGACATAACGATTCCCGAATACACATAAATTATATCGGATGAATCTTAATGCAATATGATTTATGACCAGGTTCTATTTGGGAACCACTGAACAGTGTCATAACTCACGTGTACAGTGCATGGATCGGAGGTCAACATGCACTGTGCATGTGGTCCACGGGCTCACGGGAACAACCCTACAGTGGGGCCTACTTGTCAGCCGAAAGGGGAGGAAACCGGGAGTTAAAGCCAACAATTACTACTCCTCGGGCCCACAAGGTAGTGAGACCAAGAGGTAATAAAGTGTCATTAAAACCCACTAATCATTGTTAGCCCTAATTCCCAAAGTGATTCGGTGGGTTAATGCTCTACAGGGTCGGTCGGTTTCTGACCAACACCGAGAGGCGCACGGGCATGCACGTCCGGAGCTCATCACCGGCGAAGGCGGGCTCGATGGCGACCAACAAAAACTAGAATTTGTTGCTCGTGCGGGCGAAGTCGATGTTGGTGGTGGTGTGGCCGGAGAATCACCGGAGCAGTGGCGCGGCGGAGGGCAAGTTGCGGCGGCGCACGACTTCTAGGCTAAACAAGAAAATCCGTGAGCTCCAAGTAGAGCACCGGCTAGGGGGAAGCAAGGGGAGCATACCGAGCCCAAGAACATGACCGGAGGTGGGCTGTGGAAGGAGATTGATGACAGGTGAAGAAGGTGGCCGGAGCTAGAGGAGATGGTCGATTGTGGGCGCTTCGATGGACCAAAATTGAATCGCCTCAGGGGATTGCTTCTTGGGCTTTGGGCGCACGTGGTGACGGGGTGGCGCAGTGGAGGCATGGCTGGAACGGTGAAACGACGGCGAGGGTAGCTCGGCCAAAAAGGGAATCCTGATGATTTTCTTCGGTGGCACTTACCGGGGAGAGGAGGTGAGGAGGGGAGACAAGGGAGGGGCACAGGGCACCTCTTATAGCCAATGAAGGGAGAAGGAGTCGTTGAGGGCCTAGAGGCCGACGCACGGTCCCGAGGCTGTCGTCATGGGCTCTGGTGTTATGGCTCGTGCGTGGCGACGACCTTGGAGGTCCAGGGCAGGTGAGCGCATAGGGAGCTCGGTGCTAACAATGGGACAAGGCAGGGGCAAACGCGGCGTAGGTGTGGTGATGTAGGCACTCGTGCGCACGCAGGCCCGAGAACAACTCATGGAGCATGGGCTTCGGTTTTGGAGAGTTTGTAAAGAAAACCAACTGGTTTTTTAGAGAACTCAAGAAAACCAAAACTCTTTCTTATTTTGCATGGTAAAGTTAACTTGGACATGGCCTCCCTCATGCCTTGGGTTTTCTTCATGCGGTTGGGCCTTTTGAGCTTGGCTTGGGCCATGCGGATCGGGTCTCGGCCATGTGGAGGCCTTTGCTCCTTGCGCCATTGGATGGGCCAGCCCCTTGGATGGTGGCCGTATGGCCTTGAGCTCCTTGGGCCAGCGACATACCATCTCCTTCTTGGCCATGGAAGCAATAGTGGATGCCTTATTCATGCTGCTTCTCCAATGCTTCGGTTCCAAAGTTTGCACAATGCTCAAACCTGAGAATAGACAATGTATTTGCATGAGGTAGAATCCCCTTCTCATCTAAGTCAATAGGAAATTCTTTAAGAAACAAAACACCTGTTTGTTTAGAAGCTTGGCTCTTGCTCTAGTCATTGGACCCTTCGGCGCTTCATGGACAGCCTCAAACACACTTCGAGTGGAAGATGTAGTAGTAGTAGTTGGGATATCCTCATCATACCCTCTCTTGAAAGGGAGTCGTCCTCAACTCAGTATCGTTTTGCCCAAATAATGGTGAGAAATCAACAATATTAAAGGAAGTACTTACCGTATATTCGTCTCTGGAAGCTCAATCTTATAGGCGTTATCGTTGATCTTGGCAAGTACTTTAAAAGGACCATCACGACATGGCATCAACATAGATTTATGCCTATCCAGGAAAGCATTCTTTGCGAAGATGAACCCACACTAAATCACCTGGTTCAAACAACATTTTCTTTATAGTTTTGTTAGCTTTGGAAGCATAAGAACATACCTTTGCCTCAATTACCTCTTTAGTCTTTTCATGGGGTTTCTTTACAAAATCAGCATGGTTGGACGCCTCCATATTAGCACGTTCTTGCAATGGAAGCGGTAGCAAATCAAGTGGCGTGATTGGTTTAAAGACATACACCACCTCGAATGGACACAATTAAGTAGTAGAATGCACCGCCCGATTATTAGCAAATTCCACATGCGGTAAATAGTCCTCCCACTCTTTAAGGTTCTTTTTAATCATTTTCCATAACAACATTAAAAGTGTATGGTTCACCACCTCCATTTGTCCATTAGTTTGTGGGTAACAAGTTGTCAAAAAGCAACTTTGTCCCAAGCTTGGCCCACAATGTCTTCCAAAAGTAGCTCATGAACTTTACATCACGATCTGAAACAATGGTTTGAGGCACGTCATGCAATCTCATCATTTTCCTGAAAAATAAGTCAGCTACAAGCGACACATCGTCGCTCTTATGACAAAGAATGAAGTGTACCATCTTAGAAAACCTATCCACAACTACAGAAATAGAATCCCTCCCACTCTTAGTCCTAGACAATCCTAAAATAAAGTCCATGGTAATATCTTCCCAAGGAGCACTAGAAACTGGAAGTGGAGTATACAAACTATGTGGATTGAGTTTAGACTTAGCTTTATGGCATGTAACACAGCGCTGAACAAACCTTTCAACATCTCGTCTCATTTTTGACCAATAGAAGTGATCAGCTAACATCATGAAGGTCTTTTCCCTACTAAAATGTCCCATCAATCCCCCTGCATGAGATTCATGCAATAATAGCAAACTAACAGACGAATCTGGAACACATAGCTTGTTAGTTTGAAATAAAAACCATTATGGATATGATACTTGTCCCATCATTTTCCATCTTTGCATTTATAACATGGTTCTAAAAATTTAGTATCGAAAGTATATAATTCTTTCAAACTCTCTAATCCGAGAACCTTTACTTCCAATTGGGTCAATAGTATATTCTTTATAGACAATGCATTAGCTACCATTGTCTCATTGCCTTTCTTGTATTTAAAAATGTATGGAAACGTTTCAATGAATTCAACCCACTTAGCATGCATACGGTTCAATTTAGCTTATCCTTTCAAGTGTTTTAAAGCCTCATTATCAGAATGTAGGAAAAACTCTCTAAGCCAAAGATAATTTTCCCAAGTCTCTAAAACACGCACAAGAGCATACAATTCTTTGTCATAAACATAATAATTCAATTGAGTACCACTAAGTTACTCACTAAAGTATACTACGGGTTTTTGATCTTGCATCAAAACAGCACCAATACCAATTCCACTCGCATCACATTCAATCTCAAAAGTTCTTGTGAAATCTAGTAAAACAAACAATGGTGCTTTAGTCAAACACTTCTTTAGTTCAGCAAAGGCTTTTATCTTGTGATTCTCCCCATTCAAAAGGAACTTCGTTTTTAGTTAATTCATTTAATGGGGCAGCACTCGTGCTGAAATCCTTCACAAAACGATGATAAAAACTAGCAAGCCCATGGAAGCTACGAATTTGACTAACATTAACAGGAGTAGGCCAATCACGTATAGCTTCAATCTTAGATTCATCTACTTCAATTCTATGAGCTGAAACAACATAGCCTAAGAACACTACCTTATTAGTGTAAAAAGTACACTTCCCAAGATTTGTAAATAATTTTTCAGTTCTAAGCACTTCTAGCACTTGTCTAATGTGTTCAACATGTTCATCCAAACCGCGGCTATATATCAAAATATCATCAAAATAGACCATAAATTTCCCAATGAAAGTTCTCAAAACATTGTTCATTAAGCGCATGAATGTACTAGGAGCATTAGATAAATCAAAAGGCATCACTAACCATTCGTACAATCCAAATTTCGTTTTAAAGGTTATTTTCCACTCATCACCATGTTTCATTCTATTTCGATGATATCCACTACGCAAATCAATCTTAGAGAAAATAGTAGAGCCACTCAATTCATCAAGTATATCATCTAATCTAAGAATAGGATAACAATAACGAATGGTAATATTGTTGATAGCTCTACAATCTACACACATCCTCCTTGTACCATCTTTCTTAGGAACAAGATTAACAGGAATGACACAAGAACAAAGACTTTTGCTTGCATACCTTTTTTCCAAAAGCGCTTGCGCTTGCCACTAAATTTCCTTTGTCTCCTCTAGGTTGGTGCGGTATGGCGGCCTATTGGCAAGAGGGGCTCTCGATACCAAGTCAATTTGATGTTCGATGCCTCTAATGGGTGGTAGACCAGTGGGACCTCCTTCGGAAACACGTCCTTATAAGCCTGCAAAATATGGAAAATAACACTAGGAAGAGATGTTAAGTTATTAGAAGAAAGCAATGCATCTTTGTACAGCAATACAAAGTGCACCAAAGTGGCATTATCTCTCATCTCTCTCAAATCAGATTTGGTGGCTACCATGACTAACTTTTTCTCTCCCTCACTGTTTCTTTTCCCACTCGGTTTGGGCTTGTGGCTCTTACTCACCTTTAGTAAAATCACACTCTTTTGCTCTCTCCCACTCTACATGTGCCTCTATCTTTTGCATATTATCATTTACAATTTGAGAAGAAGTTAATGGTCGCAACACTACTACTTTGTTGTTCTGCATGAACTTGTATGATTGATTCTACCATCATGAATCATGGCACGATCATATTGCCATGTCCTTCCTAGCAGCAAGTGACATATATACATTCATGGACACCACATCACATTCCACGGTGTCGCGATAAGTGCTAATCTCAAACTCAACATCCACGGTGTATCCAACACTCATTGACTATTTCTCATGTAACCATTGGATCTGATACCAATGTGGGTGTTTCTTGTATCTCAATCCAAGTTTAGTACAAAGCTCTTTTCTAGCCAAATTGTGACAACTTCCACCATCAATGATTACCTTGCAAAATTTGCTATCCTTGCTAACTTGAGCTCTTGTTTGAAAAAGATTGCAGCGCTATTCATGGTTGTATTTTGGTTGTACACTCAACACCAATGGAGTACACAAGTATTGGACCAACCCTGGGTCACAATACATAACCTCATGCGCCTCCTCTCTTTTCCTCACCATGTGCATCGTCATGTCTCTCCAAATCAACAAGATGCTCACCTTCTTCCTCACTAGTCGAATCGTAATCCCCATTATCCATCAACATTACCTTGTTATTTTGGGCAATCACTTTGCATATGGCCACGACCAAGACATTTGATGCATTGTATATCACTACTCTTCGCTGTGGAACCTACTAACGAAGTGCCACTAGTTGCTGGATAAGAGATCTTCTTTGCATTGGGAGTGGCTCCCTCTTTCTTGCTAAATGATGGGCGAAAGCTTGAACGACCACTTGGAGTTGTGTTCTTGCTAACTTGTGATTTGGACACAAATTTTCCTCCGCTAAATGGTGTACGGGCAGCAAAGGAAGAAGATCTTGTAAACTTGGCATCCTCTTGCAATTAACGTTCTACCTTTGTAGCTTGATACACTAACTCATAGAGATTGTTATAAGGTTGAAAATTGACAATACGCTTCACATTATGGTTCAAACCTGAGAGAAAACACGCCATGATTTGCTCATCTTGTTGTTGAACCTTGGCCCGTATCATGGCTAACTCCATCTCCTTTTAGTATTCATCTACGGAGAGTGATCCTTGCTTCATATTCTATAATTTATAAAAAAGATCACGTTCATAATGACGAGGAATAAAACAAGCTCGCATCTCACGCTTCATCTCTTGCCATGAAGTAACAGGGTCTTCTCCATTGTCAACTCTTTGATTGACCACTTGTTCCCACCAATCCAAAACATATCCCTTAAACTCAAGAGATGTCAATTGTATCTTTCTTTCATCCGGATAGTTATGCATTTGAAAGATCTTATCAACCTTCAATTCCCAAGTGATGAGGACATCACTTCTATAGATATGAGCACTCCCCTTGCTGCTACCATGAATGTTGTGCAGGGTCCAATTACTCGGGCACGTTCTCATCAACTCAATTATAGTAAAATCGTTTATAGGGTTGAGTGTATTATTTAAGAACTCTATGATGTGCCTAATGGAGATGATTTGCTTGTGCTTAGGAATCTAGGAATGAACAGCAAGGACTTGATGTGCATCAAGGAAGGAGAAGGCAATAACAATGGCCACAATTCCAACAAGGACTTCAGGACTTTAAAGCCACCCTAAAGGAGATGAAGAATTTGTGGCCTCCAACTCAAAGAGTTTTGGCCACCCTCTACTTGGTTCTACGCAACCCTTCCTTAGCCTACAAGGCTTGTATCCGAATCCCCTTGAGGGTTAGATTGAGCCAAACTTTATAATAGGCTTATTTGGCCCATGTAGCCCATATGGCCGGTCACCCAAGGTTTGGGGTACTGTTCATATAGCACTATTCATATGTGAACAGTGCCGCCACCCCCTCCCTCTTCCACCTTTACATAGTAGCCTCCATCCCTTAGTTTCAGGGGTTTTTCTTTTTAGATTATTATGCATAGCAGTTTCGCCGCTCATCGGTTTGAGGAACCCCAACATTGTGAGCTTCATCACTATTTGCAATACAATTTTAGATTGCATCTTATACTTTCTTGCTTGTATTCTTGATTCGTATGCAGGAGATAGCCTTCTTGGCGAGGTCAACCGCGTTCGGTATGGATGATAACCATCGGAGCAGTGGTGTAGTGATTGCGAGGGGTTCGATCCGTTTTGGTCGGAGCATTTGGATCATCAACGACGTGATCTCTACAATCAACATATCACTACCTTCCAGAAGATCGGACCACAGCCACATTACCAAGTGAGACACTCCTCGGGATCAGTGCCACCTGCAAATTTGGCTATGAAGAACATGAGCTTGCCCAAACCATCATCGTCATTGCGTGGACGACGATAGTTGTCATTGCTACGCAACACAAAATCATCATCATAATCTTGCCCAAGTGCAGCATCACCTCGGCTCACGATTTGGCCACGGCGACGACCTCCATGACCTCCAAGAGCTCCTCCACGTCCCTTGGGCAGCAGTGGACGCGCAGCATTAGCCGCCACTCGATGGTGCGGTTCAAAAGGTGCATGGGCAGTAGCTTCACCTCCTTAAACACTTCCTTCATCGCCTCCATTGCGAGCTTGGATGAGCCTCGTGAGTGCTCCAATGTCATCCCGTAATTGATGTGCATTTTGATCAGCTTGTAACTCCAAGTTTTGCAATTTTTTGCGATGTGATCAGCGAAGGTGTCATAATTCTCATGGAGTTGATCAAGCCCGACGTGCAACTCGCGACAAAAGTGCTCATGAAGTGCGCCAAATTGATATTGCTTGACGAATGCTTGTGGGTCATTCGCCTCACCTCCCTCATCATATTGTTCATCTCCACCTGACATGGTTAGTTATGCAAAAGTAAAAAAACAACAGCTATGTATATGGATGATGTGTAGAAAAATCATTCAATCTCACTCTTTCCTCTCCCAAGCAAAGTTCTTACCTTTTCAAAGGGAATTGAGGTCAAAGAAAACTTACACTTGGTAGTAACTACAACAACAAGGTGATGATCAAGCGAATTTAAGAGTGTTTCTCAATAGCACAACAACAATTATTTAGTGGAGCTTGGTATGGAAATGTATAACCTATGCAATCTAAAATTCAAGTTGTTGTAAAGCTAAGTAATAATCCAAACTAGAACACTTTGCCTAGGTGCTGATCAAAAAGGTTTAAGCGAAGTGTATGAACACACACATAAAGATAAATGTGACTTAATGCAAACAATGGAATAAGCTAGTGAGAAGCAATCTGTAATTGAGATGAAAACTAGCTCGTTTTGCATCAAGTACTAGGAGAGACACTAGCTAATTGCAAAGATATAAATGTAAGGGCACAAGATTTCTCAAAGAGATTAAATACACAATCCAAATTATGAACTAGGGTTTACTTTTCCCAAATTTTGGCCAACTCCTTTTGGTAATGCTAATTTGTGGCTTTGATCTTCCTCTTATATATATATATATATATTCCAAATTGTGGCTTTTTCTTGTAATCAGCTGCCTTTTCTTCTTTTCTTATTGCAGTGGCCGAAATAGGGTTTGCTCCCTCTTGATTGCGCAAGTATCACAAGGCACCAAAGTGTAATTAAGTCTAAGAACAACCCTAGTGCAACATCAAAAGCTATTCTCACAAGACAGAAGATATAAGTGAAATTACTTTAAGCCAACAAAAATCACGGACTGCTAGAATGCCAAAAATCGATTTGGTTCCAAAGGAGTTTCAAACAAGAATTCGGTTTAGGGTTTTGTTTTAAGGCACATGGCACAATAAGGCGGCTAGGGTTTGCAACCGACCAACTTACGGTGCACAGCTAAAAAAAAGGGGTGCAGCTAGGGCTTCTAACTGGCCAATCCGAGAGGGGTGCAGCTAGGGTTTCTACCCGAGCCGAACTCAATCAATGGCCGATTAGGGTTTCGGGTGTATGTACTCAAAGATGAAGCTACACAAAGGAACATGAAGATCAGCATGTAAACAAAAATTATAATGGACTAAAACTTAACCAAGCTCATATGAAATACAAGATTAAAACTAAAGGCTTAGAATTTTTGTGTTGTATGTTTTCGATTTAATCGACTATAGGTATAACGAACAACAATAAAACAATTTAAAAACCAAGGGTAAATAATCATACCGAGTAAACAGAGCTTTGATACCAAGATGATACAGGGTCGCCCGATCTTCTCGACGTAGGATCGAATATTCACATGCCTCTCTTGAATAGTAGTGATCTTTTGTTACTTGTGCAAGGATTAGAACTCTATAATTCGCAAGAGCACATGTGCTGATTTCACTTACCACCAAGTGAAACCATCGTGCTCCCAATTCCTAGCGAAAAGGTTGAACAATGTAAATTCGGAACTCCCAATTCCCCCTCAAGTTGGTTCGGCCAACATGGAAGAACAAGAGCAAAACCTTCTGTGGATATCATGGGGATATGCTCATGATCTTAGGATGATGTTACAATTGGCAATGACATTGAAGGTTTGTCGAATCACGCATTTTTGGCAAGTTTTCAGTGTTGTCATGTCTTAGGTGGCTCTGACCGGCCAGGGCGGCGGTCAGACCGGCCACCCCTGGCGGTCAGACCGATCAGGGGCGGTCGGACCGGCCATAGGCGGCAGTCGGACCGACCAGTATATGATTGGTGGAATTTGGAGCTAGGCCAAAAATAGAGGGTGTAGGCAAGAGACGGGATTCTCATACACTTGGTCTCACAATTTTTAGAGCTTCTAGTCAAAAAATCTATTCGTTTGAAATTTCTAGAGAGGTTTCGGATTTTAGTGTGAAATTTGGCTAAGTCCCTTCTGGGTGGTCTAACTGGCTAGGGCGGCGGTCAAACCGGCCAGAGGCGGTCAGACCGGCCCTTTAGTGGCGGTCTGACCGGTTTTCACTTGATTCGTCGGCTTTCATAGTGGCGATGTTTGTTTGTTAGGTCAAGTTCATGGGTTTTAGTGCATATATGTTGAATGATGCATGTTTTGACTAACGTGGGTCAAGTTGCGAAGAACTTGTTCCCAGAATCGATTTCTTGGTCTATTGTTATGCAGGTTGCTTGGAGGTCCACGATGGTCAACGGCGAGGATGATCTGGACTAGGCTTAAGAGCTGAGGTTCAAAACGATCGAGGATGCCAGGTGAAGTCTTTGGATTCGAGCATTGCGCAAAATGGACAAGGATGACCGAACGGGAAGTTCGGTGCGACGGGTTGCATCAAGCGGCGTAAGGGTCGGTGCAAGTGCCATGGTGGTATCGGTGGGAGCCGGATAGGAGAGACTTGCCGACATGATGACAGCCGTTGATCAACCTACACATGGCGAAGCATGGGATTGCTTCATGAAGATTGGACTCGGTCTTTGAGAAGGATCGAAAAGGGGTATTTTGGTATTATCACTAAAATACCGCCTTGATTTCTTTTGGCTAAACCGCGGTGCAAGACGACACAAGGAGGAGCGGTTTAGGTCAAGAGAAGATGAAGACAACGCTTTAGAATACGTGCGTGAGTTAAACCCGTTCTTGTGTTTGCTTATTTTGTACTAGTTTGCTTTTGAGATTAGGGAGTGGAGAGGTTAGGGTTCTAGAGAGGAAATTGATTGTGTGCTCATGTATTGAGTTTTGTCCTCCTTGATGGAGTGGCTATAAACCAGCAACAATCACAAATCAATCTATGCAAGTTCTCTTGAGATGAGTCTCTTTTCTTTCTTGCTCTCTATTTTGTGATTTTGGGGCTTTATCTGATTCTCAAGTTTTTTGTTCGTTTCTACCTCTAATCTTCCTTGCTGTGACATGTGGGAACTCATCTAGGATCATCTTGATCATCTCTAACACACGATCTTGTTTTTGCATCTAGTTTTTGTTTTGACTCGGTTTTGAACCATCCTTTACTCAAACGGAAAAAGTTCGGAACTTTGCCAAGGATCTTCACGATCATTGCTTGGAATAGGTTCCTGATATCCTAGAGAAGGTGTGTTCCAAGTTTCATCGAGTTTGGACTTGTAGATCAAAAGTTAGACCTATTTACAACTTCATTTTCGAGCTGTTTTTACTGTTCATCAGGGTGGAGGTCAGACCGCCCAAGGTGACCGGTCAAACCGCTCAAGGTGACCGGTCAGACCGCCATTGATATAGAGGTCAGACCGCCCAACAATTGAAAATCGAGCTTTGGTTTATTTTGGTTGTTTTGCTCCGGGTTTTCGATTAGATTCAATACAAGACTTCTGATGTGCTTGTATATTGATCTTCATAGCTCTCATATCTATCAGAGTGAAAATTGTGTTGAATTCGATCTTTGTCAAAAAGAGATCGTGCTCCTATTCACCACCCTATAGTCGCTGTTTCGGTCCAACAAGTGGTATCAGAGCACAGTTAGTTTAATCTTGATCTTAACCGGTCACTAAACTTGGTGATATAGAAGTACTCCACGAAGTCGTATGTCTTTGATGGGCTCGACTTTGACTATTGGAAGAATCGCATGCGTGTCTACCTTCAGAGCGAAGGACAAGCTATATGGGAGGTTGTTCGAGCTCTGCTCGTTTTGCCCGAGGTTGCTACGCAGGCTTCAGCAGCCTACTTGGCTAACAACCATAAGGCAAAGAACATTCTGTATGTTGGACTTGGCAGACAAGAGTACGATAGGATCTGTCACCTTGAGACCGCGCACGAGATTCAGAGCACTCTCGAAACCTACCATGAGGGTTCGTCCCAAATCAAGCAAGTGCGTCAGACGGTCTTTAAGCGAGAATATAACAAATTCGAGATGCGTCCTAGAGAGAGCATCGATGACGTCTTTACTCGCTTCAACAAGGTCGAGCGGTTGATATCGAGTATTTTCAATCTGAGAATGCCACCCACCTCTTAGCTGTAATCAACACCAAGGAGTGGGAGATGAAGGCTATCGTCGTTGAGGATAACGTCAATCTTTCGAGTCTTACTTTGGAGTTGCTTTATAGCAAACTCAAGACCCATAAAATTAAAAGAGTTGACCATCCCCAGAAGGAAAATATGGCTTTGGTAGCAGATCCTCTCAAGAGAGATTCTGATGATTTTTCCGAGTCTTCTTCTGATTTTTCTCTTACTTGTTTATCTGCTATCCATGAAAAGGAACTTGAGAGTATCCTTGAGGTTGAATTAGCCCTTCTAGCCAGAAAGTTCACATGGGCCTATAACAATGTGAGAAACAAAAAGAGAGGTGGCCCTCTGACTTGCTATGAGTATGGAGAGCTCAACCATATTTGGGCAAATTGCCCCAAGCTGAAAGTGAAGGGAAACCACAAGGAGGTGAAGGTGGCTCGGAGGAAGTCTCGTGGGAACAAGCCCAAGTTTGATGCTGCCGAGCTTATGAAGGCCACTCACCAGGTTCTTGCCGCTTTTGGGGAGCAATCCATGAGCGATGTGGACTCCGGGAGCGAAGAGGACAAGGAGGAGGAGATCCTCAAGACAAGAAGAAAGGGAAGGATAAGGACTTCACCGGCATGTGCTTCATGGCCGACTCTGTCGACGTTGATGACATCAATGAGGTACCTCCATCCTATGACGTTCTATTTACTAGATGTGATACCATGTATGAGCAATTGATTAGCCAGGATGAAGCTTTAGAGTTTACCATGGCTAGGAATAAGGATTTAGAGTCACAAATTGATAATCTGAAATTAGAACTTGTGAATGCTAAGAGTCTCGATGATGATGAATGTTCATCCTACCATGTGTTACATTCTGAACTTGCTAAACTGCAAACTGCTCATGATGTTGCTTTGCAACAACTTGAAAAATGCTAGAACTGAGCTAATTAAAGTTAAATTTGCTCCTTGTGAAAAATACTTAAAATCTAGCAATTTGGTTGCTTTCTGGTAATGTTGATTCTAGCCTTTGCTCTTTCTGCATTGAACATGAGCATGAAGTAAAAAACATAGTAGATACAGTTAGAGCTAAGTATGCTAAGCTTAAAGGATATAATTGATTCTGCCACCTGTGCTTCATGTGAAGCTCTTAAACTTGAAGTATATTTCCATAAGAGTAGGCATACTAGGGCTATTCAAAATAAAACTTGTGAATCATGTCTTAATCTTGAAAAAGAAAGTGCTTACCTCAAGGACACATTAGAAAAATTCTCTAAAGGTAAGAAATAGTTAAACATGATTCTGGACAAGTCTAAAACTCCTTAAAAGAAACAAGGGTTAGGATACAACTCTGCCCAAGATAAGCCCGAGCCAAATGTCATTCAAGTTTTGAAAATGGCTTAGTTGAATTCAAAATCCAACCTACAAAAACTCTTTTCAAATCTGCAGGTTTTGCCCAACCATCTGTTGAGTCGAAGGGTGCTTCTCCCAGTGGTATCAAGTACCATTGCAGCTATTGCAAGAAGGATGGGCATTTGGTTGAGTTCTGTTGCGTAGGTTGAAAAATGATAGGAAAAAGTTTGTTAGAAATTCATCTCATCAACCTAGAGCCGTCGTGAGACATGGTTATTTTAAAAAGAATAAATCTGGTCTAGGATTTGTTTCACATGCTCGTTATCATCATGTTCCTAGACAAGATGCTTCTTATGTTTGTGTGACCATTGCTCGTAATAGAACTTCAAATAAAATCAAGGATAGCACTTCTGCTTTGTATACTACTCGTAGACGTGTATCTCAGTACTGGATTGCTAAGTCATGTTTAACTAACCCCAGTATTTAGACACATCGTTCTTTTGTGCCTTGATTTTCAGGATCGCCGCGGAAGGAGGAAGAACACGTGGTTCGTCGACTCCGGGTGTTCACACCACATGACCGGAGATACAAGATGGTTCACCTCCTTCACGCGGGCGACGGGTGATGACTTCATCACCTTTGGAGATGATACACAAGGGCGGATTGAAGGGACGGGATTGATCAGAGTGAACGACAAATTCATCCTGAAGGACTTCGCTCTTGTAGACAAGCTAAGGTACAACCTGTTTTCTGTCTCATAGCTTCTTGATGATGGCTATGAGAATAGATTTAAGAAAAATGCCTGTCGTGTGCTTGATTCTGCTGGTGAGCTCGTTTTTGAGATTTCTAGAGTTGGTAGAATCTTTGGAGCTGATTTCTCTGAGTCTCTTGCTGGATCTCTCAAATGTTTGCTTGCATCTTCTTCTGATTTCTAGCTTTGGCACCGACGGTTGGGGCACCGACGGTCCTGCTAGGGTTCGGTCAGTCGTTGGCAAATGGTACATTCTTGTCATAGTCGATGATTTTTCGAGATACACTTGTGTGTTCTTTCTTGCTTCAAAGGATGAAGATTTTGGTCATTATAATGATCTTATTCTTCGCTTGGCTTCTAAACTTCCTGGTACCTTGAGAGCGATCCGCAGAGACAATGGCACGGAGTTCAAGAATGCCTCGTTTGCCTCTTTCTGTGCTGAGCGTGGTGTTGAGCATCAGTTCTCTTCTCCACACATCCCTCAATAAAATGGTGTGGTGGACAGGAAGAACATGACCTTAGCTAAAATGGCTTGGACGATGCTAGATGAGTACAACACACTTAGGAGGTTTTGGACCGAAGCTATTGCTACAGCTTATCATATTGCAAATCGTGTCTTCTTGAGACCTTCATTGGGCAAGACTCCTTATGAGCTTCGGTTTGGTAGAAAACCCTCTGTTTCTCATTTTTGGGTTTTCGGAGCATAGCGTTTCATTATGAAGACAGGAAACCTAGATAAATTTGAATCAAGGACTTTTGATGGTTTATTTCTGGGTTATCCTGCACATTCGAAGGGTTTTTGGGTCTTTAATGTTGAAACTAACATAGTCCAGGAGACATGCAATGTCACTTTTGATGAGACTAGCCCTGGAGCTAGATCCGATGTTTCAGGTGATTCACAGGTGACAGAGAGCATCTTTGTGGAGGAAGATGAGGATGAAGCTGATACTTATCTTCCACCTGCTATTGTTGAGACTCCTATTCCAGCACAAGAACCTACTGCGACTACTTCACCTTCATTTGAGGCTCTCACGATCTTCATCATCGCAGTGATCATGAGGTCGAAGAAACGCTATCACCCCCAGCGCTCTACTTCACATTCAGAAGAGTCACCCTCCGGATAAGATGATTGGCCAGCTTCATGAGCGAGTCACTCGCTCCAGGTATCATGATCCGAGTCTCTACTCCAATTCTGCTTTTGTTGCCTCTTTTGAAACCCGTGATATATCACATGCATTGTTTGATTCGAGCTGGGTTAATGCCATGCATGAGGAGTTTGAGAATTTTGAGAGGAACAAGGTCTGAAACCTAGTAGAACCTCCTAGTGGTCATAATGTGATAGGAACCCGTTGGGTGTTCAAAAATAAACAAAGTGAGGTTGGTTCTGTGGTTAGAAACAAGGTTAGATTGGTAGCTCAGGGTTTCAGCCAAGTAGAGGGGTTAGACTTTGATGAAACATTCGTTCTGTTGCTAGATTAGAAGCCATTCGTATTTTTCTTGCATTTTCTTTATCTAAGGGTTTTAGGCTACATTAGATGGATGTCAAGAGTGCATTTCTGAATGGTTACATAGAGGAGGAAGTGTATGTTAGGCAACCCCCGGGCTTTGAGAAAACCAAGTACCCACATCATGTTTTCAAGCTATCCAAAGCCTTGTATGGCCTTAAGCAAGCCCCCAGAGCCTGGTATGATAGACTTAAGATCTTCTTGCTTAACTATAATTTTGAGATGGGTAAGGTGGATAAGACTCTTTTCATTCTTTGGCATGTAATGACTTCCTGCTTGTTCAGATTTATGTAGATTATATTATCTTTGGTGGTTCTTCTCTTGCTCTTGTTTCTAGTTTTTTTGAGACCATGTCCAGGGAATTTGAGATGAGTATGATGGGAGAGCTCAACTACTTTCTAGGGCTTCAAATCAAGCAATGCAAGGAATGGATCTTTATCCATCAGACGAAGTACACTAAAGATCCGCTCAAGCGCTTCGAGATGGGTGACTGCAAGCCGATCGCCACTCCCATAGCGACTTCGACTGTTTTGGATCCAGATGAGGAAGGAGAAGCTGTGGATCAACGCGAGTACCGTAGCACGATCGGCTCCCTCCTGTATCTGACGGTCTCAAGACCGGACATACACTTCTCGGTCTGCCTCTGCGCGAGATTTTAGGCGTCTCCAAGGACTTCACATCGCCAAGCCGTCAAGCGCATCTTCAGGTATCTTCACTCTACCCTCCAGTATGGCATTTGGTATTCCTGCTCTTCTTCCTTGTCCATTCGGAGGTTTTCTGATTCTGATTTTGCAGGCTATCGGCTAGATAGGAAGAGTACCTCAGGCACTTGTCACTTTTAGGCACTTCTCTTGTCTCTTGGTCTTCTAGGAAGCAGTCTTCTGTTGCACAATCTACTGCAGAACCTGAGTATGTAGCTGCTGCTAGTTACTGTAGTCAGATTTTGTGGATGATGTCCACTCTTAAGGACTATGTGTTATCTTTTGTTAGTGTTCCTCTTCTCTGTGATAACACTTCTGCCATTAATATTGCTAAAAACCCTGTGCAATACTCTAGGACCAAGCACACAGACATTCGTTATCACTTCCTTAGAGACCATGTTGAGAAGGGTGATATTGTGCTACATTTTGTGGAGTCCGAGGCTTAGTTAGCAGATATCCTCACCAAGCCTTTAGACCCAACTAGGTTTTCCACCTTAAGAAGTGAGTTAGGGATAATTTATCCCTATGGGTTGGTTTGAGAGGGAGTTCGTTCTTTTCTGAGCTTACCTTGTTCATCTGATTTTTCCTTGTTCTTTTCTGAACTTGTTGATCTTTTTAGGCTTTTAGGTTTTTCTTGCATCTCATTGTATTTTATTACATTCATATGACAATCACAAAAAGATGCATTGTAATATAAGCCTTACTGCTTATCTTTTAAATTGATGAAGCTTTGCTTGTTACCTCCTTGAGCTTTGGTATTTCAATTTTTGCTCAATATCTTATCTAGTCTTTGACTTGTTAGAATTATCATGTTTTCACATGTGTAGCTAAGTATTTGCTAAATGAGCTAGAACTTTGAGACAACTTGAACTAAAAATTACAATTTACGGATCTTTTAGCTAAGTTGCACAATTAGTGATTCTCTTGTGACATTGGCCCTATCAAAATTGCTTTGTTAGCTCTTGAATCTAGGATTGAACATCACTTGAGTTTTCTGTTCTTTTGTGAATAAAAAAGGGCTCTTATGCAAAATAAAAAAAATCAAATGTCAAGATTCTCATGTGATTAAATTGTGCTAAACTATTCTCACGAGACCGCTTGTCAAAGACATGAACTTGGAGATAGTTTGATGATCCAGACGATCTCATGGGATCTGCTTGTCAAAATTGACATGAATCTCAAAATTTGTCGCCCTGGCTGAAGAGTTTGTGGATGGCTCTTAGTCTAGGATCTTCTTACTGAGATAAGCCATTAATTGCCTTGGTTGAAGCTTAGGAAGAGTTTGTGGATGGCTTCTAGTCCATGATCTTCTTCATTAAGATAGACCATTAATCAACATCAATATTCATTGCAAATGAAAACGGTTGTAAAAATAGGTGTTTGAGGTCATTTGAGCAAAATGATTCAATTTAGGACATTTTGTCTCTCGGATGTTCTTTGTTAGCTTCTTGATATCACATTAACATTCTGACATGGCGATTATCACTTTAGAATCTATGTTGATGAACTTGCTAGTTTTGAAGCTTTGCTTAAATTGTTATAATTCATCACTTTTACTTTGAGCCTTCTAGATTAGCTTTGCTATATATGTCTTAACATGATCTTACTAGCGCTTTCAGGCTTGATATGTATTGTGTGATTATAAAAATGCTAGCTTGTTCTTTTGTGTAATCTTCAAAGCTTCTTGTACCAAAATATGCAAAAAAAGCCACTTCATTGCATTTCATGCATGCTCTTTCTTATGCTTCTTCCTTATTTTTGTATTTATTATCTCTGGACGAGAGGAAGGCGTGATTCCTTGATGACTCCATTGTCAAAGGGGGAGAAGAAGTAGCAAAAATGTTAAAAGGGGAGCTATTTGGAGAAAATTAAATTTTCTGAAAAAATGATGATCAAAGTGAGGGGGAGCTTTTAATTTGCATTCTTTCGATCTTATTGCTATTTCTGAACTTGAATTGCAATTCTTGGAACCTAACAATGATCAAATGTCAATTTGAACAATTGTTCTTTCATATGGACCTTAAGTGAGATTTTTGACTCTTCTTTGGAAATTGAAGCTTTCTCACTTTATTTTACCCTATCTCGCTTGCCTATACTAATCTGAAGCCAACTTGGTCATTTCCATTGCTTTCTCTTAGTCTTGGATCAAGTTGTGCCTTTGTGCGAAAACATCGAGTATTTTAATTCTCAAACCTTAAACTTATATTTTTGGGAAATTGCCAATGTGTTCATCAAGGGGGAGATTGTGGATATCATGGGGATATGCTCATGATCTTAGGGTGATGTTACAATTGGCAACGACGTTGAAGGTTTATCGAATCACGCGTTTTTGGTAAGTTTTAGTGCAGTCAGGTCTTAGGCGGTCTGACCGGCCAGTGGCGGTCCGATCGGCCACCCATGGCGGTCAAACCTGTCAGGGCCGGTCCGACCTACCATAGGCGGCAGTCAGACTAGCCTGTATATGATTGGTGGAATTTGGAGCTGGGCCAAAAATAGAGGGTGTAGGCAAGAGAGGGGATTCTCGTACACTTGGTCTCATAATTTTTGGAGCTCCCAGACAAAAGATCTATTCTTTTGAAATTTCTAGAGAGGTTTCGGATTTCAAGGTGTGAAATTTTTGGAGCTCCCAGGGCGGCGGTCAGACCGGCCCTTCAATGGTAGGCTAACCAGTTTTCAATTGATTCGTCGGCTTTCATAGCGGTGTTGTTTGTTTGTTAGGTCAAGTTCATCGGTTTTAGTGCACATATGTTGCATAATGCATGTTTTGACTAACGTGGGTCAAGTTGCGAAGAACTTGTTTCCAGAATCGATTTCTTGGTCTATTATTGTGCAGGTTGCTTGGAGGTCAACGATGATCAACGTCGAGGATGATCGGGACTAGGCTTGAGAGCTGAGGTTCAGAACGATCGATGATGCCAGGTGAAGTCATTAGATTCGAGCATTGCGCAAAATGGACAAGGATGGTCGAACAGGAAGTTCAGTGCGATGGGTTGCATCAAGCGGCGCGGGGGTCGGTGCAAGTGCCATGGTGGTTTCGGTGGGAGCCGGATGGGAGAGACTTGCCGACATGATGAGAGCCGTTCATCAACCTACACATGGCAAAGCATGGGATTGCTTCATGAAGATTGGACTCAGTCTCTGGAGAAGGATCGAGAAGTGGTATTTTGTTATTATCACTAAAATACCGCTTTGATTGCTTTTGGCTAAACCGCAACGCAAGACAAGCAAGGAGGAGCGGTTTAGGTCAAGAGAAGATGAAGTCGGCGTTTTAAAATGTGTGCGTGAGTTAAACCCGTTTGTGTGTGGGTTTAACGGGTGCTCAATAGGAAACTCTTCTAGAAGGTTAGCCTCCACTATAAATATGGGAGGGTGCTGTAGCACATCCTTGATCCTTTTGCTTATTTTGAAACACTAATTTGCTTTGTAGATTAGGGAGTGGAAAGGTTAGGGTTCTAGAGAGGAGATTGATTGTGTGCCCATGTATTGAGTTTTGTCCTCCTTGACGGAGTGGCTGTAAACCAGCAACAATCACAAATCAATCTATGCATGTTCTCTTGAGATGAGTCTTTTTTCGTTCTTGCTCTCTATTTTGTGATTTTGGGGTTTTTTTTTATTCTTAAGTTTTGTGTTGGTTTCTGCCCCTAATCTTGCTTGCTGTGACATGTGGGAACTCATCTAGGATCATATTGATCATCTCTAACCCACGAGCAAGTTTTTGGATCTAGTTTTTGTTTTGACTCGGTTTTGAATCATCCTTCACTCAAACGGAAAAAGGTCGGAACTTTGCCAAGGATCTTCACAATCTTTGATTGGAATAGGTTCCTGATATCCTAGAGAAGGTGTGTTCCAAGTTTCATCGAGTTTGGAGTTATAGATCAAAAGTTGGACCTATTTGCAACTTCATTTTCGAGCTGTTTTTACTGTTCATCAGGCTGGAGGTCAGACCGCCCAAGGTGACCGGTCAGACCGCCATTGATATAGAGGCCGGACCGCCCAAAACTTGAAAATCGAGCTTTGGTTGATTTTGGTTGTTTTGCTCTGCGGTTTCGATTGGATTCAATACAAGACTTCTGCTCTGCTTGTATATTGATCTTCAGAGCTCTCATAGCTATCGGAGTAAAAATCGTGTTGAATCCGATCTTTGTGAAAAAGAGATCGTGCTCCTATTCACCCCCTCCCCCTCTAGTTGTCGTTTCGGTCCAACACTTTCAATCTGTTTGTAACATCCCAAAATTGGTTTGTGTTTCAAATGTAATAAAAATGAGGAGAAATTAAAACTTTTTCTCTGATCTTGATTTTTGTACTCAGTTCCATAATTTTTGTAAAGGAATTATGTGGAATCAAAAATCAAATTGCCATTTGGACACCAACACAAGTCTCCTTCATGAAAATCTTGTGCCCAACCTTTGGAAATAATTTTCATTGAACCTAGGAGTGATGTTTAACACCTCGTAATTATTTCATAATTTTTAGAAATTATTTGATAATTTTTGAGGCAAGTCAAACATTAGTCAAACTCCTAAATTAGCCTTCGGGATTTTTAGAGAAAATGCAGTGCATAAAAGTCTCTGAAAATTTTATATAAGGTTCATCATCCTGTTAGCAATCCCCATTTAAAATTTCATAATTTTTGGGGTTTGTTTGCTACCCCAAATAATTCCTCCAAAAATCAGCTATTCAAATTCAAACCCTAACCGGTTTTCACTGCTCTCGGGTTCGGATCGACTCGGGCTCGAGCCACTTGATTTGGTCCAACCAACTAACCGCACCGCTCGGACGTCGGCGCGAGTGTTGTGAGTCGTTGGATCAAGATCGAACGGCTCACGATCGCGTGAACGCTCGACCATCCAACGCGCCGATCCATTTGAACCGCTGATTCTAAATCGAGGGTTCACGATTGCGTGAACGTCGACCGTCCAACGCCGCGCAACGTGAACCGTAGGATCCAAATCAACGGCCCGAGATCAAGCGAGCGCTTGAATCGTTATAATCGAACCGATCTATCTCACCGTCCGATTAAATCCAACGGCCGCCGTTTGTCGTCTTCCTCGCCGCGCGCTCGGCCGACAACGAGTGGGTGAAAATGGCAGGCGTGTCGTCGGGTCTCCTCACTTTTGGCCAACGACTCTCAAGATTTAATGCTTCCGTCTCGCCGCTCCATGGTCGCCGCCCTCCTCGAGTGCACGTGCTCCATCGCCTCACCGACCTCAACACAAGGCGGCCATTTTTCTTCCCGCTGTTTCTTCCTTGCTCTTCGCCTATAAAACTCCTCCAAAGGGCTTCCTTATCTTCCTTTGAACACCTCGCAAGCTCCAAAGAACCTCTCTTGTGTTTGCTTGAGCTCAAAACTTGAAACCTTCATGCCGCCATTGCCGAGCTTCAAGCTCTTCTGAAAGGCTGTACTTTGGGCTTCATTCCTTTCGGCCTTGCTCCCTCGATTCCTCTCACCTCGTGATCATTAACCTCACTGATTTGGGTTTTGGCGCAGGAGCAAGTTTTAATTTTGATTTCCCTTTCGCCGAAGCCCTATTTTTCTTCATCTGAGCAGCTCCATCCTCTCTCAGATTTCTTCGTGCTCGGTGAACCTCTTAGCCCCTAGTTGCTTGGCACCGCTTGTTTGGACCGCAGCAGAGCTCATTTGTTGCTGCTTTTGGACCGTTTTGGTCATCTCGTCATCTCCGGCTTGTTTGGCTGTTCTAGACCGCCGCACCAAAATTGTTGGTACCTTTGGGTGCGCAAGGTTGTTAGGAACTCATTTTAGGCTTTTGCTCGCACCGCCATGGCAGTCGCGCGGCGGCGAGCCAATCTTCCCCACAAATTTTGTCTGACGAAACTGTTGAAGTTGAACTTGAGTCGTTATGACCGTCGATCTTTGGATCTACGGCCCAAGATTGCGCTTTAGATTTGAATTAATCACGCCTAATCGGTGGACCGTTGGATCCAAGATCAACGGTCCGGATCTGAATGAACGCTCGACCGTCCAAAGGTTCGATCCGCGTGGACCGTTGGATCCAAGATCAACGGCCTATGCGTAGGAACGCTCGACCGCCCGAACGCCCCGGTCCACGCGGAACCGTTGGATCCGCATCCAACGGTGAGCGTTTAGGGTTTGTTAATCGCGGCGCTCGCGTGTTAGCGCTGAACGCTGACCGTCGGATCCAAGATCGACGCCTCGCTCGCCACGCCGATTTAATTTCGATTTTCCGAGAGGATTTATTCATCAACGAAAAATGTGATAACTTGTAAAATGCATAACTAATTCATTTCAAATCCTTTTCGTTGATTCAAATTTTGTTGATTATGTTTTTAACTAGACTTTAATTTAAAATGTTTTCAAACTCAAGATAGCTCCGTAAAAGTTCGCTAATGAATAGTAGCATTTTTGATTTATAAAAGTCGAGCAAAATGGTTTTGGCCATATCTTTGCATTAAGAATCCAAATCAATTGGTTCTTGTTGCATTAGTTCATAAAAATCATGCTATTTCTACTGTAAAAATTTGAGAGCTTTTTGTTGAAGTTGACTGCTGGATCTTTTCGGTTTCTTTTGCCTTATTGGTTCTTTTGGTTCTTTCGATAGGATCCAAGAGCACATTGATACCGAGAGTGATCCTCAAAGAACATCTTGACCCACAACAAGCGTGCAAGCGTTTGATCATGTTAATCCTATTATTTTACAAGTTTAATATTTTGAATTCAACTGTATGTATGCATTGCTACTTTGTGTTAAAATATGGTTAGTTGATCCTATAGTTGCATAATCAGAGGATGTTGGTTATTCTCTACTACTTGAGCCTAGGTTATTTCTTTGTGATTAGAGTTCGATGGATGAACTCTTGTCACTTAGTAGAATGCGAATCTTTATGCTTAGCCATGCTTAGTTCTAGTAGCTTTGGGCGGTCATCGATTTAGTCGATGGCCTTGATCACACAAAAATTATTATTCTTCAATTATGTCCAAAGACTTTGTGCTTTGTTAATTTTGTAAATCAAAACTGAAAATGAAAACCGATTTGGACTTGGGCATAATGGTATGTTGGTGTGGTGTTTTTGGTGTGATCGAATGGTGCCCAAGTCAACAAGGACCGAACATCTTGTTACACTAAACCAAGCACTATTGCGTACTAACCACATGAGGGATATATGGGACCCTCTTGACTTAGTACTTTGGCGTGTGTTATCTCCGAGTCGCAGGAGGAAAAGTTTTGTGTGTGTCTTTGTGTGAAACAGTTGTGTGTTCTTGTGTTTGTGTTGGGTGTGCGGTGGTGGGATTGCCGGAAGGTTCTCCACCTCGAGGGGCGCCGCAGCTTGTCCAAGGCTTTACCCGTGACGGTAGTTGTCCGAGGTGGGCCACGACCCGACACAACGTATGGGTTTCTATCCATACAGGCGACTCGGGTTAATACATAATATTGGAAACGCCTCGTAGGACTTAGTCAGGTTAAGCATACCAAAGGCAAGGTGCTTAATCATGTGGCAAAAAGGCGGTCCGACATGTGGGTAAGTTGGTACACCCGCAGGATAAAACTATTCAATAGCCTCGCCCTAGGTTATGGACACGCTTGGGGAGGTCTTCCAAGAGTTAGACTACAACATTTGTTTTTAAAATTTAAAACTTGACATGGTTGGTATGAATGGGTAATTCATACTATCTGTTGTGGTGACTATTGGGTTAGTCACTTCGGGATCTGTTGTTGTCTATTTACCGTTATTAATATTGTTCTTTCGGTTATTTGAACATTAAAAACAGATTTGTTAAATTGCTTTCAATCTATTATATTATTGCAAATGAAAACTTGCTTATGCTAAAATGAAACCTCTACCATCGTTGATTAAGCTTGCATGTAGTATATGTACAGTTTGTTATTCCACATGTAAGTCTTATGAGTACATTCAAAGTACTCACCGCTTTTGCCTACCGCTTTTGTTTTAGGGAAGAAGGTGAGCCCCAAGGGCCTCACTTTTGTGAGATGTGCTTCGGTTTGGCGACTAGCTTGGCGGTCCGGTCGGTTGCCTTGTGGGTTAAAGGCACACCGATTGGCTCTTTTGTTGAAGCCATCTTATGGCACTTTTGCTTCACTGCTTAATTGGTGTTGTCTCTTTTATTGTTGGCGGCTGGCCTCTCTTTGTAATGACTCGGTTTAATATTATTAATACTCTGTTCTATTCGTGTTTCGGTTCTATGTGGATGAATGGAATTGATACATAAATTTTGTGATGAGGTGTGTATCTTGCACTGGGAAGTATACATGTCTCGAGTCTCTGATTATCCGCTTGTGATGCTAGGACCGAATGGATGGTTAACATTACAAGACGGATAAACCGGTCTCACAAGGTTTGCATCGAGCCATACCGACCGTAGTAACCCAAGTTGGTCGCCTTTAGGATATTTTGAAAACTTAATTTCAAAGTATCAAATGATTTTGAAAGCTTAAGTAAGTTCTCATATTTTATTCCTTACCTATCTTAGCTTTCTCCCCTCATCTCACTCTGATTTGAGTTTTAAAGGTTGTTTTCCTCTCATCTCCTTTTCAAAGATAGTGGTATCGATTAAATGGGTTTTGGGAACCACTGAGTTTGGCAAATTGAAGTTCTTAGGGTTTTGAAGTTTCGATCAAGGTTTCGCTAGAGGCTTGATGCGAATCGACCGCACGCTTCAATTTCAGACAATGAGCTCAATGGTTTCGATAGGACCACCGAGCTTGGCAAATTGAAGTGTGCCGATTTTGAAGTTTCTAGAATGGAAGACTTCTACCGAAGCTTGATGCTAAATCGCTACAAAGAACCTCAATTTCCGGACAAAGAAGCTCGATGGTTTCTAATGGGGTAGAAAATGAGAGTTTAATCAACTAAAACTTGTGGGAATAAAAGGGGTAAGATGTGATACTAGTTAGCTATGTATCTAACATTATTTTCGCTGATTGAACCTTGCTCTTTAGTGGTAATAGATCTTACCTTAATCTTCTGCTTTTTATCTTCTCAATCAATTACTCGTTCATTCAATACGGGCTAGTTGAATTGGGAAGTTGGGCCTTGGGTTTTATGATTCCTTGCCGTTTTTGGAGTCTTTTTATAAGCAGGTTTAAGATTATACACATACTGTTTTTGGCCTTCGGTTAGGGTGATATTCCATTCCCCTAGTCGCTAGCCTTTCGCTTTCTTTCGGCTTTTAATCTTTGAGTCTAGTTTTAACCAAAGTTTCTTGTTACAGGATGGCCGGACGCACTCGTAGCGGCCAAGGCCAGTCAGCTGGTCCGGACGAGGATCTTCCTCCTCCTCCGACCATGGCCGAGGTCCTTCTTCAGATCGAGCGCAACCGCAGAGGATGAGGGTTCTTCGACGCCATCGCGCGAACACTTCCGCCTCTACCGTGCATCGATCCGCAGGGAGTGGTCATCAGCCGCGTGGGGGACTAGCGGAGTTTCTTCGCACTCAGCCCCCTACGTTCTCCAGGTCTGAGGACCCGCTTGACGCAGACGATTGGCTTCGCTCGTGGAGCGCGAAGCCAGATAGCGCAGCGCTGTGGAGCACGAGAAGGCGCTGTCGTGATCGCACCACCGGAGGGTGCGCTTTGTCTTGGTGGGAGAGCTTCTCGCCATGCACCGACGGCCACACCGTCACTTGGGAGGAGTTCCAGATCGCCTTCCGTCGCCTCACATTCCTTCCGCTTGATGAAGTCAAGAAGAAGGAATTCTTGTCGCCGTGCAAGGCGTCATTCACCACGGAGTACTGCATGCGAGTTTAACCATTTGGCTCGTTATGCTCGGAGGAGGTGGCCACCGATGAGGCCAAGCAAGAGAAGTTCAAGGATGGTTTGTCCGAGGAGCCGCAGGACAAGCTATCCATCCTTGACTTTCCGGATTTCCGTGCCTTGGTGGACAAGGCCATCGTTGTCGAAAGCACGCGGGAGAGCACTTGTGGATTCCCGCAAGCGCAAGTGGGAGGCCCACAAGTCGCCGCAGCCGCCTCTTTCCGCTCGTGTTGGGCGTCTCCGGTCCCGTCTTCACCTTCAAGACCCCGAGGTCGCCAAGACTCGCCTCGCCCTTCGCAGCCGTGCCCCAATCACGCACCGCGAGTCACCAGAGGCCTCGACGACAGTGCGGATGTCACCGCTTCTTTCGCCACGACAAGGGGCATTATGCAAATAATTGCCCCAAGAAGACAGAGCCCTCGTCCTAATGGAGGACGCGGGCAAGGAGGTGGTTCTTCGCAGGACCGGAAGATAGTCCCTACTATCCAAGGCGTGGGCAGTGGTCGCGTCAACCTCATCTCAGCAGAGGAGGCACAGGAGGCGCCCGACGTTGTGTTGGGTACGCTTTCGTTAACTCTTATCCTGCCATCGCTTTGTTTGATTCAGGAGCCTCTCATTCTTTTGTTTCTGAGTCTTTTGCTGCTTTTGGTGAGCTCCTCTTTACTCCACTGTTGGTCCCGTTGCTCATTCGCTCTCCTGGTTCGGAATTGAGAGCTGAATCTGAGTGTAAGGATGTCCCAATTGAAATCGAGGGAGTAAGATTCCTTGCGAATCTTATCCTCCTCCATTCAGCAAGTCTAGATGTAATTCTTGGTATGGATTGGTTGTCTCAGCATAAGGGACAAATCGATTGCGCCAAGAAGTGTGTCCTTCTATCTAGTTCGGCGAGCAGTGTTCGCCACGAAGCCGCTAGGCCCGCATCTCTTCGGCCAGCTTAAGCCCGCCTAGATATTGGTGAAGTCCCAACCGTCCGTGACTTCATTGATGTCTTTCCGGAAGCTCTTCCAGGAATGCCACCAGTTCGAGACCTCGAGTTTGTCATTGAGTTGGCTCCCGGTACTGCCCCGATTTCAAAAAGGCATTATCGGATGCCACCGAACGAGTTGGTGGAGTTGAAGAAGCAACTGAATGAGCTGCAAGAAAAAGGATTCATCCGCCTAGCTCATCTCCGTGGGGTTGTCCACCATCTTCGTAAAGAAGAAGGACAATGCTTTGCGATGTGCGCTGATTACCGCCCGCTTAATGAGGTCACGGTAAAGAACAAGTATCCATTGCCCCGCATCGATGATCTCTTTGATCAATTAACTGGAGCTCGAGTATTCTCCAAGATTGATTTGAGAATGGGATATCATCAAGTTCGGATACGACCTGAGGATATTCCAAAGACGGCTTTCTCTACTCGCTACGGCTTGTATGAGTACACCGTCATGTCATTTGGCTTAACCAATGCTCCCGCCTTGTTCATGAACCTCATGAATTCGGTATTCATGGAGTATTTGGATAAGTTTGTCGTGGTCTTCATCGATGATATTCTCATCTATTCCAAGGATGATGAGCAACACGATGAGCATCTGAGGCTTGTGTTGGGCAAGCTTCGTGAGCACCAGCTGTATGCCAAGTTCAGCAAGTGCGCATTCTGGTTGAAGGAAGTGGCCTTCTGGGTCATATTCTTTCAAATAGAGGAGTTGCCGCTGACCCTAGCAAGGTCGCGATGTTCTTTCATGGGTTCACCTACTTGATAACCGGCGCGGAGTTTTCTCGGCTTAGCTGGATATTATCGCCGCTTATCGAGAACTTCTCCAAGATCGCGAAGCCGATGACGGAGTTGCTCAAGAAGGACAAGAAGTTCTTGTGGTCCGATGCTTGTGAGGAAAGTTTCCAAGTACTTAAGAAGCGTTTGACCACCGCTCCCGTCCTCGTTCTTCCCGATATCCATCGAGGCTTCGATATCTTTTGCGATGCTTCTCGGCGAGGACTCGGTTGTGTCCTTATGCAAGAAGGCAAGGTAGTGGCCTATGCATCAAGGCAATTAAGGACTCATGAACTCAACTATCCTACCCATGACTTGGAATTGGTCTTTGTGATTCATGCATCAAGATTTGGCGACATTACCTAATCGGTAATCGCTGTGAAGTGTATTCGGATCACAAAAGCCTAAAGTATTTGTTCACCCAACCGATCTGAACCTCGTGCAAAAGAGATGGTTGGAGTTGATCAAGGACTATGACATGGGTATTCACTACCATCCGGGCAAGGCTAATGTCGTTGCCGATGCGCTCAGTCGCAAAGCGCATTGCAATGCCTTGTTGCTCCAGGAAGTTCAACCCACCCTTCTAAAGGAATTTCAGCGTCTCAACTTAGGTTTGGTTGAGCATGGTTCCCTCGCTGCCTTGGTTGTGCAACCAACCTTGGTAGATCGGATTAAGGTCGCTCAACAATCGGATGTTGGAATAAGCCGCATCAAGGAAAATGTCAAGAACGGAACAGCTAAGTGCTTCTCTGAGGATGAGCATGGTGTTGTAAGGTTCGGGCAACGCCTTGTGGTTCCAAAGGACATGGAATTGCGGAATTTGATTCTCCGCGAAGCCCATGACTCGCCTTTGTCTATTCATCCCGGTGCCACAAAGATGTATCAAGACCTCCGTCAGAGATTTTGGTGGACCCGAATGAAGAGGGAAATTGCGAAGTTCGTTGCCGAGTGCGACGTGTGTCGTCGTGTCAAGGCCGAGCATCAGCGTCCAGCAGGACTGCTTCAGCCTTTGCCTATTCCTGAATGGAAGTGGGATTCGATCGGGATGGATTTTATCACCGGTCTACCCAGGTCGCCTAAGGGAAATGATGCCATTTGGGTCGTCATCGATCGCTTGACGAAAGTGGCTCATTTCATTCCTGTCAAGACGCAGCTTCGCGTGGGACTCCTAGCTGAGCTCTATATCGCCAGAATTGTGAGTTTGCATGGGATCCCAAGACGATCATTTCGATCGTGGTTCCTGCTCACTTCGATTTTGGCATAGTCCGCAAGTGGCTATGGGAACCCATCTTAACTTTAGCACCGCATATCACCTCAAACCGATGGTCGACCGAAGGGTCAACCAAGTGTTGGAAGACATGCTTCGTGCTTGCGCCCTCTCCTATGGAAAGAATTGGGAGAAATGCTTGCCTTTTGCCGAAGTTTTCCTACAACAACGGTTTTCAGCCGCCTCGGCATGTCACCTTCGAGGCCTTATACGGAGAAAGTCAGAACCCCGCTAAATTGGTCTGAGACCGCGAAGACCATTCTTTGGCCCGACTCGATCAATGAGGCCGAGAGTCAAGTCCAAACTTATTCGTGATCGTTTGCGCATACTCAATCCAGCAAAAGAGCTATGCGGATCGCCGTCGTCGTGAGTTGAGCTTTGAGCCTAATGACTTTGTTTATCTCAAAGTCTCTCCTTTGAAGGGCCATCAATGTTTGGCGCCAAGGAAAGTTAGCTCCTCGATATGTCGGTCCCACCGTGTTATCGAGAAGAAAGGAGCCGTTGCCTATAAGTTGGAGTTGCCGGTGCACTTGAAGGGGTACATGATGTTTTCCATGTGTCCCAACTAAAGAAGTGCCTCCGTGTTCCAATTGAGGAAGTCAGCTGGAAACTCTCGATGTCCAGAAGATTTGACCTATCGCGAGCACCTGTTCGCATCCTTGAAGAGACCGAACGAAGAACAAGGAATAGAGCCATCGATTCCTTAAAGTTCGAGTGGTCGAACCATTTCAAGATGAAGCTACTTGGGAAAGGGAAGATCGCCTCGTGCGGACTACCCTCCTTCTTTGCTGAGTGAGCCAAATCTCTGGACGAGATTTGTAAGGGGGAGGTTTTGTAACATCCCAAAATTGGTTTGTGTTTCAAATGTAATAAAAATGAGGAGAAATTAAAACTTTTTCTCCGATCTTGATTTTTGTACTCAGGCCCATAATTTTTGTAAAGGAATTATGTGGAATCAAAAATCAAATTGCCATTTGGACACCAACACAAGTCTCCTTCATGAAAATCTTGTGCCCAACCTTTGGAAATAATTTTCATTGAACCTAGGAGTGATGTTTAACACCTCGAATTATTTCATAATTTTCAGAAATTATTTGATAATTTTTGAGGCAAGTCAAACATTAGTCAAACTCCTAAATTAGCCTTCTGGGATTTTTAGAGAAAATGCAGTGCATAAAAGTCTCTGAAAATTTTATATAAGGTTCATCATCCTGTTAGCAATCCCCATTTAAAATTTCATAATTTTTGGGGTTTGTTTGCTACCCCAAATAATTCCTCCAAAAATCAGCTATTCAAATTCAAACCCTAACCGGTTTTCACTGTTCCTCGGGTTCGGATCGGACTCGGGCTCGAGCCACTTGATTTGGTCCAACCAACTAACCGCACCGCTCGGACGTTCGGGCGCGAGTGTTGTGAGTCGTTGGATCAAGATCGAACGGCTCACGATCGCGTGAACGTCGGACCATCCGAACGCCGATCCATTTGAACCGTTGGATTCTAAATCGAGGGTTCACGATTGCGTGAACGTTCGGACCGTCCGAACGCCTCGCGCAACGTGAACCGTAGGATCCAAATCAACGGCCCGAGATCAAGCGAGCGTTTGAATCGTTATAATCGAACCGATCTATCTCACCGTCCGATTAAATCCAACGGCGCCGCTTGTCGCTTCCTCGCTCGCGCGCACCACACCAACAATGAGAGGGTGAAAATGGCGGGCGTGTCGGTCGGGTCTCCTCACTTTTGGCCAACGACTCAAGATTTAATGCTTCCGTCTCGCCGCCTCCATGGTCGTCGTCCTCCTCGAGTGCACGTGTTCTATCGCCTCGACCGACCTCAACACAAAGGTCTGAAGCCATTTTTCTTCCCGCTGCTTCTTCCTTGCTCTTCGCCTATAAAACTCCTCCAAAGGGCTTCCTTATCTTCCTTTGAACACCTCGCAAGCTCCAAAGAACCTCTCTTGTGTTTGCTTGAGCTCAAAACTTGAAACCTTCATTGCGCCATTGCCGAGCTTCAAGCTCTTGGTGAAGGCGGTACCTTGGGCTTCATTCCTTTCAGCCTTGCTCCCTCGATTCCTCTCACCTCGGTGATCATTAACCCTCACTGATTTGGGTTTTGGCCGCAGGAGCGGCTTAATTTTGATTTCCCCTTTCGGCCGAAAGCCCTATTTTTCTTCATCTGAGCGGCTCCAATCCTCTCAGACTTTCTTCGTGCTCGGTGAACCTCTTAGCCCCTAGTTGCTTGGCACCCGCTTGTTTGGACCGCAGCAGAGCTCATTTGTTGTTGCTTTTTGACCGCTTTCGGTCATCTCATCATCTCCGCTTGCGGCGTTCTAGACCGCCGCAGCCTAAAATTGTTGGTACCTTTGGGTGCGCAAGGTTGTTAGGAACTCATTTTAGGCTTTTGCTCGCACCGCCATGCCGAGTCGCCATGGCGAGCCAATCTTCCCGTCAAATTTTGCCTGACGAAATCTGCTGAAGTTGAACTTGAGTCGTTGCGGACCGTCGATCTTTGGATCTACGCCCAAGATTGCGCTTTAGATTTGAATTAATCACGCCTAATCGGTGGACCGTTGGATCCAAGATCAACGGTCCGGATCGAATGAACGCTCGACCGTCCGAAAGGTTCGATCCGCGTGGACCGTTGGATCCAAGATCAACGGCTCCTATGCGTGTGAACGTTCGGACCGCCCGAACGTCCTGGTCCACGTGAACCGTTGGATCCAGATCCAACGGTGAGCGTTTAGGGGTTTGTTAATCGCGCGCGCTCGCGTGTTAGCGCTGGAACGCGGACCGTCGGATCCAAGATCGACGCCTCGCTCGCCACGCCGATTTAATTTCTGATTTTCCCGAGAGGATTTATTCATCAACTGAAAAATGTGATAACTTGTAAAATGCATAACTAATTCATTTCAAATCCTTTTCGGTTGATTCAAATTTTGTTGATTATGTTTTTAACTAGACTTTAATTTAAAAATGTTTTCAAACTCAGTATAGCTCCAGAAAAGTTCGCTAATGAATAGTAGCATTTTGATTTATAAAAGTCGAGCAAAATGGTTTTGGCCATATCTTTTGCATTAAGAATCCAAATCAATTGGTTCTTGTTGCATTAGTTCATAAAAATCATGCTATTTCTACTGTAAAAATTTGAGAGCTTTTTGTTGAAGTTGACTGTTGGATCTTTTCGGTTTCTTTTGCCTTATTGGTTCTTTTTGGTTCTTTCGATAGGATCCAAGAGCACATTGATACCGAGAGTGATCCCCAAAGAACATCTTGACCCACAACAAGGTGCAAGCGGCTTGATCATGTTAATCCTATTATTTTACAAGTTTAATATTTTGAATTCAACTGTATGTATGCATTGCTACTTTGTGTTAAAATATGGTTAGTTGATCCTATAGTTGCATAATCTGTAGGATGTTGGTTATTCTCTACTACTTGAGCCTAGGTTATTTCTTCGTGATTAGAGTTCGATGGATGAACTCTTGTCACTTAGTAGAATGCTAATCTTTATGCTTAGCCATGCTTAGTTCGGTAGCTTTGGGCGGTCATCGATTTAGTCGATGGCCTTGATCACACAAAAATTATTATTCTTCAATTATGTCCAAGACTTTGTGCTTTGTTAATTTTGTAAATCAAAACTGAAAATGAAAACCGATTTGGACTTGGGCATAATGGTATGTTGGTGTGGTGTTTTTGGGTGTGATCGAATGGTGCCCAAGTCAACAAGGACCGAACATCTTGTTACACTAAACCAAGCACTATTGCGCACTAACCACATGAGGGATATATGGGACCCTCTTGACTTAGTACTTTGGCGTGTGTTATCTCCGAGTCGCAGGAGGAAAAGTTTTGTGTGTGTGTGTGAAACAGTGTGTGTTCTTGTGTTTGTGTTGGGTGTGCGGTGGTGGGGATTAGGAAGGTTCTCCACCTCGAGGGCGCCGCAGCTTGTCCAAGGCTTTACCGTGACGGGTAGTTGTCCGAGGTCGGGCCACGACCCGACACAACGTATGGGTTTCTATCCATACAGGCGACTCGAGTTAATACATAATATTGGAAACGCCTCGTAGGACTTAGTTGTCTTAGGCATACCAAAGGCGGTGTGCTTAATCATGTGGCAAAAGGCGGTCCGACATGTGGGTAAGTTGGTACACCCGCAGGATAAAACTATTCGAATAGCCTCGCCCTAGGTTATGGACACGCTTGGGAGGTCTTCCAAGAGTTAGACTACAACATTTGTTTTTAAAATTTAAAACTTGACATGGTTGGTATGAATGGGTAATTCATACTACTGTTGTGGTGACTATTGGGTTAGTCACTTCAGGATTTGTTGTTGTCTATTTACCGTTATTAATATTGTTCTTTCGGTTATTTGAACATTAAAACAGATTTGTTAAATTGCTTTCAATCTATTATATTATTGCAAATGAAAACTTGCTTATGCTAAAATGAAACCTCTGACCTCTTGTTGATTAAGCTTGCATGTAGTATATGTACAGTTTGTTATTCCACATGTAAGTCTTGCAGTACATTCAAAGTACTCACCGGCTTTTGCCTACGCTTTGTTTGCGGGGAAGAAGGTGAGCCCCAAGGGCCTCACTTTTGTGAGATGTGCTTCGGGTTTGGCGACTAGCTTGGCGGTCCGGTCGGTTGCCTTGTGGGTTAAAGGCACACTGATTGGCTCTTTTGTTGAAGCCATCTTATGGCACTTTTGCTTCCGCTGTTTAATTGGTGTTGTCTCTTTTATTGTTGGCCGGTTGGCCTCTCTTTTGTAATGACTCGGTTTAATATTATTAATACTCCTGTTCTATTCTGTGTTTCGGTTCTATGTGGATGAATGGAATTGATACATAAATTTTGTGATGAGGTGTGTATACTGCACTCTGGGAAGTATACATGTCTCGAGTCTCGGATTATCTGCTTTGTGATGCTAGGACCGAATGGATGGTTAAGCATTACAAGACGGATAAACCGGGGTCTCACACTGTTATTTCTCAAATAAAGTGGTCTCACCGAATACAAGGGAAAGGTGAGGGTACTTATGGTACCCTCCATGCCTCATGCACGACCTAGGGCTGGCTGGGTTGTGTTTCAGCCAAACAAACTGAAACCTCTCCCATCACGGCCAAAAATCCGATTCAAATACCTAGTGCGGTTCGGACTTAAAGACACAAGTTTGACTCAGACTAAATAATCAAAACGAGATACAAACCGACCCAAGAACTAGTTTCGGTCAAATAAATAGGCACATGGGCCTGATAATTCCTCACGGTGCATGGACTTCGATTTTGGATAGTTCCTTAAGAAAACCAACCGATTTTTTTAGAGAACACAAGAAAACCAAAACCATTTCTTGTTTTGCACAAAAAAGTTGACTTGGACATGGCATCCCTCACGCCTTGGGCTGTCTTCATGCGGTTGGGCCTTTTGAGCTTGGCTTGGGCCATGCAGATTAGGTCTCGCCCTTGTGGAGTCCTTTGCTCCTTCCGCCATTGCATGGGCCAGCCCCTTGGATGGTGGCCGTATGGCCTTGATCTCCTTGGGCCAGTGGCATACCATCTCCTTCTTGGCCATAGTAGCAATAGTGGTTGCCTTCTTCATGGTGCTTCTCCAATGCTTCGGTTCCAAAGTTTGCACAATGCTTAAACCTAAGAATACACAATGTATTTGAATGAGGTAGTATCCCCTTCTCATCCAAGTCAATAGGAAATTATTTAATAAACAAAAGAACCTGTTGGTTTAGAAGCTTGTCTCTTGCTCTAGTCATTGGACCCTTTGGCGCTTCATGAACAACGTCATGCACACTTGGAGTGGAAGATGTAGAAGTTGTAGGGATATCCTCAACCCTACTACTAGAAATCATGTTACTTAATTACCTAGTATAACTGACCTACTTATCACCTAACCGTGCGGGTCCACTTTGTCAGCCAAAGTGAGGGAAAGAGAAAGCACTAGGGAGAAGACAGAGCAGGGGAGGGTGTCAGTACTATGTTCTACTCGAAACAGAGGAGCATGGGGGTTGTCAAGGAGGAGCTTGGCGCCGGTGGGGAAGGTGATGCCGGTGACTAGGGAGAGCAAAAATGGGTTAGAGGCACTGAGTCGTGCTCATGGGAGGATACAACGTAGCATGCGGCGACCCATGGACGTGGGGCGCACACACGCGGTGGTGGCAACATGTGTGCCGGTAGCATTGGCAGTGAATTGGCAGCACCAGTGGGGCGCGGGGAACCCATTGAATCCGTCGACGGCGGCGGGGAGTACTCGAGGCGGGCTGATATCGTGGGCCCGTGGTGGCGCGGTGGCATTTTCTGTCGGGACCAAGGAAGACGGTGGTGGCACGGTGCTCCTGTGTTGGAAGCTCACGATTGGTTGGGGCAATTCTTGGGATGTCGTGGAACACCACGTGACATGGGTCAAAAGGAGAGGAGCTCACCGGGGTGGCCGGAACGGTGAGCAGGAGGCAATAGCAATGCTGGGCGACGCGCCAACTACAGGGCAGGCAATGGCAATGCTGGGCAAGACACCAACTGAGGGCAGGAAAACGAGGCAATCCCAGGCTCTAGGCGGTAGAGAGAGGAATGGAAGGTGGGTGTGAGGATGCGGGTGTCGAGGCGGTGCTTGTGCGTGCGGCATGGACGACTGGAGCTCGCTGGGGTGGCGGCGAGACTTGATGAGGTGCGGCAGCCGGGGCAAAGTGGGGGCGACTCTTCGAGCTCCCAGCGGCAGGAAGGAAGAAGGTGGCTACCGAGGGGAGTGAGGAGGATGGCGAGGGAGCAATAGGAACAAGGGGAGGGGCTATAACACGGTTTTAAGGAGGATAGCAAGTGCTCGACAAAGACGGTGGTGGCACTGGCAGAGGCCTGGCGCTGTGGCGTTGATGAGATTGGGGTGTGGCTACAGAGGTGGTATGTGGTTGACATCGTGGTGAGGTGATCGGGTAGTTGAGCGGCACTATGGTGATGACATGATGGTGATGATACGGGCAATGACGCGGCTCCAATGGTGCGAGGATGGTGGGGTGGTTTGGCTATCGGGTGGCTCTGGGAAGAGATGGGGAAGAAAGAGGGAGGCCCGCTCGGGCTGGGTTAGGAGGAAGGAGAAGCGGGCCGGGCCATTGAAAGAAAAGAGAAAAGGGGGAAAGAAAATAAAGGTGGGTTGGCTAGAATTTTGCCCGAATCGGTCTTTTGGGATTTTGCTTTATCCCCCCTTTTCTTTAATCCTAATTTTGATTCCAATTATGGTTTGGGTGTTTTAAATTTAGAATTTGTAATTAAATTTAAACTCCCACTATTGTTTTTAGTGTTGAAGTTTCAAGTAACACCCCAGAAATTTGGACATCAACAAAGCGCAATAAAAAGTTTTAAAAATCCCACATTTTGAAATAGCTTCAAACGCGCAAATTTTTTGGGTTGTTCAATAGTGGGCGGACTTTGTTGGTGCCGTGGTGGAAAGAACAGTTGAATGTCCACATGTAGTTCCATATGGTCCGATTATGAACATTCCACTTGTAGATGAGCATTTGGACAAGATACTTGACCACCTGAGGTGGCTTGAGAAACTTGTGTGTGTTCAATATATATGAAGTAGTAGCCTTTGTTTGCATAAGGGATTCATGTATGTACACTATTGTATGCTTGTTTATGAATTAAAAGATATCTTTAACTTTTGGCTACTGGATCTGTATAAACATAACATAACAATGTACAATTGCATTAGAAATTGAGACTTCAATACCACAATAAAATTAATCTGTGTACCCAGCTTCATCTTAGATGAAAAAGACCACACATTACCACCACCTTTTTAGGCTGCAATGATCAAACTCTATCACACCACATTTTTAGACAGAAATGACAACACACTGCCCTGTCACCTTTTTAGACCGAAAGGACCGCACCATGTCACGCTACACACTATCATCTTTTTAGACAGAAATGACAACACACTACGATGCTACCTTTCCAGATGAAAATGGCCACACTCTGCCACGCCACCTTTTCAGATCGAAAAGACTGCAACCTGTCACACCATACACTGTGCCACCATTTCAGATAGAAATGACAACACACTGTGATGCTACTTTTTTCAGACCGAAATGACCACACTCTGCCACACCACCTTTTCAGTTTGAAAAGACCGCACCCTGTCATGCCACACACTATCACCTTTTCAGACCGAAATGGCCACACTCTGTCACACTACCTTTTCGACTGAAAAGATCGTACCCTGTCATGCCACACACTATCACCTTTTTAGACATTAATGATAACACACTACGACACTATATTTTTAGACCGAAATGATCACACTCTATCACACCACCTTTTTAGACCGAAAAGACCGCACCGTGTCACACAACGTACTGCTACCTTCTCGTATTGAGTAGGCAGCACTCACATCGCTTCAGTACTACCCCCATCCGCTTATCAAAGGAGGGTGATGGCTCATGATAGAGAACACTACATCACCACAGCCAACAGTTCACTCCAACTAGTTTCGCACAACAGAGAGGAATGAGGAGAACATTGGGTCACCCTTGGAGATGTCAGATCACTATGTGAATATGTTGTGGAAGCGCTAGTGTCTTGTCGAGAAGGCTAAAACCTATCTGAATTGTTCTATAAAGGATACGCTTGTACCACTGGAGTTTCCACTCCCGCAATGTGTGTGCGAAGAACCGCGAAGATTATTCAGTCCATACACCCCCCGATCGCCACCCATGCGTACATACGTGCGGGGATATCCTCGTAAGAGAATCTTACACTCACATAGATTTTTCACATCTTACGTTGCATTCCACATATCACTAACTTCATTCGCGCATAATGGTAACCAGAGATGCATTGTAACTTCTTCCAATGGATCGATAGCCTGGACATGTATGATAAGGCGTTCATCGAGCTGAAGTATATGTTCAACTACGCGAAGCAACCCGAGGCCTTCGAACGTTGCAAACCTTATGTACCGGACCCTATTGAAAAGGCATGGGAGGAGCCTAGGAAAGCAAAGTGGTGGTGGAGGACCCCCAAACAGGAAGCTTAGTACGACAGGGCCGAGCACGAGGTAGATAAGGGGAAGACTCCTGTTAGTGAAATCGACGGGCGTCCTAGCGCTCCCCGTCAGTCGGGCGCACTCCAAATATAAGAGGTAAGTTATATTAAATTTACATCCCGATTATTGATTTGGCCTTACGTTCTGCTAACATCATCCAATCGTTTAGCTCATTTCACAGAACATGGCTGCCTTCGAGACTAGTCGCCACCGCGGGCAATCAGGAGACAAGGGGAGGGATCGATGGGCCGCAAAGACTAATTAACTTTGTTCCAATCCACCATTTTCCGATTCCAAACAAGAGCACATGTATCGTAGATGTTTTTCGGTTTGTTGATTCGTGCAAGCTGTCGTTTCTAATGCACGTAACCAAACCCTACGTGCCATGTAATTCGCAAGTACATTATGAACTATTTCAAATTTTATTCCCAAATATTTTGTCTATTTCAAATTTCACATTCCAAAATACGCAGGCACTTAAAGATAAGACCAAAAAGCTTAGTGAAATCCACTAAATTTTAAAGCTTAATTCTCAACAAATATGAATATATTTTTATTCCAATTTCTAGCTCCTATTGCCATTTGAACTGACGACAGACTCATGTCACCAATTTAAATGGCGACATGAACCTTCCGCCAATTCAAATGGCGAATTAAGCCTCTCCCGCCATTTTCAATGACGGCAGCACTGTTGCTATGGCGACAAGGGTATTGTTGTAATTTCAACTAGCGACAGGTTTAGTAGTTTATTTTTGTATTAAATTAATAGTATTTAAAAAGAAATCTGGCAAAATATAGAGCATAAAACCATAAAACTGGATTTGACAGCTCAGTCGTTGTTTCCCACAGAGAATATCAGGCTGCACATTCCATTGATGAGAAAAGGTTTCCTACTTTATGGGACGCAAGAATCACAGGATAGAAGGGCTCCGTCCATTGGAGGTCGGATTTGAAGTTGCGCCGTTAAAAAGAGTCTCTCGGGAATCACGCCTTTCTGGTTTTCATCCGGAAATGTCTTGAAAGTTTCCAACAGCACGAACTCACCAAGGAAACAAAAACGGGGAGAGAAGGAAACCAATGGAACCTGTGCCGTAGTCGCGCCGAGATCCACGGATCACGCCTGTCGTGTCGGCTGATGGCCCCGACGTGCCCAAATTTTTTAAAAATCTCTCTTACCATGTGATTTTACCGCACTGTCCTGTTTGTCATTCTGCTGTGCAGATGTCCTGTCGTATCCTCGGTGCGCGGGAGGACGACAGATAGACTCTGAGCTCAAGGTATGTAGTTGCAATCTGGGATCGTGGCAAGCTACGGTAAAATTGTACGATAGAAATATCAAGTTTTGATATTATTTTATTGAAAAGAGGCTAAATCGGTTAAAATCTCGAAACGTTAGCACTCCGTGGGTGGATTACACCGGGTCGCCTCCGGTCAACATCACCATCATCGTCACGAACACCGGCCTCCGTGGATCCGAATAACAGCCAGGATATCCATCCATCATTTACAGTTCCACGTGCTTTTATCGGGAGACGACAGCCCTGATACGCAGAATAACATTGGAAACAGCCGGAAAAACCTACCGATTCTTTCCCAATTGCTGTATGCTTAACCTGTCAACGACCGCACCGGCAGGTGCTTGAGCCGGGGCTGCTCCTGCCCTGCTGCCGCGCCGATATATCCAACCCACGCATCAATTCACGGCAATACCCCTATCAAGAGAACAAAAAATCCACAGCAATACCGCGCAACTATCTGCCCTCCTCGGCATCGGAGGGAGGGGGATTGGGTGGGAGCAGCAGGGATTGTGATCTTTTTTTTTTTTCCTTTGCATTGATGAGCTCCCTGGGTTTATCCGGAGCCTCCTCCTCCCAAGACCTCTGCTGCTACGGGGCAGGGATTGCAGGTAAGAACATGCTACCGGACCTTCTCTTCCCTTGTGCCGTTGTCTTGCACTTCCAGCCAGAGCATTCTTCTTAGCTGCCTTTTTTTTTAGTTTCCATTTTGGGTGCCAGGTTGGGTTGTTTTGGGGGTGGCTTTCCATGCTTGGCAGTGTTGATTTAGTTCTTGACAGCTCCTCATCTTGTGCTGTTGATATTGTGATCCGTTGCAGGGAACATCTTTGCCTTTGTGCTCTTCATCTCCCCATTGTAAGCCCCTTTCTGACTTGATCCCCGATTTCAAATCGATTTCTTTGCTTAAATTAATCCCAAGAGCAAAAGGCTTACCCACAATCGATCCACTGCCAATAACTCGTAATGTCTTGCCGATGCCAGGCCGACATTCAGGAGGATCGTCCGGAATGGATCGACGGAGCAGTTCTCGGCGATGCCGTACATATACTCGCTCCTCAACTGCCTGATTTGCATGTGGTACGGCCTCCCCCTCGTCTCCTACGGTGTCGTCCTCGTCGCCACCGTCAACACCATCGGCGCCGCCTTCCAGCTCGCCTACACCGCCATCTTCATCGCCTTCGCCGACGCCAAGCAGAGGGTACCCACCACTTGCCCTTAACTAGTGGATTCTTGTATCCCAGTATGCTGCTCTGCCTGCGTCTGTAACCGGACGGCGTTGTGGTTTCTCGTTTTGCAGCTGAAGGTGTCCGGGCTGCTGGTCGGCGTGTTCTTCGTGTTCGGCCTGATTATATATGTCAGTCTGGCGCTGTTTGATCACAAAATTCGGCAAACATTTGTCGGTTACCTCAGCGTCGCGTCCCTCGTATTCATGTTCGCCTCCCCCTTGTCAATCATTGTGAGTTTTGCAGTACTTGCTCTTTGCATCCTGGTTTGGTAGTCCAAGACATCACATATATAGTTGGTAGTAGACATTGTGCAATTTCATACGTTTTTTTGCCTTGATTTGACCATGTTCCTGAAAATATTCTGAAGAATATTGTAGTGATCCCTGATTTTTTCTCTCCATTTTTCTTAACAGAATTTGGTGATAAGAACAAAGAGTGTGGAGTACATGCCCTTCTATTTGTCACTATCTATGTTCTTGATGAGTGTATCATTCTTCGCATACGGAGTGTTACTGCATGATTTCTTCATATATGTAAGGTTCCAGTTTTCTATTGCTGGTTGTAGCTTTTGCTTGGTAGGGTGTCTAACCTCATGTCTGTTTGGTGCATTCTTCTTGTTGGTTTGTCAATTTCAGATTCCAAATGGGATCGGCACCGTTTTGGGTGTCATACAATTGTTGCTATATGCCTACTTCAGAAAAGGATCAAGAAAGGATGCCAGGCAGCCATTGCTAGTCACACATACATGAGCATGGCAAACAAGAAGGTTGGGCAAACTATTTACTGTCATGTTCCTTTCTTGTTTTTTTGTTTCTTCATTCATGGGTGCTCTCTATCACAAATTTGGAGCGTTATTTTAGTGGCGTACACTTTTATTGTCATTTGAAATGCAAATCACTTTTGTTAAACAAAATTGAGAGGGTCAACGCGGATGGATATCTCCAGCTCTGTTGCCAGCTGCCATAACATTGGCGTAGGTTTTTGGTCCTCTTTATTGAAGCAGCCATAAACAGTAGACAACACTAGCCTAAAAGTTTCTATACAGATAAAGAAGTTGAGTAATGTTGCTTAAGTTCATAAGCGAAGAAAGATATCTACGAAGGTATGTTTGAATCTAACAGTAAGAGGGGTTGCTTGAATCTAACAGTAAGTGAACCTGCAGGCAACACAACTTTAATTTTAAAACCGGTAACTTACATCAAAAGGAAGACAACTAAACTTAGCCAAAGAAGGCCGGGAAGCAACTTCTAGTTTCAACAAATACTTGTAGTACAGAATATAAATGGCCGGTCCATGATGTTATTAGTAGCTTTCCTTGGTGTCACTTTTTCTTCTTGCAACAAATTGCTGTCTGATTACGGCTCGCACGTTTTGGTTTTTTGAACGCAAGCCTAAAACATGGCACCTATCGACAGAAATCCTCCAGTCCAGAAGAATTGATGGTATCACATCTGTCGGACTCGGATTTCATAATCCAGAATCCTTTTGAAAGCAACTGCACTATTCTCTGAATCAGTAGATAGTGCTATCAGATATAGCACTGAATCAATTCATACATGACGTAAACCATATCATTCATTATATTACAACATCAGAGTCACATAAACCGCATCGGGTCGAGTTTTACAATAAAAGCCGAACAGACCAAATGATTACATTACAAAAATAGTGGAAAGACAACGGAAGCAAAAGGGATAAAGCACACCTCATCACAAGCAAGCGACGGGGGAAATTCGTGTGCATCCGATATTAACCAAAGACTTGAATAATATTGCATGCACGCAAGCACCGACAGAGTCAGCTGGACCGAGGCGAGATCTACACTAAAAGAACTAAACTACTCTTTATCATCTCCTTGGCCTCCAACTTCTAGATCCTCGTAGTAGGCATAATGTCCTTGATCCACGGGTTCTGAGGGTCTGGGGGGGGAAGAACGTGGGTGAATATAACTTCCGTGCTCGTGAGCCAACACACAAAATGCAGTAATAATACATGCAAGACTTAACAAGGATTGGCTTGGGTTTTTTTATTTGCTAAAGCGATGTTTTCAATTATCATTATTAATAATTCCTATCAGTTAGCATTTTGACCAAATTGCATTTTCTTAAAGAGAATAATTACAATATTTATAACAGCAGAGGTTCCGTCCACCTTATGCTTATTTTTGATTGGGGCTATCCCCACTTATTAACAACACTGAGTTCGACGACCCAGGAAAAATCCAATCACAATGCTAGGTGTGTCTGACACATTTTCCATCCCAGCCACAAAGTATTATAGATAGAACTAACTCTAGTAAATTCTCATGTCCACCTTTGACTATAGGTATGGTTGTTTAAATAGTTTATACTCTGCAGAGAATGTACATGTTAGTGATATGCTTTAGAGGCAATCATAGAGATGATTGTATCACGTCTATATTTATGAGTTATTGAATAAGTGTTATTCTGTTCCTTGAATGAATCATCGGTTATAACGATCAATGAGTATGTGACTCGTTCGTGAAGCTCCTTTAACTTATGATGATGTCGTTCTAAATGTATCCCTGGTCAGATGTCACTAGTCGGAGCACCAATGATTCTATCGACCAGCACATGTATTGATTGATGAACATGTTTAACTGGTCATGGATATAGGAATACCAAATCAATAATATAGAGAACATGGTGTTGGGTTGACCAACCTTGAGACACTACTGAGATTGTTATGATTTTATATGTCATCAGTTGGTCTCAAGCAATGATGATGTATAATCCTTAGACTTGAGATCATCATGGTTTTCTACATACGTAAGAGTACACTTTGGGGTTACCAAACGCTACTTGTAACTGGGTAGTTGTAAAGGTAGCTTTCGAGTATACTATGAAATATGTGGAGGAATTAGAATGGTTGGATATGGGATTTGCCCCTCCTAACATAACAGGAGAGATGTATCTGGGTCTCTCGATGTGGTCGAATAACAAAAGTGCATGGCAATGCCACTGGTGGTCGAAGAGTTCGACCACATTAAGTTATCTGACACTCAATCGAGAAAGTATTGAACAGTCCATGGATGTTATAATATCGCACATGGAGTTCAACCAGACATCATGAGGAAAAGGGAGAATATACGAGCTGGTCATCCAGTTCGATCAGATACGGACTAGTCGTATGCAGATATGAGTTGGTCGTAGGCTGGTCGAACATGATCACTAAGTGTTTGAAACCTGGTAGTAAGGAGTCACGAACTGGTTGAGACCAAATACAAGCTAGTCATAGGCTGGTCGAAACCTGATCATAAGCAGTTACGAACTGGTTGAGACCAAATAGGACCTCGTAGATCATATTGCATTAAGGTTCGTCTAATATAATTTGTGTGTATTCGGGAATCGTTATGTCCTACTAGGTACCACTAACGACTCGTGGTGGGAAAAAGTTTCTAAGTCACAACCGAACTACATATGAATTTATAGGGTTACAGACTTAGCGGGTTGGAACAAACCAGTACTAATACGATTCGTTATATGTGTTCGGATAGGAGATGCTTGAGGCTGGGGGTGACAGAGGTAACAAACAACACGTGAGTTGCTCCAAACCTTAGCTGCCATCTTTTTGAGAGAGTCTTCCCGTGCGGCTTGGTGCTAGCACACCGGTGTACAACGTTCTTGCACTGGACGTGTGAAAACTGTAGAGGCGCTACTGCGGTTGCTGTTGCGCTCGAGGATGATCCGTGACTTTGTAAGGAAAGCGATCGGTTGTTGGAGGAGACGATCGGCAATGACTACGTTGGACGATCGACTACCTTGGACGATCGACTACGTCGGATGATCGATTACGTCGGACGATCGACTACGACCACTACATCGACGCGCTGGTGGTAACGATCTGTGATATCTTGCTTGTAGTGGTATCCTGGTTTACATGGTAAATTTTTTGAATTGTCAGCTAGCGTAGCCTACCTGTATCCTTTCAGTATGCTGTACACACAAGAGATAATTAACTCGTTGCCCCACATGATTCCTTGGTCATTTAGTTGAGAGATCATCATAGTAACCTTTCAAATTATCTCGCCCTTTCCGCCATCCCACCCATATGGGTAGCTCCCACTTGCGGTGGGTCCTATAAGTTGTATGGGATGTTCACCACAACGCTAACGCAGATGGACTATGACGTTCCACAACGACTAGTATAGTTGGCAACTTCACCATCGGTGTCCCATTCAAGCTCATGCTTGCACTACTTCACTCCTCCACTAGTGAGATGACTTTGATGTCTAATAAATTTACTAAGCTAAGTTGTACTTTACAGACTAATGGTTGTACTTGCTTTACAATGGGAGGTCACGACAAAATTAAGTTCTTAAGCCATCCAGGCGATTCATACCACATACGGACTACTCTCGTGCTCCGACAGCACACACCACCATACCATCCGCCCAGATGTGGAAAAAGCAAGTTAATAGGGTTTTTGGGAAGAAAAATATATTATATCAATGTTCCAGTTATTTACCCACAATGACTACCCAAAATCACTTTCATGATTAAAAGATGATGATTAGGGTATTTAATACCCCGGTACTTAAGCAAGACTAGCATGACGCTTAAGTACGACCTTATAACTTGTAAGTTACCATTTAATATCTAGGGTGACAAGGAATAAGACATTCAAGGTTTCAATGATGGTATAATAATAATTTAATTACCAAGTTGGTATTTAACTACCTTAAGATTTAACATATATTTGTATAAAGAAATAAATCATGCAATTTGGTATTTTAAAAGAATATAATCTGCATAAAATGTATGCTAAAAATGATCAAAGTATTGACTCGCCTAGATTGAAGGTAAGGGAGTCCTGTTAGTCTTGTGCTTGATCAAATTGGAGATCTCCCGCTTCTCCGAACTCTGCTCGGGTGAATATGCCGGAAAAAGGAACAAAGAAGAAAACATAACAAATAAATAATAAAGAAATAATAACTGAACTCCTAATGAAACAAGACCACTGTCATTTACAAGATCTTGAATTTAGATAAAGTTAGAAACAAAATCCACTTAAATCGGAGTTATAATAGGGAAGAACGGAGCTCCCGAAGTTTGGATTTAAAATAAATCAGGAAAAAGAAAAGGACAGAGAAAATGTCTCACTAACATTCGGCACCCACTGAAGAGTGGCATAGCTCATGTGTATAGTGTATAGACCGGAGGTCAATATGCACTATGCATGTGGTGACAATAAATAGTGCATGACAATAAAAACATCCCTGGCTGAAGTAAGAAAACACTCCTATTCCATGCCTGATACAATGAACAAATAGGCGCCAACGAAATAACAAGAGCATGATACGGTTTTATGACACACTCTGCAAAGTCTAATGCTCTATGTATGTTATCACATGGATGTAGGATATGAAACTGCAGACAGGGGCATAACTAAAAGCAAATGGGACCTACCAGGCACTCGTCATCAGTTGATAAATCAGTTCCGATAATTTCAGGCCGTGCTGTGAATGCTGGCTTGAGATCATCATCGCTAATTGACCTTGTAACCTGCCAAAAAGAGCCATTCATTCCTATAAACTAAAGCCCTTTCTGTAAATTTTTCTGCAACAATTGAAGCATCATTTATAAGAATGACATAACTCCAGTACAATAGTGTTGCCGCAATTAAGCATAATAGGATAAAGAAATGGAGATGGAACAAATTTGATGAACCTAGTGTTGTTAGAATATGAATCCTTTTGTATTTTTTATATGCCTTTTGTATTTCCTTATATGTGTATAACATATTCCCCTTTTGTATTTCCTTACCTACCAGAGCTCATGAATACACACACAATATTTATAACATGGTATCAGAGCTAGGGCACTAACCTAGTTTCTTCCGTTGCCATCCTACCGCTGTCATTGAAGGTTGTTGCCGCCGCCGCACAGATTAGGTCGCCATTGCCCGATGCCGCCACTAGATTACCGTTAGACGCGCTGACTCGTAGCGGAAGTAGAGTCGTTGTAGCGAGTTGATGCAGTCGTAGTCGTACTCACGACACGTCTCCTCCTTCGAGTGGTCGTACTCGCTGCGCGTCTGCTTCTTCGAGTGGTCGTACTCACCACATGACTTCTCCTCCGACTCCGGTGATCAACACAAGTCGTGCATCGTCCTAGTGCTGATGCTTCGCAACAACACCTCTGAGGTATCCACACGTACGGGGCAGGATCACCACGCGCTGGAGTGCTAGCACCGGCAACGTGGTTGAGAAGGCGTGGCTATTAGGGTTTCGGGAGTTCTTCCAAAGACCATCCTCTCTCATTTACCCCAGGCCACCGCCCCTCTTTATATAGGCATCCATGATGGGTCTCGAACCTGAGGCCCATTAGGAACTTGTGGCCTATACGAATTCGGAACACCATCCAAAACAGATCCCAACCCTTTAAGTATGCGATCCCACAGGTTCATGTGTAATCAGTTATGACTCAAAAACTCTTTTCCGGCCACTAGTCGATAGCGGTACCTAGCAGCACTTAACGATTCCCAAATACACATAGAATAGCGGACGAACCTTGATGTAATATGATCTATGATCAAGTCCTCATCACTTACGATTAGTTCGTATCTCCATACGACCAAATCGTATTGGGTCCCGACCAGTTCGTAACCCTTACGACCAGGTCCTTACCATTCTGTGATTACGTTCGACTAGTTTACGACCAGCATGTATCTCTATACGACTGGTCCGTAACTGATCGAACTAAGCGACCTACTCATGCATTCTCCCTTTGCCTCACGATGTCTTGTTGAACTCCAGGTGAGAAGATGTGTCATCCATGGACTGTTTAAAATTTTCTCGATCGAGTGTCGGATAACATCATGTGGTCGACACTTCGACCACTAGTGGCATGACCATGCACTTTCTTTATCCGATCACCACGAGGGGCTCAGAGACATCTCTCCTGTTATGCAAGGAGGGGCAAATCCCATCTCAACCAGTCACATCCCTCCGCATGTTTCATAGCATACCCGAAAGCTACCTTTATAACTACCCAGTTACGAGTAGCGTTTGGCAACCCCTAAGAGTGCTATTACACATGTAGGGAACCATGCTGATCTCAGGTCTAAGGATTATACATCATCATTACTTGAGACCAACTAATGACACAAAGATTCATAACAATCTCAATAGTATCTCGATTCAATATCCATCCCCATATTCTCTAACATGTGCTCACATTATTGATTCGATATCTCATATCCATGACCGGTGAAACATTGTCATCAATCAATACATGTGCTGGTCATAGAGTCACTGGTGTTCCGACCAGTGACCTCCGACCAGGTATACATTTGAAATGACATCATATAAGTTAAAGAGTTCCACCAACAAGTTACATACTTATTGATCTATAACAAATGATTCATTCAAGGAACACGATAACATATTATCAAAATCATGAACATAATGAAATATCATCATCTCTATGATTGCCTCTAGGGCATATTTCCAATAGTCTCCCACTTGCACTAGAGTCAATCTTTTAAATATCTAATACCGATAGCTCTTGTGTGCGCCTTATGCTTTGGTTGTGGGAGAGGCTTAGTCAACGGATCTGCAACATTTGAATCTGTATGAATTTTGTATATTTTAACAACTCCTCTATGGACCAGTTCGCGAATGAGATGATAACGCCTGAGTATGTGTTTGGACTTCTGATGGGATCTTGGCTCCTTAGCCTGCGCAATGGCTCCATTATTGTCACAATAGAGATCCAATGGGCACAAGGCACTCGGAACTACACCCAACTTAGCAAGGAAATTTCTTATCCAAACACCTTCTTTCGCAGCTTCAGAAGCTGCAATGTACTCGGCCTCCGTCGTAGAATCAGCAACCGTTTCTTGCTTGGAACTTTTTCAGCTCACTGCTTCTCCATTCAAAATGAATACAAAACTAGATTGCGAACGATAATCATCTTTGTCGGTTTGGAATCGTGTAACCCTTTACAACGAGCTCTTCATCACCGCCATAAACTAAGAATACATCCTTAGTTCTTCTCAAGTACTTACGAATGTTTTTCACAGCTGTTCAGTGACTTTCACCAGGATCAGCCTGGTATCTACTCGTAACACTTAGAGCATATGATACATCTAGTCGGACACAAATCATGGCATACATAACAGATCCAATGGTCGAAGCATATGGAATACTAGTCATACAGTCTCGCTCATTATTGGTCGAAGGACACTGACTCTTGCTAAGACTTATACCATGTGACATAGGCAAGAACCCTTTATTGGCATCATACATGTTGAACCGATTCAACACCTTGTTAATATAAGTACTTTGGCTTAATCCAATTAGCCTTCTTGATCTATCTCTATAGATCTTTATTCCCAAGATATATGCTGCCTCTCCTATGTCTTTCATAGAAAATCTTTTTTTCAATGATACCTTAACGTATTCCAGCATAGGAATGTTATTTCCAATCAATAATATGTCATCCACATATAAGATTAGGATTACAAGTGCGCTCCCACTAACCTTAATGTAAACACAAGGTTCTTCTTTGTTTTTGACGAAACCAAACCTTTTGATTTCCTCATCAAAACGCAGATTCCAACTCCAAGATGTTTGCTTCAACCCATAAATAGATTTCTAAAGTTTGCACACTTTACTAGCATTCTTTGGATCGACAAAACCTTTAGGCTGTGTCATGTACACATCCTCACTTAGGTTTCCATTAAGGAAAGCCGTTTAGACATCCATCTGCCATATCTCATAATCGAAATATGCAGCAATAGCTAGAATGACCCGAATAGATTTAAGCATTGCTACTGGTGAGAAAGTCTCATCGTAGTCAACTCCTTGAACTTGTCGAAACCCTTTTGCGACAAGTTGAGCTTTATGAATGTGAACATTTCTATCCATATCAATCTTTTTCTTACAGATCCATTTACACTCAATGGTTTTAACACCAACAAGTGGATCGACCAGGTTCCAAACCTGATTGACATTCATGGAGTCTATTTCGGATTTCATGGCTCCAAGCCATTTCTCAGAGTCTGGCTTGAAGTTTCAGGCTCATCATTATTCAACAATAATACGTCATGCCCATACCTTATAGGAAAATTTCTGATGTTACAACTAGGCTACCCTCCTCAGTCGATTGCCGGTGGGTAATTTGATGGCTCACCACTCGGAGTTTATCATTTACTGTTTGCATTGTTGTAAGACTTGAGGTCATGTGACCTTTATTGTATTAAGTGGCCTTAAGGCCGATACTTTGTTAATACTTTTATGTTAAATCGTGATTCAAACTTGTTATCAACGTTGTATTCACTGTGTGCACTAGCTACCGATCAGGGATTATTACAGAAATACACAGACAGTTCAAATTCAGAAATCCGGTCCCGACAAACAATCCAGCGTTTAACATAACTCCCCTGCACACAAGAAAGAAAACCTCTTTCGAATCCATCCAATATTTCACAGTCCAGTCTGCCACACCCTCCATCTGTTGAAGGAGTATGAAGCTAGACATTTCTTCACCACAAATATGATACTACAACCATAAACATGTACTACTATGATCCATCTATTCGTAGCTCATTTAGCACTAAAATCACAAAGAGCGAAGATGCAAAATTTTGTACAGATAGCAAAACATGGGATGGTTGTTTATTTCCCCTACTATGATAATCTTTTTGGAGATGCTACGATATAACATACAAGTTATCAAAAAGATATATACTACATATATAGATCAAATAAAATTTCAGGTCTTGACCAATCCTGTATTCCTTTGTTGCTAAAATAAAAAAGCTGTCAAACGAATAAGGAAACAATAGAGATTTTGTCAAAAGAAAAAGGGAAAAAAAACAATTGTCAAAAAGCAATCTAAACAAAACAAAAATGGAACAAATTCTAACCCACTCGCTTCGTTTTCCCCAGACCTTTTGATCTATCATCCGAAAACATAACAAGCAACAAATAGATTCACTAAACAATGGAAATGGAAACGAGGAGGCCATCCATGGAGAACTAAAAAATATTCACGCACAGCCCAGAAAATCATCAAACCTATCATATGCACCAAAAACCTATCTACCAATGCCCACACAAATGATAAGAAGGGATCATCAACTGATCATGCTACCTAACAAACTGCCAAGAGAACAACAACTCCATCCAATGCTTCAAAACTTCAACCAAACCATAAAATTTCCCAAACCACGGAAATGAATACATTTACACACCCAGTAAAATCTCTATGCCCACTTGAACAATAGAAGATAAAGACAAATCTATATATACGCACCAAATCGTTGAACCCACCCCGCAGACATTAATTTGGCCTACTTGTCGGGGATTAAACCAACAAACGGCGGAAGGAACCTTACTGGCTAAAAACAACTGGATCTGATCAATCCTAGCGTCGAATCCACTCGAAAAATCCTCACGTTAATCATCAAAACCCACCGCACCAACCCCAAAATCACCAACGACGTCCAGAGCACCGAAATCAAGAAGCATCACGACGAACCCCAAAGGACAAACAACACAACAAGAGCCCCTCCCTCCGATCCAACCAACCATAGCACCGAGCTCCAAAAATTCACAAAGCATCCTACCAAGGAAAAGCATAGAAACAAAGCCATGCAGATCCATGAAGAGACCAATGGGGAATCATCCCCAACGGTAGCCGGACGAAGGGGGAGATAAAAAACCAACCCAAATCAAAGGAAAGGAAACAGAATGGAACATGCAGACGACGCCAAGACTGGGAGGAAACAACAAGACAGGGAAAATGAGCCCCAAAAAAAATGAAGAACAGACCAACGGGAAATTAGACCCAACAATAGCCAAACGAAGAGGGAGAGGAGAAATCCACTAAAACCCAAGGAAACAAAGGATACAGAAGAGGCAAAGGACATTAGGATGGCAAAAAAACAACGAAAATGGGAGGAAGAAGACCCCGGGGAGAAGCAATGTCGTGAATATCTGTGGGGACATACTCCCTCCTCGCAAGCAAAAAATGAAGGAACCAACTAATGGACAAACAGAGAACAATCGGCAACATTGGCAGAAAATAGAGGGGAAGAGAACCGTAGGGACAGATGGGGCGAACTACAAACGGAGAAGGCAGCTGGGCAACGAGAACAAGAAAGAAGTGAAAGAGGCGACACGAATGAGGAGGACGAAGCGGACGGTGCGCTATGGGGGGGGGGGAGAAAACCAGGGAAGGCTCATGGGAAAGGAGGCAGCGGGCACACGTGGTGAACCAAACGCAGGGTGTGGGAATGCAACTGCGCGACAAATCAAATGGTGCCAACAACAATCAGATGGCGCAGAGGAGAGGAGCGGCAATCCGACAGTAAAAAAAAATGGGGCTACGTGATCACCCTAAATGAGCCCCAATGTTGCCTACTATATAGAAAGATTGTTATGGGCCAAATTGTTAGTACCTAAAGTTTAATGCCAACACAACCATACTACCCCGTGCTCCACATGATTCCCAATCAGATGTCTCTAGCAAGCTAGCAAATGCACATCAGTTCTGAGCGGTGGCTTCCATCGGGATCATCGGAAGGATGGTGAATTTGAGAAGGCAATAAAGCATGTGCGGTAGAGTAGACAGAGACAACACCGACCATAGGAGCTGGAGCTGGAGCTGGAGCTGGTAGTGGAATTGTCCAGGTCATCGGATGTGGGCAGCACGGGGTTCTTGGACACAACACGGTCGCCACTGAGGCACACCTCGTACACCGTTCTCTCCGACCCTGAACGGAACGACACATCACATCACATCGTCGTCGTCGTCGTCGCATTCCCCCATTACCACACATCATTCCTGGGTGGTCAGAACAACATAGGAAGGTGCAGAGAGAAAGATGGGCAGGCATGACCAAAAATTTCAACAATTTTCAAAACTTGCCTGAATTTGGTTTGAATTTGAGTTTTCGTGAAATTCGAATAGTTTTCCTGCCTTTCCTCTTTCTTCTTTAGGCCTTCCCATTTTCCTTTACCGGAGGCGGCTTTGGAGCCATCGCCCTGCTCGCCTGTGTTCCGTGTCACACCGGAGGCCATCGTCCCCAACCACCTTTCTCCGCTCCGCTTAGCGCCAAGGCCGCAACAATGGTAGCCACCTCCAGCACCACCTCGCCTCGCCATCAATGTGGGCGCAAACTCCCACCGTCGCGTGCCATCACCACACAGCGCTGCACGCCCCCCTTGCGCCTGCTCGCCACGTCGTGCTCAGCCGCGCCTAGCCTCACCAGTGCATCCCCTGGAGCCAATGAGAGCCTCGCCACCACAACATTGTCGTACCGCCACCTCGTCCCCACCCGATGCTGATTACGCCCAGCTGTCCACCTCGTCGCCACGCGCCATGCACTTGGCCACTACTGCCACCACCTTCTCGGGCTATAAAAGACCCTCCAAATCGCATAATCCTCTTCATCCTTAGCCTCTGCACCTCACCATCACCTCCCTTATTCTCTAGCTCCAACCAGCTTCATCAATTTTGCCCCCGCCTCCTTTCTTCCCTAGCGAACCTGAAGGCAAATTCTTCGCCACCGCCCCTCCCTTTCCCTCCCAATCCTGTCATTAGCATCACCTCACCACCCCGAACATTTCCCCCAACCTTCCCGCCCGTATCCCCACTGCCAGCTCACCGGCACCGAGTTGCACCACTGTGCCGCTACCGTTGCCAAGCCACCACAGAGCCTCCCCCACTTCATCTTCACCACCCCCGAAACCCACTTCAAGCACTGATGCTCATGCGTCGACCAATTTGGCTGGACCGCTGCCAAACCACCGCCGCCATCTTCCCTTACTCCAGCAGTGCACCACCACCACCACCCTTTTCCCGAGCCACCTTGGCCCAAGCGAAACCCAAAAATGGGTTGCTTAGGCCTTGGCGAAGCTCGCCGCACCACCCGACGCCGCCGTCCGCCCTCGGCTCCTTCTCCCTCGGCTCGGGTGTGCAGGAGCGCACACTAGCTTGAAGCCATGTGCAGCTCGCTGCAACTGCTGGGCCTTAGGGCCTGGCCTAGTGGGCCTGTAGCCCACCTAGGTGTAGCCCAACACTATTCCAGCCGCATTGTTCAGCACGACTTGCTACTATTTTAGTCCAGTCTATTACTTTTCATGACCCCTAACCTGCCATGAACAATACAAAGCTGTACTATTCATCGAGCCCTATACTATTCACCTGACCCAATTTCGACATAATATGTCCATTTCGACCATTCCGAGCCATTAAATCCCATTTTCAACTCCATTTAACCTAATCAAACACCCAATAAATTCCCACATCCCACACCACCTTTCCTTTCAATTCCTTCCAAATTTCTTTATTTTATATTATTGCAGCTCTCTCCTTGTTGAGTCCGAATTTTTATTCGTATTATTTTTATTTTGCGTTAGATCCCGACTTCGATGACCAAGCTCTGAAAAATGTCGAACAAGATAAGTTAATAGAAAACTTTGAGCAAGGAGGCTAGTCGTATTCATTTGATCAGTTTGACCCTATATTTCTTGTACTTATGTTATTACTTTTATTATCGTATGCGTGCCAATTACTTTAATATTCAAATAATACCTTTGAATGCCATGATGATTAGATATATCCTATCACCCCACATACAAACTCTCCTATTCTTTGTAGTCCATATTCACCTTGACAAGTTAAGTTACATAATGTAATAACTAAATATTCAGCATCGTCACCAAATGTGTTTATAAATTCTGGAAAAGAGTATTGGCTATTTGTCAATAGTTTTGGTGAAGAGTTAAGGGTTGAAACCAAGAGGATAAACAACCAAATAGACTTGATAAAAGCGAGTCGAAGGTCGGATCAAGAGGTGGACAATCACGAGTTGGTGTTGATACATCACCTCACTGCATGACAGGTAAGGACTAGAACCTTGCGCCAAGTAACAGACACAGAAATTGCTCAACCACAGGTTTGGCTATTCCAACTTGGCTTAGTACACTACTCTTCCGATTGAAAATCTACAGGATGAACACATGCTCTTGTGTGATACAACAACCGCAGTTTTGGGGGTGGGATACGAATGGGTCTGAAGGGACAATCGCTGGTCTACACAATAGTAGGTACCGTCAACATTGGGCCATGAATTCCACTGCTGGCCAGTGGTTTCCTTAGGACTGTATGGTCTAAGAACATACCAAGTAGACGTTAGAAAGGTTGAGTAGTGAAAATGCTTTGTTATCTCAGCCCAGTCGCATGCTAACGTTTTGCATGTTTACGATCTGACAATATGAGTTTGAGGTATGTTATGTGTAAAGTTGGGCAATTCTGTAGAGTATAATCAATAGTATTCAGATACGATGTGCTTTCGGTTAATGAAGCTGTGTTCATGAGTGATTCCAATACATTATGCATAAGTTGAGATTTTAAGATGTTAAGTTGGTAATTGCAATAGTTGAGTAAACCCATGAGGTTATATTAGTATGATTTTACTGTCTTAAAGATAAACTGTTTTAACTCAAATGATGCATCCACATATACCAAATATGGTAAAACAAAAACAATCCATGAACCCCTAGCATGTAGTTAATTAGCTTTTCCATGTGGCTTGCTGAGTATGGTTGTGTACTCAATCTTGCTAATTTTTTATCAAAAGGTATATCAAAAGATTGAAGGACACCTTGGAGAATTTGTTAGGGTTGCAATTGCACTCAAGCTTTCCTGTGGAAGCCTTTGGTTATCCTGAATGTAAGTCAAAGCTTTGGGCTTAAGATGCCTATTTTGTTGCTACAAAATATCCGTTAGGCCATAATTTAATCAAATTAATATTTTTCAATTGTTCGTAAGCAGGTTTGATTCTATTTCGGTTCGCAACCAAAATCCTAAGCGGTTGCACAAACAGGATACACTCTGTTTGAAAAATGGAGTCATTCCAAAGTGGTATCAGAGCATGCTTAACTGTAGGTTGTAACCCTAAGTATAGATTTGGTTTCGATAGGAATACGAGATTTATAAAATGTTAATTTTATGTACGAAAGAATTATGAAAACTATAAGTATTACTGTTATCTTGTCCTTCCTTATTCTGCCTTATCTTTCTTAGCATGCATCAAAAGCTTTGTTTTGATTTTGTGAAAATCTTAAAAATTTGTGTAGTCAAGTAGACTAATTCTTTGCTATAGGTATTGACCAAATGGAACAAAAACTAACTAGTAGTAGAAGTATTAGAATGGAGTTGGAAGTGTAGTACGAACACCTTGACCAAGACTTTTCCTTTTGAAGAGTTAGAAGGTCACCATTCGAGTAGTTAGATAATACTTGTAGACTTTTTTCGGGGTACAGGTAAAGTCATCAAAGTAGACAAAATCTTTTGGTTGTATAACCAAATTGCACTATAACCCATGAGGGTGGTATATAAGTAATTTGTGTAAAATTTCTTCCAATTTAAAATATAAAGTTATTAAAAAGGAAACCTTCGTCTCCAACCCTACTTCATCTCGAATCATACCTATATCTTTTCTATTCTCACCCTTACTCCTGCTATGTGATCCCAAAGAACCAACTCCTGATTGCAAGAAATAAATCAATTACTACTCTTGGAGTTGAGAATGAAGGAAGTATGTAACCTATAGAAAATTCGTGTAAGTAAGGAATAAAGAGGATAAATTGGTGGATCTATGTTTATTATTAGAAATAGGTAATAGTGTTAGACCTGGAAGGATCAATTAGTGAATTTTGTTGGAAGAAATTGATTGAAATTTTGGAAGATATATGGAGTAATGATGACTTTGGATTATAGGTTGTGGTTTTATGATTGGTGGATGTTTACTTTGAGGCTTGAATTAATTTAGAGGTGATTAGTGAAGAATATGATTGATATCTAGATTAGTTAATCATGATTCAATGATGAAAGCGATTGGATTATTAGATCATAGACATAGTGGATATTGATGGATTTAATGATTAATAGATGGATTAAAAATGAGAATATTGGATTATCAATAGGATGTGTGATTGTATATCTAGTAGATATCATTTCTGAGATTGGATTTACCCAATAATTTCTTTGTGGAAAATAAATTTTAGATAGACATTATTCAATTGATGAAGCCCTAGATGATATGATAGAAAGTGAATGTTGGATGGATTAGATGAATGATGATACATTATTTAGAGTTTTATAGGATAGATGATGAGAAGTAGCAAATATATTGAATGATAATGTAACACACCGGCTCATCATGAGCCAGATGAGCCAAGAATGCTACTAAACCAACATAACATGATCTAAACTATAAAGTTGTTTTTTTTCTAAAATTTTCAGTAGCATTTCTTTTAAAACAATGACCATTTAAGTAGTTCACAGAAATTAACAAATATACGAGCATGACGAAATTGCAAAGCTTAAAACATCACCACAAAGACTCTTATGGATGAACCGACCAACTCAATTACATAGTAAAAAAAACACCTCGAAGGGTGAATACGATCATAAAGATAAATATAGTTCTCTAGCAGGTTCCTCCAATTAAACTTAAGATTCAAAATTAGCGATCATAGTGTTTAACATAGTAGTGTGCATCAAGCTTTATTTCTAGCCCTTTCTATGCATGATATCTTCACAAGAGGCACCTAAAAATAAAATAAACAAAACAACAAGCATGAGTCCACGACACAACAAAGTACAATTAAGACAACAACCGAAATCTCAAAGACAAACTTTGCTTCTAACACAATCAATCATTCACAATAATATCACAGCTATTCAACTCTCAATACCATGCAATGCAAATGCCACAAATGCTCATAACTTTTCTCTTTGCATTTACCGGTAATGCAGAATACATCTGTCGAATGTGCCTTCTAGCACAGGGATCTCATGCCCACACTCCATGAGTGTGGGGACCTTATGCACATCCATAACATGCGGGGACCTCAAAATCATCATTACTTGGCTACCATGTAGACCAAGCATCAAGGATCAATGAATGATGCAAATGATGGTAACAAATCATTAACTTTCATCTCATTGATTAAACAACCTATGCACATAACCTAATCAACAGTAAGAGCATGGATAAACAATTCATGTACATAAATCATTAGCAACTCATAAAAATTCTACTCATATGCTACCACTACTTGCACTTGCCTCAATCGTGTGAATTAGGACGACGAGAAGAGGGCGGTACACCCGGATTCACACCATCACCTGAGCAATTCATAAACATACTAAGGATATCATCCAAAAGCACACAACATAACAATAATACTAAATAAACATATACACTCCTAATCGTAACCCGAAACGATATCATTCCTTCCCGAGCACCATTCTGTCCAAAACAGGGCAGCCACCTTAGAAAAATCATAACTTTTGATATTTAGTTCCAAAAATCATGAACTCAGACATTCTAGAATCTACACACATATTCCCACAATTTCTCAGGTGATCGAAAGATCAGATTATTTTATCTAGACCCTTGTTCTTAACTCCGAGTAACATCGACTTAGAAATTCCATAACTTTTAATTGGTACATCCAAAAATAGTAATCTAAGACATTCTGGAATCCCCAGAGAATTAGCTACCATAATAAATTTAATATAATTTCTTTTACTCTACAACAGACTTTGCGAACCAAACATTTTCCCCGACTATCCCCAACAGAAAGATAGAATTGAATCACATAGTTCAAAAATTCATAACTCCTATTATAATTATCCACAAAAATGCATTCTTGGGCTCTCTGGAACCATTATAAAGTCATATATCTAATTCATGAAGACCAAAAGTCTAAATTTGTCTATTTTCAAATTTTAATTTGCATATCTTTGTTCGCTGCCTGCATCCCAGAGACTGAACAGGCACCCGAATTGCAAAAATCATAACTAATTATCTGCTCATCCAAAAATTGTGAACGAAGACTTTCTACGAAGATATCGACATTACCTACATATCTCTAGTAGACCCTAAACCCTGATTTCATTTTGAACTAATTCAAACTTACGGATCAACAAAACTGCAGAATTTCCGATCTACTAACAGCAGGGTACTAATCTGATATTCAACAACAAACCGGATAGAAAAAGGATTAAATTAGATATTGGGGAATCAAAAATCACCCTAGAATACCTCGCTGGATGCCACAGAAATCCCTGCGAGAATTCCATTTACCCTTCCTTCTCCCTCCCCCTCTTCCTTCTCTCTTCTTCCCTTTTCCCCACTTCACCTTCCTCTTGCTGGCTCCATCCTTCTTCCTCCACGACAGCAAGGGCTAAGGGTGTTGGTACTGTAGCGGAGGTGGTGGTACTGTAGCAAAAGCTAGGGTTTGGGTACCTTTATCCCCCTCCCTTGCCTTCGAGTGGGCTGCTGGCCTCCCACGGGCCTTAGACCTCTAAGGCTAGCTCTTTCCCCCACGACTATGGGTTGGCGGCGCAAAACTCTCTCAAATTCTGAATTTTAGCTACTGCACTCATATTTCTTACTTCCAAATTATTAACGTTTAAGCGGGATATTACAAATAAGGCCATTGGATTCGAAGCCTAAACGGAGCGGATACGGACGGATATCATCCATCTCGTATCTGTTTCCATATTTTTTTTTCTTGGATTTGGAATCGAACAAGGACAGTGCCGGATACGAATACGAATGCGGATAGTCTTGGTCACAAATACGGACCGAATACGGATTGTGTTGGTCACGAATACTTAATCGGATATTGCGCGAAAACAGAAACCATATATATAGAATTGGGCGATGGTTGACCATTTCTTTGGCCCATGTTTATTTACCATCTAAATAATGATTTCATCTTCCTGAGAAAAGGGAATATGAAAGGAAAAATGTGGCGTATAATATAGTTCAGTTAGGGATTGGGCAGTTATTTTTTTATAGAGAAAATGAAACGAACACAAAATGAAAATTGAAAATGATTGAACTATATAGCTTACATCTTTGGCCAATTGATCAATGAAACATAGAGCATACAAGACAGAAAGAGGCCACTTGATCAATGAAACATAAGCTAAGCTACATGAGCATACCTTGATAGTGTCATCAGTTGGGTGTGCCTTTGCTACATCACACAACTTCCCAACAATATAAGAAGCCAAATGTTTCCCATCTGCTGTTCCATACTCTCTAAAGTAAAACGAAACAATATAATTTAACCAAAAAACTTGCTATGGGATAGGAATGAAAGAGGAAACATGTAAACTACCTGCATAAATGAAGAAGGAAGCTTTGGCTCCCCCATAATCTGAAGATAGGAATCTACCTGTTTAAGAAAAACAAAAATGAGTTATGCTAATAGATCAAGTAGCGAGAAAGTTAAAAATAAAGAATCAAGCAGCCGATCTAGAAGGCCGACAAAACTTTGTTAACGGACTCCACAGTATCAAGTTGAGCACTATAGCAGGAATTAAGCATAGTGGTTTGTAGTTAGAGCTAGATTCATCTAGCATAATCAGCGCAAGCTTTCCTTAATATGTTTATTCACACACACAGAAATCATGTTTAGCATTATGATGCATCAATCATCAGTAATTCAGGGTACTTGCAAAGAACATGCTCCACAAAGTTGAGAGCCTCAAAGTACACCCAGCCAGAAATCAAATATATTGATCACATTAAAAAAAATAAGTGAAGTGGCACACATTGGTTTAGTACAGTTTATCTAGTGAATTTTCTACAGTGATATTTATCGACGATTTACCAATTCTACCCCCATAAATCATATTCCTCTCAATTTACTTTCGGATCGGGCTCTTGGGCTGTCCCACGAGTCCCACAAGTCGAACACAGCCAACACTGCCAACTGCAGTTGTCTCTTCGGATCTATGCCGAGACAAGAAACAATATACATGCTTGTCATTTGGATGCAAAAACACAGGTTTAGTTTCAAGATACTGATTTCAGAATCATATATAACTAAAGACGAAGCTGTACGAACATACCTGAGGGAAATTGTTCTCCTTTAGCTTCAACGTAGACATCCTTGTACTGACCCACCAGTTCTTTGAGGTCACTGGCAGTCAGGTTGGTGTCATTGTGCACTCTCTTGACTGCTTTCATGGCTTCAAGTTTCTCTTCGAAAAGTGCATGAGGAATGTCCATAACCTGGTAAAAATAAACACCCTCCTAAGAAACAATGATCTTGGTACGAAGTAGTATAAACAATATCTGAACCCTTTTTTGGGTAAAAGAGCCCATTTAGTGACGAATGCCCAGCATAATATGCAATACAAACCCAATTTTCAGATAAACTTCGCTAAATTCAGCTAAATCCTTTTTTGTGGAATAAATAAATGCTTGTTCTACCCAAACTAAAGGAGTAACAGCAAGCTAACAATTCTGGCACAAATGGAATGTACGACTAGTATTAAGACATTCACAGTCAATAGTCTTGTACTAACATCTTTTGCGATCTTAAAGATTCATTCTTTCCTCTTTTACCTGGGCATCGCGGCCAAGACAATCGAAACCGATCTAGCCGGTGGGGTTGGGCTCCAGCCTCCATGGCGGAACAGGAGCGGGGGGTGGTCTCCTACGCGCAGGCGTCGCCGCCGCCGGCGGCCTGCTCCGCTTGGCAACGAAGTGGACTCGTGGGTGGGCATTGGGTAGCATGAATCCACTCATCCAGATTCCACAGAGCGAGATAGGTTTGAGGCGCTGATGAGCCCATCTTGCGGGAGTGGCGCTCGATGGAGGCGTGGAGGGAGCTGTAGGTGGCGGTGCGGTAGATGAGGAGCCAGGAGATCGCCTTGCCGAGCACGGCCGTGCGCCCGAGATGGCCACCACCGAGATGCTGTCACCGTAGCGTAGGGAGGACAGCGCCGATGCCATCCTTTTTCTTTCAGCTTCGCTGCCGCGCTGCCGTAGCCGGTCGGCGTGGGGCGGGGTGGGAGACAGACGGAGCCGGCACGGGAGAGATCTCGATTTGGCTGCGAAAAAGCATGGAGTTTTGGGCTGCCGCCGGGTCGGGTGGAAGTTGTGTTGTGTTGTCCGCGTGCGGCGGAATGTGGAGACTCGCACGTAGGGGTGGTCGGAGGGATGGGAGGGAGTGAGGGGAGGCGGCGGCGGCGGCGAGGTAGGAGGGAGATGAAGGGGGAGGGGATGGATTTGGGATTTGGGCGACGCGGGCGGGAGTCTCTGGAGCATGGAACTGGACGCCCGACTGGCGACTGGCTCGGTAGTGTAGGCCTGTGTTGTAGCTCCATTCGGATAGCAATAGGATAGTTCTCCAGATAGCTCCGATTTATTTTCCCAGATAGCTTTGAATTCACCGGATAGTTCCTTTTCGAATCCTAATCTGTATCGGACAAAAAAATATCCGGATCCGATTCCGAATCCGACAAAAAAACCGCATATCCGAAAATACACTCAGAATAGTATCCGAACTTATTCGGTCGGTCAGTCGATCGGGAACTACCGCTCCATTTGCACCCCTACCTTTATCCCCCTCCCTTGCCTTCGAGTGGGCTGCTGGCCTCCCACGGGCCTTAGACCTCTACGGCTAGCTCTTCCCCCCACGACTATGGGTTGGCGGCACAAAACTTTCTCAAACTCTGAATTTTAGCTACTGCACTCATATTTCTTACTTCCAAATTTTTAACGTTTAAGCGGGATATTACAAATAAGGCCATTGGATTCGAAGCCTACTTATGGAAGTAGTGTAAGGATAAACTGATCTATTAGTATACAATGATTATGGGAAGAAATTTGGAATATCGTTGTAAGTGTATTGTATTTTCGGGAGTAATTGTTTCAGAAGGATCGAGGCCATGGGATTAATCATGGAGAATAAATAATGACGAGCCTTTCTCAATGGAATATATGATTTAATTAAGAATTAGGTTTGGTAAAAATTGGGAGAGCAATCTAACTTTTTCTAAATCTCTCCTTCTTTCTGCCCATGTTCTTAAGCCAACATAGTTTTCCTATCCAAAACCCGAAAAGTGCTACAAATATGATTTCCCATGGGATCCAGAAGTATAGCAACTTTTGTCTTCCTACTCCGTGTTTTTAGTGAATCTCGGGGTAGAGATTCTTTTTAAGGGGGTAGATTGAAACGACCCAAAATTTCAACAATTTTCAAAACTTGCTTGAGTTTGCTTTGAATTTGAGTTTTTGTCAAATTCGAAAAGTTTTCCTCCCTTTGCACTTTGCACTTTCCTCTTTGGGCCTTTCCATTTTCCTTTACTGCAGGCGGCTTTCTCCAAAGCTGCAATCGCCCTACATGCCTCTGCCTCACGTCGCACCAGAGGCCAGTGTCCCCAACCGGTTCTTGCCGCTCGCTTTGTGCCAAGGCCGCACCAGTGGCTGCCACCTACCGCCGCCTCACCTCGCCATCAATGCGGGTGCAAATTCCCACCGCCGCGCGACATCACCACGCTGCGCTTCATAGCCCCCCTCACGCCTACTGACCACGCCGTGCTTAGTCGCGCCTAGCCTCGCCAGTGCATCCCCTCGCGCCAGTGCGAGCCTCACCATCGCGACGTTGCCGTACCGTCACCTCGCCCCCACCCGGCGCCGATTACGCCCAGCCGTCCACCTCGTCGCCACATGTCACGCACACCTCGCTCGGCCACTGCTGCCACCACCTTCCCAGGCTATAAAAGCCCCTCCAAATAGCGTAATCCTCTTCATCCTCAGCCTCTGCACATTACCATCACCTTCTTTCTTCTCCAGCTCTGACCAGCTTCTTCAATTTCGCCGTTGCCTCCTTTCTTCCACAGCAAGCCCGAAGGCAAATTCGCCACCACTGCCCCTCCCTTTCCCTCCCAACCCCGTCACTAGCACCGCCTCACCACATCAAACATTTCCCCCAATCTTCCCATCATATCCCTGCTGCCAGCTCGCCGGCACCGAGCTCCACCACCGTGCCATGCACGACCACCATGGCCAAGCAGCCACAGAGCCTCCCCCACTTCACCTTCACTGCCACCGAAACCCCCCTCGAGCACTGATGATCACGCGCTGGCCAATTTGGCAGGAGCACTGCCAAACCACTGCTGCCATCTTCCTCTGCCCCGGCCTTGCGCCACCACCGCCACCACCCCTTTCCCGAGTCACCTTGGCCCAAGCGAAACCCAAAAATTGGTTGCTCGGGCCACTGTGAAGCTCGCCGTACCACCCAGCGCCGCCTTCCACCGTCGGAGCCGCTGGAATTGCTGCCAGCTCCTTCTCCCTCGGCTCGGGTGTGCAGGAGCGCGCACTGGCTTCAAGCCGTGAACAGCTCGTTGCAACCGCTAGGCCTTTAGGGCCTGGCCCAGCGGGCCTGCAGCCACCTAGGTGTCGCCCAACACTGTTCCAACCACACTGTTCAGCCCAACCTTATACTGTTTAAGCCCAGTCTGTTACTGTTCATGGCCCTAACCCGCACAAAACCAACACTATTCATCCAGCCATGTGTAGAATAGCTTTCCTGGCATGCTTGTTCCACTACTATCACAAAACTGGGCATTCTGATCCAGTAGTTTGCAATGCGAAAATGCCTAGGCGGCGTTTGAGGATTATCAGATATAGAAATCGAGAGGGGGACTAGCAAGGATTCTGGAAAAGGCAAGTCCCAATCTGGAGTATAAAAAGCTCTATCCAGTTTAACCAGTGTTGTTCTGTCTTGCTCATTACTCCAAGTGAATCGCCTCCCTTCCAGCTTAATCTCTCCGAGTTCACAACGATTGAGGGTCGAGCAGAAGTGGCCCATTAGGCGGTTGAGGTTCATGTTGTTTTTGTCGCTTGCTTCATAGATCATATTGAAGTCCCCTAGAATCAACCACGGGCCATCTACATGGCTCTCGATAAGTTGCATCTCCTGAAGGAAGCCATCTCTTTCGCTACTGTCTGTAATTAAGAATGCAAACTCTGTATAGTGAATATCGCCAGTCACAACTCACATCACACAGACACACACCGAGGGCACATTTTAAAAGTGCATCGTTTCATTATACGTTTTTCTAGCGAAGCACTCAAACATATTTTCAAATGATCTATATATATATATATATATATATATATATATATATATATATATATACCAATTGGAATACAAAATGTAGGTATATAATTTTTGGTTCCCATATGATTAGGTTGATGTTACTACATTCCTACATTTTGTATTCCAATTGGGGCCGTAAGTGTGAAAGTGAGGGTGACTAAATTTGTCAGCTCCATGCATGAATTGAATCGGGTGAGACCGTCGGTTGGCTCTTTGCTCAAACAAAGAAGAAAAGAATTTTCTTTAACAAGGATTATCTTAATACACGAATTATTAAGAGCATTTCGATCTGATCCAAGTACCATAGAATATGATGTTTTTTTTTCTTTGGCTCTATTCTTCCTCAGACCCACACACCAGGGAAGCTGAGCACGCCATTTCTGTTCGAATTAGAGCTGACCTGATAGGCCGTGTGTAATACCCCGGCCTGCTCATAGCGTGGCCCATGTGGCCCATGAGGAGTTGTGTGGTGGGATTAGTCCCATATTGCTTGTCTCAAGTGAGTTGTAGTAGTTTATAATGCCTGTTGGATCCAAACGTAGCACCTCCGGGTTAACCCTTTTACACGAAGCGAGGACGAAAGTGTAAGTGAGGTGCTATGTGTGTGCGGGTCCGCCCCACGGTGGGCTGGGCATTGAGCCGAATTTGGGTCGGTGTTCGGATGGTATCGAGCATCAACCTTGGCTGCACGACGCGTGCGGGAGCGAGCGCGGGCATATGGCGCATGGCGCATGTGGTCCGGAGTGGACACATGGCATGGTATATGTGCTTAAACCTTGACACACTGGACGTGTCCGAGGGGTGGTTCAGGCATCTGCGCATATGCGATATCGCCGAGGGCGTCGGCCCTTAAGGGGTGAGTGTAATACCCCGGCCTGCTCATAGCGTGGCCCATGTGGCCCATGAGGAGTTGTGTGGTGGGATTAGTCCCATATTGCTTGTCTCAAGTGAGTTGTAGTAGTTTATAATGCCTGTTGGATCCAAACGTAGCACCTCCGGGTTAACCCTTTTACACGAAGCGAGGACGAAAGTGTAAGTGAGGTGCTATGTGTGTGCGGGTCCGCCCCACGGTGGGCTGGGCATTGAGCCGAATTTGAGTCAGGGTGTTACACCGTGCCTGTCGAGCCGGCCCGAGTCATGGCACTGTAGGCCTGGCCTAGGCACGTCATGGCCCGTAATATTCATGGGGCGTGCCGGCCTAACACGACGGCCTGTGCCGTGCTTGAGCCGCTACTCTAGCACGGTGGGTTGACCCGGCACGACCCGAATAGTGTCGTGCCATGCCAAGCACGACATGAGCTCAGCACGGCCCATCTGGGCCACGTGCGGAGAGGGGGGGATCAAGGAGAGCCAGGAGGAGATTCGGGCGGGGCTGCGCAGGCGCGGAGGCGGAATCGGGGTGTTACAAGTTACAACTTCAGATTCTTTGAAGACAATATGTTTTCATAAACTAGGAAAGGGAAAACAATCAAAACATCAATTTTCACTTTTATCTACAATGATGAGATCACAATTTTCTTTCTTGAACCTCTCCACACCCTAAACATCAATTTTCGCTGGATCAGACTCCATGTAGCTGCAATGAGACAACAAACCATTAGAAAAAGCAATAGATAAGAATCATAAGACTTGCCAATAATTAAAGTTGTGAGAGTTAGAGTACCAGTTAGAGCACCTTCCGTAAAAAGGAATCTTGGCTTTTGTTGCATTTTGTTTTAAAACTTACACTAAATCTTGGCTTTGGTGTTCACAATTAAGGGCCTACCTCTAGAACTTGCTGCAACTCCTTGTTAGTAAGCCAATAAAAAGAAGGCAAAAAACTCAATCAGAAATGAAAATATTTAGGTGCACAGCAGTATGTTTACAAAAGTTTTGAAAATGAGACACAGAATGCACAGTTATTCCGTTATAAGATTAAGCAGGTGATTGAAAAGTGCAAGTGGTTGTTCAAAGATTTTATTTAATACATGTCAAGAAAGGTAGGTGACTGACCCTGTGCAAAATAATGTCAAATGGGCCTTGTTCAAAGAGAGGACGAGTCTCATCAATTGATACGAAATTAATGCCCTTCTTCCTAAACAAATACATTATGAGGAAAAACTCATCAAACTGATATTAAGAGAAGACTGACAATAACACAAGCAAATTCATTGTAATGCACTAGATAAGAAATAGCAGGATAGTTTAAAAGCAACAAAATGAAATTATGTCAGCCAACTTCAAGCTTCAAGATAAAATAAAGGAATCTTGGCTTTTGTTGCATTCCGTAAAAACATTAGATCTAACAAGAAGTACAATTTACACAAGGTGACCAAGGGTTGCCAAGAGGAGAGGAAGAAGAAGAGAAAGAGGTGGAGCCAGCGCTGAGGGAGGAGAGCAAGAGGCGAAGCTGATGTTGAGGGAGGAGAGCAAGAGGCACGTGTGGCAGGCAACAGGCGTGTATGGCAGGCGTAGTGCCGCACGCAGCACTTGCGGGTAGGGGAGGGGAGGAAGAAGAAACGGGTGGCCGAGCGGGCAGGGGCACGGGCAGGTGTTACGCGGTCCAGAACATGCTCGTGGGCCATTCCAAGCACAACACGTCCAGAGTAAAATCTAGCCATTATGCATTTTTGCCCCTTTTTACCGTTTGGGTCTTTAAAAATAGGAAAAAACATCGAAAAATCTCAATTTTTTTTCTACAAATAGCCACCATACCCCCTCATAAGCACCCCTCCATTCCCCAATCTCTCTTTGAAATTCTGTTGTGCAAATTCAAATTCATTGTGAGATAATTTGGAAATATTCAAAAAAAATTGCCAAATTTTGGAAATTTAATTTTCATCAGCAAGTCAGCACAAGAGGTACAATTCTATTTTTTGTATACTTTTATTGTTAGTACTTGTTATGCTAAGATATAAGTAATAATAGTGTTAGTTTCGATTTTGCAGTTTTAGTTATGGACAGCTTTGCTCTTCGTGATTACAGACTTTCATTGGAGGAAATTGCATCCATGGATGCAGCTAGGGTTGCCTCAAGCCAATCGGAAGGGCAAGGCAGAGTTTTGTCATCAAGCTCCAAGGTATCATCGGGCTCCACGCCAACCAGAGCAAAAAGGTCGAGGCAGTCTATATCGGGAGTGTGGGAGAATTTCTACAGGACAACCAAGCAAGTCGCATAGGAAAATGAGGTACTATATGCTATTTGTAAAATTTATCACAATTAATTGTCTACAAGGTCTACAGGTGGAACAAAGCACTTGCTTAGACATGCTACAAGATGTCAAACAAAGTAAGGATTGGTGATGAGGCAGATGCAGCTGTAGTACAACCCGACGGTACGGTTTGTAGTTGGGACTACGATCCTGAGGTAGCCTATCAATCTCTCCATTATTTAATTGCTTCTGAGGATTTACCGTTAGGCTTTGGGGAGTCTCCTACTTTCTGAAATTACATTAGGACTACACATAATCCTATATTTTCTTTCGTTTCTAGACAAACAACAACCAGTGATATAGTAAAATACTACAATAAAATTCATAATAAAATACAGGAACTATTTAGTATGTGTATATTTTCGGTGGTGATGAGGACATGACCCCTATGGATACAACAAAATTTGCTATGTTTGTTATTCCGATTACAAGAGCTCGTACACTTCACTTAAATTATCAGGTGAGCTTGTTTTTAGGAGCATCTTTATATTATGTGAACTATATAATGCTACCTAATGATGAAAATGTATATTGTGCAACACCACGTCACTTTTGTTCCAAGCTATGCAAGAGTTCGAGCTGGACACATTTTGGAATCCAATTCGGCCTTCAGAGACAGCACCGACTTCAAACGTGCATAACATTCACATACGGAGTCCATTGGAGGTCCACAAGTACTTGATAGAAAGATTATCACATTCTCTTTCCAACGGATCCGACAATACCTCCAAATTCCTTCTGAACGCACCGTAATCGCCAAAACAGTCTAGTGTACCTTCACTTGGGCCCATAGGCCTTGTAATTCGGATAGAAACCCTGGGCCCATACTGTTCATGCGGGTACTATTCTCGTGTGAACCACACCTCCCTTCTCCTCTTCCTCCTATACATAGTTCCGCCACCCTTAGGGTTTATTGGATTCTATTTAATTAAAAGTTTGCTACATTGCAACTTCGTGTATTAGCTTGTGTCGACTACGCCAACCTTGAATACTGCTTTGGAATCCCACCATATTGAGTATTTGAATCCCATTTACAATTTCAGATTACTTATTATCTTGTTCTTTCTTGTTCTTTGATAGCATGCAGGAATAGACCTTCGTGGTCATGTCGATCGTGCTTCTAGCACGGTCGATAAAAATCTAGGAGTTGGTTTAGCGATTGTCTGGCATTTTGGTCGTATACGATTGGTAGCCGAATCGTGAGAGTTATCTCCACCAAATCTAGTTATCGATCTCATCGAAAGATTGGGACACCTATTATCGCATCAGGTGGTATCAGAGTTTTCCTTCATCGATGAGAATTTTTTCCCCTCTAGCTACAGTCCACGAAAAAATAGGTTTTGTTCATCCTGTCCAAACCAATCTGTGCTTGCAATTTTTCTTTTCGGTTTTGCATTCTTGATTTTTTTGTTGCATCATCGTGTCAAGTGCTAATTCCTAGTTCCAGTTGGAGTCTAGGTGTCTTTGTTTATTTGCATATGCTTTGCCTTGCTTTTCCTATCACAGATCATCAACACCTTCCTGACGCGGCACCCAAAACGGCCTACCATTGCTGCCATAGTTCCCAAAATGGCCTATCGTTGCTACCACGGCACCCATCTTGAGCTCTGCCATGGCCGCCACTCACTAACGCGGCACACAAAACGATTTGCTGCAGCAGCCGATTGCATCCTTGCCGCGGCCACTCCCTGCCGCGACACCCAAACCAGCTTGCCACCGTTGCCTCACGCCGTCCTGGCAACTGATCGCATCCGTGCCGCTGCTGTCACTCCCTGCCGCAGCACCAAAAATGGTCTACCGCCGCCGCCTCATGCTGCCGTGGCACCCACTTTGATCTCGGCCGCCGCAACCCATCACTGCCGAGGCACCAAAAACAGCATGCCGTCGATGCCTCCCTGCAGCGGTGCCCATTTTGATCCCAGCCGCTGGTGCCTCCCTGCCGCGGTGCCCATCTTGATCCCAGCCACCGCTGCCCATCGTTGTCGCAATGCCAAAAATGGCCTTCCGCTTTGCCTCACTGCTTAGTGGCACCACTGATTCTCGCGCGCTACCACGGACAATGAAACAATTGCGTCTTACCTTTTGGCTGCCGTAGCAACCAAACCCTGATCTGTTTATTTTCGATTTTGGAAGGAGAAGAAAAAGGATCTAGTTTCCAAATTCGGTTTCATCCCTAAGAATTTAGATTTTGCCAACGAAGGACATCTTCGGCCCGAATTTATGTCGCAAGTTTTTGGGTTTTTTTTGTTGTTTCTTTCGGTCTTCCCGTAAAAAATTAGGGCTCACCTCAACTACAAAGTTGTAGATCTCGTTGAAACCTTTCAAACAAGCATATATAAGCCATATAAAATATTGATTTGTCATCACTTGAGACTAGCTATTGTTTACTTCTTAAACCATAGGGTTGTTTACATTGCATGTTATACTATTGTTTGTGCTCTACATCGTGTGAACACTTTTGTGCCCTAGACAGAGGTTAAAGTAGTTGGCTAGCTCTCCTAGCACTTGGTGTGAGAATTTCCTTTGCTTACATCAAGTCACATTAATTAATCTTTGCGTATGCGTTCATACACTTCTCTTAGTATGCTTCAATTAGCTAGCTTTGATTAGGCTACTATCAGCAACATTGACTAGTAGTTTGAATAATTTTTCAACTTGCATTTACTGATTTGATTGTTGCTAATCCTTACTACCATATTGAAGCCTATCCTAGCTCCACCTTCTACCATTGTATATGTACCAATTGCTTGCAATCGCTTTGTCAATCTTCAGAGAGCGTTTGCCACTAACACTAGTTGTCGGTCGTCGCCTGTTTGCTTAGTAAGAATTGGTAAGAACGTGGTATGAGCTTGAGTGTGAGCGACTTTGAGCCTCCAGATCCTAGTAGTTCGTAGGAATATATACTTGTGATTTATTTTCTTATTTTTCTGCTAACTATGGAAGGTTCACGAGATGAATAGAAGATAGGTCCACGTCTTCTTCGATCCATTGAACGGGAGCACTAGAAAGTCTGTGAGAAAGATGCAAGCTTGAGACAAGATTCTCCAAAGGTACATGATCGTGATAGTACGTCGGGTAAAACTAAACTCACTTTGCCATCCTTTGCTGTTAAATTCGATCTCGATGCCTATGTTGACTAGGAGATATCATTAGACAAAAAAATTGAATATTATGATTGGTTTGATAGGTAAAAGATTAGAGTTGCCACTAGTGTTTTTATTGAAGATGCAATACTTTGGTGGAAGTATCTTGGTAGACATGGAAGAATGCCTCCGACTTGGAATGCATTAAAGAAACTTTTGAGAGATGAGTTTGTTCCTAAATATCATGTTGATTATTTGCTAGCTAGATTACAACATTTAAAATAAGGTAGTAGAATTGTATGGAATACTATCATGAATTGAAAACTCGTTTGTTGTGTTATGGTTTAGAGGAACATGCTGAAGCTACAGAGAATAGATTCTTAAGTGGGCTTAATCTAGTAATTCATGACCTTCTTGTTCACAAAGAATATGGTTATCTCTCTCATTTGTTTATACGTGCTTGTAAGGTTGAAAGTCAGATTGAGGAGGAATTGAGAATGTTTGATGATAGGAAGCATGAGAACAAACCCGTGTTTGTGTTTTTTTTTCTGTGACTAACAACTTGCAAGAAGTTGAGAACCATGCTGAAGAGGAGAATGGGCTGATTGAGTGTGAGGACCCTCGGGTTAATTCCGTAAGATCAAGGTAACTCTGATCTTAAGGAAGTAACTCTGGGCCTCAAGTAAATGAATTCCAAGTTAACTCTATCTAAGTGGAGGCCCATCCGAAACTAGAGCATCGATGATCATGCGTGCTGCTTCTCTGCGAGCCCCACATGATGACCGGTTCTCCAACGGTTCAAGCACACACTTAAACAAGTTAAAAAGGAACTCATCACAGTGAGAATGAGACCATGTTGGCTCCTAAGATCAGCGACCAACATGCCCCCAAACTCACCTTCAACATCGATCACATCCATACAACATTCATACATTAATGGCTCAAAAGACATACATCGATAATAGTCAGGTTTACAGCTATTACAAGTGACTGACCGGCCAAATTCAAACAAGATCATAAAGTAGCAACGAAAGCATTATAAATTGAAGGACCGAAATGGCAACAGAGGGGGGGGGGCGAATGGTGCCTTAAAAATTAAGAACTCCCCTTTACTGTATTTAAAACAAACCTACAAAGCCCTCTGGATATCTCAAGAAGAGTGAACCAAAATCAGAGAACGAAAACAAACTTGATCGTTACATCGGAAATCGGAAGCTCGATTTTACCCGTGATAGTTCCAAGATGCAGTAGTTCTGGGTTCATCGCGAAGTTCAAGCGGTAGTTCCGCCGTGAACAATCGGAAGTTCCGATTATCCTGACTGAAAAACAGTGCGCTCGGGTTTTTTTTCCCAAAAATCCAAAATACTAAATCTTGAATGCTCTTCTCAGGTCAAGTTTCACAGGACATCATCCTAAACAACATCTTGACTCATGGAGAAGAATCGCAAGCAAATATTCATTAATCAAAGCAAAAACGGATTTCTTGAAGAAGGGGCAAGAAAGACCAAAAACCACAATAGACAAGATTCTCAGATTCTTAGCTCATGAAACTTTGAGGATATATTAGCAATATAAAAACGACTCTAGATATCAAGTTTCATGCTATTTCATAAGGCGAATCAAAAGATACACCAAAACCCTAGATATTCAACATGAGCAGGAGGAATAAAGAGAGGCATAAACAAGTAATCAAAACCTCGAGTTTCATTGATAGAAATCAAGAGATTACAGAGGAAACACGGAGGAATGATTACAAAGATTTTCATTCATCCTCTCCAACTCAACAAACTCTCAAAAGCAAAACAAACCCTTTTGCTAAAGCTAACCCTAATTTTCTCTCTCAAAGTCTAACCCTAACACCTGGGGTTCACCTCTATTTATAGCCCTTGGCTAATGGGCCCCAACCCATTAAGCCCGCTACACCGAACGGAACCGCCTCCACTTGTGCCGCTTATAAAAGACCGTTTCGCCCCTTGCGCACCTTCCGAAGCCTCCGTACACCTTGCTGTCCTTGACTCGCAATCACCTCAAGATTCACGCCGTCTTCGACACATCCCGACCGCGTTCGACCTCAACGCCGCTGCGCTAGTCCGATCACCTTGTGTCTCGCCACGACTTCGTCTCGATGTCCTGCGATCAACACAGCACAAAAACACATCACATAGCATTGCACAATATCATAGCATCAACATTTGTACAAGACTCAAACTCATACAAACTCAAAATCACAAATTATACTTCTACGCACGATTACGGACACAATCGGAAGTTCGCGACTTACCACGATGGAAGTTTCGATTTCCGGAACATCCGCACTTGTCAGGATTATCGAAAGTTCCGCGCTTACCATTGCGGAACTTCCGATTATCGGAACGTCCGCACTCCCAGATTTTCAATTCCGATTTTCGTCTCAGAGGAACACTCACGTCAGTATTATCGGACAAACCGCGACCCCAGGTGCGGAAGTTCCGATTACTTCAACCGAACACAATTCCCAGATTAATCGGAAGTTCCTATTTCCAAAGCCGGTAGTTCCGATTATCGGAACTTCCGCTCCATACACAGTGGTAGTTCCGATTACCTGTTCAAAGACGTGAAACAGTACAAAACCGAGAGACACAACTCTCAACCTATTCAACAAGTTGTCAAATACTCATCACTCACAATGGAGGACCTCTCACATGGTCTCTCAATCTCCCCCTTGATGAGTATATTGACAATCACCGAAAAAGCATAAGATGAGTTTGAGTTTAAAGTCAACCACGGTCTAAACAAGTAGTATAGAAGCTCAAGACCATGTTGACACAAGAGAAAGACTTGAGATGAGATGAAAGAGCAATTTTCGCAAAACTCAAGGCTTTTCTCCAGAAGGCTTTTTCTCTCCAAAATTCTCCCCCTTTGGCAATAAAATCATCAAGATGTAGAAAAGGGAGGAAAAGACTATATGATGTTCATTTTAAGCATTAGGAGCCATGTAGATTATCCAAAATGACTATTAGAGTATTACACCAAGCCATAACACATAATAATGCTATCAAGATCATGACAATTGATGTATAGAATAGCTACGACAGAAAATCCATAATTTGAGAATTGGTCTAATTCCTTAGCAAGTCAAGTAAACCAAGATAGTAGTTTAGCTAAAGGTATCCAAGGATGATACAAGCCATGTGAAATAATCTAAGTTGAACCAAGAAGAACCATATTGAACAGTTTAGAGTGCTACCAGTTGAAGAAGGACTCATTTTATCCAGAACTTGGTCTTTTTAATGATAAGCAATTTTAGCACATTTTTCTTTTTCTGAAAACTCTTTATGGTTTTATCTCAGTAAAGCAAGCTCTGGACTAGGTGCCATCCACAACTACCTCCTAAGCTTCAACCAATTTTTCAAATCTTAACCATGTGCTAGATCCCAAGCTTTATGCGACCACTCCAAGCAACAGACTTAAGGAGGTGATCTTAGGTCATCCAAGGCTCCCCCTGAGTTCATGCCTAGTGCAATGGCAAGCCGTCTCATGAGAAAGATTTGGTGAGATCGGTTTTTCGCACAAAGAGATCATTTTGCTTTTGAAGTTTTAGACCAACGATTAAAGATAAGTCATGTTTCTTAACAAACTGACATAGCTTACTCAAAAGTTCAAAAGAGATTCAAGACTCAACTCAGCCTACTTGACATGGCGAGAATCATAAAAGGATAGCTTCAACCAGACTAGTCTCAAGAGCTATTATGACAAGGTTTTAATTCAAGTTTAGCATTTTTTAATCACCTTAGCATGGCAAAGACTAAACTACACATAGAAAGTCATGATAGATCTAGCAGTTTAGCATAAATCATGGCAAGATGTAAAACAGTGAAATCAGATCATAAGGGATAATAAACAAGGCTCCATATGATTATATTACAATGCAGGATGAAATGCACGAAAAACCAGATCCCTTGAATGAAATGCATCTTTTAATCGAGTTGAGTTATGACAAATTTAAGAATTGGAATAACCAAGATGAACCCCCGAACCAAAGGAACAAAAACGAGAATCTGATAAGAGAAACAGAAAAGGCAGTCCTTAGAGCATAGAAAAGATATAGAGAATACTATCGCTCAGACAGGTTCTTATCTACCCCATATGATTCTAGGACTATCAGCTGATCAACTCACACACTAAGGAGCAAACACTGTCCCTGTCTACCCAAGGGTGGCCCGACCCTTGCTAAATCCTATAAGAAGTGAGTAAGCTCTACTTAGAGAGAGAAGAGACAGCTAATAAGCAGCATCCTAGAAGCACAAGATAAGAAATAGCAGTCAAAGCAACTTGGCGAGAGAACCACTCTAATCTATGCTGGAAGGACTTCGACCCAAATCACTCAAAAGAAATGCAACCAGACAGGAGTAAGCATAATTAAAATATAATCTGAAGAAAAACATAAGCTCCTCACAACAAATCCGTCGGGACAAACCACCCTAAGCTCTCCCCGCAGAGTGGCAAAACCGAGAGTCAGCTCCGGAGGCTTAGTGAAGATATCGATGGCGGTGCTCACTCTCCTGGCCGAGCACAATGTCACCCTTCTCTACATGGTCTCAAGAAAGTGATATCGATATCAATATGCTTGGTCCGAGAATGTTGCTTTGGGTTCTTGGCAATGCAAATTGCGACGTGTTATCACAAAGAGTGGAACACGATCGATTGCTAACCCAAAGTCTGCAGGTCGAGACCATCCAAAGCACTTGGCTACAAAGAATCGGCTGCGAAAGAACGCACTCGGCCTCTGCGGTGGATTGCGCAACACGGACCGCTTCCTTGGCGACCGGAGACAAGAGAAGTGCCAATGAATTGGCAAGTGCCAAAGGTGCTCTTCCTATCTATCCTCTGACCAATAAGTGCGTGATCGGAGAAGGCTCTAAGAGATAGACAAGAAGAGGAAGAGTACCAGATCCCATAGTCAATGGTAGCTCGAAGGTACCGAAAGATGCGTTTTACCGCCTGACGATGAGATACGCGAGGAGAAGCCTGAAACCGAGCACAAAGACACACAGAGAAGTGTATGTCTGGTCTCGAGGCTGTGAGGTACAAGAGAGAGCCAATCATGCTCCTGAACTCCTTTTGGTCAACAGGTTCGCCGTCTTCATCTGGATCAAGAGCTGCTGTAGATGCCATCGGAGTTGATACTGGCTTTCCATCATTCATGTCGAAGCGCTTCAGGAGGTTTCGAGTGTACTTGCCTTGGTGAAGAAAAGTACCTTCCCGAGTCTGTTTGATTTGGAAGCCAAGGAAGAAGCTCGACTCACCCATCATGCTCATCTCAAATTCCGAGCTCATAACATCAGAAAACTGGGAAACGAGAGTGTGTGAGGAGCCGCCAAAGATGATGTCGTCCACATAGATCTGGACGAGCAAAAGATCAGTGCCAAGACGGCGGATGAACAAGGTCTTGTCTATTTTACCCATTTCAAAACCATGACTCAGCAGATAGGACTTAAGTCTTTCATACCAAGCTCTGGGAGCCTGCTTGAGTTCATACAAAGCTTTGGAAAGCCTTTAGACATGGTTAGGGTATTTGGGGTTCTCGAAACCTGGAGGCTGTCTAACATAGACTTCTTCCTCAATAAGGCCATTGAGGAAGGCACTCTTGACATCCATCTGGTAAAGCTTGAAACCCTTAGAAGCTGCAAAGGCAAGCAGGATTCTAATGGCTTCAAGTCTAGCTACATGGGCAAAGGTCTCTTCGAAATCTAGACCCTCAACTTGGGAGTACACCTGAGCTACCAGCCTAGCCTTGTTTCGAATAACTAACCCATCTTCACTTTGCTTGTTCTTGAACACACATTTGGTCCCAATGATATTGTGACCTTAAGGGGGCTCAACAAGGGACCAGACCTTGTTTCTTTCAAAGTTTTCCAACTCCTCATGCATGGCGTTTATCCAAGACTCGTCAGATAGAGCATGACAAACATCTTTGGGCTCAAATGAGGCGACGAAGCGAGAATGGAGACAAAAGAGAGACAAACCAGCTTTTGAACGTGTGACACGCTCAAAAAGGTCTCCAATGATCTGCTCTGAAGGATGGTCCTTTTGAATGTGTCTAGGAGGTCCAGGGTGAGATGAAGAAGTAGCCTCTACCTCATTAGCAGATGAGATAGGAACAGAGCCACTAACTTCAGAAGAAGCAGAAGGTAAGGGCTGATCTCCTCGAGGTGCAGTGGAAGAAGGCACCTCAAGAGGAGGAGGAAGAACTGGATCGGGTAGACAACCCTCATCTCCGTCTTCCTCATCGTCCACAAAGATGGACTCAGACTGCTCTAGAGAACCTGAGATATCAGGCCTAGTCCCCGGACTGGCCTCATCGAAGGTCACCTCACAGGTTTCTACCATTTTGCTAGACTCGCAGTTCCAGACTCTGTAGGCACGAGAAGAAGACGAGTAACCCAGAAAGATCCCATCACAAGATCGTGATTCGAACTTGTCTAGGTTCCCAGATTTCAGAATAAAACACTTGCAACCAAACACACAAAAATACGAGACGCTGGGTTTTCGCTCATATCTCAACTCATAAGAAGTGCGATGCAAGAGTGCCCGAAGAAAGACTCTGTTAGAAACGTGACAAGCAGTAGCAATGGCCTCAGCCCAAAACTTCCTAGGTGTAGAGTACTCATCAAGCATCGTCCTGGCCATCTCGACCAAGGTACGGTTCTTCCTCTCCACAACGCCATTACGTTGGGGGCGTATGGAGACGAGGCGGTGCTCTACACTGCCTCACCACGAAACTCTCAAAGTAGGAATTCTTGAACTCGGTGCCATTATCACTGCGAATTGCTCGTAATGCACCTGGGAGCTCAACAGAAAGCCTACTAAATAGACCACGAAAAAGAGTAAACGTCTCATCCTTCGAGGCTAAGAAAAACACCCAAGAGTACCTCGAGAAGTCATCGACCACAACAAGAATATACCACTTCCTCCTGCCGATTGCACTCTCGATTTGGACCAAGCTGTATCCATATGGGCAGCTTGTCACGTGCATCGATCATTGTCACCGTGGATCGAGAGTGAGAAGCGGCAACCATCTTGCCGTCTTGCGGCATAGAGAGCAAACTAGATCCTTGACCATCTTGAGTTTTGGCAAACCACGAATGAGATCGTGGCCGCTAACTCGTGTCAAATGATCAAAGCCTATATGACCTACTCTCCTATGCGTAAGGTCAAATCACGGGATTGAAGCAATTAAACACGGAGAGGATCACGGAAGACTCGGAAAAATCAGCACAAAAGATCCTCCCATATCGAGAAATCCATAAACTAGGCTACAGAAGAATCAAGAATTTTGCAATTGTTTTCTTAAAGCTCACCTCAGAGTCGTCATCGGAAGCTAAGAGACCAAAGCATTATATCGCAGCTTACTTACTAAGGCAACATCTTTCAAAATAAAAGAATCATTTATGCTCATAGTACCTTTAGCGATGACGCGCCCAAATGAAGCATCTCCAAGGTGATCGTCTCATCACCTCGAGCACGGGCTAGGAAGAAAACCACGAGAGTCTCCGGTCATATGGCGAGAACACACGAGTCTACAATCCGGACCTTTCCCTCCCGGCCGTGAACTTGAGTCAAATAGAGTAAAGTCTCGATCTTGGGGTGAATCAGCAAAGTGATTTTGGCACCCAATCTTGAGTAACACGTCGAATGATGAAGTAGTCAAGCAAGACCGACCTCTATCTATCCTACGCTCTCGTCACCCAACAAGTCGGAAGGTGCGTATGCGGACCTAAAGTCATTCTTGAATCCGACCGCTATGGAAGAGCGAGTCGAATTCGCAACATGTCGATCACGCCATGGTAGCCATCTCGAAAGGGAAACCGAGATCTACCCTCAAAGCGGCGGAAGTCACGAACAAAGGGAGCATGAGGACGAAAATCGAAAACTCGAAAAACCAAGTCCTCGATGTCGCCTAAATCATCGGTTGTATCAAACCTAGACCTCGTGTTGGTCTTAGGTGCACTCATGGTCCGGGCCGACCACGAATGTACCTAACAGACTCAACACGATCTCTACGCGATCTTGGCGTGCTCGAAGCAATGATCAACCAAATGTCCATCCTTCCGGCGAAGGTGCAATGATACCGCCTTCCGGGAAGGCTGCAGTGGAATCACCTTGTCGTCGAGATCCTTTGAACAAAACCCACCGATTTGAAATTTACTTTCTCGACCCGGGCTTAGTTTTGATCACACCAGTGCTATGGTTACGAGCACGACGGTGGATGCTTCCTCATATCCTCATGAAAATCATATCCTAGACCCCGATTAAATCTGCAAATCTTAGATTGGTCTAGAATGAGATTGAGCTTCTTCTTGCCTCCTACAAACCTCTCGAGAGTGTTCATAAGATACCGACACTCCAGAGAGAGAGGTGCAAGAAGAGCAGGGGAAGAAGGAACGATGAGAAGGTAAGGGAGCGTAAGAAGAACCAACAAAGAGATGAAAGATTGGCTTGTGCATGCACAAATGACTTTGGGGGACGATCCCATTGCTAGCAGATTGGTTCACGTTGCTAGGCGTCTCTACCAAACCCTTAGACTTCTTCCCAAAGACACACAATACAAGCAGATGATTGTGTTTCTAGAAGGTCCTCGATTAGCTTCACACATTTTTCATCCAAAGCAACCAAATCACATTTTAGTTTATTACATTGATTGCATGGTGAGCTAACAAGGTCCTTAGAAGCATCTTGAGCGCTTTGTTATTGTGATCAATCATTCTTGAAACCGCTTGATCTGATTCTAGTTCAATGATTAACTTAGGACAGTTTAAGCAAGAAACAATGGGCTCTAGTAGCGCAGCTTGGAATTCAGCAATTTTGTGATCTGCCCGTTTTAGGTTCATCTTGAGATTATTACAATTTTCACAAATCTCAGGCAGATCGAGCAACATGGTATAAAGACCTCTAAACGAGTTGTCCTTAACCTCACATGAGGTGCAAGCAGTAGCCTCAACAGTAATAGATGAAGGAGGTGCTACCCTACTCATCTCTAATTCAGCAAGAAGGCTAATGTTATCTACTTTAATCATGTCTAGTTCAGAGGACACACTATCATGCAAGGTCCTTAGTTTCTCCATGTCATCAAGCAAAGCACAGCATGTGTCACAATCATCACGGGAGGGAGCAGATGTAAGTAAACTAAGCTCCCGTGATACTCTAGCTACTTCCTTCTCCAACTCAGCATACTTAGCCCTTGACTTAGCATGAAATCTACCTAGCTTAAGAAAAGCATCATTAAGCTGGTCGTAAGTGGGACTAACCTCATCGGAGTCGGAGTACAGCTCGCTGTCGCTCAGATCGCCCCCGAGGGCCATGAAGCACATGCCGGAGAAGTTGCCGTCGTCCTTGGGATCATGATCGTCCTTTCCATCATCGTCACTCCACCCCTCCACCTCGCTGGTGTCCAGTTCGTCGAGGGCGGTGAGGACGCGATGGAACAACTTCTTTGCCTTCCCAAAGTTGCGGAACTTCTTCTTGCCTTGGTCAGGTGTTGAGGGCTTCATGTTGCGGTTCTTGTCGATGTAGTCGTTCTTGCCCGAACCTCCGTAGTCACCTTTGCCCTTCCCCAGCTTGGGGCCGTTTGCTCGGATGTGGTTGGAGCCACCACACTCGAAACAAATCACGGGACCTCCTCTTTTTCCATCCCTCCTCCTCTTGTAAGCATGGGAAAACTTCCGAGCTAGGAGGGGTGGCTGTTCATCCTCAAGGTGCTCTAACTAATCATCAGTTATGTCACAGAGAGCAGCAAGGGAGAACCCGTGTATCGACTCAGAAGAAGATCCAGAGGTGGGATCAGTGACTAAAGCCATCGACTGTGACTTCGACCTTCGAGAGACAATGTCAATCTCGTGAGTCTTGAGACGCGAGTAAAGCGCATCAAGAGTCAGGGTCAAGAGGTCCGTGCTATCCTTGATGGTAGTCACTTTCATCTCCCAAACACGAAGATCGAGTCTGCGAAAGCATCCGTCGGCGTTATCCGAAGTCGGGGTATGTAAGACCAACCGCTCGGAGGTTGCTCAAAATCTTATGGAAGCGCGAAAAACACTCGTCAAGAGATTCACCAGCAAGCATCTCAAATTTATTGTATTCACGCTTGAAGGCGGTCTTGTCGAACTGTCTTAATCAGGTGGTGCCCTCATGGTATGCATCGAGGTCACCCGGATGTCGTAGTGTAAGGCAAATGAGAAATGCGATCGAACTCATACGCTCAAACCCTGAATGATAATGTTCCTAGCCTTAGCATTTGCCTCAACATCAGGCATGTTTCCCACATTGATGTTTTCATCGGCAGGAACGGAGAATCTAACCTTCACCTTTCTCCAGATGGCATACCCCTGAGCCTGGATGTATGTTTCCATTCGGCTCTTCGGAAGGGTAATCCAGCCATCAAAGACTGGGGCTTGGTGGAATACTTGTCCGTTGCCATGGCTCAACAGACCGGTTAAGATCTATAAAGAAGAGCTAACCGGCTCTGATACCAATTGAAGGACCGAAATGGCAACAGAGGGGGGGGGGTGAATGGTGCCTTAAAAATTAAGAACTCCCCTTTACTGTATTTAAAACAAACCTACAAAGCCCTCTGGATATCTCAAGAAGAGTGAAGCAAAATCAGAGAACGAAAACAAACTTGAGATCGTTACGTAAATCGAAGCTCTGATTCTACCGTGATAGTTCCGATCGTGGTAGTTCCGGGTTGATCTGGAAGTTCATAGCGGTAGTTCCGCCGTGAACAATCGGAAGTTCCGATTGTCCTGACCGAAAAACAGTGCGCTCGGGTTTTTTTTCCCAAAAATCCGAAATACTAAATCTTGAATGCTCTTCTCAGGTCAAGTTTCACAGGACATCATCCTAAACAACATCTTGACTCATGGAGAAGAATCGCAAGCAAAGATTCATTAATCAAAGCAAAAACGGATTTCTTAAAGAAGGGGCAAGAAAGACCAAAAACCACAATAGACAAGATTCTCAGATTCTTAGCTCATGAAACTTTGAGGATATATTAGCAATATCAAAACGACTCTAGATATCAAGTTTCATGCTATTTCATAAGACTATTTCATAAGACGAATCAAAAGATACACCAAAACCCTAGATATTCAACATGAACAGGGAGGGAATAAAGAGAGGCATAAACAAGTAATCAAAACCTCAGAGTTTCATTGATAGAAATCAAGAGATTACATAGGAAACACAGAGGAATGATTACAAAGATTTTCAGTTCATCCTCTCCAACTCAACAAACTCTCAAAAAGCAAAACAAACCCTTTTGCTAAAGCTAACCCTAATTTTCTCTCTCAAAGTCTAACCCTAACACGTGGGTTCACCTCTATTTATAGCCCTTGGCTAATGGGCCTCCAACCCATTAAGCCCGCTACACCGAACGGAACCGCCTCCACTTGTGCCGCTTTGCGAAAAGACCGTTTCGCGCCTTGCGCACCTCTCCGAAGCCTCCGTACACCTTGCTGTCCTTGACTCGCAATCACCTCAAGATTCACGTCGTCTTCGACACATCTCGACCGTTCTGACCTCAACGCCGCCTGCGCCTAGTCCGATCACCTTGTGTCTCGCCACGACTTCGTCTCGATGTCCTGCGATCAACACGAGACAAAAACACATCACATAGCATTGCACAATATCATAGCATCAACATTTGTACAAGACTCAAACTCATACAAACTCAAAATCACAAATTATACTTCTCTGCACAGTTCTGGACACAATCAGAAGTTCCGCACTTACCACAGCGGAAGTTCCGATTTCCGGAACATCCGCACTTGTCGATTATCGGAAGTTCGCGCTTACCATTGCGGAACTTCCGATTATCTAACGTCCGCACTCCTGCATTTTCAATTCGATTTTCGTCTCGGAGGAACACTCACGTCAAGTATATCGGACAAACCGCGACCCAGTGCGGAAGTTCCGATTACTTCAACCGAACACAATTCCCAGATTAATCGGAAGTTCCTATTTCCAAAGCCGGTAGTTCCGATTATTGGAACTTTCGCTCCATACACAGCGGTAGTTCCGATTACCCTGTTTCAGCACAGAAACAGTACAAAACCGAGAGACACAACTCTCAACCTATTCAACAAGTTGTCAAATACTCATCACTCACAATGGAGGACCTCTCACATGTTCTCTCATAAATAAACCAAAAGACCAACATGGTATATATGCCCCATAACCCCTGGCAACCGACTAGGGGTTAAAAGACAGCACTACTCGTCAGTGCCACCTAAATCGGCACTGGCGAGCTCATCGGGCTCGATATCGTCCTCACCTGAAAGAGAAAAACAAAAGGCCAGCAAACATTTAGTTGAGTACAAATGTACTCGCAAGTCTTACTCAAAGGAAAATAGTTATGCATAATGGGCAATCAAAGGATAGCATTAGTGGTTCTAGTTTTACAGAAATCACAGCATCTTACATTTCTAAACCATCTAGTTTTCAAAACTAAGTTGTAAATCATTTTTTAAAAAGAAAGTTTCACAATCATTTTTTAAAAAGAAAGTTTCACAAGACATATGTACTAATATAGATCAATCAATACCAAAGTGGCTGCCCATTTTGATAAACTAGAGCACACGAACATCCCATTCGTGCCGGAACCAATTATAACCATGCCAACTTTTAATTTTCAAGTCTAACGATGAAGCATACTTAAACCAAGTGTTGTCCATAACCGTGGACATGGCTATTCGAATAGATTAAACTCTGCAGAGGTGTACTACTTTACCCACACGACTCGACTAGCCCGTAAGCCTCCAGATGCCTCCGAAAATAGCACACTTCCTTAGGTATGCCGGCCGGGGAGAATCGAGATACCGACATTTTTAGCAAGAAAATCCTATTGAGATAGACCACCCATGTGAGAATGAATCCCGTCTTAGACATAAACATATAGCAAATGCTAATCAGGCACACATGTTGTTCCGGAGGGGAGCCAGTGTGAGGTAGTTAGTATATCGCATCCCACAACATAGGTAATCGTGCTCATTAAGCACAGTATATATCACACTGGGTTCCTAAGGAACACAGGATTTTCACGGTCGCAATGTCCTCACACCACCTGCGGTCCAAACCAACAAAACCTTCCCCTTACTTAACCGTACAGTACCCATATCCGCATGTGATAGTATGCTCGTTACTTGGAGTGTAACGTCCATGGCTTGGTACTTAATGTTCTAGACAAGACAACCACAAACCCGGGTCTCGTGCGTAACAGCACCCACACTACAACCACTTGTCCGGACCGAAAAACCTTTTTAACATAACCAAAATTTAACTCAATAACCAGAAGTAACAATCTGTACAAAAAGAAAAGTAAGAATTGTTATGTGTTTCCCACAATTGACGAGCTAGTCCCGTCAATTGATCTACTGCGTTATCTAGACCTGCAATGGCTAAGCATTCAACACATAACAATCTTATCATCACAACATCTATCTTAAGTATATGTGTATGGGAAATATCAGGGACAACCAGCAAGTATAGGATATAACTAATCTACTCACAACATAATGGTATACCTAAAATAGCATGCAGGTAATATCATTGCATTTCAAACACTAGTGTAATAAAACTGGGATCAATATGATGCAAAAAAAAGTTCAAATGATGCTTGCCATGTTGGTATTCAAGTTGTTCGGCCTCGGTGGCGTACGAGTCAATATAAATCGCTTCGGGATCTAAATAAAGATAATATCGAATAAACAACGAGAAAAAGGCACAAAATGCAAAAGGCACCAAAATATGTGAGATTTTTACAGTGGTTATATGCTGACCTTAGATGAATTTAGGTGTAAGAATTATTCCATTTGTATTTAGTGTGTGAAAGTTATGGTCGTTTGAATTTTGTTTGTCCCGAAAATGCGTTTTATTTAATTTAGAGTTTTGGCCAAAATTCTTAGAGTAGCGAGAAGGCCAATGATTACATAGATAAATTTAGAATATTATCATAGGTCCACTGCAACTTGGTTCATCCCATTTGGAGTTTTTATGCAAAAGTTATGAATTTTCAAAGTCATATCTATTTTTCTAGTGTAAAGATAATCGATTAAATGATTATTTTTCAAAACTACAATTTTGGTTATAGAGAAAAATGTGCAACCTATTATAAAATAAAGTTCATCCAAAATTAAAATTATCAGCACTGATTTCATTCAAAATGGAGTTAAAATGAAATAGTTGTGCATTTCTGAAGTTAATCATATTTTTCAGTTTATGGATAAATACATTCTGATTTTCTTATGTGGATTTATACTTTTCTTACCGAGCTGCACCTAGCCACAGTCACTGACCGGTGGGGCCATACAACAATACCAATTCTTATTTACCCAGGGATTTAGATTTTCTCGGCTGACTGGTAGGGCCCACATGTCAGTGGCTAGGTCCACCGCATAGTGCATGGACTGCTCGTCCGTGGGGAGGGTTCACCGGCCCACGACACAGTGCAAATGGGTTTAAGTGATGAGGCCCACCGGTCAGCCACTGCTTATTCTCTTGGTTTTCTGTGCGCGGGATCCACATGCAAAAGACTCACTTATTCCTTTAGGACATCATCAATCACAGTAATTACACATTAGCGTTTAAGTGTCACATTAATTGTCTAATGATGAAGCTACAATGTGCCGGGATATCCGACAACGTGCACGCTCCGCTTGTCGGTGTCTCGCCGGCGCTACACACCACGGCGGCGCGATCCGAGGGTACGGGCGTGTGCACAATAGCATTTCGCACAGTTGGTTGGTGGCGGTGATCTCAACGGCGGCCGGTAGCGGCGGCGCGACGGAGGGGAACAGCAGCGCTTATACGGCAAATGTGCTTCTAGCAGTAAAGCTCTGCATCGTCCAAGATAGGGGGTGCCTGAGCATCTACAGACTACTAGGAAGCTACCTGAGCGTTGGAGAGAAGAGTGGATGGCCGGAGCTGGTTTGGCGACGATGGGGTCAACGACGGTGATGCGGTCCAACGTGGAGAAGACACCCTGAGCAACAAGGAAGACACTGAAGCTTCGGGATGGCCCAAAGATCCCCAGGGTATGCTCTAGCAGTAGAGAATTGAGGAGTGGCTTACCGGATCAAAGTGAGAGACGAAGAGTTTTGATTTCAACCGAAAATGGACCAATATTCGAATTCGCGAGTTCCTGTCTTGCATTGCCAAATTGGGTGAGGGGAACTCATACTCGAGCTCAAAGACATGATATGACGTGCGAGAGTTAGCAAGTATCTCACCGGACACAAGGACGGAAGAGATAGAGACGGCGATGGCCTTCGGTGCGAGCTCTGGAGCCGAGAAAGACCCGTAGGTGTTCCAACAGCTACAAACAAAACCAAAGCTGGGGCTTAGCGGAAATGAAAATAGCACCAAAGGAGGAGACTCAGAGAACCGGAGGCGAGGATTTTACCGGAGAACTGAGCTCACACGAGCTTGCCTCTCCTCGACAGCCAGAGGAGAAGTGCGAGAGAAGCGAGAGCAGGGAGGTGGGTTAAAGGTAGGAAATGGACGGGGGAGAAGTGGCGTTAGCTAGGGAAGCTCGGGGGCTGGTTAGTTTGGGCGGTGCGGTCACGGCGTCAACGGAGCACAGCAGAGGACGGCGCGTGGCGCTCGGCCTGCGAAAAGGCGGAGGTTGACGACGGCGGCGACGCAGACCTACACGCGATGGTGTGGCGCGGCGGAGAGGCGATAGAGATTAGCCGCTCGATCTCGATAGGATGGTGGGTGCGTTTAGTGGGTTGGGCTGAATTGGGAGGTGCGGTCGGCTACTGTGCGTGTGACTCGGGTCCGAGGAATAGTAACCAGGTTTGACTGGTTTTGTATTTTAATTCTCCTAGTTTGACAGGCCTTCAAAATATAGCAATTAAATTTATAAAAATATGAAATTAATCATAGAGGTTCCTGGGGTAACCTAGTACCCATATAAATTGGGAAAACCCATTGTTCATGATTTAATTGGTATATTTTAAATTCACAACAGCATAATTTATTAATTGAGTTTGAATTTTGAGTGGTTCATATTGGGTTCCAAAAATTTGGGAAAAAATATATTAATACAAGATAATTAACATAATATTTAAATAAATTGTTTCCAGAGTATGTTAAAATGTTTTTGTTACTGTTTTGTTTAGGATTTGTTTTGGTAAGTGTATGTTTAAACATTTGGATAAGAGTTTCCTTGCAAAATATATAATGCAAATGCTTGAAAATATGATGCATAGTAATCCTCCTTATTGATTTGGGGATGTGACATTGAGCCACCGACTCCATTGGTTGAGAAGGAAGATGAGGAGATGGATGCACCTACATCATCTAAGGGGAGCCAAAAAGGTAAAGATCAAGGTGCTATCATCACTCAAGGTGAGTGTGCTTGTGCAAAATTACAATTGCCCACTGTTCATGCTATTTTAGAGTAAAAAATTAGTGAAAAATAATTCTGATATGCACATGTTTCAAATAGAGAATTCAGACTGCATTGATTTGAGTGTTGAGAATGAGCTGTGTGATAATTCCTTGCCTAAATCTTTGACACATCTAGAAATTAAACTTGATTCTCCTATTTTAATTCGAAGTCCATGTGCTGAAATAAATGCTTTTAAATCTATCAATGTGCAATTGATCCATGCTAACAATGAGCTGAATGGGATTTCATTTTTGAATAATTTTGCATCATATGAGATGAAGGAACCAAGTGCTGAGAAGGTAGATATTAATTTGATATTATTAAGAATTTGCATAAATCATGTGATAATTTGATTGATTTGCCTACTGAATTGAGTGCACCTTTTGATAAAATTGTTAATTTACCTACTGACTTGAGTGCACTTTGTGATAAAATAATTAAATTGCCTACTATTTTGAGTGTTTTGTGTGATGATCTAATCACATATAATGATCATGTGGAGTTTGTTAGACATAAAGAAATTTTGACTGGAATTTTTCCTGTAGATTCTGTATGTTATATTATGTTGGATTCACCTATGAAATTATCACATACTATGGAGAAAGTTTCTAAAATCGCATGTTTGAAATCCTTGTTTACTGTCTACACTCTTGGACATAAGTCTAATTTGATTGGAGATTATAGTGCGGACAAAATCAGTTTCTTGTATATCGAATATGCATAATGTGTGATCACATGGATGAATTGAAGCTGGTTGTTTTGAACAACTATTATTGTGTGCTAAATCTTGTTCATTATGAGAGAAATAAAATTTAGTGATAATCCAATGCCTATGTGTTCATCTCTTATTGCACCATCTAGTATTGACAATCTGAATAATGATGTTAAAGTATGGAAGAACTTACAAATCTTTTCACCCGTGCTAGATGAATTTGCTATTGCTCGATTGAAATATGATTATATGGATGAACTTTGTTTGATTCCAAAAGTTGTAGATTTGCCCACATGTGCTCCCACTGCAAGTTTACAACTTTAGATATTTGAATTGCATAAATGCTTCACTTACATTTACAAAACTAGTTGTAATAATTGTTGTGTGAGAAATTTTATTTTGCTCATTAACATATATGATTATTCTTGGGGTAATAACACAATTAGCTTTTATGATCGCTGCTGTTTTTTAACTTTAATTGTGCAACAACGAAGAACCATTAAAAGGAATAACATATACATATCCCATGCATACACCTTGGCTTATTTGTTACCCTATTTTTAGCTTATCAAAAGCTGAGAACGGCTTTGTTTTCAAGAAGGGGAGGATGATGAGGACATGACCCATATAGATACAACCATATTTGCTATGCTTGTTGTTCCAATTACAAGAGCTCGTAAACATCACTTAAATAATCAGGTGAGCTCATTTTTAGGAGTGTCTTTATATTATGTGAACTATATGATGCTACCTAATGACGAAAATGTATATTTGTGTAGCACCACATCACTTTTTGTCCAAGCCAAGCAAGAGTTCGAGCTGGACACGTTTTGGAATCCAATTCAGCCTCCGGAGACAGCACCGACTTCAAACATGTATAACTTTCACATACAGAGTCCGTTAGAGGTCCACAATTACTTGATAGAAAAATTATCTCATCCTCTTTTCAACGGATCTGGCCCTACCTCAAAATTCCATCTAAGTGTGCCACAATCGGCAAAAAAGTCCATCGCACCTTCACTTGGGCCCGTGGGCCTTGTAATTCGGATAGAAACCCTAGGCCCGTACAATACCACCGCCCGCCCCTTCTCTTCCTCCTATACATAGTGGCCACCACCCTTAGGGTTTGTTGGATTTCGTTTAGTTATAAGTTAGCTAAATTGCAACTTCATGTATTAGCTTGTGTCGACTAGACCAACCTTGAATACCGCTTCGGAATCCCACCATATTGAGTTTTTCAATCCTATTTGTAATTTCAGATTACTTATTATCTTGTTCTTGCTTGTTCTTCTATTGCATGCAGGAATAGACCTTCGTGGTCAGGTCGATCGTGCTTCTAGCAAGGTTGATAAAAATCTCGGAGTTGGTTCAGCGATTGCCGGACATATTGGTCGTGTTCGACTGATAGCCGAATCATGAGAGTCATCTCCACCAAATCGAGTTATCGTTCTCATTGAAAGATCGGGACACCTATTGTCGCATCTGGTGGCCCTGATGTCGGACATATGGAGTGGTCGGGCTAGGGATGATTATCTTAGTGTAGTTGCTCATTATGTTAACGACGATGTGGTAATGGAGAAAATGATTATAGGTTTGAAATTAATTGATGTATCACATACGGGTGAGAATATTGTTTTGTGGACTATATAATCAAAGTTGTGGAAGACTTTGGTTTTACAGACAATATTCTCAATTACTTTAGACAACACCGCTTCAAACTCTAGGGTCATGTATATTTTTACTCTATTGTTGAGTATATACACCGATTCCTTCTTGCTACATCAACGATGAGCTTGTTATATTATTAACCTTATAGTCAACTGTGGTTTGAAGATGTTGAGTTTGTATATTAAAACGTTTCGAGATGCGATTTCTTTTCTTCAATAATTCTAACATAAGAATAGCACAATATAAGAATTTGGGGTGATGGGTGTACGTCCAATAAAGCTCGGTTTGGATAAGGAGGTAAGATGGAACTCTAGTTACCTGATGCTTAAGAGTCTTGTACCATAGAAGAGAACATTGATATTTTTATTCAAACACACTATAAAAGCACTAACGATAGTATACTATTGATTGAGAAATATTGGTTCGTTGTTGAAAAGATATTAAAGTTTGTAGAAATTTTTTATGAGGCCACTGTTGCTTTATTTGCTATGTACTATCCAATATCTCCTATCATTGTGCATAGTATTTTACAGATTGTTACTCAATTAAAAATGTATGAAAATAACTTAGTTTTATGTGATGCTATTGTTGCTATGAAAACTAAATACCTTAAATATTGGAGAGAAATCCCTTACCTATATGCATTTGCATTTTTTTAGATCCTAGAGGTAAAATTGATGCATTTGGTAGTGTACTTGATCTTCTTAGTGATACTACAGGGCTAGACTATACTAACTATTTTGAAGACGTTCGTTCTTGGTCACACGAGGTTTCCCAAAGGTATGAAAATAAGTCCCTAGGAGTCTGTTCGTAATGACCTCTAGTTGCCTCGCCCCCTCAAGTAGCAAGACAAATATGCTGGGCAAGATCTTCGAGGCTAGATGGAGCGACCGGCTGTGAGAGGAGGAAGCGGTGGCAGTGGTCGAAGACGGTGTGGGCGCTTCGGTGAACTCCCGGCGAAGACAAGGGGAGCCTCAGGTAGAATGTGGTCTGGCGAAGCCAAAGGTGAAGACAACGTCGATGGAGAGTCTTTGCCGGTGGAAGAATCGGCGGCAAAGCAAGCTTTGGCCGGTGGCAAGAAATCTTGAAGCACGGTGAGCAGAGGACGAGATAGAGGGAGGGGAGCGGGGGAAAACAAAGAGGGGGTGAGTGTTGGGATACGGGTAGGCTACGCTAGCTGACAATTCAAAAATTCTACCATGTAAACCAGGATGCCATGCAAGTAAGAGATCACAGATCGTCACCACCAGACGAGCAATGCAGTGGAAGAAGAGTTGGAGTAGCCTTTTCTAATGAAGAGTACGTCGAAGTAGTGGTCGTAGTCGATTTTACACAGTGGTCAATCATCCAGCGGAGTCGATCGTCCTCGCAATCGATCGTCCAGCGTCCTTGTCGCCGACCGTCTCCTCAAACAACCGCTCGTTTTCCTTGCAAAGTTGCGGATTGCCCTCAAGCGGAATAGCAACCACAGTATTGCCTCTACGGTATCCACACGTCCAGGGCAAGTACGTTGTATGCCGGTGTGCTAGCACCAAGTCGCACGGGAAGGCTCTCTCAAAAAGATGGCGGCTAGGGTTTGGAGCAACTCATGTGTTGTCTGTTGCACATGTCTCCCCATAGTCTCAAGCATCTCCTTATATAGTGCCTGTGATGGATCCTATCTGAACACATTTGACGAATCGTATCCATACTAGTTTGTTCCAACCCGTTAAGTCTGTGACCCTGTAGGTTCATGCGTAGTTCAGTTGTGACTCGGAAACCTTTTTCGACCATGAGTTGTTAGTGGTACCTAGCAGGACATAACGATTCCCGAATACACACAAATTATATCAGATGAACCTTAATGCAATATGATCTACGACCAGGTCCTTATCACTAATGACCAGCTCATATCTCTATACGGCCAGCTCATATTTGGTCTCAACCAGTTCGTAACTCCTTACGACCAGATTTTGAGCACTTAGTGATCATGTTCGACCAACCTACGACTAGCTCATTTCTCCATACGACTAGTCCATACGATATCTGGTTGAACTCCAAGTGAGATGTTGTATCATCCATGGACTGTTCAATACTTTCTCGATCAAGTGTCGAATAACTTCACATGGTGGAACTCTTAGAGCACTAGTGGCATGACCATGCACTTTCTTTATTCAACCACATCGAGGGGCCCATGAATATCTCTCCTGTTATGTTTGGAGGGGAAAATCCTATATCTGACCAGTCACATTCATCCGTATGTTTCTGAGCATACCTGAAAGCTACCTTTATAACTACCCAGTTACAGAGTAGCGTTTGGCAACCCCAAAGTATACTCTTACGCATGTAGGAAACTATGCTAATCTCAGGTCTAAGGATTATACATCATCATTGCTTGAGACGAACTGATGACACATGAAATCATAACAATCTCAGCAGTGTCTCAAGGTGGGTCAATCCAACACCATATTCTCTAACATGTGTTCAGATTATTGATTCTATATCCCTATATCCATGGCCGGTGAAACATGGTCATCAATCAATACTTGTGCTGGTTGATAGGATCATTGGTGTTCCGAGCAGTGGCATACGACCAGTGATACATTTAGAACGACATCATCATAAGTTAAAAGAGCTTCACCAACGAGTCACGTACTCGTTAATCTCTATAACTGATGATTCATTCAAGGAACATAATAACACTTATTCAATAACTCATAAACATAGACGTGATATAAGCATCTCTATGATTGCCTCTAGGGCATATCACCAATAGTCTCCCACTTGCACTACAATCAATCATATAGGCATCGAATACCCATAGCTCTTGTGTGCATCTCATGCTTACGTTGCGGGAGAGACTTTATCACGGATCAAATCCATGTGCACTTTGCATATCTTACACAAACCCTGGTCTAAGACTTCACTACTCTGGAGACTTCGATCACACTGGTCTGAGACTTCGACCACACTGGTCTAAGACTTCGACCACCCTAATTGTGATCTGAAATCATCTTTGTCGGTTTGGAAACTAGCATCGGTGTAACCATTTATGACCAGATCTTCCTCACCACCATACACAAGGAATGCATCCTTAGTCCTTCTCAAGTACTTAAGGATATTCTTGACTACTATTCAGTCACCTTCACCTGGATTCAACTGATATCTGCTCATAACACTTCACATCTGGTCGTGTACATAGCATAGCATACATGATATATCCAATAGCCGAAGCATATGGAATTCTACTCATCTTGTCTTGCTCATCAGTGGTCATAGAACACCGACTCTTGCTAAGATTAATGCCATGTGCTATGGGCACCAGTCTACGACTAGCTCGTATCTCCATACGACTGGTTTGGACTTGGTCGTATCACCATACGAGCCATGGGCACCAGTCTGGATCTGGTCGTATCACTATACGACTAGTCTAGATCTGGTTATATCACCATTTGACTATATACATATCCTAGCTTAATCCAATTAGCCTTTTAGATCTATCTCTGTAGATCTTTATACCAAGAGTATATGCTGAATCTCCTAAATATTTCATTGAAAAACTATTTCTTAATGAAGTTTTAACAAATTCAAGCATTGGAATATTATTTCTGACTAGTTGTATGTCATCCACATACAAGATCAGAAAACACAAGCTTGCTCCCACTAACCTTCGTGTAAACACAACATTCTTCTCAGTTCTTGATGAAGTCAAACAGTTTGACTACTTCATCAAAATAAATGTTCCAACCCTGAGATCTTAGAGTGTGGGTCCACCATTGCTTCCGCACAAGTTTTAGGCTCATCATTATTCAATAATAAAACTTCATGCTCATACCTTATAAGCAACTAATGTGGCCTTTTTGATCTACGTGGGGCTGATGCCTCATCTACAGGTTCGACAACATTTTGTTCATCCTGTAGAGGTTCAGTAGGAGTTGAAACATTTTTAGATGGTTCCTGAATTTCTTCGAGCTGCACTGTGCTCCCACTGACTCCTTTGAAAAGAAACTCTTTCTCCGAGAAGACACCATTACGCGCAACAAACATTTTGTTATCAATCCGATTATAAAAAAAATATCATTTAGTTTCCTTATGGTACCCCCACAAAGAAGCACTTATCGGACTTGGGTGTGAGTTTATCAGACGTCAAATGTTTGACATATACCTCACAACCCCATACCCTGAGAAGAGACAATCCAGCACTCTTCCTTGTCCATATCTTATATTGTGTCTTCTCTACAGTTTTTGATGGAACCCTATTTAAAGTGAAAACTGTTGCTTCTAGAGCATATCCCCATAATTGCAATACAAGATCAGATTGGCTTATCATTAACCGAACCATGTGCAACAATGTTCGGATCCGTCGATCAGACACCCCATTCTATTGAGGCGTCCCCGATGGAATAAGTTGTGGAACAATTCCACACTTTTTTAGATGACCACAAAACTCATGGCTCAAATATTCACCTCCATGATCAGATCATAGTTAAATATTTGATTATCTTACCAAGTTGATTCTGCACTTCATACTGAAATTCTTTGAACTTTTCAAAGGATTTCGTCTTATGTCTCATCAAGTAAATATAACCATATCTACTGAAATCATTAGTAAATGTTATGAAGTATTGAAAACCACCTCTGGTTGAAATGCTCATTGGTCAACATACTATGTTCGACCAGTCTACGACTAGCTCGTATCTCTATATGACTAGTCTGGACCCGGTCAAATCATGATACGACTAGTCCGGATCTGGTTGTATCACTATATGACTAGTCTGGACCTGATTGTATCACTATACGACTAGTCTGGAGCTGGTCGTATCACCATACGATTGGTATGTATGTACAAGGGCCAATGAGTTACTTGCTCTCTCACCTCTAGTCATGAAAGGTACTCTCGTCATCTTGCCAAGTAAACAAGATTAACATGTTTCAAATGATTCAAAATCAAATGAGTTTTAGAAGACCATATTTATGGAGCTTCATCATGCACTTCTCATTTATATGACCTATTCGACAATGCCAAATAAAAGTGGGATTCAAATCACTAGGTTAAGGTCTCTTAGCAGATAGGCATATCCTCAAGATTGAAAACATACAAACCATTTACCAATGGAGCATGGCCATAAAGCATATCTTCAAAATAAATTGAACAACAATTGTTCTTTATTCTGAACTCATAACCTTCTGCTTCGAAACATGAAGTAGAAATAATATTTTTGCTTAAAGCTAGAACATAATAACAATTATTTAGTTCCATAACTAATGTTATGGGTAAAGCTAATGGTAAAGTGCCAATACCTAATGTAGCAACTCTTGCTCCATTGCACATACGAAGATCAACATCTCCTCTTGCCAAGCTTCTACTCCTTATCAGTCCAAGCATCGAATTGCAAATATGAGCAACCGATTTGGTATCAAATACCCAAGAACTGGTCGGAGAAGTGACAATACTAATCTAAACTGGAAGTCTTACTTCCCTTGTTTTTTTTCATCTCTACTAAGTACTTCTTGCATTTTCTCTTCCAATGCCCAGTCTCATGACAATGCTAACATTCTTATTCAGGCTTAGGACCCAGCTTGAGCTTCTTGAGCTTCGCCTTGAGACTCTCGATCTCATCTTGAATCTTTCCTTTGCTCTTTCCCTTTCCCGACATACCCTTCTTCTTGAAGCTAGTAGTCTTTTGTGTAACACCCCAGCCCAGCATAGGGCCTAAGATGCTACTCGACAACCTTACAACAATCTTTCAATTTACTAAAATATTTTTCAGTAAAACATACAACTACGAATGACTTAATTTAAATCAACAAGAACTAACACAAGCTTCAAATAGACCAGCATATGACTACCACAAGTCAACTAATGAACTCTTAGGCATAGCTCAAGCTATTTCTCATCCAAACCGAACTAAAAGGATAAAAGAACATAATGAGAGTAGCTCCTTATCAATTAAAACTAAATCATCAAGACTCGCCAGAAAAACAAGGGGTAAAACTAATCAAGACGTTCATGTTATTCTATCAAATGGAACTAACAAATCATAAAACTAAGATTAAGGCATCAAATGAAACATCCACCATAATTCTTGGCTACTACGAGTACAAATAAATCCATCACCAATAAGGGTGAGCTCAGCCCGAAACATAAAAGTACTAGCAAGAGTATGAGACTTGGGTAAACAATCTAATTTATTTGCCATGAGTGAATATAAATGAAGTGCACCAAACTACCCCATCTCGTGCATGTCGTTGCCTCGAGAGGTACCTAAAAGAAAAACAACAAGAAGCGTGAGTTCATGACTCAACAAAGTACAACCGGGATAATCAACAAAACATCATGAGTAGCCAACAAGGATATCAATTCATCACATGAACATCAACAAGGAACCATAAATAAATCTCTTGCACTAGAATGCAATGCATATGATATGAATGCTCTGTCTTTCTTCTTTGCAATTACCGGTAATGCCGAGTAGTGCATCCGTCGATGCATACCCAAGCCTGTGCCTTCAGGCACAGGGACCTCAAGCCCACACTCCACGAGTGCGAGGACCCATGCCCGTCTAATACATGATGAAGACCTCATGCCCGTCCAATGTATGACGGGGACCTCAAAAGAAACAACCATTGGCTACCACGTAGTACAAGGTTCAAGAATGAATGCCATGATGCAATTTGAACATCCCAATCTCAACCATCATGACAGTACAATATTCAACGACATTAGTATAGAAGTAAAACTCATAAGTAAACCATGGCATTTATTATGAACGACGCGAACCAATTCATTCAATACTATTTGTACTTGCCTCAACCGTGAGAGGAACGATGATGACGGGAAACCTTCAACCCTGGTGCTCACCGCCACTTGCCAACTGTAAAGTATACTAAATATACTTTTCAAAAAGTGTACGGTACAGCAATGAAACAAAATAAAATCAATCGCTCCTAATCGCAACCCGAACTTATCCGATGCACTCTAAATCACAATCTGTCCAAACAGATAGCTGGCAAAGAAAAATCCATAACTTTTTATTCAAAACTCCAAAAGTCATGAATCCAACTTTCCTAGAATCTACGCAAGCATGGCTACAACTTCTCAGGTGGCCGAATGATCAAACTACCGCATCTGAACCTTTGTATTTAGTCCTGAAGACCGTTCTATCATCTTCGGTAGTACTGACTTGCGACTTTCGTAAATTTTATTTAGCACATCCAAATTCAATGGTCTAGGACTATCTGCAATATAACAAAATTATCTACAATAACTTAGTTGGCGAGATTCTCTAATTCTGCGATTAACATGATCTAATCTATAGTTGAAAACTTGAAGTCAGAATCTGACAGTTCGAAAGAACAACAGTAAAAGAAAAATCCATATCTTTTAAATTACTGAACCAAAATTCATGATCTTTATCAATCTGGAAATCTAATGAAATTTTCTACGAAAGTTTTGTTGGGTGACCCCCCTGAATCGGCCATGATATAAACCTGGTCTATTAAACACGACGACTGTTGTAACCTCATTAGGGTTTCTGGATAGCAGTAAAGAAACTAATGTATCTCCCAATCTACAACTCTGAATTGGGTGATCTCGGTGTCTATGGAAAGCTGAGAACAAGCCCCACAAATATCTAGTAGACGCTAACCTCTAATTCGGAATTTAACTACGCGAAAAATGACGAGCAAGGAGAGTATAGATTACTGATTCTAATTGCAGTAGTTCAACAATTCTCTAATCGATAGCAATTAAGAACTAAAATGATCCAAACAGCGAGGAGATGATCCTTACCCTATAATACATGTGTGAATTCACTGAAATCCCTGCGAGATTCTCCTCTCCCCTTCGTCTCCCTCTCCTCTAACTTTCTCCTTGGCCGACAGCCATGGGAGAGCAACACCAAGAGGGAGGGGAAAAGCAATGGAATGCAAGGGGGGATGCTACTGTAGTGGTGGTGTTACTGTAGCTACAGTAGTGCACTAGGGTTTTCCCCTCCTTTTATATTTGGTCGGCCCCTCATGGGCCTCATGGGCCAAGGCCCGCGGCCCAGGTTGCCGAAGAACTGCAGAAACCCTCCTTTTTCTTATGTCTAATTTCTCTTTTGAACGCTTCCTTTCTTAGAATAAATTGGAGTATTACATTTTGAACCATCATCATATGATTGGAATTTTTCTTGATGCTCTACTCATCAACTTTAAGCATGCCAAGCAACTCGGTCATTGACTTCTCCATGCCATTCAAATAAAAATTCAATATGACTGGCTCAAAGCTCGTAGGGAGCAATTGGAGAATCACATCAATAGCCAACTCTTGGCTAAGGGGAAAACTATGCTTTTCCAAGCTCTCTATTGTCAGACCCGGGAAAAACAACCCAGAATCCTCTGTGCATTTCTGAACTAGTCCCATGATCAGTAGCTAGTTCACACAGTAAACAAACATGGTAACATCCATAATTCGCATAACTTTATTAATAATCAACAGAGTTTATTACAAAAGAGGCTTACAAGCCAACAATAAACAAACACAACGGAAGACGAAGAAGTAGTGGAGTTCAGCTGATCTGCCACAGGCAATCGACTGGGGTAGCGGCCTAGTCGTTGAGATCTGAAGTTCTTCTCCTCTGAAATTTATTTGCATGAAGCAAGGGTGAGCACAACTACCCTGCCTGCAAGTTACACCCAATAACAGAGTTAATGCATGCATGGATATATCAAAGTAAGGTTTATTGGTTGAATTTGCATAAAGCAATGTTTTCTTTAAATATTTGTTACTAAGTTCCAAAGCAGTTATTCTATAACTAAAATTCATTTTTATAAATTCTCAAGTCTTATAGTAGGATAACCTCCATATGAAACATGGTGATGGATACCCTCCTATCACATGGCTAACTGCCCAATTTTACCACAAGGATTAACCATCCTCAAATCATTTGCAAACATCATTTTAAAAACAAAATCAAAGTCTAACTTTGAGTGGCTTTGCTCAGCATGTCCATGACCGTGGACACGGCTATTTGAATAGTTTTACACTCTGCAGAGGTTGTACAACTTTACCCACAAGACATGAATTCTCTAGTTTGTTTGGCATCCATCGATCCCACTGCTCACTACCGTAGGTAAGCAGTCTAGAGCACGTGTCAAGGCTTATACAATGCACCATCCCACCGTAGCCTTGCCTCGCTAAGGTTTCGCTTCCATTGGGCTATCCACCCGCTGGATTCAAGCCCCCTCTTGCGCCATGTGGGAATACTGTCTAACCGACACCCACACCCAAAATGGCACAACTACAATGGAATGTTACAAATTATTTAGCCAGGTCCTGCCCATATAGGACATGTGGTAGTACGATGTGGCTTAGCAAGATGCAGCTCGAAGACCGGTCCTTAACTGACTTGGGCGACTTCCAAAATAACCCCTAGGCCTCAAACCTACCCGGATTGAGCCCGTGCATAAACCTGCATCCACCAAGCATCCATTTCACCCAAGTACAAACCAACTTTTCATTTTTGCTTTTCAAAGTCATTTGCAAAATCTTCTACGACAAACCAATGCCATAGACTTTTAAACAATAGTTAATCATTTGGCTAAAATTTCCCAAACTAAACATTTTTGGTCTAAGCATGTCTTTGCATAATTTTTCCCAAAATGTTCTAGTCATACTATTGCATAAACTAGATTTTCATCTAAGGTGTCAAGGTATGTTTGATTCAATAACAAAGTGGGCTATACAATGGTAATGGGAATAACTATAATTGAAAAACAGGTAATTAAATTACTTGAATATAAATAAGCATGCAATAATAGTTTAAAACAGAATTTAAATAATTTGAAATAATGGGATCAAATATGATCAAAGGTATAACTTGCCTTGCTTGGTTAATCGATGTTCTCAAACGGCATCGAAATTCGGATGTCCGAAGTCGTCGAAATCTATACGCGTAAATGATCCAAATTCAAATAGCATTCAAATGAAATCAAAATAAAATCCAAAAATTAAGAAATAAATATTGGAAGTAAGATATCGACTTTATATGAATATAGGAATTTGAATCGACGAAATCGGAGTTCGTATGAGGGAGAACGAAATTCTAGAAGGTTGAAAGGGAGAGTGAATAGTAGTTTGCATGGTACTATTCATTCCCATGCATACGTGAATAGTAAAAAGAATAGAACAAATGGCCGTGTCGGCGATAGGAAGGGAGAGGTGATCGGCGAACAACAAAAATAGAATCTTGGGAATGAGACGGACCCAATGGTGGTGGTCGCGTCACTGGCGGAGGTCCAGCGCGACGGTGACGTGCAAAACAGTACAAGGTGAATAGTAGCGCCAGAGAGCCGATAATGATTTGGAGAAAAGGAAGGTAGCACAATGTAGAGCATCATGAGGCGAATCTAACGGTATTGGCGACATCGCCGGCGGATCAAAGATGGTGCCGGAAACGACGACAGAAGGTGGTTCGGTTTGTAGCGGAAAATCTTTGGTTGCGGTGAAAAGAGAGCGGCGATTTGAAGGATAGGAAGGAAAACCAAAAGTGCAGCGGTGACGTGATCGGTTTGGAAAAATACTGACCGAGGAGGGAGAACGGAGGTGGCAAAGTTTGTACGTGTATTGCATGGTACTATTCACTTTCATGCAAGCACGTGAATAGTGACTATCGCTGAAGAATTGGCCGTACAGGCGATAGGAAGGGAGAGATGGCCGGCGGACAACGAATATGGAAACTCGGCGATGTACTCTACCCAACGGTAGCGATTCGGCCGGCAGCACCAGTCTGTGGCGGCGGCAGCGATGATGGGGCGGTGGCCGGCCGAGAAGAAGGCGGTGGGGGTGAGGAGGGTCGGTGGGGTGGTCGGTGGTGGCCATTGACTCGGTGGTGGTGTGCTCCATGGAAGATCACATGAGAGAAATAGAGTACAGAGAGCAATCAGTTTGGCTGAAGGTTGAAGATGACAAAAAGAAAAGTATAAAAGGAAGGAATGAAGTGTATTAAACAATACAAATAAAATGGAGGAATGGCAGTGCATGGGAAGCTTGTGAGGTTAAGCGTGCTCAGGTTGGTGCAATGGGAGGATGGAGACCTTTGGGAACCCATTTTGTTTTTCTTATTTTCGAAATTCAAATTAAGCCACAAATTGAACACCTTTTAGAATATAATAAATAGAGTCCAAAAATTTTAGAAAAATTCATAAAAATTCCTAAAATTATTTTGAACTTAATAAAAATAATTCCAACTGAAAGTTGGCTTTTTATTTTTGATTTTATTTTCTAAAAAATAGGAAAACCTTTTTAAATACAAGAAAATCCCAGAAATTAATTAAAACTTTATTTTTCAATTTAAATGTAATAAAATTCCAGAAATTTAATAAAACTCAATAGAATTTCTTTTTGACTTTAAAACCAAGGAATTAAATAATTAATTTTTTTTCTTTTTAACATTGAAAACTCTTTTTAGGTTACAGAAAATCGAGAAAATTCTTCGGCAACCAGAAAATCTAATAAAATAATAACTTTATTTATTTTTATTTTGGTAACAGAACTTTGGGATGTTACATCTATGTGACCAATCATTTTGATCACATGAGAACTGACCGGGTTACCTTCTGACAACGTATAAGAAAACAATGCCTTAAAGGTGTTAAACCTCTCTGCTCTTGTTTGATCCTGAAACATACTATTCAGACCTACAATCATATTATAAGTGTATGTGGTCTCATATTGCTTCTGAAGCTCAGAGTTCATAGTCACAAGCATTAGGCAGAGCACATCGACTGCGTCATTGCAATGCTTCTTGTAAGCATTCTTATCAGCACGAGGAGCATCTGCACTCAGTTCCTCAGGATAGGGACCCCCTAGAACATATTCCTTCTTTTCTTGTTTGAGAACAATTCTCATATTACGAAACCAGTCAATAAAGTTGGTTCTAATCAGCTTTTCTTTCTCAAGAACCGACCGCAAATGAAAGGTAGGTGCAAAAGTAGTAGGTGCCATGATCTACAACAAAAATATATGCAAAGATTTAGGACTATATTTATGTAAGATTTTATATTAGACACTCATGTTAGTGGCAGTATTCGACCAGTCTACGACCAGCTCGTATCTCTATACGACTAGTATGGATCTGGCCGTATCACCATACGACTAAACTGGATCTGGTCGTGTCACCATACCACTAGACTGGATCTATTCGCATCACCATACGACCAGTCCATACCTGGTCGAACTTAATCATTAACAGTCAATAAAAGATACTCTCACTATATGTTCTAAACCATGTTTCTCCCAAACATCATGTAGTGAGTTCAAGATCCAAAAAAAATCATTAAGTCATAGTGAGCTTTGGCATCACTGCTAGAAACCTAGTGATTTTAGGAAGGCAACTGTGAGATCCCAAAACCGAATCCGTTTCAAGTCAAGCGATTGCGCAGAAGGCACAACCCAAAACCTGAAGCAAACCCGATTTCAAGATTCCCGGATATGTGTCTCATGTTAGTTCCCAAGGATCAGTGACTAACATGTGCATATCCAAACAGCATTGATAACAACCATAGTCAAATATGTAAATATTATTAGAATCAATGTTACAATTTCGATAAATAGGGCCTTATGGCCTGATTTTTCATAAGGCGACCGACTGGCCAATTATAATTAGAGTTAAATAAATCGCAGCGGAAGATAAACTTGAAAATAAAAAAAGAATACTAGGTTGGCATGCCCATACCCACAAGCAACCAACTGGGGTTAAAGCCGTTGCACCTGCCGCAATCATCCTCTCCTGAATAAGTAGATATCCGGATTGTGTACAAAAGGTACCCGTGAGTCTTACACAAACTAATAAAAGAAATTGTATGATAGACGCTATACAAAGGAGAAGAATCTATACATGCTAAAGGTTGACCAAAGGAGAAGCTTTAATGGCTTAAGTTTTGCATAAAACACATAAGTTTTCATCCTACTAATTTGTAAATGCCATTTACCAAACACAAATTTGAAAAAAGAATTTTAAATGACAATGATATCAACATAGATCAACAATACCAAAGTGGCAGCCCGCTTTGATAAACTAAATTGCATAACATATGTGTCATATTGATACCAAGTTGTTCCTGTAATACCCCGAAATTTGTTCGGTCGATTAGAAGAATATTTGGGAGAAAGATGTAATATCTCGGAATTGAATCGGGTAATTAGAAAATAGCCGGGAGGAGAAAAGACAATTAAAGGAGTAGAAATTCCTGAAAAATAGAAGGGTTTTCCATAAACTCGACAACCTGGGCTGGGCCACGGCCCAGGAGGGGCCCATGTGGTGGCCGGCCATAAGGGGGGGGGGGGTTTCCCACCCCCCAAAACCTAAACTCCACATTTCTCTCCCCCTCCCCCCCTGTGGAGCCGCCCCCCTTCCCCCTTGCTGTGCACCGTCTTGTACGTTGATTTTCGGTAAGATGCGTTCGTTTTCTGTCCTGTCCATCTCTTAGAAAGTTGTAGGTATTGTTTTTATCTTTCTTTGGGCACCAAGATCATGTGATTTGGACGTACGGTTTAGGAGTTATGGAGATTTTACCGCGACTATTCAGGAGAACTGACGAGATTGGACAGATTGTATTGTCTGGCGTTTTTGAATTATTTAGAGGCCGAATCAGAGATGCCACCCAAAACGAATGTTATAGATAATTCAATAAGATTTCCAAGTTGATAAAGAGCACAATTTTTAGAGTTTCCAATCAAAAGTTATGCAATTTTTACCGTCGCTGATTTCTGTCTGTGAGTTGATTCTATACAGTACGTTGTACCTCAGTTTTGGGTGTATTAGAGGCCGAATTGGTTATCTTCGTCTTCTGGAGATACGTTCCTGGTTTCATTAGCTTTCTGTTGGCACCTGGATCACGAATTGTCACCCAGTAGATTAAAAGTTATGACTATTTTACCACGTACTGTTCGGTCTGTCTGTAAACTGAAGACAGTCGTGTTGTCCCTCAGTTTTGATCAAGTTATGGTCAGATTCAGAACCTCCACACAACTAAGTTATTGTAGCCCTTTCAATTATCTTTCCAAGTTGATAAGGAGCATCCTCATTGGATCAGTAGGTTGAAAGTTACGTCGTTTTCTTTGCTACTGATCTGCATCCAGGACAGATGTCTATTGATTGTGTTCAACCGTTGTTTAGTCCTCTGTCTTGGCCGAATCAGAGGATCTCGCCAACTAAAGTTTTGTAGCCTGGTCCGTTAAGAATAGCTGAGCACTAATTTCAGATCTTTAGGAGCTACAGATATTTAATTGTGAATTTTCTCATTACAACCTGCCAAGAGAACGGTAATCTGGTCTTTTTGGTGTAGAGGTCAAATTGAACCCTTGGGGGTGTGAGATGGTTGGAGGGTATGGTAGAGCCCGTGTAGACATGTCTTACCCTGTTATCCTTATCCCTTGTAAACATTTCTGTAGGAGTTAAGGCGGTGGGTGGAGGAACACTTTCATTGCCTCCTAGCACGTCGCAGCACGGAAGGCAAGTACCACTTGTTAAATTGTATCTGTAACACCCTGACTATAAGGAAGTCAAGATGTCACCTACAATCACTACTCTTTAGAATAATAACATCAAAACGCATGACAAGGTGAAGGAGTTAACAAGGATATACGGAAACAAGGATTCATCATCAAGTTTAATCAACGGAATGGAAATAAACAATTCAGAGGGATATGGTAGTTATGACCAAAATGGCTTATTACAATTCAACACAAGACATAAATAACGACAATAAAAGTTCTCAAAATATTTGGATTATGGTTGTGAGTGCATCGTGTTGAACTACCCTCCACGAGATCATTCTTCCTTGTCATTTACCTAAATAAAACAACAAAGCAAGAATGAGCCAAAGACTCAAACAAGTACTTGTATGTAACAATCAAACATACCATGAACAATTTATCACAATCATAACTTGAACATTGATTGGAAACAACTTTATGAATGGATGAAGTGAAATGATGCATTGAAGGAATTGGACATATCGCAGCATATACCGGTATAGCGAGTGAAACACCCGTCGGTGTTCACTTAAAGTAACCGTATGAAGAACGTTTCATACGGCCGTCAACGTGGCCCACATTGCAATGGTGGACTCACGTACCCATTCGGAATTGATGGGATTTTCAAGTGCCCATCTTTGGAATTGATGGGTCTTACAAAAGTAATTTATGCATGTCATGATGTGAATCCATGGCAAGATTGAATAGTACTCATAAATGAAAAGATACACATGGCATTCATCTACAAGTACGAACAAATATATTCATTCATTCACACATCACATAATGCATCAATCATAGTATACAAGTTACTTGCAGTATATCAACATCATGAATAAAGCACAAGAACATTCATGTAAACAACATATCATTATGCATTCCTTTGAATTCAACACCAGTTAACATACTGATGCTTGCCTTTCGCGTTGTGACTCGATAGCAGGCAACGGAGGTGTTCCCACACATGATGCCTCGCCGCCTACACAAGCATGTTCCCAAAATAAGAACAACGATATAACACTGCTACCGGTGTTCTACAATAACCCCTGACTATCCAATATACCGCATAGACCCTAATTGAAAATAAACTATTCAGCCAGATTTCAGCCCTTCTGAGCAGCGGTACGAGAAAAAACATATTTAATTATCTAGAACTCGAAACGATACGAAACCAGTGCCCAATGAAACATAACGCACAACACTACGAAACTCTAGTTGGCGGGATCCTTTGATTCGGCCAATACAGAGGTCTAAACAACAGATGAAAACACTAGCAGTTATCTGCCCAGAATTCAGAACAGTGGCAAAGAAAATATCATAACTTTCATTCTACAGATCCAATGGGGGTGATCTTTATCAGCTTTGAAAGATAATTTAAAGGGCTACAATAACTTATTTGGGTGGAGGTTCTGGACATGCCTCTAACTATATCAAAACCTAGGATCAAGACGACAGATCCTTCTCGTCAGACAGACAGAACAGCGCGTACTAAAAAAATCATATCTCCTAAACCGTAAGGCGGAATCACGTGATCTTGGTGGCTATGGAAAGATAAGAGCCGTGGCTACAATTCTCTAGAAGGGGAGAACCTCCAAATCGGCCTCTAAAAGGTCAATAACGGACGCGCAACAATCTAGACAGAAACTGATTATCTACAGCACCAAATCAATCCAATCAAACTAATCGGTTTCGCAACTAATCAACATCAAACAGCAGGGAAAACATCTCGTTACCCTTGAAGATTCGCTGAGGGATGATGATCAAGCTCCCACCAAAATCCCCCTTTCTCCATCTCCCTTTCTCCCTTGGATCGCCACCCAAACCGAGGGGAGGAGGAGAGGCGGTTGGGAGGAACGCACGGCGCTTGGGAGGCGACGACGGCGATCACGGGGACCAGCACCGAGGGGAGGAGGAGGCGCTAGGAGAGGAGGAGGCGCCGGTTGGAAGATCATAGGGCGGCGGCCACAAGGGGAGGAAGTGGGAGAGGTGGGAAGGTGGGGATGGCTAGGGTTAGGGAGCCCCCTTTCTTGGCAGCCACACTAATGGGCCACACTGGCGCATGCCCGTGGCCCAGTTGTTGAGAATATGCGGTGAAACCCTCTCTCCGCAGGTATTTTCACTTCTTTAATCGTTCGCGATTTTCCCGCCTTCTCCCGATTCACTCGATTGATTCAGGAATGTTACTGATGATCGTTCTCAAGGGAATGCATAATGATATGATGTTTACATGAATGTTCTTGTGCTTTGTGCATGATGTTGATACTGCAAGTAACTTGTGTGGCATTATTGGTACATTATGTTGTGGGTGAATACATACTTATACCTGTTTATACATGTTGTTGAATGCCATGTGTCTTTTTCATTAATGTGTGATATTCATTCATACCATGAGAAATCATCATGTTCATTCATAAAATTCATTATGACCACGGAAGTGGATTCTTTTTGGTAAGTCCCATCAATTCCAGTATGGGCATTTGAAAGACCCATCAATTCCAGTATGGGCATTTGAAAACCCATCAATTCGAATCGGTGCGTGTGATCCACCATTCCAATGTGGGCCACGTTGAATTTGTCGTATGAAACGTTCTTCATACGGTAACTTTAAGTGAACACCGACGGGTGATTCACTCGCTATACCGGTATATGCAGTCGATAAGTCCATACCTTCAATGCATTCTTACATTTCATCCATTCATGTATTCATTCCATACACACATGTATGTGTTCCAATAATTGTTCGTAATTCAACTGAATTGTGTTGTCCACTCCATGCTTGATTATTCTTGTCTAGTACTTGCTGAGTCGTCGACTCACTCTTGCTTTGTATGTTTTAATTAGGTAATTGAGGAGGACGACAAGATGATTTGGTGGGGTAGTTCGGCACACTACACTTCACTTTTATCCAATCAGAACAATTATTATTGCCATTCAGTCAAGCCAAATTGTTGAAATAAGTTCCAGATTGTAATAACCCTATGTTGGTATCGTTTGACTGTTCGTGGTATTATGACCGTTTATCCATTCTTTACCATGATTCTAGTGATCGTTCATTGTCATTCTTTAGGAATTTATGTTGATTGAATCTGGATAATCTAGTTTTAATACTATGCTTAGTAGTTTGATGGGTTTGCGTGACATTTTGGCTTCCGAATAGCCAGGGTGTTACAGTTCCCATGTCCAGTTTTAGTTTAGAGTCTAACAATGATGTCAATCAAGACCCAAGCATTGTCCGTAACCGTGGACACGGCTATTCGAATAGTTTATAACCCTGCAGGGGAATACATATTTACCCACACAACTAGATCAGCCCGTAAGCCTCCGGATAATAACACACTTCCTTTGGTGTGTCAGCCGGGGAAATTAAGACTCGATATTTTTTAGCAAGAAAAATATATTGAAGTGAATCACCTATGTATGATAAAATCCCGTTTAGTGCTAGCTATACCACCTACTAACTAACCGGGCATGCAAGTTGTGTCGGAGGGGCCAATGTAAGGAGTTTGCATGTGGGTCAACTACCCAACATCAAAATAAAAATAGCGCTATCTTGCACATTATATCCTTATATTGGGTTCCTAAGAAATATGAGATGTCATGGTCCTATGTCCTCACACCACCTGTGTTTCAAATCAGTACGACCTTCCCTTTACTTGACCAAGCGGTGCCCATACGCTGCGTATGGAACTACGAGTGATACTTGGAGTGACAACCGAAAGTTCAGTCCTTAATTATTCGGACAAATCTTTCCACTAAACCCGTATCGTGTGCACGACGGCACACACACTACTAACCACTTGTCCAGACCAAAATTAGTTTTAATTAAACAAACTTTTGACTCAAAAACCAGATTCGAAGATCTGGACCAAAAGCATAACAGTAAAACTGGTTCATTGTTTCCCGTGATTGACGAGGTAGTCTCGTCAACCAAAACTACCGAATCTACTGACTTGCATGGCTAAGAATTTATATAATTGATAAATATTAACACATGATACTTAACTTAAGCATAGTTGTATGAATTTATCAAGGATAGCCTGTAAGGGTTAGGGCATAGCTAACTAGACTCATAAATTATCGATATAACAAAATAGCATGCAAGCAGTATAATTGCAATTCAAAAATACTAGATTACCAAAATCTGGAATCAACATGATGCAAGAGGATGCTTGCCTTTTTGGAAGTCCACTTGTTCACTCTTGGAGGTGTAATTGTTCAGTTCGTGCAATTCGGAATCTAGAGAAAAAACACGATTGCAAATAAACACCGATAAAGCTAAAAAATCCAAAATACTCAAAAATTCATGAGAATTTTACAATAGTTTGGTTATGATTTTAAGTGAATTTAGGTGAAAGTTTTAGTTCATTTGGAGTTCATATGAATTTGATATGAATTTTACAAGGTTAAAGTCCTCAATGTGCAATTAACTTAATTATCAAATTTTTATGTAGCAGAGACATAAGTAAGAATTATTCCATATTAAATTACCATAAAAATTATAACTAAAAAATTTAATTTCACTAGATTTGGAGTTAAAATGAATTACTTATGAATTTTTGAAGGTTAAACTATTTTCAACATAGAAATAAACCATTTCGGAATTTCAAAACGTAATTAATACTTTTTATACTGTGCTGAACCTAGCCTCTATCGCTTACACGTGGGCCCCAAGTCAAAGGTTGACCCGATCATCCTTGCCTTAGTCCCAGCCAAAGTGACATCGAAAGCGTAGTTTACGAAATACGTCTTTGGGTTTAAGAATGTATTTTAGGTTTTAAGCATACAAGAAATACATTTTCCTTAACAGAAAACGTATTACACTACCTTACTCAAACACTTAACCAGACACTTGGGTCCACACATCAGAGACTCCAACTCAAAACGATTTATGTTAACTTAATTGTTTATGTGCATGGACTCACGTTTAAGAAGACATAACGTGTTACATGTTACCTGATTAGGCATTCATTAGCACTAACCGACAGGGATTTAGGGTTAACTAATGAGCTACAGATCTGGTCAGAATTCAACAATAGAGCACTTCCTCCAGTGAGCTTGGCCGGCGGCTAGCCAGCGCTACAGTCCACGGCCGCAGGACTAAGGCCCAAAATGGATGCACAATAGCCCGCTGAACCTAGTGGTCGCTGAAGTTTTGCCGTCGGTGAGCCCTAATGGCGGTGTGACAATGAGATGCAGCGGTGAGCTTACGGCAAAAGAGGCTACGTCGACCCGGCTACACTTCAAACAAATTGACGCAAGCTTAAGCATCTAAGGAGCATAAAGAAGCTAACTTAGCTAAGAAAACCGCCAAAGGTCCAAGTGGTAGCTCCGGCAACGGTGACCGTGTGAGGGTGATGAGATTTTTACACGAACAAGACAACCTAGACAAAATCAAGTGGAATGAAATGTCAGAATGGTTTAAATATAGCTCAATGGTGCTCTGAAAAGAAGGGATTGAGCAATGGCTTACCAGATTAGAAATGAGAACGAAATAGCCGAAGTTGATTGGAGATAGAGGAAATCCAAAATCCTGATAATCCTATGAACCAAAAGACAAATTGATTGAGGGGTTTTGCTTCTAGCATCAATGTACACGAGATGACACATTTGATTAAGGGTAGAACTCACCAGACAAAAGGGTGACGTGGGAATGGTACTTAGAGCGCGCTCGGGGCCAACCGAAAGACAACATGTGGTCCGGGAGCTACGGCCAAAACCAAGAACTCACATTAGCACCATGGATATGACATGGTAAAAGAGAAAGAATGGCACAGAAACAAGAGGATACGCTTCGATGAGGAGGAAGAAACAATGGTCGTACTGATTTGGCCGAGAGAAAGGTGAGGTGGTTTTGATGATCCTTCACGACTGCAAAAGACCTAACGTCATCCCGTGACAACACTAGATCAGGCGGCGTCATCAACGGCGAAGATACGTGGCGTAGCATGCACCGGAACACACGGACGCGACACCACCTCGCGCTGGAGCGGTGCGAACAGCTGCATGGCGTGGCGCCGCCTAGAGGAGAAGCTGAGCTGGGAGAAGGGGGCCTGCCAATCAGTCGGTGAGGGAAGTGGTGCAGTCGGTCGACTCGGTTGGGTCGGGTCCAGCGAAGTGGTTTGGTCCAATTGAAACAACTGGCTCGGTCACTACAGAGCAAACGGGTCCGGTCGGTCCAACAGTAATTGACTGATTTAGATTTTAAACTCCTCTACTTTGACTGGTTGGTAAAAATAGCAAATGAAATTAGAAAATTTTGAAATTTTGCAGAGATGTTATTGGGACAACCTAGAACACAAGAAAATTCTTTAACATCACCATTCATGTTTTAATTACTTTTTAAAAATCATTTATTGTAGGGCTTTTAGAATTCATAATTGAATTTTCTCAGGGTTGATTTGAGTCCTAAAAAATTGAATTAATTAAATTTATTCGTGATAAATATTGTAAGATTTTAAAAAATATTTCCCAGAGAATTTCATAAGTATTTATTGTTGTTTTTATTTTGAGCTTCGATGGGAATTATATGTTTAACTTTGATTTTGAAAATTTACAAATGCAATAATTCGTGCGAATGCTCTAGAAATCAAATGCATACCCATGAGATGCATAATAATTTAGTTTAATAAAAATGGGGCTGGGACAGCAACCTCTTGACAATCATATCATATATGACTCTTGTCTATTGGGCGACATCTCTACGCCCTGGCAACCAATAGTACTATGCCCCAAGGCCCAAAACCCTCTTGATAACCTTGTAAGTTAAACCAACACTATGCATGTGGGTGTCCCACACCCACCCCATCTTATTAAGATAGTTGGAAAGGTATCAAATTAGCTTAATTTTTCTTCAGGGATATTATTCTACCATGTTAAAACATCTAATGACAAAACATGATCAAATAGCATGATAGGGATAAACATTCACAGATAACCAAATTAAACAGTGAAATAGTATGGCCCTTAACATGACTATCTCCATCACCATGCTTCCTGTCCTTCGACTATAATGCTTGAAGTCTCCGACCGCATTCATCTACTAAGCAATAACTCCTAAGAGCAAGTAATGAATTACAGACGATAATATCAAGCATCACATGTCGGTACGCAGACTGTTATACAATAATATGTAGCTCGATGACTATCTCACAGCATGACACGCATGCCATGAGAAATCCATTCATGTATCACATACACAATGGGCCATACTATTCACATCAATCCATGCAAAAATGAGCTATACATAGAATCCAATTCTATCGGGTGACATGAACAAATAATACCATATAACGTGGCTATGGCCACGGCGTTGCTACTAGCCGATTAGCGAGCAGGGTTTCAAGGGGTAGCGTCCTCGGAAATCTTTTCTGGGACATGAATGTTATTCACGTAACCGAGTCTCAGAAATCATCAGATTAATCATATTAACCCAATCCCGAACCAATCTAATCATTGCCTTGATATGACCACTCACTGCGGTATACTCCGATTGTGGAATTCCGACCGGTAGGAGTATCATGCAAGGTAGTCATAAACAAGCACAATAAACCATCTGGTCCTTTTAGCTCATACCTCCTCGTAAACTCATCTATTACCGCCGAAACCCAATCGATCTTATTGACCAATGCCTAGACCATTTCATCCACATGAACCAATCTAGGTTACCATACCAAACCAGTAATAGATCTAATCTACGACTACCACATATCTAGTATATGCAACCGATCTAGATTAAGAACTATGCAGGATGGCTCTGATACCACTGTCGGATATGAGTAGGCTACAGTAGTTGACAATTCAAAAATTCTACCACGTAAACTAGAATACCTTGCAAGGAAGAGATCACAGATCGCTACCACCAGACGCACAATGTAGCGAAAGAAGAGTTGGAGCAGCCTGGTCCAACGAAGAGCGCGTCGAATTAGTGGTCGTAGTCGATCTTCCACCATGGTTGAACATCCAGCTGAGTCGATCGTACAGCGTCCTCGTCGTCGATCATCTTCTCCAGCAACCGATCGCTTTCCTTGCAAAGTTGTGGATCGTCCTCAAGCGCTGCAGCAACTACAGTAGCGCCTCTACGGTATCCACAAGTCCAGGGTAGGAACGCCGTACGCCGGTGTGCTAGCACCAAGTCGTACGGGAAGGCTCTCTCAATGTGAGAACCCGGGGTATTTAACTTGTAATACATAACCATCCGAATGGTCCTAGCATTACAAATTAAATATCTCGATTCCCGGCGCACATGTACTTCCCAAAATTGCAGTACACATACCCCCATACAAAAATTAAGCATCCAAACCATACAAGTCATTCATTAATCAGTCTACAAGCGTACAACATAAGGGCATACAAGTCCATATTACAAAAGTAGGGCCGATCGACCAAATGATAGAAGATAACCAAAGTAGCAGCGGAAACATAAGCCATAAGATGGCGATAAACAAAAGGCAAACGGTTTGCCATTACCCACAAGGCAACTGACTGGAAACACCCAAGCTAGTCGTCGAGAGCAAAGTCGAAGTCGGTCTCACAATAGTTAACCCCTTGGGGGTCAACCTCCTCTGCAACAATTAAGCAAAGCAACTGAGTACAAAAAGTACTCGCAAGACTTACGAGTAACAAGCATATACATAGCTACATGCAAACTGAAACAAAGGAGGAGGTTATATGGTTCATTTGACGCATAAAGCAACATTTCATTTGCAATATGTAATAGATTGAAAGCAATTTGACAAATCTATTTTTAATTGATTAAATAACAGCGAGATGACAATAATAAACATAAATAACATCCTAGAGGTGACTTCCCAACAGCCACCACAACATAGCACGAATTCCCCATTCGTACCACCCGAAATCAAGTTTTATCAAAAACTGTTGAGTCTAACTCTTGTAGAGACCTAACCAAGCATGTCCATAACCAAGGGCTTGGCTATTCGAATAGATTATACTCTACAGGTGTGTACAAATGTACCAACACGGCAGACCGCCTTTTTGCCATGCAATAGAGCACACTTCCTTAGGTATGCCGGCAAAGCTAAGTCCTACGATATGCTTTCCAATGGATTGTACTAATTACGGGTCGCACGTATAGGGGTTAACCCTCAGTGAACCGTCGTTACGGGCTCCCACTAAGGACCCACACGTTGAGTCAGACGCACCGGCCCAGCCGAAGCAACTGCGGGTGCTCCTGGGTATGGCGAACCTAGAAAGGAACCCATTCGTCTCAACCCAAAACAAGCATTCTCTTTTTCATACCACCAGCGACTCAGTAGTTAATACCTCCCAAATTACTTAGTCAAGAGAGGTCCCATATCCCTCTCATATGGTTAGCACGCAAAAACGCTTGGGTCAGTGTCCAAGATGTTCGGTCCTTGTAGACTCGGTCACTATTCACACACCCAATAACCACACCATCAAACCAATGTGCCCAGGTCTAAAATATTTCACTTTCAGTTTTAGTTTTCCAAATATAATTACATACATGAGTATCCATACTCAAATAATTATAGTGATGATAAAATGACCATCGCCGAAGCGATGATCCCCATTCTAACATTCTAAGCATTTCTAAGCAACATCAACTCGCAACTAAGTAAAGTGATTAGAGCCCATCCATCGAACTCTAAACCACAGCGAATAAAACCTAGGCTCAGTGGTAGAGGATGAACATTTATCTACAATTTATGCAACTATAGGATCAACTACTCGATCGTTAATTTAACAACAAAATAGAGCATGCCTACATACACTTTACAAACAAGATAATAGACTTTGAAAGTAATCTGATCAATATGATCAAATGGAAACAACTGCTTGCCTTGCTGGAGATAACTTTCTTGCTGCAGAGGATTACTTGTGTAATCAATAAAGTCGTCAGAACCTATTCGAAAGAATCGAAAGTACAATAAGAACGAATAATACCGAAAAGACCCAAAAATACAATTTAGACCAAAAATCATGAACAATTCACATAAGGTAGATCATGATTTTAGATGAATTTAGCATTAAGAATCAATTGATTTGGATATTCCATGCAAAAGTTATGGCAGTTTGAAAGTCGATTTTTAGAAAATCTAAAGAAATTGCTAGCTATCACTATTCATCTAAAAATAGAAGTTTTGGTAAAAATTTCCAGAGAGGTGGTGCACATGACATTTTTATGGTAGACAGAGCACCACATGAGATGATCAACGAAAAATGATTCACCTCATTCGGAGCTAAGATGAATGTTCTATGATTTTTCAAAGACAGGAAAGTAGTGCACAAGATATTTGTAGAATCAGATTTTCGGAGATAGCAACATGCTCAAAACCCATTTTACAATAAAGTACAGTAATAGAGGAACATAACAAAATTGAGTTTACTAAAATTCGAGCTACAGAGAAATACTTATGCATTTTTTGAAGTTTAAACAATTTTTAAAGCAAAAAATATTAAACCTAAAGCAATTTTGCCAAAAGTAATTTCTGGAACAGTAGAAGGTTCAAACCATTTTTATAAAAAAGTACATGGAAAAAGGAATCCAGCAAAATTTGAATCATCAAATTTGGAGCTAAAATGAATTACTTATGCAATTATGAAGTTAATGCATTTTCCAGTTCAAAACTAAAGCATTTCGGATTTTATAAAACATAAAAGACTTTTTACACCCAGCCGACCTTAGCCATGGTCGCTGACCAGTGGGCCCCTTAAACAGTGGATTTTCTGAATTCTGAAATCGAATAGAATTTTCGGCCTGACAGGTGGGGTCCACATGTCATAGTCACGGCTCACAGCACAGTGCGTAGACTCATTGGTCCACTGTAACATCCCAATTTTCAGAGCTTTAAAAATCTTTTAAACAATGGTATTAAGAAAATTCACCATTTGGATTTATTTGAATTTTAATTTAAAAAGCTTAATATGGACTTTAAGGACAAACCGATTTAATGAGCTTAATCCCAACATTAACAATTACCAAAATTATTTTATTTGGATTCTATGAGCTTGGTTATATTTCCTAGAATTTTCTAGAATTTTTCCAAGATCATTTGCTATTTTCCCTTGCTTATTTGAATTTCTGATATTTTCTTAAAAAGAAAAGTTATTTTAAATCTCCAAATAGTGTTTGGTAGAATTCCCTCGGCCCGATCCTGTTCACCTCGGCCCGATTCGTCGCGGCCGTCCGTCGATTTGGACGGCGATCTCGCCCGCGCTGCGCTCTCGCCTCCCGTCTCACCGCCGGGTGGGCCCACCGCCGTCCTCGCGCGTTCTTCTCACGCGGACGCGCCAGCAAGAACCGCCATTGGCGGTCAACGCCGAGCCAAGGCGGCGCCTCCAACCTCCCGATCCTCGCGTGCACGCACGACTCGCGCCACCACCGCCACGAACCCCACCCTTCTTCCTTCTTCTCCGCGAGTATGCGCGCGAGGCCGCCGCCGCCCACGACCTCCACGCCGCCACGCCGCCTGACCTCCCGTGCCCTATAAAGGAGAGCCGGCGCCTCGTGTCACCCATCCCAAAGCCGCCACCCACTCCCTCTCCTCGCCTGTGCTCACCGAATCGAGATTTCCCCCGGCGACACCAAGGCTTGAAGCTTCGATTGCGCGCCTCCGTCGCCGCGTCGTCAGTAGCCGCCACCGTTGGATTCGCCGTGACGCCGCTGGCCGGTGCTCACCTCGCATTCGCCGGAGGAGCCCTCTAACGCTGTCGCCGTCGAGCCCGTACCCCCTCCTCCGCCAAAGCCTCGCCGCCGGCCGCCTCGCTCGTCCTGGAGCACCGGGGAGCACACCCCTAGGTTCGCTGGTGCCTCTACCCATTGGTACCACCCACCTCACCGGAGAGCTACTGTCGCGGAACCCTTGGTTCCGTGCACCGCGCCGCCGCCGCCCACGTCACCTCCACCTCACCGTTTTCGCCTGCGCAGGCGCATGCGTGGCGACCACGTAGGCGCCGTGTCAGCGCCACGCGCACGGGTGCGCCACGCCAGCACCGATTCAACTCCAGAGGGCTCGGTGGACTTGGTCCACCGTGGCGAGTCAGCGACATGTGGGTCCCACATGTCAGTTATTTCTTTAATTATTTTAATTCCGGGAAAATCCTCCGCTGACGTCATGCTTGCGCAATAATCCAATTTTTCTATTGAAAAATAATTCGGAATTCCAGTAAATCCTATTTTTAGGATTTTCTTTTGATTCAAACTTTGAAACCTTATAACTTTTGCATCCTAACTCCAAATCCATCCATTCAAATTTCTAAATTTGTATAAAATCAAGATCTATTTATTGGAGATTTTTAATTATTTTTATCAGAGTTATTTACTTCTGTTATTTATTTTTCTTGTTGTTGCTTCGTTACGGGTAGACTTCGACGATACTTTTGGAAGGTTTGAGGAAGAAGGAGCTTTCCAAGACCAAGACCAGCACTTGAACCTATTCCAAGGCAAGCTATACCCTTGACCATTTTGCTCCCCAGTTTTATAAAAGTATTTTAATTCAAATTACTGCATCTTAATTCAAGTATTTATTTAAAAGCTTTTGGGTGCGATGAGTTAATCCTACATTGTTATGCCATCCTTGTTAATTGCTATGTCCGATTCCTTGTCACCTTAGTTGGTATTTAGTTGGTAAATATGGTAGCACCAACGTGGGTTGGTTACTTGTGATTAGATTGCTTAGCCATGCCACGAATCACTTGTCATGTATCTTCTTTGTTATAAATTGACTAAGTGAATATGAAACCGTGTGAACAAACCTGTGTACTATGTGTCTTTGTGGCATATGTTGCACTTAAATCAACCAGGTGGTAAAAGGATTTGGGTGAGGCAAGGGTGAATCTTGTGTGAAAGGGTGGTATGTGTGAATTTGTGTGAATAATTTTAATCTGTGTGTCTATGTGGTTTGGTTAGTGGAAGTCTTGCCTTGGTCAATTAAGGACCTCACCATGTGCGTCATTGAACTGAGCTTCCTGTACGACCACATGCCTGTTTTAAGACGGGCTTAGCATAGTAAGATAAGGTATCTGAATTGCTTTGTTATGCTTAGTGTTAGCTACACTAAGTGTATCTTGTCGGTAAAGTGTACAAACCTCTGCAGAGTGTAACGTAATCTATTCGAATAGCGCGTCATGGTCATGGACAATGCTCGGGATTTCACACTAGGGTAGATGTTTTCATAAAGCTGTGTGGGAAGGGAGCTATGTGATTAAGTCACTATTTGTGTGAATAAACTGTCATTTGTGTGTGTCTTTGTGAAATAACTTGTTAAGATTATTATTGTCTATTGGTTTTACCTGTTTTCAATCTATTAAATTGTATTAAATTGCAAAGGTTGCATTTATGCAAAAGAGCCACAAAATGCCTTCCCTTGTAAAAAGCCGCATATATACATTTTGCATCTCGTGGTGTGGCTTGCAGTACGGTGTGTACTCACGCTTGTTTTGACGAATCAAGCGGAGGAGGAGTCTTCACCAAACATTTGAGGACGAGTACATCGAAGGTGCTTAATCGTGAGGTCTTGATCGATCGGTTGCTGTGGTGAATCGATGGGGTGCCACTACCTTTTCGTTTCATTGTCGTTTATTTTCTCTGTTAGCCTGCGTGCTCGAGAATTGTAACTCGACCCTAAGGTCAAAACCATTATTTATTAATTAAAGTTATTCGTTTATGTTACTATTCGCTTGTATGGATCGATTTCCATCTTTGTTAACACTTGTGTGCACTAGCGTGATCTGGGCTAGTGCATTAAACCTGAAGGGTCTGAATCGTTATGTTGGGTCCCGACAAAAGTGGTATCAGAGCCAGGTTGACTGTAGGTCTAGACCTTAGTTAGATTGGCCGTTCGAGTGTTCAAATTATTTTCTAAAAGAAAATTAACTTGCAAGACTAAATGAATTGCTTAACTCCTCTTATATCTCTCTTGACTCATCTATTGCTATAATTTCTTTACTCTCCCCGCTGTTTTAACATGGTTCTTACCTCCTGTCTGTCTTGACAGATGCCTTACCTTCAGACCTTCGGAGATAGCAACGGAGGACTTGCCGCAGAGCTGTGGAAGCTGTTGCAGACACTTGGAGGCTTCGACTGCCCGATGTACCGTGGCGGTGAGTACATAGTCAACGGACGGATCGTGGTATAGTCTGCCGCCTGACAATCTACGCCAGGAGGAACACTAGAGGCAGCCAGCCCTTGTACATCTCAGTCAGGAGGATCACCTTCACGCAAGGAATTCGAGTCGCCACGACCGCCATGCTCGAGTCGCCACATTTACGCTGAAGAGCTGCCACACACCGTCTTCCGCTATCATCCCAGAGCTGCTTCAGGGGAGATGTCTGCGCGCTTTCCGTCTACAAACGGAGAAGGCCATGCCACAGTGGTGCATCTTGCACGGTTCACGGCTGCCCAGGAGGAGTCGCTGGAGATGGCCGCCACCGAGCTGAGGTGCGCCTATCGAGCCCGGGAGGAAGCGAGAGAAAGGATCGCCGCCCTAGAACAAGCTCTCTACGGTCGGCATGAACTCGAAGATGATCAAAAGGAAGATCCTAAGAGCCGAAGAAGCCGAGGAAGACCGGAGGAGATTCTAGAGGATCGATGAGGTTGCACAATGAGGAGCCACCGCACTGCACACCAAAGACGCTCGCTCGCTACACGATCCGGGGCATCGTAACCGATTCGCGAGGATGCGGCTCACTTCGAGTCTACACGTGCGGGGCGTCGCCGTGACTTTGGAGGCTTTCTCGAGTAGTTTGTCTAAGTTCCAGTTTAGTCGAGCTTAGCGATTTCTTTTTGAGTCGCCCTTTAGGCGGTAGCTTGTGTGCTTAGGTTCGTTTCATTTTTTTTCAGTGTGCAAGTATGAGCTGCAAAGGCCCTTAGGCATTTGTTGCAGCCATGCTATTAAGTTATTAATGATGATTATTTCATTCGAAGTTTCTTGAGCTGTGTTTGTTGGGTTTAATCTATCCCCTATCTAGTTCTTAACTCACCTTGTGCTCTCTACCTTATCTAACCCATGGAACCTCACCAGATGGTTCAGACTCGCCATACCGCTGCAAGTGGAGCCCAAGGATCAGAAGGCAATGAGCAAACCACTACGGGAGCAGTACCACCCCAAGCACCTCCTATTGACTTACAGAACTTTGGAGCCTTCATGGCAGCACAGACGCAGATGATGTACACCATGATGAACCAGATGCAGGCCATGAACAACAACAACAACAACAACCACAACCATCATCAGGGAGGAGCCCCAGTTGCTCATAGTCATCAGGGACCATCCAAATTGGCTGAATTCATGAGGACCCGCCCGCCAACTTTCTCCGGACATGTCTCGCCAAGAGAAGGCGATGATTGGCTTGGCGTGATTGAGAGGAAGGCTGCGATCACCCAATGCAGCGATCATGAGAAGGTTTTGTATGCCACCCATCAGATGGAGGGCATAGCTGCTGAGTGGTGGGAAAACTTCTGCGCAGCGCATGGAGCACCGCAGAATATCACCTGGGAAGAATTTTCCGCAGCTTTTCGCCAGTATCATGTACCTGAAGGCATTATGGATCTGAAGAAGGACGAGTTCCGCGCTCTCAAGCAAGGGGGTATGTCAGTGACTGACTACCTGAACAAGTTTTCTCAGCTAGCTCGCTATGCTCCAGAAGACGTCGCTCTCGGCTGTGTCTCGCCAGTCGATTCTTGAAGGGTCTGAACTCAGGACTACAAGTCAATCTGCTTGCCCACACCTTCCCAGATTTCCAGGAGTTGATTAACAAGGCGTTGGTTATGGAGGACAAACGCAAGGAGCTGGAGGATCACCGCAAGCGTAGGATGATTCAGCAGGGAAGCCACCAGCCACAACAGCAGAGGGCAAGGATAGTGCCACAGCAGTTTAATCGTTTCCCGCCACAGAGTTCTTTCAGAACACCTGCACCGCCTTCAGCACCTCGTCCTTTTGTTCAGCATTCTCGTAACCCTACACCAGTCAACCCCACCCCAGGAAACAACAATCGTCAGAATGAACCAAGAGTGTGTTACCATTGTCGTCAGCCAGGGCATTTCGCTAACGGTGTCCTCAAAGGAACTATCACTCGATTCGCTTCAACCTTGGAGCAACACCTGCCAAGACCCCAGTGCAGAACAACCAAGGAGTTTCTCAGGGAACCAGTCAACCAGGAGGAACGCCTCAGTCAGTGGTCAGAGGTCGTGTTAATCACGTGTAACACCCCAGCCCAACACTGAGCCTAGAATGCCACCACACTACTCTTCCAACTAATAATTATCGACACACTATAAAATTACAGCAAGGAAATAACGATAATCATATTAATGGATCACAAAAAGGTCATGCATAATTATGGATCAAACGACAATAAATAAGCAATGGGAATTATAACCAGGTAAATAATCCAAAATAACATCAACCAATGAATCCAAACTAATAAAGCAAATAGTCTAGTCCAAACGATGTCCTAAACTTTATTCAATCTCTAACATGTCCAAGAGTAATCCAATTGTGAATGAAAAGATTCTTATGGCAAATGATCATGTGTTGTCCATGTGCTCTACTCGCTCTCAGTTACGGCATCCTCGAAGATCACCTAAAGACAACAATAGAGCAAGGGTGAGTCCACGACTCAGCAAACACATCCATAAACAACGGACAATAATAAATCAGCAGCATTCAATAACTTCATTATCATCACAGGTACTTCTATTAATATTCTCATCCATTAATCTCATGTATCAATGCAAATCTAATCTACATGTCCACATGCACTTCTTTCGCGTATACCGGTATAGCATGAGTGAATGCTCGCGACAACATTCACTCTCAAGCCCGTTCCTCCATAAGGATCGGGGACCTCCTCCACTCCCGTGGTGTTGTGATCATTCATGATCACCTACTCATATGCAAAGATGCTTATGAATGCAAACATGCAAACTCCATCATAAACATCATATCCAACTTTTCATCATGTTTGTCAACAAATATATAAACATACCAATTATTTGTTTGAAATTAAACAAAATAAAAGCACAACAATAATGGTAATAGAAGATAAAGAATCACAGTGATCATCATTGATCGCTGTCTACCATGCACTTGCCTTTACTAGTTGCGACGCACAATTTGGCTAGCAGATGGCAACAAGTACGACGTCTCTCCTACATTAAATACACAAATCTCAATACAAGCTACAGCATCATAAGAACAACAATCAATCGACATCGCTCCTACACGTCCCCAAATATACCACGTTACTCGGTGCGAAAAGTTACCCATTGCGGTCTTAGTACTAAAACGAACGTAACTTTTGACTCGAAAGTCCGATCACCACAAACCACCCCATTCTGGATTCTTCATAAAATTATCCACATTTTCTTAGATTACAAAGACTTCTAATTAAATCATCTAACCCTCCGTATTTAGCCCAGAAAGCCGATCTGTCCGCTTCGGAACAGCAGTCTTACTAAATTCATAACTTTTGTTTTACTCAACCAAAATTCGCGTTCTCAGATTCTACAGAACCATTGGACAATTATCTACAACTTTCATGTAGATCAAAAACTCTAATTAGGCTATTTACTATTTTTAATCTACAGTCTACCAGAACAGCGCCGAAATACGACAACCACAATGACAGCAGCCTTCCGAAAATCATAACTCGAATTCTACTTGTCCGATTGACGTGATAAAATATGCTATAGAAAGATATCGAAATTATCTACAATTAACTAGTAGATGATATTTTCAACATTCGTCATTAAGGTATCCGAATAAATCGTACACGGAACAACAGGCTAAACGGATCTATTAAACAGATCTATTACTCGGCACTTTGACTAAAACTATAGAACCCTCTCTAATTAACCTCAATTATAATCTCTAATTAACAGTGTCTAGCAACCCAGAGGAAAACATGTATTTAAAGCTAGCAAACCTCACACCAATCCACGGCGGCAAGCAAACGCGCAGAAGACGCGGCGACAACAACTCCACGCAGCGGCTCCACGCACCTGCACAGGCGGCACTTGGCGCTTCCAGGAAATCAGCGCAGAAGAATAAGAAGAAAAAACGCAGCGCGCAAAGAAGCAGCCGCGACTTGGCGGGCGCAACAACGGCCGGCGGCGAAAGCGTCGCGAGATCGGCTCGGCGGTTAGCGTATAAAAGCAATTAAGACAAAGGCCAGCGCGGCAGTAAGACCGGCTTCGAGCGCTCCGCAGCGTAGGCGTGGCGGCGGCTTCAGCAGCGGCGATCACGCGTAGCGTGGCGGCAGCGAGCACCAGCAGCGTGGGCAAAGAAGACACGGTAGCGTGGGCGGCGGCGATCTTGGCCGCGAGTTCGGTGGCGAATAAGAAGACAAAGAACGCATCCGCAGCAAAGAACGCTTGAGGACAGGACAAGGGTGGCGGCGCGCTCGAGAGAGAAAAGAAAGCTGGCGGGCGAAATTTTCGGGAAGAAAAGCAAGGGCGCGGCTTGGAAAATAAATGGCTAGGGTTTTCTAAAATCCCCACCATCTATTTAAACAGCTCTTAAAAATTCTGAATTATCCTATTTCCACGTATACTAAATTCTTTAATTACGCACAAGCCTAAATTCTTTAACTAATTAATTTAATTACTCTCAGGCCCTTAAGGCGCTTTTATTAATATTAATATTATTTTTCAGAGTATTACATTCTACCCCCCTTAACAGAATTCGACCCCGAATTCTACTCGCCGCTCTACTCAAAAATAAAAACTACACTGCTGAAATTAATCAATAAAATAACACGTACCCGACGTGAACAACTCCGGGTAATGCTCGCGCATGCGAGACTCCAACTCCCAAGTCGCTTCTCTCTCGGTGATCGTCCACGGCACCTTGGCGTATACCAAGCGTCTTGTGCCTCAAAGACTCGCTCCGACCTCTCTCGTATCGCGCGCGGACGGGACTCAAGCTGTGAGGTCTTGCTCAATAGTCAGCGGCTCTAATGAAATCTTATGCTCAGGGTCTCTCAAAAACTTTCTCAGCATCGAGACGTGAAACACATTGTGAACTCCACGCATGGACTCGAGCGAGTCCAGCGATAGGCTAACTTCCCAATTCTTGCAATAATCGGGAGCGGTCCAACGTACCTCGGGCTAAGCTTTCCTTTGGTACCGATCGGACAATGCCTTTAGTGGGAGACACTCAAGAGCACTGGTCACCCACCGCAAACTCCAAATCACGCCTCCTCAAATCGGATAACTTTTCATGCGCTCGAGCCGCCAACAAATTTCGCCTCACCATGGCCACACGCTCAACGGTCTTAGAATCGGTCGGACCCAAAATTGCCTTCTCTCCAAGCGCATCCCAACAAAGCGGCGATCGCACTTCCGCCCATAGAGAACCTCAAATGGCACGGCTCTATCTTGGAATGGTAACTATTATTATAAGCAAACTCGCAAGTGGCAATGGTCCTCCCAACTACCCTTCCAAGACAAAACACAAGATCGCAACATGTCCTCCAAAGTCCGAATAGTCCGCTGATCGCCCATCATGCAATGGGTGAAATTTGTACTAAGGCGGAGTTGTGTGCCCAATGCACTCTGCAGACTCTCCCGAACTTGGAGACAAACTTGGCGTCGCATCGAAATGATGGTCTTTGGCACACCATGCGGTCTTACTATCTCACGCACATAAATAGGAGCTAGATCACTCATTGAATTTGTCGTGCGAATAGGAATGAAGTCTTGCAGACTTGCTGAATCGATCCACCACTACCCAAAGCGCATCCTTCCCTCGCGGCGAACGAGTAACGCCACCACAAAGTCCATAGAGATATCATCCCAAGGCCCTGGGAACCTCCAAAGGCGCAATAACCCGGCGGGGCGCTTGTGCTCGACTTTCACTTGCGACAAACACCACAAGAAGCCACATAATTAGCAATGTCCACCTTCATTCTTTTCCACCAAAAATTCATTGCGAGATCTCGATACATCTTAGTCTCACGGGATGAGCGATTATGCAGTGCGATGTGCCTCCTCAAGATATCATCTTTGACCTCCGACTTTTGCATGACGCAAAGGCGACCTTTAAACCTCAAAGTACCGTAATCATCCATACTAAAATCACCCTCTTTACCCTCATCCGGACGCTTCCTAACCTCCTGTAATAACGGTTACTCTGTTGTGCTTCCCGACACGGTGCGGAATAAATGACTCAAGAATCAAGCGTGTCTCAACATGTGTCGTGCCGCATAACAATAAGATATTCCCATGCGATCAAAATCAGCAATAAGGCAATCTAGAGTAGCGGGAGTCGCCTTGCGACTAAGAGCATCTGCAACAACATTGGCCTTGCCTGGATGATACTGAATAGTAAGATCGTAGTCCTTGATCAACTCCAACCACCTCCTTTGCCTCAAATTCAGATCCTACGGTGAAGATATACTTGAGACTCTTGTGATCTGTGAAAATATCACAAGGCTCGCCGTATAGATAATGCCTCCAAATCTTGAGAGCAAAAACAACCGCAGCCAACTCCAAATCATGAGTGGGATAATTCTGCTCGTGCTTCTTTAAGCGCCTCGGCGCATAAGCAATCACCTTACCGTCTTGCATGAGAACACGGCCAAGACCCACTCGAGACGATCTGAAAAGATCGTGAACGCTTCCCGGCTCGGGAAGAGTGAGAATAGGAGAGGTCACCAACCTGTCCTTCAAAATCGTAGCTGCGCTCACACTCATCACCCACTGGAATCTCACACCTTTTGAGTAAGTGAGACATCGGTTTGGCGATGATAGAGAAATCTGCACAAAACGCCGATAATAACCACCAAACCCAAGAAACTCCTCACCTCCTTCACATTAGTCGGCCTCTTCCAATCCACCACTTGTGGAGACCTTACCAGATCAACAAAGAATGCCACGAGGGTTAATCACATGACCCGTAAAACCCACTTCAAATCCAGAACTCACACTTCTTCAACTTAGCATAGAACTTGTGCTCTCTCAAAGTATCTAAAACCAGCCTCAAATGACGTTCATGATCCTCATTGGTCTTGGAATAGATAAGAATATCATCAATGAACACCACCACGAAATCATCTAGATATTCGTGTAACATGTTGTTCATGGTCTCCATAAAAATGGCAGGTGCATTAGTCAATCCAAAAGACATAACTTTATACTCATAATGCCCATACCTGGTGGAGAAAGCAGTCTTCTCTACATCCTGCTCACGCACACGGATTTGATTATACCCTGACTGGAGATCAATCTTGGAGTACACTTGAGCTCCATTCAACCGATCAAACAAGTCCTCAATGCGGGGCAATGGATATTTGTTCTTGATTGTGACCGCATTAAGCGCACGATAATCAATACACATGCGCCAACTCCCATCCTTCTTCTCTCGGAATGAGCAGAGCTCCCCACGGCGATACACTACGCTGATCAAACCTTTAGCCAACAAATCATCCAATTGCTTCTTCAACTCGTCCTGAAACGGACGTGCTAATCGATATGGAGACATCAAGATGGGACGAGTACCCGGAACAAGATCAATGCGAAACTCCACGTCTCGCACAGGTGGCAATCCCGGAAGCTCAGCTGGGAACACATCGGGATAATCGCTAACCACTGGAATCTCCTCAATCTGTGAAGCCACACTCGGTTTCTCAGCAAGAGCTAAAGAAGCCCGATTTTTCGCACGGCGGCGAAGCAGCCACCAACATCGAAAGAGAGCGCGGGCGCACTCCTGAAAGTCAAAGTCTCCTGGGCGAGGTGCGCATGCAGACTGTTCTCTGTAAACAGGATATCACGGCTCGATAAGAGTGCAACCAATCCATACCCAAGATAACGTCGAACGGCTCCATTTGGATAACTATCAAATTCGCCGTGAACTTCTCTCCATCAATAACAATAGAACACCGGGATAAGCAAAGAGAGCTAGCAATAATACCCCGGAGAACTAACTAACACCGATCGAGAAATCCATCTTTGCATACTCAAGTTCGCTCTCCTAGCAAACGCCGTCGACACAAAGCGAAAAGGTAGCCCCTGAATCGAAAAGGACTAAAGCATCAAGCGAATCCACAAGCAAAGTACTGGCCACCACGTCGGGGCGACCCGCGGACTCGTGTGGGCATGGCGTACACTCCTGTGGCGCCATGGCGAAGAAGACGACGCCGGGTGGCGAGCCCCAACAATCTGCATTGCGGTGCGAGTAAAGCGGTCGTGCAACTGAAGCGGTGCGAAGGTGGCGGCGGCCGCCGAGTACCCTCTTGAGGCGCCCAAGCGAAGGAAACGGCATGACTGGAGGAGCGATCATCATCCGAAAGATCCTCGAGCAGACCCATCAAGAAGAAGATGGCACGAGGCTCCCACTTGATCACGCTTAGCGGGTTACGGCGACACACCCGCTCCTTGTGACCCGTCGGCCACACCGGCGGCAATCTCCGTCCAAGAGCACTCAAGCGTGCCGTGTCCATCTCCGCACTTAAAGCAAAGCATGCCCCGCCTCGAACAGACGAAGAGCCGAGTACACGCAAAGGACGAGGCGCCAAGAAGAGAACGGCCTCGATCGCTAGACACGAAGGCTGCGGTCCTCCTTGAATTTCTTGAAAGCGGGTCGAATGCAGACCCACTTCCTCACTAGAGCTCCTCTTGGTCACCACCGAAACTACCGATCCACCGAGGCTTGTCGCCTTTGTGAGTGCATCTCCAACTCCATGCCCCTAGCTTGCTCCACAATGAGTGTAGTCACGGAGTGGAGTAGCTCCCAACACATGCTTGGGTACTGGGTGAGACCCGACGGAACCTCTTGGCCTTACGAAGATCATCGTCAGCTCTTTGAAGGGACAAAGCGAACCAAGTTGTTGAACTCGACCTCATACTCAACAATAGACCTCTTCCCACGAGCAAAGGTCGTCAAGGCAACCTCCATCTTCTCAACAAAAGAATAGGGTAGAACTTCCCTTGAACTCGATCAACAAAGTCCTCCCAAGTGGCGGGACCTTGAGTGGCGGTCCTCAAGACAACACGCCCTCCCACCAAATATCCGCTTGCCCTTTCGGTGAAAGGCTACAAAGCGGACCCTCCGAGGTGAAGACATCTCTAAAGCTCCAAGCGCCTCTCCATATAGCGCAAACAGATCACGCTGGACGGTGTGCCCGGGCAGTCAATCGAATCCAACCTCAACCCCATCCACTCTCGAAGTGTCATCGCGCCTCAGAACCGGTGGATGTGCGGCAGAGCAACAACAGATGCAAGAAGACGAGGTGCCGGCGCTGCTGACGAAGAGCACGGATCTCTCCCACCAATTCTCGGCCAAGCGGGGTCTCATCTTGGGCCCCAACCGAGGCGGGTCAACAAGCAACCCCTCGACTCATCGACTGCTCACACAGAGGTGGCTCCACGGAACCTCACCATGGCCCCGACCTCCACGACCGCGGCCACCACGACCACGTCCTCTACCCCTCGGCATAGCTATCAACCACAATCAACAATACACAATGAGCTCAAAGGTCAAAATAAAAATCATCCATCAATGAACAACGTAACGGAAGCGTAAAAACTATATTCGTACCTCTCTCTAACCTACTGTGCACTAGTGTGTCAAATTTTAGGTTAGTTAACCATTAGCAAATTTTAGTTGATTTACTAAACTAAAACAAATTTTAACAATTTTAGTTTGCCTAGGTTGTTAATCTATTCACCACGGACCTAAAGCCCGCTCTGATACCAACTGTAACACCCCAGCCCAACACTGAGCCTAGAATGCCACCACACTACTCTTCCAACTAATAATTATCGACACACTATAAAATTACAGCAAGGAAATAACGATAATCATATTAATGGATCACAAAAAGGTCATGCATAATTATGGATCAAACGACAATAAATAAGCAATGGGAATTATAACCAGGTAAATAATCCAAAATAACATCAACCAATGAATCCAAACTAATAAAGCAAATAGTCTAGTCCAAACGATGTCCTAAACTTTATTCAATCTCTAACATGTCCAAGAGTAATCCAATTGTGAATGAAAAGATTCTTATGGCAAATGATCATGTGTTGTCCATGTGCTCTACTCGCTCTCAGTTACGGCATCCTCGAAGATCACCTAAAGACAACAATAGAGCAAGGGTGAGTCCACGACTCAGCAAACACATCCATAAACAACGGACAATAATAAATCAGCAGCATTCAATAACTTCATTATCATCACAGGTACTTCTATTAATATTCTCATCCATTAATCTCATGTATCATTGCAAATCTAATCTACATGTCCACATGCACTTCTTTCACGTATATGCAGATAGCATGAGTGAATGCTCGCGACAACATTCACTCTCAAGCCCGTTCCTCCATAAGGATCGGGACCTCCTCCACTCGATGGAGTTGTGATCATTCATGATCACCTACTCATATGCAAAGATGCTTATGAATGCAAACATGCAAACTCCATCATAAACATCATATCCAACTTTTCATCATGTTTGTCAACAAATATATAAACATACCAATTATTTGTTTGCAATTAAACAAAATAAAAGCACAACAATAATGGTAATAGAAGATAAAGAATCACAGTGATCATCATTGATCGCTGTCTACCATGCACTTGCCTTTACTAGTTGCGACGCACAATTTGGCTAGCAGATGGCAACAAGTACGACGCCTCTCCTACATTAAATACACAAATCTCAATACAAGCTACAGCATCATAAGAACAAAAATCAATCGACATCGCTCCTACACGTCCCCAAATATACCACGTTACTCCGGTACCGAAAAGTTATCCATTGCGGTCTTAGTACTAAAACGAACGTAACTTTTGACTCGAAAGTCCGATCACCACAAACCACCCCATTCTGGATTCTTCATAAAATTATCCACATTTTCTTAGATTACAAAGACTTCTAATTAAATCATCTAACCCTCCGTATTTAGCCCAGAAAGCCGATCTGTCCGCTTCGGAACAGCAGTCTTACTAAATTCATAACTTTTGTTTTACTCAACCAAAATTCGCGTTCTCAGATTCTACAGAACCATTGGACAATTATCTACAACTTTCATGTAGATCAAAAACTCTAATTAGGCCATTTACTATTTTTAATCTACAGTCTACCAAAACAGCGCCGAAATACGACAACCACAATGACAGCAGCCTTCCGAAAATCATAACTAAAATTCTACTTGTCCGATTGACGTGATAAAATATGCTATAGAAATATATCGAAATTATCTACAATTAACTAGTAGATGATATTTTCAACATTCGTCATTAAGGTATCCGAATAAATCGTACACGGAACAACAGGCTAAACGGATCTATTAAACAGATCTATTACTCGGCACTTTGACTAAAACTATAGAACCCTCTCTAATTAACCTCAATTATAATCTCTAATTAACAGTGTCTAGCAACCCAGAGGAAAATATGTATTTAAAGCTAGCAAACCTCACACCAATCCACGGCGGCAAGCAAACGCAGCGTGAGAAGGCGTGCGGCAAGAAACCACGCAGCGGCTCCACGCACTGCACAGCGGCACCAGCGCTTCAGAAATCAAAGGCCTAGCGGCAAAGAAAGAACGCAGCCAGCAGAAGAGACGCGCACTTGGTGGCGCAAGCAACGGCAAGAAGCAGCGGCGATCGCAGATCGGCTCGGCGCTTGGCGGCAAGCAAAAGCAATTCGGCCTGCAGCCCAGCGCAGCAGCGCGGCGGCTTCCGGCGGCTCCAGCTGCAAGCAATGGCGGCTTCCAAGCAGGCAAGCGATACACACAGCGGCGTGGCGGCGGCGAGCACATAGCGCGTGGGGCGGCGGCACAGTAGCAGTGGGCGTGCGGCGATCTTGGCGCGAGGTTCGGTGGCCTTGTGCAAAGACAAAGAACGCATCCGCGCAAAGAACGCACAGAGAGGAAGTCATTTGGCGCGCGCAGCTCGAGAAAAGAAAAGCGCGGCGCTGGCTGAAATTTTCCAGAAGAAAAATCAAGTACGCGGCTTGGAAAATAAATGGCTAGGGTTTTCTAAAATCCCCACCATCTATTTAAACAGCTCTTAAAAATTCTGAATTATCCTATTTCCACGTATACTAAATTCTTTAATTACGCACAAGCCCTAAATTCTTTAACTAATTAATTTAATTACTCTCCGACCCTTAAGACGCTTTTATTAATATTAATATTATTTTTCAGAGTATTACATCACGTCACTTTGGAAGGAGCCCAGGAAGCACCAGAAGTTGTACTGGGTAAGTTCCTAGTAAATTCGAAGACTGCTTAGCCTGTTTGATTCTGGAGCTTCGCATTCGTTTGTTTCTGGAGTTTTTGCAACCAAGAATAAATTGGAAGTTATGCACCTTAAGCGTACTCTGTCGGTCCAGTCACCTGGAGCAGAGCTAAGTTCTAGTATGGGTTGTTTAGGGGCTAAGTTACTCATAGCTGGAGTTGCGTTTCTAGCTAACCTGGTTATTCTAGACACCCAAACCATAGATGTCATCCTTGGCATGGATTGGTTAACCAAGCACAAAGTGCTAGATTGTGGTCAAGAGCCGTTATAATCGAGGATACCAAAGGAAACAAAGTGGAGTTCCTATCTACCTCAAATGCGTAATGGACATACGCTAGTCAATAGCACGAAGACCGTCGCGTTGGAAGATGTGCCAGTTGTCAAGGAGTATCCAGATGTGTTTCTAGAAGAGTTACGGGAATGCCACGGATCGTGACATCGAGTTTGTCATTGATCTAGTGCCGGACAGCACCACTCTAAAAGACCTTATCGGATGCCGGTATGAAGTGGAGAAATGAAGAAACAAGTAGAAGAACTTTTGGAGAAAGGTTTTGTGAGGCCTAGTTCGCCGCCATGGGGCGCCGCTTTGTTCGTCAAAAGAAGGATGGAAGCATGAGAATGTGCATCGACTACCGGTCTCTCAATGAAGTCACTATTAAGAATAAGTATCCATTGCCCCGGATAGATGATCTTTTTGATCAGATGAAAGGAGCCGGAGTGTTCTCGAAGATCGACCTGCGATCAGGTTACCATCAGTTGAAGATCTGTCCCAAGGATATACCTAAGACCGCTTTCTCAACGCGGTACGGACATTATGAGTTCCTAGTCATGTCCTTTGGTCTGACCAATGCCCCTGCCTATTTCATGAACATGATGAATAAGGTATTCATGGAGTATCTAGACAAGTTTGTAGTTGTATTCATCGATGATATTTTGGTCTACTCAAAGTCAGAAGGACAACATGCCGAACATTTGAGATTAATTCTAGAGAAGCTCAGAGAACATCAGTTGTATGCTAAGTTTAGCAAGTGTGATTTCTGGAAAAAGGAAGTGGATTTTCTTGGTCATGTGATGACAGCTGCAGGAGTAGCCGTTGACCCCAGTAAAGTTAAAGCAGAAGTACTACAATGGGAACAGCCCAAGACTATCACTCAGATTCGTAGTTTCCTAGGATTGGCGGGATACTATCGTCGTTTCATTGAAGGATTCTCATCAATTGCTAAACCTCTTACGCAATTGTTGAAGAAAGAGAAAAAGTTTACTGGACTGACTTGTGAAGAAAGTTTTCAAGAATTGAAGAAATGTTTGACTTGTTGATCAAGATCGATTTTGCGGATATTCGCAAGGATTTCGATATCTATTGCGATGCTTAGCGTCAAGGATTAGGATGTGTCCCGATGCAAGAAGGAAGAGCGTCGCTATCGTCAAGGCGATTAAGGCCGCATGAAGAGAACTATCCCACCCATGATATGGAGTTAGCTGCGAGAGTGCATGCCTTGAAGATTTGGCGTCATTACCTCGCCAGAATCAGCTGCGAGGTTTATACAGATCATAAGAGCTTGAAATATATTTTCACTCAGTCGGATCAATATGAGGCAGAGAAAGATGGCTAGAATTGATAAAGGATTATAACCTTGGAATCCATTACCATCCTGGTAAAGCCAATGTCGTTGCAGACGCTTTGAGCCGTAAGAGCCACTGTAATGCCTTGGAAGTGAAAGAGCTTTGTTCAGAACTTCAAGAGGAATTCCAGAAGCTGAAGCTAGAAGTGGTATCTAAAGGATTCGTGGCAAATCTGGAAGTGCAATCTACTTTGAGAAGCGGATTCGCAAGCTCAACCGAAGGACTCGAGTTCTCAGACATCAAGGAGAAGATGATGAAGGGAAGTTCAAGGACTTCACAGTGGATGATCAAGACATACTGTGGATCAATGGACGTATCTGCGTCCCAGATATTGATGGATTGAGACAGCTAATTTTGAAGGAGGCCCATGACTCAAAATATTCGATTCACCCTGGTAGTACTAAGATGTACCAAGATGTTAAGAATAAGTTTTGGTGGCCAAATCTGAAGCGAGAAGTCGCAGAGTTCGTTGCCTTGTGCGACGTGTGTCAAAAGTTAAAGCGAGCATCGAGGCCGGCAGTGCATTGCAACCTTTGAAGATTCCAGAATGGAAGTGGGAAGAAATCGGAATGGATTTCATTACTGGGTTACCCAAGACTCAATCAGGTTACGATTCGATTTGGGTAATAGTGGATCGTCTGACTAAAGTTGCCCATTTCTTACCAGTCAAAACAACTTACTCAGGAGATCGTCTGGCAGAGCTGTACATGTCGAAGATCGTCATTTTGCATGGTGTGCCTAAGAAGATTGTGTCAGATCGAGGATCTCAGTTCACCTCCCGATTTTGGCAGAGTTTACATGAAGCCTTAGGGACTCACGAATTTCAAGATCTGCGTATCATCCCAGCATGGATGGAGCGATGAAAGGTTAATCGATATTGGAGGATATCTTTGAGAGCACATGCGTTGCAAATGCTACTCGTTAGGATAAGAGTTTACCATATGCGTAATTCTCGTACAACAACGATTATCAAGCTTTCGTCTACAAATGTCACCATTTGAAGCCTTGTATGGTCGTGCTGTAGAACCCCATTGAAGCTAGTGAAACGTTGAACGTCTGATCTTTGGTCCGGATATTATTCAAGAAGCAGAAGAGCAAGTGTCCATGATCAGAGAGAGATTAAAGATAGCTCAGTCGAGGCAGAAGAGTTATGCCGACAACCGTCGTCGTGATCTCAGTTTTGAATCAGAAGATTTTGTGTATCTTCGAGTTACGCCCCTCAGAGGTGTGAAAAGATTCCACGCCAAAGGGAAGCTTGCCCCTCGGTATGTTGGTCCGTTCAAGATTTTGGAACGTCGTGGGGAAGTGGCTTATCAGTTAGAGCTGCCACAATCGCTAGCAGGAGTACACGATGTCTTTCACGTCTCTCAGCTGAAGAAGTGTCTTCGTGTGCCAGAAGAGCAAGCACCGTTGGATTCGATTGAACTAAAAGAAGACCTCACCTACAAAGAGCAGAGGTCAAGATTATGGATGTCATGAACGCCGCACTGAAGCAAAACCGTTCGTTTACGCAAAGTCCCGTGGAGTAACCACTCGGAAGGAGAAGCAGCGTGGGAGCGTGAAGAAGAGTTGAAAGCCGAGTTCCTAGCCTTTTCTCTAGCTAGCTTTGAATCTCTGGTCGAGATTCCATTAAGGGGAAGGTTTGTAACATCCCAATTTTGAGCTTTAAAAATCTTTTAAACAATGGTATTAAGAAAATTCACCATTTGGATTTATTTGAATTTTAATTTAAAAGCTTAATATGGACTTTAAGGACAAACCGATTTAATGAGCTTAATCCCAACATTAACAATTACCAAAATTATTTTATTTGGATTCTATGAGCTTGGTTATATTTCCTAGAATTTTCTAGAATTTTTCCAAGATCATTTGCTATTTTCCATTGCTTATTTGAATTTCCGATATTTTCTTAAAAGAAAAGCTATTTTAAATCTCCAAATAGTGTTTGGGCGAATTCCTCGGCCATCCTGTTCACCTCGGCCCGATTCGTCGCCGTCCGTCGATTGGACGGCGATCTCGCCGCACGCGCTGCCGCCGCCCTCCCGTCTCATCGCGGTGGGCCCACCGCTTCGTCCTCGCCCGCGTTCTTCTCGGCAGCGGACGCGCTACAAGAACCGCCATTGGCGGTCAACGCCGAAGCCGGCGCCGGGCGCCTCAACCTCCCGATCCTCGCGTGTGCGCGCACGACTCGCGCCCACCGCCACGAACCCCACCCTTCTTCCTTCTTCTCGCGAGTATGCGCGAGGCCGCAACCGCCGCCCACGACCTCCACGCCGCCACGCCGCCGGACCTCCCGGGCCCTATAAAGGAGAGCCCGGGCGCGCCTCGTGTCACCCATCCCAAAGCCGCCACCACTCCTCTCCTCGCCTCGTGCTCGCGGAATCGAGATTTCCCGCCGCCGACACGAAGGCTTGAAGCTTCGATTGCGCGCCTCCGTCGCCCAGCGCCGTCGTAGCCGCCACCGTTGGATTCGCCGTGACGCCGCGGCGGTGCTCACCTCGCATTCGCCGGAGGAGCCCTCTAACGCCGCCGCCGTCGAGCCCGTACCTCCTCTCGCCAAAGCCTTGCCGCCGCCGCTCGCGTCCCGGAGCACCGGGAGCACACCCTAGGTTCGCTTTGGCGCGCCTCTACCACCGGTAGCACCCACCTCACCGGAGAGCTATCGTCACGGAACCCTTGGTTCCGTCGCGCCGCCCGCCGCCATCCACGTCACCCTCCACCTCACCGCTCGCCTCCGTGGCGCATGCGTGGCGACCACGTGGCGCGCGTGTCGGCGCCCGCAGCGCGCGGTGCGCCACGCCAAGACCGATTCAACTCAGAGGGCTCGGTGGACTTGGTCCACGTGGAGCGGTCAGCGACATGTGGGTCCCACATGTCGCTTATTTCTTTAATTATTTTAATTCGGAAAATCCTCCGCTGACGTCATGCTTGCGCAATAATCCGATTTTCTATTGAAAATAATTCGAATTCGATAAATCCTATTTTTAGGATTTTCTTTTGATTCAAACTTTGAAACCTTATAACTTTTGCATCCTAACTCCAAATCCATCCATTCAAATTTCTAAATTTGTATAAAATCAAGATCTATTTATTGGAGATTTTAATTATTTTTATCAGAGTTATTTACTTCTGTTATTTATTTTTCTTGTTGTTGCTTCACATGGTAGACTTGACGATACTTGGAAGGTTTGAGGAAGAAGGAGCTTTCCAAGACCAAGACCAGCACTTGAACCTATTCCAAGGCAAGCTATACCCTTGACCATTTTGCTCCCAGCTTTATAAAAGTATTTTAATTCAAATTCTTGCATCTTAATTCAAGTATTTATTTAAAAGCTTTTGGGTGCAGGAGTTAATCCTACATTGTTATGCCATCCTTGTTAATTGCTATGTCCTAATTCCTTGTCACCTTAGTTGGTATTTAGTTGGTAAATATGGTAGCACCAACGTGGGTTGGTTAGTTGCGTATTAGATTGCTTAGCCATGCCACGAATCACTTGTCATGTATCTTCTTTGTTATAAATTGACTAAGTGAATATGAAACGTGTGAACAAACTGTGTGTACTATGTGTCTTTGTGGCATATGTTGCACTTAAATCAACCGAGGTGGTAAAAGGATTTGGACCGAGGCAAGGGGTGGATCTTGTGTGAAAGGGTGGATGTGTGTGGATGTGTGAATAATTTTAACTGTGTCTATGTGGTTTGGTTAGTGGAAGTCTTGCCTTGGTCAATTAAGGACCTCACCATGTGCGTCATTGAACCGAGCTTCTGTCACGACCACATGCTGCTTTTAAGACGGGCTTAGCATAGTAAGATAAGGTATCTGAATTGCTTTGTTATGCTTAGTGTTAGCTACACTAAGTGTATCTTGTGGGTAAAGTGTACAAACCTCTCGCAGAGTGTAACGTAATCTATTCGAATAGCGCGTCATGATCATGGACAATGCTCGGGATTTCACACAAGGGGTAGATGTTTTCATAAAGCTGTGGGAAGGGAGCTATGTGATTAAGTCACTAGCTGTGTGAATAAACTGTCAGTGTGTGTCTTTGTGAAATAACTTGTTAAGATTATTATTGTCTATTGGTTTTACTGTTTTCAATCTATTAAATTGTATTAAATTGCAAAGGTTGCATTTATGCAAAAGAGCCACAAAATGCCTTCCCTTGTAAAAAGCCAAAGATATATACATTTTGCATCTCTTTGGTGTGGCTTGCGAGTACGGTGTGTACTCACGCTTGTTTTGACGAATCAAGCAGAGGAGGAGTCTTCACCAAAGACATTTGAGGACGAGTACATCGAAGGTGCTTAATCGTGAGGTCTTGATCGATCGGTTGCTGTGGTGAATCGATGGGGTGCCACTACCTTTTCGTTTCGGTATCGTTTATTTTCTCTGTTAGCCTGTGTGGCTCGAGAATTGTAACTCGACCTAAGGTCAAAACCATTATTTATTAATCAAAGTTATTCGTTTATGTTACTATTCGCTTGTATGGATCGATTTCCATCTTTGTTAACACTGTGTGCACTAGCGTGATCCTGGGCTAGTGCATTAAACACAGAGGGTCCTGAATCGTTATGTTGGGTCCTGACATCCACGGCCGGTCCACGAGTTCCCACACTGTGCACTAAATCCTATGGCCCACATGTTATACACTGCAAAAATCAGGATTTACACATCGCTTACTGTGCTCGGCCCCACATGTCAGTCACAACAGAAAACCAAAAAAGACAGCCATTAACTACTAAGCAATCATTAGCAGTTAATGAACGGGATTTGGTTTTAATGATGATGCTACAGTGTTGTCAGAAAACCGACAACACCGCACTGGCTTCGCCGAGCTCTCGCCGGTGTTCCCGGGCACGGCGGCGCTAGATAAGGGTATGAATGGGTTCACAATACCCTTGCACACCCAACGGTGGTACTCACGGTGGCTGAGCTGGCTTGAGGTGGCGGCGCACCGGAGAGAGGCGGCGGAGAGCTACGGCTAAATGCAAACGACACAAACGAGCTCTGCATTGTCTAGGGAAGCGGGTGCCATAGCAACTACAAGGCATAGAGAGGCTACCTGAGCGAGGGAGAGACTCGGAGAAGGTCGGAGTTGAGCCAGCGACGAGGAGGGTGACGGCGGCGCTGTGCTTCACCGAAGGGAGCTCACTCTAGTGAAGGAGACAGAGAATGAGTGGTAGAGAAAGCTCAAAGACAACCCACAGATGGTGTACAAGCAAGGAATCGGTAAGGAGCTTACCACACCGGCGATGGGGAAGAACGGAAGCTCCGCGGCCCAAAATGGGTCAAACTCATATTTCGCGGGCTCCTGCGAACCGATGGCAAAATAGAGTGAGGGGAAGATTAAGCAGGCCAAGGCACGACCAGTGACTCACTTGAGTGAGGACGGGACTCACCGGACACGGAGTGGCACGGCGGCGGCTCCGGGTGCGAGTTCTGCCACCGAGAGAGCTCGACGGTGTTCCGGGCGCTACAAGCCAAGGCAAGGCTTTGCGTTAGCAAAAATGGAACCAGGGAGGAACGGAGATGGTGCAGGAGGTGGAAGCTCGAAGCTTACCCGAGATGGAGCCAAGTTCTTGCCTTCTCTCCCTCGGTCACCGAGAGGGAAAGTGAAGGATAGCAAGAGAACACGGGCAGGTTAAAGCCGAGCAACGGTCGGGAGATAGGCGACGTGGGCGGGCGAAGCTCCAGGACTGGTTGGCGTGGGCGGTGCTGTCACGTCGCTGCCACGCGGGACAGAGCAGTGCGGTCACGTGGCGCGCGAGAGCTGAGCCCCTGCCAGCGAGAGGTGGAAGGCACACCCGTTAAGTGGGGCCCACGATGCTAGTGACCCAGTTGCGCGAGAGAGAGAGAGACAGAGTGAAAGGGGGTTGGCGCAGGCCGTTGGATCGAGATCGAACGGTTCAAGTGAAAGGGGCGATCGGCCGGTCCGATCGGCTACTCAATCCAGGCTGTTGATCTCCAAGTCGGATGGCTCCCAGTCGGCGCGGGAGCTTCGGACCTAGCCGAAGGGTTACGCGATCTGGACCGTTAAGTTTCCATCGGATGGCTCACAATCGACGCGGTCAGTTGGTTGGGTCGAGCCAAGCCGGCTCGAGTCTGACTCTGACTCGGGTCTGAGTCTGAGGAATAGTGATCCCAGATTTGAATTTAAAAGGCTGAGATGGTTTGGGAATTTCCATAGGTAGCTCGACAGCTCTAAAAATTCTGAAGTTTTTACTGAGTGATCCTGACTCCAAGATCAACCGCGTGTAAATTTTCCAGAATTTTTCATGTAGTGCATTGTCTGCTAGAAAATTCACAAGCTGCTGGACAGGGGGTTTGACCAGGGAGACAACAGGTTTGACCAGCCCTTAAGAAATAGCAAATAATTTCTAAAAATTATGAAATTTCTCAGGGAGGTTACCAAGATGATGAAGAATTTAGGAAAAATATTTCCAGAGGATGATCATAAGGTTTGACTAGAAGATCTTGAATTGCAATACTTCGAGTCAATAAACTTAATTCTATTTGAAGTCCACATTTCAAGGAGATAAATTCAAATGACAACAAGGATGCATCCAAAAGTTTTAATTTATCCTCATTTGTCTACATTTGAAACACAACCCCAGATCTTTGGGATGTTACAAAACCTCCCCCCTTACAAGAATCTCGTCCAGAGATTCCGCCTACTCGGTAAAGAAGGACGGGTAGTCCGCACGCAGGCGATCCTACCTCTCCCAAGTCGCTTCTTCCTCGGAATGATTCGCCCACTGAACTTTAAGGAATTTGATGGCTCGATTCCTCGTTCTTCGTTTAGCTTCTTCAAGGATGCGAAATGGACGCTCTTCGTAGGTCACGTCTTCTTGCACATTAAGACTTTCCGAAGGAGCTTCCTCGGTTGGGATGCGAAGGCACTTCTTCAATTAGGACACATGAAAAACATCGTGAACACCATCAAGTGCAGCTGGCATTTCCAACTTGTAGGCAACTGCTCCCTTCTTCTCCATGATGCGGTAAGGTCCAACATATCGAGGAGCCAGTTTGCCTTTGACGCCGAAACGTTGATGACCCTTCAGAGGAGAGACTTTGAGATAAACAAAGTCATTAGGCTCAACGCTCAACTCACGTCGGCGACGACCCGCATAGATCTTTTGCCTTGATTTAGCCGTGCGCAGTCGGTCTCGAATCAACTGAACTTGACTCTTGGCCTCATTGATTGAGTCTGGGCCAAAGAATGATCTTTCACCGGTTTCTGACCAATTCAACGGAGTTCTGCACTTTCTCCCATACAAGGCCTCAAATGGTGCCATGCCAAGACTAGCTTGGAAACTGTTGTTGTAGGAGAACTCGGCGAACGGCAAGCATTTCTCCCAATTCTTCCCGTATGAGAGAACACAAGAACGGAGCATGTATTCCAATACTTAATTGACTCTTTCAGTCTGAGGATGATACGCTGTACTGAAGGAAAGACGGGTGTCCATAGCCACTTGCAGACTATGCCAAAACCGGGAAGTAAAGAGCGATCCACGGTCAGAAATGATCGTCTTCGGTACCCCATGCAAACTCACAATGTGGCTTACGTAGAGCTCTGCCAACAGACCAACACGAATACCGGTACGCACTGGTAGGAAATGTGTGACTTTAGTTAGTCGATCAAAGACAACCCATATGACACCATTCCCCTTAGAGGTACAGGGAAGACCAGTGATGAAATCCATGCCGATAGAATCCCAATTCCATTCAGGCACGGGCAACGGTTGAAGCAAACCCGCTGGGCGTTGATGTTCAGCCTTCACATGACGATAAACGTCACACTCGGCAACGAACCGTGCGATCTCTCGCTTCATTCGGGTCCACCAAAATCTCCGACGGAGGTCTTGATACATTTTTGTGGCCCCGGGATGGATGGACAAAGGAGAATCATGGGCTTCACGGAGGATGCTATTCCGCAATTCAATGTCCTTTGGAAGAACAAGGTGATCTCCGAACCATATAACACCTTTGTCATCTTTAGAGAAGCACTTGGTTGTTCCGTTCTTAATATTCTGCTTGATTTGGCTCACTCCTTCACTCTTTTGTTGAGCAGCCTTGATCTGATCTTCCAAGGTTGGTCGCACAACCAAGGCAGTGAGGGAACCATGCTCAACCACTCCCAAGTTGAGTCGCTGGAATTCCTCATGGAGGGCGGGCTGCTGCTCCTTGAGCATCAAGGTATTGCAATAAACCTTTCGGCTGAGAGCATCGGCAATAACATTAGCCTTGCCCGGATGATACTGGAGACCCAAATCATAATCCTTGATCAATTCCAACCATCTTCTTTGCCTGAGATTCAGATCTGGTTGGGTGAACAAATATTTCAAACTTTTGTGATCCGAGTACACCTCGCAACGATTACCGATGAGGTAATGTCGCCAAATCTTCAGTACATGAACCACTGCAACTAATTCCAAGTCATGGGTCAGATAATTGAGTTCATGAGGTCTCAACTGCCTCGATGCATAGGACAATACCTTGCCTTCTTGCATAAGAACACATCCGAGTCCTTGACGAGAAGCATCGTAGAAGATACGAAGCTTCGGCGGACATTGGGAAGAACAAGAATTAGAGCGGTGGTCAATATTTTCTTGAGTTCTTGAAAACTCTCTGCACAAACAGCGAACCAGACAAACTTCTTGTCCTTCTTGAGCAACTCAGTCATTGGTTTCGCGATCTTGGAGAAATTCTCAATAAAGCGACGATAGTAACCCACCAAACTGAGAAAACTCCTCACTTCGGTCACGGACTTGGGCTGATCCCAAGAGAGCACATCGCTGACCTTACTGGGGTCCACGGCTATGCCTCCCGCTGAAAGAATATGGCCCAAGAATGCCACTTCCTTCAATCAGAACTCACACTTGCTAAACTTCGCATAGAGCTGCTGCTCGCGTAGTTTTCCCAACACAAGCTTTAGGTGTTCAGCATGCTCTTCATCATCCTTCGAGTAGATGAGGATATCATCAATGAAGACCACCACAAACTTGTCCAAATACTCCATGAATACCATATTCATAAGATTCATGAAAAGAGCAGGAGCATTTGTCAAGCCGAAAGACATGACTGTAAACTCGTACAGCCCGTAGCGAGTAGAGAAAGCCGTCTTCAGAATATCTTCTGGCCTGATACAAACTTGATGATAGCCCAATCTCAGATCAATCTTGGAGAATACCCGAGCGCCGGTTAATTGGTCGAGGAGGTCGTCAATCCGAGGCAGCGGGTACTTATTCTTCACCGTCACTGCATTCAACGGACGGTAATCAATGCACAAACGTAGAGTCTTGTCTTTCTTCTTCTCAAAGAGTGCAAACTAGCCCCACGGTGATGAGCTAGGGTGGATGAAACCCTTCTCTTGAAGTTCACCAAGTTGCTTCTTCAATTCATTCGGAGGCATCCGGTAAGGCCTCTTAGAAAGCGGGGCGGTACCAGGTAGCAACTCGATGATGAATTCGACGTCCCGGGCTGGAGGCATTCCAAGCAATTCTTCGGGGAATACAACCACAAAGTCACACACTACGGGGACTTCATGAATCTCCATCGCCGGCTTCGCTTCAAGTGCACAAAGATGCGGTTCTTGCAGCTTCGGAGAAAACCCAACTTGCTCGCCGGATGAATTTGTGAGGGTGATGAATTTCTTAGCACAATCAATTTGTCCCGAATGATGGGATAGACAATCCATGCCAAGTATCACATCCAAATTCACTAAATTGAGGAGGATAAGATTTGCCAAAAATCCCACTCCTCCAATCTCAATGGAAACATCCCGACATTCAATTTCAGCTCTCATTTCCGACCCTGGAGAACGAATAATCAACAGAACATGCATAGGAACAAATTGAAGATTACTAAGTGCAGCAAAAGACTTTGATATAAACGAATGAGAAGCTCCAGAGTCGAATAAAACGGTAGCTGGCTGAGAGTTGACAAGAAGCGTACCCAACACGACGTCAGGTGCCTCCTGCGCTTCCTCGGCTGAGATATGGTTGACTCGGCCGTTGCCCACATTCTGGGTCTTCTGAGTAGCCTTCTGGTCTTGACCATTTTCTTGCCCGCGTCCTCCATTAGGACGAGGGCCGCTCCAGTCTTCTTAGGATAATCATTTGCATAATGCCCTCGGTTGTGGTAGGAGAAACAGGTAACATTGGCAGCTGGATTGCGGAGGCTTCCTTGCTGTCCCACAGGTGTACATGGTTGCGACACGGCCGGCGGTGGGCGAGGTACAAACGCCGGTGGCCTCGGTGGTGCTGGAGCCTGAGAATAGGGCATCGGGGCTTGCCCGACGTGGGAACGGGGAAGATGTTGGACCGTAAAGGCGACTAGAGGGGGGGGGGTGAATAGGAGCACGCTCACTTTTTCACAAATTATGAACTCAATACAATTTCACTCCAGTAGCTATTAGAAAGCTATGAAGATCAATATACCAAGACAAATGGAAGACTAGTATTGAATCCAATTAAATCCCCTAAGCAAAATAACAAAATCAACTAAGATTGCAAAGACTCACAGCACGGGCGGTCAGACCTCTGTACCCAACCGGTCGGACCGATTGCCGGGCGGTCTGACCGGCGTTGTGCTGGCGGTCGGACCGCTCCAAAATCGGTCTAACCGGTGATGCGGTGATCGACCGGACTACGTAACCGATCTGAAACAGTAAAATCAGCCCGATGACGAAGTTGCAATTAGCTGAAACTTTTAATTCTCAACTCCAATCTTTATGAAACTTCACACACACCTTCTATATGCTATTGAGGACCTATTCCAATCGAATATTATGATAATTCTTGGAACGATCTTGAGCAATTGTCAATTGATTAACAGAAGGTCTAAAACCGGGCAAGAACGAAAACTTGATCCTAATGCTTGTTCGTGAGAGATTAATGATCAAGATGATGCTAGATAGATTCACACATATCACAGCAAGCTAATCCACGTGAAAGAATCAATCACAAACTCGCGGATCAAAGAAAGCCCTAAAAACACGAAATTGAAAGCAAGAACGAAAAGAGACTTATCTCAAGCAAACCTTGCATAGATTGATTTCGTGATTGATCTTTGGATTACATCCACACCATCATGGATCGATGGACAATCAAAGATCACGAAATTCACCACAAACCATCAAGAGCCCTAGCCTCCACCTCAACTCCCCTAAAGACAATTAGGGTTTTGAAACATAAAAAGGCGAGAGAGAGAGGGTGCAGCCACCACCTCTTCCTATTTATAGTGGAGGCCTAGAACTCCTAGGGTTTGACTCAATTGGGCTCCCGTTAAGGCCCACTAACAAGCGGGTCACACACGCACGCCAAAGCGCCGTCTTTAACCTTTTGACCTAAACCGCTTCACCACGCATCATGGATTTGCCAATAGGTCACCCTTGTCCATCTTGTGTCACGCTTGAGTCGTTGACCTCACCGGGCATCGTTGATCGTTCTGGACCTCAACTCTCCAAGTCTAGTCCCGATCCTCCTCGCCGTTGACCGTCGTTGACCACCAAGCAACCTTGCACAACCACGGACAAGCAAACACGATTCGGGAACAAGTTCTTCACAACTTGACCCATGTTAGTCAAAACATGCATCATGCAAACCATATGCCACGATACCAATGACTTTGACCTAACCAATCAACATCGCCACGAAGTTGGTCGACGTTCAAGTAGAAACCGGTCTGACCGCTCCATATGAGCGGTCGGACCTCTTAACGGTCGGACCGCTCCTGTGAGCGGTCGGACCGCCCTGGGACTTAGCCGAAATTCATGCCCCAAATTCAAACCTTCGAAACTTTAAACCAATAGAACTTTTCTTGGAGACTCCAAAAATCATGAGACCAAGTGCATTGGGATCCCCTCACTTGCCTACAACACCTATTTTTGGCCCAGCTTGTTTTGACCACTTTGGTCACCGCCGGTCCGACCGCCCCACATGGCCGGTCCGACCGATTTGGGACCGGTCGGACCATGCGTGCAAGGACCGGTCGGACCGCCCTATCGAGAAGCTCGAAACTTTGTCGAAAACACGTGAAACGACAAACCGTAAACGCCATTGCCAATTGTCACATCATCCTAAGATCTGGAATATATCCCCATGAAATCCACAATCTCCCCCTTGATGAACACATTGGCAATTATCCAGAAAATGTAAGTAAGAGGTTTGAAAACGAGTTTACTCGCAGCAGACAAAGGCACAACTTGGTCCATAAGCAAGAAAAAGCAATGAAAATGACCAAGCCGGCATCGAATAGTATAGGCATGTGAGACAAGGCAAAAGAAAGCATAAAACTTTGATTTTAAAAGGGTCAAAATTCTCACATGAGGTCCATATGAAAGAACAATTGTTCAATTGACCTATGATCATTGTGAGTATAAAAGAATGCAATTCAAGTTCAGAATATTCAATAAGACAATAAGAATGCAGCTCAAGAACTCCCCCTCACTATGATCCTCAATTTCAAATTTTCAGTTTCTCCCCTTTGTATAAACTTCTCCCCCAATAAAGAAATATCTTCTTATTAACACATCTTCTCTTCTTATTTAACACATCTTCTCCCCCTTTGACAATGGATTCATCAAGGAATCACGCCTTCCTCTCATCCAGAGATAACAAATATAGAATAAAAGAAGAAGCAGAAACAAAAGAAGCATAAAGAGGAATATGCATGAAGTGCAATGGAGTGGCTTCACTTTTTGTATTTTTCAATTTTTGATTACAAGAAGCTTTGGAGATTACCCAAAAGAACAAGCTAGTATCTCTAATATTGCACAAACAACATATCAAGCCTGACAGCACTAGCAAGATCATGGTAAGACATATATATCAAAGCTAAGCACAAAGGCTCAAAAGTAAAGCAGTAGATTTGATCAATTTAAGCAACGCTTCAAATTCAGCAAGTTCATCAACAGAGATCCTAAAGTGAAATTGGCCATGTCAAAATGTCAAAGTGAGATCAAAAATCTAACAAAGACCACATTAAGAGTCAATCAAGTCCCGTATTGAATCATTTTGCTCAATATTTTGTAAACGCCCATTTGTCAATATTTTCTCATTTGCATTGAATATTGAAGTTGACTAATGATCTAACTTAGTGACAAGATCTTGGACTAGGAGCCATCCACAAACTCATCCTAAGCTTCGACCAAAAGTTGATTAAAGGTATATCTTAGTAAAGAAGATCCTGGACTAGGAGCCATCCACAAACTCTTTCTAAGCTTCTACCGGGGCGACAAATCTTGAGGTTCATGTCATTTCTGACAAGCAGTCCCCATGAGATTCTTCTGGTTCATCAAACTATCTCCAAGTTCATGTCATTTGACAAGCAGTCTCGTAAGAATAGTTTGGCACAATTTAAGCATAAGACAATCTTGATTTTCATTTTTCACATGAGCAGTTTTAGAATCTCAAGAACACAAAAGCTCAAATAATGGTCAATTTTAGATCAAAGAGCTAACAAAGCAATTCTGACAGGGTCAATGTCACAAGAGGAGCACTAATTGCGCAACTCGCTAAAACATCCACAAATTGCAATTTCTTAGTTTGAGTTGTTTTAAAAGGTTCTAGCTCATATAGCAAAGACTTAGCTACACATGTAAAAGCATGATAATTCTAGCAAGTCAAAGAACTAGACATGACATTGAGCAAGAATTGAAATACAAAAGCTCTAAAGGGTAATAGGCAAAGCTTCATCAATTTTTAAAAATAAGCAGAAAATCTTATATTACAATGCATATTTTTGGATTTTTCATACCATTTGTTGTAACCACTAGTTGGTGTTTTCAGATGAATGCAATATGACACAATGAGATGCAATTAAAAAGCCTAAAAACCTAAAAAGCTCTACAAGATCACTAAGTTCAGAAAAAGAACAATAAAGAATCAAAAGAACAAGGAAAGATAAGAAAAAGATCAAACTCCCCCTCAAACCAACCCATAAGGATAAATTACCCCTAACTCGCTTCTTAAGGAGGAAAATCTGTTTGATCTAAAGGCTTGGTAAGAATATCGCCAATTGAGCTTGGACTCTCTGAAGTGCATCACAATATCACCTTTTTCAACATGATCTTTAAGGAAGTGAAAGCGAATGTCTATGTGCTTAGTCCTAGAATGTTGCTTTGGGTTTTTAGCAATATTAATAGCGAAGTGTTATCACGTAAAAGAGGAACACTAGCAAAGTTTAACCCATAATCTTTCAAAGTGGGCGTCATCCACAAAATCAGCTCAAAGAACTAGCAAGCGACTACATACTCCGCTTCAAAGATGGATTGTGCAATGTAAGACCGCTTCCTAGAGGACCAAGATACAAGAGAAGTGCCTAGGAAGTGACAGTGCACGAGGTACTCTTTCTATCTAACCGACACCCATAAAATCGAATCAAAACCTCTAATGGACAAAGTCAAGAGCAGAATACCAAATGCCATATAAGAGGGTAGAGTGTAAATACCGAATATGCGCTTAACGGCTTGGCGATGGGAAGTTCTCGGAGACGCCTGAAATCTTGCACAAAGGCATACCGTGAAGTGAATGTCCGGTCTCGAGGCCGTCAAATACGAAGGAGCCGATCATGCTGCGGTACTCGCGTTGATCCACGACTTCTCCTTCCTCATCTGGATCCAAAAGCGATTGCCATGGGAGTGGAAATTGGCTTGCAGTCACCCATGTTGAAGCGTTTGAGTAGATCTTTAGTGTACTTCGTCCGATGGATGAAAGTTCCTTCCTTGCATTGCTTGATTTGAAGTCCCAAAAGTAATTAAGCTCTCCCATCATACTCATCTCAAATTCCCGACATAGTGTCGGAAAAGTCGGAAACAAGAGCATTAGAGGAACCACCAAAAATAATATCATCCACGTAAATTTGAGCAAGCAGGAAGTCATTGTCACGCCTAAGAATGAATAGAGTTTTATCCACTTTACCCATTTCAAAATTATTTTTAAGCAAGAAGGTCTTAAGTCTATCATACCGGGCTCTAGGGGCTTGTTTAAGACCATACAATGCTTTAGATAGCTTGAAAACACGATTTGGATATTTAGGATCCTCAAAACCGGGGTTGCTTAACATACACTTCCTCATCTATGAAACCATTTAAAAGGCACTTTTAACATCCATCCGATATAATTTAAAACCTTTTGATGCAGCAAATGCAAGCGGAATGCGAATGGCTTCTAGTCTAGCAACAGAGCAAATGTCTCATCAAAATCTAACCCCTCAACTTGGTCAAACCCCGAGCTACCAATGGCCTTGTTTCTAACCACGTAACCATCCTCACCTTGTTTATTCTTAAACACCCAACGGGTTCCTATAACATTATGACCACTAGGGGTTCTACTAGGTTCCAAACTTTGTTTCTTTCAAAATTTTCTAACTCCTCATGCATGGCATTTACCCAACTAGAATCGATAAAGCATGTGATATATCGCGGGGTTCAAAAGAAGCAACAAAAGCCGAATGAGAGTAGAGATTTGGATCATTATACTGGAGCGAGTGACTCGCTCATGTAGATTACCTATTATCATTAGGAGGATCTTTGTCTCTGAATGCGAGTGGGCGCCGGGTGAGATACCGTTTCTTCGACCTCCGCAGTATCGCGATGATGAAGATGCGCAGAGCCTCAATCAAGGTGAAGTAGACGCGTGCGTGTTCTTGTATCAATATGGGCGCTTGAGAAAGAGATGAAGGAATGATATTAGCCGTCCTCATCTTCCTCCACAAAATGCTCTCACACTGTAAATCATCTCAGCAATAGATCTAGCTCGTGGCTAGTCTCATCAAAAGTGACATTACAAGTCTCTGAATAATGTTAGTCTCGAGATTAAAAACCCGAAAACCCTCGAATGAGCGGGATAACCCAGAAATAACCAATCAAAAGTTCTTGATTCAAATTTATCTAAGTTGCCTGTCTTAAGAATAAAACATTTTGATCCAAAAACTCGAAAATGCGAAACAGAGGGTTTTCTACCAAAACGAAGCTCATAAGGAGTCTTGCCTAAAGAAGGTCTCAAAAAGACACGATTTGCAATATGGCAAGCAGTAGCAATAGCTTCGGCCCAAAATCTCCTCGGTGTGTTATACTCATCTAGCATCGTCCTAGCCATTTCGACCAAGGTCCTATTCTTCCTTTCCACCACGCCATTTTGTTGAGGGACGTGTGGAGAGGAGAACTGATGCTCAATACCACGCTCAGCACAAAAAGAAGCAAAAGAAGCATTTTTGAACTCCGTGCCATTATCACTGCGAATCGCTCTCAAAGCACCAGGAAGCTCAGAAGCCAAACGAAGAACAAGGTCATGAAAATAACCAAAAGCTTCATCTTTTGAAGTAAGAAAGAACACCCAAGTATATCTAGAAAGATCATCGACTATGACAAGAATATACCATTTTCCACCGATCGGGACTCTAGCAGACCAACAAGATCCATATGAAGCAACCGTCCCGGTCCGTCTACCATAACCATAGTCACGAGAAGGGTGTGAGGCGGCAACTTGTTTGCCATGCCTACGATGTATACATACAAGACATCCTTGATGACTTTGAGTTTGGGCAAACCTCTCATGAGATCAAGGTTGCTAACTCGTGTCAGATGATCAAAACCAATGTGCCCCAAACGTCGGTGCCAAAACCAGAAATCAGAAGAAGATGTAAGCAAACATTTAAGAGATCCAGCAAGAGATTCTGAAAAATCAGCTCCAAAAATTCTACCAACTCTAGAGATTCCAAACACAAGCTCACCAGTAGAATCAAGCACACGACAAGCATTTTTCTTAAAAACAGTCTCATAACCATCATCAAGAAGCTGAGAAATAGAAAGGAGATTATACCTAAGCTTGTCCACAAGAGCGACATCCTTTAGAATGAATTTGTTGTTCACCCTAATTGATCCTGTTCCTTCAATTCGCCCTTGTGTATCATCTCCAAAGGTGATGAAGTCATCACCTGTTGCCCGCGTGAAAGAGGTGAACCATTTTGAGTTTCCGGTCATGTGGCGTGAACATCCGGAGTCAACAAACTACGTGTTCTTCCCCTTTCCGCGGTAATCCTGAAAATCAAGGAACAGAAGAACGATGTGTCTCAATACTGGGGTTAGATAAACAAGATTTAGGAATCCAGTACTGAGACACACGTCTGAAAGGAGTATACAAACCAGAAGTACTATCCTTGATTTCATCTAAAATTCTATTATGAGCAATGTTTAAATTAACATGAGACTTAAACTGTCCATGGGCGGTCTGACCGGCTTTGTGCTGGCGGTCAGACCGGCGACCAAAACGGTCAGACCGGTGACCACCAGCGGTCAGACCGGCAGCCTGAAGAACATGAGAATTAGGATATGTAGAAACATAATGATTAGCCTGTGAGACAAATCCTAATCCAGGTTTATTCTTTTCAGTGTTACCATGTCTCATAAAAGCTCTAGGTTGCCTGAATGAAATTCTATCAAAAATTTTTCTATCATTTTTCAACCTACGCCAGCAGAATTCAATCAAATGCCCACCTTTCTTGCAATAAGTGCAATGATACTTGGTACCACTAGAAGAAGCACCATTTGAGTTAATACAAGATTGGGCAAAGCCTGCAGATTTAAAAGATGTTTTTGCAGGTTGGGTTTTGAATTCAATTAAACCTTTTTCCAAGACTTGAATGACTTTTGGGTTTGAATTGTCTTGAAAAGAATTGAATCCTAAACCTTGCTTCTTATAAGGAGTTTTAGACTTGTCAAGAATCATGTTTAATTGTTTCTTACCTTTAGAAAATTTCTCTAATGTATCATGAAGGTAAGCATTTTCTTTTCTCAAGTTAACACAAGCATCACAAGTATTATTCATAGATTTCTTCTTATACAAAGCAATTTCAAGCTTAAGAGTGGAACATGAAACACAAGTAGTATTTTCAATATCGTCCTTAAGCTTAGCATATTTGACTCTAGCAGCTTCTAAGATATCTTTGATTTCACGTTCTTTTTCTAAACATGAAGTGCAAGGGCTAGAATCAAATACATCAAAAGCAATCAATTTACTAGATTCTAAACATTTTTCACAAGGAGCACTTTTAATTTCATTTAGTTCGGATCTAGCATTCTCAAGTTGTTGTACGTAAATATTATGAGCAGATTGTAACTTGGTAATTTACGAATGCATAGCATGACAAGATAAACATTCATCGAGTTCAAGAATCTTAGCATTTTAAGCTCTACTTTCGGTTTGCTAATTTTGACTCTAATTTCTTATTTTTGTCATGACAAATTCTAGCGCTTCATCTTGACTAAGCAATTGCTCAACTATAGAATTATATTTAGCGTAAAGCTCATCATAAGAAAAAGATACCTCATCATCATCAATGTTGTCGGTGTCACCATGAAGCACATGCTAGTGAAGTCTTTGGCCTTCCCTTTCTTTTGCCTTGAGGATCTCCTCCTCCTTGTCCTCCTCACTCCCGGTATCCACATCGCTCAAGGATTGATCCTCAAAGCCGCAAGGACCCGGTGAGCGACCTTCACAAGCTTATTAGCCTCATACCTTGATTTGTTGAAAGGAGGCTTCTTCCAAGTCGGCTTTCCTTCCTTATGATTGCTCTTACCTTTCACTTGGGGCAATTTGCGGATATGATTGAGCTCACCACATTCATAGCATGTCACCGGACCACCTCTCTTTTGTTTCTCACATTATTGTAGGCCCGTGTGAATTTTTAGCTAGAAGAGCTAACTCTGTTTCAGAATACTTTCAAGCTCCTCTTCATGAATAGCAGATAAACAAGCAAATGAAAATCCGTAAGAAGATTCAAAAGAGTCATCAAAAGCCTTTTTGAGAGGATCGCTACCAAAGCTAAATTATCTTTCTTGGGATGATCAACTCTTTTAATTTCATGAGTCTTGAGTTTACTATAAAGCAATTCTAAAGTAAGACTTGAAAGATCAACATTTTCCTCTATAGCAGTAGCCTTCATCTCCCACTCCTTGGTGTTGATTGCAGCCAAGAGATGGGTGGCATTTTCAGATTGAGAATATTCAATATCAACAACTTTCATTTGATTAATTACTTTATTAAAGCGACTGAAAATGTCATCGATGCTCTCTCCAGGACGCATCTCGAATTTATTGTATTCACGCTTGTAAACTATTTGGCGCACCTTTTTGATTTGGGACGAACCCTCATGATATGTTTCGAGAGTGTTCCAAATTTCATGCGCAGTTGAAAGATTGCAAATTCTATCATATTCTTGTCTACCAAGTGCACCATATAAAAGATTCTTAGCCTTATTGTTGTTAGCCAAAAGAACGAAGTATGTGTAGCAATTTCAGGAATAACAAGCGGGGCTCTAACAACATCCCAAATAGCTTGTCCCTCGCTCTCAAGAAAGACTCGCATACGATTCTTCCAATAGGCATAGTCGTGCCCATCGAAGATATGCGGTTTAGTAGAAAACTTATCCATCGCCAAAGTTCAGTGACCGGTTAAGATCAAGATTAAACTAACCGGGCTCTGATACCACTTGTTGGACCGTAAAGGCGACTAGAGGGGGGTGAATAGGAGCACGCTCACTTTTTCACAAATTATGAACTCAATACAATTTCACTCCAGTAGCTATTAGAAAGTGTGGATTTCATGGGGATATGTTCCAGATACTAGGATGATGTGACAATTGGCAATGGCGTTTACGGTTTGTAGTTTCACGTGTTTTCGACAAAGCTACAGGTATTCTGGACAGGGGCGGTCCGACCGGTCCTTGCATCGGCGTCCGATCGGTCCCAAATCGGTCGGACCAAGCCATGTGGGCGATCGGACCGGCGGTGACCTAAAAGTGTTCAAAATGAGCTGGGCCAAAAATAGGTGTTGTAGGCAAGTGAGGGGATTCCAATGCACTTGGTCTCATAATTTTTGGAGTCTCCAGTAAGAAGTTCTATTCGTTTTTAATTTCCAGAAGGTTTCGGAATTTGGGAGTATGAATTTCGGCTAAGTCCCAAGGGCGGTCCGACCGCTCATTGAGGAGCGGTCCGACCGTAAGTTAGGCGGTCCGACCGGCTCACCTGGAGCGGTCGGACCGGTATCCACTTGAACGTCGGCCAACTTCGTGGCGATGTTGTTTTGCTAGGTCAAAGTCATTGGTTTCATGGCATATGTTTTGCATGATGCATGTTTTGACTAACATGGGTCAAGTTGTGAAGAACTTGTTCCTGAATTCGTGTTTGCTTGTCTGTGGTTGTGCAGGTTGCTTGGTGGTCAACGACGGTCAACGGCGGGGAGAATCGGGACTAGACTTGAAGAGTTGAGGTCCAGAACGATCGACGATGCCGGGTGAGGTCAACGACTCAAGCGTGACACAAGATGGACAAGGGTGACCTATTGGCGAATCCATGGCGCGTGGTGAAGCGGTTTAGGTCAAAAAGTTAAAAACGGCGCTTCGCGAAGCGTGCGTGTGTGACCCGTTTGTTAGTGGGCCTTAACGGGAGCCCAAGAGAGTCAAACCCTAAGAGTTTTAGGCCTCCACTATAAATAGGAGGAGGTGGTGGCTGCACCCCTCTCTCTCTCGCCTTTTTATGTTTCAAAACCCTAATTGTCTTTAGGGGAGTTGAGGTGGAGGCTAGTGCTCTTGATGGTTTGTGGTGAATTTCGTGATCTTTGATTGTCCACTGATCCATGATGGTGTGGATGTAATCCAGCAACAATCACGAAATCAATCTATGCAAGGTTTGCTTGAGATAAGTCTCTTTTCGTTCTTGCTTTCAATTTCATGTGAATTAGCTTGCTGTGATATGTGTGAATCTATCTAGCATCATCTTGATCATCAATCACTCACGAACAAGCATTAGGATCAAGTTTTCGTTCTTGCCCGGTTTTAGACCTTCTGTTAATCAATTGGAAATTGCTCAAGATCGTTCCAAGAATTATCATAATATTCGATTGGAATAGGTCCTCAATAGCATATAGAAGGTGTGTGAAAAGTTTCATAAAGATTGGAGTTGAGAATCAAAAGTTTCACCTAATTGCAACTTCGTCATCGAGCTGATTTTCTTGTTTGGATCGGTTCAGAGATCACGGCCGGTCAGACCGCCGTCATCACCGGTCGGACCGATTTTGGAGCGGTCCGACCGAGACAACGCCGGTCGAGATCACCCGGCAATCGGTCCGACCGGTTGGGATGCAGGTCCGACCGCTGCGTCGTGAGTCTTTGCAATCTTAGTTGATTTTTGTCGCATTGCTTAGGGGCTTAATTGGATTCAATACTAGTCTTCCATTTGTCTTGGTATATTGATCTTCATAGCTTTCTAATAGCTCTTGGAGTGAAATTATATTGAGTTCATAATTTGTGAAAAAGTGAGCGTGCTCCTATTCACCCCCTCTAGTCGCTTTTACGGTCCAACAAATGGTATCGAGCGGTTAGTTCAATCTTAATCTTAACCGGTCACCGAACTTTGGCGATGGATAAGTTTTCTACTAAACCGCATATCTTGATGGACACGACTATGCCTATTGGAAGAATCGTATCGCGTCTTTCTTGAGAGCGAGGACAAGCTATTTGGTATGTTGTTAGAACCCATTGGTTATTCTGAAATTGCTACACACGCTTCGCAATTCTTTTGGCTAACAACAATAAGGCTAAGAATCTTTTATATGGTGCACTTGGTAGACAAGAATATGATAGAATTTGCAATCTTTCAAGCAAGCATGAAATTTGGAACACTCTCGAAACATATCATGAGGGTTCGTCCCAAATCAAAAAGGTGCGCCAAACAGTTTACAAGCGTGAATATAATAAATTCGAGATGCGTCCTGGAGAGAGCATCGATGACATTTTTAGTAGCTTTAATAAAGTAATTAATCAAATGAAAGCTGTTGATATTGAATATTCTCAGTCTGAAAATGCCACCCATCTCTTGGCTGCAATCAACACCAAGGAGTGGGAGATGAAGGCTCTTGCTATAGAGGAAAATGTTGATCTTTCAAGTCTTACTTTAGAATTGCTTTATAGTAAACTCAAGACTCATGAAATTAAAAGAGTTGATCATCCCAAGAAAGATAATTTAGCTTTGGTAGCAGATCCTCTCAAAAGGCTTTTGATGACTCTTTTGAATCTTTTTTCTGGATTTTTATTTGCTTGTTTATCTGCTATTCATGAAGAGGAGCTTGAAAGTATTCCTGAAACAGAGTTAGCTCTTCTAGCTAAAAAATTCACAGGCCTACAATAATGTAAGAAACAAAAGAGAGGTGGTCCGTGACATGCTATGAATGTGGTGAGCTCAATCATATCCGGGCAAATTGCCCCAAGCTGAAAGGTAAGAGCAATCATAAGGAAGGAAAGCCAGCTTGGAAGAAGCCTCCTTTCAACAAATCAAGGTATGAGGCTAATAAGCTTGTGAAGGCTGCTCACCGGGTCCTTGCCGCTTTTGAGGATCAATCCTTGAGCGATGTGGATACTGGGAGTGAGGAGGACAAGGAGGAGGAGATCCTCAAGGCAAAAAGAAAGGGAAGGCCAAAGACTTCACTGGCATGTGCTTCATGGCTGACACCGACAACATTGATGATGATGAGGTATCTTTTTCTTATGATGAGCTTTCTGCTAAATATGATTCTATAGTTGAGCAATTGCTTAGTCAAGATGAAGCGCTAGAATTTGTTATGACAAAAAATAAGAAATTAGAGTCAAAGATTAACAAACCGAAAGTAGAGCTTAAAAATGCTAAGACTCTTGAACTCGATGAATGTTTATCTTGTCATGCTATGCACTCAAAAATTACTAAGTTACAAACTGCTCATAATATTTCTGTACAACAACTTGAGAATGCTAGATCTGAACTAAATGAAATTAAAAGTGCTCCTTGTGAAAAATGTTTAGAATCTAGTAAATTGATTGCTTTTGATGTGTTTGATTCTAGCCCTTGCACTTCATGTTTAGAAAAGGAACGTGAAATCAAAGATATCTTAGAAGCTGCTAGAGTCAAATATGCTAAGCTTAAGGACAATATTGAAAATACTACTTGTGCTTCTTGTTCCGCTCTTAAGCTTGAAATTGCTTTGTATAAGGAGAAATCTATGGATAAAACTTGTGATGCTTGTGTTAACTTGAGAAAAGAAAATTCTTACCTTCATGATACATTAGAGAAATTTTCTAAAGGTAAGAAACAATTAAACATGATTCTTGACAAGTCTAAAACTCCTTATAAGAAGCAAGGTTTAGGATTCAATTCTTTTCAAGACAATTCAAAGCCAAAAGTCATTCAAGTCTTGGAAAAAGGTTTAATTGAATTCAAAACCCAACTTGCAAAAACATCTTTTAAATCTGCAGGTTTTGCCCAACCTTGTATTAATTCAAATGGTGCTTCTTCTAGTGGTACCAAGTATCATTGCACTTATTGCAAGAAAGGTGGGCATTTGATTGAATTTTGTTGGCGTAGGTTGAAAAATGATAGGAAAAATTTTGATAGAATTTCATTCATGCAACCTAGAGCTTCTATGAGACATGGTAATACTGAAAAGAATAAACCTGGATTATGATTTTTCTCTCATGCAAATCATTATGCTTCTAAATATCCTAATTCTAATGTTTATCGATGGCGGTCCGCCATGAGTGGTCACCGGTTCGACCGTTTTGGTCGCCGGTCCGACCTTGACAAGACAAACGGCCGACCGCCCATGGACAATTTAAGTCTCATGTTAATTTAAACATTGCTCATAACCGAATGTTAGATGAAATCAAGGATAGTACTTCTGGTTTGTATACTCCTTGCAGACGTGTGTCTCAGTAATGGATTCCTAAATCATGTTTATCTAACTTGAAGATTGAGACACGTCGTTCTTTTGTTCCTTGATTTTCAGGATTACCGCGAAAGGGAAGAACACGTGGTTCGTTGACTCGGATGTTCACGCCACATGACCAGGAAACTCAAAATGGTTCACCTCTTTCACGCGAGCAACGGTGATGACTTCATCACCTTTGGAGATGATACACAAGGGCGAATTGAAGGAACAGGATCAATTAGGGTAAACAATAAATTCATTCTAAAAGATGTTGCTCTTGTGGACAAGCTTAGGTATAATCTCCTTTCTGTTTCTCAGCTTCTTGATGATGGTTTTGAGACTGCTTTTAAGAAAAATGCTTGTCGTGTGCTTGATTCTCTTGGTGAGCTTGTGTTTGGAATCTCTAGAGTTGGTAGAATTTTGGAGCCGATTTTTCGTAATCTCTTCTTTGGATCTCTTAAATGTTTGCTTACATCTTCTTCGATTTTCGCTTTGGCACCGACGTTTGGGGCACATTGGTTTTGATCATCGACACGAGTTAGCAACCTTGATCTCATGAGAGGTTTGCCCAAACTCAAAGTCGTCAAGGATCTCAGATGTGCGCCTGTAGGCATGGCAAACAAGTTGCCGCCTCACACCCTTCTCGTGACTATGGTTATGGTAGACGGACCAGACGGTTGCTTCATATGGATACCGTTGGTCTGCTAGAGTCCGGTCGATTGGTGGAAAATGGTATATTCTAGTCATAGTCGATGATCTTTCAAGATATACTTGGGTGTTCTTTCTTACTTCAAAAGATGAAGCTTTTGGTTACTTTCATGACCTTGTTCTTCGCTTGGCTTCGAGCTTCCGGTGCTTTGAGAGCGATTCGCAGTGATAATGGCACGGAGTTCAAAATGCTTCTTTGCTTCTTTTTGTCCGAGCGTGGTATTGAGCATCAGTTCTCCTCTCCACACGTCCCTCAACAAAATGGCGTGGTGGAAAGGAAGAATAGGACCTTGGTCGAAATGGCTAGGACGATGCTAGATGAGTATAGCACACCGAGGAGATTTTGGGCCGAAGCTATTGCTACAGCTTGCCATATTGCAAATCGTGTCTTTTTGAGACCTTCTTTAGGCAAGACTCCTTATGAGCTTCGTTTTGGTAGAAAACCCTCTGTTTCGCATTTTCGAGTTTTTGGATCAAAATGTTTTATTCTTAAGACAGGCAACTTAGATAAATTTGAATCAAGAACTTTTGATGGGTTATTTCTGGGTTATCCTGCTCATTCGAGGGGTTTTCGGGTTTTTAATACTGAGACTAACCTTATTCAGGAGACTTGTAATGTCACTTTTGATGAGACTAGCCCTGGAGCTAGATCAATTGTTACAGATGATTCACAGGTGACAGAGAGCATTTTTGTGGAGGAAGATGAGGACGAAGCTGGTGTCATTTCCTCATCTGCTGCTGCTGAGGCGCCCATATTGATACAAGAACCTGCTACGTCTACTTCACCTTCAGTTGAGGCTCCTGCTGCATCTTCATCATCAGCAGTACCTGCGGAGGTCGAAGAAACGATATCTCACCCGGGCGCTCCACTTCGCATTCAGAGACAGCATCCTCCGGATCAGATAATAGGTAATCTACATGAGCGAGTCACCCGCTCCAGGTATAATGATCCAAATCTCTACTCTCATTCGGCTTTTGTTGCTTCTTTTGAACCCCGCGATATATCACATGCTTTATCTGATTCTAGCTGGGTAAATGCCATGCATGAGGAGTTAGAAAATTTTGAAAGAAACAAAGTTTGGAACCTAGTAGAACCCCCTAGTGGTCATAATGTTATAGGAACCCGTTGGGTGTTTAAGAATAAACAAGGTGAGGATGGTTACGTGGTTAGAAATAAGGCGATTGGTAGCTCGTGGTTTGACCAAGTTGAGGGGTTAGATTTTGATGAGACATTTGCTCATGTTGCTAGATTAGAAGCTAGTCGCGATTACGCTTGCATTTCTTTGCATCAAAAGGTTTTAAATTATATCGATGGATGTTAAAAGTGCCTTTTAAATGGTTTCATAGATGAGGAAGTGTATGTTAAGCAACCCCCGGTTTTGAGGATCCTAAATATCCAAATCGTGTTTTCAAGCTATCTAAAGCATTGTATGGTCTTAAACAAGCCCCTAGAGCACGGTATGATAGACTTAAGACCTTCTTGCTTAAAAATAATTTTGAAATGGGTAAAGTGGATAAAACTCTATTCATTCTTAGGCGTGACAATGACTTCTGCTTGCTCAAATTTATGTGGATGATATTATCTTTGGTGGTTCCTCTAATGCTCTTGTTTCGACTTTTCCGACACTATGTCCAGGAATTTGAGATGAGTATGATGGGAGAGCTTAATTACTTTTGGGACTTCAAATCAAGCAATGCAAGGAAGGAACTTTCATCCATCGACGAAGTACACTAAAGATCTACTAAAACGCTTCAACATGGTTGATCGCAAGCCAATTTCCACTCCCATGGCAACCTCGATCGCTTTGGATCGGATGAGGAAGGAGAAGTCGTGGATCAACGCGAGTACCGCATGACATGATCGGCTCCCTTCAGTATTTGTGGCCTCGGGACGGACATTCACTTCACGGTATGCCTTTGTGCAAGATTTGAGCGTCTCGAGAACTTCCCATCGCCAAGCCGTTAAGCGCATATTCGGTATTTACACTCTACCCTCTTATATGGCATTTGTTATTCTGCTCTTGACTTTGTCCATTAGAGGTTTTTGATTCGATTTTGCGGTTGTCGGTTAGATAGGAAGAGTACCTCAGGCACCTGTCACTTCCTAGGCACTTCTCTTGTATCTTGGTGCTAAAAACCCGGTGCAACATTCTAGGACTAAGCACATAGACATTCGCTTTCACTTCCTTAAAGATCATGTTCAAAAGGTGATATTGTGATGCACTTCAGAGAGTCCAAGCTCAATTGGCGGATATTCTTACCAAGCCTTTAGATCAAACCGATTTTCCTCCTTAAGAAGCGAGTTAGGGTAATTTATCCTTATGGGTTGGTTTGAGGGGAGTTTGATTTTTCTTATCTTTCCTTGTTCTTTTGATCTTTTATTGTTCTTTTTACGAACTTAGTGATCTTTTGAACTTTTTAGGTTTTAGGCTTTTAATTGCATCTCATTGTGTCATATTGCATTCATATGAAAACTCCAACAAGTGGTTACAACAAATGGTATGAAAAATCCAAAAAGATGCATTGTAATATAAGATTTTCTGCTTATTTTTTTTTAAAAAAAAATTGATGAAGCTTTGCCTATTACCCTTTAGAGCTTTTGTATTTCAATTCTTGCTCAATGTCATGTCTAGTTCTTTGACTTGCTAGAATTATCATACTTTTACATGTGTAGCTAAGTCTTTGCTATATGAGCTAGAACCTTTTAAAAACAACTCAAACTAAGAAATTGCAATTTATGGATGTTTTAGCAAGTTGCGCAATTAGTGCTCCTCTTGTGACATTGGCCCTGTCAGAATTGCTTTGTTAGATCTTTGATCTAAAATTGACCATTACTTGAACTTTTGTGTTCTTGAGATTCCAAAACTGCTCATGTGAAAAATGAAAATCAAGATTGTCTTATGCTTAAATTGTGCTAAACTATTCTTACGAGACTGCTTGTCAAATGATATGAACTTGGAGATAGTTTGATGAACCAGACGATCTCATGGGGACTGCTTGTCAAATGACATGAACCTCAAGATTTGTCACCCCGGTAGAAGCTTAGAAAGAGTTTGTGGATGGCTCCTAGTCCAGGATCTTCTTTACTAAGATATACCTTTAATCAACTTTTGGTCGAAGCTTAGGATGAGTTTGTGGATGGCTCCTAGTCCAGGATCTTGTCACTAAGTTAGATCATTAGTCAACTTCAATATTCAATGCAAATGAGAAAAATGTTGACAAATGGGCGTTTACAAAATATTGAGCAAAATGATTCAATACGGGACTTGATTGACTCTTAATGTGGTCTTTGTTAGATTTTTTATCTCACTTTGATATTTTGACATGGCCAATTTCACTTTAGGATCCTGTTGATGAACTTCTTTGAATTTGAGCGTTGCTTAAATTGATCAAATCTCTTGCTTTACTTTTGAGCCTTTGTGCTTAGCTTTGATATATATGTCTTACCATGATCTTGCTAGCTATTTGTCGGAGCTTGATATCTTTGTTTGTGCAATATTAGAGATACTAGCTTGTTCTTTTGGGTAATCTCCAAAGCTTCTTGTAATCAAAAATTGAAAAATACAAAAATTGAAGCCACTCCATTGCATTTCATGCATATTCCTCTTTATGCTTCTTTTGTTTCTGCTTCTTCCTTTATTCCATATTTATTATCTCTGGATGAGAGGAAGGTGTGATTCCTTGATGAATCCATTGTCAAAGGGGGAGAAGATGTGTTAAATGAGAAGAGAAGTTGTTGGGGGAGAAGTTTGTACAAAGGGGATAAACTGAAAATTTGAAATTTGAAGATCATAGTGAGGGGGAGTTCTTGAGTTGCATTCTTATTGTCTTATTGAATATTCTGAACTTGAATTGCATTCTTTTATCCTCACAATGATCATAGGTCAATTGAACAATTGTTCTTTCATATGGACCTCATGTGAGAATTTTGACCCTTTTCTGGAAATCAAAGTTTTTATGCTTTCTTTTGCCTGGTCTCACATGCCTATACTATTCTGATGCCAGCTTGGTCATTTTCATTGCTTTTTCTTGTTTATGGACCAAGTTGTGCCTTTGTCTGAAGCTCATGAGTAAACTCGTTTTCAAACCTCTTACTTACATTTTCTGGATAATTGCCAATGTGTTCATCAAGGGGGAGATTGTGGATTTCATGGGCATATGTTCCAGATCCTAGGATGATGTGACAATTGGCAATGGCGTTTACGGTGTGATACTCTGATAATAATAATAATAATATTAATAATCGCGTCTTAAGGGTCGGAGAGTAATTAATTAAATAGTAACAATAAATAATTAATTAATTAACGTCTTAAGGGCTTGTGCGTAATTAAATAAAAAGAGTTTGTGAGAAATAGAAATTTCAGAATTTTTTTAAGTGCTATATAAATAGTTTTTGGGTTTTCTAGAAACCCTAATATCCATTTTTCCTCCAGCCGCCGCCAGCCAATTCGCTTTCCAGTTTCTGCGTTGCCGCCGCCATCCAATCGCGTCGGCTGGTGCGCTGACTTCGACTTCAATGAGAGGCTGCGGCCGCCCTACCGTGGATCGCTTGCTGCGTTCGGTGTTGCAGCGCACAGGCGTGTCTTTGCTTCCGCTTTTCTTTGCCTCAGCCGATTTCTCTGCCGATCTGTATTGCTTTGAGCCGCTGTCAGGCGCCCGAGCCGCCTGATTGCTTTCTGCGCGCGTGAAATCGTCTCGAGCCGACGCCTGTGTTGGCTGATCGCGGCGAGCCGCTCGCGCTGGATGGGTCGCTTGCTTCTCTCAGTGCGCGTGTGGCTGCTGCCCAGCTGGAACCGATCGCTTTGTCTTTCTTCTTTGGTTTCTGCTGCTTGCTTTGGTTTTTCTTGATGCTGCAGGTCTCTGCGGCCGGTGCGCTTACGCCAAACCGAGCCGTCTCTGCGTTGCTGCGTTTCCTTGTAAGTACATGCAGCAATTAGAGCTTATCATCAAGATTAATTAGAGAAGCTGATTAATAGATCTGTTTAGGCCGATATTTTTGTTGTACGCTTTATTGGTCACCTTAATGACAAATTTTGGAAATCTCATCTACTAGTTAATTGTAGATAATTTCGATATCTTTCTATAGCATGTTTTTTGATGTCGTTCGGACAAGTAGAATTCGAGTTATGATTTCCGGAAGACCGCTGTTTTTACGGTTGTCGCCTTTCGGCGCTGTTTTGGTAGATCGGTTATTAAAAATAGTAAATAGCATAATTAGAGTTTTTGATCTACATGAAAGTTGTATATAATTGTCCAATGGTTCTGTAGAATCTGAGAACTCGAATTTTGGTTGGATAGAACAAAAGTTATGAATTTAGTAAGACTGCTGTTCCGAAGCGGACAGACCGACTTTCTGGGCTAAATACGGAGGGTTAGATGATTTAATTGGAAGTCTTTGTAATCTAGGAAAATGTGGATAATGTTATGAAGAATCCAGAATGGGGTGGTTTGCGGTGATCGGACTTTCGAGTCAAAAGTTACGTTCGTTTTAGTACTAAGACCGCAATGGGTAACTTTTTGGTACCGGCGTAATGTGGTATATTTGGGGACGTGTAGGAGCGATGTATATTGATTGTTGTTCTTATGATGCTGTAGCTTGTATTGAGATTTGTGTATCTAATGTAGGAGAGTCGTACTGCGTTGCCATCGCTAGCCAAATTGTGCGTCGCAACTAGTAAAGGCAAGTGCATGGTAGACAATGATCAATGATCGATCATCGTTTTCTTTATCTTCTATTACCATTATTGTTGTGCTTTTATTTTATTTAATTGCAAGCAATGGAATGGTATGAATTTATATTGTTAATGGACATGATGAAAAGTTGGATATGATATTTATGATGGAGTTTGCATGTTTGCATTCATAAGCATCTTTGCATAAGAGAAGGTGATCATGATTGATCACAACTCCACGGGAGTGGAGGAGGTCCCCGATCCTTATGGAGGAGCGGGCTTGAGAGTGAATGTTGTCGCGAGCATTCGCTCACGCTATACCGGTATACGCGAAAGAAGTGCATGTGGACATATAGATTAGAGTTGCATTGATATTTGAGATTATTGAATGAGAATGTTAATAGAAGTGCATGTGATGATAATGAAGTTATTGAATGCTGTTGATTTATTGTTGTTCGTTGTTTATGGATGTGTTTCGAGTCGTGGACTCACCCTTGCTCTATTGTTGTCTTTAGGTGATCTTGAGGATGCCGAATCGAGAGCGAGTAGAGCACATGGACAACACATGATCATTTGCCATAAGAACCTTTCCATTCACTATTGGTTTACACTTGGACATGTTAGAGGTTGAATAAAGTTTAGGACATCATTTGGACTAGACTATTTGCTTTATTAAATTGGATTCATTGGTTGATGCTACTTTGGATTATTTTACCTGGTTAAAATTCCCAATGTTTATTTATTGTCGCTTGATTCATATTTATGCATGTCCTTCTTGTGGTCCATTGATATGTTTATCGTTGATTCCTTGCTGTAATTTTATAAGTGTGTCGATAATTATTAGTTTAGAGAGTAGTGTGGTGGCATTCGGGCTCGGTGTTGGTGGGTGTTACTGATTAGTATCGAGCGGGCTTTAGGTCCGTGGTGAATAGATTAACAACTTAGGCAAACTAAAATTGTTAAAATTTGTTTTAGTTTAGTAAATCAACTAAAATTTGCTAATGGTTAACTAACCTAAAATATGACACACTAGTGCTGATGAGGTTAGAGAGAGGTACGAATATAGTTTTACGCCTGTTATGTTGTTCATTGATGGATGAGTTTATTTTGAGCTTTGAACTCATTGTGTATTGTTGATTGTGGTTGATAGCTATGCCGAGGGGTAGAGGGCGTGGTCGTGGTGGCCGCGATCGTGGAGGTCGTGGCCGCGGCGAGGTTCCGTGGAGCCACCTCCTGTGAGCGATTGAGTCGATGTCGAGGGGTTCTTTGTTGACCCGCCTCGGTTGGGGTCGAGGATGAGACGCCCGCTTTCTTTGAGAGAGTTGGTGGGAGAGATCCGTGCTCTTCGTCAGCAGCGCCGGCAGCCACATTCTTTGCGGCATCCGTTGTTGCTCTGTCGTTCATCCACGGTTTCTCGAGGCGCGGATGTCACCGAGTGGATGGGGTTGAGGTTGGATTCGTTTGTGCCTGGGCACACGGTCGAGCAATGGACTGGTTGCGCTATATGGAGAGGCGATTTGGAGCTTTGGAGATGTCTTCACTTCAGAGGGTCCGCTTTGTAGCCTTTCACCAAAGGGCAAGCGAGATATTTGGTGGGAGGCGTGTTGTCTTCGAGGACCGCCGCTCAAGGTCGATCACTTGGGAGGATTTTGTTGATCGGTTCAAGGGAAGTTCTACCCTACTCATTTGTTGAGAAGATGGAGGTTGCCTTGACGACCTTTGCTCGTGGGAAGAGGTCTATTCTTGAGTATGAGGTGAGTTCAATAACTTGGTTCGCCGTCCCTTCTGTGAGCGTAACGATGATCTTCGAAAGCCAAGAGGTTCCGTCGGGGTCTCAATTCGAGTCTGCGGCATGTGTTGGGAGCTACTCCACTCCGTGATTACAGCTGTTGTGGAGCAAGCTGGGGGCATGGAGTTGGAGATGCGCTCACAAAGGCGACAAGCCTCACGGTGGATCGTTGCTTACGGTGGTGACGGAAGAGGAGCTCTAGTGAGGAAGTGGGTCATTCAACACCGCTTTCAAGAAATTCAAGGAGGACATGATCTTCGAGTCTAGCAATCGAGGCCGTTCTCTTCTTGGCGCCTCGTTCATTTGCAGTACTCAGCTCTTCGTCTGTCCTGTAGGGGTATGCTTTGCTTTAAGTGCGGTGATGGACACGTGCTGCTGAAGTGCACTTGGACGGAGATTGCCGTCGGTGTGGCCGGCCGGGTCACAAGGAGCGGGTGTGTCGCCGAACCCGCTAGCGTGATCAAGTGGGAGCTGTGCCATCTTCTTCTTGATGGGTCTGCCGAGGATCTTTCGGATGATGATCGCTCCTCCAGCGATGCCGTTTCCTTCAGCTTGGGCGCCTCGGTAGGGTACTCATCGGCACCGCCACCTTCGCACCGCTTGGGTTGCACGACCGCTTTACTCGCACCGCCACAAAGAGATTGTTGGGGCTCGCCGCCCTGGCGTCGTCTTCTTCGCCATGGCGCCACTCGAGTGTACGCCATGCCCACGCTGAGTCCGCGGTCGCCCCGACGTGGTGACAGTACTTTGCTTGTGGATTCGTTTGATGCTTTAGTCCTTTTTATTCGGGGCTACCTTTTCGTTTGTCTCGACGGCGTTTGCTAGAGAGCGAACTTGAGTATGCGATGGATTTCTCAGTCAGTGTTAGTTAGTTCTCCTGGGGGTATTATTGCTAGCTCTACTGTTTGTCCTGGGTGTTCTATTGTTATTGATGGAGAGAAGTTCACGGCGAATTTGATAGTTATTCAAATGGAGCCGTTCGATGTTATCTTGGGTATGGATTGGTTGCACTCTTATCGAGCCGTGATATCTTGTTTACGTAGAACGGTCTGCATGCGCACCTCGCCCTGGGAGACTTTGACTTTTCAGGGGAGTGCGCCTCCGCGCTCTCTTTCAGTATTGGCTGGATTGTTTCCCGGTCAGCGTGCAGTGAAAACTGGACTTCTTTTAGCTCTTGCTGAGAAACCGAGTGTGGCTTCGCAGATTGAAGAGATTCCAGTGGTTAGTGATTACCCGGATGTATTCCCTACCGAGCTTCGGGCTTGCCACCGTGCGAGATGTGGAGTTTCGCATTGATCTTGTTCCGTACTCGCCCCATCTCGATGTCTCCATATCGATTAGCACGTCCGTTTGGGACGAGTTGAAGAAGCAATTGGATGATTTGTTGGCTAAGGGTTTGATCAGCGTAGTGTATCGCCGTGGGGAGCTCTGTTCTATTCACGAGAGAAGAAGGATGGGAGTTGGCGATGTGTATTGATTACCGCGGCGCTTAATGCGGTCACAATCAAGAACAAATATCCATTGCCCCGCATTGAGGACTTGTTTGATGGGTTGAATGGAGCTCAAGTGTTCTCCAAGATTGATCTCCAGTCAGGGTATAATCAAATCCGTGTGCGTGAGCAGGATGTAGAGAAGACTGCTTTCTCCACCAGGTATGGGCATTATGAGTATAAAGTTATGTCTTTTGGATTGACTAATGCACCTGCCATTTTTATGGAGACCATGAACAACATGTTACACGAGTATCTAGATGACTTCGTGGTGATGTTCATTGATGATATTCTTATCTATTCCAAGACCAATGAGGATCATGAGCGTCATTTGAGGCTGGTTTTAGATACTTTGAGAGAGCACAAGTTCTATGCTAAGTTGAAGAAGTGTGAGTTCTGGATTTCTGAAGTGGGTTTTCTGGGTCATGTGATTAACCCTCAGGGTATTGCTGTTGATCCTAGCAAGGTCTCTATAGTGGTGGATTGGAAGAGGCCGACTAATGTGAAGGAGGTGAGGAGTTTCTTGGGGTTGGCTGGATATTATCGGCGTTTTGTGCAGGATTTCTCTATCATTGCCAAGCCGATGTCTCGGCTTACTCGTAAAGGTGTGAGATTCAGTGGACCGATGAGTGTGAGCGTTAGATTTTGCATTTTGAAGGACAAGTTGGTGACCTCTCCTATTCTCACTCTTCCGAGCCGGAAAGCGATTCACGATCTTTTCAGATCGTCTCGAGTGGGTCTTGGCTGTGTTCTCATGCAAGGCGGTAAGGTGATTGCTTATGCGTCGAGGCGATTAAAGAAGCACGAGCGAATTATCCCACTCATGATTTGGAGTTGGCGCGGTTGTTTTACTCTCAAGATTTGGAGGCATTATCTATCTGGCGAGCCTTGTGATATTTTCACAGATCACAAGAGTCTCAAATATATCTTCACTCAGAAGGATCTGAATTTGAGGCAAAGGAGATGGTTGGAGTTGATCAAGGATTATGATCTTACTATTCAGTATCATCCAGGCAAGGCCAATGTTGTTGCAGATGCTCTTAGTCGCAAGGCGACTCCTGCTACTCTAGATTGCCTCATTGCTGATTTTGATCGCATGGGAATATCTTATTGTTATGCGGGCACAACACATGTTGAGACACGCTTGATTCTTGAGTCGGCTATTCCGCATCGTAACGGAAGCACAACAGAGTGACCGGCTACTACAGGAGGTTAGGAAGCGTCTGGATGGAGGTAAGGAGAGTGATTTTAGTATGGATGATTCTGGTACTTTGAGGTTTAAAGGCCGTCTTTGTGTGCCACAAAAGGCGGAGGTCAAGGATGATATTTTGAGGGAGGCACATCGCACTCCATACACTGTTCATCTGGTGGAGCTTAAGATGTATCGAGATCTGAAACAGAATTTTTGGTGGAAAAGAATGAAGGTGGACATTGCTAATTATGTGGCTTCTTGTGGTGTTTGTCAGCAAGTGAAAGCTGAGCATAAGCGTCCTGCAGGGCTATTGCAGCCTTTGGAGGTACCCAGTGGCCTTGGGATGATATCTCTATGGATTTTGTGGTGGCCTTACCTCGTTCGCCGCGAGGGAAGGATGCAGTTTGGGTAGTGGTGGATCGATTCAGCAAGTCCATGATGCGTTTACGGCGAGTAGAATTCGGGGTCGAATTCTGTTAAGGGGGGTAGAATGTGATACTCTGAAAATAATAATAATAATATTAATAATCGCGTCTTAAGGGTCGGAGAGTAATTAATTAAATAGTAACAATAAATAATTAATTAATAAACGTCTTAAGGGCTTGTGCGTAATTAAATAAAAAGAGTTTGTGAGAAATAGAAATTTCAGAATTTTTTTAAGTGCTATATAAATAGTTTTTGGGTTTTCTAGAAACCCTAATATCCATTTTCCTCCAAACGCTTGACCAATTCGCTTTCGGTTTTGCGTTGCGCAGCCATCCAATCGCGTCATTGCAGTGCGCGACTTCCGGTAGAGAGCTGCGGTAGCCCTACCGCGTGGACTGCTTGCTGCGTTCGGTGCGTAGCTACCAGGCGTGTCTTTGTATTCTTTGCTTTTCTTTGCCTCACCGATTTCTCTGACCGATCTGATTCGCTGAGGCGCTGTCGAGCCGCCCGATTGCTTTTCTCGCGCAGCGTGGAATCTGTGCGAAGCCGACGCGCTGTATTTGCCTGATATGGCCGAGCCGCTCTATGCGCTGGATCAGGCTGCCCGCTCTCTCGTGGCGCGTGGTCGCTACCGCTGGAACCGATCGCTGTCTTCTTCTTTGGTTTTCTGCTGCTTCTTTGGTTTTTCCGATCGCCGCGGTCTCTGCGGCCGGTCGCGCTACGCCAAACCGAGAGCCGTCTCTGCTGTTGCTGCGTTTCCTTGTAAGTACATGCAGCAATTAGAGCTTATCATCAAGATTAATTAGAGAAGCTGATTAATAGATCTGTTTAGTCTGATATTTTGTTGTACGCTTTATTCGGTCACCTTAATGACAAATTTTGGAAATCTCATCTACTAGTTAATTGTAGATAATTTCGATATCTTTCTATAGCATGTTTTTTGATGTCGTTCGGACAAGTAGAATTCGAGTTATGATTTCCGGAAGACCGCTGTTTTTCTGATTTGTCGCCTTTCGGCGCTGTTTTGGTAGATCGGTTATTAAAAATAGTAAATAGCATAATTAGAGTTTTTGATCTACATGAAAGTTGTATATAATTGTCCAATGGTTCTGTAGAATCTGAGAACTCGAATTTTGGTTGGATAGAACAAAAGTTATGAATTTAGTAAGACTGCTGTTCCGAAGCGGACAGACCGACTTTCTGGGCTAAATACGGAGGGTTAGATGATTTAATTGGAAGTCTTTGTAATCTAGGAAAATGTGGATAATGTTATGAAGAATCCAGAATGGGGTGGTTTGCGGTGATCGGACTTTCGAGTCAAAAGTTACGTTCGTTTTAGTACTAAGACCGCAATGGGTAACTTTTTGGTACCGGCGTAATGTGGTATATTTGGGGACGTGTAGGAGCGATGTATATTGATTGTTGTTCTTATGATGCTGTAGCTTGTATTGAGATTTGTGTATCTAATGTAGGAGAGGCGTCGTACTCGTTGCCATCTGCTAGCCAAATTGTACGTCGCAACTAGTAAAGGCAAGTGCATGGTAGACAGCGATCAATGATCGATCACTGTTTTCTTTATCTTCTATTACCATTATTGTTGTGCTTTTATTTTATTTAATTGCAAGCAATGGAATGGTATGAATTTATATTGTTAATGGACATGATGAAAAGTTGGATATGATATTTATGATGGAGTTTGCATGTTTGCATTCATAAGCATCTTTGCATAAGAGAAGGTGATCATGATTGATCACAACTCCACGGGAGTGGAGGAGGTCCCCGATCCTTATGGAGGAGCGGGCTTGAGAGTGAATGTTGTCGCGAGCATTCGCTCACGCTATCGCATATCTGTGAAAGAAGTGCATGTGGACATATAGATTAGAGTTGCATTGATATTTGAGATTATTGAATGAGAATGTTAATAGAAGTGCATGTGATGATAATGAAGTTATTGAATGCTGTTGATTTATTGTTGTTCGTTGTTTATGGATGTGTTTGCTGAGTCGTGGACTCACCCTTGCTCTATTGTTGTCTTTAGGTGATCTTCGAGGATGCCGTAACTGAGAGCGAGTAGAGCACATGGACAACACATGATCATTTGCCATAAGAACCTTTCCATTCACTATTGGTTTACACTTGGACATGTTAGAGGTTGAATAAAGTTTAGGACATCATTTGGACTAGACTATTTGCTTTATTAAATTGGATTCATTGGTTGATGCTACTTTGGATTATTTTACCTGGTTAAAATTCCCAATGTTTATTTATTGTCGCTTGATTCATATTTATGCATGTCCTTCTTGTGGTCCATTGATATGTTTATCGTTGATTCCTTGCTGTAATTTTATAAGTGTGTCGATAATTATTAGTTTAGAGAGTAGTGTGGTGGCATTCCAGGCTCAGTGTTGGGCTGGGGTGTTACATACGGTTTGTCGTTTCACGTATTTTCGACAAAGCTACGAGTGATACATACGACGGGCGGTCCGGCCAGGTCCTTGCACGGCGATCCGACCGGTCCCAAATCGGTCGGACCCGGCCATGTGGGCGATCGGACGCGGTGACCTAAAAGTGTTCAAAGCAGTGGGCCAAAAATAGGTGTTGTAGGCAAGTGGGGATCCCAATGCACTTGGTCTCATAATTTTGGAGTCTCCAGTAAGAAGTTCTATTCGTTTTAATTTCGAAGGTTTGAATTTGGGAGTATGAATTTGGCTAAGTCCCAAGAAGCGGTCGGCCGGCTCACGAGGAGCGGTCCGGCTGGCCAAGGCGGTCGGCCGCTCACTGGAGCGGTCGGACGATATCCTTGAGCGTCGGCCAACCGTGGCGATGTTGTTTTGCTAGGTCAAAGTCATTGGTTTCATGGCATATGTTTTGCATGATGCATGTTTTGACTAACATGGGTCAAGTTGTGAAGAACTTGTTCCCGAATTCGTGTTGCTTATGCGTGGTTGTGCGGGTTGCTTGGTGGTCAGCGACGGTCAGCGGCGGGAGAATCGGGACTAGACTTGAAGAGTTGAGGTCGAGCGATCGGCGATGCGGGTGAGTCAACGACTCAAGCGTGACACAAGATGGACAAGGGTGACCTATTGGCGAATCCATGGCGTGGTGAAGCGGTTTAGGTCAAAAAGTTAAAAGCAGCGCTTGCGAAGCGTGCGTGTGTGACCGTTTGTTAGTGGGCCTTAACGGGAGCCCAAGAGAGTCAAACCCTAAGAGTTTTAGGCCTCCACTATAAATAGGAGGAGGTGGTGGCTGCACCCCTCTCTCTCTCGCCTTTTTATGTTTCAAAACCCTAATTGTCTTTAGGGGAGTTGAGGTGGAGGCTAGGGCTCTTGATGGTTTGTGGTGAATTTCGTGATCTTTGATTGTTCATCGATCCATGATGGTGTGGATGTAATCCGGCAACAATCACGAAATCAATCTATGCAAGGTTTGGTTGAGATAAGTCTCTTTTCGTTCTTGCTTTCAATTTCGTGTTTTTAGGGCTTTCTTTGATCCGCGAGTTTGTGATTGATTCTTTCACGTGAATTAGCTTGCTGTGATATGTGTGAATCTATCTAGCATCATCTTGATCATCAATCACTCACGAACAAGCATTAGGATCAAGTTTTCATTCTTGCCGGTTTTAGACCTTACGTTAATCAATTGGAAATTGCTCAAGATCGTTCAAGAATTATCATAATATTCGATTGGAATAGGTCCTCAATAGCATATAGAAGGTGTGTGCAAAGTTTCATAAAGATTGGAGTTGAGAATCAAAAGTTTCACCTAATTGCAACCGTCATCGGTGATTTCTTATTTGGATCGGTTACGTAGACTGCGGTCGGACCGCCCGTCATCACCGGTCGACCGATTTTGAGCGGTCCGACCGCCAACTAACGCCGCCGATCGACCGCGACAATCGGTCCGACCGGTTGAGTGCAGAGTCGACCGCTGCGTCTTTGTGAGTCTTTGCAATCTTCTTGATTTTTGTCGCATTGCTTAGGGGCTTAATTGGATTCAATACTAGTCTTCATTTGTCTTGGTATATTGATCTTCATAGCTTTCTAATAGCTCTTTGGTGAAATTATATTGAGTTCATAATTTGTGAAAAGTGAGCGTGCTCTATTCACCCCCACCTCTAGTCGCGCTTTACGGTCCAACGAAAGCTATGAAGATCAATATACCGATGAAATGGAAGACTAGTATTGAATCCAATTAAATCCCTAAGCAAAATAACAAAATCAACTAAGATTGCAAAGACTCACGACGGGCGGTCGACTGCACCCCAACCCAGTCGGACCGATTGTCCGGCGATCGACCGGCGTTGTCTTGGCGATCGGACCGCTCAAAATCGGTCGACCGGTGATGCCGGAAGTCGGCCGGCGATCTGTAACCGATCCAAGCATAGAAAATCACCGATGACGGTTGCAATTAGGTGAAACTTTGATTCTCAACTCCAATCTTTATGAAACTTCACACACCTTCTATATGCTATTGAGGACCTATTCCAATCGAATATTATGATAATTCTTGGAACGATCTTGAGCAATTGTCAATTGATTAATGTAAGGTCTAAACCGCAAGAACGAAAACTTGATCCTAATGCTTGTTCGTGAGAGATTAATGATCAAGATGATGCTAGATAGATTCACACATATCACGCAAGCTAATCCACGTGAAAGAATCAATCAAAACTCGCGGATCAAAGAAAGCCCTAAAAACACGTAAATTGAAAGCAAGAACGAAAAGAGACTTATCTCAAGCAAACCTTGCATAGATTGATTTCGTGATTGATTTGGATTACATCCACACCATCATGGATCGTGGACAATCAAAGATCACGAAATTCACCACAAACCATCAAGAGCCCTAGCCTCCACCTCAACTCCCCTAAAGACAATTAGGGTTTTGAAACATAAAAAGGCGAGAGAGAGAGGGTGCAGCCACCACCTCTTCCTATTTATAGTGGAGGCCTAGAACTCCTAGGGTTTGACTCAATTGGGCTCCCGTTAAGGCCCACTAATAAACGGGTCACACACGCACGCTTCGCAAAGCGCCGTCTTTAACCTTTTGACCTAAACCGCTTCACCACGCATCATGGATTTGCCAATAGGTCACCCTTGTCCATCTTGTGTCACGCTTGAGTCGTTGACTCACCCGCATCGTTGATCGCTCGACCTCAACTCTCCAAGTCTAGTCCCGATCCTCCTCGCCGCTGACCGTCGTTGACCACCAAGCAACTGCACAACCACGCATAAGCAAACACGATTCGGGAACAAGTTCTTCACAACTTGACCCATGTTAGTCAAAACATGCATCATGCAAACCATATGCCACGATACCAATGACTTTGACCTAACCAATCAACATCGCCACGGTTGGTCGACGCTCAAGAAACCGGTCCGACCGCTCCATATGAGCGGTCAAACCGCCTTGGGCGGTCGGACCGCTCCTCGTGAGCCGGCCGGACCGCCTGGGACTTAGCCAAATTCATGCCCCAAATTCAAACCTTCGAAACTTTAAACCAATAGAACTTTTTATCGAGACTCCAAAATCATGAGACCAAGTGCATTGGGATCCCTCACTTGCCTACAACACCTATTTTGGCCCAGCTTGTTTTGACCACTTTGTCACCGCCGTCCGACCGCCACATGGCCGGTCGGACCGATTTGGGACCTGATCGGATGCAGTGCAAGGACCGGTCGGACCGCCCCTGTCCAGTAATCATGAAACTTTGTCGAAAACACGTGAAACGACAAACCGTAAACGCCATTGCCAATTGTCACATCATCCTAAGATCTGGAACATATCCCCATGAAATCCACAGAAGATTAGCCCTTTCTGATTTCTGGGCCTCCCACTTGCGCTTGCGAGAATCGCCAAGTGCTCTCCCCTTGTGCTCAGCGACAATAGCCTTGTCAACCAAAGTCTGAAAGTCGGGGAAGTCAACGATAGACAGCTTGTCCTGCAGCTCCTCAGATAAGCCATCCATGAACTTCTCCTGCTTGGCCTCATCAGTGGGCACATCCTCAGGGGTGTACCTAGAGAGATGGTTGAACTCATGCAGGTACTCTGTCACAGTCCTGCGCCCTTGCTTGAGCGCCAAGAACTCCTTCTTGAGCTTCATCACACCGGCGGGAACATGAGCCCGACAGAAAGCAGTGCGAAACTCCTCCCAAGTGATGACTCGGCCTGCGGGCTGCATGGTAAGAAAGTTCTCCCACTATGAAAGGGCTGCTCCCTCAAGTTGATGGGAGGCAAACAGTGCCTTGTCTTGGTCTTGGCACTGAGCGACATAGAGCTTTCCCTCGACTAGACGCAACCAGTCGTCTGCGTCGAGTGGATCTTCGGACCGCGAGATGGTGGGTGGCTGCGTGCGAAGGAACTCCAAGAGTCCTCCCCCCTGATGATGACCACGTCCCCCCCTGATCCGGAGGCACCGGAAAGATTGGAGGTATTCCGAGCAATTGCCTCAAGGATTCTTGTCTGGTCCATGCAGTTTCGCTCGATTTGGGCGAGAACCTCAGCCATGGTCGGAGGAGGCGGGAGCTCTTCATCCTGGCCAGCTGGCTGACCTTGGCTGTTGTGAGTTCTTCCAGCCATCCTGTTTCATACAAGTGGGTCAGCAACAAGAACCCAAAAAACAAGGGCAGAGAAAAGCGGAAGAAAGGCTACCGGCTGGGGAAAAAGAGGTATTACTCTAACCCAAATACAACAAATAACCAGCAAGAATCGAACTCCAAATAATTGCAAAGAGGCATAAGATCCAATGCAAAACTCATAAGTCACAAGGTTGAACTTCTCGGTACGACTAACTCATATTGAAGGGACGAGCAATCGTTTTGAGAAGAAAAATTTCAAAACACAACTCAAGTCTTAATGCATCAAAGATCATGGTAAAACCATGTATGGTGCTATAGACACTAACCGGCAGGAATATGACTCCGACGGAAGGCAGTGCGGAACTCCTCCCAAGTGACGGTGTGGCCGTCAGGCTGCATGGCGAGAAAGCTCTCCCACCAAGACAAGGCTGCACCCTCCAGCTGGTTTTATGCAAACAACGTCTTCTCGTGCTCCTGGCACTGCGCTATGCGAAGCTTCCGCTCAACCAGACGAAGCCAATCGTCTGAATCAAGCGGGTCCTCAGACCTGGAGAAAGTGGGGGGCTGGGTGCGAAGAAAGTCCGCGAGTCCCCCACGTGGCTGGTGTCCACTCCCTTGCCCGGATCCCGAAGCACCGGTAAGGGCGGAGCTGTTGCGCGCGATGACATCCAGAAGAACCCTCCTGTCTTCTGCACGGTTGCGCTCAATCTGAAGAAGGACCTCGGCCATGGTCGGAGGAGGAGGAAGCTCCTCGTCCGGACCAGCTGACTGGCCTTGGCCGCTACGAGTGCGTCCGGCCATCCTGGTACAAGGAACTTTGGTTAACCACTAGACCCGAAAAACAAAGCCGAAAGAAAGCAAAAAGCTAATGACTAGGGGAATAGAATATCACCCTAATCGAAAGTCGAAAACAGCAAGTATATAAACTTTAAAAGGCTTATAACAAGACTCGAAAAATCAGCAAGGAATCACCAAACCAAAGCTCAACTTCCCAATGCAACTAACCCGTATTGAATGAATGAGTAATTGTTTGAGAAGATAAAAATCAGAATATAATGTAAGATCTAATACCACTAAAGAGCAAGGTTAAATCACCGAAACTAGTGTTAGATACATAGCTAACTAGTATCACATCTTATCCTTCTATTCCCACAAGTTTTAGTTGATTAACCTCTCATTTTCTACCCCCTTTAGAACCTTTGAGCTTGCTGTCCGGAAATTGAAAGGTCGCTATCCAGGTTTTGCATCCAAGCTTCTAGTCGAATCTATCCATTCCAGAAACTTCAAAACCTTGTAGAGGGCAGCCACCACTTCAATTTGCCAAACTCATTAGTTCCCAAAACTCAATTAAACGATAACAACTATCTTTGAGAAAGGAGAGGTAATCAATTTTTAAAACTCAAATTAGAGTAAGATGAGAGGAGAAAGCTAAGATAGGTAAGGAGTAAAATCTGAGAATTCCCTAAGCTTTCATAAATCATTTGATACTTTGAAAATAAGGTTTTATAAAATATCCTAAAGACGACCAGGCTTGGGTTACTACGGTCAGTATGGCTCTGATACCAAACTTTGTGAGGACCCCGGATTATTATGCTTGTATTGCTTAGTCACCAATTGACCCTAACATTACAAACAAAAAAGCCCGTATCTTCGAGACATGTATACTTCCCAGAAATGCAGTATACACACCCCTTTACAAAATTCATGCACCAATTCCATTCATTCACATAGAACCAAAGCACAGCAACAAACCAGAAGTTAGATAAATAAAGGATAGTTATTACAAAAGAGAGGCCAACCGGCCAAATACATACAAATACAAAAGAAATAGATAGCGGAAGCAAAAGTGCCATAAGATGGTCATAAACAAAAGAGCCAATCAGTGTGCCTTTAACGCACAAGGCAACCGACGGACCGTCAAGCTAGTCGTCGAACCCGCAGCACATTTCACAAAAGTGAGGCCCTTGGGGCTCACCTTCCTCCTCTGCAACAAATAGTTAAGCAAAGCAAATGAGTACAAAAATTGTACTCCACAAGACTTACGTGTAGAAACAGACCTATACATATGCTACTTGCAAGCTTATTTAAGTGGAGGCTGTATGTTTCATTTTCGGCACAAAGCAATCTTTATTTGCAATAATGTAGTACATTTAAAAGAAAGTTGACAAATCTGTTTTTAATGTTCAAATAACAGTAAAAGACTACAATAATAACACTAGATAGAGGACAACAACAATCCTGGAAGTGACTAAACCCTTAGTCACCACAACAATAGTATGAATTACCCATTCATACCAACCATGTCAAATTTTTAATGAAAAAGGTTGTAGTCTAATTCTCACGGGGCGTATCCGAGCGTGTCCATAACCTAGGACGAGGCTATTCGAATAGTTTTATCCCTGCAGGGGTGTACCAATGTACCCACACGTCAGACCGTCTTTTTGCCACATGATTAGCATACTTCCTTTGGTATACCGGCACAGCTAAGTCCTTCGAGACATTTCCAATATTATGCATTAACTACAAGCCGCCCGTATGGATAGAAACCCATACCTTGTGTCGGAGTCATCGTAAAGCCTCGGTCAACTACCCATCGTAGGTAAAGCCTTGGACAACTATGATGCCCCTCGAGGTAGAGAGCCTACCCGGAATCTCCACCACCGCACACCCAACACAAGAACACAGATCCTTTTTCACACAACACACACAACCCCCTCCTGCGACTCAGAGATAACACATGCCAAAGTACTCAGTCAAGAGAGGTCTCATATCCCTCTCGTGTGGTTAGCACGCAAATTGCTCAGTACGGTGGCACAAGTAATTCGGTCCTTGTTGACTTAGGCATACTACCACAACCCAAACAACCACACCATCCAACCAATATGCCCAAGTCTAAATCAATTTTTCATTTTCAGATTTGGACTTTACAAAATAACAAAGCACAAGTGCTGGACATAATGGAATAATAATTAGATGTGTGATCAAGATCATCGACTAAATCGATGATCGCCCATTACTACCGAAGCTAAGCATTTCTAAGAAATTTAAAATCGCAATCTACTAAGTGACAAGAGCTCATCCATCGAACTCAAATCACAGCAAATAACCTAAGCTCATGGTAGTAGAGGATAATCAATTCCTACAGATTATGCAACTATAGGATCCACTAATCATAATTTAACAACAACATAGCAATGCATACATACAAGTTGAAATCAATATATTAGACTTGAAAAATACTGGGATTAACATGATCAAACTGCTTGCCTGGTTGCTGCTGTTCGAGATGTTGCGGAGGATCACTTAGGTGATAAATGTGCTCTTCGGAACCTAACGAGAAAGCGAAAAAGAACCGATAAGAACGAAGAAAACACAAAGACTCAACAGCAAACTTTCTCCAAATGTTCTAAAAATTTTACAACAGCAAGAGCATGATTTATAAGGAATTTAGCAACAAGAACCAATTCATTTGGATTCTTAATGCAAAAGATATGAGCAAAACAATTTTGCTCAGCCTTATAAATCACAAATGCTACTATTTATTGCACTAAAATTTTGCAAAAGTTTCTGGAGCCAAAATGAGGTTAGAATCCTTTTTAGATTAAAGTTTAGTTAAAAACATAACTAACAAAATTTGAATCAACCAAAAAGGAATTAAAATAAAATAGTTATGTATTTTACAAGTTAATTTCATTTTTCAGTTGACAAATAATCCTCTCGGGAAAATCTGAGATAAAAATTGACGTGGAGGAACTTGGACTGTTGATCTTGGATCCAACGGTTCAAGTCCACGGGTCAGCGCACGCTCCAGTGGCTCACAACCCCACCGTTGGATTTTGATCCAAAGGTCCACGTGGATGGAGACGTTCGGACAGTCCGAACGTTCAAATCGATGTGGGCCGTTGATCTAGAGATGGACGGCTCACAACGTAAGAACCTTCGATCGGTCCGAACGTTCACGCGGATCTGAGCCGTAGATTCGAAATCCAACTGCCCACACGCGCAGAGCATAGCGCGCGCGGCTCATACATTCACCGTTGGATTTAGATCCAACGGTCCATATAGATCGAGACGTTCGGATGGTCCGAACGTTCACTCGAATCTGAGCCGTTAATCTAAAATACTACGGTACACAAGGATCGCTGCGTTCGGATGGTCCGAACGTTCACGTGATTGTGGGCCGTTGATCTAAGGATCGACCGTCCACATCGAACTACGTTCAAAAACTCGCGCCCAGTTTTGTCCGACAAAACGATGGCGAAAGGAGGCTCACCGGCGACTCTGGTCACGGCGGTGGTAGCAAAAGCCCAAAATGGGTTCTCAATAACCTTGCGCACCCAATGGGACCAACTTCTACGGCTGCTGTGAGACCCCGGTTTATCCGGCTTGTGATGCTTAACCATCCATTCGGTCCTAGCATCACAAAGCAGATAATCCGAGACTCGAGACATGTATACTTCCTGAGTGCGAGATACACACTCATCACAAAATTTGTGTATCAATTCCATTCATCCACATAGAACCAAACACGTAGCGATCAGAGTATTAATAATATTAAATCGAGTCATTATAAAAGAGAGGCCAACCGCCAACAATAAAAGAGACAACAATAATTAAACAATGAAGCAAAAGTGCCATAAGATGGCTACAACAAAAGAGCCAATCGGTTGTGCCTTTAACCCACAAGGCAACCGACGGACCGCCAAGCTAGTCGCCAAACCCAAGCACATCTCACAAAAGTGAGGCCCTTTGGGCTCACCTTCTTCCCCGCAGAACAAAAGCGCAAGCAAAAGCCGGTGAGTACTTTGAATGTACTCGCAAGACTTACAGTGGAATAACAAACCTGTATATATACTACATGCAAGCTTAATCAACAAAGAGGTCAGAGGTTTCATTTTAGCATAAAGCAAGTTTTCATTTGCAATAATATAATAGATTGAAAGCAATTTAACAAATCTGTTTTAGTGTTCAAATAAGCAAAAGACAACAAATTAACAAGAGATAGGAAACAACAACAATCCCGAAGTGACTAAACCATTAGTCACCACAACAATAGCATGAATTACCCATTCATGCCAACCATGTCAAATTTTAATTTAAAAGGTTGAAGTCTAACTCTTGCAAAACCTAACCAAGCGTGTCCATAACCTAGGACGAGGCTATTCGAATAGTTTTATCCTCGCAGGTGTACCATTTTACCCACACGCCTGACCGCCTTTTGCCAAGCTATTAAGCACACTTCCTTAGGTATGCCAAGACGGCTAAGTCCTACGAGACGCTTCCAATATTGTGAATTATTCATGAGCCGCTGTATGGATAGAAACCCATACGTTGTGTCGGGGTCGTGGCCCACCTCGGACAACTACCCCTCACTGTAAAGCCTCTGACAATCAAGACGACCCTCGAGGTGGAGAGTCCATCCCGAAACTCCACCACCGCACACCCAACACAAGAACACAATTCCTTTTCACACAACACACACAACGCTCCTCCCGCGACTCGGAGATAACCCACGCCAAAGTACTAAGTCAAGAGAGGTCCCATATCCTCTCGCGTGGTTAGTACGCAAAATGCTTGGAGAGTGTGACACAAGATGTTCGGTCCTTGTTGACTTAGGCAAGACAACCACAAACCCAATAACCCACCATCCAACCACTTGCCCAAGTCCAAATCAATTTTTCCATTTTCGAATTTTGACTTTACAAAATTAACAAAGCACAAAGTCTTTGGACATAATGGAAGAATAATAATTTTTGTGTGATCAAGACCATCGACTAAGTCGATGATCGCCCAAAGCTACCGAACTAGGCATGGCTAAGCACAAAGATTCAGATTCTACTAAGTGACAAGAGTTCATCCATCGAACTCTAATCGCAAAGAAATAACCTAGGCTCAAGTAGTAGAGAATAACCAACATCCTACAGATTATGCAACTATAGGATCAACTAACCATATTTTAACACAAAGTAGCAATGCATACATACGATTGAATTCAAAATATTAAACTTGTAAAATAATAGGATTAACATGATCAAACCGCTTATTCGCTTGTTATGGGTCAAGATGTTCTTTGGGATCACTCTCGGTATCAATGTGCTCTTCGGATCCTATCGAGAGAACCAAAAAGAACCAATAAGGCAAAAGAAACCGAAAAGATCCAACAGCCAACTTCAACAAAAAGCTCTCAAATTTTTACAGTAGAAAGAGCATGATTTTTATGAACTAATGCAACAAGAACCAATTGATTTGGATTCTTAATGCAAAAGATATGGCCAAAACCATTTTGCTCAGCTTTTATAAATCAAAAATGCTACTATTCATTAGCGAAATTTTCTGGAGCTATACTGAGTTTGGAAACATTTTTAAATTAAAGTCTAGTTAAAAACATAATCAACAAAATTTGAATCAACCGAAAAGGATTTGAAATGAATTAGTTATGCATTTTACAAGTTATCATATTTTTCAGTTGACAAATAAATCCTTTCGGAAATCGGGAATTAAACGACGTGGTCGAACGAGGAGCGCCGATCAAAGATCCGACGCCCGTTCCAGTGCTAAGCACGCGGCGGATTCACACTTCCCTAAACGCCACCGCTGGATCTGGATCCAACGGCTCACGTGAACGGTGGCGTTGGGCGGTCCGAACGCTCACACGCATAGGAGCCGTTGATCTTGGATCCAACGGTCCACGCGGATCGAACCTTTCGGGACGGTCGAACGCTCATTCAGATCCGACCGCTGATCTTGGATCCAACGGTCCACCGATTAGGGCGTGATTAATTCAAATCTAAAGCGCAATCTTGGGCCGTAGATCCAAAGATCGACGGTCCGCAACGACTCAAGTTCAACTTCAACTGATTTCGTCCGACAAAATTTGACGGGAAGATTGGTCGCGCACGGCGACTCGCCACGTGGCGGTGCGAGCAAAAGCCTAAAATGAGTTCCTAACAACCTTGCGCACCCAAAGGTACCAACAATTTTGGTGCGGCGGTTTAGAACGCCGCAAGCCGAGATGACCGAGAAGACTCAAAATGACCGAAACGAAAACGCAAATGAGCTCAATTTGCGGTCCAAGGGAGCGGTGCCAAACAACTAAGGACTAATAAGGGGGTACCGAGCCCAAAGAAGGCACCGAGGAGAATCGAGTGGCTCGGGTGAAGAAGAATAGCGATTTCGGCCGACTTGGGAAATCCAAATTGATCTCGCTCTTCTCGCGCAAAAGCAAAATTGACAGAGGGTTAAAACTCGGTGAGAGGCTAAGAAGTCGAGGAATCAAGGGTTTTGAAAGAGAATGCAGGAACACCACTTTCACCGAAGGACCCGAAGCTCCAACAATGGCGCACCGAGAGCAAATTTCGAATGGAGCTCGAGCAACGCACTAAGGTGGTGCCGGAGCTCAAGAGTGTTCAAAGGATGCTAAGGAAGCCACCGGGGAGTTTTATAGCCAAGGAGCAAGGAAGAAGCAACGGAAGAAAATGGTGGGGCTCGTGTTGAGGCCGACCGAGGGCGACGGAGCAAGTGACAACAGGGGCGACGGCGACTATGGAGGCGGCGGACGGAAGCATTAAATGCGGAAGAGCCGTTGGCGAAAGGAGAAGTGACCGACGACGCCACGCTCTGAAATTTCACCCACTATCGCTGACCATGGCGAGCGCGAGCGACGGAGGTAGACGATAGCGCCACCGCTGGATTGAAATCGAACGAGTCAAAAAGAACGGTCGATAATAACGATTCAAACGCTCACTCAATCTCGACCGTTGATTTGGATCCTACGGTCCGCGTTGCGCAAAGGCGTCGGACGGTCCGAACGCTGACGCGATCGTGAACCTCGATTTAGAATCCAACGGTTCAAATGGATCGGCGCGTTGGATGGTCCGAACGCTCACGCGATCGTGAGCCGCTCGATGTCGATCCAACGACTCACAACACTCGCGCCCAACGCCCGAGCCGGTGCGGTTAGTTGGTTGGGCCAAATCAAGTGGCTCGAGCCCGAGTCCGATCCGAACCCGAGGAACAGTGAAAACCTGTTAGGGTTTGAATTTGAATAGCTGATTTTTGGAGGAATTATTTGGGGTAGCAAACAAACCCCAAAAATTATGAAATTTTAAATGGAGATTGCTAACAGGATGATGAACCTTATATAAAATTTTCAGAGACTTTTATGCACTGCATTTTTCTCTAAAAATTCCAGAAGGCTAATTTAGGAGTTTGACTAATGTTTGACTTGCCTCAAAAAATTATCAAATAATTTCTGAAAATTATGAAATAATTCTGAGGTGTTAAACATCACTCCTAGGTTCAATGAAAATTATTTCCAAAGGTTGGGCACAAGATTTTCATGAAGGAGACTTGTGTTGGTGTCCAAATGGCAATTTGATTTTTGATTCCACATAATTCCTTTACAAAAATTATGGAACTGATTACAAAAATCAAGATCAGAGAAAAAGTTTTAATTTCTCCTCATTTTTATTACATTTGAAACACAAACCAATTTTGGGATGTTACAGCTGCGGCGGTTTAGAACGCCGGCAAGCCGGAGTTGACAGAGATGACAAAAAATGGTCGAAAACGAAAAATACGAAGGAGCTCTGCTGCGGTCTAAGAAAGCGTGTGCCAAGCAACTAGGGACTAATATGGAGTTACCTGAGCACGGGAAAAACACAGAGAAAGGTTGGAGCTGCCCCGGTGATGAAAAGAGTTGCTTTCGGCCGAAAATGGGGAAATTCAAATTCAGTCAAGCCCTGAGCAAGATAAACAAAATTGAGCGAGGGTTAAGCGCAAGAGAGTAAAGAGGGAGCAGAGGGAGCAAGAAATGAAAGGAGAGAGCCACTGCTGTACCACCTTCACCGTAAGCTCGAAGCTCAACAATGGCGGCAGAAGTGCTTTCGGAGGAATGCAGCTCAAACAACCACTGAAGTGCTAGCTAGAGTTGCGGAGATGCTAAAGGAAGCCAAAGGGGAAATAATGGAGCTTAAATAGAGGAAATGGCAGAAAGCAACGGCGATATTTCTCCATGGGTCAACACTGCCATGAGAGCACTTTAGAGCGACGGGAGCAGTTGAGCAATGGACTTTTGAGGGCGGTGCACGATGGGCAATTAATGCGAGCAGAGAGAGCCGTTTAAAGGTGACCACCGAGGTGACTCAACACTGCGCTCTTCTCCTCTGCTCACGCCATTGCTTGACTCAAACGCACGCTCAGACTCGAGGAAGGAGATGACTCGTCAACCGTTGGATTGAAATCGAACGGTTAGGATGAACGGGACGATCGGCCGGTCCGAACGTTCACTTCAATCCAGTCCGTTGATCTAAGATCCAACGACTCTCGTTGATCGAAACGTTCGGATGGTCCGAACGTTCACACGCATATGAGTCGTTGATCTCAAATCCAACGATCCGCGATACTTGCGCCCGGGCGACCGCGCCGGGTGCAGTTAGTTGATTGAACCAAGTCAAGTGGCTCAAGCCCGAATCTGACTCGAACCGAAGGAACAGTGAAAACCGGCTAGGGTTTGAATTAACAGCTGATTTTTAGAGGATTTGCTTAAGGTAGCAAATAAGCTCCAAAAAAATCTTGAGATTTTAACTGGAGGTTGCTGACTGCAGAACAAACCTCACATAAAATTTTGAGAGATTTTCATGCACTGTATTTTTCTCCAAAAATTTCAGAAGGTGTGAATTAAGGTTGGACCAAGCTTTGACTTGGTTTGACTTGCCTCCCAAAATTATCAAATAATTTCTAAAAATCATGAAATAATTTAGAGGCGCCACAAGTCATCCCTAGAGCTTAGGAAAATTGTTTACATTGGTTTAGCACAAGATCTTTGTTAAGGAGGTTTTTGATTGGAGTCAATCGTGGATTTTGATTTTGATTTCCATAATTCCTTTACAAGAATTACAGAAATGGCCAAAGACTCCAAGATGCATGAAAAGTTTTAATTTCTTCTCATTTTCTTACATTTGAAACACAAATCCACATTTGGGATGTTACATTACCCCTCCTAACATAACAGGAGAGATGTCTCTGGGCCCCTCGTGGTGATCGGATAAAGAAAGTGCATGGCCATGCCACTAGTGGTCGAAGTGTCGACCACATGATGTTATCCGACACTCGATCGAGAAAGTTTTGAACAGTCCATGGATGACATTTCATCTCACTTGGAGTTCAACCAGACATCGTGAGGAAAAGGGAGAATGCATGAGTAGGTCGCTTAGTTCGATTAGTTACGGACCAGTCGTATGGAGATACATGCTGGTCGTAGACTGGTCGAACGTAATCACATAATGGTAAGTACCTGGTCGTAAGGAGTTACGAACTGGTCGTGATCAAATACAACCTGGTCATATAGAGATACGAACTGGTCGTAAATGATGAGGACCTGATCATAGATCATATTACATCAAGGTTCGTCCGATATATTCAATGTGTCTTTGGGAATCGTTATGTGCTGCTAGGTACCGCTAACGACTAGTGATGGTAAAAGAGTTTCCGAGTCATAACCGATTACACATGAACCTGTGGGGTCGCACACTTAAAGGGCAAGGATCTGTTTTGGATGGTGATCCGAATTCGTATAGGCCACGAGTTCTTAATGGGCCTCAGGTTCGAGACCCATCATGGATGTCTATATAAAGAGGGCGGTGGCCTGGGGTAAGAGGAGAGGATGATCTTTGGAAGAACTCCTGAAACCCTAATAGCCACGCCTTCTCAACCACGCTGCCGGTGCTAGCACTCCAATGCGTGGTGATCCTGCCCCGTACGTGTGGATACCTCGGAGGTGTTGTTGCGAAGCATCAGCACTAGGACGATCCGCGACTTGTGTTGATCACCGGAGTCGGAGAAGAAGTCACGTGGTGGGTACGTCCACTTGAAGAAGCAGACGGGCGTCGAGTACGACTACTCGAATAAGGAGACGCGTCGCGAGTACGACTACGACTGCATTAACTCGCTACAATGACTCTACTTCCGCTATGAGTCGGCGCGTCAAGCGGTAATCTCGTGATCTATTACTTGCGGTGGTTCCTTGGTTGCGCGGTAAAATTTTGTGCTATCTAGCGCCTTGCCGCGTTACCCAACAGTGGTATCAGAGCCACACCGTCTAGTTCTAGATTCGGATTGGACACATATTGTGATATGTGACAGTTATAGATGTGATCTATCTCTGTTTTGGTGCTGGTCGATATGATCGTCCATGTGCATTGGTGGTAAGATGGGTTTTTATTCGTTATTCCGTAATCGTGCTTGCATGGTCGTATCACGACTTGCCTCTACCGGTCGGTTTCCGCCATCGGGGCAGATAGTGATCGTAAATGCATTGGAGCACGCGAAGATCAATGTGGTTGATCGAATCAGAGTTACGATCGATAAGTACCGAATGTTTTATTGCGCTTGTTCACAATCACGTTGCATAATACTCCTACCGGTCGGAATTCCGCCATCGGGGTATGCCGCAGTGTGCGGGACCGCCGTGCTGGGTAATCGAACTGCGCTTTTGTAGTGTGTGTTCTTGTTGCCCGTTAGAATGCTATTCCATGCCTAACTTATTTTTGCAGGTTGATGTGAATAGTATGATCCATGATGTATGAGATGCATGAATGTGTGTAATGTTCATGACCTGCATGTCATGTTTATAGCAGCCTAGGGCTGTCTATATTTGTATAACGGCCCGTGTGTCGACCTGTGATGCTAATTTACTCCTTGTATTTTTATCCCTAGTGCTGTTAGGAGTAATGGCTTAGTGGGAGTACTGAAGATTTGGCAACATGGAGACATTGCGAACAGGATGCTTGGCGATGGAGATCACTACCAGAAAGGGTCATACTATATCACGATGCAATTTGATTGTCTGTGAATGCCCTTTTTTCCTGTTTATTTATTTCTATGCATGTTTTAATTGCTTGAAATGCTTTTAACATGGTAGATGTAAATTTCACTCAAGTAATATTAAGTTAAATTGATGCCCTCCCAATTAGCTGCACCATCCATAGTCTTGTATTTTAATGGTAGGTCTTGCTAAAGCAGAGTGCCATTAATATTCCTTGACTAGATGGGTTTGTGTCGTACACTTACACGCAAGCGTTGGTCTAACTTGACAAGGTCATCATAACGGTTATGGACCTTGGGGCCTAGGGTTGGATGCCGAAACATAGAGATGCTGCCCAACAACAAGAGTCATATAGAGATATGATTAGCAAAGGGTTGCTTACCATGTTCACTAATCTTCTTGCAGTGATGCCAAAGCTCACTAGTAGATTAACTGATTGTGGGTCTTGAATCACTAAATGTCATAAGAGGGATATTGTATTCAGTGGGAGTATCTTCATTAAATTGTTTAATAGAAGTTACTTTTCTTGAACATATGTCTTAGTGTTGCATATTTCTGTTGTAGATCATGGAAACATCTGCTATACCTACATCCAGTTTTGCCTTACGTTCGATACTTGATAAAGAAAAACTGAATGGAGTAAATTTTACGGATTGGTTCCGCAACCTGAGAATTGTTCTTAGGCAAGATAAAAAGGAACATGCTCTAGAGGAACCAATTCCTGATGTGCTTGCTGAGAATGCTGCTGCAGCTCTTAAAACAGCCTATAAAAGGGCTTGTGATGAATCCCTTGATGTTAGCTGTCTCATGCTTGCTGCGATGAACTCAAACCTTCAGAAGCAGTTTGAGAACATTGAGGCCTACGATATGATCGTGGCGCTCCAAGGCATGTTTGAGACACAAGCAAGGATTGAGAGATATGGGATCTCAAAGAAATTATTTGGGTGTAAGCTAATTGAGGGTAGTCAAGTGAGTCCTCATGTGATCAAAATAGTTGGTTACACACAGAGCTTGGAAAAACTTGGTTTTCCACTTAGTCAAGAGTTGGCTACAGATTTGATTCTTGCTTCGCTTCCTGCAAGCTATGGGCAGTTCATTATGACTTTTCATATGAATGGCTTAGACAAGAATCTCACCGAACTGCATATGATGCTTAAGACTGCAGAGGACAGCATTAAGAAAAGCACCAGTCATGTGATGATTGTGCAAAAGAGTACTAGCTTCAAGAAGAAGGCTAAAACTTGGGTCAAGGGTAAAGGCAAGATTTCGGATGGAATCCAAGCTGTCAAGCCTAAACCCAAGACCAAGTCTGGCCCAACTCAAGAGAATGAATGCTTTTACTGCAAGGAGACAGGCCACTACAAGAGGAACTACAAGAAATACCTGGCTGATCTGAAAAGGAATGGTGGGACTAAAACTTCCACTTCAGGTATTAATGTTATAGATGTTTTTCTTGCTGATTCTTATGTTAACTCGTTGGTATTTGATACCGGATCGGTTGCTCATATTTGCAATTTGATTCAGAGTCTAACAAGGAGTAGGAGATTAACAAGGGGTGAGATGGATCTTCGCGTCGGGAATAAAGCAAGAGTTGCTGCATTAGCCGTCGGGACTTTGCCATTACTGTTACCTTCAGAATTTATTATGGAACTAAATAATTGTTATTATGTTCCAGCCATAAGTAGAAATATCATCTCTGCATCATGTTTGATGGCAGAGGGTTATAAGTTCATTATAGAGAACAATGGTTGTTATATATATTTGAATGAAATGTGTTATGGCTATGCTCCTGTTTTGAATGGGTTGTTTATTTTGAATCTTGATGATTCACCCATCTATAATGTTAATACAAAAGGGCTTCGGCCTAATGATACGAATTCCACATTTATTTAGCATTGTCGTTTGGGTCACATCAGTGAGAAACGCATAAAAATGCTCTATAGTGATGGAATTCTAAACTCATTTGATTTGGAATCATTTGAAACGTGTGAATCTTGCCTGATCGGATAGATGACCAAGACACCTTTCACTGGTCGGAATGAAAGGGTGTCCGACTTGTTGGCACTCATACATACTGATGTGTATGGACCAATGAGCACGACAGCTAGAGGTGGTTTTCAGTACTTCGTTACTTTCACCGATGGCTTTAGTAGATATGGATATATCTATTTAATGAGGCACAAGTCGGAATCCTTTGAAAAGTTCAAGGAGTTCCAGAATGAGGTACAGAATCAACTTGGCAAGACAATCAAGTCCTTACGATCTGATCGTGGAGGAGAATTTTTGAGCCATGAGTTTGGTGATCATTTGAAACAATGTGGAATTGTTCCACAGCTTACACCACCGGGTACTCCACAGTGGAATGGAGTGTCCGAGCGGCGTAATCGGACCTTGTTGGACATGGTTCGATCAATGATGAGCCAATCGGATGTGCCATTGTATTTTTGGGGTTACGCTCTAGAAACTGCCGCTTTCACTTTGCACAGGGTACCATCTAAATCAGTAGATAAGGCACCATATGTGTGGATATCATGGGGATATGCTCCAGATCTTAGGATGATGTGATAATTGGCAATGACATTAATGGTTTGTCGTTTCATATATTTTCGATAAAGTTTCAGAATTGTTAGGTGATAGGAGGTCTGACCGGCCATAGCATGGTGGTCCGACCGGTCCCAAATCAGTCGGACCGGCCATGAGTGGCAGTCGGACCGGCCGTGACCAAATATTGTCAAATTGAGCTGGGCCAAAAATAGAGGGTGTAGGCAAGAGAGGGGATTCTATTGCACTTGGTCCCATAATTTTTGGAGTCTCCAGTCAAAAGTTCTATTCATTTTAAATTTCTAGAAGGTTTCGGAATTTCAGGGCTTGAAATTCGGCTAAGTCCTTTTGGGCGGTCGGACCGGCCTATAGCTGGCGGTCCGACCGGCAAGGCTGGAGGTCCGACCGGCCCTGAGGGGCGGTTGGACTGGTTGTCACTTGAACGCCGGCCTTCGTGGCGGCGTTGTTCGTTGGTTAGGTCAAAGTCATGAGTTTCAGGGCATATGTATTGCATGATGCATGTTTTGACTAATGTGGGTCAAGTTGTGAAGAACTTGTTCCCAAAATCGGTTTACTTGTCTATGGTTGTGCAGGTTGCTTGGTGGTCAACGACGGTCAACGGCGAGAATGATCGGAACTAGGCTTGGAGAGCTGAGGTCCAGAATGATCGACGATGCCGAGTGAGGTCAATGACTCAAGCGTGACGCAAGATGGACAAGGGTGACCTATTAGCAAATCCGAGGCGCAAGATGGCGCTAGGTGAAGCTGTTTAGGTCAAAAGGTTAAAGACGACGCTTTGCGAAGCGTGGGTGTGTGACTCATTTGTTAGTGGGCCTTAACGGGAGCCCAATAGGATCAAACTTCTAGAAGGTCTAAACCTCCACTATAAATAGGAGAGGGTAGTTGCTACACCACCTCTTAACTCTCTTTATATTAGAAAACCCTAATTTTGTTTAGGGAGAGCTGGGCGTGGAGGCTAGGGTTCTTGAAGGTTTGATTGGATTTTCGTGATCTTGGATTGACCACTAATCCTTGATGGAGTGGGTGTAATCCAGCATTAATCACATTTTAATCTATGCAAGGTTTGCTTGAGATAAGTCTCTTTTCGTTCTTACTTTCAATTTCGTGATTTCAGGGCTTTCTTTGATCCACGAGTTTTTGCTTGATATCGTCACGTGGATTAGCTTGTTGTGTTGTGTGGGAACTCATCTAGGATCATCGTGATCATCAATCACCCACGAGTAAGCGATTGGATCTAGTTTTTATTTTTGCACGGTTTTGGACCTTTCTCCAATCAGATCGTAAATGATCTTTATTTGTCTAAGAATGATCATAATTGTTGATTGGAATAGGTCCTTAATATCATAGAGAAGGTGTATACCATGTTTCGTGAAGTTTGGAGTTGAGAATCAAAAGTTAGATCTATTTGCAACTTCGTCATCGGAACATTCGTTTCATCGTTCTAGAGCCCAGCGGTCCGACCGCCCGAGGGCACTGGTCCGACCGATTTGGTTAGAGGTCCGACCGCCAGTATAACAGAGGTCAGACCGCCAGTACATTAATGTAATATTCTGAAAATAATAATATTAAGAATAACGTCTTAAGGGCCGGTGCGTAATTAATCAAATAGAATACGTGAAAATAGGATATTTCAGAGTTTTTTTTAAGAGCTATATAAATCGTGGGAGTGGATTCTAGAAACCCTAGCGATCCTTTCATTTTTTTTATCGTGTGCGCCGCCACTCTCCTCAGATCTCTTTTCTTTCGCCTGGCGCATAGGCCATCATCACCTACCGTTGGTCCGCCGGCAGAGCACAGCCGCCTCTCGCATGCGCGAGCACCTGCGGATGAAATTCTACCACCGCGTGGGCCCATAGCACCTGGCCGCTGAGTGCCTTCGGTCCGATTGCAGGCGTTGAATTTCTGCCCACACGCGAGGAGGCCTCCGGTTGCTATTCGGCCAGTACGCGGAAGAACAAAAAAATTTGCTGCCGCACGTCGCCTACAGCTTTGCTTTCCACCGTGCTTTGGTTTGTTTTTTTCTTTCATTACTAGTTTCCTTGCACGTGCTTAATACTACTAGCAAAGATTGCCTTAGGCCGATTTAGTGTGTGACTATAAAAGTAGTACATGCTGCTTTGTACAGTAAATAGAGAGAGGTGAATTAGTTAATGCTAATTAGTAGCTAATTAGTTTTGCACACATTGCTAGCTGGTGGTTAACTAGTGATGCAATGTATTTTATAGGCATGCATCCGGTTTGGATTAGTAGGAGAAAGAGTGCAGCTAGCACAAGGAATTTAAGAGATGGGTTTAGTCTGATATTCTGTTGTACGATTTATTCGGATACCTTAATGGCGAATTTTGAAAATATCATCTACTAGTTAATTGTAGATAATTTCGATATCTTTCTATAGAATATTTAAACATGTCAATCAGACAAGTAGAATTCGAGTTATGATTTTTGGAAGACTGCTGTCTTTGTGGTTGTCGTCTTTCGGCGCTGTTTTGGTAGACTGCAGATTAAAAATAGTAATTGGACTAATTAGAGTTTTTGATCTACGTAAAAGATGTAGATAATTGTCTGTGGGATCTGTAGGATCCAAGAACTCGAATTTTGGTTGGGTAAAACAAAAGTTATGAATTTAGTAAGACCCGCTGTCCCGAAGCGGACAAATCGGTTTGCTGGGCTAAAAACGGAGGGTCAGATGATTTATTTAGAAGACTTTGTAATCTAAGAAAATGAGGGGAATTTTGTGTAGAATCCAGAACTGGGTGGTTTGTCGTGATCGGACTTTTGAGTCAAAAGTTACGTTCATTTTAGTACCAAGACAGCAATGGGTAACTTTTCGGTGCCGGAGAAGCGTGGTAGATTTGGGGACGTGTAGGAGCGATGCCGATTGATTGCTATTCTTGATGCTGCAGCTTGTATTGAAATTGTGTATTTAATGTAGGAGAAGCGTCGTGCTTGTTGCCATCTTCTAGTCAAATCGTGCGTCGCAACTAGTAAAGGCAAGTGCATGGTAGACAGCGATCAATGATTGATCACTGTTTTCTTTATCTTCTATTACCATTATTGTTGTGCTTTTATTTTATTTAATTGCAAACAAGGGATTGGTATGTTTATATCTTTGTTGACAATCATGATGAAAAGTTGGATATGATGTACATGATGGAGTGTGCATTTTTCATACATAAGCATCTTTGCATATGAGCAGGTGATCATGAATGATCACAACTCCACGGGAGTGGAGGAGGTCCCCGATCCTTATGGAGGAACGGGCTTGAGAGTGAATGTTGTCGCGAGCATTCACTCATGCTATACCTGTATACTGTGAAAGAAGTGCATGTGGACATGTAGATTAGAGTTGCATTCATAAATGAGATTAATGTGTGTTAAACAAAGGGAAGGTAACAGCACGAGAATATTAATAGAAGTACCTGTGATGATAATGAAGTTATTGAATGCTGTTGAGTTATTATTGTTCGTTGTATATTGATGTGTTTGCTGAGTCGTGGACTCACCATTGCTCTTTTGTTGTCTTTAGGTGATCTTCGAGGACGCCGTGTCTCAGAGCGAGTAGAGCACATGGAGTAGATCCATACTTCAATCACATGATCATTTGCCACAAGAACCATTTTATTCAATGCAGGATTACTCTAGGACATGTTAGAGGTTGAATAAAGTTTAGGACAACGTTTTGGACTAGACTATTTGTTACAATGATTTGGATTCACTGGTTGATGCTATTTTGGATTATTTACCTGGTTATATTTCCCCTTGCTTACTTATTATCGCTTGATCCATAAATATGCATGTTCTTTGTGGTCCATGGATATGTTTATTGATGTTTTCCTTGCTGTAATTTTATAGTGTGTCAATTATTATTAGTTTAGAGAGTAGTTTAGTGGCATTCCAGGCTCAGTGTTGGGCTGGGGTGTTACAGTTGGTATCAGAGCGGGCTTTAGGTCCGTGGTGAATAGATTAACAACATAGGCAAACTAAAATAGTTAAAATTTGTTTTAGTTTTAGTAAATCAACTAAAATTTGCTAATGGTCAACTAACCTAAAATTTGACACACTAGTGCACAGTAGGTTAGAGAGAGGTACGAATATAGTTTTACGCTTCTGTTATGTTGTTTATTGATGCATGATTTTATTTTGACCTTTGAAATCATTGTGTATTGTTGATTGTGGTTGATAGCTATGCCGAGGGGTAGAGGACGTGGTTGTGGTGGCCGCGGTCGTGGAGGTCGGGGCCACGGGCGAGGGTCCGTGGAGCCACCTCGTAGTGTATGAGTCGAGAGCCGAGGGGGTTTTTGCTGACCTGCCTCCGGCTGGGGTCTGTGATGAGACCCCGCTTGGCCGAGAGAGTTGGTGGGAGAGATCCGTGTTTTCGTCAACAGCGCCGGCAGCCATTCTTTGCGGCATCTGTTGTTGCTCCTGTCGCACATCCACTGGTTCCTGAGGCGCAGATGACACTTCGAGAGTGGATGGGGTTGAGGTTGGATCCGTTTGATGGGTCGGGCACACCGGTCCAGCGCAATGGATCGTTGCGCTACATGGAGAGGCAGTTTGGAGCTTTAGAGATGTCCTCACATCGAGGGTCCGCTTTGTGGCCTTTCAAAGGCAAGCAAGACATTTGGTGGGAGGGTGTTGTCTTCGAGGATCGCCACTCAAGGGCCAGTCACTTGGGAGGACTTTGTTAATCAGTTCAAGGGAAAGTTCTACCCCTACTCTTTTGATGAGAAGATGGAGGTTGCCTTGACGACCTTTGCTCAGGGAAAGAGGTCTATTGCTGAGTATGAGGCCGAAGTTCAACAACTTGGTTCGCTTTGTCCCTTCAAGAGCTTAACGATGATCTTCGTAAAGCCAAGAGGTTCCGTCGGGGTCTCACTCGAGTACCGCAAGATGTGTTGGGAGCTACTCCACTCCGTGACTACTGCTCTGCTGTGGAGCAAGCTAGGGGCATGGAGTTAGAGATGCAACTCACAAAGGCAGCAAGCCTCTGGTGGATCGTAGCTTCGTGGTGACCGTAAGAGGAGCTCTAGTGAGGGAAGTGGGTCCTTCGTGACCGCCGCCAAGAAATTCAAGGAGGACCGCAATCCTTCAAGTCTAAGCAATGAGGCCGTTCTCTTCTTGGCGCCGGCCTTTTGCAGTACTCGGCTCTTCGTCTGCCCTGTAGGCGGGGCATGCTTTGCTTTAAGTGCGGAGATGGACACCACACGCTGAAAGTGCTCTTGGACGGAGATTGCCGCCGGTGTGGCCGATCGGTCACAAGGAGCGGGTGTGTCGCCGTAACCCGCTTAGCGTGATCAAGTGGGAGCCTGTGCCATCTTCTTCTTGATGGGTCCCGCCGAGGAATTTTCCAGATGATGATGCTCCTCCGCCGCCATTTCTTTGCCTTGGGCGCCCAAGAGGGTACTACGGGCACCGCCACCTTCTACACCACTTCAGTTGCACGACCGCTTTACCTGCACCGCCACAAAGAGATTGTTGGGGCTCGCCGCCCGACGCCGTTTTCTTTCGCCATGGCGCCACTCGAGGTACGCCATGCCCACAATGGAGTCCATGGGCGCCCCGACGTGGTGATGGGTACTTTGCTTGTGGATTCGTGTAACATCCCAAATTGGGTTTATGTTTCAAATGTAATAAAAATGAGGATAAATTAAAACTTTTGCTGCCTCATGTGTTGTTACAGTGTTTGAAACCTCTTTCCTTTAATTGGTGGAAATTAAAACTCAAAATTTCCCCAATTAAATTCAAGTCATAAATCTCCTCAATGGAAACCTGGTGCCCAACCCCTCAAAATAATTTTCATTGGACCTAGGAGAGATGTTTAACACCTCGAATTATTTCATAATTTTCGAAATTATTTGATAATTTTTGAGGCAAGTCAAACATTAGTCAAACTCCTAAAATAGCCTTCTGGAATTTTTAGAGAAAAATGCAGTGCATAAAAGTCTCTGAAAATTTTATATAAGGTTCTTCCCACTGTTAGCAATCTCCAGTTAAAATTTCATAAATTTTGGAGTTTGTTTGCTACCCCAAATAATTCCTCCAAAGATCAGTTATTCAATTTCAAACCCTAACCGGCCACTGCTGTTCTCGGGTTCGATCGGACTCGGGCTCGAGCCACTTGATTTGGTTCACCAACTAAACGATCGGCTCGATCGCTTTGGCGCGAGCGCAGCGCCGTTGGATCGGCATCGAACGGCTCACGATCGCGTGAACGCTCGACCGTCCGAACGCCTCGCGCAACGCGGAACCGTAGGATCCAAATCAACGGCCGCGATGGAAGGGGATGTTCGACCATCCGAGAGGTGCGGCCGATCACCAACGCCGGATCTTGATCGAGCGGTCGACAAGCGATGGAACGCTCGCCCCGAATCAATAGCCGAAGCGTTGAGCGCGTAGCCGCACGATTGAATCCTATGTGATCGAACGGCCGTCCTCTTTTCGCCTTCCTCTCGCCACGCAAGCGTCGGCGAAGTCAACAGAGAACGGGCAAGATAAAGAACCACAAAGGCATTGTCACCTCCATCGCTCGCCAACGCCTTTGAGCATTAAATGCTAGTGCCGCCGACCGCTGAGTCGTCTTCACTCTGTGCACTCGCCCCATCCCTTCGCCGCCGACAAAGCAAGCTTTTGACCGAAAGTTGCATTGCTTCCTCCTTTGTTCTCTCGGCCTATATAAGCTTCTTCATTGCTTCCTTAGCCTCCTTTGAGCACCACCGAGCTTTAGCATCAGATCGAGGTCCATTTGAGCTTTATCGCCTCGTTCTTTGTCTGTCGCCATTGCCGCCATTGCCGAAGTTTCAAGCTTTTCTTGAAGGCGGTACCATTGGGCTTCATCCCTTTCATTCTTGCTCCTCCGATTCCTCTCACCTCGTGATCAAGAACCCTTAATCAATTTGGGTTTCTCCCGCAGAATCTTATCAATTTGGTTTTTCCCCTTTCGCCGAAAAATTGGTTATTGTCTTCTCCACTCCTGTAAGTCCATCTCGCCCAATTCCTTGCTTCAAGAGGGTACTCCATGCTATTGCGATCATCGTAGTAGTTTTAGATTTCGCTATTTTTGCTTGAGTCACGCGCAAGATCGTCGGGCTTCGCCTCGTTCTTTGGTCGATCTTCGCTGTCGGACGAAAAAAGAGAGCTTTGCTATCGCTGAGTTTGAGCCGAGGATTTTAGATCAAACGCCGATTCTTGTGGTCGTGATCGGACGCTGCCGCTTAGGTCATCGCGCGTGGTCGTCCGATTTTCGATCAACGGTCCAGACCGATGAACGCTCGACCGTCCGAACGGTTCGATCCGCGTGGACCGTTGGATCCAAGATCAACGGCTCACGACGTGTGAACGCTCGACCACGGACATCCTGGCATCCGTTCGCTCATCTTTCATCCAACGGCCGATGCTTAGGATCGCGCTGTGAGTTCTCTCGGCTCGTGTTTGGGCCGCTTGTTTTCGGATCTTCGCCCATGATTTGTCCACGCCGCTTATCCGAGTTGTATTTCCTGTAGAGTTATTTATCAACTAAAAAAATAGTTTTATCTTCCAAAGTTCATAAGTATTTTTCAGTAGCTTCAAAAATGATAAAACCAAAGGCCATTATTTTTCATTCTTAGTAAACTTATTTCCAAAGATAGGTTGCTCATTTATCTCAAGAGCGTAAAAGATTTATTTTGAAAGTAAGCATTAAACTGATTATCTTTGCAACAGAAAAATAGTGGATCTTAGAAAACTCATAACTAATTATTGCAAGCTCCAAATGAGATGAATCCAGTGGGGCTGTTCATCTTATAAGATGCTTGATTTATCATAAAAGTTTCAGTAGCTGTATCATTCTAGAAAATTTCGCTAAAATCATTGCTTAGGTGAATAGTGCTGTTTTTCATTTTTTCGCCGACTGAAAATGTTTTGGCCATAACTTTTGCATTGAGAATCCAAATCAATTGGTTCTTGTTGCTTTAGTTCATAAAAATTATGTTCTTTCTACTGTAAAAATTTGAGAACTTTTTGCTGAGTTTTGCTGTTGCATCTTTTGATATTTCTCGCCTTTTGGTTCTTGTTGGTTCTTTCGATAGGTTGCGACAATATTGATCATATCGAGAGTGATCCTCTGCAGCAAAACAATGAAGCCAAAGAAGGCAAGATATTTGACCATAAATGTCCCATTACTTTCAAAGTCTAATATCTTGTTTACAAACTATATGTATGCATTGCTTTTGTGTCCAATTATTTTTGCCCTGCTTAGAGGTAGCTATTCCTAATGCATTGTTGCCATTAAAATGTTATCCTCGCCACAACCATAAGTTATTATCATCATTTGGTGAATTAGAGCCCGGTGATTTAATTATGCTCTTTACTGCCTTTTGCGATGTCATGCTTAGAAATGCTTAGCTACCGGTAGAATTGGGCGGTTATCGACCTAGTCGATGACCTTGATCACACAAATCATTTTGTTTATTTTTGGTTCAGCACCTTATGCTTTTGTTTTGTAAAACCGAAAATGAAACAAAATGGTTTGACTTGGGCACAATGGCATGTTGGTGTGATTGTTGGGTGTGACAAGGAAAGGTGCCTGTGTCCCTAAGGACCGAAAGTTACTTGTGTCACTAAGTTAAGCGCTTTTATGCACTAACCACATGAGGGTTATATGGGACCCTCTTGACCTAGTACTTTGGAGTGTGTTATCTCCGAGTCGCAGGAGGAGCGTTGTGTGTGTTGTGTGAAAAAGGAATTGTGTTCTTGTGTTTGGGTGTGCGGTGGTGGAGTTTCCGGGATGGACTCTCCACCTCGAGGGGCGTCGCAGTTGTCCGAGGCTTTACCCGTGAGGGGTAGTTGTCCGAGGCTGGGCCACGACCCCGACACAACGTATGGGTTTCTATCCATATGGGCGACTGGGTTAATACATAATATTGGAAAAGTCTCGTAGGACTTAGCCGTGCCGGCATACCTAAGGAAGTGTGCTTAATCATGTGGCAAAAAGGCGGTCTGACATGTGGGTAAGTTGGTACACCCTGCAGGGATAAAACTATTCGAATAGCCTCGTCCTAGGTTATGGACATGCTTGGTAAGGTCGTGCAAGAACTAGACTACAACCTTTTTAAATTAAAATTTGACATGGTTGGCATGAATGGGTAATTCATGCTATTGTTGTGGTGACTCATGGTTTAGTCACTACTAGGACTGTTTTACTGTTGTTGATACTTGTTTACTACTGTTTTTGTCAAATAAAATCAGATTGCAAAATTGCCTTCAATCTATTACATTATTGCAAATAAAACTTGCTTTATGCTTGCAAACTTCAGTCCTAGCCTGCTCCACTTAAATACGCTTGCATATTGTTATCGTATAGATCTGTTATCATTCTTATATATCTTGCGAGTACATTCAAAGTACTCACCCAGCTTTTTGTCGGGTCGCTTTTGTTTGCAGAGGAAGAAGGTGAGCCCCAAGGGCTTCACTCGTGAGATGTCGCTGGTTCGACGGCTTAGTCACGGCCTCGGTCGGTTGCCTTGTGGGTAAAAGGCACACCGTTGGGCTCTTTTGTTTATCGCCATCTTATGGCACTTTTGCTTCACTGCTCGTAATATTTATCTGCTGGCGGTTGGCCTCTTTGTTGTAATTACTCTTGAATATTATTATGTATGTCTTTATTTTGTTCTCGGCTTTGGTTCTATGTGATTGAATGGAATTGATGCATGAACTTTTGTGAGAGGGTGTATATCGTGCACTGGAAGTATACATTCCTACACACGAGTTATTATGCTTATGATGATAGGGTCAAGTGGTGACTAATCATTATAAGCTTAATAATCCCGGGCGCCACAAGAGGTTGGTATCGAGAGCCACATCGACCATAGAAGCCGCTAGCTTGGTCGTCTTTAGGATGTTTGGAAAACCCTATTTTCAAGTATGAAACGATTTGTGAAAGCTTAAGGAGTTCTCAGATTTTACTCCTTACCTATCTTAGCTTTTCATCTCATCTTGCTCTAATTTGAGTTTTAAAAGTTGTTTTCCTCTCATCTCCTCTTCAAAGGTAGTGTTATCGATTAAATGGGTTTGGGAACCACTGAGTTTGGCAAATTGAAGTGTGCCAGATTTTGAAGTTTCTAGAATAGAAGACTTCGATCGAAGCTTGATGCAAAATCGCACAAAGAACCTCAATTTCCTGACAAAGAAGCTCGATGGTTTCTAGTGAGGTAGAAAATGAGAGTTTAATCAACTAAAATTTGTGGGGCTAAAAGGGTAAGAAGTGATATCCTATGTCTTGTGGCTAATGCCTCTCTAAGTTGGTCTTTACCCCGATTTTTCCATGCAATAAGCTTTTGGTAGTGTTCTGAAACTTTCTTCTCAAAACGACTACTTGTTCATTCAATACAAGTTAGTCGATCGAGAAGTTGGATCTTGTGTCTTATGAGTTTTGCATGGATCTTATGCCTCTTTGCAACTAGTTGGAGTTCGCTTTATTGCAGTTATGTGTTACAAGAGGCTTAGGGTTGTAGGCACTAATCCCTAGTGGATAGCTTATCTTTTGCTATCCCTTCGTTATAGCTCTCAGATTGCTTCTAACTCGCCTTGATGCAACAGATGGTCGGTCGACTCAGAGCGCCAGTGGGCAGCCAGAGAGGTCGGGATGAGGAACTTCCACCTCCTCCGACCATGGTCGAGGTTCTCGCCGATCGAGCGGAACCAGATGGACGCACACGGATCCCGGAGGTGATTGCACGGAACACCTCCAACATCTCCTGCCTCGGATCGTGGGAGGAGGTGGCCACCCGCAGAGGGGAGGACTCTCTGAGTTCCTTCAGACTCACCACCCACCTTCTCGAGGTCCGAGGACCCACTCGACGCGGATGGTGGTCTGCGCCTCGCTGAGCTGAAGCTCAACATCGCCGCTGCCGTGATCACGAGAAGGCACCGCTCGCCTCCCATCACCGGAGGGGGCACTCTCATGGTGGGAGAACTTCCTGCCATGCAAAGACGAGGGCGGGCTATCACTTGGGCGGAGTTCCGCCGCCGGAGGGCTCATGTCCCCACCGGATTGATGAAGTTGAAGAAGAAGGAATTTCGCGCTCGCTGTGGGCGCAAATCGCCATCGAGTACCTCCATGAGTTCAACCATCTTTCTCGTGATGCTCTCGAGGATGTGCCTACAGATGAGGCAAAGCAGAGAAGTTCATGGATGGCTTGTCCGAGGAGCTTGGGACAAGCTATCTATTGTTGACTTCCCGACTTCCGCACCTTGGTCGACAAGGCCATCATCGCCGAGCATAAGGCGAGGGCACTTGGCGACTCGCAAGCGTAAGTGGGAGGCCGAAGGCATCCAGGTCGCTGCTCCTCGTCCGTATGGCGGACCAGCCCGGCGCCCCTCCCCGATCGCAAAGACCACCGAGGGCACCGGCGCTCGCTCCACGCCCACCGCAGCCGCGGCCTCGCCACGCACCGCGGGACAGCCAGAGGCATCCGCAACCCCGCCGCGGATGTCGATGTTTCTTCTGCGCACGACAAGGCATTATGCTAATAATTGCCCTAAGAAGATCGAACGCCCTCGCCCTAATGGAGGACGCGGGCAAGGGAGTGGTCGGATCGAAGGCCCCAATGTGGGAAGCGCCGAGTCAACCTTATCTCGCCGAGGAAGCTCAGATGCACCCGACGCCGTGTTGGGTACACTTTTCGTTAACTCTCACCGGCCACGCTTTATTTGATTCCGGCTTTCACCGCTTATATCGAGTCTTTGTCGCACTTAGTGATCTTTCACCGATCCCCGCATGTTCCTTTGATTATTCATTCTCGGCCTCGGAATGAGAGTGAAAATGAATGCCGGGTGTTTTGATTGAGATTGGAGGAGTGAGATTTTGGCAAATCTTATTCTCCTCAATTCAGAAAGTTGGATGTGATACTTGGCATGGATTGGTTGTCTCAACATAGGGACAAATCGATTGCTGTAAGGTTCATTTCTCACGAGCCCGCCTCGACGGCCAAGTGGGAATTTTTCAAGTTGCAAGAACCACACCTATATGCACTTGAAGCCAAGCCAACCATGGAGATTCATGAAGTCCCCGTGGTGTGTGAGTTCAGCGATGTGTTTCCAAGATCGCCCGGATGCCTCCGTGAGAGACATCGAATTTGTCATTGAGTTGCTTCCCTGCATCGCCCCTATTTCAAAGAGGTCAGATCGAATGCCTCCAAATGAATTGGAGGAGTCAAGAAGCGACTTGGCGAGCTTCAAGAGAAGGGTTTTATTCGCCTCGAGCTCATCACCGTGGGGTTGTCCTGTTATCTTTGTGAAGAAGAAAGAAGTGCCTACCCAAGAATTGTCTCGCTGTGTTCTTATGCAAGAGGCTATGGAACTCATCTCACCTTCAAAGACCGTGATATCATCCTCAAACCGATGGCCAGACCGGGAAGAGTGAATCAAGTATTGAAGACATGTCCGTGCTTGTGTTCTCTCATATGGAAAGAATTGGGAGAAATGTTTGCCATTCGGGCCGAAGTTCTCCCATACAATAACAAAAGCCTGCTAGTCTTGAATGGCACCTTTCGAGGCTTTGTATGGCGTAAAAATGCAGAACATCACTTAATTGGTCAAACCTGTGAAAGACCATTTTTGGCCCGCACTCAATCAATGAAGCCGAGAGCCGAGTTCGCCAGCTTGATTCGAGATCGGGTTGCGATGCCTCACCTGTGCAAAAGAGCTATGCAGATCGACGCAGGCCGTGAGTTGAGCTTGAGCCAATGACTTTGTTTATCTCAAAGTCTCTCCTTTGAGGGGTCATCAGCGATTCAAGGCCAAGGGCAAGTTGGCTCCTCGATATGCCTGGTCCATACCGAGTCATCGAGAAGAAGGAGCCGCCACAAGTTGGAGTTGCTGCTCGCCGACTTGAGGGGGGTGCATGACGTGTTCCATGTATCCCACCAAGAAGTGCCTCCGCTCCAACCGAGGGAGCTCCGCTGGAAACTCTGATGTTCGTGAAGACTTGACCTACCAGAGCACCCTGCTCGCGATCCTTGAAGAGGTCAACGAAGAACGAGGAATCGTGCCATCAAGTTCCTCAAAGTTCAGTGGTCAAACCATTCAAGATGAAGCCACTTGGGAAAGGGAGGATCGTCTCATGCGTGCATCACCCTCTTCTTTCTTCGAGTGAGTCAAATCTCTAAGCGAGATTTCGTAAGGGGGAGGTTTTGTAACATCCTAAATTGGGTTTGTGTTTCAAATGTAATAAAATGAGGATAAATTAAAACTTTGTTGCCTCATGTGTGGTTACAAGAGTTTGAAACCTCTTCCTTTAATTGGTGGAAATTAAAACTCAAAATTTCCCAATTAAATTCAAGTGATAAATCTCCTCAATGAAAATCTGTGCCCAACCCTCAAAATAATTTTCATTGACCTAGGAGAGATGTTTAACACCTCGTAATTATTTCATAATCTTCGTAAATTATTTGATAATTTTTGAGGCAAATCAAACATTAGTCAAACTCCTAAAATAGCCTTCTGAATTTTTAGAGAAACATGCATGTATAACAGTCTCTAAAATTTTATATAAGGTTCCTCCGCTGTCAAGAATTCCATTAAAATTTCATGAATTTTGGAGCTTGTTTGCTATTCCAAATAATTTCTTAAGTTGGCTCACCATTATTAAGTCAAAATCAGGCTTGATCAATTGTTTCTGTCCGGTCCGACATCGTTCGAGCTCAAGGGCAAAACAGATCAACTAATAGCACCTTAGGGCGGCTTCTGCCGCTTGATCCGTGAGCCGCTTGATCTAAATCCAACGCCGACGCTACGGTGAACGCTCGGACCGAACGAACTCACTTTGCTGTTAGTCGCTTGATCTTCGATCAACGCCGCCGCGATGGAAGGGGATGTTCGACCGTCCGAGGTGCGGCCGATCACCAACGCCGGATCTTGATCGAAGCGGTCGATTGCGATGCAACGCTCGACCCCGAATCGAATAGCCGAAGGCGGGCGGAGCGCAGTCAGTCGATTGAATCCTATGTGATCGAACGGCCGGTCTTTTCGCCTTCCTCTCACGCACGGCCGGGCCAAGTCAACAGAGACCTGCACAAGATAAAGAACCACAAAGGCATTGTCACCCCATCGCTCGCCAACGCCTTTGAGCATTAAATGCTAGTGCCGCGAATTCGCTGAGTCGCCTTTCTACTGCTGCACTCGCCCCATCCTTCGCCGCTTTGGATGCAAGCTTTTGACCGAAGTTGCATTGCTTCTCCTTTGCCCTCTCGGCCTATATAAGCTTTTTTCATTGCTCCCTTAGCCTCCTTTGAACGCCCGAGCTTTAGCATCCAGTAATCGAGGTCCAATTGAGCTTTATCGCCTCGTTTTGTCTGTCGCCATTGCCGCCATTGCCGAAGTTTCAAGCTTTTGAAGGCTATGCATCATTGGGCTTCATCCTTTCGCCTTGCTCCCTCTCGATTCCTCTCACCTTGATCAAGAACCTTAATCAATTTGGGTTTCTCCGCAGAATCTTATCAATTTGGTTTTTCCCTCTTCGCCGAAAGATTGGTTATTGTCATCTCCATTCCGTGAAGTCCATATCCGTCCAATTCCTGCTTCAAAGAGGTACTCCATGCTATTGCGATCATCGTAGTAGCTTTAGATTTCGCTATTTTTGCTTGAGTCACGCCAGATCGCCGGGCTTTGCCTCTCGCTTCTTTGTCGATCTTCGCTGTCGATTTAAAAAATGAGAGCTTGATATCGCTGAGTTTGAGCCGAGGATTTTAGATCAATCGCCGGATTCTTGTGGGTTGATCGGACGCAAGGCTTAGGTCATCGCTGGTCGTCCGATTTCGAACATCAACGGTCCAGACCGATGAACGCTCGACCGTCCGAACGGTTCGATCATCGTGGACCGCTGGATCCAAGATCGACGGCTCATGTTCGTGAACGCTCGGACCGCGGACATCCTGGCATCCGTTCGCTCATCTTTCATCCAACGGCCGATGCTTAGGGATCGGCAGAGTTCGGTGGCTCGTTGTTTGGGCCGCTTGTTTTCGGATCTTCGCCCATGATTTGTCCACGCTGCTTATCCGAGTTGTATTTCCGTAGAGTTATTTATCAACTAAAAAAATAGTTTTATCTTCCAAAGTTCATAAGTATTTTTCTCAGCTTCAAAAATGATAAAACCAAAGGCTATTATTTTTCATTCTTAGTAAACTTATTTCCAAGATAGGTTGCTCATTTATCTCAAAGCAGTAAAAGATTTATTTTGAAAGTAAGCATTAAACTGATTATCTTTGCAATAGAAAATAGTGAATCTTAGAAAACTCATAAATAATTATTGCAAGCTCCAAATGAGATGAATCCAGGGGCTATTCATCTTATAAGATGCTTGATTTATCATAAAAGTTTCAGTAGCTGTATCATTCTAGAAAATTTCGCTAAAATCATTGCTTAGGTGAATAGTGCTGTCTTTTTCATTTTTCCGCCGATCAAAATGTTTTGGCCATAACTTTTGCATTGAGAATCCAAATCAATTGGTTCTTGTTGCTTTAGTTCATAAAAATTATGTTCTTTCTACTGTAAAAATTTGAGAACTTTTTGCTGAGTTTTGCTGTTGCATCTTTCGATGTTTCTCGCCTTATTGGTTCTTGTTGGTTCTTTCGATAGGTTGGCACAATATTGTTAATATCGAGAGTGATCCTCTTCGCAGAAAACATGAAGCTTCAGCAAGGCAAGATATTTGACCATAAATGTCCCATTACTTTCAAAGTCTAATATCTTGTTTACAAACTATATGTATGCATTGCTTTTGTGTCCAATTATTTTTGTCCTGCTTAGAGGTAGCTATTCCTAATGCATTGTTGCCATTAAAATGTTATCCCCGCCACAACCATAAGTTATTATCATCGCTGTGAATTAGAGCCCGTGATTTAATTATGCTCTTTACTGCCTTTATGATGTCATGCTTAGAAATGCTTAGCTACTGTAGAATTGGGCTGTTATCGACCTAGTCGATGACCTTGATCACACAAATCATTTTGTTTATTTTGGTTCAGCACCTTATGCTTTGTTTTGTAAAACCAAAATGAAACAAAATGGTTTGACTTGGGCACAATGGCATGTTGGTGTGATTGTTGGGTGTGACAAGGAAGGTGCCTGTGTCCCTAAGGACCGAAAAGTTACTTGTGTCACTAAGCCAAGCGCTATGCACTAACCACATGAGGGTTATATGGGACCCTCTTGACCTAGTACTTTGAGTGTGTTATCTCCGAGTCGCAGGAGGAGCAGTGTGTGTGTGTGAAAAAGGAATTGTGTTCTTGTGTTTAGCGTGTGGTGGAGAGCCGGATGGACTCTCCACCTCGAGGGGCGCAGCTTGTCCGAGGCTTTACCCGGAGGGGTAGTTGTCCGAGGTCGGGCCACGACTCACACAACGTATGGGTTTCTATCCATATGGGCTACTCTGGTTAATACATAAGATTGGAAACGCTCAGAGGACTTAGCTGCGTCTGCGATACCAAAGGAAGTGTGCTTAATCATGTGGCAAAAGGCGGTCCTGCATGTGGGTAAGTTGGTACACCCTGCAGGATAAAACTATTCAATAGCCTCGCCCTAGGTTATGGACATGCTTGGTAAGGTCACGCAAGAACTAGAGACTACAACCTTTTGTTTTAAATTAAAATTTGATATGGTTGGCATGAATGGGTAATTCATGCTATTGTGGTGGCTATTGGGTTAGCTACTTCCAGACTGCTTTATCGTTGTTGATACTTGATTGCTACTGCTTTTATTAAATAAAATCAGATTGCAAAATTGCCTTCAATCTATTACATTATTGCAAATAAAACTTGCTTTATGCTTACAAATTTGAGTCCCATCCTCGCCTCCACTTAAATAAGCTTGCATATAGTTATTGTATAGATCTGCTATCATTCTTATATATCTTAAGTAGTACATTCAGTACTCACCCAAATTTTTGTCAAGTTGCTTTGTTTGCAGAGGAAGAAGGTGAGCCCTCAGGGCTTCACTTCGTGAGATGTCATGGGTTCGACGGCTAGTCGCGTGCCTGGTCGGTTGCCTTGTGGGTAAAAGGCACACCGTTGGGCTCTTTTGTTTATCGCCATTTTATGGCACTTTGCTTCACTGCTCGTAATATTTATCCGCTGGCCGTTGGCCTCTTTGTTGTAATTACTCTTGAATATTATTATGTATGTCTTTATTGTGTTCCAGGCTTTGCCCTATGTGATTGAATGGAATTGATGCATGAACTTTTGTGAGAGGGGTATATCCTGACTGGAAGTATACATTCCTGCTGGCCACGAAAGTTATTATGCTTATGATGATAGGGTCAAGTGGTGACTAATCATCATTATGCTTAATAATCCCTTGGGGGCTACTTACGCACCGAAAGACTGACCTTCCCGCCTAGCCCAAGAGGAGAAGTCGCTATCAGCTGGAGCTCCCGCTCACCGGCTTGATGTGCATAATGTCTTCCACGTACGCAACCGTAAGAAGTGTTTGGCAGTTCAAGAGCGTATGCCGCTGAATCAATTGCCTTACAAGAAGACCTCACCTACAAGGAGCATCCCATCAAGATCTTGGTAGCAGAATCGAGTGACAAGAAGCAAGACCATCTGTCATAAGGTCCAATGGAGCAACCACCTCACCAAGAAGAAGCCACTTGGGAACCAGAAGATGACTTGAAGGTCGAAGTTTCCCACCTATTCTCTAGTCGGCCTGAATCTCTGGTCGAGATTCCCTTTAAGAGGGTAGGTTTGTATGCCCCGCTTTTCTGAGTTTTGAAAATTTTAAAAGAACCATTTGCTCTATTTGCCAAAGCTTAATTTGGAAATTTCAAAATCCATTTGCGCTTAATATGAGTTAATCACACTTCAATTAAATTAAAGTTGGTTTAATTGAGTTTTCTCGAATTTAAAATCAAAATTATTATTTTGAGAATTTCTTGATTTATTGATTTTAGAAATTTATTTTCCTTTTACCCAAAATTAAAAATTAATTTATTTGCAAAATAAAAGAAAAATTTAAAGTTAAAAGTATTTTTATTAAGTCCATAATAATTCGGAATTTCAGAATTTTTCTAGAATTTTTGGAGTCTATTTATTTTCTAAATTGCTTTTTGATTTGTTTGAATTTCTAAATCAAAACGTATTTTAATTTTTATTATTCTTGGGCCGACCCTCCCTGCCCAACTTATTCCCGCCCGCCACTCTCGTGCTCGCTGCCTCCCGGGCTTCGCTTCCCCTTCACTCTCATTGATCTCATCTGCTGCCTTGCCATTGGCCGCTTTTTTCTTTTCTCCGCTGCCGATCTTCATCCGCCGATCCGTTCGCTTCGCCTTCCGCTTGCTCCCTCACCGTCCGATCGAATCGGACGGCATTTGTCATCTTTCCTCCCGCCTGTTTTCTCAACCGTCCGATCTAACGGACGGTTTTCCTTTCTTCCTGCGCTCGTTTTTCCCCACCGCCCGGACGCAACGGACGGCTTCGCTGTTGCTCGACGGCCGCTTTTCTCTTTCTTTCTTCCCACGCTACGCGTCACACCCTGCTGCTGCTATTGCCCTGCCTCCGCTCGTTGCTTCCGCCTCGCGTTCGTTTCGCCCGCTTCGCCGCGCTTCGCCACGCCGCTGCCGCTGCTGGCCGGCCTGCCGCCATGTTGAAGTTTCTATAAAGCCGCTTCGTTTCCTCTTCTTTCTTTCTCGCTCGCTCGCTTTCCTTCCTTTCTTTCTCGGCCGCCGCCCGTTGCCGTAAGCTCGGACGCCACCGCTTTTCCGCGCCGACGCCGCCGTTTTCTGGCCCGCGTTGCCAAGGCCGCACTCGCTCTCTCTTCTCTTCTCTCATGGGCTCGGTCCACGGGTACCCACGTGGCCACGTCATTGCTGCCGCTGTCAAGGCCAATGCCAACGTAGCCAAGACGCAAAGGCCATAAATCACGACGCTAAAACCGGATTTTCAATAGAAAATAGTTCCGAAAATCCGAAAATCCAATTCCATCATTTTATGTGATTTGAAACTTCTTTTGGCTATAACTTCATCCGAATCCGATTTGGGTGATCCAAATTTCTAAATTCATATAAATTCATCCTTTCATTTGGTACTGGTTTTGTAATTTTTGAGTTCATTTGTGCTGTTTTATTTATTTGTTGCTATTTTCAGACGTAGATTCCGCTGCTTTTAAGATTTCTGACCGATCATCAAGACTCGCTTCCTCGCCAACGAAGGCAAGTCGAGGCCTTTGACCATGTTGAACCCATTTTACCAATGTATATTGTATTAAATTATCATGCATGGCTAGTTTTATTAAAAATGGTTTTGGGAGTAGATAATTAAATTGCCATTATGCCTCCTTGATGAATTGAAAATGAAATGTCTCCTTGAATGACATATATCCTTGGACACCTTAGGATGGTTATACTAGTTGGACATAATTGTATACCAACTTGGGATGTAATATTGCTTAGACATGCTTTAGTTACGCGAGACTTTCGATCACATGTTCAATGATTATTGAAATTTGACTAATGGAACTATGGAATATGTGAGGCCACTTTTATTAAAGATGTTGTGCCACATGGTGGATTGCCATTTGGTCGGAATGAACAAAATGATTTATGCTCTGCTGAGGTAGGAAGCTAGAGGGTGCGTAATGCACATTGGGTTGTGTAGACTTGTTCCATGTACCAACTAAGGACTTAACTTTGCAAGTCATTGATCCGGTCACTTCGCAACCATAAGTCCCAGATGGGACTGACCGCCAATTAATTAGAAAGTTTTGAGTTTCTCGCATGGTCGCTTATTGCGCAAGAGGGGTCAGATGGCGAAACCTTAGCGCGTAATGCAGGCAAAATGGAACTTTGTAAAAGCCTTGTCACGCGTTTCAGACTACTCACCTAAGGAAGTGATGTATCGACGATGCCAAATAAACTATAGAATTCGTGGTCTTGTGGGTAAAGCCGCATAACCTCCGCAGAGTGTCAAACATCTATTCAATAGCCGTATCCTTGTTACGACAAGCCCGTGATTTCGCCAGTAGTATTTTCAAAATTGGTGTGGTCTGATGGAAACGCTTGGTTGAATGGTTGTGTGAACGGAAGTTCATCGCTTGATTCAAAAGAACTTGGTTATCTATATTATTCTTTAAACTCGCTGCAATCTAATTACGTCATGAACTTGCTTTTTCATTAACCATAAAGCCATCCTTGTTAAGCCTCGCATACTATGTTTTCTCTCATTATCTATTTAGTACTTTATGTACTCACGGCTTATGCCCTTTGTTGATCGCCTCAGGAAGAACCAGAAATACTATGAAGAAGGCTACTTTGAAGACTTTATGAACTAGGTCACGCTCCCTCCACTCGATTGCCCGTGGGCTCATCATTCCCATTTTTGAGATTTCCGCCGTGACATCTATTGTAAGCCCTGTGAGGCTTACTTTGTAAGAACCTTGACCATAAGGTCTTTGCTGTTTTATTAATATTACTTTGTCTTCTCTTCATTAGTTCGTTGAATGGTTATGATTACATCATTGTTGTAACCGCAAGCTGAGCATCGATCATGGACTAGCTTTGGTATGCATGAGGGTCTCGGTTGTGTGACACCGGTCCGACATTTTGTAACTTGTTTCTCCAAAAGTATGTCCGCTAAGAGACCTAATAGCTCATGAAACTTTGTCAACCAACCGTTGTTTGCCTTCAATTTCAGTAGTCAAACACGGATGACAACCTTGTGTACCGATGAAAGCACATGAACAAAGCTTTCTCCGAAGTTCTCCATCAAGCCCCATAATTTAACATGTTCTCTCATCACGCCTTCATCACGAAGCATATGATCCGATTGTCATCGTAAATTTCATCGAATCTAACTACAATCATATCATCCGGCAAAGATATCGCTGACTTCGTCAATGATATTGTTATTAATACCTTCTTGTATAATCTACTATTCACCGGACTAGCCCAACGTATACCCTTTTGAAACCCTTCTGATCAAGTGAGCTTAGATCTGACTTGCCTTAAACATCTCGATTCTCACAAACAATGCATGGACAAGACAAAATGCTACCTCTAATTCAACATATCCTCCTCACAGCCTCTTGTAAAAGTAGATATGCCATTAATGTACTCTTCATCACATAGTTCTCAAAGATACATCCACTTGGGTCCAACTATGCTATGCATATAACAATTTAGTGTTAAATATTGAATTAATTAATTAGTATACTATATATGATCTAAAATAGCTATATGTAGCAAGAATTAATTAAATTGAATTACAGAAATAGACTATGAATTGGCTAACCTCTAAACCCTAAACCATGCTATATGGATTGTATATTCTCTCCTTTTGCTTGTACATGAACTCCTTGTTTTAATGCAAAAAATTTACGAGGCCTCCTCACCGTATGTTCTCCTAAAAAATTGACCCTTGTCACTTGGAAAATCATTTGCTTATGTAGGCCAATCATTGTGTACTACCTAAGAAAGAGATGTTATCATATTTTAGGTTTTAATAATCTTCTATCTACATGAAGCTAGATCTAAAATCTTCAATGCTCCCTTTATCAAGCTAGATCTAGAATATAATGCCATTATGAACAAATTACTAACAATAGATAGTCAAGAACAAATGGATTATAATCACTCTTCACAATCCACATGCTCCTTTCACCAAATGGCCTCAAAGCCTCACCTCTTCAAAGCAAAGAATTGTAGAACAGATCTGGAATAATAAGATGATATATGAGGGTTGGGTCCTAATAAGTGAAATTATCATATATGGTTTTAATACAAACCTTCTCGTGATGAGTTAATTATCGCAGCATTTAAAAGTATCATGTATAATTTTAAGAAAAACCGATGTGATATTTAGTAATATCATAGACGTTTCTTGTTTTGAACGTTTATAATACTTCATAGACGGTTTTCAACATGAACCGCCTATGACATTACCTCCTCACATATAGTTTTTAGCGAATAAGAATACGCATTTGCATAAACCAAACCGCTGTATTATATTTAATACTACGGTTTGGTCAACCATCCATGATGAGGCATCCAATATTAGCCCTATTGTAGTAGTAAAGGAAACATCCATTGCTTTTTATTTACTGTATTTTGATCACCAAGAACCTCATTGCTTCTATGTAAGTGTTATTACTACCTATCTAGTTGTTCAAATTTTGAAATCATTACTATTGTGAAGTAATGTCATAGTACACAAAGTTATTTTATTACACCGTGTTAGAAACAAACATTTTCCTTTCAGATTTGCGGGAGTGAAGTGGGAAGAAAATTCGATGGGCTAGGGTCGCAGGCCTACTCCATCGGCCGTCCATCCGGTTGATCAAGGGGATCAACAAATGATGGGGAGGGCTCACGACAAATTTCCTTCCTGAAGTGGTGCCTGGTGGACGACTTCTAGATCCAAATAGGTGGCAACAATGAGGGCCTCAGAGCTCAAAAGGTCGCCTTCTCCTTTTCTTCTTCATACGACCTGTGGGAGAGTGGATATGGCTAGGCATGCTAATGGGCTTAAACCCAACCCAAACCCACCCCAACCCACTTCAATGCAAAGACATCAACCCAACCCAAACTAGCCCACCGCTTCCACCTCCAAACCCAACACAACTCAACCCATATGCAACTCCAACCCAACCCAACCTAATTTCTCAATATGGGTTCAACCTATTTCTCACCCATTTCTAACCCATTTCCAACCCATTCACCTAAGTTGGTCATGTTCGGGAGGATTTGAAAGTAGATTTTATTCTTTTTCGTTAGTACAAAATAGACCTAGACTAACGCACATAAAATTTTTAACACGCTATTTTTTCTATTTAAAAATATTGTTTTTATTTTTTAAATGGCCTCCTGATACTCCTAATTAAATAATTAGCACATGATTACTTGATTACTAGTAATTAGCACCACGAGATTAATAAATTCTTAATAATCACAAATCGTGCACGCATAGTAATCATGAGCTAATGGGAGTGATTAAGCAATGCACTTGACATGGGCTTGATATTGATGACGCCACTTGTAGTAGCCGGAGATGCCCCTTAGGGAAGGAGGGTGGCCACCGATGTATGAGAGGCTACACGTGGCGCTGCACGAGACGTGCAGAGCGAGGGGTGTCGCATCGACGGAGACACATGGACAACGTGGTGGAGTTGGCAAGGCCGATCACATCATGGATGGTGCAGAGCGAGGCACGCGACACTGTGGTGCTCGTAATCGAAAGCAGTTTCACGCTACTCCCAAATTCTAGGAGGAGGAAGACGAGGAGGTCGGGCGGCCAGAGATGCCGCCACCACCGCCTCTTCTTGGAGTGGCACCAACTGGTGGTGGTAGTTCTGGTCATGGCAAGCTTGGTGCTATCCTTGGGGCTCTTCTTGGACACTATCGTAGGTATATGCAGGCTTCCAAATTCATAGTGTTGTCTCACAGTGATATGCCCAGAGGCAATTATAGAGATGATTGTATTACGCCCTGTGTTTATGAGTTATTAAATAAATGTTATTATGTTCCTTGAATGAATCGTCGTTCATAAAGATTAACAAGTATGTGACTTGTTGGTGAAGCTCTTTAACTTATATGCTATCGCTCTAAATGTATCACCGGCCTAACACTAGTGGCTCATTGACCAAAGACATGTATTGATTGATGACCATGTTTCACCAATTATGGATATAGGGATATCGAATCAATAATGTGAACACATGTAAGAGAACATGGCCGGATTGACCCATCTTGAGGTAATCACCGAGATTGTTATGATTTCATGTATCATCGCTAGTCTCAAGCAATGATGATGTATAGTCCTTGACCCAGATCAACATAGTTTTACATGTGTAAGAGTGCACTTTGGGGTTACCAAACGCTACTCCAGAAATGGGTAGTCATAAAGGTAGCTGTGTATGCTATGAAACTTATGAGGAATGTGACCGGTTTGATATGGGATTTGGCCCTCCTAACATAACAGGAGAGATATCTCTAGGCCCCTCGATGTAGTCGGGAAAAGAAAGTGCATAGCCATACCATCGTTGAAGAGTTTAACGATGTGAAGTTATCCGACACTTGATCGAGAAAGTATTGAATGCTTCATGGATGGCATAATATCTCACTTGGAGTTCAAATCGATATCGTGGAGGCAAAGGGAGAATACACGAGGAAAGTTGTTTAGTTCGATTAGATTTTACTAATTGTATAGAGATATGTGCTAGTCGAGACTCGTTGAACATAATCACTGTTTATTGAAACTGTCGAAGGAATTAGGAACCTGTCGAGACTAAATATGATCTAGTCGTATAGAGATATGAGCTGTCATTAGTGATAAGGACCTTGTCGTGATATCATATTGTGTTAAGGGTCTATCATTATTTGTGTGTATTCGGAATCTATGTCGTTAGGAACCGCTAACGCACTCATGATCGAAAAAGGTTTTTGAGTCACAACCGACCACGCATAAATCTAACGAGTCCACACTTAATTCAAGTTGAACAAACGTGTTTGGATAGGACCCGCTCGAAGCTCTATATAAGGAGATGCATGAGGTTGTTGGGAAACACACGAGATAGACGTGACGGAGTTGCTCACAAAACCCTAGCCACCATCTTCCGAGAGCCCTACAGGCGAAGTTAGTGTTAGTACACCAATGTACGCTGTTTCTTCTTCTAGACGGTGGATACCGTGAGGCGCCATCGCAGCTATCGTTGCTTTTGAGGACGATCCACGACCTTAGCGAGGAACTCGATTAGTTGTCGGAGGAAACGATCGCCACCGAGGACGACATCGATTACGCTGATGATCGACTCACCGCTTCATCGACGCTTCACGCTGGATCAGCCGCCCAACTCTTCTTTCTTCACCGCATCACGGTTCAGTGGTAATGATTTATGATCTTTGTTTGCATGATATCTCGGTTTATGGTAGAATTTTTGAATTTCCATTTAAATAGCTCTACCCGTATCCCTTCATTTTCTGGTGTTGGCAAGAGCGACAACGTGGAGGTGGTGGCTTTTCTTGCGCTTTTGCCGTGATGGCCCACGGCGGGAGCTATCGGTGGCAGAGAGCTTGAGAGGGGACAACGTTGAGATTCGGGAGGAAGAGATGCATGGCCGAGGAGCGGATTGAAAATGATGCAAGATCGAGAATAGGGAGCCACCGAACCCATGGAGCTTAATCTTATTGTAACACCCACAGTTCCACCTGCTTCAACCCGGGATTGGTCAACCCACCCCACCCCAACCCTTTTATGAGGAAACCTAACCGACCCAACCCAACCCATTGGCTCTTCCAACCCGCTGTCACCCATCCAAAGCCAACCCAATCACTCACCCGCTTAACCGCTTTGACCCAATCCATTAGCACCTAGATGGTGGGGATATGAGTTATGAAAGAAGGAAAATGGGCTTTTTATGCCTTTATCCTAGATAGACCGACGGAAAACGAGAAGTGTGAAATTTTGATGGAAGATAAAGAATGGGGCCTTCTTAGTGGCAAAAAAATCCAAAATTTGTTTTGATTATTAACTGGATGAAAAACAAACAAACAAATAGTAATAGGCCTATAACGGGCTTAAGTAGTGTACGCTAGCTAGAAAGGAAACTGTACGAATGGACGTGGCTGCTGTGTATTCAAGGGCCAAGGCCCATGTTGCCTACAACAGCATTTTGTTTTTCTTTATGGTTGAAGACATCAATTGCTATAAAAAATGAGTTCAAAAAATATTGCTGAAAAAATGAAATATTATTACATACATAGTAATATGCCCACATCTTCGGCTCTTAAGGGCGATAAGATACAGTATCTCCGTAAAAAAGGTGTTATAGTATTTTTCTGTTTGATTAACAGTCAAGCGATGTTTTGATCTGACCGACGATAGATCCTCTATACACGTGGACGTGCAAAACTGATTAAACCGGTTCACCCATATACTTTTTTTAGGAAGTTCACCGATATACTTAATCAAAACAAAGAGGTTAGTCTGAAAAAGCCAGTCTGCAGTTTGCGTTTTGACATGTTTTTTCAAGGTGAGGCTGGCATAAAGCTCGGTAACCATAGCTGGGCGAACACCCCCCCAGTCGAGACGTGCCGCGCCGAAAACGGATAGCCGCGCGCACCGCACAAACGGTCCAAATCCAGCCGAAATGCCCCGCGCGCACGGCCAAAACGCGCCCATTTATTCTCCGCCGAAACCATCAAACCGCGGGCGCGCCCCACCGCCCACCGCTCAGCTCAAGACAAACCCGAGCCACGGCGCGACACGACGTCCACGCGGCCCCAACAGCGCATCAACCATCTCGGCGCATGTGTGATCCTAAAATAAAAAAAATGCCGCTGCCGTGCGGTGTCCAACCAAACCAACCAACCAACCAACGTGCGGCAGGCTCCACACCCCACCTCCACCGCTTTCGGCTCGCGAGCGCATCCAAATATATCGCACGTTTTCGTCGTGCCGAGCCCAAGCCCCAACCGCCCTTTGGCCCCACGAGGAGACGCAGGCGAAGACGCTTGCGTTGCTTCGCTTGTACTCATCGTAAGCCTATAAAGCCAAACCGCGACGACCCGTCGAGCCGAACATACGGCAAAAACCAACGTGCGTGCAGAGACTGAGAGATACCCCGAAGAAACGCAAGAAAGTTAGTGGCTTGTTGGAGCGCGATGGCAGCGGCGGATTGTGGCAGCCGGCGGCGGTTCGCGGTGGCGTGCGGCGTGCTGCCGGTGCGTCAAGGCCGAGGCGGCGGAAAGATGGCGGCGGCATCCACGATGCTTCTCATGCCGGGCGCAGACGTGCCCGACGTCAGAGAAGAGCCCGAGGCGACGCCGGCGGGCGGGGCTGCGCAGGCTCAGGCCCAGCTGACGATCATGTACGGCGGGCGGGGCTGGTGTTTGATGACTTCCTGGCGGACAGGGCGGCCGAGCTGGTGCGCGTCGCCGCCGGGAAAGACGTGTCAGGCGATGGTGCGGCGGACTTCCGACTGCCGGTGGCGAGAAAGGCGTCGCTGCAGCGGTTCGCGGAGAAGAGGCGGGACAGGCTCGGCGCGCGGGCACCGTACGCCGGCCGGCGGTCGTCACCTGCGGAGGCATCCAAGAAGGGAAGGAGGGGAAAGACGCGGAGACGGAGTTGGCTCGGGCTGGGGATCCCAGGAGGATGCGCGGCTGCGGCGCGGTGATACGTCTTGTCATCTCATCTCAACGCCATCTCATCTCAACGCCGTCGCCGGCGTGGACCGACTTCCAATTTCCTTCTTTTCGTTGTGACTTTTGGCTTGGCTTCATCACAACGACTAGCCAATTTATTGACGTATATAAAATAACGATAGTTTAGATGCAGAAGTTTGACAATGGAAATTGCAAAATCGCGTTGGTTGTCTCTTCTTTGAACAATCGCTGTGTTGGCGCTGTGTAAATTATATACTTTTGTCGCTAAAAAAGCCGGTTTTGATGTTTCATAATCTCGAATGCAAGACTTTAATCATGGTTTTTATATATAATAACATACTAGTCATTAAATCAACATGAAACATTTTGAACAAAACTGTGAATGTAATTTCAGTTTAGTACGCTTTTGTATTAAATATCAACTTCAAGTTATATCTACGTTAGAATATATAAAAGTGAGAATGTTTCTGACAAATGTTGAATAAAAAAATAGAACAATTAAAAGAAAATGCTACTATTCACACCAAACTTTTCTCTTTTTTCCCCCATTTGACATAATTTAATTTGAGCTAGATGCCATAATATCCATAGGACATAGGTTTATAGATGAGTTATTTAGATGTACACCGGTGAGTGTTCAATTTTAAGTCAGTTGGGCTGGGTGTATTGCATGTTCTGCCTGCATTTCGATCGTTCCCGTGGGCAAGAGGTTCCTTGTTAGGTAATGCATAGACACACACATGCACAAATACGTTTCTTGTTCGTGCTGCAAATCTGCGAGATGCTCTTAATTTAAAGGTAAAAAGAAGAAGGAAATTAAGGAACAGGGTCTCCTAGGCTCGGGCTCCTACCACCAATCCCAGCAACAAGTTGCTAAAAGACTCTTGTTATTGTTGGATAAATAGGCCCTTTGTACACCACTCACTCTCCATAATGTTAAACAATTAGATAGTTGTTTTCCACTGTTATTTACTATTTTATTAGTGTTAATATTCTCACTACAGATAGTACTTAGTATTCACATATGAGAGTGTTCTCACCCATGTACTTATGTAGTGTTCACATGTGAGAGTGTTTATACTCATGTACTTGTGTAGTGTTCATATTGTGTACTTGTATATAAATAAATGATCAATAAAAGGCATGAAGTGTGTTTGTAAACCATTCTCTTGTATCTTTTAACATAGTATCGTGAGCCTACTCTTTCTATCCAATGATAACCTCTACAACTACATCTACTAGCCTAGGTTCGCTCGTAATCACTTTCAATCGCGTCGTTACCGATGTCCATCCGTCACCCATCCTTTGGTAATCCTATCAATGTGAAGTTGTCTCCACGACACCTACCTATCGTGGAAAGTGTAGGTTCTTTCCGCCTCTTCGTGGCACACAAAGTGGCTTGGTCTAGTAGAAGGAACCGATCCGCCGCCCCTAGTTGATCGCAGATCGATAAAAGATGGAGCCACGCAGATTCTTAATCCCGCATATACCGTCTGCTCCAATGAGATTAGACGTGCTTCAAGCTCAGCATTATCCACCCTCTTGCCGAGGTGTTGGGGCAGGTGTTGTTTTTGTCATCATCATAGCCCCGAATACCCTTGAGCGCATGTTTGCGACTAATCTAGGGCGCGATTATGCAACCGACGGCCAGGCTACGCCTAGAAGCGGGACATGACGATGATCGACTACTTCAACAAAGTTAAGAGCCTTATCGCTGGCTGCCACCACGCAAACCACTTGAGGAGGAGGAGGTCATCATTTATCTTCACCGGCTCGATAACTCTATGATGCGTAATAATATCCAGAACCAACCTGACGGAACCAATCGGCCTCACCGATCTTTACTCACACAAGCCGGACATGAGATGCGCCACGAGGAAAGCAATCTTATGTTCCAGCCCTCCACAACATGGTGTATCGAGGCAATCAAGAAGGGCGTACAGGTGGTGGTGGTGGTGGACGGGACGCAGCCAAGGTGGTGGTCATGACAGACTGCACTAGGGCGCCAATTACGGCAACCATCATGGCAGCGGCAATCATCATGGCGCAACAAGGTCCGAGAATCGCCGCTTGCCAATTGTGTGAAAGATCACCATGTAGCTTTAAATGCTACAAGTGTTTTGATCTACACGCTCCAGCTAGAGGAGCGATGGTGGCAAATGTCACCATAGGATCGTGGTTTGACGCTACCGGTACATGACATCGGGTGACTAATCATATCACCGAGAATTGAACGTCGACGATACACGAGCTGGATTCTAGCAAAGATCGGGTTCACACCAAATAGTTTAGGTATGCCAATTGCTCATATTAGTTCTTCTAAAATTCATACATCATACAAACCCTTGTTCCTAAACAATGTTCTTCATGTTCCACAAAAAATCTTTTATTTGTTCATAAACTCGCGTCGATAATAACGCATGTCTTGAATTTCATCCGATTATTTTCTCATTAAGGATCGTATCAAGAAGGTGCTCCTTCATCCGTCCTGAGGGGTGACCTATATCCCATTCCTAGTAGTTGGCTACATCTAGAAAGGCTCCATCAAACACAACACGAGCAAAGTGGCATTGTCGCTAGGCCATCCTCATCCCTTGTGGTGAATAAGATTCTTCAACACACATTACATTTTTTCATGAGTCCAACAAACTCTATTTGTGATGCTTGTCACTGTGGCAAAGTCACAGCTTCCTTTTCCCTGCACAAAAAGTATGTCATCACCTCTTGAACTTATTTTCTCCGATGTTTGGGGTTCTGCGGCACCTCCTTTGGTGGTTTTAAATACTATGTGAGTTTCATTGATGATTTTAGTAAATTCACCTAGTTGCATTGTCTTAAGAGTAAAACTGATGTCTATCACATATCATTCAATTCCAAACTCATGTTGAGCACCTTCTAGATAAAAAATACACATGCAAACTGATTGGGGAGGCGAATACCAAAAGTTGAATTCCTTTTTCCAACAAATTGGAATCACCATCATGTTTCCTGTCGACAAACTCATCAACAAAATGGCTTGGCTAAGAGAAAACATTGCCATATCGTGAAGTTGGCTTATCCTTACTAGCCCATGCCTCCATGCTCTTCATTTTGGGATGAGGCATTCCAAACAAGATGTTTCTTGATAAATTACTCCCTAGCAAGACAATACGAATTCAACTCTACTAGACCTTTTGGAACATCTCTAGACTATTCTTTCTTAGAACTTTCTGTGCATATGTCCCTGTCTCCATCCATACAATGATCTAAGCTCCAATTTCCGCCTAAATGGTGTGTTTTCTTGGTTATAACTCTTCATAAAGGCTAAAATGTTTGCATGTCTCTTCGAGTAGGATTTATATTTCGTGATGTAGTCTTTGATGAGCAACAATCCTTTTGCTAATGAAAAATCACCACCATCGGATCAACCATTACTTGACCAAATTTTAATCTTCCTCCCTTGGCTCACAAATTTCCTCCTGGTGGGACATATGGATGGTAGGGAGACTATACCGATCGTATACTTGATTCAAATGTTGTTAAAAATCTGACTATTCATCCAAATTGGTCAGCCCTCTATATGTAGGCGGGCGCCTTAACGAGCATCGGCTGGCCCGAGGTAGCCGACATCGGCTGACCCTCAATGATGATTCACCCCCAAATTTCGGATCACGATGGCTGTGCTCAGAATTCGGTTGAGGAGGAGGCGGAGTCGGCGGAGCCACCGATTCACGAAGAAGGCCTACGGCCACTGGCGCCAGACGCCCATCACCCATGCCCACCTACCACATCTCCCTCGTACATCTTCCCCTGCTACGGCCTCTTCCCCCAAATCCAAAATCCAAATTGCAATCTCACTCACTCACCGACCTGATCTTGATTTCAGGTCTACATCTCCTCGACATCTTCCCTGGCTTCTGCCTCTTCCCCAAATCCAAAATCCAAATTGCAAAAATCCAAACCTTGAAGTTTGAAGAACCCTAGCTGGGCTCGCAGACCGGGCGGTCCGGCCAAGGCGCGCCAGAGCTCGCGGCACGGGCACTGGGCCGGCGCGCCGGGGAAACAAGAGCTCAGAGCCAGGAGCCAGGAGCCCTGAGCGCAGAGCTGGGAGGCGCGGGCGCCGGGCCGGGAGCAAGGCCGGGAGGAGCTCCACCACCACTCAGCACTGTCAGGCCATGGGCGCCGGAAACTGGCACCGAACCGAGAGTAAGGAAGGAGTCGAGAGTGAAGGGAGGAGCGGGAGGCGTGAGCCGGGAGGAGGAGCGAGGAATGAGGCGGAGCTGCGAGGGGGCGGGAGGTGCGTGAAGACCGAGGAGGAAGGCAAAGGAGTCGTGAGGCGCCGAGGGGCTAGGGGAGTAGGGGGTGTCGCCGTGCCTGGGTGAGTAGGGGGGAGGGGCCACCTACCGAGGACTCGAGGTGGTGGGTTTGTGACTTTGTCGCATGCGGCCTGCGTGGGCGTGGTTTACTTTCTGTTCCGCCAGAGTGCCACCGGACTAAAGAATTGAAATCTTTGTTTTGTGATTTGTGAATGCTAAGGGTAGAAAATAAAAATCAAGATTCAAGATGACCTTCTAAGTCGAAGGAAAAGGTAATAATTGGATTGTGAATGTCCGAATGGTGATTGGTGAATACCGTGAATTTGTGATGTATCATGTGTGATACCCATGGTGATTATTGATGAATTAATATGATGATGTGTGAATTTGATCTTTCGATTTGAAGAGCTATTTTACCATTACGCCGTCGCCGAGTGGGTCGACCCCAAGAACCTAAGTGTGAATGCCAGTAGCACTTAAGAGCAAATACTACCGGTTGAAATCACAATATTGAAGATGCACAAATAGCACAACAACCAACCGCAGAAGAAATCAAGGTATTAAGGATTTTAACCCTGATGTTCATATTGTTGCCGATCCAAGACTTCAGATACCAATTGAGGAATTCCATCCGATATTAGAGATCAAGTGAGAAGAGCTTATTTGTTGAAGGGTCCGACTCAACCTTTTGGTCACAATTTTCCTCGCAAACAATATGGAAAGGGTTTTAGGTGCTCGTGAAACATGGTTTAAGAGGCACACCGTTGGAATATAGTGTAGAGAAGGATGTCATTATTGCTTCTATTGCTTTCTTTTTAGGCAAAGAACCCTTAGATGAAAATTTGGTCATGATGTCTTCACTAAATTAGGTACAATAACTCGAATGATATGCATCTACTACTCTTCATGTTGGTTAATAGTATCACAACAATGCAAGGAGATGTAGTGATGTTTTAAGAATCAATGCAAGTGTATCTCATAAGATGGAGTCTCACAAAGAAAGATTCTCAAATAAAATATGAAACCCGCTTGATCGCTTTAAATTGTGCAAGATATCTATTAATGCAAGGTCACTCATTCCGTGACATAACGAATCTTCTTCATCCATAAACAAAGGCAATTTTTGAGTTGATTGATTGGTACAAAGAAATGAAGGAAGAAGTGAGGGTTGCATTTGAGGAGTTATGTCCATTAAATGCCCAAATGTGTTCAAGAACGATTCAAAAGGATCTTGTAAGATGTTGTGCACATATGGTCACTAAGGTGATTTTGGATGAGATTGAGGTAGTCTTTTCTCCATTCTTATCGATGAATCTCGTGATATATCAATCAAAGAGCAAATGGCCGGATTGTAAGGTTAGTTATTAATTATGTGTTCAATTTTTATCTCAACTAATTGTACCATGTATCTCAACTAGTTGTAATATGATTCCTGTGTTTGTGAACAACAAAGGGAAAGTC